>JAQPPZ010000188.1:0-2400000 GCA_028583015.1 Wollemia nobilis
TTTAAGTAGCCCTAGACTAGTGGAAGACCTTCAAGAGAGGGCTGGGTATCGAAGCTAAAAATTTAAAATGGGAAGATTTTGTTAAAAAATTCAAGAATAGGTTCCTAACTAAGTAATATTATGTGGAAAATTTGGAGAATTCACTAATATGCAACAAGAATCTATGATAACTTGATATTACCATTAGAAATATGTCCAATTGCTAAAATATGCAATCTATAATGAGAGCAATGAAGAGATAAAAGTTCAAAAATTTATCCTAGGATAACATCCTAAGATAAATATGGTGGTGAATATGCACAACCCTATAGATCTTCCTACTAATTTTTATTTAGCATGACAAGAAGTAAATTAAGAGACTAGAAAGGCATACTTTAATTATCAAAAGTTGTCTAAAAAATAAAAATATGAGCTCACGAAATGGAAAAGCATTGGATTTATGAAATGGGACAAAGAGCAGAACAAGAAACCTAAAGGATAAGATAAGAATAGGTAGGAAGGAAAAACCAAAAATACTTTCCAAAGCAATAAGTTCATGAAATATGAAAAAGGATACCCTAGAAAGAATGATCAAAGGCCATCAAAATAGGAAAAGGCTAGAGACATTGCACCTCAAATTAGAAATGATAATAGCAAAAAGGGAAGCATAGCTCCTACAAATGGTTATTATGTTTACAAAGGTCTCCACTTTTCCAATAAATATACCTATAGATCTGATCTTCATTAGAAGACCTCGAAAGAAACCACCCATACGATATTTTCTGCAATAGCTAGTCCCATACTATATGGAGAAGATAATCTTTTTTTGTTAAATAGTAAAATTTATGATAAGTATGTATGCATTTTGATAGATAGTGGATCAACTGATAGTTATTTCCACTAGTTTAGTTAGGGATATACCTAAAATAGTTGGGATTTTGGCTAATCATTGGAAGGTTGAGTACAATTCGAGGTAGACCTACCTACTTAATAAATGCTTATTTGATCCTTATATCACCTTACCCCAATGTGGAACTAATTGGAAACTGTATGTGGTATATTTGGATGTGTTTGACATTATTCTTGGTTTTGATTGGCTAAAATACCATAAAGATTTTCTGATATTTGAAGATAAATAGTTGGAGTTTACAAATGAATCTAATCATTTTATTAGAATTTAATGTAATTATGGGTTAGTTAAACCACATTTTTTGACTAAAATGTAGGTGAAGAAAGCCATTAGGAATAGGGGCATGATATTTTTAGTTAAAATAAATACGAAAAAGAAAACTAAAATGGATTTTGACCTCTGCCAAAAGCATCCTATTTTGGGATAATTTAAGGATGTGTTTTCAAATGATCTTCTAGGGTTACCTCCTCAAAGAGAGTTTGATTTCTCAATTGAATTGTTGCTTGGAGCTGCACCCATTGCTAGGGCACCATATAGAATGATTCCTATTGATCTACACGAGCTCAAGATGCAACTTCAAGATTTGTTAAATAAAGGGCTAATCAAGCCTAGTGTGTCACCATGGGGAGCTCCTATTTTTTTTGTTATGAAGAAAAATGAAACCCTAAGTATGTGCATAGACTATTGGATGTTGAATAAGGTTACCATCAATAATATATACTTGTTACCTAGAGTAGATGATATTTTTTATTAGCTGAAAGGAGCAACCATATTCTTGAATATTGACCTAAAATCAAGCTATCATCAGTTAAGGATTTGAGAGGAAGATAATCCTAAGACCATTTTTAGGACAAGGTATGGCTATTATGAGTTTACAATCCTACCTTTTGGGCTAAATAATGCCCCAACTGCATTCATCAATCTCATGAATAGTATTTTTAGAGCGCAACTAGACTGAATGTGCTTGTGTTCCTTGATGAAATATTGATCTATTCCAAGAACAAGGAGCAACATGATCAACATATGAGAACTATTTTTGAGATTCTTAGAAGAAATCAACTATATGGAAAGCTATCAAAGTGTGAATTTTACACTCCACTAATACAATATTTGGGACATATTGTCTCTAATAAAGGGATTGTGGTTGATCCAAAGAAGATAGAAGTAATTATTGACTCACATAAACCCATAAATATAACCTAGGTACATAGTTTTATGGGCTTAGAAGGCTATTACAAGTAAATTTTTAGAGGTTTCTCAAAAATTATTCAACCAATTACTAATCTGCAAAGAAAGAGTAAGGCTTTTAAATGGATAGAGCAATATGAGGAAGATTTATAACTTCTAAAAGAGAGGTTGACAATAGCACCAATTTTATAGTTACCTGATCATTCTAAGAGGTTTACAGTGTGTACCGATGCATCAATTGAAGGATTAGGAGGGCTTTTAACCCAATATGATGCGATCATTAACTTTGAATCAAGGAAATTAGAGAGGTATCAAGTGAACTATGCCGCTCATGAATTAGAGTTAGCAGCTATGGTACATGCTCTTATTATTTGGAGGTACTATTTTATTTGGAAACCATTTGAACTTAAGATGGATCACCAGATTTTAAAATACATATTTACTCAACCCTTGTTAAATGCTAGACAATGATGTTGGATGGAGTTTCTAGCTTACTACAATTTTTGTATAGAGTATCTCAAGGGTAGAGAAAATAAAGTTACTAATGCTCTAAGTAGGAGAGGGTGTATTATTGCAATGATGAAATGTCATTATGATATGTTAGATTAGTTTAAGAACTTGCAATAGGAAGATGAATTATGTCAGTCATGTAGCACTTAGGTTGAGTAAGAACATCGAAAAGAGGTAGACTTTGTATATAGGGATGACTTATTCTATTATAAAAATAGATTTGTTATTCTTGATATGGGTGGATTGAGGGAAATAATCCTTAAGGAGGTACATAGTACTCCTTATTTGAGGCATTCAAGAGGGGTAAATATGTGTGAAATTTTAAGAAGGGCCTACTATTATCCAGGTATAAAAAAGATATTAATGATTATGTGGCCAGCTGCTTAGAGTGCTAAAAAGTTAAAGCAAAGCATTTGCATCCATTGGGACATTTATACCCACATAGTATACCAACATAGAAATAGTAGGTGGTTTCAATGGACTTTATAGTTGGGTTGTCTAAAAAAAATTTAGGCATGATATAATTTTAGTGGTTGTGGATAAGTTGTCCAAGGTTGCACATATTATACCTGGGATTGAGCAAGAGGATGCACCTGCTATAGCAAGTAAGTTTTCTAGATATATAGTACAACTACATGAATTCCATGAAGTTATAATCTCTGATAGAGATTCTTGCTTCACTTCAAAATTTTGGTAAGCTTTGCATGAAGCATGGCTACTAAACTAAATATTAGTTCAACCTATTAGCCTAAGACAAATGGACAGACTGAGAGGGTGAGTCAAGTTTTAGAATATATGCTGAGAACATATTATATATATCAACATACAAAGTGGGAAGACTACTTGTACCTAGTTGAGTTTACATATAATAAAAACTATCATGCATCACTAGGTATGGCACCTTTTGAAGCCCTATATGGAAGATGATGTAAGACTCCATTGACATGGGATAATCTAAAAGATCAAGTAGTGATCTGACTGGTAGCTATAAGAGAATTGAAATTTTAATAAAAAAGGAATGAACAAAAGATGAATGAGGTCGTAGATCGCTAGAAGATCTATGCAAACCTCAAAAGAACACTGAAGGTATACTCTATGGGAGATAATGTTCTTAAGAGTAAAACCTACTAACAAAATCTTCCAAACTTGACACAAGATATGTGCATACTTTTGAAATTGTTGGAAAGATAGGCCTTGTTGCATACAAGCTTGCTCTATTGCCAAGCTTATTCTAAATTTATAATATCTTCCATGTGTCCTTCCTTAGGAAGTATATTTTTAACCCCACTCACATTTGGGATGTTTCGAATATGTAGATGGTTGACCCGCTGAGAATTGATGTTTGGCTTGTTCGTATACTTGGTTATAGGACCAAGAACCTAAGAAAGAATAACATAGAAAAATGTCAGGTCCAATGGGACCACTATTTGGATAGAAACGACACGTGGGAGAACATGGTAGATATGCAATAACAATTTCCTTATATGTTTGAGTAGATATGAACATTTTTAGATATTTTATATGGTTTTATGATATATATATATATATATATGTATGTATGTATGTATGTATGTATGGATGTTGGGACTATTGAGTAGAGTAGCTTTAGATGTATGCTTTGGTTTATGAATTGATATTTTATAGAATGCAATATGAAACTATGTGGATAAATTAAATTTCCAAGTTTGAATGATTTATGATTCAAAGATGAATTGTAACATGATGAATGGTCTGTAAATAATGAATTGACATGCTTGTTATTGCATATGTGGAAGTTATATGAAAATGTATTTATTTTTAATCCATGCATTAAAAATAGAGATAGTGATTGTTTTTAGTGGGGGAGGATGTAACGACCTTCCTCGCACGACCATAGTTAGAAGATATATTAGTGTAATATACTTACCTTTTCCTTAGAATGTGGTATTGTTGATAGACATTGTGTATGTAGGACATGTGAAAGCTTCGAAGGATGGCAAAAGGATCGTTAGGAAAGGTAAGTGGGAAAATTATGAGTGGCTCGTGAGTACATGGAAACTCCTGCATTACATATCATGTAGATGGATTATTAAAATATTTGCACTATTGTGTGAGCCATATTTCAAATTCTTATTGTTGTTTGAAATAAAATAATGTATGCATGTTTTCATTGTGGATGATGAAGTGTCATGGGTATGGGAGCCTTTCATTCATTATGCATTTGATGATTTAAAATTGGTCATTTTTTGTGTATGAGCTTGTATTAGAATGAAAACACATAATAATAATAATAATAATAATAATAATAAAAATAATATATATATAATAACAAAAATAGTTTATAAACAATAATATATGAAAATAAAATAATCTCCACGAGTTTATTATGTGTTGGATAAAGTGTTTTGTAGAGACGACGACTATCTGGGTATTCGTGTATTGTAGTCATGATTACATAGGCAACTCTCTCACATTCTTTAGAGCAAAGAAGGGGGGATTAGTTGATTTTGGGGGGTTATCCATTTTTATTATTATGTTTTTGCATGCAAAAAGAGCAGGGTTATTTTGCACCTAAAGAATTGAGTTTTGGGATTGGTATTGGGATTTTTGTTGGCATTGGGAAGGATTTCAAAGAAAATAAAAGCTCAATGATGTTACAGGTGTGTCTTGCTATGAACTGCAATATTGTGATGCATTTTGGTATTTTTTGAAACACTCTTTTTAGTAGAACAAATAGCTTATTTGAAAATGTGTGCATGAATTGAATTTTATTGCCATGAAAAGATATGAACCAACGCATGTTTTGCTATAATGTCTATTAAATTTATGTAGCAAAACTTGAGCATTGCATTACTTAAAATATTGAAATGTGGTTGAATAAGAACTATGGTGTTAAGGAAACAAAAAAACATTTCCTTTAATTTGTTTTATGTGAAATTCTGATATACAAATTAGATAATACTTGTTCCAAGGGATTACTTTGAGCATTGGTGACTGTTAACTCTTTATTGCCTACAATTATAAACTAAGTATGCAATAGATGATGAATTTAAATCAAAGATATAATTGGGTAGTGTTATATCTAGGTGAAAGGCACTTGGTTACATAAGAGTTTATAATAAAATACAAAATACATTCTATAGTTTAATTTAAAAATTGGTATGTCTGTAGACAAATGGTTAAATGCTTGTGATTGCTTATATGTTGCATATTTTAGCTAGATATTTTTGTATGTGGACGAAGAAAACTACATTTAAAATTAGGCATATCGATATATATGAGCCCTTATGATCCCTTTATCAACAAATTCCATTGATGGAAAAATTCTAGACGTTGGTGGAAAGCAACTTCCTAGGTGGTTTGATGAGATTGGAAGTGCCATATCATATCTGAAGTGGAGCTAGAATTATATTGTAGATTACTTTGAAACCATACATCAGTTCATCTGAGACTGGGTGTAATATTAACAATAGACTGGACTTATATATGTATATGTAGAGCTAGCTAGAGAGTGTGTCTCAACTATTATCTCAACTCCTGTAATTGAATATAATCCTTTGAAATAAAAATTAAAATTGTAATTGGATTTTCATCAAGTTCACCTTTGTTAAATGAAGACAAGAAGTCTTTTTATGCTTGCTAAAACATTTTTTGAGTCAACCCACTATTGCAGACCTGAAGATTAGCAATAGGTGTACTCCCAATTGGATTGATGTATTTGAATGTTGAAAGGAAATTTGTTGGTAGTTTTGCACCATGCCACATTGAAGTTCTGATCAAATTTTGTAGAAGTATTTCCTATTGTAAAAGCATCATATATATATTAACTTATGATGCAGTATTTTCGATTTGTATGATGAGATATAATATTTCATGTTAATTTTCTTTTTCATTTTTATAAATGTTGTGTTTGAAGAATAATGGGTGTTGTAAGTTGAAATGTTCATGAAGAATCCATAGAAGTCACCTGATGGTGACAATGAAAGCAATGCATTGAAGTTAAAAATTTACAGGGGACTATGGCAACCCTTTTGCCTAAACGAAGAGAGAAAATCCAACACTCTTCCTCAGGATAAAAATATATATTTTAAATTATATTATTGAGTAAAAGTAAAGGTTAAGGCACATTCGCCTCTAACTTAGGGTGATTGATGCTTTCACCTCATTTCTAGGTGAATGTGATGTTATTTAAAGAAAGAAATTAGAGGAAATGAGTTAAAATTTTGGGCAAAAATGCTTTCGTCCCAAACATGAGATGAAATTCCCTTTTGCCCCACTAATGGAAGAAAGGGCATTAAAGTGAGCATGCCCGAAGTTGAAGTGAGCACACCTAAAGTTGAAACATAGAGTCAAAGTAATGAAAGTGCATTCATACCAAAGTTGGGCGAAAGCATCGTTCGCTCCACTTTGGGGTGAACACTATTTTAATTGGAAGCATTGACAAGTCAAGGATATTTTCATCCCATATGAGGGTCGAATGTCCCATTTGCCACTCCTTGGGGAAAAAGCTCATCAAAGGAAGGATTTGGGTGAAACTAAAAGGAAAGCAACATTGAAAAGTCAACTTTGCTTTCACCCTAGGTGAGGGATGAAAGTCCCATTTGCCGCTCCTTGGGGCGAAGCTACATGAATATGACCTCACCAATTTTTTTCAGAGTTTTATTTTCACTCAAGCAAATATTAAAAAAGAGTAATGTTGAAAAATCAAAATTGCGTTCACCCAAGGTGAAGGGAGACAATGCCTTTTTCCTCCTTTTGGGTGAATGTATGTTTTAAGAAGTAAGATTTCCTATGAGAAGCGCTTCCACCAGGGAATAAATGTGAAGCTTTGGATCACCTTTTGTGAGGGTGAAGCATCGAATGTAAAATCAAAAGGGTACAAAGAATTGTTTCACTCGGATTTTCCCTAAGAAGGCAGATGCAATATTGAAGTCGAGGGACTATCCATGGAGTGCAATGGCGTAAGTGTTAAAAGAGGAAGCTTGGATAAGGAGGAAATAATAAGAGCTTAAAGGTAGTGCTTTTGCTCATGGTTTTTTTTGAGCTAATTTGAGTTTAAGTGTCAAAAAAGACTTTTCGACGACACTTGGATCAGGTGTAGGACATGAATTTAATGATTGGGGAAAAAATAACCAAAGATGTTGATTTTATGCTAAAAAGTTATTGGATTTGATATCGTAGAGCAATTTTCATGAGTTCCAAAGCATTCAAAATAGGAGTGAATTTTTGAGGCACAACAAATATGCCAATTTCAATGACCAATATCTATAGTTTTTCATGCACCGCCACTCAAATATGTTGGTTTCCCCAAAAATTCATCTTAGAAATTGGAGCGCTGTGTCCAAAAAGTAGATTTTCAAGATTTTCGAGAAGGAATTGCTTCGCCAATGTTTCTGATCTGCAAAAATTTTGTCTCAATGTGTATTAAATAAAATATGTGAAAACCTCTATAAATACTACTCAATTTCCATTGTAAAAAAAAGGAGGATAGACATTCTGTAGAAAAAACTATTCAAGTTTTCTATGTAAATATAAGAGACTTGGCTTTTGATTTTGCGAATAGTTTTATGTGTGATTTATTTCTATTTTAAGGCATTTATATTAAATATTCATGTTTATTATTTGCTACTAAATTCGTATTCTACATCTGGATTCGAATACTACCGGTGAGAGAGTGGGTTCTGAAATGCAATTCTAAAAGTTGTCTTTATGAAATTGTAAGTAAATTCTTTGCCTTCTCATTATTTTTATGTTGTTACAATACTTGGTTGGAATTCCTACTACTAGTCTATCCCTAATCCTACACCTTCGGCCTGTGGCTATATTTTCCATTTCTTTCGGTTAATTCTAATTTCTTTCTTGCAACTCTAGTATTAAACTAGTGTAGGATTAGCAAGGGAGCTAGCCCTCTCTAGATATTGGCCCGAAGGGCATTTCTTGCCTTCGACCATTCAATGTTGGCCATGCCTAGGGTGCACAAATGCATGTTTGTATAATTAGGTAGATATTTGACCAATAGTTTTTGGCATGCCCGGTGGGACTCCAAAGGTTCCACTTTAAACAATATTGAGGTTTGATGTTCACCTTCATGTTGTATAGTTAGAACATCTGGAAAATTAATTATACCCATAAGCCTCTAAATGTGAAGGCAACAAAAGTTGTGCTTCATGATTATAGGATTGAAGGTCAAAAATCCTAAAGATCCCATTGATTTTTAAAAACTTGATACTCA
Source organism: Wollemia nobilis (assembly GCA_028583015.1). Taxonomy (NCBI): domain Eukaryota; kingdom Viridiplantae; phylum Streptophyta; class Pinopsida; order Araucariales; family Araucariaceae; genus Wollemia; species Wollemia nobilis. The sequence continues at coordinate 8,799 of JAQPPZ010000188.1, forward strand.
AAGGTTAGGAGAACATCCCCAATTAGTTACTTTTCCTGGTACATTACCATTATCCCGTACATCATCTGCAACATCCTCACAAAAAAAGGTATATTCTCCATTTCGTCAAGTCCATATAGTACTGCTACTAGCATCCCACCTCTTAAAATTTATACCCCATTTCAAATGGCTCAGAATCCACCACCACAATAGCCACAACCACCAAGGTAGTTCCCAGCATGGAATAGCTTAGGAGCCTTGAATTTACAAGCACATAATCCAGTTCCTCAAGCAACTTTGAAGGTTTTACCTACCTATGATGGTACTGGTAAGACCACTTATGAGCATATTTAGGATGTGGCCTCTTTGGATATAGTCCATGATATTGTAGATGAAGATATTATGGTAAGGTTGCTAGTGTTATAACTTAGAGGAAATTTGTTTTACTGGTACCAATATTTGCCACCTGCCAATATCGCCACATGGGATCAGTTGGCAGAATTCTTGATCAAAAATTTTCATGAGCAAGCCAATCCATTCTTCTTACTACATCAATTTACAATGATTCAAAGGCATCTACATGAAGAGATAGTGGATTTCAATGTCAGGTTTACCCGAAGTTGACAAAGGGTTCCTAATGGTCTTCGGCCCACGTAAGAGCAAGCTACATTTTACTATCTTAGAGTATTTAACTCTAACATTAACATGGCTATCCGATAGGCTAATGTAAATACGTTTCTAGATTTGTACATATAGGTGCAAAAGGTAAAATTGGACTTGATCACAATAGGTAAGCTTCCCCCGAAAGTGACCATGCCCATCCTTCTTGATCTTCCACAAAATTTATATTCAAGCATATTTTTGTAGCCTATGCATTCTATGTACCAAGTTCCATCATGGAGCTCGGATTCACATCAAATCACTCTAGTTCCAGTTCCACAAGTCCTCACTTCAACTATTTTGTAATTACCCTCACCAATTATGTCACAGTTGCTAGAACCTATTCCTTCCCCAATGCTACCAGCATCGCATGTTCCTTTATCGTAGATGCTCCACTAAAACCTCTACCTTTATCGACACCTCCTGCACCCTCAAATTCCAATGCTTACATGAAGCTATTTCAAGAAGTGCAATCCGTTAATTCAGTCGCAAGGAAAATGTCGAACGAAATCACCGTAGTAAGGAAGAAACAAGTTGAAGCTAATTTTTGATCAAGGAGGTTTCAAACACCACAAATCATTAAGGAGCAACTAACCACCAGTAAGGGACCTAAGAGGAGCACAACTATGTTATCAAATGAATAAACTAGTACACTAAAGAGAGTGTACTAGTGCTCAACTTGTAATGATCCTCATGGAGAAGACACATGCATGGTTCACCTGAACTATGTACAGACACTAGAAGAAAGTTCTACCAATGGAAAATTTAATATGATAATGTAAGCAGATCATAAATTTATGGTCCCATGTTTGGAGCAAGTTTAAATTCTCAAAAGAGCTGGAAATAAGTCGGTGACTATTGATTTGGCAAAATTGGAGCCTCTGAAGGTCCCTGCAAAACTAAAGGTACAAAATGAAAAAATGCAACCACTAGTGAAAGCATTTTGTGTAACAACAAAGTAGCAGGATTCTATCTTGTTGAAGGATCTACTGCCCAAGTAAGATCAAGATAAGTCATAGACAAAGGCGTCAACTTTATAGCCTACTTTTGTCATTCGAAATGGTTGAAGTAGCCCTAGACTGGTGGAAGACCTTCAAGAGAGGGTTGGGTATTGAAGCTGTAGATTTTAAATGGGAAGATTTTGTTAAGAAATTCAAGAACAGGTTCCTAACTAAGTAATATCATGGAAAATTTTGGAGAATTCACTAATCTACAACAAGAATCTATGGCAATTCAATATTACCATAAAAAATGTGTCTAATTGCTCAAATATGAAACCGAGTATGAGAGCAATGAAGAGATGAAAGTTCAAAAATTCACTCTAGGACAACATCCTAAGATAAGATGGTGGTGAATATGCACAACCTTATAGATATTCCTACTACTTTTGATTTAGCATGACAAGGAGAAGCAAATTAAGAGACCATAAAGACATACGTTAATTACCAAATGTTGTCTGAAAAATAAAAATATGATTTCAAGAAATTGAAGAGAATTAGATTAATGAAATGGGACAAAGAGCAGAACAAGAAACCTAAAGGAGGAGATCATAATAGGTAGGGAGGCAAAACTAGAAATACTTTCCAAAGCAATAAATTTAGGAAAGATGACAAAAAATACCCTAGAAGAAATGATCAAAGACCATAAAAACAAGGAAAGGCTAGAGACGTTGCACCTCAAAACAGCAATGATAATAACAATGAAGGAAACAGAGCTCCTACAAATAATTGTTATGTTTACAAAGGTCCCCATTTTACTAATAAATATTCCTATAGAAATGATCTTCATTAGAAGATCCCAAAAAAAACCACCTATAAAATCTTTGCTACAATAGGTAGCCCTATACTAGATGGACAAGTATGTTGTAGAAGGAGCTACAATAGGTAATCCTATACTAGATGGATAAGTATGTTGTAAAAGGACCTATGAAGTCCTGACTTTCCCACTGAAAGTATTTATAATAGCTTTTGATACTTGTTGTGGGTTAATTGAACTAATTTGCTTTATTCTTTTTTGAGTAATACTTATACACAATCGTGAATTACCAATAATATAAATGAGGTCCACGTTCATACGAGTTCATACGAATAATTTACCTTAATTTAATGCATGTAACAGAGATTCTGGATCATAAAATAAATCCATAAAATAAATCGTCGTTGACATCAGCAGCAAGGGATCATTTTTCTTCATTGCGTACTATTAGAATCCATAGTAACCATGGAAAAGCTTATTATCCGGCAGAGAAAAAAACAAAACAAACTTTAAAACCTTTCAAAGTAAGGGAATCTTTTCGTATTTGTAGCCAGGAGTATTTTAAAATAGCTACAAATGTTTAATAAACTGTTTTAAAATAGATTAGTTCTTAACTTTTTATTTTGGGTTAATTTGTTTAAATAAATATCATTTAAAAATAATAATATTTATTTGTAAAATTTAAAATAAATAATTAAAATATAAGTTTTTTTTATATAATTTAAATTAATGTTAAAATAATTATCAAATTTTTATTATAAATTAAAAAAATTAAATAATAATTATAAACATGAAAATTTATAAAAATAATAAAAATTTAATAATAATTAGAAATATATGAAAATTTAAAAAAAGTTGAATGATGATTCCAGTTTTGTTTGAATCTCTTATAATAAATTTTAGAAATTGAATGATGACTAAAAGTGTAGTTAAATTAAAAAAATAATAAAAAATTTAAATATTTAATAATAATTAAATTTTAATAAAAATTTATAAATAATAAAAATAATTATATTTTATTTTTAAATTGATTATATAATACTTAAAACAATCTTAAATATATATTACATCATAAACATATTATTATAATATAAAAAAATAAATAACATGTCATATTATCTATCAACCACCCATTTGGAGGAATAGCGGTGCCGATGGCGAGGATGGAAGTGGGGCCATGAGCACTCTCAATTATTGCATAAATGAAAAAGCATCCTTATCAAAAACTTGTTTGAAACATATGATTAAATGGAAGTCTAGTCTTATTAAAAGAATTAAAAAAAATACATCTTGTCAAAACGTTTTGAAAAAACATGATTTGAGATTTTATATTTAAAAATTGAATTTCTTTTCCTTGAATTATTGTATAGATGAAAATAACAGCATTTAGTTTCAAAATTTAAAGAAATGGAAGCCATTAGAGCCAATGAAAAGAAACCATGGAGACCACGTCAGCTCAAACCTCCTTAACCCTTACTTCATCAAACCCAGTAAAGGCCATGTCATGTAAAAGAACAACTTAATCAAGGGAACATTGTATCATGGATGATGGATGTTGAGATTGTCGGGTTTATAGACTTGATTTAGTTCAATTCCGTCTATAGTGTGTTACAGTTTCATTGTAAATAAGGAATAGTGGGTGCAAATGATTCAGAGTTTATCAAAGTTGATTGGTAGGATTCTACTCTGGTTTATGATATATGTTTGTATATATGAAAATTAGATTATATTTTAATTTTAATTTTAATGTTGACAGCTATAAAAGAGTTTTGTTTTATCAAATGAATTATTGCTTTAAAAAACATCCTTTTATGAGCATGGCCCTTGGACCCATCCCACGCTAAGGCGAGGATTTAAGATGCACGTGCTCATGTGGATGAAGGATCAAGCACAAATTATGATGGCAAACCTGAAATAAAGGGAGGGGGGACTCCAAAGCGTTACAGATAATTACTGAAGGTAGCGTCAGACTCGCAGACACAAGTACGTAGCGATGGAGATTAGGCCAGTCCTATCTTGAGAATTCATTTTCTCCAGGCTTTTTGTCACATCGACAGCAATTCGTTTGAGACATCCCAGGCGATTTATGAGCATGAGAGATTTGTGTTTAATTTATTTCCTACATTTTTTTTCCGGTAAGATTTATCAAAGTTTCTGTGTAGTGAAATTTTCAGGATTTTTTTTATTTTTGTGGTTCTTTTTAAATTGCATAGCAATTTCTTTAGGACATGTTATTTTGGTGGAGGCAAACAAATTTTTCTATGAACACTCTCAAAATCCTGTTTGCATGAGATTGATATTTCTCGATATCTTAAGGAGACTATTGACATACAAGTTGGTGATATTGTGCTATCCCAACGGTTCGTCTACATTAATTTGTCCAACACATGTTTTCGGTGCTAGTCCTCAGCACACAAAATCAGAGATTGTCCTATGATGCCGCATAACAGGAACAAGCTAGTGGGTCCTCTACATTTTCCACAAAGCATAGAACAAGCTAGGGGGTCCTCTACATTAATTTGCCCAACACATGTTTTCGGTGCTAGTCCTCAGCACACAAAATCAGAGATTGTCCTATGATGCCGCATAATAGGAACAAGCAGAGCCCCACCACACCAAGTGCTCCCACTTCTCAACCTTAGGAGGATGGTTGGACGATGATGGGAGGACTTAAAGATGCATGTTTGGCTGATTCTAAAGGTACACAGTCCAAGTTGACACATGTCTCAAAGCTGATAGAGAAATGGTATGAAAAAAAAAAGCTAGTCCCCCAGCTAAAACTGCCAACAATGAGACTTCTCAGTCTCGACAGATTCATATCCCAAGGGTTGCAATAGTGATTGCTTCACAATCTACCCAACCGGTCAGTCCTCTAGTACACTCTTCCCTAGCTAGCACAAGGTGCTCCCACAACCCATGAAGAGGATCTATAGAAGAAGATGTCACTCTAGAGAAGCAACTTCATATAATCAGTGTTCAATTGGAAAGCTAGGTTCTCGATTCATCCAACAGCTACAATGGCGTTGGATGTAAAGCCATCATCCATGAAATTGGCAATTCCTATGAAGCAAATTCTAAAGAACCCTATTTTTCTATGCGGTTTCGACGTTCTCGTAGTCCTCGATAAGGGAAAGAAGATGGAGATAATCTACTTGAAAAAAGGTTTCACCTCGACCCAACAGTTCCAACATCAGCTCCAACACCTTTGAGGCATTGGATTTAAACAAACACACAATGATGAAACAATAAGTCTACTTGGTGCCTAAAGTTATAGTTTTACAATTTAGGGTTTTTTACTCTAGTTTATTTTTTTATGCTTAGTTATGTTTTTTTTTCAACATTTTAGGGATTGTTTCTGGTATTCGTCGTATGGGTGGCCTTGTGCCCTAGGCTATGATATTTCCAACTTATTTTTATTTAAAAATATTTTATTTTTATTGAATAAAAAAAAATTATAATTATAAACATAAAAAAATAAAATTTAATGATAATTAAAAATAAAAAAATTTAATGGTGATTTGATATTTTTCAATATTAGTAGATGTTTGAATCTCTTATAATAAATTTAAGAAATTGAATTATGACTAAGAATATAATAATATTAAAATAATAATAAAAGTATTAAATGTTTAATAATTATTAAAACATAATAAAAATCTATAAATAATATATAAAATGTATTTTATTTTTAAATTGATTGCATAATATATCAAAAAACATTATGTATCATTAAAAAATTATTATATTCTCAAAAATAATAATATTATTTGACAATATTGTCATATTATCTATGAATCATTCATTTGGGTACAACTCCTAAATATATATTTTTATTTGGTTAGTGTGATAAATCCCTATGACAAACGCATAGGGCTGAGTAGTCTCCTCCCAACCATGACCCCTTGTAAATTCGATATCTATGCTTGTCAATAGAAAATTTAACACACACCCACTCTCTCACACACACTCCACACGCAACAAATTTTTACTCCATATTATTCTAATCATACTACGCGTGTGATGAAACAAAATGGAAATGAATCACGGAGGTCTTCTTCGTGGTGCCTCCCTCTCAAATAATATAAATGTAACTATATATAATTTTGATTAAATGATAAAAAGATTGAATATTTAGTTTATCCCCTAAATGGTTAAAGTACTATCTAGTTTCTTTTCTTTTTTTTTTCTTGTAATAAATAACAAAAAAAAATAAAGAATAGAAATTGATTTTTGTAAGTAGTCAAAAGGTCTAAAACCTAAATGCAAAAGTAAAAAATATGGAAGTTAGAAAGAACTTAATTCTGCCATAGAGGCAAAAGTACTGCAGGTCTTGCAAAAGTGCTACCAACACTACTACATCCTAATGACAGTTTATCTTCCCAACAAAAAAAATAGAAAAAAAAATATTGGTGGTAAAGGAGTCTTCCTAAGTTGGAGGAGAAGATTAGACTCCCTTGGCCAACATAGACCCTTTCTTAGGTAAGATATCAAGAGTGGTAGAATTATAAAACCATGGATTAAGTGACCAATGACAAAAGCACCACTAAGGTGACAATAATGTTGTCAATGCTTTTGCTTGATAGAAAGCATTTTTTCTCTTTGTGGCTATGTCAAAAACGAAGAGCAATGATGCCATTGAACTTATAATCCAATGCTACTTTTGCTTAGAAGTGTAGCAAAATGAAATTAAATGCAATGTTAATAAAATGATGAGTAAAATAAGGAAGGTCCTTAACCATGATGTATAGAGACCTGCTAAATGATATAAAATGCACGAATCCTAAATATATATTTTTTGTTTGGTTAGAGTGATAAATCCCTATGACAAACTCACAGGGCTAAGCAGTCTCCTCCCAACCATGACCCCTCGTAAAGTCGAGATCTATGCTTGTCAATAGAGAATTTAACACACACCCACCCTCTCACACACTCCACACACAACATATTTTTACTCCATATTATTCTAATCATACTACATGTGTGACGAAAAAAATGGAAATGAATCACGGAGGTCTTCTTCGTGATGCCTCCTCCCTCTTAAATAATATAAATGTAACTCTATATAATTTTGATTTAATGATAAAAAGATTGAATATTTAGTTTATCCCCTACATGGTTAAAGTACTAACTAGTTTATTTTCCTTTTTTTTCTTGTAATAAATAACAAAAAAAATAAAGAATAGAAATTGATTTTTGTAAGTAGCCAAAAGGTCTAAAACCTAAATGCAAAAGTGAAAAATATGGAATTTAGAAATAACTTAATTCTGCCATAGAGGCAAAAGTACTATAGGTCTTCCAAAAGTGCTACCAACACTACTACATCCTTATGACACTTTATCTTCCCAACAAAAAAAAATAGAAAAAAAAGGGATTGGTGGTAAAGGAGTCTTCCTAAGTTGGAGGATAATATTAGACTCCCTTGGCCAACATTAGACCCTTTCTTAGGTAAGATATCAAGAGTGGTAGAATTATATTACCATGGATTAAGTGACCAATGAAAAAAGCACCACTAGGGTGGCAATAATGTTGTCAATGCTTTTGCTTGATAGAAAGCATTTTTTCTCTTTGTGGCTATGTCAAAAACAAAGAGCAATGATTCCATTAAACTTATAATCCAATGCCAGTTTTGCTTAGAAGTGTAGCAAAATGAAATTAAATGCAATGTTAATAAAATGATGAGTAAAATAAGGAAGGTTCTTAACCATGATGTATAGAGACCTGCTAAATGATATAAAAATGCACGACTACTAAATATATATTTTTTGTTTGGTTGGTGTGATAAATCCCTATGACAAACGCACATGGCTAAGAAGTCTCCTCCCAACCATGACCCCTCGTAAAGTCGAGATCTATGGTTCTCAATAGATAATTTAACACACACCCACCCTCTCACACGCTCCACACGCAACAAATTTTTACTCCATATTATTCTAATCATACTACATGTGGGATGAAACAAAATGGAAATGAATCACAAAGGTCTTATTCATGATGCCTCCCTCTCAAATAATATAAATATAACTATATATAATTTTGATTTAATGATAAAAATATTGAATATCTAGTTTATCCCCTAAATGGTTAAAGTACTAACTAGTTTCTTTTCCTTTTTTTTCTTGTAATAAATAACAAAAATAAATAAAGAATAGAAATTGATTTTTGTAAGTACCCAAAAGGTCTAAAACCTAAATGCAAAAGTGAAAAATATGGAAGTTAGAAAGAACTTAATTCTGCCATAGAGGCAAAAGTATTGCAGGTCTTGCAAAAGTGCTACCAATACTACTACATCCTAATGACACTTTATCTTCCCAACAAAAAAAATAGAAAAAAAAGGGATTGGTGGTAAAGGATTCTTCCTAAGTTGGAGGAGAATATTAGACTCCCTTGGCCAACAATAGACCCTTGCTTAGGTAAGATATCAAGAGTGGTAGAATTATAAAACCATGGATTAAGTGACCAATGACAAAAGCACCACTAGGGTGGCAATAATGTTGGCAATGCTTTTTCTTGATAGAAAGCATTTTTGCTCTTTGTGGCTATGTCAAAAACAAAGAGCAATGATGCCATTGAACTTATAATCCAATGCCACTTTTGCTTAGAAGTGTAGCAAAATGAAATTAGATGCAATGGTAATAAAATGATGAGTAAAATAAGGAAGGTCCTTAACCATGATGTATAGAGACCTGTTAAATGATAGAAAAATAAGAAGGTTTATCAATGCAATTTAGTAATGACAAAGGGATGAAATAAAAAAATAAACACAAAAATGATGATCACAACAAATTAGTATGTCATAAGATTAAAGCCTATATTTACAAAAGCAAATAAAGGAAAGTAGCACAACGCCAAAGAACTCTTGTTTTTTGAAGATGCTAAGGTTGTTTTCCCTGATTGTGGAATCTTGATTAAAGCTTGTTGGTTGCTTGAAGAAAATTGAGATCTTGAAGAGATAAGAGCTTAAATTTTTGGATGCTTGGGATGTTTTAGGCTTAAAGAATCCCTTTAGAATATTATGGTAATATTTTGGCATAAGATTACAATGAATGGAGATGAATTCCTATGAATATAGATGAAATTCAATAAAATTATGATATGAAAATGTGGTATAGCCTTGATAACTATAAAAGGTAATGGATTAGGCTCTCCTAAGTACTAGCTTTATATAAAGCCGTGGATCCATAAGGGAAGGATTGCACTAAAGGTGATAATATTGGAGATGGTAAAAATTTAAAATGGGATCAAGTTGGCATTAATGTAGGAATATTGAAAATGGTAATTCTTGGGATTAAATTTTTTGTTGGGACTACAAATAAGATCTTAGAAATTAGATCTATTAATGGTGGGTGGCTTAAAAGGTACTAGCTATTATTTTATTTTTTTAGTGCATTATAGCCAAAAGCATTGGAGGATAGTAGCATTGGTGTCACTAGTACTCCAATGCTTTTGTCAAAATAATTGTTGGCAATAAAATTTAGGTAAAACATGATAAAAAGTGATATTTATGCAAAACCACTTCTTGAGATGTGTACTAGTGCTTTCACTCATGACCCGATGCTTTTTCTTCTAGAGTAATAAATACTTTTATTTTGATATTGAAGATGATTCAATTTGGTTAATTGAGTGGTTTATTGATGAAGAGATTACCAAAAATTTGAATAATGATATGCTCAAAATTAAGTGCATATATTTACCCATTTTTTATGCATTTATTGCATAACAAATGCATCAATAATTAAAATAGATGCTCTTATTTTGGGATAGAAATATATATTGTTTTATTATGATAGTGATGTAAGAAGACTGATGCTCTGATTATTTACTTTAAAATAGTGTTAAATTTTGTAATTTAGATCACATTAAATGTTATTGTACGCTAGTGTGGCACCTTGTGTTTTAGAGAAAAAATCAAGGTGGACAAAGAAAACTCAATTTGATTATTATCCATAATAGTGTGGTGGTCAAGAATCGAGGATGGGCAACAAAAATTGAGCAAGGTATTTGAGGGGGGTAAAAGGGTTGGGGACTAGAAATAAAGATATTTTCATTATGGAGAGGATAGAAAAGGAGATCAAAATTATAAAGAGCTATAGATTATGTGATTTCCCAACACATATGTCCACCACACGTAGCTAGTCAAGTGAGAATACCCATAGTTGATAGGGAAGCATGAGCATAAGTATGTACCAATAAACTAACCTTTGTAGCCACCTCAAAAAGTATGCCAAAAGTAATAAGCCATGATTTTGTGCTATGACAACACTATTACACTAACACATTTGCACATTAGTTATGCTTTTACTTACTAGAAGTGTTACCATCACCCAAGTATTGCTTTAAATACTTGGATTTGATTTTTCCATCTAATATAGCTTTTGTGTTGGGTTACACTTTTGCCTGCTTCACATTTATTATTTTTTTCTCTTCATTTTACAAGTTGAGGTAAATATTTTTTCTAGATATGAATGTAAGAGTAGTTATAGATACTTAGTTTATAGGAGTGATATTCTCATGTATTAGAGACCACTCAGGGTCTCCTAGGATTGCATAGCATGCTTTACTAGTGAAATTGGGGCTATATCACATAGCCTTTATGCCAAATATAGAGTTTGATAGGTCCCTCTTTACAACATTGGCAAAGCATTGGTATTAAAAAATGAATACCTTCCAACATCACATAGGAGAGATGAAATTGATACTAAATTATGTCTAGAGAATCCTAATAATTCCCATAAAGAGAACATACGTTCAGATTAGCCAAGATAAGAGGTATTTTATAGAGACACTGATGGGAGATGCATATTTTCTAGTTATAATATTAGGCATTGACAATAATATCACTTACATTAGGGGTGCTTGGACAGATAGAACCTACTCCCATGCACCATGGTTTTAGGTTTTTTTATTAGTGACACTAGTTATAGGATGGTCCAGTAGGGGTTTAGAGAGGTTAAGGAATAGTGGGTGCAAATGATTGAGAGTTTATCCAAGTTGATTGGTAGGATTCTACTATGGTTTATGATATATGTTTGTATATATGAAAATTAGATTATATTTTAATTTTAATTTTTTTAAATTTTAATGTTGACAGCTATAAAAGAGTTTTGTTTTATCAAATGAATTATTGCTTTAAAAAACATCCTTTTATGAGCATGGCCCTTGGACCCATCCCACACTAAAGCGAAGATTTAAGATGCACGTGCTCATGTGGATGAAGGATCAAGCACAAATTATGATGGCAAACCTGAAATAAAGGGAGGGGGGACTCCAAAGCGTTACAGATAATTACTGAAGGTAGCGTCAGACTCGCAGACACAAGTACGTAGCGATGGAGATTAGGCCAGTCCTATCTTGAGAATTCATTTTCTCCTGGCTTTTTGTCACGTCGACGGCAATTCGTTTGAAACATCCCAGGCGATTTATGAGCATGAGAGATTTGTGTTTAATTTATTTCCTACATTTTTTTCCCGGAAGGATTTATCAAAGTTTATGTGTAGTGAAATTTTCAGGATTTTTTTTATTTTTGTGGTTCTTTATTTTCAGGACTTTCTTTTTAAGTTGCATAGCAATTTCTTTAAGACATGTTATTTTGGTGGAGGCAAACAAATTTTTCTATGAACACTTTCAAAATCGTGTTTGTATGAGATTGATATTTCTCGAGATCATAAGGAGACTATTGACATACAAGTTGGTGACATTGTGCTATCCCAACGGGTCATCTACATTAATTTGTCCGACACATGTTTTCGGTGCTAGTCCTCAACACATGTTTTCGGTGCTAGTCTTCAACACACAAAATCAGAGATTGTCCCATGATGCCGCATAACAGGATTGAGCTAGTGGGTCCTCTACATTAATTTACCCAACACATGTTTTTGGTGGTAGTCCTTAGCACACAAAATCAGAGATTGTCTTATGATGCTGCATAATAGGAACAAGCAGAACCCCACCACACCAAGTGCTCCCACTTCTCAACCTTAAGAGGATGGTTGGACGATGATGGGAGGACTTAAAAATGAATGTTTGGCTGTTTCTAAAGGTACACAATCCAAGTTGGCACATGTATCAAAGCTGATAGAGAAAGGGTATGAAAATAAAAAAGTTAGTCCCCCAGCTAAAACTACCAACAATGAGACTTCTCAGTCTCGTCAGATTCATACCCCAAGGGTTGCAATAGTGATTGCTTCACAATCTACCTAACTGGTTAGTCCTCCCGTACACTCTTCCCTAGCTAGCGCAAGGTGTTCCCACTACCCATGAAGAGGATCTACAGAAGAAGATGTCACTCTAGAGAAGCAACTTCATATAATCAGTGTTCAATTGGAAAGCTATGTTCTCGATTCATCCAACAACTACAATGTCGTTGGATATAGAGCCATCATCGATGAAATTGGCAATTCCTATGGAGGAAGCAAATTCTAAAGACCTTTTTTTTTAATGTGGTTTCGACGTTCTCATAGTCATCGATAATGGAAAGAAGATGGAGACAATCTACTCGGAAAAATGTTTCACCTATCTGACTCGACCCAACAGTTCCAACATCAGCTCCAAACACCTTTGAGGCATTGGATTTGAACAAACACACAATGATGGAACAATAAGTCTACTTGGTGCATAGAGTTATAGTTTTACAATTTAAGGTTTTTTATTCTAGTTTATTTTTTTATGCTTAGTTATGTTTTTTTTTCAACCTTTTACAGATTAAATTCGGTATTGGCCGTATAGGTGGCCTTGCGGCTATGATCTTTCAAACTTATTTTTATTATAAACTCTTTTATTTTTATTGAATAAAAAAATGATAATTATAAACATAAAAAATAAAATTTAAAGATAATTAAAAATATATTAAAAATAAAAAATAAAAAAATTTAATGGTGATTTGATATTTGTTAATATTAGTAGATGTTTGAATCTCTTATAAAAAAATTAAGAAATTGAATGATGACTAAAAATATAATAATATTTAAAAAATAATAAATGTATTAAATGTTTAATAATTATTAAAACATAATAAAAATCTATAAATAATATATAAAATGTTTTTTTTTTTTTAAATTGATTGCATAATATATAAAACAACATTATGTATCATTAAAAAATTATTATATTATCAAAAATGAATAATATTATTTTACAATATTGTCATATTATCTATTAATCGCTCATTTGGATACAACTCCTAAATATTTTTTTTATTTGGTTAGTGTGATAAATCCCTATGACCAACGCATAGGGCTGAGAAGTCTCCTCCCAACCATGACCCCTCGTAAAGTCGATATCTATGCTTATCAATAGAGAATTTAACACACACCCACCCTCTCACACACTACACACGCAACAAATTTTTACTCCATATTATTCTAATCATACTACATGTGTGATGAAACAAAATGGAAATGAATCGCGAAGGTCTTCTTCGTGGTGCCTCCATCTCAAATAATATAAATGTAACTATATATAATTTTGATTTAATGATAAAAATATTGAATATTTAGTTTATCCCCTAAATGGTTAAAGTACTAACTAGTTTATTTTCCTTTTTTTTCTTGTAATAAATAACAAAAAAATAAAAGAATTTAAATTGATTTTAGTAAGTAGTCAAAAGGTCTAAAATCTAAATGCAAAAGTGAAAAATATAGAAGTTAGAAAGAACTGAATTCTTCCATAGAGGCAAAAGTACTGCAGGTCTTGCAAAAGTGCTACCAACACTACTACATCCTAATGACAATTTATCTTCCCAACAAAAAAATAGAAAAAAAAAAGATTGGTGGTAAAGGCGTCTTCCTAAGTTGGAGGAGAAGATTAGTCTCCCTTGGCCAACATAGACCCTTGCTTAGGTAAGATATCAAGAGTGGTAGAATTATAAAACCATGGATTAAGTGACCAATGACAAAAGCACCACTAGGGTGACAATAACGTTGTCAATGCTTTTGCTTGATAGAAAGCATTTTTGCTCTTTGTGGCTATGTCAAAAACAAAGAGCAATGATGCCATTGAACTTATAATCCAATGCCACTTTTGCTTAGAACTGTAGCAAAATGAAATTAAATGCAATGTTAATAAAATGATGAGTAAAATAAGGAAGGTCCTTAACCATGATGTATAAAGACCTGCTAAATGATAGAAAAATGCACGACTCCTAAATATATATTTTTATTTGGGTAGAGTGATAAATCCCTAAGACAAATGCATAGGGTTGAGCAGTCTCCTCCCAACCATGACCCCTCGTAAAGTCGAGATCTATGCTTGTCAATAGAGAATTTAACACACACCCACCCTCTCACACATTCCACACACAACATATTTTTACTCTATTATTCTAATCATACTACATGTGTGATGAAACAAAATGGAAATGAATCACGAAGGTCTTATTCATGATGCCTCCCTCTTAAATAATATAAATGTAACTATGTAATTTTGACTTAATGATAAAAATATTGAATATTTAGTTTATCCGCTAAATGGTTAAAGTACTAACTAGTTTCTTTTCCTTTTTTTTCTTGTAATAAATAACAAAAAATATATATAATAGAAATTGATTTTTGTAAGTAGCCAAAAGGTCTAAAACCTAAATGCAAAAGTGAAAAATATGGAATTTAGAAAGAGCTTAATTCTGCCATAGAGGCAAAAGTACTACAGGTCTTGCAAAAGTGCTACCAACACTACTACATCCTAATGACACTTTATCTTCCCAACAAAAAAAAAAAGAAAAAAAAAGGATTGGTGGTAAAGGAGTCTTCAAAAGTTGGAGGATAATATTAGACTCCCTTGGCCAACATTAGACCCTTTCTTAGGTAAGATATCAGGAGTGGTCGAATTATAAAACCATGGATTAAGTGACCAATGACAAAAGCACTACTAGGGTGGCAATAATATTGTTAATGCTTTTGCTTGATAGAAATAATTTTTGCTCTTTATGGCTATGTCAAAAACAAAGAGCAATGATGCCATTAAACTTATAATCCAATGCCACTTTTGCTTAGAAGTGTAGCAAAATGAAATTAAATGCAATGTTAATAAAATGATGAGTAAATTAAGGAATGTCCTTAACCACGATGTATAGAGACCTGCTAAATGATAGAAAAACACACGACTCCTAAATATATATTTTTTGTTTGGTTAGTGTGATAAATCCCTATGACAAACGCATAGGGCTGAGAAGTCTCCTCCCAACCATGACCCCTCGTAAAGTCAAGATCTATGCTTCTCAATAGAGAATTTAACACACACCCACCCTCTCACACACTCCACACACAACAAATTTTTACTCCATATTATTCTAATCATATAACATGTGTAATGAAACAAAATGGAAATGAATTGTGAAGGTCTTCTTCATGATGCCTCCCTCTCAAATAATATAAATGTAACTATATATAATTTTTATTTAGTGGATAAAAATATTGCATATTTAGTTTATCCCCTAAATGGTTAAACTGCTAACTAGTTTCTTTTCCTTTTTTTTCTTGTAATAAATAACAAAAATAAATAAATAATAGAAATTGATTTTTGTAAGTAGCCAAAAGGTCTAAAACCTAAATGCAAAAGTAAAAAATATGGAAGTTAGAAAGAACTTAATTCTGCCATAGAGGGAAAATTACTGCAGGTCTTGCAACAGTGCTACCAACACTACTACAAGCTAATGATACTTTATATTCCCAACAAAAAAAAAAGAAAAAAAAAGGATTGGTGGTAAAGGAGTCTTCCTAAGTTGGAGGAGAATATTAAACTCCCTTTGCCAACAATAGACCCTTGCTTAGGTAAGATATCAAGAGTGGTAGAATTATAAAACCATGGATTAAGTGACCAATGACAAAAGCACCACTAGGGTGGCAATAATGTTGGCAATGTTTTTTCTTGATAGAAAGCATTTTTGCTCTTTGTGGCTATGTCAAAAAGAAATACCAATGATGTCAGTGAACTTATAATCCAATGCCACTTTTGCTTAGAAGTGTAGCAAAATGAAATTAAATGCAATGGTAATAAAACGATGAGTAAAATAAGGAATGTCCTTAACCATGATGTATAGAGACCTGCTAAATGATAGAAAAGTAAGAAGGTTTATCAATGCAATTTAGTAATGACAAAGGGATGAAATAAAAAAATAAACACAAAAATGATGATCACAACAAATTATTATGCCATAATATTAAAGCCTAGATTTACAAAAGCAAATAAAGGAAAGTAGCACAACGCCAAAGAACACTTGTTTTTTGAAGATGCTAAGGTTGTTTTCCCTTATTGTGGAATCTTGATTAAAGCTTGTTGGTTGCTTGAAGAAACTTGAGATCTTGAAGAGATAAGAGCTTGAATGTTTGTATTCTTGGGATGTTGTAGGCTTAAATAATCCCTTTAAAATATTATGGTAAGATTTTGGCATAAGATTACAATGAATGGAGATGCATTCCTATGAATATAGATGAAATTCAATAAAATTATGATATTAAAATGTTGTATAACTTTGCTAACTATAAAAGGTAATGGATTAGGCTCTCCTATGTACTATATTTATATAAATTCATGGATCCTTAGGGGAAGGATTGCACTAAAGGTGATAATATTGGAGATGGTAAAAATTTAAAATGGGATCAAGTTGCCATTAATGTAGGAATATTGAAAATGGTAATTCTTGGGCTTAAATTTTTTGTTGGGACTACAAATAAGATCTTAGTAATTATATCTATTAATGGTGGGTGGCTTAGAAGGTACTAGCTATTTTTTTTTTTTTTAGTGCATGATAGCCAAAAGCATTGGAGGGTAGTAGCATTGGTGTCACTAGTACTTCAATGCTTTTGTCAAAATAATTGTTGGCAATAAAAATTAGGTAAAACATGATAAAAAGTGATATTTATGCAGAACCACTTCTTGAGATGTGTACTAGTGCTTTCACTCATGACCCAATGCTTTTGCTTCTAGAGTAATAAATACTTTTATTTTGATATTGAAGATGATTCAATTTGGTTAATTGAGTGGTTTATTGATGAAGAAATTACCAAAAATTTGAATAATGATATGCTCAAAATTAAGTGCATATATTTACCCATTTTTTATGCATTTATTGCATAACAAATGCATCAATAATTAAAATATATGCTCTTATTTTGGGATAGAAATATATATTGTTTGATTATGCTAGTGATGCAAGAAGACTGATGCTCTGATTATTTACTTTAAAATAATGTTAAATTTTATAATTTAGATAACATTAAATGTTATTGTACACTAGTGTGGCACCTTGTGTTTTATAGGAAAAATTAAGTTGGACAAAGAAAACTCAATTTGATTGTTATCCATAATAGTGTGGTGGTCAAGAATTGAGGATGGGCAAAAAAAATTGAGCAAGGTAGTTGAGGGGGGTAAAAGGGTTGGGGACTAGAAATAAAGAGATTTTTATTATGGAGGGGATAGAAAAGGAGATCAAAAGTATAAAAAGTTATATATTATGTGTTGTCCCAAAACATATGCCCACCACACTTAGCTAGTCAAGTGAGAATACCCATAGTTGATGGGGAAGCATGAGCATAAGTATGTACCAATAAACTAACCTTTGTAGCCACCTCAAAAAGTGTGCCAAAATTAATAAGCCATGATTTTGTGCTATGACAACATTATTACACTAACACATTTGCACTTTAGTTATGATTTTACTTACTAGAAGTGTTACCATCACCCGAGTAGTGCTTTAAATACTTGGATTTGCTTTTTCCACCTAATAAAGATTTTGTGTTGGGTTACACTTTTGCCTACTTCACATTTATTATTTTTTTCTCTTCATTTTACAAGTTGAGGTAAATATTTTTCTAGATATGAATGTAAGAGTATTTATAGATACTTAGTTTATAGGAGTGATATTCTCATGTATTAGAGACCACTCAGGGTCTCCTAGGATTGCATAGCATGCTTTACTAGTGAAATTGGGGCTATATCGCATAGCCTTTATGCCAAAGATAAAGTTTGATAGGTCCCTCTTTACAACATTGGCAAAGCATTGGTATTAAAAAATGAATACTTTCCAACATCACATAGGAGAGATGAAATTGATACTAAATTATGTCTAGAGAATCCTAATAATTCCCATCAAGAGAACATACATTTAGATTAGCCAAGATAAGAGGTATTGTCTAGAGACACTGATGGGAGATGCAAATTTTCTAGTTATAATATTAGGCATTGACAATAATATCACTTATTTATTGAAGATATATTATCAAATAAGGACCAAGTATGGTTTAATAGTGCTTTTATTAGAAACTAGAAGAGCCATGAATAATGCTAGTCGACCATAGATACAAACGATAATGTATTATTGAGGTGTATTATTTGGGTTTTAGGGGAAAAATTAGATGCAAAAATTAAAATCCAAACCGAACTCTTGAGAATGAATGAGTAGATTTATTTGTCGAGAAAGATAAACAATTTTATATCATGGACATCCAATGTCATTGGAATGCAGACAAGCATTCAACAAGACTCAAGAGAAACTATTTTATCTTATAAAATGGGTTGAATCAAGTGATCTAGTTAAAATTGGTAACAAGGGGTGATATGGGATGCCACCTCCAGGTTAATGCCTAGGAGTATAGTGATATATTTGTGTTTTAATATGGTTATAGAGGACTTGCATGATAACTGAAGCTAGTTATGTCATAGCATTTGATATGGGATAAATGCTTATGAATAAAAGTGGGCATTTGAGACTAAGTCCAATATTAGAGGAATGGCATGGCTCTAGATGACTCCGAGTAGTAGGATAATCAGCTAGATACTAGGTATATGTACGTTGGCCCCCTTACATACAAATCTTAGAACAAGTTATTCAAATAGTCAAAGTTTGGGTATGCTAAGGGATGGGGAAAGTACGCGTCCACTCTTTAGGTGTTATGGTCCCTAGAGAATAACCCCAGCTATGGTTCAACACTCATGCTAGAACAAGAGGATGTTAAATGAGACAATTTGATTCCACAAAATGACACCTTTCATAGGCTTTGGTCAATCTCATCCACTTGGATGACTGTCTACAGTAGTTCAAAAACCCAAAAGTGGTATGATATGTTTGTACTAGTTAAAATTTATATTATTGATTCATTAGATGAAATACAATGGTTTTGAACTTGAAAGTGCGTTTAGGGATAACCAATAAATCTAAAAAATAAAAATAACCCTTGTAGAATAGCTTGGCTTATTTTGTGGCACAACCAAGTGAGTAGACTTGGGTTCTTACATGTGGTATCAAAGCGAAAGTATCCTTAGAATTGTAGGACTTTGATTAAATAATTTGTTAGATAAATTGAAACCAATAAATTAACTTGCTTCTTTTCCCTACAGGTCTAATGGCACATAGGTTGTGGTGTGGGACTTTCAAGAATCCCATGAGAGGTGGGCAAGAGGAATCCACTATAATACCTCTAAGAGGACCACAGATAGGGAACATAAGAGAAGGTCCTAAAAGGGAAATAATTATGAAATAAATAAATGAGCCTCCTATGAGTGAGCCTAGTAGGGAGGAAGAAAATTAGACAAAAGTTGCACAACTATTACAAAATCACATGGAGCAGTAAAGAGAGAAAATGGTCCAACAAAAAACTTATATGGCATAACAACAAGAATTGATAGTTCAACAACAAAAGTCATAGAGGATTTGACCATAGGAAGGGAAAATATAGGTAGGTCATGGGAAGCACCTAGTGAACCTGCAAGATCTAGTACTAGTAGGGCTAGAGTGAGTGCAGAGTTGGCCAAAGACCTAAAAAATGTCATAATATCTAAGTTTAATGGAAAATGAGATGATGATGCAACAGAGAATTGGCTGAATGAATTACAGTCATACTTTTCCTTGGTGCTTTTGTCATTCAAAATGGTTGAAGTAGCCCTAGACTGGTGGAAGACCTTCAAGAGAGGGCTGGGTATTGAAGCTGCAAATTTTAAATGGGAATATTTTGTTAAGGAATTCAAGAACAGGTTCCTAACTAAGTAATATCATGGAAACTTTTCGAGAATTCACTAATCTACAACAAGAATCTAGGGCAATTCAATATTACCATCAAAAATATGTCTAATTGCTAAAATATGAAACCCAATATGAGAGCAATAAATACATGAAAGTTTAAAAATTCACTCTGGGACAACATCCTAAGATAAGATGGTGGTGAATATGCACAACCTTATAGATATTCCTACTACTTTTGATTTAGCATGACAAGAAGAAGCAAATTAAGAGACCATAAAGACATACTTTAATTACCAAATGTTGTCTGAAAAATAAAAATATGATTTCAATAAATTGAAGAGCATTAGATTAATGAAATGGGACAAAGAGTAGAACAAGAAACCTAAAGGAGGAGATCAAAATAGGCAGGGAGGCAAAACCAGAAATACTTTCCAAAGCAATAAATTTAGGAAATATGACAAAAAATACCCCAGAAGAAATGATCAAAGACCATCAAAACAAGGAAAGGGTAGAGACGTTGCACCTCAAAACAACAATGATACTAGCAACGAAGGAAACACAGCTCCTACAAATGATTGTTATGTTTACAAAGATCCCCATTTTACTAATAAATATTCCTATAGAACTGATCTTCATTAGAACACCCCAAAAAGAAACCACTTATAAAATCTTTGCTACAATAGGTAGTCCTATACTAGATGGACAAGTATGTTGTAGGAGCTACAATAGGTAATCCTATACCAGATGGATAAGTATGTTGTAGAAGGAGCTATGAAGTCCTGACTTTCCCACTTAAAGTATTTATAATAGCTTTTGATACTTTTTGTGGGTTAATTAAACTAATTTGCTTTTTTTTTATAATACTTATACACAATCGTGAATTACCAATAATATAAATGAGGTCCACGTTCATACAAATAATTTACCTTAATTTAATGCATGTAACAGAGATTCTGGATCATAAAATAAATCCATAAAATAAATCGTCGTTGACATCAGCAGCAAGGGATCATTTTTCTTCATTGCGTACTATTAGAATCCATAGTAACCATGGAAAAACTTATTATCCCGCAGAGAAAAAGGCAAAACAAAATTTAAAACCTTTCAAAGTAAGGGAATCTTTTCGTATTTCTAGCCAGGAGTATTTTAAAATAGCTACAAATGTTTAATAAACTGTTTTAAAATAAATTAGTTCTTAACTTTTTATTTTGGGTTAATTTGTTTAAATAAATATCATTTAAAAATAATAATATTTATTTATAAAATTTAAAATAAATAATTCAAATATAAGTTTTTTTTTTATATAATTTGAATTAATATTAAAATAATTATCAAATTTTTATTATAAATTAAAAAAATTAAATAATAATTATAAACCTGAAAATTTATAAAAATAATAAAAATTTAATAATAATTAGAAATATATGAAAATTTAAAAAAAAGTTGAATGATGATTCGAGTTTTGTTTGAATCTCTTATAATAAATTTTAGAAATTGAATGCTGACTAAAAGTGTAGTTAAATTAAAAAATAATAAAAAATTTAAATATTTAATAATAATTAAATTTTAATAAAAATTTATAAATAATAAAAATAAGTATATTTTTATTTTTAAATTGATTATATAATACTTAAAACAATCTTAAAGATATATTACATCATAAACATATTATTATAATAAAAATAAATAAATAACAGGTCATATTAACTATCAACCACCCATTTGGAGGAATAGCGGTGCCGATGGCGAGGATGGAAGTGGGGCCATGAGCACTCTCAATTATTGCATAAATGAAAAAGCATCCTTATCAAAAACTTGTTTGAAAAATATGATTAAATGGAAGTCTAGTCTTATTAAACGAATTAAAAAAAATACATCTTGTCAAAAACGTTTTGAAAAAACATGATTTGAGATTTTATATTTAAAAATTGAATTTCTTTTTCTTAAATTATTGTATAGATGAAAATAACAGCATTTAGTTTCAAAATTTAAAGAAATGGAAGCCATTAGAGCCAATGAAAAGAAACCATGGAGACCACGTCAGCTCAAACCTCCTTAACCCTTACTTCATCAAACCCAGTAAAGGCCATGTCATGTAAAAGAACAACTTAATCAAGGGAACATTGTATCATGGATGATGGATGTTGAGATTGTCGGGTGTATAGACTTGATTTAGTTCAATTCCGTCTATAGTGTGTTACAGTCTCATTGTCAATAAGGAATAGTGGGTGCAAATGATTGAGAGTTTATCCAAGTTGATTGGTAGGATTCTACTATGGTTTATGATATATGTTTGTATATATGAAAATTAGATTATATTTTAATTTTAATTTTTTTAAATTTTAATGTTGACAGCTATAAAAGAGTTTTGTTTTATCAAATGAATTATTGCTTTAAAAAACATCCTTTTATGAGCATGGCCCTTGGACCCATCCCACGCTAAGGCGAAGATTTAAGATGCCCGTGCTCATGTGGATGAAGGATCAAGCACAAATTATGATGGCAAACCTGAAATAAAGGGAGGGGGGACTCCAAAGCGTTACAGATAATTACTGAAGGTAGCGTCAGACTCGCAGACACAAGTACGTAGCGATGGAGATTAGGCCAGTCCTATCTTGAGAATTCATTTTCTCCTACATTTTTTTCCCGGAAAGATTTATCAAAGTTTATGTGTAGTGAAATTTTGAGGATTTTCTTTATTTTTGTGGTTCTTTATTTTCAGGATTTTCTTTTTAAGTTGCATAGCAATTTCTTTAAGACATGTTATTTTGGTGGAGGCAAACAAATTTTTCTATGAACACTTTCAAAATCGTGTTTGCATGAGATTGATATTTCTCGAGATCTTAAGGAGACTATTGACATACAAGTTGGTGACATTGTGCTATCCCAACGGGTCGTCTACATTAATTTGTCCAACACATGTTTTCGGTGCTAGTCCTCAACACATGTTTTCGGTGCTAGTCCTCAGCACACAAAATCAGAGATTGTCCCATGATGCCGCATAATAGGAACAAGCTAGTGGGTCCTCTACATTAATTTACCCAACACATGTTTTTGGTGCTAGTCCTTAGCACACAAAATCAGAGATTGTCCTATGATGTTGCATAATAGGAACAAGCAGAGCCCCACCACACCAAGTGCTCCCACTTCTCAACCTTAGGAGGATGGTTGGACGATGATGGGAGGACTTAAAAATGCATGTTTGGCTGTTTCTAAAGGTACACAGTCCAAGTTGGCACATGTCTCAAAGCTAATAGAGAAAGGGTATGAAAATAAAAAAGTTAGTCCCCCAGCTAAAACTGCCAACAATGAGACTTCTCAGTCTCGATAGATTCATACCCCAAGGGTTGCAATAGTGATTGCTTCACAATCTACCTAACTGGTTAGTCCTCCCATACACTCTTCCCTAGCTAGCGCAAGGTGTTCCCACTACCCATGAAGAGGATCTATAGAAGAAGATGTCACTCTAGAGAAGCAACTTCATATAATCAGTGTTCAATTGGAAAGTTATGTTCTCGATTCATCCAAAAACTACAATGTCGTTGGATATAGAGCCATCATCGATGAAATTGGCAATTCCTATGGAGGAAGCAAATTCTAAAGACCTTTTTTTTTAATGCGGTTTCGACGTTCTCATAGTCCTCGATAAGGGAAAGAATATGGAGACAATCTACTCGAAAAAATGTTTCACCTATCTGACTCGACCCAACAGTTCCAACATCAGCTCCAAACACCTTTGAGGCATTGGATTTGAACAAACACACAATGATGGAACAATAAGTCTACTTGGTGCCTAGAGTTATAGTTTTACAATTTAAGGTTTTTTACTCTAGTTTATTTTTTTATGCTTAGTTATGTTTTTTTTTCAACCTTTTAGGGATTAAATCCGGTATTGGCCGTATAGGTGGCCTTGTGCCCCAAGCTATGATCTTTCCAACTTATTTTTATTATAAACTCTTTTATTTTTATTGAATAAAAAAATGATAATTATAAACATAAAAAAATAAAAATTAATGATAATTAAATATATATAAAAAATTAAAAATAAAAAAATTTAATGGTGATTTGATATTTGTTAATATTAGTAGATGTTTGAATCTCTTATAAAAAATTTAAGAAATTGAATGATGACTAAAAATATAATAATATTTAAAAAATAATAAATGTATTAAATGTTTAATAATTATTAAAACATAATAAAAATCTATAAATAATATATAAAATGTATTTTATTTTTAAATTGATTGCATAATATATCAAACAACATTATGTATCATTAAAAAATTATTATATTCTCAAAAGTGAATAATATTATTTTACAATATTGTCATATTATCTATTAATCGCTCATTTGGATACAACTCCTAAATATATATTTTTTATTTGGTTAGTGTGATAAATCCCTATGACCAACGCATAGGGCTGAGCAGTCTCCTCCCAACCATGACCCCTCGTAAAGTCGAGATCTATGCTTCTCAATAGAGAATTTAACACACACCCACCCTCTCACACACTACACACGCAACAAATTTTTACTCCATATTATTCTAATCATACTACATGTGTGATGAAACAAAATGGAAATGAATCACGAAGGTCTTCTTCGTGGTGCCTCCCTCTCAAATAATATAAATGTAACTATATATAATTTTGATTTAATGATAAAAATATTGAATATTTAGTTTATCCCCTAAATGGTTAAAGTACTAACTAGTTTATTTTCCTTTTTTTTCTTGTAATAAATAACAAAAAAAAATAAAAGAATTTAAATTGATTTTAGTAAGTAGTCAAAAGGTCTAAAATCTAAATGCAAAAGTGAAAAATATAGAAGTTAGAAAGAACTGAATTCTGCCATAGAGGCAAAAGTACTGCAGGTCTTGCAAAAGTGCTACCAACACTACTACATCCTAATGACAGTTTATCTTCCCAACAAAAAAAAAAAAAAAATTGTGGTAAAGGCGTCTTCCTAAGTTGGAGGAGAAGATTAGTCTCCCTTGGCCAACATAGACCCTGGATTAGGTAAGATATCAAGAGTGGTAGAATTATAAAACCATGGATTAAGTGACCAATGACAAAAGCACCACTAGGGTGACAATAATGTTGTCAATGCTTTTGCTTGATAGAAAGCATTTTTGCTCTTTGTGGCTATGTCAAAAACAAAGAGCAATGATGCCATTGAACTTATAATCCAATGCCACTTTTGCTTAGAAGTGTAGCAAAATGAAATTAAATGCAATGTTAATAAAATGATGAGTAAAATAAGGAAGGCCCTTAAACATGATGTATAAAGACCTACTAAATGATAGAAAAATGCACGACTCCTAAATATATATTTTTATTTGGGTAGAGTGATAAATCCCTAAGACAAATGCATAGGGTTGAACAGTCTCCTCCCAACCATGACCCATCGTAAAGTCGAGATCTATGCTTTTCAATAGAGAATTTAACACACACCCACCCTCTCACACACTCCACACACAACATATTTTTACTCCTATTATTCTAATCATACTACATGTGTGATGAAACAAAATGGAAATGAATCACGAAGGTCTTCTTCATGATGCCTCCCTCTTAAATAATATAAATGTAACTTATGTAATTTTGACTTAATGATAAAAATATTGAATATTTAGTTTATCCCCTAAATGGTTAAAGTACTAACTAGTTTCTTTTCCTTTTTGTTCTTGTAATAAATAACAAGAAAAAATAAAGAATAGAAATTGATTTTTGTAAGTAGCCAAAAGGTCTAAAACCTAAATGCAAAAGTGAAAAATATGGAATTTAGAAAGAACTCAATTCTGCCATAGAGGCAAAAGTACTACAGGTCTTGCAAAAGTGCTACCAACACTACTACATCCTAATGACACTTTATCTTCCCAACAAAAAAAATAGAAAAAAAAAGGATTGGTGGTAAAGGAGTCTTCCAAAGTTTGAGGATAATATTAGACTCCCTTGGCCAACATTAGACCCTTTCTTAGGTAAGATATCAAGAGTGGTAGAATTATAAAACCATGGATTAAGTGACCAATGACAAAAGCACCACTAGGGTGGCAATAATATTGTCAATGCTTTTGCTTGATAGAAATAATTTTTGCTCTTAATGGCTATGTCAAAAACAAAGAGCAATGATGCCATTAAACTTATAATCCAATGCCACTTTTGCTTAGAAGTGTAGCAAAATGAAATTAAATGCAATGTTAATAAAATGATGAGTAAAATAAGGAATTTCCTTAACCATGATGTATAGAGACCTACTAAATGATAGAAAAACACACGACTCCTAAATATATATTTTTTGTTTGGTTAGTGTGATAAATCCCTATGACAAACGCACATGGCTGAGAAGTCTCCTCCCAACCATGACCCCTCGTAAAGTCAAGATCTATGCTTCTCAATAGAGAATTTAACACACACCCACCCTCTCACACACTCCACACACAACAAATTTTTACTCCATATTATTCTAATCATACTACATGTGTGATGAAACAAAATGGAAATGAATTGCGAAGGTCTTCTTCATGATGCCTCCCTCTCAAATAATATAAATGTAACTATATATAATTTTGATTTAGTGGATAAAAATATTGCATATTTAGTTTATCCCCTAAATGGTTAAACTGCTAACTAGTTTCTTTTCCTTTTTTTTCTTGTAATAAATAAAAAAAATAAATAAATAATAGAAATTGATTTTTGTAAGTAGCCAAAATGTCTAAAACCTAAATGCAAAAGTGAAAAATATGGAAGTTAGAAAGAACTTAATTCTACCATAGAGGGAAAAGTACTGTAGGTCTTGAAACAGTGCTACCAACACTACTACAAGCTAATGACATTTTATATTCCCAACAAAAAAAATAGAAAAAAAAAGGATTGGTGGTAAAGGAGTCTTCCTAAGTTGGAGGAGAATATTAGACTCCCTTGGCCAACAATAGACCCTTGCTTAGGTAAGATATCAAGAGTGGTAGAATTATAAAACCATGGATTAAGTGACCAATGACAAAAGCACCACTAGGGTGGCAATAATGTTGGCAATGCTTTTTCTTGATAGAAAGCATTTTTGCTCTTTGTGGCTATGTCAAAAAGAAATACCAATGATGTCAGTGAACTTATAATCCAATGCCACTTTTGCTTAGAAGTGTAGCAAAATGAAATTAGATGCAATGGTAATAAAATGATGAGTAAAATAAGGAAGGTCCTTAACCATGATGTATAGAGACCTGTTAAATGATAGAAAAATAAGAAGGTTTATCAATGCAATTTAGTAATGACAAAGGGATGAAATAAAAAAATAAACACAAAAATGATGATCACAACAAATTATTATGCCATAAGATTAAAGCCTATATTTACAAAAGCAAATAAAGGAAAGTAGCACAATGCCAAAGAACACTTGTTTTTTGAAGATGCTAAGGTTGTTTTCCCTTATTGTGGAATCTTGATTAAATCTTGTTGGTTGCTTGAAGAAACTTGAGATCTTGAAGAGATAAGAGCTTGAATGTTTGTATTCTTGGAATGTTGTAGGCTTAAATAATCCCTTTAGAATATTATGGTAAGATTTTGGCATAAGATTACAGTGAATGGAGATGCATTCCTATGAATATAGATGAAATTCAATAAAATTATGATATTAAAATGTGGTATAGCTTTGCTAACTATAAAAGGTAATGGATTAGGCTCTCCTATGTACTAGATTTATATAAAGTCATGGATCCTTAAGGGAAGGATTGCACTAAAGGTGATAATATTGGAGATGGTAAAAATTTAAAATGGGATCAAGTTGCCATTAATGTAGGAATATTGAAAATTGTAATTCTTGGGCTTAAATTTTTTGTTGGGACTACAAATAAGATCTTAGTAATTAGATCTATTAATGGTGGGTGGCTTAGAAGGTACTAGCTATTTTTTTTTTTTAGTGCATGATAGCCAAAAGCATTGGAGGGTAGTAGCATTGGTGTCACTAGTACTTCAATGCTTTTGTCAAAATAATTGTTGGCAATAAAATTTAGGTAAAACATGATAAAAAGTGATATTTATGCAGAACCACTTCTTGAGATGTGTACTAGTGCTTTCACTCATGACCCAATGCTTTTGCTTCTAGAGTAATAACTACTTTTATTTTGATATTGAAGATGATTCAATTTGGTTAATTGAGTGGTTTATTGATGAAGAGATTACCAAAAATTTGAATAATGATATGCTCAAAATTAAGTGCATATATTTACCCATTTTTTATGCATTTATTGCATAACAAATGCATCAATAATTAAAATATATGCTCTTATTTTGGGATAGAAATATATATTGTTTGATTATGCTAGTGATGTAAGAAGACCGATGCTCTGATTATTTTCTTTAAAATAATGTTAAATTTTATAATTTAGATAACATTAAATGTTATTGTACACTAGTGTGGCACCTTGTGTTTTATAGGAAAAATCAAGTTGGACAAAGAAAACTCAATTTGATTATTATCCATAATAGTGTGGTGGTCAAGAATTGAGGATGGGCAACAAAAATTGAGCAAGGTAGTTGAGGGGGGTAAAAGGGTTGGGGACTAGAAATAAAGATATTTTCATTATGGAGAGGATAGAAAAGGAGACAAAAGTATAAATAGCTATAGATTATGTGTTGTCCCAACACATATGTCCACCACACTTAGCTAGTCAAGTGATAATACCCATAGTTGATAGGGAAGCATGAGCATAAGTATGTACCAATAAACTAATCTTTGTAGCCACCTCAAAAAGTGTGCCAAAAGTAATAAGCCATGATTTTGTGCTATGACAACACTATTACACTAACACATTTGCACATTAGTTATGATTTTACTTACTAGAAGTGTTACCATCACCCAAGTAGTGCTTTAAATACTTGGATTTGCTTTTTCCATCTAATATAGCTTTTGTGTTGGGTTACACTTTTGCCTACTTCACTTTATTATTTTTTTCTCTTCATTTTACAAGTTGAGGTAAATATTTTTCTAGATATGAATGTAAGAGTATTTATAGATACTTAGTTTATAGGAGTGATATTCTCATGTATTAGAGACCACTCAGGGTCTCCTAGGATTGCATAGCATGCTTTACTAGTGAAATTGGGGCTATATCGCATAGCCTTTATGCCAAAGATAAAGTTTGATAGGTCCCTCTTTACAACATTGGCAAAGCATTGGTATTAAAAAATGAATACCTTCCAACATCACATAGGAGAGATGAAATTGATACTAAATTATGTCTAGAGAATCCTAATAATTCCCATCAAGAGAACATACATTTAGATTAGCCAAGATAAGAGGTATTGTCTAGAGACACTGATGGGAGATGCAAATTTTCTAGTTATAATATTAGGCATTGAAAATAATATCACTTACATTAGGGGTGCTTGGATAGATAGAACCTACTCCCATGCACCATGGTTTTAGGTGTTTTTATTAGTGACACTAGTTATAGGATGGTCCAGTAGGGGTTTAGAGAGGTTATGGATGATATGCATGACCAATATATAGTCTTTGTGTAGGGTATTGTTGTGTTGGTATATCTATATTAATCATGGTATATGGTGGTCTATAGAGGTAAGAGAGGCATCACTTATTGCATATTGCTCCTAGTATGGGTTTGGGAGCATATAGCCATTATGATTCCTTTAGGAATACCAAGGCAGGTGGTAGATTAGGAGGTATATATGGCCAACAATTTTGGCCAATAGAGGTAGGGTAAAAGAGACCCAATAGGGGTTTTTTTGTAGTAGAAAATGAGGGTTATGGATAATCTATGATTGAAGCAGATCATATAGACACCATATAGGCATCGTCTAGGCTAGCATGATGATGCCTTCTATCTAACTCATGTTAGGTGCCTTAGAAGGATGAAGGGACCATGAGGAGAGTCAAAACTTTATTGTTTTTATTATTTGATCTATTAATTTAGCATGAGATAGGAAATCCTTGGAGGGCTATGTTAGTACCAATATTTTACTAGTGAGAGAGGATTCAAGCCAATGTTAGAAATGAATTCATATATTGAGGTTGATGTTTATCACTAAACCATTCTAGACATAGGGAGTGATGATATTAGTATTAGAAACAAATATTTATGATGGTATCATACCATACAATCCAAGAGGATGATCATCATTGGGTATGACTAGGGGAGTATTAGAGATTGAGCAAGGTGTGAGAGGTAGTACAAGTTTTGATTCATTAATATAGAGATCATTAGATATAGTTAGAGGTATATGCATAAGTAGTAGTAGTGGAAGCAATTTTATGAAAACCACTTCTAGAAATATTGATGATCATAATAGGTAATGTAGGATTGAGTAGGTCACCTATATTTTCCATCAAGATAGGGTGATATACCCTAGCTAAACAAGTGGTAAGCCTAAATAGTGCACTAGCAATCACTTAGATAGAGGTAGTGACATAGGTAACAAAGCAAGATTGGCTAGTAGGACGATTATGGGGAAGTAGTAGATTATTTAGGGTATGATTATAGAATAAGATGTAGTGACAATGAGAGATATTGTAGTAGTAGTAGGATCCATGTGTTGTAGATATTTCTAGAACATATGGCATAGGTTTAGAGGAACTTATAGGTAGATATCAAGTGGGTAGCATATTAGAAGGTAGTATATCATGCAATTATCTCAACTAATAGGTATCTACCATCACTAAAAAGGACATGGTCATGGACCCATCCTCGGTCTATGACACACTAGTCATAGTGATTGGTAAGGATTCCACCAGATATAGGAAAAGGAGGAGGACATATAGGAGCACAAGACATAGGCTCCTAGAGCTAGTTGTAGGAGTGTTGTGCTAAATTTTGAGAGTGTATATTATTGTATCATAATGATGATTGTATATTATATGATATGATGTATAGACAATTTATCATTATATATTTTATCATTTGGGATTCATTAGTGTTGTCTTATTGATGTGTGCATTTTATTTAGGATATATGTTATTGTTATATTTAAGTGCTTTATGATTGAGGGTTAATTAATGTTTATGATGACTAATTGAGGAGTAGTTTTAGAGTGATTGTAAGATACAATGATGATTATTTTTTTTAGGATGAGAAATGTATTATGTAACTATGATTAATGCATATTGATTAAGGATTAATGATTGATTAAATGATGATGTTATGGTGTATTGAATTAAATGAATGGTGTATGTTTAATCATGATTAAATGCATAGGTGATAAGATAATTAGATTAGATTGAAATGATGACATGATGATTAGCTCTCAATATTTTCATGATAGATAGAGGATAGATGCATGATAGAGTGATGAGCCCAAGGGACAATGGATAATGCTAAAAAAAACTAATATGATACAAATATATAGATATGTATTATTTTAGAATTGCCCAAGGGTACATTAGCTGGAATTAAAAGAAGAGATGCATACATAGTTATATACAACTATGTATAAATATATACAAATATTTGCTTAGTGATTTACCTATAGGACTTTAGTTAGTTTTTCCTTTAGAAACTATAGTTAGCTTTAGGTTTTACCCAAGAGGACATTAGTTAGTTTTTCCTAGGGATTGTTAGTTAGCTTTGATATTTCCCAAGGGGTCTTTAGTTAGCCTTTCCAAAATGAATTTTGGTTAGCAATGATTTCTTCTTAGTAAGACTTTAATTAGATTTTCCTGAAGGACTTCTAGTTAGCTTGCTATGATACAAAATACATACAAACATGATGATAAAATATTTATATTTAAACAAATGTCTAAAGAACTTCTACTTGGCCTATAGGACTTCTAATTTAAATTTACCTATAGGACTTCTAATTTAGATTTTCCCATATGTATTTTGATTTAGCTTCTCCCATAAGACTTTTTATTGAGCTTTGAGATTTATCTTTACTTAAATGCATAAAGGACATCCACTTGAATTGATTTATCTTGTATAGTAGTGTCATAGAGAACTTGTGATTGATCGATGTGATAATGAATGATGCACTTAATTGAGAGGAATAATTCATTGCTAGACTATTTCCTCCATGAATGGCGATGCATGGGAGATAAGATATGATGTAATTGATATTATTATCTGAAAGCACGAGATTCTAGAAGATTGAAAGAAAAACTATTGCGATGCATTCAAAATCAAACAAACGCTTAAGTCCTAAAATGTGAAATGCATGAAATGAAAGAGACGAATTGAACGGAGACAAAAGAAAGTATAGAAAGCACAACCCTTTTTATTTAACTCTCTTAATCTCGGTTACAAAGATGCCTCCTCCCTTTTTAGGGGCTAGGAGCGTTAAATGGATTTTGGTTACAATCATGACTTAGTATTCCTCCTTTCGCGTGCCCACATTTGAAATGGGCGGGCCAAAGTGTTGTCGTCGCTTGCATTGATGAATCCTTGATTCTTGCTGCTCTTCCTGCGTTCAAAGACACAACAAGTCATTAGTAGCACCTGTGACAAAAGATAAGGCGTTTGATCCTAAAAACCAATGGAGGATGCATGCATAAGATTAGCTAAATCGATAAATAAAATGATTCCAAATAACCTGCAAATTTGACATAAACCAGAGAACGTTACCAGAGGACCATTGTCATCAAAAAAATTGGACAAAACTCCGTCGATTCGCATTCAACTGTAATTCATCCCTGGTCAGGACGAATTCTACTGTAATTCGTCCCCGGGTAGGACGAATTCGCCTGTGACAAAGCGCCGAAGTAAAGCTGCCCAAATGTCGCGTCTCGGGAGCTCCAAAACACCTGCAAACATGGGGGTTAGCTAATTGGGGGCATTTTGGGACGACCCAGATGGTCGGATTTCCCCAATTTGACCTCCATCAATGGGAATTTGACGTCGCTACCTGCAAGTTAGTGAGGACAACAAAAGCGACAAAAGATGACAATATTTGATCAAGACATTCTAAAATTGAAATTATAAACTATTTAAACAACATAGAATGGAATGGAATATAAACAAGTGACAAAAGAACAAATCAAAATGAAACTAAGAAGTGCGGGGCACCCGGGCGGGCCGCCCACTGTTGGAACCTGATTTCGGCACCAATCCACTTGGGATGGGCCCAAAATCTCTTGTAATGGGTTGTCGGCGAATTGGTAGATCAATGTGGTCAAATGTCGGGTTTTGGGACCGGATTCACACTTCCAATAGCCACCCAATAACCTCTCTTGCGAAAGAGATCAAGGATGTGGAAGAGGTGAATCAAAGGGGTAAAAGGTGGTATTCAATTTTGGCAGCACTTCATTGCTTGAAAATGCCTCCAACTTGTCTTCTTTTTGGGTGAGAAAGTTCACCATTTTATAGACCCAGGGGGTCTCTTTGGAGGGGCATGCAGGGGTGCCATGTGGCGGCCATGCCTTCCCAAGAGGGAGGAGACTCCTCCCTGACTTGGGCTTCCATGACTGCCCTTGTGATAGTCCTCTAATGGCCAATCTACCCACCTACACGCGCATGCAAGGCAGGAGGCATTAATTGACTGTCCTCGGCTGCCACTTGGCGCAATTTTTCTTTTTGCCCGTTAAACCTGGAATTCGTCCTGACCCAGGACGAATTCAGAATTCGTCCCTGGGTGAGACGGATCCCAATTTGAATTCGTCCCTGGGTGAGACGAATACTGAGCAAAGTGCCTGAATGTGCTAAATTGCCTTTTGACCTTCCAAAATTGTTGGAAAAGTGGTTAGGACCATTGTTTAACCTCTGAGGGCTGCCATGGGGGCTGTGTGTGTCAAAGCGATCAGTGTTTGCAGTCACATAATCGGATTGGTGCTATTTTGGTGTCTACAGATGCCCCTTTTTGGGATGCGTTGTGCATGGCGCAGCGCCGAGCAAAAATAGATAACCAAAGCACTAATGATTAGGGTTTCTTGGTAACCTAACCAACTTTTGATGCCCCAAGTATGGATAGGGCATGCATTCTTGAATCCTTGCTTCGACGAGCGAAGGCACTCAATTCAAGTGTTAACCTTTTTCGGTGAGGTGTTACTTGACCTTGGACATTGATCAGTCATGAATAGGCAAAGGGCGCAACCTTTTGTCTGTGAGAACCTTGAATTCATGATTCACGAAATGCCAAGTGATTTGATCAGATTGTGATTGTTGCTTGTTTACTACCCCAAGCAGGAGCGTAATTGTCTTTGTCAATGATTCTTTGAATGCATGTTGTTTTCCTTAATTGGGTGTGTGTTTGTTGATTGGTGACTAAGTGTGACTACCCCCTCAAGCGACGAATCGATGAGGGAATGACCTTCGTGAGAAAAGCGACGAGTCGCTTGACCCAAGATGACTTGTGCAAGGGTGCCTTTAGATGGTTTTAGCGTGAAGCATGTGCAATTTTTTGACATTTAGACCTATTTTTGGTGGGTGGTAACCCTTTTTGCGACGCTTTTTGGAGCTGAAACTGACAAAAATCCGTCTTCCCGTGGAGCGGTCCGGCTATGGTAGCCTTCTTAGGGAGTAGGATAGTGACAATTTGTGACCCCAACGTCTATTTTGTGTGCCTGGGATGTCAAGTACAACAGCACTTTCATCGGGCAGGTTTATTAACTGTTTTTGTGTATTTTTGTTCAATTTTTGTTGTTTTTTGACTTTTTTGGCCTGAATTCGTCCCAGGGTGGGACGAATACCAACTTAGAATTCGTCCCAGGGTGGGACGAGCGCTAACCAGAGCGCTCGTCCCAGGGGAAGATGAATTTAAGCTCAAAAGGCCTATATAAAGGCCAAAACTAGGGTTTGGGCTCATTTGCATCTGATTTTTCTTGCGATTTGGAGCTCTGGGGAGGAGGAGGTTAATTCTGCGAAGCGAAGCGCTGTCGAATTTTCCCTGCCATCATGAGTACACAAACCGGATCGAGCGGCGGAGCCGAAGCGAGACCAGTAAGTGCTCCCTAGAATTATTACTTTTGTTTAAAATTGCAATTGTTTTGTTTAATTTTCTTTTTGATGATGTTTTTCAAAAATTTTAAAATTGAAACCCTAAAACCGAGCTGAAGACAACTAAGACTTAGTGTACAACTTAAACTTAGCGAAAAACTTAGGTAAAGAAATTTTTATTTTGCTTAGAACTAAACCCTAGGAGAAACGGAACGTAAAACCCTAAGACTTAATGTTTGTTGTTTTTTGAATTTTTGTTCTATTTTTAAATTAATCAGTTAGGATTAGAAACCCTAGGACTAAAAAATTAATTTTTTTTTTTGAATTTTTTGTTTGTTTGTTTTAAATTAATCAGTTAGGATTAGAAACCCTAGGACTGAAAAATTAAAAAAAAAAATTGTTTGAATTTTTGTTTTTTTTTTTGTTGTACATTGGTAGGCAATGTTGTATATTCATGTTATTGTTGTACAGTTCTTTTCCATGTTTTTAATTTTTTTTGAATTATTTTCTTTTGCAGGTTGTTAGGAGCCGGTACCGTGTACCCACTACTTTTGCTGAAGCGCGGGGGGCACTGACTGCGGCTGACTAGGAGTGGCTTGATGCCCTTGGGCTCAAGCAGGTGGCTCGACTGGAGCCAGTGGTCGCGGATCAGGCCTATTTGATGGCCCTGATCAATCTCTGGGATCCGCGGACCAACACCTTCCATCTCCCGATAGGGGAGATGACTGTTACCTTGGAGGATATCTATCGGCTTCTGCGGATTTCGATAGATGGACTGCCCATCAGGACATCGCCGCGTGATCAGCGAACAGCTATACTGACGAGATGCTTCGGACATGGGGAGCGGTTGGGCGTAGAGAGCCCAGTGGAGATGGCCGAGGTGGACTGTCATATTGGTGGGATTTTTGTCCAATGGTGGCAGGAGAGGGGGGTGTTGGGAGTGAGGCACGCATTCCTTATGGGCCTCATTTCCAACATGCTATTACCTGACTCGTCAGGTGCGAGGTTCCCATGGAACCTGTTGGATTTGGTTTGGCGGTTGGTAGAGTGCCCGACAGAGGCACCGCTTATCCTGAGATGGGGACAGACGCTGTTGGCATAGCTCTATGGGGAGTTGTATGAGGTCCACTGTCGGCAGCGAAAGGGGATCAGCTACAGCTATCTATTGCAGTGCTGGGGTTGGTAGCACATAGCAGTTGAGAGGCCAGCCGGGTTACCATGGATGACTCGGGTGGCGATGGAGGATAAGGAGATAGGGTATGCAGTTCTGTGGTGGCGGTCCGGAGAGCAGGGACAGAGTCGACGGTGGGCAGGTGTCGTAGGGCACTATGTCGATGCCTTCTCTTGGCTCACTCCAGGGGAGGTGGTTTGGTGCCCTTATCGGGACTATCCAGCCTGGTCGAAGGCTGGAGAGTGGCTCCGACGGGTACGCAGAGAGCGGTGGCTGATTGGGTGACACGGGACCGAGCATGAGTTCTTCTCGTATAGTCGGGTTACACGATAGTTTGGGGTGCACCAGGGGTTGCCTGGTGAACCCGTGGTCTATCGGCATCGGGGGGATGAGAGGACTCTAGACCGACCCATCATCGCGCCATTGGGCGAGGATTCAGATGCGGTGATCGACGT
The DNA here is from genome assembly GCA_028583015.1 of Wollemia nobilis. Classification (NCBI taxonomy): domain Eukaryota; kingdom Viridiplantae; phylum Streptophyta; class Pinopsida; order Araucariales; family Araucariaceae; genus Wollemia; species Wollemia nobilis. The sequence goes on from JAQPPZ010000188.1 coordinate 45,642, forward strand.
CCCGGACGTGGATGACGTCGGGACTACTGCTGAGTACGACCAGTGGTGGGTACTACGACGATGGCGGGGAGAGGGGCCACTAGGAGGCACGGAGGCGGCAGCGATGGGCGGGGAGGGTGCTGAGGCACCAGGGGATGATTGGGGAGCTCCTTTGGATGATGCAGACATGGTGGAGGTGGAGGGTGAGGATATAGATTTGGGGGCTCCGGATCAACCGGAGATGCAGGACATTGCGGAGCAGTGGGAGCCAGAGCAGGCTACTATTCCAAAGAGTCCCATGCCTCAGGCGGATGCGGGGGACACGGAGTTCGGGGTACACGCTGAGAATGCATGGTTGGCGGAGCTGCTACGGAGGCGAGATGAGGAGCTGGGGGATGCGTTGCGGGAGAGGGATCTCCTGCGGGCTCAGCTAGTAGAGCGGGAGAGGGTTTTGGCACAGCGCGACGATGCATTAGCTTACTACCATCGGTGGGAGGCAGAGTGGTTTCGGCATCGGATGGATTTGGAGGGGGAGATCATCCGCCTCGGGGGGTGGCTACCTGAGCCCTCGGGAGGTGGATCTTCACGCCGGACGAGGGACAGTGGTACTGAGTAGTCAGCATCATCTCATCGTAGGCGATTGGATGAGGGAGGCGATAGCAGGCATGATGCGGGGGCTAGCAGTAGCCGCCCTGAGGGGTCCCGTAGGACCCACACCATGGGGGGTAGTTCCCGTCGCACCGATCCTACGTGATCATGGTGGTCGACGCCTTAGGTTGGGGATTTTGTTGTATGATTGCGGGGTCAGAGGACCAGTTTTGTAGCCTACGGGCATTTTTGTTTGACGATATATATATATATATATATATATATATATATATATATATATACCGGCTTTATTTTGTTTATGTTCATGTGATGATTTGATTTTATGCATGATGGTTAATGACTATGTATGTATGCATGTTAATGTATTTTGATGGATGCATATGTTATGATGAATGCAAATGTTTTGGATTTATATGTGATATTCAAAAATGAAATGGATGAATGGAATTTGTGTCATTTGGTTAGGGCACCATAGACTATTTAGAACTTTGTGATTATGTTTTTGGGCGATTGCTGTAGTGGATGACTTTGCTTTTGTACATGTGGTTTTTTGTATTTCCTGATGATAATGTGATGATGAAAAGTAGCGCAGTTGGTTTAGAAATGTAGCTAAGGTTTTCTGAGACTCAGACGGTTTTAACTCACTAGCCACGTCTGTACTTTATCTTACAAAACTTTTGAACAAGGTATGAATCGGACTTGTCTTTGACCAAGCTATTTCGCATCCCTGTGTGTGCAATTGAGTTCATTTATGTGGTATTCATCAGGATACCGCCAGTGCCAAATAGGCTGTCAACCAAACCTATATCGAGGATCACCTAATTAGCTCCACTAACTCCTTTGTTGTATTTAGACAGATTAATCTGCGTTGCTCTCTAGGATACCATAAGCTAGCTCATCCACATGCAAACATTGATCTGTACACGAGTTAATGTGATAGATATATCATCGTGCGGGTAGGATACCACCATTGCCAGATAGGCTGTCAACCAAACCTGTAATGAGGATCACCTAGATGGTTTTTGAATGCTGAGAATTCTAGGGATTCAAGTTCAGGTTATTTGTTGGCTGAATGATTTGGGAGACTTGCTCGTCTATATAGTGATGAAAATCACTGTTTATTTTTCTATTAATTTTTCTTTTTGAGCAAGGATTTTGGATAGTGGTGATAACCACTGTTAGTTGATTTTGTATTTTGAGCAGTGTGAGTTTGGGCTTGTGAATGGCCTTGATCCTTGTGGCCTTGGGGATGACTACCCATCCTTTGCAGGGACGTGTAGTACGAATCCTTACGACATTGGGAACCAAGGGGGTGATGGAGATTATGAAGTAGGGGCATTGATCTTTTAGGCCTTGGGGACGACTACCCATCCTGGTTAGGGGCGGATAGTACGAATCCTTACAACTTGGAGACCAAAGGTGAATGGAAAGTGTTAGGATGATGGTTTGTTGGAATTTTGTTTGTGAATGGCGTTGATCCCTTTGGGTCTTGGGGATGACTACCCATCCTTGGCAGGGACGTGTAGTACGAATCCTTACAACTTTGGGGACCAACTATGAGTGGGATTTGGTAGTGGTAAAAACCACTATTTATTAAGGTGAATGGATAGGGAAGAGCTCGTCCTTTTGTCAATTCTCAGCATTCTAGAACCATTCGCACAGGGGGATGAGCAAGATAACCATTTCGCTTATGGTGACCTGGATTACTATGCGGGTTTCATCTTTCGTTCACACAACTTGGGAATTTTTATGTGTTTTAATTTGTGTTGGGATGCTACGTAACAAGGTGTGATCCAAGTAGAACTCTACCTTCGTAAAATCTTTTCTAGCTTTGGTACATTACGTGGCTAGAAAGAAAAATGAGGATTGAATGATAAAAAACTTTGATACATTATAAGACCGCCTACTCTTGTGTGGTAAAAAGTAGTGAATGGCGTTTTTGTTTGTGTTTTATAGAATGGAAGAATGTGGAACAAGGGGGGTTATGGGGTAATTTGGTTTATGGTGCCTTTGCTTTTGACGCTCAATTCAATTGTATGGATGCGATGCTTAATGCAGCTATATATTTTTGTATTTTTGATGGATTGATTTTTTTGTGAATATGAAGATGAGATGCGAGAAGAGCTATTTATTGATGAATTTGAGCATGCCTAGAAATGAGATGCAAATTTTTGTTGTTTTTGATGATTTTTGGATTTTGTTTTTGACCAAGCAATTGTGGAAATCCTTGGAACTTTTTGGGATTGACCAAGCGATTATAGGAATCCTTGGAGCATTTTGGGATTGACCAAGCGATTATAGGAATCCTTGGAGCATTTTGGGATTGACCAAGCGATTATAGGAATCCTTGGAGCATTTTGGGATTGACCAAGCGATTATAGGAATCCTTGGAGCATTTTGGGATTGACCAAGCGATTATAGGAATCCTTGGAGCATTTTGGGATTGACCAAGCGATTATAGGAATCCTTGGAGCATTTTGGGATTGACCAAGCGATTATAGGAATCCTTGGAGCATTTTGGGATTGACCAAGCGATTATATGAATCCTTGGAGCATTTTGGGATTGACCAAGCGATTATATGAATCCTTGGAGCATTTTGGGATTGACCAAGCGATTATATGAATCCTTGGAGCATTTTGGGATTGACCAAGCGATTATATGAATCCTTGGAGCATTTTGGGATTGGCTCTCTTAGATATGGAATGGTCGCAAATGACTGATATTCAAGGGTTCTGTTTCCTTGATTCCATCAAGAGAAGCTAGCCGGTATGTCCCGGGTCCTATTTTGCTATCAATGACATATGGACCTAACCAATTTGCCGTGAACTTGTCCCTTAGGTGGGATGGAAAATTAGAGTTCTGTTGGTTTTCCTTCAAGACCAAATCACCAACCCGAAAGTCCCTCAGGTGCACTTTCATGTTGTAAGCTTTCTTAAGTCGCTCTTGATAGATACGTAAATGCTCAAGAGCATTAACGCGTCGTTCATCAAGCAACGTAAGCTGGTCTAACCGGGCCTGCCACGCAGCTTCATCATCGATGAACTCTTGCATTGATATGCGGAGGGAAGGAATTTCCAACTCAAGAGGCATGACTGCCTCGGAGCCATACACGAGCGAAAATGGAGTGGCCCCCGTGGGCGTCCGAATGCTAGTGCGATAAGCCCACAGGGCAAGTGGGATTTGAATGTGCCAATCCTTATGACTGTCTCTGACCGTATTTTTAAGAATGGTGACTAGCATTTTGTTTGACGCCTCTGCTTGCCCATTCGCCTGTGGATAATAGGGTGTCAAAAAACTATGCTGAATTTTGTACTTTGTGGTCAAAGCATGCACGTCTTTGTTCTTGAATGGCATCCCATTATCCGAGACTATTTTGGATGGAATACCAAAATGACATATGATGTTATGCAAAATGAACTCCACAATGCGGGGTCCTATCGTAGAGGTAAGCGGAACTGCTTCCACCCACTTGGTAAAATACTCTGTGGCCGTTATGATAAACGTGTGACGGCCTGACGACATGAGGGGAGATCTTTCCAATTAGATCGAAGCCCCACTACAAAAATGGCCAAGCGGACTGGACTGTCTCGCAAGGCCTGGGAAGGTACGTGCATCAAATTGGCATGATGTTGACATTTTACGCACTTCCTGACATATGCGCAACAATCTCGCTCTAAAGATGGCCAATAATAGCCCATGCAAAGAATGCGCTTTGCGATGGCCATACCACTGAAGTGGCCACCACATGTACCATCGTGCGCTTGGGCAACTGCCCAAGTGGACTCTTGCTGGTCCAAACAACGAAGGAGGATTCCTTCATAGCTGCGACGATACAAAATGTCTCCTATCAAGACATACTTGGCCGCTTTCTGCTTGAATGCTCATTTTGCGGCATGCGTCAATCCAAGCGGGAGATTACCTAACTTGAGGTAGTCTCTAATGGGTAAATACCAGTCCTGTTGATCTGAAGCCTCGACGGTATGAACAACCAATCCCTCTTGAAGTTCATCCCTAGCAAACGCTGAGCGGGATAGAACTTGTAAGAATAGCATTGTGTTGCTATTAATGGGAGTAGGGGAGAACAAGGACCCCCAGTTGGCATGTTTCAAACGATCGTGGATTCGAGAGAACTTATCCGAAGATGGTTCAATCTGGATCATGTGGATTCCTGGCATCAAGTCAGAGCTTGCACGCTCCATCGTGGATTGCGATAGGGTTTTGACTTGAATGGTTGTCATATCACCGAAAAGGTCTTGCGGGATTAGTGACCCCAAGGAGGCCATTGTGTCCGCAAAATGATTCGATGATCGAGGGAGTGCCTCGATGTCATACCACTCAAGTTTTGCCAGGAATTTGTCCACAAGGGCTTTATAGGCCTACAGAACTAGGCATTTGCATTGGAATACCCCTTTGACTTGATTGACAATTAACAGTGAATCACCAAAGATATTCAGTCATTTGATGTTCATGGCGATTGTTGTCTGAAGACCTATGAGCAAGGCTTCATACTCTGCATTATTGTTGGTGCATGGGAAATTTAATTTAAATGACAGGGGCATTGGAGCGCCCTACGGTGTGAAGAATACTATTCCCATGCCACCACCTTGCTCACATTTAGAACCATCAAAAAATAGGGTTATGTCGGCCTGTGACTCAGGCTCATCAGAATCTGGCGATTCTGAGACATGGAAGACCCCATCATCGGGTAGTTCTATGACTAGAGGCTGATCGTCTTCGAGAGGAGCCTCTGCTAGTTGATCGGCTATGACTTGTCCTTTGATGGATTTCTGTCCGATAAACTCTATGTCAAATTCCATCAACAACATGATCCATTTCGTCGTGCGACTACTATGATAAGTATGACTCATCATGTATCGCAATGGATTCTCCTTAGACACAACATACGTAGTGTTGCTCAACATGTAGTGGCATAGCTTTTTGGTAGCAAACACCACTGCCAAGCAGAGTTTCTCAACGTATGCATAGTTAAGTTCATAACTGACCGGGGTGCGGCTAAGATAGTAAGTAGCCTGTTCTTTGTGAAGTTCATTCTTCTGGGCCAGCATGGCACCCAGTGCCACCTCAGTAGCTGAGATGTATAAGTAGAATGGCACTCCTGGTCTAGGTGGTGCCAATACTTGCGGTGAAGCCAAGTATCGTTTGATGTCATCAAAGGCTGACTGGCACTCGTCATCCCAGTGGAATGTTACCCCCTTGTGCAATAATTTGTTCATGGGTCGGCACTTGTCAGATAGCTGCGCTATGAAGCGCTTAATTGACGTGACCTTTCCTTACAGACTTCTGAGTTGCTTGATGGTAGTTGGGGGAACCATTTCAAGGATTGCCTTGACTTTCTTTGGGTCCACCTCGATGCCTCACTTTGAGACTATGAAACCCAAGAGTTTTCCAGATGTGATGCCAAATACGCACTTCTTGGGATTCAATCTGACTTTATGCTCCATGAGGCGATCGAGGATCTTGCTTAAGTCATCGAGATGATCTGGGCACAAAAGAGACTTGGCCAACAAATCATCCATGTAATCTTCCAAAGTTTTATGCATGTAATCATGGAAGATGTACGTCATGGCACGTTGGTAGGTGGCGCCAGCATTTTTAAGGCCAAAAGGCATGACCTTATAACAAAATGTTCCCCAAGGCATTGTGAATGCCATTTTTAGTTGGTCCTCAGGATTGATACGAATCTGATTGTATCTTGAGAAACCATCCATGAGGGATAACATCTCGTGACCTACTGTAGCATCTACCAACGCATCGATGCTTGGCAAGGGGAAATCATCCTTAGGACTCGCTTTGTTTAGATCTCAAAAATCGGTGCATATGCGAATCCTCCCATCGGGATTTTTGACGGGCACCATGTTGGACAGCCATGGCGGATAATCCATGCAGATGACAAACTGTGCATCCAACAACTTTTGCAATTCATCTTTGACCATCAAGGCCACTTTTGGATGCATCTTACATAGTTTTTGCTTAACTGGCTTGATTTTCGGATCAAGCGTAAGATTATGCGTGACTAGCTATGGATCTAGCCCCGGCATGTCTCTGTATGACCATGCAAAAACCTCCTTCTTCTCTTTGAGAAGGGCAATGTAGTCGGCTTGCTCTTCGGGGGATAGGCTTACCCCCTGCTTGATAATCTATGGATTCATTGGATCTAAGCCGATGTCTACGTCAGTCGTCTCCTCGACTGACATGTGGGATCCGTCCTCCAACTGATGTGGAGTCGGGATCAAATGGATATCATTAGCTGAGTTTAAATCTATGTTGGGAACCTCGGGTTCCTCTTCAGCCTAAAAAATATCCTGAGTTGTCCCTGGGGTAAAATGAGGCATTTTACCGAAAGGCCAGTACTATGATGGGGAGAGAGGTGAATTGACGCGATCCCAGTCGATGGCATCTATGTCTAGATGCAATGACCGTGCGGGGTCGGCCAGATTGTGGATGGGTGCGGTCAAATCAATGGAGATCATGTGGATGAAATGAATTTGGTCTCCATTACCGCGGGTGTGATAACTCAAACATTCTGGATGCTCCCTATGCTCTGGATCTGGCTCTAGAGGGACGGGCACGAACGGATCGGCCCTATGTGCTGATAGGAAGACAGGGTCTTCCCTCGGCATTGATGTCATTATAGGGTCTCGGGGTGGACGGTGCTCATCGTAAACTTGGAGCCACGGATCCAACACTTGGTCCCACCCTATTGGGTCTACGTACCACTCGTGCCCTGGCACTATGCCCATGTCTACAAATATGTCATTAATCCTCAAATGGTGTCGTTGTTGCATTTGTTGCCTTTGTTGCATTTGTCGCATGTGGTTGAGATAGGCCATCTCAGTTTCATCTTCCGAATCGCTGTCGGAGATCCAAAAATGTTCATTTTCTCCAACAACTACTTGCGACATATTAGGCTCATCTTGTTCGAGCAAATTAATCTGGTCCCATTGCGGTTGTTCCACGCTCCGTGGAGGGACCTGATTCTCTTGACACAACACTGGTTCAATTGGAACCTCTAAAGGGAATAGTTTCAAAAGGATCTCTTGATAGTTATCCATGGGAATCTCTTGTGAGTGATCACCACTGGATTCGAAGGGATCATATGATTCTGATTCATCTTTCGAAGATCCTTCTGGACATTGTTTATGCTCTCCTTGAAAGTTAGTGTCCGAAATTTCACCTTTCTCTATCAAAAGAGAAGGGTTATTGATGTTACCAAGGGTGTTTGTTGACCATGGGAGGTAATCTCCCAATGTATACGTTGTATTCGGGTTGGCATAAGGATTTGATGCTAACCCACCCTTGTTGCCTATTCCTAGGCCTTGCATGTTTTCCACCAAGATGTCTAAGGGCAGGGGTGGTTGAACCCTACTCTCGACTTGTCATAAGGCATTTGGTATCTTGGCTGGCAAAGGACACGCACCCCTTGCTCATACCTGCCTAGCCCGTATCCATGCCAATTGCATTGGCCGAGATATCTCAGAGCGAAATCCGGGTTAGACAGATAGTTGATATTTTTTGCAAAAGGCTCTTCGTCTTCGTCCTTTTGCCTGCATGGCTCAGCACCATGGTCAAGGCCCCCATAGACAAAATTGGTCTGGTTTGGTGGGTAGCCTAAAGGAACAATTGTCCCGATGGGAAGGCGAGGTCTCCCCATGTCTTGCACTGATTCTAGCATTGTCGTTGCTACGACATTCCGCACTAGATACTCCCCCAGGCCCATACTGGCCATTTCAATAGTAATTGTTGGTGATTGAGAGGGAGGGAATGGAAGCTCGTCCTGAGTCCATTCCATGTTGGGTTGATTAGGAATTTCAACTTCCATTGTGCTAGGTATCTCTTCAGTTGAGACGGTTGATATTGTTGGCAGCGCTTCTTCCAAGGGTGGAGCCTCTTCCAGGATTTGTTTCCCTTTGTCCTTCTATTTAGCCATGGTGGGTGGCGTTGATGGTGAAGGAGCGGACGATGAAGATGCACCTGGTTGGGGTTTTGATGGATTAGTCACCAGTGGTGCTCGCGGCATCGGACCCTGTCTAGATGGATTTAACTAAAAATCCAAGTGCATCGATGGGAGGGTCGATTGCGGCATCAACTACACTGCATTGCAATATTTGAAGGGTTCTAAATCCGCAGGGACTACATGTACTTCCCCTTCAAATGCATACTTCAAACACTGGTGAGCTATCGAAGGGACACACTTCATGTCCCTGATCCATGGCCGCCCTAGCAATATGTTGTATGCCATCTCGCCTTCCAAAACATGGCACAATGTAGGTATCGTCTTTTGTCCTACCTGAACGGGTAGAACAATTGTGCCAACTGTCGAGCATATCGCATCATTGAATGCTCGTAGTGTGTAAGTGGAAGCCGTGATGTGTGAGGCTGGCAACTTCAGATGTTTTAATGCTGCTATAGTAATGATGTTACTGGACGAGCCAGTATCTACCAACACCCTCTTATACGGGATCCCGTTGACCCGTGCGATAACGTGCAGGGGTGGATCTGCCATGTCATTCGATACTGATTTAAGTTCATCTTCTCGAAAGGTAATGACCGGCTTCGTACATCATTTTACATGTCCCACGAAGTTATTGAAGGAATTCGCTTCATGGGGCTGCAACTCGATGGCTTTCAAAATTTCCATGAGAGCTTCCCGATGGGGTGTTGATTGTTGTATAAGCTCATATATGGAAAGCCTAGCCGATGTGGTCCACAAACTCTGCATGAGTTTGGTCCGTATCGTGACCTCGGGTCTAGGTGGAGGCAACTGCACAAGGTGTTGTTGAGGTTGCGACGTTGTTGGAACTTCTCTTGTAGCTGCCTTGGGGGCAACTCCTGGGTATTTCTTGTTCCTGGTCACTATGCTGATCATTCCCACATACCCTTGCATGGGGAGATTCTGTCGCACCTCATTGACCTGAAGAGGTTTTTCCTGTGCCTCGTGGGCAGGCAAAGGGTCCTTGAAAACCCCCATCTGCTGATTATTTGGCGCTATGGGGTTGTCCACTGCCAATGTTTTATTATCAATCAAATCTTGTATCAATCCCTTGAATTTCCAACATGCGTTTAGGTCATGTCCCCTTCGCCTGTGGAACCTACAATATAAATCCTCCCTGTATCCCTTAGGCTTGGGAGCATTAGGATCTATGGTTTGGATTTCTGGAAGGGTGATTAAATTTTCCGCTGACAAGCGGTCAAATAGGGAGTCACGAGACTCCGTGTAAGGGGTGTACTGTCGCTTAGGGTGACGCTGCTGATTTTGCTCCTATTTTTTATTTTCTCTTTCATAATTCTTAGGAGGCACTGCCTGATAATTAGCCTTTTGAGGTTGTACTTCTTGTGCAGGCTTGGGGACATTTATAGCAACTTGATTAACCGCAGCGGGTTTTTGTTGCGTAGTCCCTGTCTTGGTGTTTTTGTTCCACTCTTTCTTTTTAGGCTTGGCGATTGCGCCCTCCTGTATTTTGATCTCTTCGATAATTTTGGCTTGAGCCAGAGCTTCTTCTAAGGTGGCATATTGCTGTAGCTGCAATAGCCCAGAGATCGATCTCAAGCAACTTCGTGCAAACATCTGTGTGAGGTCGGACATAGGGGGAAGGTAGGGTAGCTTAGAAAGTAGAGTCCTCCACCGATTCCCGTAGGCCGCCATTGTCTCCTCATCATATTGCTTGAGGCTGGCCAGATCACTCGGTGACGCCTTCTTCTTGGTGCTGAAGGCGAAGCGTTCAAGGAACGCATCCACTAATTGATCTAAGTTATTGATGTTGTGCTTCGGTAATTGGGTGAACCAATCCGAGGCAGGGCCCATGAATGTGGTTATGAATGTCCTAAGCAACAGCGCATCATTATCCTGAATGCCAAAGCATTGGCTCAGGAATCTTGTCACATGCTCTTGAGCATCCTCTTCACCCTTAAAGACTGCCAACTGAGGCAACTTGAAATGTTCGGGGTAAGGAGGTGCGGGCACTGACGGATGCACCGGATGACTGCGGAGTTGGCGTAACATGGGCTTTTGGGGCCCAGAAGCTTTAGTTTCCATAGACTCCAAATGCTCTAACAGCGCTTTGTATGCATCGAAAGATTTAATCTCTTCCTCTTTGGTTTGCTCCCATTGTGAATTGTGGGAGACTGGAGGCCTATGGGGGGGTGGCCGGATAGCAACCCCTCCGCCTGGATAGGGCATTTTAGCCTGCTCTAACTCTTGTTCATACTCCTCGTAAGCTTCCTGAGGAGTCTCTGGGTGAGACCTATGACCTTGAGTGGGTCTCCGCGGAGGGTACCCATCGTTGTTTCGGGGAGTGGCCTCCCTCTCAGGTCTATGGGGTCTCGGAGGCAAAACTTGACGAGGTCGCAGAGACCTATCCTGCACTAAAGGATTATGCCTCTCATATTGTTCTACTTTTTGAGTGTGAGGGGTTGGAACCCTCTCAGGTAGTTTATAAAGTAGCTCGTCCGCTTCACGCTGCATGCGCTCTTTGTTGAGGCGGTATAAGCGCTCTAACTACTGATGATCCTGTTCAAGCCGCGTGATCTGGGCTTGACGGGCGGCATGTCTGGCGACTGCCAGGTCAAGTTGGTCCACCATCTGGGGCTTAGGAGGCTTGAATGCCTCTCCTATGTATTTGCCTTGGTCTTGATGATCCGAGATCTCAATGGGTTGCTTCCCTCTATCGAGGTTAGCGGCATTTACCCGAGGCTCTTGCCTCAATGGGTGATCATTATATCTAGCAGGTGTGGAAGCGCAAGGCTCCTACATTGTATATTGCTCTCGAGGAATGTGATGTTCTTCCTCATACTCCCTTTCATAGGTTTGAAAGGGGCGGGCGGAGTTAGCTCGCCCTGTTTGGAGAGCCCTACGCTCTGGATTTTGTCTACTTGTTCTAACAGTGAGGGGAGGCAAAGGAGAGATGCCATAGTCATGTTGCCTCTCCTCATGGACACTGTGCCTCTCTAGCGCTTCGTCGCATGGTGGCCACTCATATCTAGCCTCTAAGGGAGGTCTTCTATCTACGTTAAGTGCCACATGTAAAGCTTCTTCCCGAAAGGGGCTGTGTTGAATGGGCGTGTCCCCTAGAGGGGTATCCCTATAATTCCATCTTGACATGGAATGATGTGGATTCTCTTGTAGTCCAGACCGCCAAGGCGGTATGGCCAAGTCTTTAGGGCTAAAGCGGAGATGACTTGTGCCCGCTCCTTGTACACTTTTCGTAGCTTCTGCCCTTGATTGGGCTTGGCTACGGGTGTACACCATGGTGGTGCTCTTCTACTAGCTAAGCAGATTTTATCTCTTTTATGATTTTTTTTTTGTTACACTAAGCAGAAATGAACACACACATACGCAAACGGTGATTATCTCTTTTAAAGATTAATGGTGTGTCCTAAACTGGTTTTAGTGCATTTTGATGATTTTGTTTTTTTTTTGAAAGTTTTGAAGAACGTTTAAATGCGTAATGAAGGCTCATATGACTCCCATAAATGGTCGCCCCTTCAATATACCATTGCCAGGCCGATATACCAACCTCTCTATATACCCGCCCTTACGAGAGGGAAACTATAGGTACGTGAGAGCAGATGGTACGTGGTACGTAGGCGGTACGAAAGGGGGATTGTCCTATTAATGACACCTACCATAGAAGACTTATCCTCGCATGCTGGGAATCACCCCAACGACACTCGATCAGCTTTCGTCAGGATTTATGCCTAACAACAATGACAATCGGGGTAAATGGATGCAAAAATCAAGCCAAGGTGGTGATGAACCCACCGTTGGTCTTGATCAAGGGCTGGGGTCTTACGACCAGCTCCTTGGTTTAAAAATGCCACGTGATGTGTGTGTGGTTTATTTTAATTAAAATTGAAATAGGCAAGCAACCAACTTTCCCTAAGCAAGCAAAAGTTGATAGAAAATAGAAACAAAAAATCAGAAAATGACAGGGACAGTTTAGAACCCTTACCTTTCTCTGCCTAGACCTACTGTTTTTGATCCTCGGCCCTAAAAATTCATAGACAAAAATTCGTCCCTGGGTGAGATGAATTACAGAATAGAATTCGTCCCTGTCTGAGATGAATTAGAATTCGTCTCAGGGTCAGACGAATTACAGTAAGGTAATCACCATAGGCAAAGACGAATAACAGTCAGAGTTCGAAAAGGTACCTGTAAGCACAAAAACACAAGTTTTTGATCAGTTGCTTTGATCTCAAAAATTAGGGGACAGAGTCCCACCGTGATCGCCACTGAAAGCACGAGATTCCGGAAGATTGAAAGAAAAACTATTGCGATGCATTCAAAATCAAACAAACGCTTAAGTCCTAAAATGTGAAATGCATGAAATGAAAGAGACGAATTGAACGGAGACAAAAGAAAGTACAGAAAGCACAACCCTTTTTATTTAACTCTCTTAATCTCGGTTACAAAGATGCCTCCTCCCTTTTCAGGGGCTAGGAGCGTTAAATGGATTTTGGTTACAATCATGACTTAGTATTCCTCCTTCCGCGTGCCCACATTTGAAATGGGCGGGCCAAAGTGTTGTCGCTGCTTGCGTTGATGAATCCTTGATTCTTGCTGCTCTTCCTGCGTTCAAAGACACAACAAGTCGTTAGTAGCACCTGTGACAAAAGATAAGGCGTTTGATCCTAAAAACCAATGGAGGATGCATGCATAAGATTAGCTAAATCGATAAATAAAATGACTCCAAATAACCTGCAAATTTGACATAGACGAGAGAACATTACCAGAGGACCACTGTCATCAAAACAATCGGACAAAACTCTATCGATTCGCATTCAACTATAATTCATCCCTGGTCAGGACGAATTCTACTGTAATTCGTCCTCGGGTAGGACGAATTCTCCTGCGACAAAGCGCCGAAGTGATCCTGCCCAAATGTCGCGTCTCGGGAGCTCCAAAACACCTGCAAACATGGGGGTTAGCTAATTGGGGGCATTTTGGGACGACCCAGATGGTCGGATTTCCCCAATTTGACCTCCATCAACGGGAATTTGACGTCGCTACCTGCAAGTTAGTGAGGACAACAAAAGCGACAAAAGATGACAATATTTGATCAAGACATTCTAAAATTGAAATTATAAACTATTTAAACAACATAGAATGGAATGGAATATAAACAAGTGACAAAAGAACAAATCAAAATGAAACTAAGAAGTGCGGGCGCCCGGGCGGGCCGCCCATTGTTGGAACTTGATTTCGGCACCAATCCACTTGGGATGGGCCCAAAATCTCTTGTAATGGGTTGTCGGCGAATTGGTAGATCAATGTGGTCAAATGTCGGGTTTTGGGACCGGATTCACACTTCCAATAGCCACCCAATAACCTCTCTTGCGAAAGAGATCAAGGATGTGGAAGAGGTGAATCAAAGGGGTAAAAGGTGGTATTCAATTTTGGCAAGCACTTCGTTGCTTGAAAATGCCTCCAACTTGTCTTCTTTTTGGGTGAGAAAGTTCACCATTTTATAGACCCAGGGGGTCTCTTTGGAGGGGCATGCAGGGGTGCCATGTGGCGGCCATGCCTTCCCAAGAGGGAGGAGACTCCTCCCTGACTTGGGCTTCCATGACTGCCCTTGTGACAGTCCTCTAACGGCCAATCTACCCACCTACACGCGCATGCAAGGCAGGAGGCATTAATTGACTGTCCTCGGCTGCCACTTGGCGCAATTTTTCTTTTTTCCCATTAAACCTGGAATTCGTCCTGACCCAGGACGAATTCAGAATTCGTCCCTGGGTGAGACGGATCCCAATTTGAATTCGTCCCTGGGTGAGACGAATACTGAGCAAAGTGCCTGAATGTGCTAAATTGCCTTTTGACCTTCCAAAATTGCTGGAAAAGTGGTTAGGACCACTGTTTAACCTCTGAGGGCTGCCCTGGGGGCTGTGTGTGTCAAAGCGATCAGTGTTTGCAGTCACATAATCGGATTGGTGCCGTTTTGGTGTCTACATTATCAACACCCATAAATGTTGTAGTATTCATCATTTAGAAAGTGATTGGTGAGATGCATGTGATGACAATGATACTGGTTTTTATGGGTCTCATTCCATAGTAATGCCAGATCTAAAATCCTAAAGGTCTTTATTTTTTATTTCTTTTTATTTTTTTTATTTGTGGAAAACATCCCAAAAGGGATGCCACTTTCGGGTAAGACCCAAGGAGGCAAGGGTATCCATTCCGCAAAAAATGCCCAGGACTCGGACCTGGCCTACCACCTTTGACATACTCAAGGAGCAAACAAACACACAAAACCAATTTAAAAATAAGTAAATAACAACAAAAATAATAAAATAAAATAAAAAACATGCTCCTTGAGTGTGTCAAAAACAAAAGCACAACCAAACACGCACAATAAGATAAAAGAAACCACAACACAAACCACATAGAAAAACACAAGAACCACATAACAAAACACAAACAAGACAAAAACAACAGAACACTACAAAGACATAACCCAAAAAAAACATGAAAAATAAACACAACCAAAACCTAAAAAATTAAAAAATAAAATAAAAATAAAAAACAACCAACAACAGACAATAAACAAAAACAAAAAACATAGAAAACACTCACACATAAAAACACGAAATAACACAAACAAAGAGAAACCCAAGAACAAGAACGAAAAAAACACAAGAACAATAACAAAAAACATAAAAAAAAAACAAGAACAACAAAAAACAACACAAAGAACACAAAAACAAAACAAAATAAAAAAACCCACCCACCTTAAAAAACTAAAACAAAAAAAAAAAAAAAAAAAAATGAACAAAACAATGACCTATCTAGACCAGAAGACTATTAAGGCAAGAATCAATAGAGGAAACAAAATAAAGAATAGAATGAGCTAGGGAACTAAAAAAAACTGAATGAACCAAAGAGAAGCAAAAAAAAAAAAAACAAGAAGAAACTAGGTACCTTCAGAACTGGAGCCATCCAAAGAAATGATAGAAAGAAGAGCTTCCCTAATTTGAGAAGCCCACCATATAGGAGGGTGGCCATAACAAGTAAGATCACCTTTGTCCAAAGCCCAATTAGCTAAAGCATCAACACTCTTGTTTTGATCTCTCGACCACATGATTGTAATCAACTTTCAAAAATCCCATCCGGATTAACTCGAATCTTCTCAATAATTCTTTTTATTCTCCAATCCACCTTATGATTCTTAGAAGGATTCTTCAAGAGATTAATCATGAGTTAAGAGTCAGACTCAACTAACACCTTTTCCCATCCAACCTTAGTAGCCTCCTGAAGGCCTCTGAGGATACCATACCCCTCAACAAGGTTATTGGAAAGAATACCCAAATTCTCAGAAAAAGTAAAAACCAGGGAGCCATCTGAAAGTCTACCAATTCCTCCCACACTGGCTTTTCCAGGGTTCCCTCTAGAGGCTCCATCAGTATTGACTTTTCCAAAATCCTTAGGAGGAGGTTGCCAATTTCTATTCCTATCCATCTTCCTAATACTCACATTCCCTTTAAGTTGGTTGCCCTTAGAAGGTTTAATCTTCAATATTTGCATCACTTGATCCCATCTTTGGTGGGAGTTTTGGGGGTGATTAAGGAGATGATGGACTGATTCAACTAAGTTGGCTATGGTCTTTTGCCAAATATAGTGAATATCCTTCCTATCTTGATTAAAAATTCGGTTGTTCCTTTCATTCCAAATATTCCAAAGAAGAATGGTAGAACCCATCCAAACTAACTGCCTAATAAAATGATCAACACCCTCTTGATTAGGCCAATCCCTCCAAAGTTGTTCAAAAGTAAAAAAAATTGGACCACTGTAAGCCAAGTAAAGTGGCCATTCTCCTCCACAACTCAGAGGCTAAAGTACACTCAATAAAAATATGGTTGATATTTTCTACATTCTCTTCACACATTTCACATCTAAAAGGGCCATGAAAACCACGCTTCATAAGTTGCTCACCAGTAAGCACCCTACGATGCAATAAAAACCAATTAAAGAACCTCACCTTAGGCCAGAGCTTTTGAGCCCACAATCGAGAAAATATGTCAGAAGAATGGTTGGGATTATTATGGCATAAGGTCAAATAACCTTGAGCAACTGAATACTCACCCTTAGTAGTGTTGTTCCATCCAAAACAATCATTTTCATGGGACCAAGAGAGGGATCTCATATGAAGGATGCCTTGGATATCTTGTCTTTGCCTTTCTGGGATTTGAATAGGCCAGTCCTCAATAGGGATCCAATATCTACCAACCTTTGAATTACCAGTATGGTACCGACAAGTAATTAGCCACATTTATCCAGTTAGCTCGGTGAAGCTCCTCCATCCAAGGCCTCCAATCGGGAAACAGAGTTATCAAAGGCTTGTGACCATCCCAAGAATCTGTCCAAAAATTTGCATGTTGACCATTATGAATGATCCAAAATAATTTTTTCTTTATCAAATCCTCACCAATCTTAAGAACTGCTAAAATGGGAGAACCTTTGGTAGGAAGTTGATAGCGAACAAGGTCTTCAGGACTTTTGTTCTCAACATATTTAGCACGAAGATTATTGGCCCAAAGAGCATTGGGGTTATGCAACATCCTCCAATATAATTTAGCAGCTAAAGCTTTGTTGTTATTAATTGAAGACCGTAATCCTAAACCCCCTTCACTCTTAGGAAGACATAAAGTATCCCATTTCACCAAGGCCCATTTTCTTTTCTCCTTAGTACCACTCCAAAGGAAACGATGACTGATTTGATCCAATTCTCGAAGAACAACCTTTGGGATATTCAAAACGGAAGAAACATAAATAGGAATAGCTTGAAGGACTGATTTTACCAAGGTGATTCTACCCCCATAAGAAAGCCACTTGTTGGTCCACTTTCCAATTTTCTTCTTGACTTTGTCCAACAACCAATTCCAATCTTTATTTTTTTGCCTTTGAATATTTATGGGAATACCTAAATAAGTGATTGGAAGAGAGGTCTTCTTATATCTTAGTTTATCCAAGACCATGGATTCCTGTCTAGCAGAGCAGTGAAAGAAAATAACTTTAGATTTGTCTTCATTGATCAACTGCCCAGAAGCCTTAGAAAAATAGCTAATGATTTGCTTAATATTAGAAGCTTCCTTAACCGTAGCTTTACCTAAAAGAGTAGAGTCATCCACAAATTGAAGATGAGAGATAGGTCTAGCTCCATGAGCAATGGTAACTCCCTCAAGGGTTTTGTTTTCCCTCTTTTTGGTTATAGTCCTACCCAAGCATTAAGCAAGAATGATGAATAAATAAGGGGATAGCGGGTCACCTTGCCTAATACCTCTGGAAGCTGGGAAATACTGAGAAGGCCTGCCATTGATAAGAACTAAGTAGGAAACCGAAGAGATACATCCCATAATCCAATCCATCCAATCCTTAGAGAAACCAAATTGCCTCAAAACTTTGATAAGGAAGTGCCAATCCACTCGTCATAAGCTTTGGATAAGTCTAACCGAATGAACATGGAAGGAGAATTTTGCATATCCATGGAATGGATGGCTTCCTGAGCAAGAACTATCTCATCTACTATTTGACGTCCTTCCACATAACCCCCTTGCTCGGGGAAATAATCTTATGCAAAAGAGGCTTCAACCTTTCTCGCCATGATTTTAGTAATGATTTTGAGAAGAACATTACATAAAGCAATAGGTCTAAAAGCTGAGATATGATCAACCTCTTGAGCTTTTGGAACAAGAGTAATATAAGTTTTATTGATAACCTTCAAAATTTCTTTGGCTTTCCTGGCTTCTTCCACCACCTCTAATAAATCAACATGAAGGATATCCCAGAACTCTTGGTAGAACTCAATAGGAAAACCATCAGGACCTGGGGTTTTCCATTTTTGCATTTTAAAAACTACTTGTTGAAGCTCATTGATAGTAACAGGAGCAGTCAAAATAGAGTTCTCCTCAGAAGTGATAAGAGAAGGGATTGATTGAAGAACATTATATTGTGAAGCCGAGTCAAGGGGAGTAGCAGCAAAAATATTGGAAAAGTAATCAACAACAATAGAGTTCATGCCATCCCAAGTATAAACAACATCTCCAGAATCTGATTTTAAGGAAGAAATAAAGTTGTGAGATCTTCGAGCTAGAAGAGATTTGTGGAAGAAATTTGTGTTTCGATCTCCTTCTTTGAGCCATTGAATTCTAGATTTTTGCTTCCATAAGATTTCTTCTCTTTTTTCCCATTCCTCTAACCGAGTTGTGAGTTTAATTTCATCTGCACTTCTCTTCTCTGTGAGGCCATCTAAACGGATTTTCTTATTCAAATTTTCAATATGAGCAATAACTTCATGTTTTTTTTATGAACATCCCCAAACTCTTTCCAGCTCCAAGTCTTGATTTTGGATTTAATGTATTGCAAGTATTTTGGCAAAATAGAACATCTTAGTCCCATGCCTAGGTTTACCTTCCTTCCACCATTGTTGCACATGAGGTCCGAAGGAAATGTCTCTAAGCCACATTAATTGAAAACGAAAAGGAGAGAAACTCACATTGGTTTTCCACATTTCCACCATGATCGGCCAATGATCCGAACCAACATTATTAAGAGTCTTCACTTTAGGAATGTGACCATGGATTAAGAAATTTTTAGAGAGCAAAAACCTATCCAATCTCTCCATTATACAAGCTAAGCCTTGCCTTCTCGTTAGACCAAGTCATAAGGCCATTATCTCAGTTGGATATCCACAAGATGGAGATTTGCAATATATTCGCTCATGAGGTCATTGCTTTTGTCCAAATTTCTATTTCCCCCCTTTTCTCATCCAGAGAGAGGATGGTATTGAAATCTCCTCCGATCAAGATCCAAGATTTAGGAAAATGAGAGATAATATGAGTAATATCCTTCCACTGTCTTCTTTTTTCCTCCAAAGAAGTCGGAGCATAAAAAGTAATGCAGAGCATAATCTGGTTGGAATGTCTACTTTGAATAGCTATAGCCAACAAACCCCAACCGCCAACCATATGGTGAATAACTACCTCTTTTGGATCCCAAAGACAAGCAATGCCACCCGAAGTCCCTTGGGAACCGAGGGAAACCACTTTTCCAGCTGGCCAAATTTTACTCGGCAATTAAGTCCATATCCTCCATTGACATCTTTGTTTCTTGAAGGAAAACAAGATGTGGATGATTTACCCGAATCATTCTTCTAATTTCATTTTGTTTTGAAAGACTCCCTTTGAGTCCTCTAATATTCCAAGTGATGATCTTCATTAATACCGGGGCTAAAAAATTTGGGAAGGGCATTAATCTTACCTTCCTCTACAAGCTTTTCACCTTCTTTTACCATATGATATTGATTGGTCTTGCGACCTACTTTTTGATTAGAATCCATCTTCAATTTTTTTCCCTCGTTTCTTGACTTATTCCAATTGAATCCGAGATGGCTTCTAACCTTGAAGAATGCTCATACACAACCAAAATTTTACTAGATGGTTCAATGGAGTCTATATTGGGACCTCCATTATTTGAAGTTTTGACATTTGAAATATTGTTTTTCTTGTGTAAATTTTCTCCTTTTTTTCTCGTTGAAAACCTTTGATTTGTTGGTTTGTCTCTCGAGTTCTTCCCTTCATATTTAAATTGTGTTTCTAAGATTTTAGTTTCCATTATTTCCTCTTCCTCACTTGGGACATCATTTGTGGAAAGGATTTCAAACATATTAGCAGATGACTTTGATTGATCCTTCATAACTGGTTTTTTTTTAGTGTTCTTCTTCTTAGGTATTTGGAAACCTCGTTGAGTTTATATCTTCTTTCTTTTGATCAGGAATTTTATTTGGGCAAGCACTGGCCAAATGACCATATTCATGGCAAATTCTACAATGAAAAGGAATGTTCTCATAGTCCACTACTTGCTCCCAAGTGTCTTCCCCAAATTGTAATGTGATATTTTTAGGTAGGGGTTTGTCAAAATCCATTAAAACACAAATCCGAGCATAAATAATATGTTCAAAATTTTGAGTACAATCAACAGATATCATAAAAGTTCCTAAAGAGTTTCCAATTGAAGAAAAAATAGTAGGATTCCAAAATTCAATAGGGAGGCCAAAGAGTCTAACCCACACGGGAGCTATAGAAGGCATCTCTTCTTCGGCTTTAAATTTAGTATGCCAGGGCTTCATGAAAAGCCCCGCCCTTCCAAAAAACCAAGGACCCCCTTGAAAAGTTTTCTCTCTATCTTCATTATTAGCAAATAAAACAAGAAAATAACCATTTGGATAAATAGAGATTTGTAACTCACCTTTAGTTTTCTAGCTTTTTGCAGCCCAGACTTTGAAAGCAGATAGACTCGGACGAAAACCCACGAACCGACAAATTAGTCCTCTTTTTTCCAAATCTTCAATGCCAGTCTGAATGTTACCCATATCAAGCTTAACAATAGGAGTTCCATGAACTGCTTTAAGACATCCTGACTCTGTTTTCCTGGGATCAATCTTAGGCATTCTTAGAGGTTTATGAGAAGCCCTAATATTGATATTAGCATTGGGCTGAGGTCTGTCCACCATGAAGGGCATCCCTAAAATTCATTTTTGGGACCGAGTCTTCGAAATTCTTACCCTTGATAGGGGTTTTCACAGTAGAATTATTTTGTGGGTGCACCTTAGCACCAGATTCACTTGAGATATGAGCCATTTTTTGATCAACTGCTTGAAACTTGTTTCGTGATCTCTTTAATCCTTGCCCTAGACGCCGTGGAAAGGTATGGTTTTCACTTTTCTTTTGTGCAGCAAATTGGAAGCCGTTGTCACTCAAGTTCATAGTATGATCTATTGAAAGACAAATTTCTAACCCATATTGTATCCCCTGCAACATTTTCTCGCTAAAATATTGAGCATAAACCATAAAAATATTGGCTGCTAGGGCCCGAAGGCCCTAAAAAACAACCTCTAGAGCTACTTACACTCAACCCAGATGAAACCCTCGTATATCCACTTTCCAAATATGTCGTTCACACATAGGGATCTAAAGGTCTTTATTTTACGTCTCTCACCAACTAGCTCAATTGAATCCTAAAACCACTACCATATTTGGACTTTGATCCATTAAACTTAAAGCTCTACAACTGGTGTTCATTTGTTTTTGTTTACTTTGCGGAGCTTCCATTACTAAATTATTCTCTTTTGATTGGGTTTCCACTACCATAGTGTATAGTCCTAATTTTGGTTTGGCATTCAAAATTTCATTGACATTATTATACTTAGTGATGAGTTCCTTTAGCCTTGGCTCTCTTTCTATCCACATTTGTTTGGTTATGCCACACCAAGAAATCCACGTGTGTGAAAAATATGTTTCCATATAGCTATTCTGAGTTCTTGACCAATCATGACTAAGTAGCATCCCATATGCATCTGGGATATTGACAACTTGAATATCAATGGGCTATTGTATATTAAATTCAACAACCAACTAAATATGTACCTAATTCAACACCCCAACCGTATTTACTTATATCTTATTAAAATGAGTAACCTTCTTGTTTGAGAGAGCATAACATTACATTTTGCAATAAATTACTATCCATTAATGTGCTCCTTGGGATTGCTTTCAACTATGCTATGGCTATGCCTCATTAAACCTCCATTTGTATAATGCTCGTGGTTCCTTGATCTTGATTGGTTAGGATATTTAACGCTTAATCTACCCATCATGACAAGTAGGCTTTTAGAATTAATTTCACCATGTCCATCATTATTCTCCTCTACATTCATCATGTTAGAATTAAAGCTCCCTCATCTATTGTATTTAATTTTTGAGTAGTCATGTCAGATTTTCTAATTACCATTAAAATCTCTCCTCTGTCATTTACATCTACCATTTAAAACAAGTACACCAACTGTCCTATAAAGCAAATTAAAAATGCAAGCATTAGAAGTTTTATAATTACAATTAATAATTAAATTTATATTTTATTAGTTTTTTAAATATATATTTTTATTTTTTTATTTTTTATTATATTCTTATGTAAAACCCTATTTAAATGACAATCCTTATCCAAGCTCAAGGAAATGTAGGATGGACACTTAAGAATATCTTCTTGTTAAGAAAGGCTCTAACAACCAAGTGTATTTGGAAGATAATATCAAAGGTATGCTTATTGAATAATAGCATACAAGAAAAGTATATAGATCCACTCACAATCGAGGAGTGCATAAGGGCCTTAGTGAAGCAAACCCATAATATATCAATCTATTAGAAGGTAATTTATATTTTAGGTGATTGTATTTTCTATAAAATAGGGGATGGTTCAAGGATAAGACTAGGATTGGACCATTGGATTGGTTGTGGTGGTATGTACAAACTGCTAAATAATATAATTTAGATCCTAAGAGTTTTGGGGATTCAAATTCTTACGCAAGAAGCCAACCTAGAATCATCTACAAACTAGAGATATGGATGGAAGGAAGCAACAATATTAGGGCTTTATGGCCAAGAGGCACACTAGTGAGAAGAAAATGTGGGAGGGCTTACGACTAGGCATATCAAGTTATGATAGTAAGTTGATCAGTTGGTTTGGACAAAGAATAGAGCCATGGGGGAGTAAACTCCAAATGTGGGCTATAAGACTTCATCAAAATTTAGAAATGACAATTTAGTATGGTGGAAGTCACTCTAGAAGTAGAAAGGCCTATTCAACACAAGACTATTCCAATGGCTTACCATGAAAAATAAGGTTCTAACATGGGAGGTATTATAGAAGAAGAGTTGGAATGGTCTAGAAAGGTGTCATTTATGTAATTCACATAATGGAACAATTGATCATTTAATGTATCTTGTGCCTTTACAATACAGGTTTGGAGGGAGATTATAACATAGTTAAAGATTCCTATAGTATGACAAGAAGAGTTCTTAGTAGAGTGCTTAAAATCTTAGTTTGAAAATAGTTCATACAAAGTTTTTATAGCTCTCTCATTATTTGTGTCATAGGTTGTTAGGACCCCATCCTACCATTATTTTTGTAATGCTCATATGATTATGTAATGACCCACTTCCAATGTGGGGACCTCTTTATAATTTTATTTTGTAGTACTTTGTAGTGGTTTGTGGTAAGTAAGGCACCTAGACAAGTGGGGTCATTTCATGTAATTGTTATCAAGAATGTAACCAATGTTTAGTAGAAGATTTTAGCTTGAGTAGAATTTTACATGTAATCCAACTCTTGAGCATTAGGTTAAGGTTGCATGAAGTGTATCTTTAAAAGACATGGATCTAGGAATGAATGTATCTTTTAATAAATTAATGAAAGTATTAAAGGAGGTTGCCCCCTTAAATCGTCTAGGATTCGGTGTTGTTTGTGAGATTGCTTTAATTCCACATTTACTTTCTATATTGTGATATATTGTTATTTCATGAATCTCTATTTTAATTTTAGTATTTGTGTATGAGTTTATTTATAATAGTAGGTTCCTAATAAGTGGTATGAGAATACTTTCTAGACATGAGTTTCACTATTATTACGATAGTTCTTGCCCTCTCATTCCATCTGTTAGGTATAAATTTCTCATATTTTCCATTTTCCACCTGTCTTTTTACTAATATATATCCCAATCATTCAAAAACACAATTTCTTTGTAATAGTTTATTAGGCTAAAAACCTTGTGTAAAGGATTTTAAATTATCATGGAGAAGTCATTATTGGCCAATCTAGATTACCCATAAAGCATCTAGTGAGGTGAGGGGTGATCATGCTCCAACACCTAGGCCTCAAACAACACCCATTTATAGAATTGAGCTCCCACATATCGGGATACCACCTAGGATTAGGAGAAACCTTTATCCCTAGGAATATTTTTTGACCTCATATTATCCATAGTACAATGGACACAACATCCAAAAATATCATCCTCTCATTGTGTCAAAGAGGCAGGTAGTGTGCTCAAGGATATATGTGGAATCCTCCTTTAGTAGTGGCATAAAATATTGGTTTGAGCACTATCATTCGTCACTATGATATAACAAAGGGCCTGTGGATAGTACATACTCCCTATCTTAGAGTACCTAGTTATATTTCACCTACAACCACAAATTTTTGCACAAAAATTGAGCATACAAAGGAGACTTCTCTATCATAAAAATATTTCTTGAAATAAAGGAAACAAATTGGTGAACATTAAAGAAATAGTCACAACAAAGTTTCATAGCATTAGTAATATATGGTTATCACTTCAGTTTGAGAATAGTAATAGTCAGATCAGAGTTGTTAGTTGGCAATGCCAATAAAAATTGGGCTACTCATAAATTGTAATAGGTAGAGAATTATCTGTGATAGAGTTAAAACAACCAATTGTCAGTACAGGGAATTATAGTGCAAGTGACCAAATCATATCAGTAATATATAATACAGAGATAGTGTTAGTAATGGACAATGTAAGGATAGTGTCATAAGAGGTTGGGTGACCAAAAAACTCATCTTTTGAACCAAGCCTCCAACTAAAAATTGACAACACCAGCAAGCTCGACAATAAAATAGATTAAACAAATTCTAGGGTGTTCAAAACTCGTTTTGTGGTATATAACTCATTGCGGTTGTCTTTTCAAGCTAATAATTTTTCTATATTACACCCAAGCACTTTTTTTGGCTTCTTACTAAAAATAGTATATCCTAAAATCATATTTCTATTTTTAGTAAGTCAATAGAAGTTGTTCAAATCACACCAAAATGGTTGGTGGTACTAATAGGGACCAAAAGGACGTAGATCAAGCCAACTATTTTAAATACATAGGAACCATACTTAATTCCTTTTTTGAAACAATGCAATTTATGAAGGATGGCATACATCCGTTTTAAAAGTGACTACTTCAGCTCCAAAGCCAACTTTGAAGAATGCTTCTTAGAATTTTATGTAGAGATTAAGGATGGCCCAAAGGTATTTAAGCATCATGATATTGAACCTCCTGGTCATGGGAAAGGTATCCATAAGGACCATGAAGACCTTAAAATTTTTGAAAGGTATCCATAAGGACCTTGAAGACCTTAAAAATTTCTTCAACAAAGATACTCCCTTTAAGATGCCCAAATTAGACTTTCATAAGTTCAATGGAAAGGATGCAAATGGGTGGTTATGTCATGCAGATCAATTTTTCAAACTTCATACTATCCCTATATATTTATGGATCACCATGGCATCTTTCAACTTTGAATCTGAAGCCTTCCAATGATATCAATGTATACAACATATTTTATCCTTCTTGGGAAGCTTTTGAGTCTCAATTACTCACTTGTTTGGCCCTAATGAGTATGAGGACTTCATAGGAGCATTAATCAATTGTAACAAACCTCTAGATTTCAAGGAGGCAGTCAATAGTAAACAAGTTGATGATGATGTAGAACCTTCAAAGGAACCACCTCAAGACAAGGGTGACACACAAGAAGAGCCCTAACCCAAATTTTTTGTCCATGCTCTTGCAGGGATTACTACCCCACAAACAATGAAAGTAGTAGGTTTTTTTCAAAGATCAACATCTTATAGTTCTTATTGATTTAGGAAGCACACACAACTTTATTGATCCTTGAGTCACTAAGTAAGCCAATTATTACATACATGCTTGTAACTCCTTTTAGGTTATGGTGGTAAATGGTGAAACCTTACCTTGTAAAGGTAATTGCTACAATATTAAATTGAAAATAGGAGATTATGAGTTTAAAATAGCTATGTTTTCTCTTCAAGTAGGGGGATGTGATATTGTGTTAGGATATCAATGGTTAGGTACTTTGGTAACCATCGCCTAGAACTTTACAAAATTATAGATGTATTTTTTGTAAAATGGCCAGTCCTACACTCTTCATGGTTCACAAGCCAGATCTCCTCAGATTACTAGTTCCAACCATATGGATAAGTTGTTAAAAAATATTCTCATGGGTAATTGCTCATATATTTTCCATGCAACCCCCTCCTTTAGTAGAGGATAAACTCCTTGATGATTTACAACTTGTTTTGACTAAGCATGATTTAGTTTTTGTAGAACTAAATGAATTACCATCCTATCACTTCCATGATCATGCCATTCGATTGGTACCCAAGGGTGTACACCTAACATTAGGCCTTACCGATATCCCCATGCACTTAAGTCAAAAATACAAAAATAGATACAATATTATTAAAAGTGAGTGTCATTTGGCCCATTAATAGTCCTTATTCTTCTCAAGTATTATTGGTTTGCAACAAATATGGATCTTGGAAATTGTGTATATATTTTTGTGAGCTTAATAAGCTCACCATTAAGGATAACTTTCCTTTTCTTGTGGTAGATGAACTATTGGATGAGTTGCATGGTGCTATATTTTTCTTCAAGTTAGATATTCACTCGAGTTACCATAAGATACATCCTAAGGAGGATGATATCCCTAAAATATTATTTCACATTCATGAGGGTCATTATGAGTTTTTGGTTATACCATTTCATTTGACAAATGCACCTTCTACATTTTAGAGACTCATGAACAATATTTTCTACCCATTTATTTTTCAATTCATCTTAATTTTCTTTGATGATATTTTGGTTTATAGTCACTCTTGGGAAGAGCACCTCATCCATGTGGATAAGACCTTATAGCTTTTTACACAACAAGAACTTTATTCTAAGAGATCCAAGTGTTCTTTTGGACTGGTTGAAGTAGAATATTTGGGACACATTATCACCAAAGTTGACCCTAAGAAAATTCAAGCCACTCAAGACTAGCCAAACCTTTACACTCGTAAGGGCCTTTGTGGTTTTTGGGTCTCATAGGCTACTACCACAAATTTGTTTGCAACTATAAAAAATTGTTGCTCCCTTAACAACCTTGTTAGAAAAGAATTCTTTCACATGGACAGGTCTATCTTAGTAGGATTTCATTTACTTAAAGCATGTTATGACAACCACTCCCATCTTAGCATTGCACCATTTCTCTAAAATATTTTTAATTTAAGGCAATGCTTCAGGCAATGGCATTAGAGTTGTATTTATGTAGGAAGGATACCCTTTGGTCTTTACTAGTAAAGTGCTTTCTAGTCAAAATTTGGGTAAATCAACTTATGCCAAGGAGATGCTCACCATTCTACATGTGGTTACTCACTAGTGATCCTATCTCATTGGGTGTAATTTTTCCATTAAACCAAGTCATCAAAGTTTCAAATACTTCTTGGAGCAGCGACTCACTACCCCTGAACAACAAAAGTGGGTCTCTAAACTCATGGGTTATGATTATGATATTACCTATAAAAATGGTGAAGGGAACATTGTGGTGGATGCACTATCTCACTAATTTGAGGCTTAAATTATGTTATATGCCATCTCTTTCCCCATACCTTGGTGAATAATTTCTCTTCATGAGGATGTGCTTAAGGACTCAACATTGCAAAAATTGATTTCCACACTTCAAATAACATGTACCTCATATATGGGATACACTTGGGATGGACAAGATTTGCATTATCTCTAACATCTTATTATTCCTCACACATCTGAGCTATGAGAACTCATATTGAAGGAGATGCATTCTTCACCCACTACATGTCATTCAGAGTTCCTCAAGACCTATTAAAGGATTAAATGTATGTTTTTCTTGAAGGGTATGAAGGAATTTAAACATTCATAGAAGCATGTGATATATTCCAGTGGACAGAAGGAGAAATGGTGAATTCTTTGGGAACTCTTCAACCCTTGCCTATTATTGAATAGGTATAGATCAATATTTCAATAAACGTTATTGAAGGTTTGCCTAAGTCTAGAGGTAAATCAATTATTCTAGTGGTAGTGGATTGTCTCACAAAGTATGCTCATTTTTGTTCCATCTCCTATCCTTACATGACCTCAACAGTCACCCAAATTTTTCTCAATTCTATTTTTTGCCTTCATGGCATGCTCACATTCATTATGTTTGATCGAGACCCTACCTTCACTAGTAATTTTTGGTAAGAACTATTTAGGTTTTAGGGAAATCAACTCAAAATGAGTCTAGTCTATCATTCATACGCATAAGGTCAAACAAATATTGTTAACAAATGCTTGGAGATATACCTTCATTACTTTACCTCTGATCATCATACACAATAGGTGAAGTGGCTTCCCTTGGTTGAGTGATGGTCTAACACTTCTTATCACACTGCGACCAAAGTCACCCCTTTTGAAGAAGTTTATGGATGACCTCCATCAAAACCTTCCTTCTATATTTCAAGTGTTTCCAAGGTCCATGTTTTTGATACTACGCTTAGCCGACATGCTAAAGTCCTCCATCAATTGAAGATGAATTTATAAGTGGATCAAAATTAGATGCACTAACAAGTTGGTTAACACCATTCTAAGGATAACATTGAAGTTGGTTATATGGTTTTCCTCTACTTGTAGCCATATAAACAATCATCACTTTAGCTTTGTAGATGCCAAAAACTCATCGCCAAATACTATGACCCCTACTAGGTCTTATAGTAGATTGGTGTAACAACCTACAAATTGGCCCTATCATCTACATCCCATATCCACCTTGTATTTCATGTATCCTCTCTCAAGAAGGTTGTGGGAAACTAGGTATAGGTTCAATCTACTTTACTTGAATTGGATGAAGAGGGTTCTATATTGCTCAAGCTAGAATAACTATTGGACTATAGGACATGCACTATTTACAATCGGGTAATCACTAAGTTTCTTTTTCAATGGTGTGGTATACAACCCGAAGAGGCTATGTGAGAGTCTCTCCAACAACTATAACACATGTTTCCTCAGCTACAACTTTAAGGATAAAGCTTTTTGAAGGGGAAGGGCATGTTAGGACCCCATCCTAAAATTATTTTTGTAATTCTCATATGATTACGTAATGATCCACTTCCAAGATGGGTACCCCTTATAATACTATTTTGTAATACTTTGTAATGGTATGTGGCAAGTAAGGCACCTAGACAAGTGGGGCTAATTCATGTAACCATTTTCAAGAATGTAACCAATGTTTGGTAGAAGATTCTAACTCGAGTGGTATTTTTCATGTAAGCCAACTCTTGAGCATTAGGTTAGGGTTACATGAAGTGTATCTTTAAAATACATGGATCCATGAAAAAATGTATCTTTTCACAAAAGTATTGGAGGTTGCCCCCTCAAAGAGGCCCACGATTTAATGTTATTTGTATATTACAATATATTATTTTTTCATGAATCCCTGTTTCAATTTCAGTATTCATGTGAGTGAGTCTAGATTTAATAGTAGGTTCCTAACATGGGGAGTATGGTTATTTAAGAACACATGAATATTTCATGATAAAGAGAAGCCTACTTGGAAGGCCTCCTCCCAAATCATTGAAAGTTTCAATAACTATAAGAGTTCAATAGCAACAAAGGTAATCAAACAAATCATCCTTCAAAAATTTGATAAATCAGGAGCTTCAAGGTTTTTTAATGGTGCTAGATAGGAGGTCTCTAAAGTTTATGGGGTAGGAGGATTACTATATATTTTTTACTCTCATTATTTCAAATTCAAAGATGAACTGGGAAAAGGTTCTAATAATTATGTTGAAATTATGACACTCAAATTGTTGGTTCATTTGGCATAATCAAATAGAGTACAAAAAATCTAAATTTACAAAGACTCACAAGTGGTAACAAACTAAATACTTGGTGTTTTTAAGATGGAAAACATGGTTCTACAAACCATATTCTCTCAAATAAAAGAAGTTGTGGATCAAATTGAAGCTTTTACTTTTTGTCATATTTATAAAGAACTAAATAGGAAAGTAGATGAACTCTCAAAGGAGGGGCTTTAGATTAAACCAGATACATACTTAGTACAAAAATTTAATAAAATATTTAATAAAAACTCTAATTTCATATTTTCTTAATATAAAATTACAATATATTTTTGAATAAAATTAATAAATATATATTTTTAAATAATTAAATCAATTTTATAAAAATAAAATTTATTTTAAATATAAAATTAATTTTATATTAACTTTAATAAATTAAAATAAATACATTTTAACATAAATATTTCCCCAAATATAACTAAATACAAATTCATCTCCAAGCATGTTTCCTTTTCTAATCGCCTCATTTACCAAATCCATAAACTAGCCACACCACCAGCTCAAATCACATGTCATCATATGGTATGCAAAGTTTCTATAATAAGTAATAATAGGATTACATTTTCCAAAAACATTGTAAGAACAATTCTTATTGGAAACAATACCTTACCAAGGTTCCCTTAAATAATTAAAATAAAATACCAAGCACATGGAGACTGCTTATTTTTAAAAACTAAATATTGCCTAACGAAAGGAAGGGCAAATTGAAACCATGGACGCGTTTATTTCTGGAACCTCTCATTTCAGGCGAACGCTCTTGAGAACGACAGTTTCCATGGTAAGCCCAGGCCCAAACCCAACGAGAACTCCCAAGTCCAATCCTTCCCCGGTGGTCGCACACCCGTGGAGTCGAGAGGCCTTCCTCATCTCGTCCAAGATGAACAGCACGCACGCGCTCCACATATTTCCATATTCGCTCAGGACGTGCTTTGAAGCCCTCAGTTTGTTTGGATCCAGTTGAAGTTTGGACTCGATCGCAGCAAGAATCGCTGCCCCTCCAGAACAAGTCGTTCCAGTCGGACACGCCCAACTGCAGGAAGGCCTCCTCCAGGGCGGCCTCGATGTTGTCGGAGATGAGCCACGGCAGGCTTTGCAACAACTGGAAGACGAGCCCAGCCTCTCTAAGGTGCCCTTCGATGCCGCCCTCGCTCTCCGGCAGAATGGTCTGCCCATTCCAAAGTACATGGAAACAGGGGGTCTCCAAACCCTGCACGGCGTCGGCCCCCACAATGAGAGCCGCCGCGCCATCGCCGAAGAGGGCCTGTCCGACCAGATTATCGAAGTGCGTGTCGTCGGCGCCATGGAAACCCCTTTCGCGGACCCCCCCCCCCCCCGCGCCCCCCCCCCCCCCCCCCGGCCCCCCCCCCCCCCCCCCCCCCCCGGGCCCCCCCCCCCCCCCCGGGGGGCCCCCCCCCCCCCCCCCCCCCCCCCCCCCCCCCCCCCCCCCCCCCCCCCCCCCCCCCCCCCCCCCCCCCCCCCCCCCCGCCCCCCCCCCCCCCCCCCCCCCCAATAATTATTTGTTAATATTTATCATTTAAAAATAATAATTATTTGTTAAATTTAAAATAAATAATTAAAATATAAGTTTTTTTTTTAAATTGAGTTAATGTTAAAATAATTATCAAAATTTTATTATAAATTAAAAAATTAAATGATGATTATAAATATGAGAATTTTATAAAAATAATAAAAATTTAATGATAATTAAAATTATATTAATATTTTTAAAAATATGAAAATTTTATAAAGATAATAAAAATTTAATGATAATTAAAAATATATAAATATATTAAAATAAAAAGTAATGATTTCATATTTGTGTGCAAGATTTGTTAAATCTCCTATAATAAAGTTAAGAAACTGAATGATGACTAAAGATATTTTAAAATTTAAAAATAAAATAAAAAATTTAAATGTTAAGTAATGTTTAAATCATAATAAATAAATAATAAAAATAAATATATTTTATTTTTAAATTAATTGTATAATATTTAAAATAATATTAAATATATGTTAAATCATAAACATATTATTATAACATAAAAAAATAAATAATATTATATTACAATAGCGTCATATTGTCTATCAACCACGCATTTGGAGGAGTAGCGGTGCCGATGGCGAGGATGGAACCGGGGACATTAGTCCTCTCAATTATTGCATAAATGAAAAAACATCCTTATCAAAAACTTTTTGAAACATATCATTAAAATGGAAGTCTCGTGAAATGAAAAAAACAAAACATCTTGTCAAAACATTACTCTCAATTATTTATCATTAAATGGAAGTCTCGTGGAATGAAAAAAAAACGAAACATCCATCTGAATTAACCCTCTGAATTATTGCATCATATCATTACAAAAAAAACATTTTCTCACAAACTTTTTGAAAAACATGATTTGAAATTTTATATTTAAAGATGAATTTTTTTTCCTTAAATTATTGTATAGATGAAAATAACAGCTTTTACTTATAACAGTTTCAAGATATAAAGAAATGGAAGCCATTAGAGCCAAACCTTGTGAAAATTGGTATCCTTACTCTGAAATTTCGTGAATTATTATTGCATAAATCCAAAAACATCCTTACCAAAAACGTGTTTCAAAAATATGATTAAATACAAACGAATTGAAAAAAAACATCTTGTCAAAAACGTTTCAAAAAGCATGATTTAAAATTTTATATTTAAAATTTGAATTTATTTTCCTTCAATAATTGTATAGATCAAAATATTAGTAACAGTTTCAAGATATAAAGAAATGGAGCCATTAGAGCCATTGAAAATAAACCTTGTGAAAATTGGTATCTTTACTCTGCAATTTCGTGAATTATTGCAGAGGGAAAGACAGTTGCGCGCAAATTGTCACGTCAGTGCTGTATTTAACCTGTTGTTGGGAAGAACTTGAAAAGTGGGGCAAGCGTGGGGCAAGCACTCGCACCGACAGAATATAGGAAAAAGATTATGTCGTTGAAAAACTTGAAAATTGAGGCAAGCACTCGCACGGACGGAATATATCTGGAAAAAGATTATGTCCTATTAGCAAAATATTTTCGTCCCGGGCCTGAAGTTTTGATAATAAAATATATACACACTAGTATTTAAGACAATTAATTGCATGAAAATAGTTATATAATAATTTAAAAGTCAAGTTATATTCTAATTTAAAGTTAAACTGGAAATACACTTAAGTGTTTAGTGACCCAAACCATCATTTTGCTAAATATATCCTTGATTTAGGTTGATTGTTATAAGTAAAGTTTTTATTGATAGTTTAGTAATTAGGTTTTTAGGTTTTTTTTAGGAGATCTAAATTCAAATAAGATATGTATATTATATATGTATATATATATATATATAAAAAACCCCGGGCCCCGCGACCATGACGGGGTCATCTCAAAGCCCCGGAGTCCCCCCACACATATCAATGATTTATCCCAATTTTTGTAGGGTGAGATTAACACCCTCCCTGGGATCCCCCCCCAACCACCAACACGAAACAATTTATGGAAACACCCCTTCGGGCCACCAAGTGCAAGAAAAGACCTGCCCCACAAAGACATTCCAACAGGATGGAGACAAGGGGAATGGAGCCTTGTGATTAAAAGAACTTTTTTTTAATAAAATTAAATTAAAATTTACTTTTGGATGGTCGTCCCTACATGCTCATTTTAGTTTTTAGTGTCTTACCATAAAAAACAATGTAAGTCACTCTTTAAAAATGTCATATCGAGAGATTTTGCCACCCCTTCCTTTCAAACCCAATCAATAAATAACTAAATTTATAGCTTCTCCAGGAGCACCTATATTTAAAATTGTAAAATTGTTGAAGTACTTCAACTTTTATTTTTGGCTTCAGGTTATTGAGCAAGCAACTAATCGAATTAGAAGGAATTGATCCACTAACGTCAACTACTTCCTTCTCATCAAGGAGATTTTTGGTGTGGGAGCATCTGGACAATTACCAAAAGGGTGATCGTCACCCATCCATGTGTATAAAATACATGTTATATGCATTGAAAAGGGGGCATCAAAACAAGGAGAGGTAGAAGAGAAGCAAGAGACGAAGAGATGGGTTTGTGTAACAGTTGGGAACCAT
This sequence comes from Wollemia nobilis, assembly GCA_028583015.1. Lineage (NCBI taxonomy): Eukaryota > Viridiplantae > Streptophyta > Pinopsida > Araucariales > Araucariaceae > Wollemia > Wollemia nobilis. Next base: position 79,895 of record JAQPPZ010000188.1, read on the forward strand.
AAACGAAAAGGGAAGGACAAAGAGGGAAGGAAACTAGTAGACCAATCATCCCAAGTAGTTAGGTGCTTGTTTCTAAATTTATAAATTAGGGAGTTTGTCTTTAGGAATAAAGGAACAATTACCAAAAGGGTGATTGTCACCCATCCATGTGTATAAAATACATGTTATATGCATTGAAAAAGTGGCGTCAAAACAAGGAGAGGTAGAAAAGAAGCAAGAGACGAAGAGATGGGTTTTTGTAACAGTTGGGAACCATAAATGAAAAGGTAAGACAAATAGGAAAGGAAACTAGTAGACCAATCATCCCAAGTAGTTAGGTGCTTGTTTCTAAACTTATAAATTAGGGAGTTTGTCTTTAGGAAGAAAGGAGAGTAGCTGAAGTGAAGAGACAGAATAGCCATGAGAAAGATTGAGTTATGAAGAATACTCCAAATTATGATAGTACAAGCTACATTACAATGAAATAAAATTAATGTTATATAATCTATGGGACTCCTTTGATGAATATTTAAAGTCTATTTGTGCAAATTTGTTGTTGTGGATTTTCCATCTCTATGTGTGCAAATTATGTTTATGCAGGGTAAGGTGAAATTGGACCAACAGTTCAAGAGAGGGTACCAAATTAGGGTGTAGGAGATTGTACAACCCAATTGTTGTTTTAAAAAGAGCACCCAATGGGAAAATTCAACAACCTTGCCTTCATGTATGCAAAAGACATAGACTCAAAGGAGTGACTTAGAAATATACCAATTGAAATAAGAAATTGTACGAGCTGAAGTACAAAGGCATAGAATTTGAGCTTTGAGGAAGCACAATATCGTTGATAGTTCAATTTGGAATATAATTGTTTACATCATCATACAATAGACAAATCGTATGATGGAACGGTGGTAGGAGTTGTTGTAATATGTAATGCAACATTGTGTAAATTATTCTTAGACTAAAATATAAAGTCTAAAGAATAATATTTGAATTAGAAAATAATTCTATTTTATGTAAAAATATTCCTACCCAATTAATAAATAAAATAAGGGTGCTAGGAATATTTAATTTACGGGAAAAAGTTATTTCCCCTTTTCTAGAAAATATTAAAAAGTAACCAATCACTTTTTAATATTTGATAGATGCCACTTGTCACACATCTCAAGGTAAGATTGTGATAAGATTTGTCACACATCTCAAGATAATATTGTGATAAGATTAGGGTAATTTTAGGGTTGTAGTAGAAAAACTTCTCTTTAAATAGGGGTGTTGTCTACTACATCTAGTCATATCATGTTGATGCATATTGTTGCATAACATTGAAGCATTATTGTATTGTTGAATCATTGAGTAATATAGTGAGCTTCATAGTGGATGTTTCCCTTCTTCATTTGATGTAGGGTTTTACCACTTAATATTGGTGTTGTGGGTTTTCCTCTTTTGTGTGTGATTGATCTTGTGGAGCATTCTTCGATCTTGGGGAGACTTTGCTTGTCTCATAGGAGTGGTCATTAATGAGTTTGGTTGAGCAAAGAAAGTTATACAAGGACCTAGATTGTATACTTCTATAGTGGTCGTAAGATTAGAAATTTACAAATATTCAATTTATCGTACAATAAAAGTGTCATACAAGCCATGCATTGAAAGTATCGTACACTCATCCTACCAAGCTAGGATAAAATAACATTGGTCAAAGAAGAAATTTAACCACAAAATGAGGGACTAAGTGTTGTACAATAAGATAAATTATCGTACAATATATTCTCATATAAAGGAAACTGATTGTCATATATTTTAGTGTTGTATGATAGTCATACAATCAGGTTTCAAGTACAAAGGTTGTACATTGAATGGTAGTAAATATAGTACATTGAATAGTCGTAAGAGCATACAATTGGATGGTGGAAAAGGATATTGTATGATAACTTTGTCGTATAAAGAAAGACATTAATATTGCAATGTAATGACCCTCCTCACATGACCATAGTTAGTAGATATACTAGTGGAATATACTTACCTTTTCCTATAGAATGTGGTATTGTTGATAGACACTGTGAATGCAGGAGCAGGTGCAAATATCAATAGATAGAAAAAGTATCATCAAGAAAGGTAAGTGGAGAAATGATGAGTGGCATATAAGCACATGGAAACTCACACATTACATATCTTGTAGATGCATTATTAAAATATTTGCATTATTGCGTGAACCATCTTTCGAATGCTTGTAGTTGTTTGAAATAAAATAATGTATGCATATTTTCATTGTGGGCGATGAAGTGCCATGGACATGAGAGCCTTCCGCGATGAGGTGCCATGGGCATGGGAGCCTTTTCTTCATTATGCATTTGATGATTTGAAATTGGTCATTTGTTGTGTATGAGCTTGTAGTAGAATGAAAACAAATAATAACAATAATAATAATAATATAAAAAAAAAAATATATACAAATAATATATATATATATATATATATATATATAATAAATAATAACAATGGTTTATAAATGATAATATATGAAAATAAAATAACCTCCATGAATTTATTATATGTTGGATAAAGTATTTTGTTGCGGCGGTGGCTATCCAGGTATTGGTGTGTTGTAGTCATGATTACATTGGCAACTCTCCCACGTTCTTCCGAGCGAAGAAGGGTGGGATTGGTTGAGTTTGAGTGGTTATCCATTTTTCTTATTATATTTTTACATGCAAAAAGAGGGGGGTTATCTTGCACCTGAAGAATTAAGTTTTGGGATTAGTATTGGGATTTCTGTTGGCATTGGAAAGGATTTCAAAGAAAAGAAAAGCTCAACGGTGTTACAGTTGTGTCTTGCTATATGAACTACAATATTGTGATGCTTGTCGGTATTTTTTAAACACTCTTTGTAGTAGAACAAATAGCTTGTTTGAAACTATGTTCATGAATTAAATTTGACTGTGATGAAAAGATATGAACTGGTGTATGTTTTGCTATAATGTTTGCTTAATTTATGTAGCAAAACTTGAGCATTGCATTACTTAAAATATTGAAAATGCAGTTGAATAAAAACTATGGTGTTAAGAAAACAAATAAATATTTCCTTTAAATTATTATGTGTCAAAGTGTGACATACAAATTAGATAATACCTGTTTTATATGATTACTTTGAGCATTGGCGACTGTTAACTATTTTTTGCTTGTGATTATGAACTAAGTATGCAATAGATGATGGATTTCAATTAGAGATATAACTGGGTAGTGTTATATATGGATGAAAGGCACTTGATTGCATAAGAGTTTATAATGAAATGACAAATTTATTTTATGGTTTAATTTGAAGATTGATATATCTATAGACAAATGGTTAGATGCTTGTGATTTTTTATATGTTGCATATTTTAGCTAGTTGTTTCGTCAATGTACATGAAGAAAATTGTATTTAAAATTAGGCACATCAATATATATGAGCCCTTTTGATCCCCTTATCAATAAGTTCCTTTGATGGAAAAATTTTAGACATCGACAAAAAGCAACTTCCTTAGGTAGTTCGATGAGATTGGACGTGCCATATCGCATTTGGAGTGGAGTGGGAATTTTATTGTAGATTACTCCAAAATCATGCATCGTTTTATCTAAGACTAAGTTTAATAAAAATTATGGATTGGACCTATATATATGTATATATAAAGCTATCCAATGATTGTGTCTCAACAATTATCTCAACTCTTGTAACCGAATATAATCCTTTGAAATAAAAACTAAATTTGTATTTGAAATTTGGTCAAGTGCACCTTTATTAAATGAAGATAAGAAGTCTTTTTATGTATGCTAAATCATTTTTGAGTCAACCCACTATTGTAGACCTGAATATTAGCGATAGATGTATTCCTATTTGGAATGATGTATTTAAATGTTGAAAAGAATGTATAATTCAGATCATAATTTTTTATGATGTTATTTTCATTTCACAACTTTCATTCTTTGTAATTGGTTTGTAATGTCTTTTCTTAAGTAAGTAATACAACATGAGCAACACTATGTTTTAGCATAGGGTTTATATCTAGGAACTACATGTAAAATAAAATGTAGCTATATGCATATAATGTTTTGGCTCTTGCTAAAAAACATATGTTGGAATGATTTCCTTTTTAAGTACATTTATTTTAAAATGTTAGAGTTTTAATAGACGTCCAATTTTATCCATGCTAGCAAATATGCAGTTGTCTATTCGTAATTGGGAATGAGGAGAGTTTTTTTCCTCTTAAGCAAACCAAGTCAAGGAATATAATGGTTGAAAACTTTAAGTTTTTATTCATTGTCCTAATAAAAGCTAGATTGTAGCAAGAAGTCTATGTTGAATATAGAGTGTTGTAATTGTGCACTAAGAAAACTATTGCTAGAAGTAACCAAACTAAATAGGGATTGACCCAACAATAAAAGTAGTTTCCTTTAATATATGACTACTATTGAAAAACTTAATAGATTCATGAAGTAAAGACTATGCTCTTGTTTTATGACACTGTAAGTGTGCTTAATAGAAGTGGTCGAAGACATATTTACGAATCGTAGATTTGTTTGGTGAGTTATTTATGAGAAGGGATTGGGGAATTTTCATACTTTGTTATGATATTGAATACTTGGCTGAAAATAAATATTTTTGAATCCTGAATGTATTCATTATGTTACCATAGGGAAAGTTAGATACTTCTAAAGAAAGTGAAAACTATAAATTAAACAAGGGTTAATATTAGTAACCAAGGCTGGATTATGTGTTCTTAGAACCCGAGGAGTGCTTGAAAATTCATTAAGTTTGATATGCATATCCTTTGCTCTATTATTATTTTTTTACTATATCCATGGAATATTTAAAATAATATGTTGACTAAAATGTAATTGTGAGTTAATATGGAAATATTATTGAAAATGAGTATGGTGGTTTGGAACTATCATGAGTCATGCTGGTCAAGTGAGACCATGGTTGATGATATGACAAATATTTATTTGATAAAAGATACTTTTATTTAGGTGCATTGTCATTGATAATGTTTGAATATTAAGTAGCTAAATGGTTGTATTATGAGTGAACTCTTAACTTTGCACTTAATGTTTTGTTACCTTATGGCTTGCATGCCCATAATGAAATGTTATTTATTGAAGATATATTATTAAATAGGGACCAAGTATGGTTTAGTAGTGCCTTTATTAGAAACTAGAAGAGCCATGAATAATGCTAGCCAACCATAGGCACAAATGATAACTTATTGTTGAGGTGTACTAATTGGGTTTTAGGGAAAAAATTAGATGCAAAACTTAAAATCCAAACCAAACTCTTGAAAAAGAATGAGTAGATTTATTCATCGATAAGGATTAATAATTTTATATCATGGACACCCAATATTGTTGGAATGCGGACAATCATTCAACAAGACTTGAGAGCAACTATTTTATTTGACAAAATAGGTTGGATCAAGTGACCTAGTTAGAATTAGTAATGAGGGGTGATATGGGATGCCACCTCTAGGTTGTTGCCTAGGAGTATAGTGATACATCTATGTTTCACTATGGTTATAGAGGACTCACATGATAATCGAAGTTAGATCTATCACAACGTTTGGTATGGGATAAATGTTTGTGAATCAAAGTGGGCATTTGAGACTAAGTCCAGTGTTAGAGGAAGACATGGCTCTAGATGACTCCGAGTAGTAGGATATTCATCTAGACACTAGGTATATGTATGCTAACCCCATTACATATAAATCTTAGAACAAGTCAATCAGATAGTCAAATTTTGGGTATGCAAAGGGATGGGGAAAGTATGCGTCCACTCTCTAGGTGTTATGGGCCCTAGAGAATAAACCTAGTTGTGGTTTAATACTCATGCTAGAGTAAGAGGATGTTGAATGATACAAGCTAATTCTGCAAAATGGCACCTTTCATAGGCTTTGGCCAATCTCATCCACTTGGGTGACTCTCTGTAGCAGTTCAAAAATCCAAAAGTGGCATGATAAACCTGTACTAGTTAAAATTCATATTATTGATTCATTGGGTGAAATACAATGGTTGTGAACTTGAAAGCACATTTAGGGATAAACAATAAATTGAAACAATAAAAAATACCCTTGTAGAATTGCTTGTCTTATGTTGTGGTACAATCAAGTGAGTAGACTTGGGTTGTTACATGTGGTATCAGATATGAAGATATCCTTAGCATTTTAGGACTTTGATTAAATAATTTTTTAGATAATTGAAACCAATAAAATAACTTGCTTCTTTTCCCTATAGGTCTAATGGCACATAGGTTATGGGGTGGGACTTTCAAGAATCCCATGGGAGGTGGGAAATATAAATCCATCATAAGACCTCTAAGAGGACCACGAATAGGGAACATAAGAGAAGGTCCTCAAAGGGAAATAAGGATGAAATAAATAAATGAGCCTCCTCTTAATGATCCTAGTAGGGAGGAAGAGAATTAGAAAAAAGTTGTACAATTGTTACAAACTCACATGGAACAGGAAAGAGAGGAAATGGCCCAACAAAAAACTTGCATGACCCAACAACAGGAATTGATAGTTCAACAACATAAAGTCATAGAGAATTTGATCAAAGGAAGGGAAAATGTATGTAGGTTAGGGGAAGCACCTAGTGAACCTACAGGTTCTAGTACTAGTAGGGCCAAAGTGAGTGCGAAGTTGGAAAAATACCTAAAAAATGTCATAATCGCTAAGTTTAATGGAAAAGGAGATGGTGATGCAGTGGAGAATTGTTTGAATAAACTGGAGTTACACTTTTCCTTGGTGATTTTATCATCATAATCTAAAATTGCTTTAGCTATCATGAACATGGTTTAAGTAGCCCTAGACTGGTGGAAGACCTTCAAGAGAGTGTTGGGTACTGAAGCTGAAAATTTTAAATGGGAAGATTTTGTTAAGGAATTCAAGAATAGGTTCCTAACTAAGTAATATTATGTGGAAAATTTGGAGAATTCACTAATATGCAACAAGAATCAATGATAGTTTGAGATTACCATTAGAAATATGTCCAATTGCTAAAATATGCAACCTAGTATGAGAGCAATGAAGAGATAAAAGTTCAAAAAATTATCCTAGGATAACATCCTAAGATAAATATGGTGGTGAATATGCACAACCCTGTAGATCTTCCTACTAATTTTTATTTAGCATGACAAGAAGTAAATTAGGAGACTAGAAAGGCATACTTTACTTATCAAAAGTTATCTAAAAAATAAAAATATGAGCTCATGAAATGGAAGAGCACTGGATTTATGAAATGGGACAAAGAGCAGAACAAGAAACCTAAAGGAGGAGATCATATTAGGTAGGAAGGAAAAAGGAAAAACCAAAAATACTTTCTAAACCAATAAGTTCATGAAATATGACAAAGGATACCCTAGAAAGAATGATCAAAGGCCATCAAAATAAGAAAATGCTAGATACATTGCACCTCAAAGTAGAAATGATAATAGCAAAAAGGGAATTAGAGCTCCTACAAATGGTTATTATGTTTACAAAGGTCTCCACTTTGCCAATAAATATACCTATAGAGCTGATCTTCATTAGAAGACCTCGAAAGAAACCACCCATAGGATATTTTATGCAATAGCTAGTCCCATACTATATGGATAAGATAATCCTCTTTTGTTAAATGGTAAAATTTATGATAAGTATGTATGCATTTTGATAGATAGTGGATCAACTGATAGTTATTTCCACTAGTTTAGTTAGGGATATACCTAAAAGACTTGGGATTTTGGCTAATCATTGGAAGGTTGAGTACAATTCAAGGTGGAACTAATCAATGCTTATTTTATTCTTATTTCACCTTACCCCAATGTGGAACTAATTGGAAACTGTATGTGGCACATTTGGATGTGTTTGACATTATTCTTGGTGTTGATTGGCTAAAATCCCATAAGGCTTTTCTGAATTTTGAAGATATATGGTTGGAGTTTACATATGAATCTAATCATTTTATTAGAATTTAATGTAATTATGGGTTAGTTAAACCACATTTGTTGACTACAATGTAGGTGAAGAAAGCCATTAGGAAGAGGGGAATGATATTTTTAGTTAAAATAAATAAGAAAAATAAAACTAAAATGGATTTTGACCTATGCCAAAAGCATCCTATTTTGGGATAATTTAAGGATGTGTTTTTAGAGGACCTTCCAGGGTTACCTCCTCAAAGACAGTCTGATTTCTCTATTGAATTATTGCTTGGAGTTGCACCCATTTCTAGGGCACCATATAGAATGACTCCTATTGATCTACAAGAGCTCAAGATGCAACTTCAAGATTTGTTAAAGAGAGGGCTAATCAAGCCCAGTGTGCCACCATGGGGAGATCCTATTTTGTTTGTTATGAAGAAAAATGAAACCCTAAGAATGTGCATAGACTATTGGATGTTGAATAAGGTTACCATAAATAATATGTACTCGTTACCTAGAGTAGATGATATTTTTTATTAGCTGAAAGGAGTAACCATATTATTGAAGATTGACCTAAAATCAGGTTATCATCAGTTAAGGATTTGAGAGGAAGATACTCCTAAGACCATTTTTAGGATAAGGTATGGACATTATGAGTTTACAATCCTACCTTTTGGGCTAAATAATGCCCCAACTGCATTCATGAATCTCATGAATAGTATTTTTAGAGTGCAACTAGACTGAATGTGCTTGTGTTCCTCGATGACATATTGATATATTCCAAGAACAAGGAGCAACATGATCAACATATGAGAACTATTCTTGAGATTCTTAGAAGAAATCAACTATATGGAAAGCTATCAAAGTGTGAATTTTACACTCCACTAAAACAATATTTGGGACATATTGTCTCTACTGAAGTAATTGCGGTTGATCCCAAGAAAATAGAAGTAATTATTGACTCACATAAATCCATAAATATAACCTAGGTACGTAGTTTTATGGGCTTAGCAGGGTATTACAGGTAAATTTTTAGAGGTTTCTCGAAAATTGTTCAACCAATTACTAATCTACAAAGAAAGAGTAAGGCTTTTAAATGGACAAAGCAATATGAGAAAGCCTTTTAACTTCTAAAAGAGAGGTTGACAACAACACCAATTTTATAGTTACCTGATCCTTCTAAGAGGTTTATAGTGTGTACCGATGCATCAATTGAAGGATTATGAGGGGTTTTCACCCAAGATGACGTGATCATTAACTTTGAATCAAGGAAATTAGAGAGCCATGAAGTGAACTATGCCACTCATGAATTAGAGTTGGCAGCTATGGTACATGCTATTAATATTTGGAGGTACTATTTGATTTGGAAACTGTTTGAACTTAAGACAGATCACCAGAGTTTAAAATACATATTTACTCAACCCTTGTTAAATGCTAGACAACGATGTTGGATGGAGCTTCTATCTTACTACAATTTTGGTATAGAGTATATCAAGGGTAGAGAAAATAAAGTTACTGATGCTCTAAGCAGGATAGGGTGTATTATTGCAATGATGAAATGTCCTTATGATATGTTAGATTAGATTAAGAACTTGCAATAGGAATATGAATTATGTCAGTCATGTAGCACTTAGGTTGAGCAATAACCTGGAAAAGAGGTAGAATTTGTATATAGGGATGACTTATTCTATTATAAAAATAGATTGGTTATTCCTGATATGGGTGGATTGAGGGGAATAATACTTAAGGAGGTACATAGTACTCCTTATTTGACACATCCAAGAGGGGTAAATATGTGTGAAAGTTTAAGAAGGGCCTACTATTTTTTTAAGCAAAAAACCCCTTGTGGGGCGCCTGGTCTGAGAGACCACGAACAGGGGATTCTACACCGTCAAAGTCACCCGAGAGTCGCACCCACCTGACACCAACATTATCAATTGATTTTGGTACCCAATTTAGCTTTTGGTAGGGTGGAGATTTGAACCTTGGACCTCCCTTGGAGGATTTCCCTCTCCTCTCCAACTCACCTACAACACCTAGGTAAGAAGGGCCTACTATTATCTAGGTATAAAAATATATTAATGATTATGTGGCCAGGTGCTTAGAGTGATAAAAAGTTAGAGCAAAACATTTGCATCCATTGGGACGTTTATACCCACATAGTATAGCAACATAGAAATGGTAGGTTGTTTCAATGGACTTTATAGTTGGGGCATGATATAATTTTAGTGGTTGTGGATAAGTTGTACAAGGTTGCACATATGATACCTAGGATTGAGCAAGAGGATGCACCTGCTATAGCAAGTAAGTTTTCTAGATAGATAGTACAACTCCATGGATTCCATGAAGTTATAATCTCTGATAGAGATTCTTGCTTCACTTAAAAATTTTGGTAAGCTTTGCATGAAGCATTGGCTACTAAACTGAATATTAGTTCAACATATTAGCCTAAGACAGATGGACAGACTGAGAGGGTGAGTCAAGTTTTAGAATATATGCCGAGAACGTATTATATAGATCAACATACAAAGTGGGAAGACTACTTGTACCTAGTCGAGTTTACATATAATAAAACCTATCATGCATCACTATGTATGGCACCCTTTGAAGCCCTGTATGGAAGATGATGTAAGACTCCCTTGACATGGGATGATCTAAAATATCAAGTAGTGATCTAACTGGAAGCTATAAGAGAAATGAAATTTTAATAAAAAAGAAATGAACAAAAGATGAAGGAGGTCGTAGATATCTAGAAGATCTATGCAAACCTCAAAATAACACTGAAGGTATACTCTATGGGAGGTAATATTCTTAAGAGTAAAACCTACTAAAAGTTCTATAAAATATTCCAAAATTGACACAAGATATGTGCATCCTTTTGAAATTGTTGGAAAGATAGGCCTTGTTGCATACAAGATTGCTCTGCTACCAAGCTTATTCTAAATCTATAATATCTTCCATGTGTCCTTCCTTAAGAAGTACATTTTTGACCCCAATTGCATTTGGGATGTTTTCAATATGTAGATGTTTGACCTACTGATAATTGAAGTTTGGCTTGTTCGTGTACTTGGTTATAGGACCAAGAACCTAAGAAATAATAACATAGAATAATGTCAGGTCCAATGGGACCACTATTCGGATAGAAACGCCACGTGGGAGAACATGGTAGATATGCAATAACATTTTCCTTATATGTTTGAGTAGATATGAATATTTTTAGATATTTTATATGGTTTTATGCTATATATATATATATGTATGTATGTATGTATGTATGTATGTATGGATGTTGGGAATATTGAGTAGAGTAGCTTTAGATGTATGCTTTGGTTTATGAATTGATATTTTATAGAATGCAATATGAAACTATGTGGAAAAATTAAATTTCCAAGTTTGAATGATTTATGATTCAATGATGAATTGTAACATGATGAATGGTCTATAAATAATTAATTTACATGCTTGCTATTGCATATGTGGAAGTTATATGAAAATGTATTTATTTTTAATCCATGCATTAAAAATAGAGATAGTGATTGTTTTTAGTGGGGGAGGATGTAACGACCTTCCTCGCATGACAATAGTTAGTAGATATACTAGTGTAATATACTTACCTTTTCCTATAGAATGTGGTATTGGTGATAGACATTGTGTATGCATGATAGGTGCAAGCTTCGAAGGATGGAAAAAGGATCATCAGGAAAGGTAAGTGGGAAAATGATGAGTGGCTCGTGAGTACATGGAAACTCATGCATTACATATCATGTAGATGCATTATTAAAATATTTGCATTATTGTGTGAGCCATATTTTGAATGCTTATTGTTGTTTGAAAGAAAATAATGTATGCATGTTTTCATTGTGGGCAATGAAGTCTCATGGGTATGGGAGCCTTTCCTTCATTATGCATTTGATGGTTTGAGAATTGGTCATTTGTTGTGTATGAGATTTTATTAGAATGAAAACACATAATAATAATAATAATAATAATAATAATAATAATAATAATAATAATATATATATATTATATATAACATAAATAAATAACAACAATAGTTTATAAACAATAATATATGAAAATAAAATAATCTCCACGAGTTTATTATGTGTTGGATAGTGTTTTGTAGAGACGATGACTATTTGGGTATTCAAGTGTTGTAGTCGTGATTACATAGACAACTCTCTCAGATTATTTCGAGCAAATAATGGGGGATTAGCTGATTTTGGGGTGTTATCCATTTTTTTTATTATGTTTTTGCATGCGAAAAGAGCAGGGTTATTTTACACCTAAAGAATTGAGTTTTGGGATTGGTATTGGGATTTATGTTGGCATTGGGAAGGATTTCAAAGAAAAGAAAAGCTCAACGGTGTTAGAGGTGTGTCTTGCTATATGAACTGCAATATTGTGATGCTTGTTGGTATTTTTTAAACACTCTTTGTAGTAGAACAAATAGCTTGTGTGAAACTATGTTCATGAATTAAATTTGACTGTGATGAAAAGATATGAACTGGTGTATGTTTTTTCTATAATGTTTGCCTTAATTTATGTAGCAAAACTTGAGCATTGCATTACTTAAAATATTGAAAATGTAGTTGAATAAGAACTATGGTGTTAAGAAAACAAATAAATATTTCCTTTAAATTATTATGTGTCAAAGTGTGACATACAAATTAGATAATACCTGTTTTATATGATTACTTTGAGCATTGGCGACTGTTAACTATTTTTTGCTTGTGATTATGAACTAAGTATGCAATAGATGATGGATTTCAATTAGATATATAACTGGGTAGTGCTATATATGGATGAAAGGCACTTGATTGCATAAGATTTTATAATGAAATGGCAAATTTATTTTATGGTTTAATTTGAAGATTGATATATCTATAGACAAATGGTTAGAATCTTGTAATTTTTTATATGTTGCACATTCTAGCTAGTTGTGTCTATATGTACATGAGGAAAACTGTATTTAAAATTAGGCACATCAATATATATGAGCCCTTTTGATCCCCTTATAAATAAGTTCATTTTATGGAAAAAATTTAGACATCGACAGAAAGCAACTTCCTGAGGTAGTTTGATGAGATTGGACGTGCCATATCGCATTTAGAGTGAAGTGGAAATTTTATTGTAGATTACTCCAGAATCATGCATCGTTTTATCTAAGACTAAGTATAATATAAATGATGGATTGAACCTATATATATGTATATATAAAGCTATTCAATGATTGTGTCTCAAAAGTTATCTCAACTCTTGTAACCAAATATAATCCTTTGAAATAAAAACTAAATTTGTATTTGAAATTTGGTCAAGTGCACCTTTATTAAATGAAGATAAGAAGTCTTTTTATGTCTGCTAAATTATTTTTGAGTCAACCCACTATTGCAAACCTGAATATTAGCGATAGATGTATTCCAATTTGGAATGATGTATTTAAATGTTGAAAAGAAAGTATAATTCGGATTATAATTGTTTATGATGTTCTTTTCATTTCACAACAACTTTCATTCTTTGTAATTGGTTTGTAATATCCTTTCTTAAGTAAGTAATACAACATGAGAAACACTATGTTTTAGCATAGTGTTTATATCTAGGAACTACATGTAAAATAAAATGTAGCTATATGCGTATAATGTTTTGGGTCTTGCTAAAAAACATATGTTGGAATGATTTCCTTTTTAAGTACATTTATTTTAAAATGCTAGAGCTTTAATAGATGCCCAGTTTTATCCATGCTAGCAAATATGCAGTTGTCTATTCGTAATTAGGAATTAGGAGAGTTTTTTTCCTCTTAAGCAAACCAAGTCAAGGAATATAATGGTTGAAAACTTTATGTTTTTATTCATTGTCCTAATAAAAGCTAGATTGTAGCAAGAAGTCTATGTTGAATATAGAGTGTTGTAAAACTATTGCTAGAAGTAACCAAACTAAATAGGGATTGACCCAACAATAAAAGTAGTTTCCTTTAATATATGACTACTATTGAAAAACTTAATAGATTCGTGAAGTAAAGACTATGCTCTTGTTTTATGACATTGTGAGTGTGCATAATAGAAGTGGTCGGAGGTATATTTATGGATTGTAGATTTGTTTAGTGACTTATTTATGAGAAGGGATTGAGAAATTTTCAAACTTTGTTATGATATTAAATAATTGGCTGAAAATAAATATTTCTAAATTCTGAACATATTTAATATGTTGCCATAGGGAAAGTTAGATACTTCTAAAGAAATTGAAAACTATAAATTAAACAAGGGTTAATATTAGTAACCAAGGCTAGATTATGTGTTATTAGAACCCGAGGAGTGCTTGAAAAATCATTAAGTTTGATATGCATATCCTTTGCTCTATTATTATTTTTTTTACTATATCCATGGAATATTTAAAATAATAAGTTGACTGAAATGTAATTGTGAGTTAATATGGAAATATTATTGAAAAAGAGTATGGTGGTTTGGAACTATCGTGACTCATGTTGGTCAAGTGAGACAATGGTTGATGATATGAAAAATATTTATTTGATAAAAGATACTTTTAGTTAGGTGCATTGTCATTGATAATGTTTGAATATTAAGTAGCTAAATGGTTGTATTATGAGTGAACTCTTAACTTTACACTTAATATTTTGTTACCTTATGGCTTGCATGCCCATAATAAAATGTTATTTATTGAAGAAATATTATTAAATAGGGACCAAGTATGGTTTAGTAGTGCCTTTATTAGAAATTAGAAGAGCCATGAATAATGCTAGCCAACCATACACATAAATGATAACTTATTCTTACTAATTGGGTTTTAGGGAAAAAATTAGATGCAAAACTTAAAATCCAAACCAAACTCTTGAAAAAGAATGAGTAGATTTATTCATCGATAAGGATTAATAATTTTATATCATGGACACCCAATATTGTTGGAATGCGGACGATCATTCAACAACACTTGAGAGCAACTATTTTATTTGACAGAATAGGTCAGATCAAGTGAACTCATTAGAATTAGTAATGAGGGGTGATATGGGATGCCACCTCTATGTTGTTGCCTAGGAGTATAGTGATATATTTGTGTTTCACTATGGTTATAGAGGACTCACATGATAATCGAAGTTAGATCTATTACAACGTTTGGTATGGGATAAATGTGTGTGAATCAAAGTGGGCATTTGAGACTAAGTCCAGTGTTAGAGGAAGATATGGCTCTAGATGACTCTGAGTAGTAGGATAATCAGATAGACACAAGGCATTTGTATGATGACCCCATTACATATAAATCTTAGAACAAATCAATCAGATAGTCAAAGTTTGGGTATGCAAAGGGATGGGAAAAAGTATGCGTCCACTCTCTAGGTGTTATGGGCCCTAGAGAATAACCCTAGTTGTGCTTTAATCCTCATGCTAGAGTAATATGATGTTGAATGATACAAGTTGATTCCACAAAATGACACCTTTCATAGGCTTTGGCCAATCTCATCCACTTGGGTGACTGTCTGTAGAAGTTCGAAAACCCAAAAGTGGTATGATATTCCTGTACTAGTTAAAATTTATATTATTGATTCATTGGGTGAAATACAATGGTTGTGAACTTGAAAGCACATTTAGGGATAAACAATAAATTGAAACAATAAAAAATACCCTTGTAGAATTTCTTGTCTTATGTTGTGGTACAATCAAGTGAGTAGACTTGGGTTGTTACATGTGGTATCAGATATGAAGATATCCTTAGCATTTTAGGATTTTGATTAAATAATTTGTTATATAATTGAAACCAATAAATTAACTTGCTTTTTTTCCCTATAGGTCTAATGGCACATAGGTTATGGTGTGGGACTTTCAAGAATCCCATGGGAGGTAGAAAATATAAATCCATCATAAGACCTCTAAGAGGACCACGAATAGGGAACATAAGAGAAGGTCCTCAAAGAGAAATAAGGATGAAACAAATAAATGAGCCTCCTATTAATGATCCTAGTAGGGAGTAATGGAATTAGAAAAAAGTTGTATAACTGTTACAAACTCACATGTAGCAGGAAAGAAAGGAAATAGCCCAACAAAAAACTTGCATGACCCAACAACAGGAATTGATAGTTCAACAACAGAAAGTCATAGAGAATTTGATCAAAGGAAGGGAAAATGTATGTAGGTTAGGGGAAGCACCTAGTGAACCTACAGGGTCTAGTACTAGTAGGGCCAAAGTGAGTGCGAAGTTGGACAAATACCTAAAAAATGTCATAATCTCTAAGTTTAATGGAAAAGGAGATGGTGATGCAGTGGAGAATTGGTTGAATAAACTGGAGTTACACTTTTCCTTGGTGATTTTATCATCATAATCTAAAACTTCTTTAGTTATCATGAACATGGTTTAAGTAGCCCTAGACTGGTGGAAGACCTTCAAGAAAGGGCTAGGTATTGAAGCTGAAAATTTTAAATGGGAATATTTTGTTAAGGAATTCAAGAATAGGTTCCTAAATAAGTTATATTATGTGGAAAATTTGTAGAATTCACTAATATGCAACAAGAATCTATGATAACTTGATATTACCATTAGAAATATGTCCAATTGCTAAAATATGCAACCTATTATGAGAGCAATGAAGAGATAAAAGTTCAAAAATTTATCCTAGGATAACATCCTAAGATAAATATGGTGGTGAATATGCACAACCCTATAGATATTCCTACTAATTTTTATTTAGCATGACAAGAAGTAAATTAAGAGACTAGAAAGGCATACTTTAATTATCAAAAATTGTCTAAAAAATAAAAATATGAGCTCATGAAATGGAAAAGCACTGGATTTATGAAATGGGACAAAGAGTAGAACAAGAAACCTAAAGGAGAAGATAGGAATAGGTAAGAAGGAAAAACCAAAAATACTTTCCAAAGCAATAAGTTCATGAAAGATGAAAAAGGATACCCTAGAAAGAATGATCAAAGGCCATCAAAATAGGAAAAGGACATTGCACCTCAAAGTAGAAATAATAATAGCAAAAAGGGAACCATAGCTCCTACAAATGGTTATTATGTTTACAAAGGTCTCCACTTTGCCAATAAATATACCTATAGATCTGATCTTCATTAGAAGACCTCAAAAGAAACCACCCATACGATATTTTTTGCAATAGCTAGTCCCATACTATATGGAGAAGATAATCCTTTTTTGTTAAATAGTAAAATTTATGATAAGTATGTATGCATTTTGATAGATAGTTGATCAACTGATAGTTATTTCCACTAGTTTAGTTAGGTATATACCTAAAATACTTGAGATTTTGGCTAATCATTGGAAGGTTGAGTACAATTCGAGGTAGACCTACCTACTTAATCAATGCTTATTTGATCCTTATATCACCTTACCCCAATGTGGAACTAATTGGAAACTGTATGTGGTATATTTGGATGCGTTTGACATTATTCTTGGTGTTGATTGGCTAAAATCCCATAAGGATTTTTTGATATTTGAAGATAGATGGTTGGAGTTTACAAATGAATCTAATCAAATGATTAGAATTCAATGTGATAGTGGGTTAGTTAAACCACATTTATTGACTACAATGTAGGTGAAGAAAGCCATTAGGAAGAGGGGCATGATATTTTTAGTTAAAATGAATAAGAAAAAGAAAACTAAAATGGATTTTGACCTCTGCCAAAAGAATCCTATTTTGGGATAATTTAAGGATGTGTTTTCAAAGGGTCTTCTAGGGTTACCTCCTCAAAGAGAGTCTAATTTCTCAATTGAATTATTGCTTGGAGCTGCACCCATTGCTAGAGCACCATATAGAATGACTCTTATTGATCTACACAAGCTCAAGATGCAACTTCAAGATTTGTTAAATAAAGGGCTAATCAAGCCCAGTGTGTCACCATGGGGAGCTCCTATTTTTTTGTTACGAAGAAAAATGAAACCCTAAGAATGTGCATAGACTATTGGATGTTGAATAAGGATACCATCAATAATATATACTTGTTACCTAGAGTAAATGATATTTTTTATTAGCTGAAAGGAGCAACCATATTCTTGAATATTGACCTAAAATCAAGCTATCATCAGTTAAGGATTTGAGAGGAAGATAATCCTAAGACCATTTTTAGGACAAGGTATGGATATTATGAGTTTACAATCCTACCTTTTGGGCTAAATAATGCCCCAATTGCATTCATGAATCTCATGAATAGTATTTTTAGAGCGCAACTAGACTGAATGTGCTTGTGTTCCTTGATGAAATATTGATCTATTCCAAGGACAAGGAGCAACATGATCAACATATGAGAACTATTTTTGAGATTTTTAGAAGAAATCAACTATATGGAAAGCTATCAAAGTGTGAATTTTACACTCCACTAATATAATATTTGGGACATATTGTCTCTAATAAAGGGATTGTGGTTGATCCAAAGAAGATAGAAGTAATTATTGACTCACATAAACCCATAAATATAACCTAGGTACATAGTTTTATGGGCTTAGAAGGCTATTACAGGTAAATTTTTAGAGGTTTCTCAAAAATAGTTCAACCAATTACTAATCTACAAAGAAAGAGTAAGGCTTTTAAATGGACAGAGCAATATGAGGAAGCTTTTTAACTTCTAAAAGAGAGGTTGACAATAGCACCAATTTTATAGTTACCTGATCATTCTAAGAGGTTTACAGTGTGTACCGATGCATCAATTGAAGGAATAGGAGGGCTTTTAAACCAATATGATGCGATCATTAACTTTGAATCAAAGAAATTAGAGAGGCATCAAGTGAACTATGCTGCTCATGAATTAGATTTGGCATCTATGGTACATGCTCTTAATATTTGGAGGTACTATTTGATTGGGAAACTGTTTGAACTTAAGATAGATCACCAGAGTTTAAAATACATATTTACTCAACCCTTGTTAAATGCTAGACAATGATGTTGGATGGAGTTTCTAGCTTACTACAATTTTGGTATAGAGTATCTCAAGGGTAGAGAAAATAAAGTTACTAATGCTCTAAGTAGGAGAGGGTGTATTATTGCAATGATGAAATGTCATTATGATATGTTAGATTAGATTAAGAACTTGCAATAGGAAGATGAATTATGTCAGTCATGTAGCACTTAGGTTGAGTAAGAACATCGAAAAGAGGTAGACTTTGTATATAGGGATGACTTATTCTATTATAAAAATATATTGGTTATTCCTGATATGGGTGGATTGAGGGAAATAATCCTTAAGGAGGCACATAGTACTCCTTATTTGATGCATCCAAGAGGGGTAAATATGTGTGAAATTTTAAGAAGGGCCTACTATTATCCAGGTATAAAAAAGATATTAATTATTATGTGGCCAGGTGCTTAGAGTGCTAAAAAGTTAAAGTAAAGCATTTGCATCCATTGGGACATTTATACCCACATAGTATACCAACATAGAAATAGTAGGTGGTTTCAATGGACTTTATAGTTGGGTTGTCTAAAATAAAATTTAGGCATGATATAATTTTAGTGGTTGTGGATAAGTTATCCAAGGTTGCACATATTATACCTGGGATTGAGCAAGAGGATGCACCTGCTATAGCAAGTAAGTTTGCTAGATATATAATACAACTACATGAATTCCATGAAGTTATAATCTTTGATAGAGATTCTTGCTTCAATTCAAAATTTTGGTAAGCTTTGCATGAAGAATGGCTACTAAACTGAATATTAGTTCAACCTATTAGCCTAAGACAAATGGACAAACTGATAGGGTGAATCAAGTTTTGGAATATATGCTAAGAACGTATTATATATATCAACATACAAAGTGGGAAGACTACTTGTACCTAGTTGATTTTACATATAATAAAAACTGTCATGCATCACTAGGTATGGCACCTTTTGAAGCCCTATATGGAAGATGATGTAAGACTCCATTGACATGGGATAATATGAAAGATCAAGTAGTGATCTTACTGGTAGCTATAAGAGAATTGAAATTTTAATAAAAAGGAATGAACAAAATATGAATGAGGTCGTAGATCGCTAGAAGATCTATGCAAACCTCAAAAGAACACTGAAGGTATACTCTATGGGAGATCATGTTCTTAAGAGTAAAACATACTAAAAGTTCTATAAAATCTTCCAAAATTGACACAAGATATGTGCATCCTTTTCAAATTGTTGGAAAGATAGGCCTTGTTGCATACAAGCTTGCTCTATTGCCAAGCTTATTCTAAATTTATAATATCTTCCATGTGTCCTTCCTTAGGAAGTACATTTTTGACCCCACTCACATTTGGGATGATTCGAATATGTAGATGGTTGACCCGCTGAGAATTGATGTTTGGCTTGTTCGTATACTTGGTTATAGGACCAAGAACCTAAGAAAGAATAACATAGAAAAATTCCAGGTCCAATGGGACCACTATTCGGATAGAAACGCCATGTGGGAGAACATGGTAGATATGCAATAACATTTTCCTTATATGTTTGAGTAGATATGATCATTTTTAGATATTTTATATGGTTTTATGCTATATATATATATATATATATATATATATATATATATATATATATATATATATATATTGTGTGTGTGTGTGTGTGTGTGTGTGTGTGTGTGTGTGTGTGTGTGTGTGTATGTATGTATGTATGTATGTATGTATGGATGTTGGGACTATTGAGTAGAGTAGCTTTTGATGTATGCTTTGGTTTATGCATTGATATTTTATGGAATGCAATATGAAACTATGTGGATAAATTAAATTTCCAAGTTTGAATGATTTATGATTCAAAGATGAATTGTAACATGATGAATGATTTGTAAATAATGAATTGACATGCTTGTTATTGCATATGTGGAAGTTTTATGAAAATGTATTTATTTTTAATCCATGCATTAAAAATAGAGATAGTGATTGTTTTTAGTGGGGGAGGATGTAACGACCTTCCTCGCACGACCATAGTTAGCAGATATACTAGTGTAATATACTTACCTTTTCCTTAGAATGTGGTATTGTTGATAGACATTGTGTATGCAGGACATGTGAAAGCTTCGAAGGATGGCAAAAGGATCGTTAGGAAAGGTAAGTGGGAAAATTATGAGTGGCTCCTGAGTACATGGAAACTCATGCATTACATATCATGTAGATGCATTATTAAAATATTTGCATTATTGTGTGAGCCATATTTTGAATGCTTATTGTTGTTTGAAATAAAATAATGTATGCATGTCTTCATTGTGGGTGATGAAGTGTCATGGGTATGGGAGACTTTCATTCATTATGCATTTGATGATTTAAAATTGGTCATTTGTTGTGTATGAGCTTGTAGTAGAATGAAAAAACATAATAATAATAATAATAATAAATAATATATATATAGATATATATATATATATATATATATAATAAATAACAACAATAGTTTATAAACAATAATATATGAAAATAAAATAATCTCCACGAGTTTATTATGTGTTGGATAAAGTGTTTTGTAGAGACGACGACTATTTGGGTATTCGTGTATTGTAGTCATGATTACATAGGCAACTCTCTCACATTCTTTAGAGCAAAGAAGGGGGGATTAGTTGATTTTGGGGGGTTATCCATTTTTATTATTATGTTTTTGCATGCGAAAAGAGCAGGGTTATTTTACACCTAAATAATTGAGTTTTGGGATTGGTATTGGGATTTTTGTTGGCATTGGGAAGGATTTCAAAGAAAATAAAAGCTCAATGATGTTACAGGTGTGTCTTGCTATGAACTGCAATATTGTGATGCCTTTTGGTATTTTTTGAAACACTCTTTTTAGTAGAAAAAATAGCTTATTTGAAAATGTGTGCATGAATTGAATTTGATTGCCATGAAAAGATATGAACCAGCGTATGTTTTGCTATAATGTCTATTAAATTTATGTAGCAAAACTTGAGCATTGCATTACTTAAAATATTGAAATGTGGTTGAATAAGAACTACGGTGTTAAGGAAACAAAAAAACATTTCCTTTAATTTGTTTTGTGTGAAAGTCTGATATACAAATTAGATAATACTTGTTCCAAGGGATTACGTTGAGCATTGGTGACTGTTAACTCTTTATTGCCTACGATTATAAACTAAGTATGCAATAGATGATGAATTTAAATCAAAGATATAATTGGGTAGTGTTATATCTAGGTGAAAGGCACTTGGTTACATAAGAGTTTATAATAAAATAGAAAATACATTTTATAGTTTAATTTAAAAATTGGTATGTCTGTAGACAAATGGTTAAATGCTTGTGATTGCTTATATGTTGCATATTTTAGTTAGATATTTCTTTATGTGGACGAAGAAAACTACATTTAAAATTAGGCATATCGATATATATGAGCCCTTCTGATCCCTTTATCAATAAATTCCATTGATGGAAAAATTCTAGACGTTGGTGGAAAGCAACTTCATAGGTGGTTTGATAAGATTGGAAGTGCCATATCATCTGAAGTGGCACTAGAATTATATTGTAGATTACTTTGAAACCATACATCATTTCATCTGAGATTGGGTGTAATATTAACAATAGACTGGACTTATATATGTATATGTAGAGCTAGCTAGAGAGTGTCTCAACTGTTATCTCAACTCCTGTAATTGAATATAATGCTTTGAAATAAAAACTAAAATTGTAATTGGATTTTCATCAGGTGCACCTTTGTTAAATTAAGACAAGAAGTCTTTTTATGCTTGCTAAATCATTTTTTGAGTCAACCCACTATTGTAGACCTGAATATTATCAATAGGTGTACTCCTAATTGGATTGATGTATTTGAATGTTGAAAAGAAATTTGTTGGTAGTTTTGCACCATGCCACATTGAAGTTCTGATAAAATTTTGTAGAAGTATTTCTGATTGTAAAAGCATCATATATATATTAACTTATGATGCAGTATTTTCGATTTGTATGATGAGATACAATATTTCATGTTAATTTTCTTTTTCATTTTTATAAATGTTGTTCTTGAAGAATAATGGGTGTTGTAAGTTGAAATGTTCATGAAGAATCCATAGAAGTCACCTGATGGAGACAATGAAAGCAATGCATTGAAGTTAAAAATTTACAGGGGACTATGGCAAACCTTTTCCCTAAACGAAGAGAGAAAATCCAACGCTCTTCCTCAGGATAAAAATATATATTTTAAATTATATTATTGAGTAAAAGTAAATGTGAAGGCACATTCACATCTAACTTAGGGTTATTGATGCTTTCACCTCGTTTCTAGGTGAATGTGATGTTATTTAAAGAAAGAAATTAGAGGAAATGAGTTAAAAGTTTGGGCAAAAATGCTTTCGCCCCAAACATGAGATGAAATTCCCTTTTGCCCCACTAATGGAAGAAAGGGCATTAAAGTGAGCATGCCCGAAGTTGAATTGAGCACTCCTAAAGTTGAAACATAGAGTCAAAGTAATGAAAGTGCATTCATACCAAAGTTGGGTGAAAGCATCGTTCGCTCCACTTTGGGGCAAACACTATTTTAATTGGAAGCATTGACAAGTCAAGGATATTTCGTCCCATATGAGGGTCGAATGTCCCATTCGTCACTCCTTGGGGAAAAATCTCATCAAAGGAAGGATTTGGGTGAAAATAAAAGGAAAGAAACATTGAAAAGTCAACTTTTCTTTCACCCTAGCTGAGGGATGAAAGTCCCATTTGCCCCTCCTTGGGGTGAATCTACATGAATATGACCTCACCAATTTTTTCAGAGTTTTATTTTCACTCAAGCAAATATTAAAAAAAGGTTGTGTTGAAAAATCAAAATTGCGTTTGCCCAAGGTGAAGGGAGACAATGCCTTTTGCCTCCTTTTGGGTGAATGTATGTTTTAAGAAGTAAGATTTCCTATAAGAAGTGCTTCCACCAGGGAATAAATGTGAAGCTTTGGATCACCTTTTGTGAGGGTGAAGCACCGAATGTAAAATCAAAATGGTAAAAAGAATTGTTTCACTCGAATTTTCCCCAAGAAGGCAGATGCAATATTGAAGTCGAGGGACTATCCATGGAGTGCAATGGCGTAAGTGTTAAAAGAGGAAGCTTGGATAAGGAGGAAATAATAAGAGCTTAAAGGTAGTGCTTTTGCTCATGGATTTTTTTAAGCTAATTTGAGTTTAAGTGTCAACAAAGACTTTTCGACGACACTTGGATTAGGTGCAGGACATGAATTTAATGATTGGGGAAAAATAACCAAAGATGTTGATTTTATGCTAAAAAGTTACTGGATTTGATATTGTAGAGCAATTTTCATGAGTTCCAAAGCATTCAAAATAGGAGTGAATTTTTGAGGCACAACAAATATGCCAATTTCAACGACCAATATCTATAGTTTTTCGTGCACCGCCACTCAAATATGTTGGTTTCCCCAAAACTTCATCATAGAAATTGGAGCGATGTGTCCAAAAAGTAGATTTTCAAGATTTTCGAGAAGGAATTGCTTCGCCAATGTTCCTGATCTGCAAACATTTTGTCTCAATGTGTATTAAATAAAATATGTGGAAACCTCTATAAATACTACTCAATTTCCATTGTAAAAAAAAGGAGGATAGACATTCTGTAGAAAAAACTATTCAAGTTTTCTATGTAAATATAAGAGACTTGGCTTTTGATTTTGTGAATAGTTTTATGTGTAATTTCTTTCTATTTTAAGGCATTTATATTAAATATTCATGTTTATTATATGCTACTAAATTTGTATTCTACATCTGGATTCGAATACTACCAGTGAGAGAGTGGGTTCTAAAATGCAATTATAAAAGTTGTCTTTATGAAATTGTAAGTAGATTCTTTACCTTCTCGTTATTTTTACGTTACAATACTTGGAATTCCTACTACTAGTCTATCCCTAATCCTACACCTTCGGCTTGTGGCTATATTTTCCATTTCTTTCGGTTAATTCTAATTTCTTTCTTGCAACTCTAGTATTAAACTAGTGTAGGATTAGCAAGGGAGCTAGCCCTCTCTAGATATTGGTCCGAAGGGCATTTCTTGCCTTTGACCATTCAATGTTGGCCATGCCTAGGGTGCACAAATGCATGTTTGTATAATTAGGTAGATATTTGACCAATAGTTTTTGGCATGCCTGGTGGGACTCCAAAGGTTCCACTTTAAAAGTATTGAGGTTTGATGTTCACCTTCATGTTGTATAGTTAGAACATCTAGAAAATTAATTATACCCATAAGCCTCTAAATGTGAAGGCAACAAAAGTTGTGCTTCATGATTATAGGATTGAAGGTCAAAAATCCTAAAGATCCCATTGATTTTTAAAAACTTGATACTCAAAGGTTAGGAGAACATCCCCAATTAGTTACTTTTCCTAGTACATTATCATTATCCCGTACATCATCTGCAACATCCTCACAAAAAAAGGTATATTCTCCATTTCGTCAAGTCCATATAGTACTACTAATAGCATCCCACCTCTTAAAATTTATACCCCATTTCAAATGGCTCAGAATCTACCACCACAACAGCCACAACCACCAAGGTAGTTCCCAACATGGAATATCTTAGGAGCCTTGAATTTACAAGCACATAATCCAGTTCCTCAAGCAACTTTGAAGGTTTTACCTACCTATGATGGTACTGGTAAGACTGATTATGAGCATATTTAGGATGTGGCCTCTTTGGATACAATCCATGATATTGTAGATGAAGATATTATGGTAAGGTTACTAGTGTTATAACTTAGAGGAAATTTTTTGTACTTGTACCAATATTTGCCACCTGCCAATATCGCCACATGGGATCAGTTGGCAGAATTCTTTATCAAGAATTTTCATGAGCAAGTTGATCCATTCTTCTTACTACATCAATTTACAATGATTCAAAGGCATCTACATGAAGAGATAGTGGATTTCAATGTCAGGTTTACCCGAAGTTGACAAAGGGTTCCTAATGGTCTTTGGCCCACGTAAGAGCAAGCTACATTTTACTATCTTAGAGTATTTAACTCTAACATTAACATGGCTATCTGATAGGCTAATGTAAATACGTTTCCATATTTGTACATATAGGTGCAAAAGGTAAAATCAGACTTGATCACAATAGGTAAGCTTCCCCCGAAAGTGACCATGCCCATCCTTCTTGATCTTCCATAAAATTTATATTCAAGCATATTTTTGTAGCCTATGCCTTCTATGTACGTAGTTCCATCATGGATCTCGAATTCGCATCAATTCACTCTAGTTCTAGTTCCACAAGTCCTTGCTTCAACTATTTTGTAATTACCCTCACCAATTATGTCATAGTTCCTAGAACCTATTCCTTCCCAATGCTACCAGCATCGCATGTTCCTTTATCGTAGACACTCCACTAAAACCTCTACCTTTATCGACACATCCTGCATCCTCAAATTACAATGCTTACATGAAGCTATTTCAATAAGTGCAATCCGTTAATTCAATCGCAAGGACAATGTCGAACGAAATCACCATAGTAAGGAAGAAACAAGCTGAAGCAAATTTTTAATCAAGGAGGTTTCAAACACCACAAATAATTAAGGAGCAACTAACCAACAATAAGGGACCTAAGAGGAGAACAACTATGTTATCAAATGAATAAACTAGTACACTAAAGAGAGTGTACCAGTGCTCAACTTGTAATGATCCTCATGGAGAAGACACATGCATGGTTCACTTGAACTATGTACAGACACTAGAAGAAAGTTCTACCAATGGAAAATTTAATATGATAATGTAAGCAGATCATAAATTTATGGTCCCATGTTTGGATCAAGTTTAAATTATCACAAGAGCTGGAAATAAGTCGATGACTATTGATTTGGCAAAATTGGAGCCTCTGAAGGTCCCTACAAAACTGAAGGTACAAAATGAAAAAATGCAACCACTAGTGAAAGCATTTTGTGTAACAACAAAGTAGCAGGATTCTATCTTGTTGAAGGATATACTGACCAAGTAAGATCAAGATAATTCATAGACAAATGCATCAACTTTATAGCCTGCAATTGACCAAGCACAAAATGAGGTGAAATAACAAGCCCGGGAGTGCCTTAGGTACCCATTTTTAACCAAGTTAAAAAGGGTGGAAGCTACTCAATAGTACCAGAATAAGTATGAGTAGGTTGTAGAAGAAAATAATCCTAGTGTGTCTAATTATAACATTATGGAGGAGATGAAGAAGATTCCCATAAAAGTAAGTTTATACGATGCATTGTAGTTACCTGGGCAAGTTGACCTACTACAGGATTCTCTCAAGTCTACAAAATACAAAAAGAAAAGTCATTCCCAGACTATGCTACATGAAAAAGTATGAGAATGTCGTAGAAGGAAAGGCTCCTAGTATTTCTGATTATAACATCATGGAGGATATGAAGAATATTCTTGCGAATGTAAGTTTATACGACACATTGAAGTTACTTGGGCAAGTTGAATTGCTATAGGAGTCTCTCAAGTTTGCAAAATACCAAAAGAAAATTCATTTCCAAACCCTACCTACCTCATCCATTGATAATAATAGACCACCTCTATTCTATCTATCTCTTAGGATAGAAGGGTGGTTAGTACATAATTGTATGATTGACTTTGGTGCTACAACTACGATCATGTCAAAGGTAGTATACGAAGTCATGGGGATGGAATACATAGGGAGTAGTCCAAGAGTATTGCAGTTGGATGGGACCCCAGTCAATAGAGTTGGAGTAATCAAATATATTACTATTGTTCTATATAGTATACCGCAAATAATTGTTATTCAGGAAGTAGTGGTGGTTGACTTGGAACCATGCTTCAACATGTGTCTCTTGAGGGAGTTCACAAAGAAACTGGGAGGATACCTTTCCTTGGATTATTCATATTTTCATATTACATTCAAAACAAGGAAAATACATATTTATAATGAAAATCCATCCATATTTCATATAGAAAATTTGGAAGATGAAGAAAAATCAACTGGTGCAATCAACATGATGATTGAAGAATTACAATAATTCGACTTGATGGAAGAAGCACTTGGTAAGCTCCACCTTTAAGATGAGTTCTCACTCATGGATTTCAACACCATGAGAAAAACTAACATCGTTTGTTACACTATAACCAAACCTAAGAAGATTGAAGAAAAAGTATCTAATTCCCCAGACCCTGTTACAAATTAGTTGTATTTTTATGGTGCAAAGGTGCAATAACAGTGTAGGGGCTCATATTGTTCTTGTTTCTCCTACTATATTGTAGAAGACCTATTGGTATATATTAACTTGGAGTTGCACGAATAATTTTGTCGAATATAAATCACTATGCCTTGGTTTGAAAAAGGCTAAAAAGTTGGACATAAAACAACTGTAAATATTTGGAGATTCTAAGCTCATCATCAACCAGACTACAAATAAGTGTGTGTCAAAGAAGAACTACTTGAAATCCTATCGCAAAAAGGTATGGGATTTGTTTGAGTCCTTTACAGACTTAAAAATTTAGACAATTTCATGAGAGGAGAACAAACATGTAGATATTTTTAGCTTCTCTTGGTGCTAATTAATGTTTCATAGAGCAACTAGTCAAGAAACCCAAGACTGTGAGGGTAATTTATAGACCCTCAATCCCTGATAAAAATATCTATTGGCAAGTGTTCAACAACGATGAGCAAATAGTTAATTTTTTAATTAAGGAAGTTGTAAGTGTAGATGACAGAGTACTTGTTGAGGAGGAAATAGAAGGGATAATTCAACTAAAGAATAATCACATTACTAGGGGACTAATTTCGTTGGAAAATCTATTTGACCAAAATGACAGAGTGGAGAAACATAAAATCAAGTATGATGTGAAGGAGTACAAGGAAATGCAGCTTGATTCTGAGAAGGTGATCAAAGTTGGAACAAACTACACTTCAAAAGAACTAGAGGATATCAAGAACCTGTGTTATGAGTATCTCAATATTGTTGCTTGGAGCTATCATGATTTGAAGGGTTATGATAAAAATGTAATTCAACATACCATTGAACTGCAGGAGGGAGTAAAATATTTTTGATAGAAATAATGGTTTTTCAATATCAAAATTGAAGTGCTCATGAATGCATAGCTATTAAATATGTTGGAAGAAAAGATAATTTATCTAATTAAGCACTAAAAATGGGTGGAGAAACTAATTCCAGTCACAAAGAAGAATATAGATATCCGTTTGTGTGTGGATTTTTGGAATATAAACCAGGAATCAGTTAGAGCACTGAGATTTTCATTACTAGATGATTTATTTGGTTATAACTAGATCTGGTTGAAATATGATGACCAACACAAGATGAAATTCACTACCAAGTGGGGCATGTTTGCCTATCAAATAATATAGTTTGGTATTTCAAATGCTAGCGCTACTTTTCAGAGAGCCAAGGATGTCACTTTTAGTGAGTTGTTAAATAGAGTTATTGTTATTTACCTGGATGACATGAATATTTTCTCACATCATAAAAAAGAGCATGTCTCTCATCTGAGATAAGTGTTCAAAAAATATCAAGAATTTGGAATTTCTATTAACCTGAAAGAAGTCCATATTTGATATCAAATAAGGGAAACTTTTGTGATGTGATTTCACAAGAAGGGCTAGCGATTGATCCTCCGAGGGCTAAGAAACTCTTGAAATTACCAATGCCAGTTAACAAGAAGTATCTATAGTCATTATTTGGCCAGATAAATTTCATTTGAAATTTCATTGCCGATTTTTCTCAGGTAGTGAAACCCATGACCGAGCTCCTAAAAAATAATGCAGATTTTAAATGGATAGAAGCACAATGATAGGCTTTCCAAGAGATCAAGAATATAATATCTCAAGCACCATTATTAATTAATCTGGATTATTCAGAAAACTTCATTATCTATGTAGTAGGTAAACAAGAGAGTTATTTCACAATTCTCACGCGGAAGCAAGGAGATGGAGATGAAAAGTTGATTATCTTATTAAGACAAGTTATTGCGTCACACTAGGAGAAGTATAATTTTATTGAAAAATAGGTGGCATAGTTATGAAATCCTTAAATATTATGGCACTTCATATCATAGAGAAAAATAGTCATCTATGTTATACATCCATATTTCAGAAAATTTATTCTTCAAGGAGAATTAGGCAACAAGAGATTGGGTTGGGTATCAAATATCCAAGAATATGATGTAGATATCCGATCCACTAAGTTGGTTTGTGGACGAGATCTTTGTCAAGAATTATCCAAAAGTGCAACTTCTAAATCATTGGCTACAATATAGAAAGAGGATATCTGCAAAAGCATTTGTGCAAATCATGCTAAAGTAGATCATGATTGGACAGAGGACCTTGTTGAATTCTTTACATCTAGGAAATAACCATCACATCTTGATGTTTCAAAAAATTTAATATTTAAACTTCAAGCCTCAAGTATGTCAAGTTGCCAAGCGGGTTGTTTCACAAGAATATAGACGGGATACTCCTCAAGTGTGTAAAGGATTTAAAAAAGGAGAAAATATTGGATGAGTTCCATTTTGGCCTATCCAATGGCCATTATGTAGGAAGTCCTATGGCATTGAAGATAATTTGAGCTAGGTACTTCTGGCATACCCTTTTCATAGATGCACATAAAATAAGTTAGAATTATGACAAGTGTTAGCGGTATGTTGGCAGGACTATAAAATGATCATTGTCCTTGCACCTGATTCAAGTGGAAGCACCATTTCAACAATGAGGCTTGGACTTCATTGGAGTTATTGATCCTCATTACTCCATAGATCATAAATATATTTTAACAACGATAGACTATTTCATCAGGTGGGCAGAGGCCATCCCTACCAAAAAATTAGATCAAGCTACAGTTATCTCCTTCCTGGAAGGACTCTTTACCTGCTTTGATGTCCCAGATGCTATTGTAATGGATAATGGCACTTCATTTATTGGGACCAAGATTACTGAATTTGCAATTAAGTACAAGTTTTATCTCAAAATTCCTCCAAATATTATTTGCAAGGAAATGGTTTGGCCAAATCCGCAAATAAGAACTTGTTGTAGATCTTGAAAACAACACTGAGAAAAAATAGGAGAAGCTGGCACTTATTATTGAACCAAGATCTATGGGAAAACTGAATATCCTTGAAGAATTCCATTAAAAATTCCATTTATTCTTTAGTGTATGGAAAATAAGCAATTCTGCCCACTCACATTGAGCTACCCGTCATCCAAACATTGTAGTTGTTAAAAGATGAAGATGATGAGTTTGACCCAATGAGTGCAATGTTAGCTCAATTGTTGCAGTTAGAGGAGGCGAGATAAAAGGTGTATTAGGCTTTCACCGAACATGCAAAGATGACATAAAGGTGGTTTAGTAAGAGGATAACAAAACACAAGTTCCAAGTGGAAGATCTGGTTCTCAAATGGAACAAAAACAAATCCAAACTGGGAAAGCATCACAAGGTTGATGTGATTTGGGAAGGTCCATTTCAAGTTTCTGTAATGAATCCAACAAACATATTATATTCAATATATGGATGGTTGGAATCTTCCAATTCCAATTAACTGTCTTCATCTGAAGGCCTATTTTCAATGAGGTAATTTAGAGGTGCCTATTTGTAAATATGTACATTTTCCTTTTATTTCACCGCTTTACATATTATTTAAAAAAAGAATTGCATTCACCCCCAAATGGAGGTGAATGTATTTAAAAAAAAAAAAATGCAATGGGCTTTCACCCCAAATGAGGGGTGAAACTCTCGTTTACCCCTCATTGGGGTGAAGATATAAAAAAGGTTTACAACTCATAGTTAATTTAAAAATATGCACCAAGAAATTAAAGTGATCAAAGATGCTTTACCTTGTGTATGGAATGAGAAGTGCTTTAAAATTGTGAAAGGCGCATGCGCAGGCCCTTCTAGGTGAATGCATTGAAATTAAAATGCAAGGCAAAAAAGTACTATAAAAATAAAAGCAAGAGTTGTATAAGATTTTTTAGCATGTAGGCGAATACAAAAAGAGAAAAAAAAAAGAAAAAAAAACTGAATCAATGAAGTTTTTTTAAGAAAATCCACGCTTTTTCTAAACTTGGGAAAAAGGAGAAGCAAGAGGTGGTTTTAAAAGGAAGAGTGTTCGCCATCAATTCCATCAAGAAGGAAAAATATTTTTACGAAAGAGAAATCTAGTTTTCAAGCGCCCTAGAGTGATTTCGCCCCAGAACGTGATGATTTTTGAGAGGATCTTGCACATTAATGATGCATTCCTAGAGTAGTTAATTAAAAGGTGCACCTAGGTTGCATTGGGAGACGTTTTCGCATTATTGAAATCCAAAATATTATCACATAGGAAGCAAAGGTGCCTATTGGTCTACAATTGGTGAATTTATGTTTTCAAGACCATTTTAGTAGCCAAGGCACGTTTTTTGAAGGCACAAAACAACAAGGAAGGGACATAGTTTTCAAAGTCGATCTTCTAGTAAATTTTATTCAATTGCAATTGGAGCTCGAGACTAGTGCCTGCTAAGAGAAACAAGGTGCGTGCCCTTTCAAATTTTCTAGGGTAAGTCACTGTATTTACTCTGGTAGTTGATGAACATTCTATAAATAGAGCACAACGTTCAAGGAGTTAAAAAATTTTCATTTTATTTTGTTGGTGAATTCTCGAGATTTTTGTTGCAGAAGATACATGACATATTTGGGAGTGTTGAATTAACGGAATTAATAGAATGGGTAAGAAAATCAAAGAGGTGAAAGAGACTAGGGAGCCTAAGCAATCAAAGAATTAGGCAGAAGGTGGGACTAAATCAAATAAGGCCCACAAAAATAGGAATGTGGACTTAGATATGTACTTCGACACTATGGCAGAGATTAGAGCCTGTTTGATCACAAATAAGGATGTGGTGAAACTTTGATAGGATGTAGAATTTGTAGTAGCTCAAGGATTGATGGTAGAAAACCCTCTTATAGCACCATTTCATGTGGATTTAGTTTGATATTTGTGTACACCTATGCACCCTTGCCCAGAACTGGTAAAATTAATTTCTAGATTTTATAATCCACTTACCAGGTTGGTTCGAAAGACCAATGGGGAGGTGCTTTTATCTATCACTACCACCAAAGTGAGGTAAGCATTCACTTGTGGGTTAAATCCCTCGTCTGATATAACCTTTAAGAAACTACACATCAATGAGCAAGAAGAAAGATATGTTTCTATGATGATGATGCAACAATTTATGGAAACATAGTTAATCAAGGAGTTGTAGCTAGGGCAACTTCCAAATCTACCAAAATATTTTTTAGAGTTCAAAAGCCTTGATTTGTATTCCATGCTAGCATGGTTCATTATTCTTTCGATGAATTCTACAATGCACACGTGGCAAGCAGTGTTGGTGTAATGTAAATATCAAAGGGCATTTTATGCTCCAAGGGCCATGAGATGGGATATTAATCCGATTTTTTTGACTGGCCTTATTTTATTTACTGAAATTTACATATCCAGTTAGAGAAACTATGTACAGAAGAAGAGACCTCATTTAAGCACACATCCTTCCTCGTTTGGTATTTCTTTTTTTATTTGCACAATCATTTTTTATTTATTACAATAAAATAGGTTGATGAAAGAGATAAACTATTTCCTATTTATATGTGGACTCCTTCTATTATATCCCTTGTATCCAACTTTCGTTTGCTCTTGCACAAGGTTAGATAGATGCAAGACAAATCATAGTTTATATGAATCGTTGTTTCAGATGCAAGGAAGCCCAAGCAAATTTGTATTTAAAATGATAATTTCTTGATGATCTAAAATTAATTTGGTAATGTACATAAATATGAAGGATGGTATGCGGTTGAAAAGACACAACCCATGATAAATGTAATTAAAATATTTAATTAGAATCGAAGTTAGGAGTAGGGTCCTAACATGCCACCCTCCTTAAAAGGCTTTGTCCTCAAATCTAAAATTGAGGAAATTGTTGCTGGATGTGATAGAGTATCTCCCAGGTGGTGTCTTTAGGAGGTAGACCCTTCAATTGAACCAAAAATTTTGTGATGGTGCAATTGCGAAGGTGGAGTGTAGATGATTAAGGATAGCTTCAGGGGTAAGCAGGAGTGTTCCATCATTCATAAATTCTGGAAGTTGTGTTTGGGTTGTGATGCGTGTGCCTAATACTGGTTTAAGGCATGACACATGAAATACGAGGTGAACCTTAGAAGATTTGGGTAGTTCCAATTTATACACCACCAAGCCAATATGTTGGAATACTTTGTAGGGTCCATAAAATCGGGGCGCTAACTTTTGAGAACCCTTGAATTTGAGTGATGTCTGATGATAAGGTTGTAAATTAAGGAACACCATATCACCTTCTTGAAACGTGTGTTCACTTCATCATTGGTCTTCTTGTTGCTTCATACGATGTTGTGCGATGATTAAATTATCTTTAAGAGTTTGCATCAAGTCATCACGAGAGGAAAGCATCATCTCCACTATAGGAACATTGGTCTATCCTAGAACATAAGAAATAAGGGATGGTGGAGCTTGACCATATAAGGCTTCATATGGGGTCATTTTAATAGTGGTGTGATATGTGGTGTTATACCACAATTCTGCTAATGGTAGTCATTTAACCCAATGAAGAGGATGTATAGTAATAAAACAATGAAGATAGGTTTCAAGGCACTTATTAACCACTTCTATTTGATCATCTGTTTGTAGGTGATAAGCGAAGCTCATCCGAAGTTGGGTGCCATGAAGCTTAAATAATTCTTTTCAAAATTTACTAGTGAACGTGGGATCATCATCACTAATTATGGACAAAGGCATGCCATGTAATTTAAAAATATTATCCATGAATATTTGATAAATGGTGTTATCCATATAAGGGTGGTTCACTGGGAAAAAATAAGTGTATTTCGATAGTCGATCCACAACCACTAATATGGTTTTTATTACCCGTAGATTTTGGAAGACCTTCAATGAAGTCCATGGAAATAGTAGCCCATATTTTTGTTGGTATTGGAAGAGGTTGAATAAGCCCTGGTGTGACTACCATTTCTCCCTTCTCCCTTTGGCACATTTCACATTCTTGGACAAACTTCTTAATATCATTTTTCATTCCCATCCAATAAAAAAATCTAGTCACTCTTTTATATGTTTTTAAAAATCCTGAAGTGTCATGCGGTGGGCATAGCATGTAATTCATAAAGGAGTTGCGCCCAATATATGGATGTAGGAGATAAAACAAGACATGCTTTATAACGTAGTATGTTATCCTTCCAAGAATAATGTTGCCTGCTAGTGGGATCTTGTTGGAGTTGAATTATGGCATGGGTGGTGGGGTCCTTAAACCGCTCTTCACTAACTTTGTCTATCCATTTAGGAATAGGGCAAGAAAAAGCATGTAATTGAGTCATGTCCTTGATATTTTTGGAAAGTGCATCTGCTATAGTGTTATATTTTCTATTTTTATATATGATTTCATTATCATAACCTACTAGTTTTATCACCCATTTTTATTGTGCTAGAGTGGTTATTTGCTGCTCTAGGAGATACTTTAGGCTATGATGGTCTGTGTGAATAATGAGATGTTGGTCAATCAGGTAAGGTCTCCAATGTTGAACCGCATGTACAATGGCTTGAATCTCTTTTTCATATGTAGAGAGGCCTAGATTCTTTTTAGAAAACTCCTTGCTTGTAAAAGTGATAGGCCTTTTATTTTGCATGAGTATTGCCCCCATGCCAAGTCTTGATGCATTGCTCTCAATAATAAATGGTTTAGAGAAATATGGCACTGCCAAGACAGGGGTGGTACACATGGCATATTTCAATGTGATAAAGGCATTGGTAGCTTCAGGCGACCAAAGGAAGGCATTATTTTTTAGCAATTTTGTTAAAGGGGTTGCAATTTTACCATAATTTTGGATAAATTTGTGGTAATATCCTGTTAACCATAGAAACCCGTGTAAACCTTTTAGGGTTTTAGGTATAGGCCAATTTTTTACATCTTCAAATCTTGCGAGGGTCCACTCTAACCCCTTATTTAGAGACAATGTGACTGAGGTATTCCATCACGTGTTTGTCGAAGGAATATTTTGATCGTTTAGAATTTAATTGGTGGTCCTTCAAAATTTGTAGGACTTGGTCCAAATGGCGTAGGTGATCATCCCGTGTTTTGCTATAAATAAAAATGTCATAAAAAAAACTAATACAAATTTTTGAAGGAAGGGATGAAATACCTGGTTCATTAAGCTTTGGAATGTGGAAGGAGCGTTAGTCAACCCAAAAGGCATGACCATGAATTTATAATGTCCTTCGTGAGTGCGGAAGGCTATTTTAGGAATATCGCTCTCCTTAATACGTATTTGGTGGTATCCTGATCGTAGATCGAGTTTGGAGAAATATGATGCCCCATGAAGTTCATCCAATAATTCATCGATGACTAGGATAGGAAACTTATCCTTGATGGTTAACTTGTTAAGGGCATGAAAATATATACAAAGGTGCCATGATCCATCCTTCTTGCAAACCAATATTAGTGGAGAAGAATAAGGACTTTTGCTTGGTCTAATAACTCCTACTCTCATTAGCTCTTTTACGAGTATTTCAATTTTTTGTCTTTTGAATATAAGGATATCGGTAGGGCCGAATATTTGGGGGCGGTTGATGATTTTCCCATAGGTGGTTTGCATAATCGACGTTGTATATTGATTTTTTCTTCAGCTAGTTTCGCCAACCCTATGGTTTGCATCATACTTGTGAGATTATAAATTTGGACCTCTATACAAATTTCTTCCTTTAATCCACTAATGAAACAATCTTGAAATAAGGAAGCATCTAACCCGATTGTTCGATTTGCCAATCGCTCAAACTCATCTTGATAATCCTATATCAAAGTGGTTTGGCATAATTTAGTGAGGGCTCCTATGAAATTTTCAAAAGTGCTTGGTCCAAATCGTACTAACATATTTTTTTTAAATGTTAACCAAGTATGAGTGTCATTGGTTTTTTTTAACCACCAGTACCATTGTATGGCTTCATTCTATAAGTGGAAGGACACAATATGCACCCTTTGTATTTCTGGAATTTGATTCAGTGAAAAGTATTGTTCTGCCTGATAAATCCAGTTTGTAGGGTCACTGCTTTCAAATTTTGAAAAATATAACTTGGTAGTTATGGGTACTATGGATGTTTGTAGCCCTCCCAAAGGTAATCGGGGTGGTGATACTTCGTTAGTGTGATTCGTGTGCGTTAGTGCCAAATTCTGAGAGATAGATTCTAGCTTTAAGTTCATTGCGACTATTGTATCTTGGATGTCTTGTGTCTTAGCTATGTTCTCCTCTTTGATTTCATGAATTTCTTGGTAAATTTTGTCCATATCTACGGACCTTCTTCCATAGGCCATTTCAGTGGGTCTTTTGGATAATTTATTGCCAAAACATTGACAAAAAGTTGCAAAAAATTGTTAGAAAATTTTTGTAAAAAGTTGCTTTCACTTTTCAAAAATTTTGTTCAAATTTTCAATTTTGGTATTTTAATAGCAAATTTTTTTATAAAAATTTGGTTGGCTAATACCTTGTATAGTTTTAACTCACTATATTTGGTTGTTAACAATTGATAGAGCACATGTCCGAGGTGTAGACCAATTGGTTCATCCAAACCCCATAAGGGGGTGAAGGTCCAAGGTTCAAATCTCGGACCTCGTTGGACTAAATGCTTGTCCCTTTCCTGGTGCTTTTAGCGGCATAAAAGGTTTAAAATTATGGCATGGTGGTTATAGGGGCGGACTGCGTGAAGATCTGTGTGGCAGCTTCTGGGTGGACAATGCAAAATACTATGGTGGCTATAAAAAGCTAGACAGCCTGCCTAGATTCGTGGCGGCTATCGATTCCACCATGTAAATTAAAAAAAAAAAACAATTGACAGAGCACAAAAGATGTCGAAATGCTAATAGATAGCATGGTTGACTAGAATACAGAGCGGGGTGACACAGGCAACAACTAGAATGTGTACAAGAGCTCGACCACTAGGTACAACACAAAATATGAGATAGTGGATGGGGCACAACACAAACTACAAGGAAAGAGAAAGGCTAGGCTAAGAAGAAGTGGAACTTAGGTGGCGAAGCTAAGTGAGGCACAATACGAATTGAGAGGAAGGAGAAAGGCTAGGCTAATAAGAAGAAAAACTCATGTGGCAGAGTTGAGGCAAATATCAGTTGGTAGTGGTAGGAGCGAGGTGGCTAGGTGGTGGTCGAGTAGAAGCAGAGCTCGAGCGACGAAGATGAGGCAGAGATTAGGTGGTAGTGGCTGAAGCAGGGTAGAGCAGGGTGGCTTGAGTGAGTGGTCAAAGTCAACGGTGCACTCATGGTTCAATTTGCACCAAGTGTCAAACCTGTCTACATGCACAATGATTTAAGCCTAGAACACTAGGCAATTAACCCCTAATGTCTTCAAGGTTATAAACTTATTTACGTCCTTTTGTCTTTTGAATGTGGGATTAATTCCCTATTTTTATATATATTGAACTCCCTCTGGTAATAGTCCGGTGATGGTAAATCACTTTTCTGATGCCTTTAAAATTTTAAACCTTATAATATAAATT
This sequence comes from Wollemia nobilis, assembly GCA_028583015.1. Taxonomy (NCBI): domain Eukaryota; kingdom Viridiplantae; phylum Streptophyta; class Pinopsida; order Araucariales; family Araucariaceae; genus Wollemia; species Wollemia nobilis. The sequence goes on from JAQPPZ010000188.1 coordinate 118,280, forward strand.
TGATTTATAATATTTGTTCAGATTTCTTTGATACATCGTCGGTGACTACTTAGGGATGGAAATTATCAATTTTTATCTATTATTTTGCTTCTTTTTCCAGCCCTTTTCGAATTTGATGAATTCCTAAAGGGATCTTGGTGTATTTTTGACGTCTTCAAGTAAAATTTTTCCACCAAAAAGGGTCTGTTTTGGACACTGTCAACCGGACGTCGCCTGCGCAGTCTCTTGTTGGCAATTTGAAAATTCTATTTGATCCGTTGCCTATCCCATGATAAATAATTAGGAAATTCTTTAAGGATCAGGATATATAATCTTTGCTTGGTGACAATGAAATTTAAAGTGATATACATGAGTGGTGTAATTGGGTGCAAGAATGGTGAGCGGTGTAATTGGGTGCAAGAACGGTGATGGACGTAGTGGATGTTGAGAAAAAATCTGTAAAAATATGTATGAAGAGTTTTTTTTTTTAAGTATTCGTCTCTGATACTAGTTGTTATATCTCTCGTATCCGACTTTCGTTCGCTCCTGCAGAAGGTTAGATAGATGCAAGACAAATCACAGTTTATATGAATCACTATTTTAGATGCAAGGAAGCCCAAGCAAATTTGTATTTAAAATGATAATTTCTTGATGATCTAAAATTAATTTGGTAATGTACATAAATATGAAGGATGGGGTACGGTTGGAAAGACACAACCCATGATAAATGTAATTAAAATATTTAATTAGACTCGAATTTATGAGTAGGGTCCTAACACCTTCTCTATCGAGGAGAGAGTCATACTATAACTTCAATCACCTATTTATGGGACCTGCAATTGAGTTGATTTGTAGCCAAAGTGAAAGAGTACCATGAGCAATGAAGGAGGCGATTGCTATGATAGAAAATGGTAACATATTTTTGTTGACTCAGGACGTGGTGGTAAGAATTATGGCTTTATGGGTAAGCCATTCTTACTTCTATACTTCACCATTGAACATGTTTTTTCCTTGGCTGTAGTGTGCCAAATAGATTATGCGAATAATGTGTATGGAGTAGGGTGTGGCAAGAGAGTGACTTGAAATATGCCTTTCAAGTTCGGTAGTATAGAAGTGAACTAGGTTGGACAAAACAGGCTACTCACGGTGGCACTTCAAGACCTGGGGTTGATAGAACTGCCACAATGATGGAGATATGACCCATTGGGTATGTTTTTAGAAAGATTCAAGGCCAAGACCTTCTATTGTTGTCCATGGACTAACATTTAGGAGAGGCACAATAATTTTAATGGGTGTGACTCAGGGTGGCACATTGAAAATATGATGTCACTCCCACCCTAGCATGACTTCTATGAATAAGAGGTTAAGTAAAATTTTGGTGATATAAAAAAATTAGATTCCTTTGCTTGGACTATTTAGTCAGGTGAAAGAAAGTCAGTCCCTATGGAGCGAGGAAAAAATCATGAATTGGTGGATAATACAGGTCCATAGAGGAAAAAATGCATCACCCTATGGGTTGAATATGGATGAGGTATTTTCGAAATCCTATGATGAATATGTCAACGCCTATCAACCCATCGCTTTCATCAAGACATTACCTAAAAAATTTCAATATTCTAATAGTGACAAAAACATCAAAAAATAAGAGTTCCCGATAGTTGAAGAAGAGACACCTGAGGAAGAAGAACAGTATTATGTATTTCAACAGAGATAACAACGGGTCAAATGAAAATTTAATGAGGCACCTATGTTGGAGAAGCATTCTATTCGAGAGGTGCTCCCATTCCTAAAAGTTGTAAAGAAGCCAAGGACCAATGCTACTTCCTCATCTACTACTATTGTTTTAGCTATTGTAGTTTCCATAGTTGTAGTTGTTTCAACAATTTCTAATTCCCCTCCTTTGGTGATAGATACTTCGATGAGCATCGCTCCAATATTTCCATTGATTCACGAATAGTCAAAGGACCATCAAGTGGAGGAACAACATGTGGAGGTTGTTAACCTCAAGGAGGAAGTAGAGGAGTAATATAAAGAAATTATTATGTAGTCATTTCCATCACTAGAATACACGGTGTCCATGCTTGAAGGTATGTCTTTCTTTGCCTCTTATTCTACTTCGAAGCATGTAGTGACTTTTAGTTTATTTCTCTCGATTTCTACATAATTTTTTCCCTCTTTCGGTATGCCTTCCATGCCTATTTCCTCCTCTCTTCTTTCCCTTGGCAAGTCACTACCGATCCTTATTATATTCCCCTTTCTTTGACCTCCCTTTCTTTTAGTTCACTTGCGTCAAGGCCAAACCCATTTTTGTGCTCTTCCCATTCCATTACTACTACCACTTTCACTAAAGCTGTAAGTATGCAAGCTCCTCCAAGAGTGAGCATAACTACATTCAAACCTGGTTCCTCCATACACTCTGCTATTTAGATCCCTCCCCTCCTATCCATCTCCTCTTCTTCCTTTGAGCCTAACTATTCACATATTTTGATACCTTTCACATCATTTTTGGAGTTTCAAGTACCGCTCGAAGTTGAGGTGGTGCCTAAGCAGCTAGATGCAAAGAAAATCAACTCAGTGCACCTTAGTTTATCATAGTGGCTTAAGAGCGACAAGAGAAAAGAGGCACTTGTCCCAGCTCAGCGTTTCAAGAAGGTTTATTTTGATCTGGTTTCCATGGAGGTTCATACAACTAATATCACTTCCCTAGTATAGAATTTACAAGGAGAAATGATGCCAAGCAATTACGATTGTGAGACTGTAATAGAGGACCTGACCAATATTGATCCCATAGAAAAAATGGAGAATATACAAGTTGATATGAGCTCAGTCTATTTTCATGGTGAGTATTATAATAAAATATTTTATGATGCCGAAACAAATATTATCAAACTTGAATATGCTTTGGCTGTAAGCAGAGTGCAATAGGAGAAGACAACCACAAAGACATAACACTTGCGTCAACATGTGGGAGTGCATCAAAAATAAAGGGATGTAGTGAGTTTGGAGGTGCAAGAACTCAAGGTGCAATTAGAGGCCATACAAAATCAACTTATGGAGAAGGCCACATAGGCTACAGGCTTCTATTCAAAAATAATCAAATAGGCCCACCTTCACTTGGCCCAAAATTACAAAAAATTGGTAGCAAAAGCAGTTCATGTTTTGCATTATCTCTAGGTACCTCGAATATATATTCAAATGGGTCAACTGTTTATTGACACGATAGAGGAGATGTTATAGCTCCACATGGAAATGGTTGTAAAAATCCAATATTTGGCTTAGTCTAGCATGCATATTTACCCCTTGAGTGAAATGGATCATGCTTGGTCTACCGCCAAGGTCACACTATGTAGCTACTTTCATAGAATGGACCTGGTGAGAGAGGGCAGGAATATCCTTAATGACATAGAGTGGGAGCATACTATTTTCATGATTCATTTTTATGCTCTCATCAATATGGGATTTCCAGCTTTTACTAATGAATGGGGTGAACCTCTGCCAAAGGAACAATTGGAATCAGCCTAGAAGAATTTTGTAGATGATACGTCGGAGATTAATAAATAGGATGAGCCTATCATAGAGGAACACGTTTTCCCACTTATGAATAAGTTTACCTGCATGGAGCTGATATTATTTCATCTAGCCCAGTGAGTGAAGAACCTTAGTCTGGAGGATGTCTAGAACCTACGGTATGTGTATGAGTCATTGAGTGTTTCTTGCTTATTCACTACACATGCTTGGGAGAAGATGATTGTAGTTTATAAGGTTATCTATGAAAGCCTAAAATAGGAGGAGCGAGCAATGATGGAGCAAGAAGTGACAAAGAAAGCAATAACAAAGTAGGAATGAGCAGAAGTTCTATGAGCAGCTACAAAGGTAGATGCGGTTGAGAAGGTAGTAGAAGAGTAGGCACAAAAAATACTTCCACATCAGGAGCACCAGCCAAAGCTACCAGTAAAAAGACTCAATAGAATCCCAATGGATAAAGGCCTCATATTGCTTGCATCCATGCAAGTTGGATACCCTATGAGCCACCATAAATATTGGCAATTTTACACCATGCCACATTAAAGTTCTGATCAAATTTTGTAGAATTGTTTTTGATTGTAAAAGCAACATATATATATTAATTTATGATACCATATTTTTGGTTTGTATAATGAGATATAATGTTTTGTGTTCATTTTATTTTTTATTTTTATAAATTTTGTGCTTGAAGAATAATGGGTGTTGTAAGTCAAAATATTCATGAAGAATTCGTAGAAGTCACTTGATGGTGGTAATGAAAATAGTGCATTGAAGTACAAAATTTATAGGGGACTATGGCAACCCTTTCGCTTGAATGAAGAGAGAAAATATAGCGCCCTTCTTCGGGGTGAAAAAATATCTTTAAAAATTGGGTTATTGAGTAAATGGAAAGGTGAAGGCATGTTCACCTATAACTTAGTGAAACTGATGCATTCACCTCATTTCGGGGTGAACGTGATGTTCTTTAAAGGGAGAAATCAGAGGAAATGAGTTAAAATTTTGGGCAGAAATGCTTTCACCCCAAATATGAGATGAAAGTACCTTTCACCCCACTAATTGGTGAAAGGGAATTAAAATTAGCATGCCCAAAGTTGAAGTGAGCATACCCAAAGTTGAAACGTAGAGTCAAAGTAACAAAAGTGCATTCACCCCAAAGTTGGGGTGAAAGCATCATTCACCCCACTTTGGGGTGAACGTTATTTAAATTGGAAGCATTGACAAGTCAAAGATATTTCACTCCATGTGAGGGATGAACATCCCATTCACCCCTACCTAGGGTGAAAGCTCATCAAAGGAAGGATTTGGGTGAAACTAAAAGAAAAGAAACATTGAAAAGTCAACTTTTCTTTTGTCCCAGGTGAGGGATGAAAGTCCCATTCGCCCCTCCTTAGTCCCATTCGCCCCTCCTTGGGTTGAAGCTACATGAAGAAGGCATCACAAATTCATTCAGAGTTTTGTTTTCACTCAAGAAAATATTAAAAAAAGGTAGCATTGAAAAATCAAAACTACGTTTGCCTGAGGTGAAGGGCGACAACACCTTTTGCCTCCTTTTGGGTGAATGTATGTTTTAATAAGTAAGATGTCCTATGAGAAGCACTTCCACCAAGGAATAAATGTGAAGCTTTGGATGACCTTTTTCAAGGGTGAAGTGCCGAATGTGAAATCATAAGGGTACAAAAAATCATTTCACTCAAATTTTCCCCAAGAAAGCGAATGCAATATTGAAGTCGAGGGACTATCCATGGAGTGCAATGGCATAAGTGTTAAAAGAGGAAGCTTGGATAAGGAGGAAATAATAAGAGCTTAAAGGCAGTTCTTTTTCTCATGGTTTTGTTTTGATAGAATTCTAGTTTTAGTGTCAACGAAGACTTTTTGAGGGCACTTGGATCAAGTGCAGGACATGAATTTAATGATTGGGGAAAAAAGTAACCAAAGATGTTGATTTTATGTTGAAAAGTTTTTGGATTTGATATCGTAGAATTATTTTCATGAGTTCCAAAGCATTCAAAATAGGAGTGAATTTTTGAGGTGGAGAAAATATGCCAAGTCAATGACCAAGCTCTACAGTTTTCCACGCATCACCACCCAAATGTGCTAGTTTCCCAAAAAATTCATCTTAGAAATTGGAGCATTGTGTTTGAAAAGCAGATTTTCAATATTTTTGAGAAGGAATTGCTTCGCCAAGGTTCCTGATATGCAAACATTTTGTCTCAATTTGTATTAAATGAAAAGGCAGAAACCTCTATAAATAATACTCAATTTCCATTGTAAAAAAATAAGGATATACATTCTGCAAAAAAAACTATTCAAAGTTTTCTATGTAAATATAAGAGACTTGGATTTTTATTTTGAAAGTATTTTTATGTGTGATTTCTTTCTATTTTAAACCATTTCTATTAAATATTCATGTTTGTTATATGCTGCTAAATTTATATTCTGCATCTGGATTTGAATACTTCTGGTGAGGGAGTGGGTACTGGAATGCGATTCTAGAAATTTTCTTCATGAAACTATAAGTGAATTCTTTGCCTTTTCATTGTTTTTATGGTGTTACAACACTTGGTTGGAATTCCTGCTGCTAGTCTATCCCCAATCCTACACCTTCGGCCTGTGGCCATATTTCCCATTTCTTTTGGTTATTTCCAATTTCTTTCCTATAACTCTAGTCTTAAACCAGTGTAGAATTAGCAAGGGAACCAACTCTCTCTAGAGATTGGCCCGAAGGAAATTTCTTTCCTTCGGCCTTCAATGTTGGCCATGTCTAGGGTGCACAAATGCATGTTTGTATAATTAGGTAGATATTTGACCAACAAAAGTATAACTTAGATTATAATTGTTTATGTTGTTCTTTTAATTCACAATATTTATTCCTTATATTTTTTTTGTAATGTCCTTTGTTAAGTACATAATACAAAATGAGCAACAATATTTTTTAGTATAGTGTTTATATCTGGTAATTACATGTAAAATAAAATGTATACATATGGATATAATGTTTTGGGTCTTGTAGAAAATATATGTTGGAATGATATCCTTTTTAAGTGTATTTATTTTAAAAATGTTAGACCTTTAATAGATGCCAAAGTTTATACATTCTAGAAAATATTCAGTTGTCTATTTATAATTGGAAATTAGGAGAGTTTGTACCTCCTAAGCAAACCAAGTCAAGGAATATAATGGTTGAAAACTTAAAATTTTTTTTCATCCTCCTAACAGAAGCTAGATTGTAGCAAGAATTCTATGTTGAATATAGAGTTTTGTAATTGTGCACTATGAAAACTATTGTTGTAAGTAACCAATATAAATAGGGCTTGATCCAACAATAAAAGTAGTCTCCTTTAATATATGACTTCTATTGAAAAACTTAACTGATCTGTGAAGTGCATACTATGCTTTGATTTTATGAAACTACGGGTGCACATAATAGAAGTGGTTAGAGGCATATTTATCGATCGTAGATCTATTTGGTGAGTTATCTATAATAAGATATTGGGAAATTTTTATACTTTTTTATGATATTTAATATTTGGTTAAAAATAAATATTTTTGAATACTAAATATATTCACTATGTTGCCATAGGGAAAGATGCTTTTAAAGAAAGTGAAAACTAGAAATTAAACATGGGTTAATATAAGTAACAAAGGTTGGATCATGTGTTATCATAACCTGATGAGCGCTTGAAAATTCATTAAGTTTGATATGCATATCATTTGCTCTATTATTATATGTTTATTATGTCCCTAGAATATTTAAAACAATATGTTGACTAGATTGTGATTACGAGTTACTGTGGAAACATTATTGAAAAGCAGTATAATGGTTTGGAACTATCGTGAGTCATTTTGGTCAAGTGAGACCATGGTTGATGATATGACAAAGATTTGTTCAATAAAAGATGATTTTAGTTAGGTACATTGTCATTGTTAATTTTTGAATACTAAGTAGCTAAATGGTTGTACTATGAGTGAATTCTTAACTTTACACTTAATATTTTGTTACCTTATGGTTTGCATGTCCATAATAAAATGTTATTTATTAAAAAGAGATTATTTATTGAAAAGAGAAACTAGAAGATCCATGAATAATGCTAGCTGACCATAGGCACAAATGACAACTTATTCTTGAGGTGTATTATTTAGGTTTTAGGGAAAAACTTAGATGCAAAACTTAAAATCCAAACCTTACTCTTGAGAAGGAATAAGCAGATTTATTTGTTGAGAAGGATGATTGATTTTGTATCATGAAAACCCAATGTCATTGGAATACGAGCAAGCATTCAAAAAGGCTCAAGAGCAACTATTTTATCTGACATAATGGGTCACATCAAGTGACCTAATTATAATTAGTAATGAGAAGAGGTATGGGAGTATAGTGATACATATGTGTTTCACTATGGTTATAGAGGACTCACATTATAACCGAAGCTAATTTTACCACATTGTTTGGTATGGGATAAACATTTGTGAATCAAAGTGGGAATTTGAGACTAAGTCTAGTTTCAGATGAATGATATATCTCTATATGACTTTGAGTAGTAGGATAATCAACTAGACACAAGACATATGTACATTTACCCCCTTACATATAAATCTTAGAATAAGTCGATCGGATAGTCAAATTTTGGGTATTCTAATGGATGGGAAAAGTATGCGCCCACCCTCTAGGTGTTGTGGTACCTAGAGGATAACCCTAGTCATGGTTTGAACCTCATGCTAGAACAAGAGGATGTTAAATGAGATAATTTGATTCTATAAAATGGCACCTTTCATGATATTTATCCAATATTGTCCACTTGGGCAACTGTTTGTAGTAGTTCAAAAACCCAAAAGTGATATGATATTCATGTAGTAGTTAAACTTCATATTATTGATTCATTGGGTGAAATACAATGGCTATGAACTTGAAAGTGTGTTTATGGATAAACATTAAATTTAAACAAAAAATACCCCTATACAGTTGCTTGGATTATTTTTTGGTACAACCAGGTGAGTAGACTTGGGTTGTTACATGCAAGTTATGTGACTGCATCATTTTGGTACCAAAGTAGGTAGATTATTGAAGTTTGATACATCCCACAGGAGAGATGACACAATCGGTAAGAAGAATACCGTGAGGCCCTTGAGCTATGAATATAGTTGAAACACTACGAGATGTTACCACATGATTTGATGCAATAAAAGTAACCAAAAGGAGGGGTATTAAATTAGATGATGTAAGTGACAGTGAAGAGGAGAATGTGGGCCAACTGGAAACTCACAATGATGGACAAGAAGGAGATACAAAATAAATATTAATCTAGGCAATTTCTAACATGGGTAGGAATCCAAAGTTAGAGACACCATCATATAATGGAATTTTAAACCCTAAGGAATTCATTTATTTTATTACAAATATGGAAATATATTTTGATTTTTAATCAAAACAAGACCCTAAGAAGGTGAAAATTTTCTCTAAAAATTTAAAAGAACATACATCCTTGAGGCGGGATCATGTCCACATAGGAAGATAAAAATAAAAATATTAATACATGGGAGAAAATGGTTATCAAATTGAAGGTCAAATTACTCCCATCAAATTACTAAATAGGGTTGTTCAGAAGACTTCAAAACCTCCAATAAAAGGAGTTGGGAGTGAAAGAGTATATGAACAAATTATATAAGTTGACCATTAGAGTCAATCATATTGAATATTATGAGAAGAAGGTGGCAAGATGCATAAATGGACTAAGGTTACCCATACAAGATCAAACTGGTTACTTCAAGTTAGAACTGTTTAAGAGGTATATCAATATGCACTCAAGGAAAATAAAATTTTGTTGCATAGGCAATGAAATAATGCAATAGGAAGAGTATGATCCTCTCGAGGGAGAGAACAATCAACTATCTTAGTGTTCTCCATTCTACTTCACATTGGAGATCATTTGGAATGACAAGCGAGGTATACATAAGGATCTCATGTTTAATATCCAAAATGTTTATGTCCACAAATGAAAGATCATGGAGAAAATTTTTAGGATATTAAACATGAGATCCTTATGCATACCCGTTTGTCATTCCAAATGATCTCCAGTATGAAGTAGAATGGAGAACACTAAAATAGTTGATCCTTTCAAGAATATTTTGAACAAAATCTCATGAAACACATGAATTATATCATTGACTAATTGGTTTTAATTCTTCAATGATTCCCTACTGCAAAAAATTTTAACCTCCTTTGAACAACCTATAAATATCCTAGAAACATTCAATGGTCCCAAACATTTTAATGTGTAGATGAATTTTGATATTCCAATTTTTGGAAGAAAAATTAAAGCTGATACTTTAAAAATTTGATTGGATAAATTTACTCCATAATTCTTTGTAAATAAATTCATTAGTAGTGAGACAATCAATTTTGTATTTTTGAAATAATTATTACCTATTTGTAATTGGTGGGAATTATAATTTAATAGGTTCAATGAGGAGAATAAAAATGAAGAAGTAGTGTTCACATGGGACTATTTTGTGGAGGTTGTAAATGAAGAATATTATCCTATGGGATCCTATGAAAACTAATACATATGATGGCAACAATTGTGTCAAGGTAAAGACTATTTATTCAAGATTATAGTAATGCTTTCCATTCTATGTCTACAAAATTAGTTACTTAAGATATTTAAATACATCAAATACTCAAATTACAATAGCATGCTATAATGGTATATTTGAGTGGCCATGGATATCTTTGAATTCAATATATTGGGAGAGGTATACAAACCTGATATCATATTGGAGCAAAAGCACGAAAACAATAATAGAAAAGGAGTAAATAACAAAAATTAAAAAACTAAGTACCATACAAAGAAAGGTAAGCGTGATTATTAAAGGGGGGAAACCCCAAATTAATAATTGGAAGTAAAAAAGGGCTCTTCAAAAAAGAAACATTAAAAAATGACATGATTATCAAAGAGCAATGAAAATTCAAGGGAGGATTGTTGAGCATTTTAGTCATTGTTAATGAGTCATAACCCTCCACATCCACTACACAACTACTTCCACATCCATATGATGAGGATAGAGGGAATAAAACCATGTAAATCAACCAAATTTTACTATTGCTGCCACATGTTGCACTAGAGAAGATGCGAAAGGATTCACAAGTGAAGGAACAACTATTTCACTCATAAAATGGGGTTCAAAGTAAGTTATTATTTTTTATTGTTCATAGTAGAAGTAAAAAAAATCTATTTTTTTCTCAAATGATAAAGGATTTGAATCTACCTATTACGCCATACCCATAATCATATGATGTTGAATGGTTACAATAACATAGAAATATGTGTTTCACCAAAAAATATCTTTTATACCATTAATCCCTTTAAAGTTAAATTTTTGTGTTATGTTGTGCCTTGGATCTTTTTGATGTGATTTTGGGCCAACTATTTATGTGGAATAGGTATTATGTTTATGATTCTAGGCCTTAATATGTTATCATCACTATCATAGATTTATGTTGTAGGATACAATAAGTATCTCCTTTTACCACTATTTTCTTGATTAGTTCTAAAAAATGTAGGAATATGATATTCAAAACAAAGAAATTCAATCTATTGAGGATCAACACAAAGTAGAAGGAGGGTCATTGCTACATGTATGTAAGGATTTGCACAACAAAAGTAGATGGACCAAATTGTAGGATAATTATGATGACTTATTTAAGTTATAAATTGGGGTTCCACATTAGTGTGAGGTAAAGTATTCTATTAATTTTGTTGGTTATATTTTATAATGCACTTATTTATCATAGGTTAGTCCTTGAAAATGATGAAATAAATAGGTAATCCAAGGATTGATTCAAAAGGGGTACATAAAACCAATTGCTTCACCATGTGGTATTCTAATTGTCTTTGCTTTAAAGAAATATGGAATTTTGATAAAATGTATTTACTACAAAGATTTAAATAAAATCACTATGAACAATTGCTATCTACTCCATCAAATAGATGACTTGTTGGAATAGCTCTATGGTGTAAACTGATCTAAAATCTATCTATCATCAAATTTCCATAGATCTCAATGATATATGAAGACTACATTCAAGTCCAAGAAAATACTATTTGAGTGATTAGTTATACATTTTGGATTGACCAATTCACCTACCATATTTATGATGATGATGGATGACATCCTACATACCTGTACCAACTCATTTTTAGTAGTATAATTCTATGTAATTCTCATCTATAGTAAGACATAGGAGGAACATCTACAACATGTTCAATGGGTGCTTCAAATTATTTGAAAACATAATATAAATTCTAATTTGGAGAAGTGCTTGTTTGGAATGATGAAGGTTTAGTACTTCAGTATATTATTGATAAAGAGGGAGTCCATGTTTATCCTAAGAGTATTTAGCTCATTAGAGATTGGTATACCCAAAATAATCTCATACAACTTTGTAGCTTTTTGGGTCTTGCCAATTTTGATTGAATATTTGTATTGGGATTCTTATGCGTTTATTAGACACTAAATTAAGTTGTCAAATCCAAGCTCCATTAGGTATATACACAATAGAGGGAATTTGAGAGGTTGAAGGACCAATTTTGTTCAAATCTTATACTTTACCTATCTAATTTGCATTAAGCTTTTGAGGTAGTAGACAATACATCAGAGTATGCATTGAGAGCTATCCTCACAACATGGAAATCCAATTGCCTATAATAGTAAAACATTTAATTAGGAAGTTTGACAATATTCCACATATAACAAAGAGATCTATGCCAATGTCCAAACATGAAAATAGTGGAATAATTACATCTTGGACATGGAAAACAATCATCCACTCAAATCATAGACCTTTAGAATTTATTAATATGTAGAGTAGATAATGAAAGACATCAAAAGTGGACCACATATCTATAATCGTTTCATTTGATCATCAAGAACAACAAATGGAGTTCTAATTCAATAGAAGATTGTTTAAATTGACCTTCAATAATAGTAATATCCATCATTCTTGATTCCTATGGGTATGATACTTCCAACTGATTTACATTGTATGAAGTATATTCTAATTTCTAAATGCATACTCAACCCTTTGTGTTGGTAAGCATAATTTATTATTTTTATTTGCAATAAAATATCATATACCACATGGGGAATATTTATATACCAGTTATTGAGTGCTCAAATGTAATCTAAAAATCACACTCTAGAAAAGTTGTAGGTCACTTTGTGTTGTAAAAAATGTTAGTAGTACTTCTATTGGACCAAAATGAGGAATGATATCAAGAGGTACATGAAGCCATGTATCCATTATAATGTTTTAAAACCAACCAACAAGTAGGGACTATATACACCATTTCTAGTGACATTTAACCCTTGGGAATCAATCTTTATGTGTTCCCTCTTACCCACATCTAAGCATAGTAATGATTGTGTTTTTGTAGTAGTTTATTTATTTTCAAAATTTGCTATCATGAATCTTTATAAAAAATCCATTTCAATTGAGAAGACTAATAAGCTTTATTTTAGTCATATTTAACTCATGTTTGACTTGCCAATACCCATTGTATCTGATAAGGATGGTATATTTTTTATCATTTTTGGTCCATCCTATGAAACATAATGGACACCAAGTTGACTATGTCTACAACTTTGCATCCTCATATTGATGACTAGATAGAAGTTATGAATTGATTGATTATACATATTCTTTGAATATATGATTTTAAGCATCCACACACATGGGATGAGAGTCTCCCCTACATTTAGGATGGATAAAATTAATCTATGTATATATATACTAAACATAACCCATTTTATAACTATTTTACATCCCAACCCTTGGCACCTAATGATGTTGCTCTTCCTATGCAACCCATGGAGCACTTACCTCATTAACAAAAATAAGTAAAAAAGGAAATTATATTTATTGTATAGATTTATCACATCAAACAACAATTAATTCCATTACCTCGTGAAAAAGATAAATAAATATATGAGAAATATGATGACTAACATAAGGTCCCACATTAATTAAAGGTTGGATACAATGTATGGTTACATTTTTAAAAATGAAGACTTGTAATATCCCATAGGAAGAACAAAACTCTTTGCTATGGACCATATACCATCAAAAAGAAGATTTGAGAAAAAAAATTGAATTGAATATTTTATTTTACATTGGTTTACTTCCAATATTCAATGTTGAACTTCTTAGCCCCTATCATCCACCTTTGTTGGATACTTCTATAGTAGAAAAATAGTTGAGCATTGAAGTACTTAATACAAATAGTTTAACACTAATGGAAGAGTATTATATTGTAGACATGTGGACTAAAACCACTAGAAGGTATTCCATTTAGATGTAAAATGTGATCAAGGTAGGACAACTTGCTCACCAAGGAAAATGCCTAATAAAAAAATAGATAAAGAAACAATTTCTTCACCTAGTATTAATTTTGACACAATGGGGACCATTTTCTTTTTAAGGATGAATTATCTAGGCATGTTACCCTCTTGAGGCATGATTTTATGCCTAAAAATACCTAAACTTTATATTTTTTATCCTATCCACATTGTTAGTGGCACAAATTTATGTTTGGGACTCCATTTTGATCCATTAAAAAATCATTAGAAATATTAGATGCAGAATAACAATTTCAGCAAGAAAAGTTATCACAAACAAGTTACTAAAAAATTATGGAAAAAAAACTTCATAGACATTTGAAAATACAAAATAAAATATTTTCTAAAAATAGTAAGTTTCTACTTTAAGATTTTCGTAGACAAAATGCATATCTAGCCATGTTGACACATTAGTAGAAGACAACACACAAAAGGAAAATTCATGTGTATGTAATTTTATCTTAAGTACACTTTGTAACTCATGGAAAATAAATCACCATATTTTCATATGGACAACCTAAATATTGGAAGCGAAACCACCATAATTTTATCTAAGTGATCTTCCATATTCAATACGATGGATTTCCAATAAATATTTTATAAATAGAGATGCACGGCTGATGGTAAGGACATGAGTAATGGATGTAATGTGATAGCTTCACATCTCTTCATAGATATTGTTTGTATTCTACTCTATTTTCTAAGTAATAAAATTATTATGCTACTTTTTTATATACTCTTCTATTATGGTTCATTATATTTTGTTATTTCTATATTGCACTCTTTCATGATGTTCCTTATCTCAAAATTCTAAATTTTAGATTACTCAAAATTTTGAGTTTTGGATCACTAAAGGAGATAAATTTCTACTTGGTAAATATTTCATTGAAGAGGAATTTATATTGTAATGGGAACTTTATGGAAAAATAAAGATATAATTGATTGGTCCTATGTAGATTGGAAGTCGTATTCCAAAATTCTCATAGAGCACATCATCAATTAAAACTAGAAGTAAGACATTTATAATAGAAATAATCACCTCTTAATCCCAATATAGAGGTAGTTATGAAGACGTATCTCCTAAAACTTCTACAATCCCAAACCATATTTTCTATTAAAAATTTCATCTGCATAGACAACCAAGTGCATATCTAAAATAATAATGGTGAAATTAGCTTTAGTGTTGACTTCAAAAACCTTAATAGTAGATCACTATAATAACACTACCCCATACCAGCTATAATAATATTTTAAATCATGTAGCAAGGTCACAAATGTTGTCATTCTTAGATGGTTTCTCAAGGTACAGCTAGAAAAAGGTCAATGATGATGGCAAGTTCATTATTTTGGTTATTATCAATCATGTCCCAAAATATGACTAGTTTTATCCTCTTGTGCATCCCTACATAGCCTCTACCACTACTCAAACATTCATTGATAAATTATTTTACTTCATAAAATGTTATCCTTCATAGTATGTGATGATTACCCTACACTCACAAATAATTTTTGGAAGGGTCTATTAATGCTGCAAGGAACCCAACTAAAGATAAGCTTAGCATACCACCATTCTAATAACGACCAAACTAAAATTACCACCAAGTGTTTGGATCCTTAATTATGATATTTTGCTTTATAACATTAAATGTAGTGGACCAAATAGCAACCGCCATCGACTCTCACCTCATATATTCTAGGTAGTTCCAGTGGACCAAATGGCAATAAGAGATTTCAAAAGGTTCAATCGTTCTTGAATCAAAGTCTAATTTTGAATGAAAATCATGATAAGAGTTCAACCAAAATATTACAAGGATTTTGGTGTAGTAGTGTATATTACATCTAAATCTTGCCACATGGGAATTGCTACATGAACTCCTAAATTAGTTTCTTGATCTTTAGCTTTGAGTACAAAGATTATTTTAAAGGGGAAGGTAGCTTTAAGACCTCACATCTTATCTTATTTTATTTTATTTTAATAGTATAGTTAGTAATGAGTGCCTATCCATTTTGAATATAAAGGTGACTCTCAGTAGGGTTAGGGTTACATAGCTTAGAAAGTTATTATAGGTTTAATCTATTTTTCCATTGTAATCTATTTTGTGCAGTTATCTTTATATATTGCATTGTATGAGAGGTGAAGGCATCCTAAATAATTATACTATAATGTTCATTGCTCATAAATAAAGTTGTCCCTTCGAAGTGACCTATGATAAAGGAGGTTCTCCCATAAAAGTAGCTTGCAATACTTTCTAAAATATTTGAAGTGATTAACAAAATAATTGCTATTTATATTTAATATATAAAATTATATTTCCACACAAATTAATTTATGGTTCTAATTAATTTGTGCAATTAGAATCCTTCCATACTTGTTCAAATACAATGACTAGACGGTATTGTCTAGGATTACAACTACAATCGATGATAAATTAGATGTTAAGGTGTACAAAGAGAACATTGCTCTTCTTTATGCAATCAAAAACTACCCTAGATGTCAAATAATTAAATGCACTAGATAAATATCCAACTAGATGAGACGCCATCTCAAAGAGTTTAAGAAGGAGTGAAAGTTCACCTACACATCCTAGTAAGTTTGGCTCATTTTGTACCAAAAGAACAAATGGTTTCCTATACTTTAGCTAATCATATAGGACTAGACAAGGAACTACATTCAATGGTCAAGTTTACAAATGTACCTTGTCAAGAAGTGAGGAAACAATTGTACCATTTCACTTTATTTCGATCATGCACCATTCAAATCATCATGGCATAATCCATATTGACTAAAAAACAATCACATATTCTTCATATCTAGTCTCTTCACTAGATTAAATGTTGGTTTAGATAGTATTAGGGATGACCCCATCTAAATCACCATTTACTCCCATTTCCATGCAACTTACACCACCCATTGTATCATTTCATTCATGGTGCTCATATTGCAATCCAAGCAAGTCCTATTATAAGCAATGATGTTTCTTATACCATTTTTTATGGCTAAGCTTGCAAAAGTAGCTTTGAATTTTAGTAAAATCATAGGGCCTAGCTAGGCCTTTATTTGGAAGGTCACTAGTGAGTCTGAGGAGACAAATGTCCAAAAAGGCATATTATTTCATATGAAATAAATAGTACAAGCAATTGAAAGATAAAATATCTCAAGATTCTATTACCATGTGATCACAATTGGTATCTGGAAAAAAGTAAATTTATCTTCTTAGAAAATGTGGGGGAAAACCCTTCTAGAACTATGACATCCTAAATTGACTTCACTACTAGGCCATATGAGCTAGATTTGAACATAACAAATCCATATCAAATGATTTAAATCACAAATTAGTTGTTCATTGATATGCTTATATAATTTATCTAGTAATAAAGGATGATGCACTAAATAAAATTAACACAAAGGTAGAGATAAAAGTGGCCTAGTTAAAAGCCAAAGAAGAATAACTCCAAGAAGACAATGAGGCTTTAAATAAATTTTCAACTAAAAAGGACTAGTTGAAGAAACAAGTTGAGGATATCAAGTCCTAAATTAATGAGTCTAAGAAGAGAAGGCAATTGTTGGAGGATCTCTTTCAATAGCTTGCACAAGAGCAAGACTAGTTGAGGAAGAAGAATGAACAAGAAAATTACCAAGTAAAGGATTAAATAAAGAAAATCTAAGAATCCCAAAGGGCAATACATTAAAAGACTTTAGAGCTTTGAGGTTAAAAAGGTGAAGTCCCTTTGGGACAATATCAAATACAAATTAATATGTGCCAATAGGTACTTCAATTTCATAGCTTGCATAGAACACAACCTAAGTCGACAATAGGGGTACTTCAGGTTCATAGCCTACATAAAACAATTGGTTATGAAAGAGAGATACCAAGAGGTGCTCAAAATTTTAGCTATAATGTCGAGAATAGAAGCCCAAGAATTAAAGATAAATCTGAAAGACATGGTCAATAAAATGAAATAGATACTTGACATCGAAAGGGACCTACAAATGTGTAAATATATGTTAGCCTCTCTAAAATCTCTAATGTAATAAATTTTAAATACCATTCTAGGGATCATCATTGAAGTACTACCCAACATTTTTAACCCTATGAGAAATATCCTTGATGATAAGATCACCAATGCGTTGATCGAAGAGAAAGATAAAATAAATATGGATATGTATTCTAACAATTCAAGAAATTGAAGCTATTATATTCCAAACCATAGAAACTATGCACCAAAATTTTTGTAACAAACTACTCACCAAAAATTTTGTAACAAGTCACTACCTTAGAAAATTGATAATTTTAGAAGGTTTCAAAATAGTGAAATTAGTTATTGAATACATTTGAAAACCCTCAAAATTTTGTTAAGTCAAATACAAGGATAAACTTGCTTCTTGAAGGTTGATTTTCTAGGAACGACCCACTAGCAAAAATGAAGTGATTGGCTTGTAGAATTGAACCACTAGGATAATTCTAGTAAAGCGTAGAATGAAGTGATTCATTTTTTTTAGAGAGGTTATTTCTTACGAATCAGTGGAGGGATAAAAAGACAAGTATTAATCCCAAGGAATATCTTTAGAAAATAATATTTTGACATGTAGTGATATCATAACTCATTTTGAAATGCTTCTAAGACTTTTAGAGACATAATTAGAGATATGTATCATTTGGAGGTGCAATAATTTATTAGAGATACCCATAAATATTTAGTTTTACTAGGATTAATGGTTTCTCAAGTATTCCTATAAGTAGAATTCATTGGCTACATTGTAAACACCTTTTGGTCTTGAAAATCTAGAGCTACACTTTGTGTGACCCGCATTGTTCTCTTCTAATTCATGAAATTGATTAATGGCATTGGTCTCATGGATTGCAAAATGTGAGGTGATTGAGGTACAACTTGTTTGCCCATATTGTCATTACTCTCACAATTTCATCTCATTTGAATGGAAACATTATTGTTATTCAAAATTTTCATGTGTTGATCGATCACACTCTCCTCATTTCAATTTAAGTTGTATTAACTTTAAATTTCTCACATCCTAAATTTTACCATTTACTTTACTCATTTTTATTTTTTGTGTTTATTTTCCACATTTTATTTTTGTATAATTAAGTTAGCTTAGTTTAGACTTATCAGGGATAACATAAAGTATGCTCAAGCCTTCTATTGAAATATCATTGAAATCGGAATTGCAATAACTTAATCCTAGGCCAAACCCTTCCATTGAGCCATCATTGAAAACATAATTACAAGCACTTCAAAATTAGATATTTTTTACAATTCAACAATAATGTGTCAATTATATATATATATATATATATATATATATATCACTTCATAAGATTTAAACCTAATATTTTTACTTAGAAATTAGAAAATCTAAACCTTTAAACTCATACCATTTGATAAGGTATTTATATTATAAATTATATCTTTAATGTGTTTATTTGTTTATTTTCCGAACCTCATTGTCGGTTGGTTGTGATTTTTCTAGGTGGGTCCACTTTATGCAAGTGATATTTCATTTTGTACATTAATTATATTTGAAGTAACATATTACATTAAAATAGGTAGACATGGACGATGAGAGTAAATCGAATCCTTTATGAAAAATCATGGGAATGTACCCACTCCTTGCAGATCATTCACTAGTAAATATCATGATTTAATCTACACAGATTGAGATTCCATTTCATTTTTTAAAATTAATAAATTTTATAGGGATGAAGTCAGGTAGAGAACCGAGTGGGGGGATAGAGGCGGTAATCCCTATTTGGGGATCCGAGGGCATTAGCTCCTGAGGAATTGTTTTGTGGGGTTTAAGCTATTTTTAGATCCATATGGGAATTTTTGGGTTAATGTAATGTTAGTCCATGGTTTTGCACCCATGGTATTGTAAAACCCCTTCTTGTATTTTTGGTATATAAAGCAACACTTGCATGAGGGTTTGGTAATAAATTTTCAAGAAATGTAATTGCAAGAGAAAAGCAAGAAAAAGGATATTATAGTATTGAATATGATCAAGTTTATACAATAAGGAAATATTCTTGCTGGGTTTTTTCTTGAAAGGGTTACCTAGGATAAATTCTTATAATTTTTGTGTTCTCTATTTTTCCTTTGATTCTACAATTACTACTTTTTTGGATTTTTTTTATCAGGGTATTATTTCCCTTCATTTGGTATCAGAACTATGTTTTAGCTTTGTTTGAGGAATAATGATTTCAAAATTGGGATAAATTGATTCTTGAGTGGGAGCAAATGTGTGGAAGAATCTAGGTGAAGGAAAAATGATTGGAAGGACACTGATAGAGATCAAAAAAATTAATGGATAAAATTTTGAGTTATGGAAACTCAAGATGGAAGATCTATTGGTCGATAAAGATTAGTGGGTCATAGTCTTAAGAGTAAAACAAATAGGAATGATAGATGAGGAATGGATAAAGATATATAGAAAGGCAAAGAGATCTACTAGATTGTGCTTACCTAATTTAGTATTATTGAATGTATCGACAAAGGCCATAATAAAGTTATTATGGGAAAAGTTGGGAGTATTGTATTAGATAAATGCATTGGTAAATAAATGCTTTCTTTGAATGAAGTTGTATTCTATTTAGATAAATTATGGTGACTCTATGGTTGAACATCTAAATAATTTTAATGCTATGGTAAGTCAATTAAACTTTGTAGATGTAAAATTAGATGAAGAGGAAAAGTATATTATTTAACTTCGTTTATTACCTAACTCCTAGGATAACCTTGTTATGGCTATAACCAACAAATTGAAAGTAGAGGATATAGTAGGAAATTTTTTATCTAAGGAAATGAGATGAAAATATTCTAAGGATTATAATGAGAATTATGTCTTGGTTGTAAGAGGTTATTCTCAAGAAAGAAGCAAAGAGAAATCAGGAGAAAGGAAATAAAAACTACGAAAAAATTGAAGAACACAAGCTTATACTGAGAGGGGGGGTGAACAGTATAAGACCTCTTTTTACTTTTTCCATTATACTTCAAAATAGTAAAGCAATATACCCAAAGTAATATCAAAGCAATGCACAATATCATCCACAAAGTGACACCAATTTTAACGTGGTTCACCCAAAATGGTTGGGCTACGTCCACAAAACTTTTCTCTAAAATTTATCTCAAAGTTCTTTGGGAATCCTTCCCAATTACAATGTTTATGAGCCTCGGCCCAAAGGAGATACCTTCCCCCAATAAAAATTTATGAGCCTCTGCTCAAAGGAGATACCTTCCCCCAATAAAAATTTATGAGCCTCTGCTCAAAGGAGATACCTTCCCCTCTGCTCTGGAAATGATCCCTTAGAATATCAACTACCTCTACCTCTTGCCAGCACGTGGAACTCCTTTCCACCGAAGACCTCCTGTCCTTAATGCTTAGCCTAAGAGACCTCTGCCTTCTATGATCACATCCACAACAGCTCAAAAACCTATACCAAACATAGTCAGTAGGTCTAGTACAAGTCTTCCTTTGTCTGTCAGATCTATCCAACTCTTGAACAAATCAATCCTCTGCATACAAGCCTTCTCAAAGACTTGCCAAATCTATCCTCAGGTTCTTATCCTAGAACCAGTGCACCTCTGTCCTCAAGTTCTCTGATAGAACCATCAAACTCATCTCACAAGTCCTTTGCTAGGACCTGTCCAAATCTGCTCACAAGTCCCCATCGGAACTTGTCCAAAATGGCTCACAAGTCCCCACCGAAACCTATCCGAAAACTGCTCACAAGTCCCCACCGAAACCTGTCCAAAAACTGCTCACAAGTCCTCACCGAAACCATCAAACTCAGCTCAATCTCAATCTCAAATCTGAAAACTCAACTCAATATCTGAAATGGATAGGATAGAATGCTTTCTTTCAAGAACATGAAACCCCAACAATTGCCAACTATGCAAAGAATCACATAACAATGATACTCATATTCTTTTCACCATCAATTAGGGCTTCAACAACAATGCTCATCAACCAAGGTTCAATCAACACCATTTAACTCAAAACACAACCTTGAAGCATTTCACAATCAACATTAGAAAAGGAAACAAGTAGAACTCCTTTCCTCTCCAACATTATTTAAACAAAAAGCATCCACCAACTCAAATCACAATAGCACAAAACAACTTTTCAAATCATCAACAAAGAAGTAAGCCCAACACTTTAACCAAGTAAAGAATAGCTTGATTATAACCAATTTAATGAAAGCTAATGTCAATCTCAAAGCTACCCACTTAAGGTTTCATACTTTCACACAAGAAGCAATTTTAACCTTAAAAAATCATGCTTTCATTTCCATAATCAAACAAAAGCACTCTCAAAAATACAAGAAATATTTATCCCTTATACACCTTATTTCTCCCTTATAGTCTTATCAAAAATAAACTTTATCTCTCTTAAGAATGCAATAAGATAATGCAAACAACACCTTAAAAAGAATATTTTATCAAAATAAAGCAAGCTTCAAACTCCTTATAACTCCTAAGCTGTTTTTCTCTCTAATAAACTTCCTCCATCCGCAAAATACACTAGCAAAAATTAATTTCGAAAATACCTTGGCCAACACCAAAAATCATGCTATGGAGAAATTGCGCACAAACTCTAACACCACCCGCTGCGTCCACTTCAACAAAGAAAAAACCCTTTCACATTATTCGAGTGCGGAACCTCCCATTCGGGTAGCGCGCCAACATCCTAGCCACTACTGGTGTGCCAAAGACGTCCGATGAGGTTTGAACCTCACTCTGTTTCCCTTGTACCTTCTATGCCAAGGCTAAAATAAACAACAGGCCTCCCTATCTTTTGATGTGAACAACGACAATGAAACCTTATGGTGGATACAAAACATGAACGACGGATATCCGAACAATGGATCACGAAATCTCAGCTAAGAAGAAATCAAATATTAGATCGCGAAATCATAGCAAGCAACACTTTTCAAAAATGCGGATGGGATAATCTTTGATCTTCATCGTGGGAGATTTATATGCATATTTCCTATAAACTCTTGACGTCGACAAGGATTTTAACACGTCGGCAGAGGAGTTTAACATGTCGGTGGAGGTCTTGGCTAGCGCCCACAATATTAGAACATAGCGCCATCAAAGTTAAGACATTTGCGCCATGGGTTAGGAGAACCCAATGAAAACAATAAATTAATATTTATTTAAAAATAACTAAAAGGAACCTTAACAAGGTTTTTAATTATTTAAAAAAATACTTCCTCCTGGACCCAAATGCATTAAACTAATGCATCCACCTGTAATATTTAAACCTGCCAACTTGGGGTTTACAAATGACCTTTAAAAATGTCATGCCGTAACCTTCATCAAAACAAATTGTTTGACATCAAATCAAATTCCTTCAAGAGATTCTTGACATCAATGACAACTTATACACTTGAGCAAAGGCAATGTACCCAAATTACCCAAAATTTCCAACAATCTCCCCCTTTGTCAATGATGGCAAACCTTTACTGAAAACACTTCTCAAGAGCCAAAACTAAAACCAACTGTGCTAACAACTGAGAATCTTCCTTTGAAGTTTTGCTCCCCATGACTTGAAGCTCTCCTATTCACTTTTAAGCTCTACCCCTTACTCATATCTCTCCCCCTTTGTCATCAATGGCAAAGGGTCACCTTTGGGGCTCGGGACTAAGAATGAGCCTCTTAGCTTAGTCCCTCCCCCACCTCCTGATGAGATGATTAATTCTGGTATGGGAGTAAAACTCCCATTAGGCACTGATCATCATCAGCATCTATAACTTCCTTGTTGGGCCTTCTCTTGAACTCTTTTCCCATATTCTTGTTATTTTCATTGTTCTTGTTCTTGTTCTTGTTCTCATCCCTGTTCTTGTCCATGCCTTGATCCTTAGACCTGATCATGCCACTGTTCCTGTTCCTGTATTCTAGAATTTTAGCTCTACACTGTTTGATTATGTGACCTTCATTGTTGCACTTGAAACACTTGACGATGTTGTTTCTCCGAGGTAAACCCGATCTTCGAATCCACCGGTTCGACCAAACCCGTTCCGACCAAACCTATTCCGACCAAACCTATTCGAAAAAACCTATTCGACCAAACTTGTTCGGCCAAACTTGTTCGACCAAACCCGTTCCGACCAAACCTGTTCGGCCAAACTCGTTTCCGACCAAACCTATTCCTGTTATTTGCCTTGCAATAAACTGCCTTGTGCCCAAACTGTTTACAAGAGTAGCAATACCATTTAAAGTAACTAGCACTTCTAAAACTGTCATTTACCTTCTTCACTTGAGCCATGCAATGTGAAGCCATGTGACCAAAACTGTGACAAGAAAAACATCTACCTTGAAACTTTTCTTTATTTGACCTCTTAGGTTCTGAAAACTTCTTCTTCTCATTCTGAATTCTATTTTCTGTTTCTATGCATCTATCATTCAAGGACTCCTTTTCTGAAATACTTTCCTCATCAGAACTCTCTTCATTTTGGAGTCTCTTACTAGACTCTCCAACTTGTTCCTTGTGTGGCTTGACAAAACCAAGGCCTGTTTTTTCTATTGTCTTTCTTTGACCTTTGATGAGTGACTTAAAATTTTTGGAGCTATCTTGAAACCTGTAAAGTTTATCCTTGTACTCTTTAGTTTCCTCTTTCAAAGAAGCCATTTTTTGTTTTAACTCACTATACTCAAGAACCTTAGACTCTAACTCATCCTTGAGTTCCTGTGTCTTAGCTATAGAGAAGTCAAGACTTTCTATAAGATCATATCTTTCCATATAACATTCATCTAACTTATCCTTGAGTCTAGAATTCTTCTTTCTTTCCTTTTTCAAAGCACTAAGAGCACTAATAAGTTCACCTTCAAGATCTACTTCACCTTCCTCTATATCCTCCTCTATTTGTTTGCTTTTTGAATCATCAAAGCCTTTTTTATATTTCTTATCACTAGAGGTGCTACCATTTTCAAAAACCATACATGCATCTTCCTTGTAGTTTTCTGAAGCATCCTCATACATACTAGAAACCAAATCATTATTTGTGCAATCATCCTCAAGGTGACCAAAGTTTCCACATCTAAGAAATTTCATGATAATGAATCTATGTTTTGGTTCTTCCTCTTTTTCTGATATGAACATCTCATTTTCATCATCACTTGAAGAACTTTCACTATCACTACTAGAAAACTTACTTTCTTTGTCTAGGTAGAAACTCTTGATTGTTGTGCTCATCTTTTTTTTTCTTGTGATGCTTGTGCTTTTCAGAATCCTTGCTCTTAGAATCCTGTTTATCTTCATCACTTTCATTCTTGGGAACAGTACAATCAGTAGCATAATGACCAAACTTTCCACAATTGAAACATCTTACATTTTTCATACTTTTGTGCTTTCTAGAGAACTTGACTTTCTTGTTGTAATATGCATCTTCATCACTAGAAGACTCATCACTATCTTGAAGTTGTTTACCCTTGGATTTCATGGTAGCCTTGAAAGCTGCCTCTTTCTTGACATCAACCTTCACTTGAGTTATCAACTCAAATGCTGCAAGTATACTATGGAGCTCATCATTTTTCAACTTATCCAAATCTTTAGCTTCCTTAATAGCAGAAATATTTTCACTAAATCTATTAGGAAGAGATCTTAAAATCTTATCACAAACATCATTTTTAGCAAGCTCAAGACCTAAGTATTTCATGGAGTTAACAACCTCATCCATACGAAGCATGTAGTCACTAATATTTTCATCATCATTCATCTTGAGTTGTTCAAACATACCTTTGAAGTGTCTCAACTTGGCCTTTCTGACATTTGTATCACCTATATGAACCACCTTCAACTGTTTCCACATTTCACTAGTTGTCTTGCAGTGAATCACTTTGGTGAGATCTGCTTTTTGTAAGCCTTTTAGGATTGCATTCATTGCTTTTGAATTGCTGTGAAGTAGGAGCCTTTCTTCTTTAGTATTAGGACCATGTTCATGAATAGTGTACTCATCTTCGATCACTTCCCAAAACTCATTCCCAAGTGCCATTAGATGAACCTTCATCCTTGCACTCCAAAGACCAAAATTTGACCCATCAAGAATAGGTGTTGTATTGCCACTTGAATGATCCATTGTGTTCTTTACTAGCTTTTCCTTCAAGATGTTAAACTTTCCAAAAGCACCCGCTCTGATACCAATTGAAGAACACAAGCTTATACTGAGAGGGGGGGTGAACAGTATAAGACCTCTTTTTACTTTTTCCATTATACTTCAAAACAGTAAAGCAATATACCAAAAGCAATATCAAAGCAATGCACAATATCATCCATAAAGTGACACCAATTTTAACATGGTTCACCCAAAATTGTTGGGCTACGTCCACAAAACTTTTCTCTAAAAGTTATCTCAAAGTTCTTTGGCAATCCTTCCCAATTACAATGTTTATGAGCCTCGTCCCAAAGGAGATACCTTCCCCTAATCAAAATTTATGATCCTCTGCTCAAAGGAGATACCTTCCCCCAATCAGAATTTATGAGCCTCTACTCAAAGGAGACAACTTCCCCTCTGCTCTGGAAATGATCCCTCAGAAGATCAACTGCCTCTACCTCTTGCTAGCATGTTGAACTCCTTTCCATTGAAGATCTCCTGTCCTCAATGCTTAGCCTAAGAGACCTTTAACTTCTATGATCACGTCCACAGTAGCTCAGCAACCTGTACCAAACATAGTCAATCGGTCTAGTACAAGTCTTCCTTTGTTTGTCAGATCTGTCCAACTCTTGAACAAATCAATCCTCTGCATACAAGCCTTCTCAAAGACTTGCCAAATCTGTCCTTAGGTTCTTCTCCTAGAACCAGTGCACCTTTGTCCTCAAGTTCTCTGATAGAACCATCAAACTCAGCTCACAAGTCCTCTACTAGGACCTATACAAATCTGCTCACAAGTCCCCACCGGAACCTGTCCAAAACTGCTCACAAGTCCCCATCGAAACCTGTCCAAAAACTGCTCACAAGTCCCCATCGAAACCTGTCCAAAAACTGCTCACAAGTCCTCATCAGAACCATCAAACTTAGCTCAATCTCAATATCAAATCTGAAAACTCAACTCAATATCTGAAATGGATAGGATAGAATGCTTTCTTTCAAAAACATGAAACCCAACAATTGCCAACTATGCAAAGAATCACATAACAATGATACTCATGTTCTTTTCACCATCAATTAGGGCT
This sequence comes from Wollemia nobilis, assembly GCA_028583015.1. Taxonomy (NCBI): domain Eukaryota; kingdom Viridiplantae; phylum Streptophyta; class Pinopsida; order Araucariales; family Araucariaceae; genus Wollemia; species Wollemia nobilis. Next base: position 145,362 of record JAQPPZ010000188.1, read on the forward strand.
TCAACAACAATTCTCATCAACCAAGGTTCAATCAACACCATTTAACTCAAAACACAACCTTGAAGCATTTCACAATCAACATTAGAAAAGGAAACAAGTAGAACTCCTTTTCTCTCCAATATTATTTGAACAAAAAGCATCCACCAACTCAAATCACAATAGCACAAAACAACTTTTCAAATCATCAACAAAGAAGTAAGCCCAACACTTTAACCAAGTAAAGAATAGCTTGATTATAACCAATTTAATGAAAGCTAATGTCAATCTCAAAGCTGCCCACTTAAGGTTTCACATTTTCACACAAGAAGCAATTCTAACCTTAAAACATCATGCTTTCATTTCCATAATCAACCAAAAGCACTCTCAACAATACAAGAAATATTTATCCCTTATACATCTTATTTCTCCCTTATAGTCTTATCAAAAATAAACTTTATCTCTCACAAGAATGCAATAAGATAATGCAAACAACACCTTAAAAAGAATATTTTATCAAAATAAAGCAAGCTTCAAACTCCTTATAACTCCTAAGCTGTTTTTCTCTCTAATAAACTTCCTCCATTCGCAAAATACACTAGCAAAAATTAATTTCGAAAATACCTTGGCCAACACCAAAAATTACGCTATGGAGAAATTGCACACAAACTCTAACACCACCCACTGCGTCCACTTTAATGAAGAAAAAACCCTTTCACATTATTCGAACGCGAAACCTCTCGTTTGGGTAGCGTGCCAACAACCTAGCCGCTACCGGTGCGCCAAAGGCGTCCGATGAGGTTTGAACCTCACTCTGTTTCCCTTGTACCTTCTATGCCAGGGCTAAAATAAACAACAGGCCTCCCTGTCTTCTGACACGAATGATGACGATGAAACCTTACGACGGATACAAAACATGAACGGCGGATATCCGAACAACGGATCACGAAATCTCAGTGAAGAAGAAATCGAACATCAGATCGTGAAATCACAACGAGCAACACTTTTTGAAAATGTGGATGGGATAATCTTTGATCTTCATCGTGGGAGATTTATATGCATATTTCCCATAAACTCTTGACATTTGCGAGGATTTTAACACGTCGGCGGAGGAGTTTAACACGTCGACGGAGGTCTTGGCTAGCGCCCACAATCTTAGAACATAGCGCCATCAAAGTTAAGACATTTGCACCATGGGTTAGGAGAACCCAATGCAAACAATAAATTAATTTTTATTTAAAAATAATTAAAAATAACCTTAACAAGGTTTTTAATTATTTAAATAAATACTTCCTCCTGGACCCAAATGCATTAAACTAATGCATCCACCTGTAATCTTTAAACCTACCAACTTGGGGTTTACAAAAGACCTTTGAAACTGTCATGTCGTAACCTTCATCAAAACAAATTGTTTGACATCAAATAAAATTCCTTCAAGAGCTTCTTGACACCAATGACAACTTATACACTTGAGCAAAGGCAATGTACCCAAAGTACCCAAAATTGCCAACAAAATTTTTTTGTTCCTAACAAAAAGAATGCTATAAGTGTGTCAAATAATACATTATAAAAGATATTATAGATCTAAAAATGTTTATGAAGGAACATCTGCAAAAACAAAGATCACAAATGAAGATTCAGAGAATTTGTTCTTAGCTGTAGCATGCTCAAGTGAACACCATAACTCATGGTTGATTAACTCAGGTGCTTTTTTCATATGATTAATCATAGGGAGGGGTTTTATGAATATTAAAATATAAATGGATGTGAAGTATTATTGGAATATAATTCGACACAAAAATCACTAGGTCGAGGAAGAGTCAAATTGAGGTTAAAATATAGAATAGTTAAAACCCTTCTTGGTGTGTTGCATATTCTAGGTTTGACAAGGAATCTGATATCCATTAGTAAGATGAATGATGTAGGTGTGACTATTAAATTCAATAAGGATAGCTACAATATGGTTCATGGATGCTTAGTTTTTACAAGGGGATTTCATACAAGAAATTTGTTCAAAGTTGAGGCTAGCATTGTAAGTATTGATTGCAATAACTCTTTAGTTATGGAGGAAATTAATATAGTAGAAGAAGCTCCAAGTATTCCTATAGTGAATACAATGTTGTGGCATGAACACATGGGGCACATTGGTGAGAAAGGTCTTCAAACATTGAAAATGAAAGGTATAGTTGAAGGAATTTCTAATTGCCCATTAAATATTGATTTTTGTGAGCATTGTATTTTTGGAAAGAAAACCAGTATTAAGTTTCCAAGTATTGCTATAATATTTGAAGGAATTTTGCATCTACTTCACAATGATGTTTTTAGACCTGCAAAAGTACCATAATTAGGTAAATCCATCTATTTGGTAACATTTATAGATGACTTATCAAGAAAGACCCAGGCATACTTTTTATGGTACAAATATGATGTTTTCAATAAATTTAAAGAGTTCAAGGCTCTTGTAGAAAATTAAACAAAGAAAAATATATATTTTTTGAGATTATGGTAGTGAGTATTTCTCTAATGAATTTGAGTTGTTTTGCAAGGGTTGTGGAATAGATAGGTATAAAATAACTCCATATACTCCACAACATAATGGATATGCAAAATGGATGAACAAAATATTGATGGATAAGGCTAGAAGCATGCTAAGTGATGTATGGTTAGAAAATAAATTATAGGCAAAAACTATGTTAATTGCTTGCTACCTCATCAATAGATATTCTACCTCAACTTTGGTGGATAAAATTCTACAGGATGTTTGGACTAGTAAGAAACCCTCTCTCAATAATATAAAAGTTTTGGTTGTGAAGCTTATATGTATGTCTCAAAAGATAGAATGACTAAGCTAGATTATAAATCTAAGAAATGCATATTTCTAGGTTATAGTATTGGTGTGAAAGGATATAATTTGTGAAATCCAAAAACATAGAAGATTACTTATATTTATAAAGTGATCTTTATATAAACAAAAGGGGTTCCAAAATAGGAAATGCAACCAAGAAAAGGACCAAAAATACTTCAGGTAAAATTGGAACAAGAGAAAGAATGTCCTGTGGTAGAACCTAAATTATAGAGAGAGTCTAAAGAGTAATATTTAAAGGAATAAGGCAAGTAGGAAGCTAACTATGCAGAACCTAGAACTCCAATTTTGAGAAGATTAAATTGGGTGAGAAGACTCCCATAAAGGTATAGCCCTGCAAATTTTTGTTTTGTATTTAATTTATCAGTTACTTATAAAGAACCCAATATTGTAAATGAGACACTTCAATCAAGTGAGAATAAGTCCTTGAAAAGGGTTGTAGAAGAAGAAATTGAGTACTTGGATAAAAATAAGACATGGGACTTGGTGAAATCACCCCTTGCTAGAAAACATATTGGTTGTAAGTGGTTATTTAAGAAAATGTACAATTTAGAAGGAAAGTTGGAGAAGTACAAAGCTCACCTGGTAGAAAAAGGATTTTCTCAAGTGGAGAGAATTAACGTTTGTGAGACTTTTTATCATGTGTCTATGTTAACATCAATTATAGTTTTTTTGGCTATTTCTACTACTTTTGATATTGAAATAGAAAATATGGATGTAAAGACAAATTTTCTACATGGTGAACTTGATGAAGAAATATATATATATATATATATATATATATATATATATATATATATATATCACAACCAGAATAATTCATGGTAAAAGGTAAGGAGGACTTGGTGTGCAAGCTAGAGAAGTCTCTTTATGGGTTGAAGTAGTCTCCAAGGATGTGGAACAAAAAAATTGATAGGTTTGTTTTAACACTTGATCTTGGAAAAATTAAATCAAATCCATGTGCGTATTTCAAAAATGAAGGTGAAAATTTTGTTATCATTGTATTGTATATGGATGACGTATTGTTAATTGGTAACAATAAAGAGATTATAGAATTACTAAAATCTTAAACATATTCTGAATTTGACGTGAAGGATTTGGGTGCTACAAAATTTATTTTAGGTATGGAAATAATAATGGGTTGTACAAATACAAATTTGTGGTTAAACCAAAGAAAATATGTTGATTTTATACTACAAAGGTTTAGGATGTATGATTGTAAACCGGTATGTACTCCATATTTGGTTGGTCAAAAGTTATTTTTTGAATAGTGTCCTAAAATAGATGAGGAAAATGAATAAATACATCATGTTCCTTATGCTAGTGATATGGATAGTCTATTGTATGCAATGGTCTATGCTCGACCTAATATTGCACATGTAGTGGGAGTAGTTAGTAGATATATGTCCAATCCAAGAAAGGAACATTGGACTATTTTAAAAAGGATCTCCAGATACTTATGTGGAACTATAGATTATGCTATTTGTTATGAAGGAATATCTGGAGATAATGATATTGTACATCTATAAGGGTTTGTGTATGTTGACTAGGCTGGAGATCTTGAAAACAAAATATCCAAGAGTACTTTTGTGTTTAGGCTATTTGGAGGAGTAGTAAGCTGGATGAGTAAAAATCAATCAATTGTTGCTTTATCCATAATGGAAGTACGGTACATTATAGTAACTCATACCTATAAAGAATCAATGTGTCTATAAAGGTTATGTTCAATACTTGGCATTAAGCATAAGGTTGTAAAAATTGATAGTGAGAGTCATAGTGTAATATTTTTGGCAAACAATCCTAGTTTTCATGATTGGTCAAAATATATTGGTATCAAGTACCATTTCATGAGAGAGATGGTTGAAGAGAATCGGGTGATATTGGGGAAAGTTCATATAGAGAAGAATATTTTTGATTCATTAACAAAGGTTGTACTTTCTCAAAAAAATTCTTGGTGTAGAAGATATATGGGGATGGTTGCCCTTAAAAATTGATAAAGGAAGTTTTAGCCCCTATGGAAAGCATTCAACAAGTGGGATAAATTTGGAATTATGTTTAATATTTTCCATGTTATTTAGGAGGGGTTAAATTTGAAAGGAATTTACACTCTGTAAACATTTCCTCATTGGGGTTCGAGGCCGAGCCAGGCCTTAAGTGGGGGTACAAGGGTGGTAGCCCCTATTTGGGGTCTTGAGGCATTAGCCCTTGGGGAAACATTTTTATGGATTTAAGCTACTTTTAGACCCATATGGACGTTTTTGGGTTAATGTAATGTTAGCCCATGGTAATGTAAAACCCCTTCTTGTGTTATTGGTATATAAAGTAGCGTTTTCATGAGAGTTTGATAGTGAATTTGCAAGAAATATAATCTCAAGAAAAAATTGAACATAAGGATATTATTCTATTGGATATGATCAAGTTTATACAATAAGGATATATCCTTGCTAGATTTTTTCTTGAAAGGGTTGCTTAGGATAAATTCTTGTGTAATGTGTTCTTCTATATTTTTCCTTTCATTATGCAATTAATGCTTTTATAGATTTTATTTAATAGGGTATTTTTAATTTCCATTCAAGGCCTCCCTTTACCCTCATTAGTGAAATGAATATGGTCCTAACTAGGTAAAATCCAAATTTTTACCGAGTTCATATCTAATTTTTCCCAACTAGTCTAATCACTAACATAAATATTGATAAATTACAACACCCTAGCCTAGACTAATGAAGGAAAAAGGGCCTTTCAAGACATAAGTTATTCAATAACCAAAGCCCCATTCCTAGTCAATTCTATTTTTCTAAATATTTTAGGCTCTGTGGTTGGGATAGATAAAAGTATTGCTATAGTGCTTACTTAGAAAAATGATAAATATGAGAAACACCCCATCCAATATATGATTCAAGTCCTCCATAAATGTTCTCTTTGGAATTTTATATACTATCTATAATAAAACAAAAATACCATACTTCTAGTTCATCCTAATGTCCAATCCATTATACTTCATAGAAAATTGGGGAAAAGAGGGATGGATGAATAAAAGGAATTCAAGAATTTGGCACAACTATCAAACCCATCAATATCATCAAGGGTAGATCCTTATGATAAAACTTGACAATGTATGTTTCAAAATATATAATTGCCTTGGTATAGGAGATAGATTTGAATGACCAAACATGGTGGATGGGGAACATTTTTTGGCACATGGTCATTGAGAAGTTTAGACAAGAATTTATATTCTTTGAAAGGATCAAATTTAAGTAAAAAGCAATGCATTATATGTGGGTCAATGGTGTTTTATTCAAATAAGGATATAATGACATCTTGTTGAGGTGTCTTGCAAAAAAAAATATAGAGTCTCTAATCAAGGAGTATCATGATAAAAGAGAAAAAAAAATTACATTGACCATGACCCATAAAATCCTAGGGGATGGATACTATTGACCCACAATTTTCTAATTGTTTCTAATGGGTTAACAATTCTAAATCTTGTTGTATGTTCATGGGAAAGAGGAGAAAAATATTGATGTCCCTAAAGCCCATTATTGTCACACATTTCCAACAACGGGACCTATATTTCATCAATAAAATAAGTTTTCTATCAAGTGTTGGGCATGGGTGGATCCTCACCACCATAGATTACTTTACAAAATGGTCAAATATCAATTCTCCTTATCAAGAGGTCATTTTTTAGCTCTTGGAAGACATCATAACTAGATTTAGCATGACATATGCCATAATAATTGATAATTCAAGCTAATTTAAATATGCCAAAGTAATGAAATGTACCTTGGAATATGGGTTCTTAAGATATCCTCAACTTATTATCCCTAGGGAAATGGATTGGCAAAATCAACAATAAAAACATAACAAGGATATTAAAGAAAACCATAATCAACTAACAAAGGGACTATTATAGAATTTAAGAATCAACCATCTATATGAAGAACACAAGCTTATACTGAGAGGGGGGGTGAACAGTATAAGACCTCTTTTTACTTTTTCCTTTATACTTCAAAACAGTAAAGCAATATACCCAAAGCAATATCAAAGAAATGCATAATAACATCCACAAAGTGACACCAATTTTAACGTGATTCACCTAGAATGGCTGGGCTACGTCCACAAAACTTTTCTCTAAAAGTTATCTCAAAGCTCTTTGGGAATCCTTCCCAATTACAATGTTTATGAGCCTCGGCCCAAAGGAGATACCTTCCCCTAATAAGAATTTATTAGCCTCTGCTCAAAGGAGATACCTTCCCCTCAATCTAGATTTATGAGCCTCTACTCAAAGGAGATACCTTCCCCTCAATCTGGATTTATGAGCCTCTGCTCAAAGGAGATACCTTCCCCTCTACTCTGGAAATGATCCCTCAGAAGATCAATTGTCTCTACCTCTTGCCAGCATGTGGAAGTCCTTTCCATCGAAGACCTCTTATCCTCAATGCTTAACCTAAGAGACCTCTACCTTATGATCACGTCCACAGTAGCTCAACAACCTGTACCAAACATAGTCAGTCGGTCTAGTACAAGTCTTCCTCTCGTCTGTCAGATCTATCCAACACTTGAACAAATCAATCCTCTGTACACAAGCCTTCTCAAAGACTTGCCAAATCTGTCCTCAGGTTCTTCTCAAAGAACCAGTGCATCTCTGTCCTCAAGTTCTCTGATAGAACTCTCAAAACTCAACTCACAAGTCCTCTGCTAGGACCTGTCCAAATCTGCTCACAAGTCCCCACCGAAACCTGTCCAAAACCTCAGCAAGCTCACCAAGAAAAACTTTCTTAGTAGGAAATCACAAGGTGAATTGTTAGAGACCCAATGTGATTTGTCAAACTCATAGAAGCATAAAGAGAATTGTTAGAGACTCAATATGTTCTATACTCAACTCCCAATCTCAAAACTCAACTCAAATCAACTCAGCTCAAACTCAATCTCAAATCTGAAAACTCAACTCAACCTCAATCTCAAATCAGAAAACTCAACTCAACCTCAATCTCAAATCTGAAAACTCAACTCAAAATCTGAAATGGATAGGATAGAATGCTTTCTTTCAAGAACATGAAACCCCAACAATTGCCAACTATGCAAAGAGTCACATAACAATGATACTCATGTTATTTTCACCATCAATAAGGGCTTCCACAACAATGTTCATCAAACAAGGTTAAATCAACACCATTCAGCTCAAAACATAACCTTGAAGCATTTCACAATCAACATCAGAAAAGGAAAACAAGTAGAAATCCTTTTCTCTCCAATATTGTTTGAACAAAAAGCATCCACCAACTCAACTCACAATAGCATAAAAACAACTTTTCAATTCATCAACAAAGGAGTAAGCTCAACACTTTAACCAAGTAAAGAATAGCTTGATGATAACCAACTTAATGAAATCAAATGTCAATCTCAAAGCTGCCCACTTAAGGTTTCACAACTTCACACAAGAAGCAATTAACATTAAAACACCATGCTTTCATTTCCATAATCAACCAAAAGCACTCTCAACATTACAAGAAACATGTATCCCTTATACACCTTATTTCTCCTTGATTGTCTCATAAAAATTAAATTTTATCTCTCATAAGAATGCAATAAGATATTTCAACAACACCTTCAAAATAATCTTTTATCAAATTAACAACAAGCTTTAAAACCCTTATGACTCCTAAGCTGTTTTTCTTCTAATAAACATCCTCCATCTGCAACATACACTTAGCAAAAGATTAATTTCGAAAAATACCTTAGCCAACAACAAAAATCGCTATGGAGAAATTGCACCTAAAATCTAACACCACCTACTGCAACCACTTCATGTCAAAAAACCCTTTTGCATGATTCGAACGTGGAACCTCCTTTTTGGGTAGCGCGCCAACAGCCTAGCCGCTATCGATGCACCAAAGCCATCCGATGAGGTTTAAACCTCACTCTATTATGCTTGTCCCTTCTATGCCAAGGAAAATAAAACACAGTCCTCCTTTCCTTCTGACGCCAACTCACAGACGACAAGCTATATGGAGGATTCGACAAACGGTGAGACAATCAAACGAACAGCGAATTACAAAGACGACGAAGACACACAGTCGAACAACAGATTACAAAAATGGTGAAGACACACAAACGATCAGCGGATTACAAAAATGGCGAAGACACAGCCAAACAGTGGATTACGAAAACGACGAAGACACACAGTCGAAAACATAGCGAGCAACTTTCTATCGAATTTTGGATGGGATGCATATTTGTTTTCATCGAGAGATATTTATATAATTCTTCCATAGGCTTTTTGATGTCGGTGGAGGTCTTTAACACGTCGGTAGAGGTCTTGGCTAGCGCCCACAAAGCTAAAACATAGCGCCCACCTTGTTAAGACATTTACGCCATGGATTAGGAGAACCCATGCAAATAATAAATTAATATTTATTTAAAAATAATTAAATGGAACCTTAACAATGTTTTTTAATTATTTAAATAAATACTTCCTCCTGGACCCAAATGCATTAAACCAATGCATCCACCTGTAATCTTTAAACCTGCCAACTTGGAGTTTGCAAAAGACCTTTGAAACTGTCATGTCGTAACCTTCATCAAAACAAATTATTTGACATCATATCAAATTCCTTCAAACGCTTCTTGACATCAATGACAACTTATACACTTGAGCAAAGGCAATGTACCCAAAGTACCCAAAATTGCCAACAAATCTCCCCCTTTGTCATTGATGGCAAAACTTTACTTAAAATACTTCTCAAGAGCCAAAACTAAAACCAACTATACTAACAACTGAGAAACTGTGCCCACAACTGAGAATATTCCTTTGAAGTTTTGCTCCCCCTGACTTGAAGCTTTCCTCTTCACTTTGAATCTCTCCCCCTTACTCATATCTCTCCCCCTTTGTCATCAATGGCAAAGGGCCACATTTGGGGCTCGGGACTAAGAATGAGCCTCTTAGCTTAGTCCCTCCCCCACCTCCTGATGAGGTGATTAATTCTGGGGTGGAAGTAAAACTCCCATTAGGCACTGATCATCATCAGCGTCTATAACTTCCTTGTCGGGCCTTCTCTTGAACTCTTTGTCCATATTCCTATTCTTGTCACTATTCTTGTTCTTGTTCTCATCCTTGTTTTTGTCCATGTCTTGATCATTGGACCTAATCATGCCACTGTTCCTGTTCCTGTATTCTGGAATTTCAGATCTACACTGTCTGATTATGTGACCTTCATTGTTGCACTTGAAACACTTGACGATGTTGTTTCTCTGAGGTAAACCTGATCTTTGAATCCACCTGTTCTAACCAAACTTGTTCTGACCAAACCTATTTTGACCAAACCTATTCTGACCAAACCTATTTTGATCAAACCTGTTCTTGTTATTTACCTTGCAATAGACTGCCTTGTGCCCAAACTATTGACAAGAGTAGCAATACCCTTTAAAGAAACTAGCACTTCTAAAATTTTCATTTACCTTCTTCACTTTGGCTGTGAAGCCATGTGACCAAACCTGTGACAAGCAAAACATCTGCCTTGAAATTTTCCTTTATTTGACCTCTTGGGTCCTGAAAATTCTTCTTCTCATTCTGAATTCTATTTTCTATTTATGTGCATCTATCATTCAAGGACTCATGATCTGAAATACTTTCCTCATTAGAACTCTCTTTCTTTTGGAGTCTCTTACTAGACTCTCCAACTTGTTCCTTGTGTGGCTTAACAAAACCAAGGCATGTTTTATCTATTTTCTTTCTTTGACCTTTGATGAGTGACTTAACCTTTTTGGAGCTATCTTGAAACCTGTAAATCTTATCCTTGTACTCTTTAGTTTCCTCTTTCAAAGAAGCCATTTTCTGTTCTAACTCACTATACTCAAGAACCTTAGACTCTAACTCATCCTTGAGTTCTTGTGTCTTAGCTATAGAGAAGTCAAGACTTTCTATAAGATCATCTCTCTCCATACAACATTCATCTAACTTATCCTTGAGTCTAGCATTCTTCTTTCTTTCCTTTTTCAAAGCACTAAGAGCACTAATAAGTTCACTTTCAAGATCCTTTATTTGATTGCTTTTTGAATCATCAAAGCCTTTTTTAGATTTCTTATCACTAGAGGTGCTACCCTTTTCAAAGACCATACATGCATCTTCCTTATAGTTTTCTGAAGCATCCTCATACATACTAGAAACCAAATCATTATTTGTGCAATCATCCTCAAGGTGACAAAAATTTCCACATCTAAGACATTTCATGATAATGAATCTATGTTTCGGTTCTTCCTCTTTTTCTGATATGAACAACATCTCATTTTCATCATCACTTGAAGAACTTTCACTATCACTACTAGAACACTTACTTGCTTTGTCTAGGTAGAAACTCTTCTTGTGCTTGTGAGAATACCTCTTTCCTTGATTGTTGTGCTCATCTTTGTTTTTCCTGTGATGCTTGTGCTTTTCAGAATCCTTACTCTTAGAATCCTATTTATCTTCATCACTTTCATTCTTGGGAACAAAGTCAATAGCATAATGACCAAACTTTCCACAATTGAAACATCTTATATTTTTCATACTTTTGTGCTTTCTAGAGAACTTGCCTTTCTTGTTGTAATATGCCTCTTCATCACTAGAAGACTCATCACTATCTTGAAGCTATTTACCCTTGGATTCCTTGGTAGCCTTGAAAGTCGCCTCTTTCTTGACATCAACCTTCACTTGAGTTCTCAACTCAAAGGTTGCAAGTATACTATGGAGCTCATCCTTTTTCAACTTATCCAAATCTTTAGCTTCCTCAATAGCAGAAATCTTTTCACTAAATCTATTAGGAAGAGATCTTAAAATCTTATCACAAACATCATTTTTAGCAAGCTCAAGACCTAAGTCTTTCATGGAGTTAACAACCTCATCCATACGAAGCATGTAGTCACTAATATTTTCATCATCATTCATCTTGAGTTGTTCAAACATACCTTTGAAGTGTCTCAACTTGGCCTTTCAGACATTTGTATCACCCGTATGAACCACCTTCAACTGATTCCACATTTCACTAGTCTGTCTTGCAGTGAATCACTTTGGTGAGATTTGCTTTCTGTAAGCCTTTCAGGATTGCATTCATTGCTTTTGAATTGCTATGATGTAGGAGCCTTTCTTCTTTAGTATTAGGACCATGTTCAGGAATAGTGTACTCATCTTCAATCACTTCCCAAACATCACTACCAAGTGCCATTAGATGAACCTTCATCCTCGCACTCCAAAGACCAAAATCTAACCCATCAAGAATAGGTGTTGCATTGCCACTTGAATGATCCATTGTGTTATTTACTAGCTTTTCCTTCAAGCTGTTAAACTTTTCGAAGGCACCCGCTCTGATACCAATTGAAGAACACAAGCTTATACTGAGAGGTGAGGTGAACATTATAAGACCTCTTTTTACTTTTTCCTTTATAATTCAAAACAATAAAGCAATATACCCAAAGCAATATCAAAACCTTGCATAATAACATCCGCAAAGTGACACCAATTTTAACGTGGTTCACCCAGAATGGCTGGGCTACGTCCACAAAACTTTTCTCTAAAAGTTATCTCAAAGTTCTTTGGGAATCCTTCCCAATTACAATGTTTATGAGCCTCGGCCCAAAGGAGATACCTTCCCCTAATAAGAATTTATGAGCCTCTGCTCAAAGGAGATACCTTCCCCTCAATTTGGATTTATGAGCCTCTGCTCAAAGGAGATACCTTTCCCTCAATCTGGATTTATGAGCCTCTGCTCAAAGGAGATACCTTCCCCTCAATCTGGAAATGATCCCTCAGAAGATAAACTACCTCTACCTCTTGCCAGCACGTGGAACTCCTTTCCACCAAAGACCTCCTGTCCTTAATGCTTAGCCTAAGAGACCTCTGCCTTCTATGATCACGTCCACTGCAGCCTCAAGAACCTATACCAAACATAGTCAGTCGGTCTAGTACAAGTCTTCCTCTATCTGTTAGATCTATCCAACACTTGAACAAATCAATCCTTTGCACACAAGCCTTCTCAAAGACTTACCAAATCTATCCTCAGGTTCTTCTCAAAGAACCAGTGCATCTCTGTCCTCAAGTTCTATGATAGAACTCTCAAAACTCAGCTCACAAGTCCTCTGCTAGGACCTGTCCAAATCTGCTCACAAGTCCCCACCGAAACCTGTCCAAAACCTCAACAAGCTCACCAAGAAAAAATTTCTTAGTAGGAAATCACAAGGTGAATTTTTAGAGACCCAATGTGATTTGTCAAACTCATAGAAGCATAAAGAGAATTGTTAGAGACTCAATATGTTCTATACTCAACTCCCAATCTCAAAACTCAACTCAAATCAACTCAGCTCAAACTCAATCTCAAATCTAAAAACTCAACTCAACCTCAATCTCAAATCAGAAAACTCAACTCAACCTCAATCTCAAATCTAAAAACTCAACTCAAAATCTGAAATGGATAGGATAGAATGCTTTCTTTCAAGAACATGAAACCCCAACAATTGCCAACTATGCAAAGAATCACATAACAATGATACTCATGTTCTTTTCACCATCAATAAGGGCTTCAACAACAATGTTCATCAAACAAGGTTCAATCAACACCATTCAGCTCAAAACATAACCTTGAAGCATTTCACAATCAACATCAGAAAAGGAAAACAAGTAGAACTCCTTTTCTCTCCAATATTGTTTGAAAAAAAAGCATCCACCAACTCAACTCACAATAGCATAAAAATAACTTTTCAATTCATCAACAAAGGAGTAAGCTCAACACTTTAACCAAGTAAAGAATAGCTTGATTATAACCAACTTAATGAAAGCAAATGTCAATCTCAAAGCTGCCCACTTAAGGTTTCACAAATTTGCACAAGAAGCAATTAACCTTAAAACACCATGCTTTCATTTCCATAATCAACCAAAAGCACTCTCAACATTACAAGAAACATGTATCCCTTATACACCTTATTTCTCCCTTATTGTCTCATAAAAAATAAAGTTTATCTCTCATAAGAATGCAATAAGATATTTCAACAACACCTACAAAATAATCTTTTATCAAAATAACAAGCTTTAAAACCCTTATGACTCCTAAGCTATTTTTCTTCTAACAAACATCCTCCATCCATAGCATACACTTAGCAAAAGATTAATTTCGAAAAATACCTTAGCCAACAACAAAAATCGCTATGGAGAAATTGTGCCCGAAATCTAACACCACCTGATGCAACCACTTCATATCGAAAAACCCTTTCGCGTGATTCGAATGCGAAACCTCCCGTTCGAGTAGCGCGCCAACAACCTAGCCGCTACCGGTGCTCCAAAAGCACCCAGTGAGGTTTAAACCTCACTTTGTTATGCTTGTCCCTTCTATGCCAGGGAAAATAAAACACAGTCCTCCCTTCCTTCTGATGCCAACTCACAGGCGACAAGCTATATGGAAGATTCGACAAATGGCGAGACAATCAAATGAATAGCGGATTACGAAGACAGTGAAGACACATAGCCAAAAAGCAAATTACGAAAATGGTGAAGACACACAAACGATCAGCGGATTACAAAAATGGTGAAGACACACAGCCGAACAGCGGATTATGAAAACAATGAAGACACACAGTCGAAAACACAGCGAGCAACTTTATATCGAATTTCGGATGGGATGCATCTTTGTTTTCATCGAGAGATATTTATATGAATTCTTCCATAGGCTTTTTGACGTCGTTGGAGGTCTTTAACATGTCGACGGAGGTCTTGGCTAGCGCCCACAAAGCTAAAACATAGCGCCCACCTTGTTAAGACATTTGCGCCATGGATTAGGAGAACCCATGCAAATAATAAATTAATATTTATTTAAAAATAATTAAATGGAACCTTAACAAGGTTTTTTAATTATTTAAATAAATACTTCCTCCTGGACCCAAATGCATTAAACCAATGCATCCACCTGTAATCTTTAAACCTCGCCAATTTGGAGTTTGCAAAAGACCTTTGAAACTCGTCATGCCGTAACCTTCATCAAAACAAATTATTTGACATCAAATCAAATTCCTTCAAACGCTTCTTGACATCAATGACAACTTATACACTTGAGCAAAGGCAATGTACCCAAAGTACCCAAAATTGCCAACACTATAGCACACCAAAGAAATCATCAATATATTGCTTTCAACAAATGTCTTCTTTATATAAACAACGCTAGGAAAATAAAGAAGCAAAATGTTATTTATATTACTACATAAAGTGATGATCATGTAGCACAAGGGTGTAGTATTCCTGGTGGGGAGGTGATTTATAATACTTAGGATGGTCAACTTACTATTCCCAACTTATGCACCAAATCGTACAATCGTACAGTCTCCCAAACTACTAGTTTATGCCCAATGAACAACTTGTACGGAACCCAAATCGACACACTGTACGATCCAAAATCATATAGTGATGGAGCTTGTATGATTCCACACTCAACAAATCCTTCATATTCAGTTTTGCAAGCTATCGTACATAGTTTTGTAACCAAACTAGTCGATTTCCCAAAACTGCCAAATCGGGTAAATTCCCTTCAATCGCATAAACTACCAAATCGGGTAAAGTCCTTCTGTACGATTTGTACGAACTCTGGTGTATGATATGTATGAAAAAAAGGTACAACCAAGTTCTAAATTGGATATTCTACTAGACCAATCTCTCTTAGATAGGTTTTGTAAGGGTTTAATATGGCAATTAATCCTTTTCCAATAACATGCAAAATAGATCAACGGGGTTTGAGAGAGTTGTATATCCAATGGCGATGCCCATAAATTGTACAATAGGGTTCAACACTTCTTCCTTGATATTACCATCATCACAGATCATCCTACAAAGCTACACCAGTGTTGGTTCAATCCAATTCCTCCATAGCAATGCATAAAATAGCCATAACAACAAGGAAGTACATGCAATAGAAGTAAACTGTAAAATGCTATTCTACCATTCTAGGATCATACACTGCGTAAGAGAAACCATGAATCATGTCAAGATTTATTATTATTCAACAATATCACTCAACAATGGAGATATGCAATAACAATCCACAGTCAGGACTCATAGTATTCCTCAATAACCAGAATAACACTAGATCATACAATCAAAAGATAACCAGACTTCAAAATTAAAATGGGGCCTTATATAATGTTGCCTAAGCTATTCCAAAGTGGTTCCTAAGGCAATTAGTTATTTACAACTGCCCATGCATAACGGAATGCATTAATTAAGACTTTTACTAAGTCTAATACCTTAATAATCAAATACATGCACAATTCCAACCTAAAATTACATTTCCCATGCATTTCATGTCATTTCATTACACCTTGTACGATTTGCCTTCACCTTGTATGGTTTGCCCTCCTGAATGTATGGTTTACTCCTACCTGTATGGTTTACAAAACTTGTCAAAATTGGGCAAATCCATTTATCACTTCTTCTTCTTCTTTGGGAGGTGGATTTGCTGCCTACATCTGCCCTCCCCTTTACTTTGGTCGGTGTCCTCACCGACTCATCCTTTTGTTTTAGTTGCACCTCATAATATGCGACCACAAATTTCAAGTCATCCACTTGGGATTGAAGAATTGTGCATTCATTCTTCAACCTGGTTGTGTAGTTTCCCATTTCCACTACTTTCACCCCATGGAAATTAGCTTTCTCTTCGGTAGTCTTCAGGAGTTCCCTCATTTGCTTTTCATGATCAGTGGCACTCTTCTTCAGCTTCTCCTGCAAATGTGCTTCTGTTCGAGTTGCCACCTGAAGCTCCTCATTCTTCTCTATAATGGTCTTCAGGTGGTGGTCAATATCAACCTCCAAGGCATGAACAGTATCTTCTCTGACCTTCAATTGCACTTGCTTCTCTAGGACCATATCATTATATCTTTTGTTGTCCTTTGTAAGCTCTTCTATCTTCTTGGCATGTGCTGCCATTTGCTCATATTTTTTAGCCAAATGTGTGTTCATATGTTCATCCTTTGCTCTAAGTTGAGCCTCCAACTCCTTAATCCTATCTTCTACCATCTACGAGACTTGTCGCTTCTCTTCTTCAAGAGAACTAAGTCTGGCCTCAAAATCAGCCTTGGTGCTTAGCAGTTCTTCTTCCAATTTCTTTATTTTCTCCTCTATCATAACCTTACACTTTTGCAATTCTTCCTCCATTTCAATCATCTCTTTTCGAGTGGCTTCCATCTCCTCCTTCTGAGCTTCCTTGAGCTGATAAATCTGCTCCAATCCTATGCTCAACCACTCTATCCAATGTGTTAGGAAGTTCAACTTCCTCAGAGTGATAGCCAATCCTGTAGTAACCCTCTTGTGTTCCAAATCTATTGTATTCATGGGACAAGTCGGATGATTGGTTCTATCCAGGTACAACCTCAGATGCTACCTATAATTGGTTCTCACTCCCTCTAGCAAGTCATCTCTTCCCAACATCATGGTTACCTCTTCCCTAGGTAACTTCCATGGGTGTTGTACATGAATGTCTACAATTCTCCTTGTACACTCCTCATTGCTCACCCATTCTATTATCTTCTCCAACTTGAGAGACACTTGTTCCTCCCACAACTTCAATTATCCTATGCGTCCAATACAAAACTATAATTTGGTGCTAGCTATGGCATTGCCTATCTGAGAGAAGAAATGTTCCACTTTATCTTCTACTCCTTGTGCCTCCTCCTCAGTTTCAATCTTGTCAAACTATGGTACCTCTAGAAGGTAGCTTGTTTGCATTCTTCATAGTTCCTCATCTATAGGAGTTTTTTCTTCCTCCTCTTCCATGTGGTGGCTAGAGCTTCCCCCGAGCTCTAGTAGTGCTCTCTCTATATTTATCTTTTCCCTTGGTGGAGTCCATTCTACTATCTTCTCCACCTCCACATCATCTTCTATATTCACAATCTCCTATTGAGATTGTTGTTGCTCTATCGATTCTTGGGCTTCTTTCTGTTCAGTGGAGCCCACCTGTTGCTCTTCAATCACCTACTCTTCTTCCTAATTCTATTGTATCTCCATCATTGTGACTTTTTCAACAATAGGTTCTTCTTGTTCTTGTGATGCTTTCACCTCTTCTTGCACATCACTTGGATTATTTTGATTTGAACTTCCCCCCATCATGAATTTGAAATGGGGCTTCTTCTTTTCTCTAGACTCTTCCTCTAAGGCTTCCACTCTCACTTTAGTTTCCTCCTTTTCCTCTTGAGTAGTGGTTGCTACTTCCTGTGCTATCTGCCTCACCTTTGTATCCTCCAATAATTTTGAAGAGTCTAAAATTTCAAATTCATTATGTTAGAAGATCTGTGGGGATTCCAGCATCTTCTCTACTTCTATCCAATTCCACTCATGCAGATCCAACTTCTTTGAGTCTGACTATCTCTTTTCCTCTTGTTGATCCTTCTATACAGTCTTGGTTTGTTTTTTTAGAACTAGATTCTTCACCATTCTTTCCCGTTGTCTCCTTGTCCTTATTTGTATTAGACTGGATTGCCTCCCCATAATTTCCTCCCTTTCCTGAACTGATGGCTGCTCCTACTATCATTGTTGAATTGCTTGTTGCTCTAGTTCAGGTTCCAACTTCCTAGGCCTTTTTCTTCAGGGGTGTACATCCTCATCATCCAAAGAAGTATCCTCTTATACCTCAATGGCATATTGCTCCTTTATTTGAGACTTCTCTAGAGTCTCCTTATAAAATGGTACTAACCTTGCCCACCTCAAAATGGTTGGTTGTCCTACCCTAACATTCCTAGGTTCTATCAAACCTGGAAAGTGGATTCCCATTTCCATAATAACATTTAATAACAATCCAATGGCATGGAAAGTCATTCCAAAGTTCTTTGATCTTTTTATTAGTACTTCATGCATCTTCCTTTCTAGATAGGTACCCCAATCATACTTGATCCCTTTGGTGATACCTTCTACATATTGAGCCATCCATATTGGCATCTCTGTAGCCCATGTATCTCCTGACAGTTGAGCCATCATAGTATTCATAGCACATGGCCAATCGTTCCCTTTCAACTAGCTCTACTTAATTCCTTGAGTCCCTACACCTGAGATCTTCACATTAGTTGGTGACTTCACATTGGTAAGCAAAGTGATGATTCGATATGTCTCAATCAGATCAACCAACTTCTTAACTATCTTCGTGTTGTATGCTAGAAATCCAAATGTCTTTCTGAATGCCTCTATCAAAACTTCTACTCTCACCAACATCTTGCCCACATTGACATAGGTAATTCTAGTTGTAGGATTATATGCCTAAACCATCTACAACAGATAGTTGTAGAAGAAGGTCTTCTGGTGTGGTGGCACTTGCGCTATTACAGCTACACCAACCTCCTCAAACTATTTTCTCCAGGGGTGGTTCTTGTTCTGTTCATTACTCCACCACCTCCTGCATGTCTCTCCTCCATGCTGTATGAATGATATATTCATTATCTCCACCTAACCTTCCTTAGGTCTGCTACTCAGATCCTCATCCAGATCTAGAACATGTACCTCACTCCTCAATTCCCTCCTCGAGATCCTCTCTTGTGCCATCCTCTCCTCTTAGTGTCTTGGTGGTGTTCTCCTTCGATCAGCCCTCCAGTACCTCTAACCTCTCCATGGCCTATATCCTCCTCTTCTCCAAGGATGAGTACCATGCCAATCATGGGACTAAAACTATCACCCTTGGTACTACCATGGCCATGACTCTCTCTCGTGTAGGGGTCCTGGTGACCATTCCACCCTATTGGCTGCAATTCTTCTTAACCGATATCTGAACTCTTCGGCTAAAATCATTTGCATGTCATACCTTCGATTATCTTGCTACTCAAACATCACCAATTCTACAATTAGAAGTATCTCAAAAATCATACAATCTACTATAAATCATACAATATGCTTTCCCACTTGCTCCTATACGGTTTCCTTATGAGCAACCCCTCCAGATCATACAATTATTCAATCTATCACTGTTCGATCTTCAAACTATTTGATCTTCTAAAAATCATACAACTATAACCTAAAATCATACAAGGATATACTACTCCATACAATATCCCTCTCTAGCTACTTCCCCTCATTGAATCCATACAATTCATATAATTTTCTCAAAATGGCTTAAAATAGCCCAAAAACTACTCAAAATCGCACAATATTTTTCTTGAGACCATACACTCCACCACAAAATCATACAATACATCTTTTCAAACCCTTATCCACCTAAAAATCATGTTTTTCACTTTCCTTCTATGATTTCTCTCCGACCCAATTGCTGAAATGCCTCGATCTATCTTTTCAATGCTTTTCGGGAGCAATTTTCCAAATTTTCCACCCTTGGCACAATTTATCCCCAAAAACAAAAATATTTGGCTATTCAATAGGGTTGTATAGTCTTCTCCTTCCTTTCCTCTATCTTCTCCAATTTATTTTTGGCTACTTTTGTCCAATTTAGGGTTTGTAGCTTCCTTTTCCTTGCAATTTCTCTGCTTCGACTTCAATCTGCCACTTTCTCAAACCCTAATGTATATTTTTCAACAACCTGGTTCATATTTGGATGCCTTCTACTACAAACCCTCCTTTATTTTTGGTTGAACTCGAAATCTTCCTTCAATGGAGTCAAACCCTTGCTTTTTCTCCCTTTTTTCTTCTCTAGTTCGATTTCTTTGAATGCGAAAAGTCTCCCTGGTGCGAGTTTAAAAATGGGTCATGAATTATTGTAGCTTACTGATGAGTTTTAATGCCCATGTAGTTGCCTCCATTCAGTTGCACGCTTTTCACCTTCGTCCTCCTAAAAAATTCGAATTCCTCTTTGTACGATTTTAAAAATTGCTAGGGTGAGCCTTGTATTTAAACTATCTTCAAACCCTAACCGCTCCAAATTTGAAATTGCACCACTTTGCATGTATTTTCATCTTCCTTTCCTAGATGATTGACAACTCATCACTTTTCATGCGATTTTTAACTTTTTCCCGTGCTTTTTCGACAACTCATCATTCCACACATGCGAACATTAAATGCGATGGTTGAAAATCGTACAACTGCACCTAAAACCATACATTGTATGATCTAGATCATACAACATGCCTTTTGTATGATTTTACATGTAATTTTTCCAATTTTACTTGTACGATCTCCCACTTGTGCTTTTTCAACTTTAAATTTGACTTTGTACAATCTATCACTTAGAGAATTTTTCTATTTTTCTCTCTCTTTGAAGAGGTCATCATTTCTGATTTTCAACCCACTTCCTTCTTAATTGCATCCCGAGGGATTTTCACAATTAAGGCATTTTATTTTTATTTTTATTTTTATTTTTTTTTCATTTCCTAACCTATTTACACTTACCATCATGGAAATCACATAGTGACATTCACTTGTACGATCCCATCGGATTCTTCTCTTGGAGGTTCGACCGTGACATTCTGAGTGGTTGTGTCACCTGGTGCCACTTGCTCCCTAGGTCGATTCATCTCCACTTGTGATGTTACTGAGTTCCCTGGCCTTCCCATACCATGTGTACAATTTGGAATTGTACAATTGCAAGCTGGAGTATCTTCACCTGGTGTCCTTTCCTCTTGTCATGCAGGTGATTGATCCCTTGGTAGCGATGTCCTTACTACTCTACTATCATTCGAGTGACTTCTCTGCCTATCCCTCCAGATCAATTCTAGCTCCAGACTTGGTGATCGGATCCTTTGTTGTCCCTAGTTTCTTTCATCTACAAAATGCACTCTTCCTCTACCAATAAGGCCTCTACCACGTGAGTGTCTTCCCTATCCTATTCCTCTTGACATCGGGCTTCTCTGCACCAATGGTGATTCTTCCCTTTCTTGGGGTACTCCTCTACCACCTACCACTCTTCGAGGTCCTCATCAGATTAGAGCTGGTCGGCCCAATGGATAATGCCTTGTAGGGTTTGGTAAGATCCCTCTTAATCATGGTAAACCTTGTAGATTCCTTGTCTAGTTCAAACAAGCTAAGGGTGTATCTCCTGACCATCTAGGAGTAGGGGGTCAAAATATTCCTCATCCTCTTCCTCCTCTAATTGTAACATCACCTTGTCCTTGCTCACTTCATAGTCGAATACCTCCTCCCCTTCTTGGTTGAAGCCTTAGGGGTCCTTCTCTATTCCTTCCTCCCATTGCTCGATTATCAAGAGTTATCTCTACCAACTCAATGTTGGCTAGTGGACTTCTACTTCTTCTTGTGCTTGGTGATAATTGTTATAGTGCTCTGATTCTATGATCTGCATATGCTAAGTGATGTCTCCATATTCTTTCCTCGAAGCTTCTTTATGGTGATGAAGTTGCCAAGACCTCTCTATATGCATCAGAAAAATTTATCTCAGAACTTGAGTTATTCTGATTCTCTTCTCTCTATTCTACCCAATTTGTTGGTAAATTCATCAGTCTCTCCAATATTCGTACTTCTCTCCTTTGTCTTCTCAACTATCGATGGGCTATTATATATGCTTGCGGATCAAGGTTGGTTTGACGCTCCTGTGATCTCCCTAGTTGTCATTGTGTTGTTGTACATGTTGGGGGATCATGATTATCTCAAGGATTTTGGGGATTCCCTGGGTAATCATCATCATCACTACTTTCTATGCTAGGTTCCCTTACTAGCCAAGGCATTCCTTCATTACTGGAGTCACTCAAATCCAGTCATGCATTACCTTGTGATTCAGGTGATGTGGTTGCTTCCTCAATGTCTCGCCAAAGCATCTCTGCATCTTCATTCATCATTGGTGGATCACTTGGTGGTACTTGTGAACTTGTGCTTGTACCATAATTTCTTATACCACTTCTTGGAGTTATCCCCTCATATTCCTCAGGTTCCCCTTCTAGATCTTGTAACCTAGCTATTATTTGCTCATCCAACCTTCGTATTGTACTATCCAATTCCTGGATGATTTGTTCTCTCAACCTTGCATTATGACCTCGCAACGTTTGATATTCTTCCTACAATTGTTGAGTCTATAGTCGCATTCTCTACTATAATAGCCCTATCTGAGCCAATGGAGTAAGTCCAACCAATTCTTCATCGATGGTCTCATTCCTGTCTTCTTCTAGAACTTCCATTTCAAAGGTGTCCACTCTATCCTCGTATCGTACTGTTAACCGTATCCTTCTTCGTCCTTCAACTTGTTGGGGTAGTTCCCTCTATTCTACCCAAGGATACATCATATTTCTGCTTGTTTGGGGTGCTTCTTCTTGCCTTCCCCTATTTCTAGGTAATAGTACTATCTCTTGATGTCCTCTTTCATTTGGAGGAATCCATTCTTCATCTTCCTCTTCTACTCGTTCGGTCCCATCCACAAATCTGACATGCACTCACAATCTTCTTCTTTCTTCGAGTCAAGGTGCCAACTCTTGTTGTTCTATGGTTGGTCGTGTCTCCTCCCCTTCTACAAATAAGTGTGTGAGTCCCATGTCAGGCTCCTCCTATGATGGACCTGGCTCATCTTGAGTCCTCCATTGAGCTTCTGCTCGTCTTCTTCGTTTGATCTCTTCTAAAGAAATGAATAAGCATTGTACCTTGTAAGGCTTCAACTTTGAGCCATTTACAATGTCAGGTACCTCCATCCCATTCAAGTTCTGCAACTTGACTGCTCCATTATTCATTACTTCAACCACTTTATAGGGACCAAGCCATAACATCTTCAACTTACCGGGCTTGATTTCCCTCTTTCCATTAAACTTTAGAACCAAGTCACCCGGACTAAGTTCTAACTTCCTCAAATATTTGTCATGCCATGCCTTCCTTATTTTTTGAGCTACCTCAATCACCCATTGTGCCATGACTCTTCTTTCATCCAACTTGATCAGTGTTGTCAGTCGCTCTTCCAAAATTTCTTGATCACCCAAGCGATGCTCTATCGCGACTCTCAAACTTGGTATCAAGAATTCAACTGGCACCACTACCTCCTATCCATACATCAAATGGAAAGGTGTATGCTCTATTGTTGGTTTAAAAGTTGTTCTATATACCCACAAAATAGATGGTAGCCTTTCCTCCCAATCTGCTCCCTCTATTCCATAGGTTTTATACAGAGTAGATACCAGGACTTTGTTTGTTGCTTTCGCCTACCCATTAGCTCTGGGATAATATGGACTAGACAATGAGTGCAAAATCCTGAACTCCATTGTCAATATTTTGATGATTTCATTGACAAAGTGTCCTCCTCAGTCACTTGTGATCTATAGTGGAATACCAAATCTTGTGATTACCTACTCATACAAGAATCTCATTGTACTTTTAGTTGAGTTATCAGGTAATGCTCTTGCTTCAACCCATTTTGTCAAGTATTCTATTGCTACTATGATGTATCTACACTTCCTTCTCTGGGATATCTTCAATGGTCTGATGAAGTCCAATCCCCACCTTTCAAATAGTTCTTGGGGTTGTGATGGATGCAAAGGTATAAAGTCCCTCTTTACTGGCTTTCCTGCCCTTTGACAAGTGTTGCATGCTTTCACATACTCCTTTGCATCATTATACAGTGTGGGCCACCATAATCTAGCTAATAATATTTTCCTAGCTGTAGCATCTGGTCCCATGTGCCCTCCTGCTAAGCCTTCATGAGCTTCTTTCAATGCTACTTTGACTTCTTCTTCCATCATACATCTTTGTAAGATACCATCACTTCCCATATTATACAATAATCCTGCTATCAACTGGAAGGGTGCTGACTTCATGATCACTTTATTTTTCTTGGTTGTCATCATTTCCTATGGCAACTCTCCTATGGAAAGATATTGGCCAATCAACTTGTACCACGATGGAACAACATTGATGGTGAATAATTGTGCATCAGGGAATTCATCTAGAACTCCTATTCCTACAAGTTCTCCTGATCATATCCAAGATAACTGGTCTGTAATAACATGCTTCTTACCAAGTCTCACTACTACTCAAAATACGAACTCCTGTAGGGTGATGAGCCACCTACTGACCCATCCTTGTATCATCGGTTTATTTATCAAGTACAATAAAGCTTGGTGATCTATGTAGAAAGAAAAGGGATTCACCAATAGGTAATGCCTAAACTTCTGGACTGCATATACCATTCCCAAAGCTTCTCTTTCTATTGTACTGTAATTTCTCTCCGGCCTTGACAATAGGTGACTAGCAAAGAAAATAGGCTGATCTAGCCTGAACTATCCTTCTTGTGCCAAAGCACATCCAATTGCAAAATTTGAAGCATCAATATGGACATGGAATTCCTTATCCCAGTTTGGGAACACCAAAATTGGGCTACTCACAAGCTTAGCCTTCAGCTCCTCAAAGGCTCCTTGGTGCTCCTCTGTCCATCTAAAAGGAACATTCTTCTTCGTCAAGGAATCCAATGGATAGGATACATGTGCATAGTTCCTGATAAACCTTCGATAATATCCCATCGATCCCAAGAAGGTTTTAAGTGAACTCACATCGTATGGTTCTTCCATGTGCAATATCACATGGATCTTATCAAGATCTATTTTTAATCCTTCACTGCACACTATGTGTCCTAACAATTTTCCATATGGTACCATCAGGTAGCATTTTACAAGGTTTAATGATATCTATGCATTTTTGCACCTACTCATGCATTCACTGAGGGTAGGAAGATGCTCCTTGATCTTCCCATAAATGGACCAATCATCCAAAAATGCTTTGAAGTTCCCTATTGCCAATTGGTCAAATATATACAGTATGATGCACTAAAATGTAGTTGGGGCATTACAGAGCTCGAATGGCATTCGATTGTATGCATAGATGCCATTATCCATAATAAATGTGGTCTTCAGATTATCCTCCTTAGCTATACTGATCTGATTGTAGCCCAAAAATCCATCCAAGAATGAATAGATCTCGTGTCCTACGACTTCCTCCAAGATAGAATCTATGAAGGGAATAGGGAAGGGGTCCTTGATAGTTACTATGTTTAGACTTCTAAAGTCCATGCATATTCTAATTTTATCCACTTCATTCTTCAAGGTGATCACTATAGGTGATACCCATTCACTGGTTGTCACCCTGAAGATGATTCCTACCTCCAACATCTTCTCTATCTCTACGTTCACTAATGCAACATACTTTGGGTTCATTCTATATGGTCTCCTCCTTACGGGTTGTGCTCCAAGCATTAGTGTAATATTGTGGACACATAACTCAGGTGGTACTCCCTTCAAGTCCTTATATGTCCATGCAAATACATCCTTATATTCCAAGAATATCTTAAAAGCCATCACTTTTAGTACAAGGTTCCAATCATCACCACAATGAATCATCCTAGGTTCCTCCTCTATTCCTAGATTGATGTCCACTATCTAAGGTCCTTCATATTTGATATTATCTAGCTCACTTGCTACTTTCTCTACATTCTTTGGGTGTGTCGATCTTGTATCAATATCTACATCTCCTACTATATACTTTGAAAAAAATTTTGGAAATGTCCATTTCTCTTTTACCTCCTTCTTAGGTTCTTGACTGACTTTTGGTTCATCTTGTTTTTCCTTGATCTCCTCTGACTCAATACAAAGGTAGTTGGGCTGAAAAATTTTGTACTCCTCCATTTACCAATGAAGAAGTTCACTATCATATCTAGATTCATCTTCACTACATTCATCTAGGTACAACATTCCTTCTCCATCAGGTTCATACCCTTCATCTCCTGAGGAATTTTCTGATTCATCCATCGTAGCTACATCCTCACTAACTTTTTGATTAGCTAGATTAATCATATATTTATGTTATCCCTTCTTGAAAGTGATCTGATTCTTTCCCTAATTGTGATTAACTTTGGCTACTCGTAGCCATCCTCTTCCTAGTAGAGCATCATATGTAGGCTTCTGCATTGTAATCATAATGAAATCCAAGACAAACTCTTGGTCAGCTATCACCACTTGTTGTGTTGTCAAGACTCCCTTTGTCTTGATACCATACTAGTCAACACCATATAATTGGAAGCTCGAAGCCCATAGAGATGGAGCACCTAATTCTAGCCAGGTTCTTTTAGGTAGCACATTGATGTTGGATCCTCCATCCACAATGACTTGTGTCAATTTGTGCCCTAGGATCTCCATATGAACTAATGTAGGTTTATTTCCCACATCAATCATCAATATAGTCAGATCCATGAATTGATATTTTCTTTCCTTCTCCTGAATCGGTTGGCTCTGCACTTCCATCACCTTATGCGGTTGTATTTCTTCCACCATTACTTTTTGCAATGCTGGAATAGCTTCCAATAGGTTCGACACTTTGATCTCTACTATGGTGTCCAAAACCTGTGCTTCTAGATTTTGCACAATCACCTTCTCTTTTGATGGCTTTTTTGGTTCCTTTTCTTCAACTAACTTCACTTGTTTAGCTTTTTGTGCTTCATATTGTAATATTTTATTTGCTACTTGCTAGCGTTACTTTTCCTTTGTTGGCTCTGGATACTTATCCTTTTTAGCTTGATTCCTAGTCATGGCTAAAACTTCTTAGGTTTCCTCCTTAACTTGAGGAACCTCAATATCTAGATAATTTACATTCTATGGGTTACTCGAACTTACCTACTTTGGGCAATTTGCTTCCTTGTGGTTCCCTAGACCACACCACCTACACATATGTGTAGTGCTTGCTTGCGGTGTTTCCTGCCTCTGAGGTGAAGGATAATTTTTTATAAAATACCCCCACTCCTAGAAATTGTGACACTGTATGATCGACCTCCCTTCTGAGTCATACTACAAATGGCTTTGTCCTCCTTGCCGATTGCCTTGGTTCAACCTTCCACCTCACCGACTATTTCTATAACCACCACTTATTGCTTGTTGCCCACTTCCTAGGGTCTTCTATTTCTCTTCCTACTCTTGGATTGTCAGGACCTATGGATGTACTCTTGCATTATATAGACATAACATTACCTCATGTCCCATCACATTACAGATGTGACAATAGTCATTTCATGGACACTTTACATTTGTATGCCCTTCAGTCTTGCATTATGTGCACCAAATATCATTCCTATCAAGTTTGCTCTTTTGTTATTTCATGATCTTGTCGAACTCCTGATGAAATGATGCTACTATCCTCTGTATAGTGTCATCTTCTCCACTATCTGAATCATTAGACTTGGGGTGAGATAAAATTCTTGTATACGTCTATTTTGATTCACTTTCAAAATTCTTTGCATGCTTCACAACTTCTTCATACATTTTTTATGGTACTACCTTCATATTTTTCTTATATTTTGGTAGTAATCCATCTACAAACCACCGCTTTACCAATACATCTGCCAAAGGCATCTGCATCTTATCTACTAACTGCTTTAGTCTATGGTTGTATGATTTTACATCTTCATCAGGATTTTTCTTTGTCATGCAAATCTCAGTAACAATGTCTCCATCATCCTTCAAAGGCTAAAATTCTTCAATGAATTTCTCCTTTACTTGATTCCAAGTCTAAAAATCTATGGTATTTTCCCTCTTTAGATACCAATCGATCGCCAATCCTCTCAAGGTAGCAAGAAATAAAGTTACCCAGTCATCTGGTCGATCTACACCATTTTCTCTCCAAATGGTTATACAAGTTCTGATATGTCTTGTGGGGTCTTCCTTACCCTCACTTGTAAAAGGTGGACATCTCTACTTGGCTACCTTATTAGCCATCTTTGAAGAATCATCATCACTTGAGGTCTCCCATGGAATCTCTATCTGATTCCTCCTTGGGGGTGTTTTACTACAATCATCATCAAAAGTTTCTATCTGAGGTATCTTATTCTATCCCACCAATCATTGACCAAACTCATGTGCATCTTCACTCCACGACCTCCTTCACTGATGTGAGGGAGATGGTCTTGGTCCTTCTTCCTGAGACCTCATGCCTTGTTGCTCTAGTGCCTTGAATCCCATCCTTTGCACTCCCTTGCAACCCTTCCATCACTTTCTCAGGTGTCACCATCCACTCTCCATCCTCCTACACTACCTCTCTATCAACTCGTGCCTCTACGCTAGGTGGTTCTGGTACCTCCTCTTCTGTCTCTATCAACAATACCTCAAAATCTCCTTCTTTAGATGTCCAAACTTGCTCTATTTCTGGTTCATGTGTACTATGGTCTGAGTTACTTGCATTCTCTCTTTGAGAAATCCTCATGCTCCTTATTACTATAATTTTCTCTCATACTTCCCATCTCCTACGCCTTTGTACACTGGTGTCTGTCATTCACCTCCAATTTTGTAGTATTCTTACTTTGTCAATTTGACCCATTTTAACAAAAATGCTAGATTCGATAAGGCAACGATGCCAAATGTAGCATAAGGGTGTAGTATTCCTAATGGGGAGGTGATTTCTAATGCTTAGGATGGTCAACTTACTATTCCCAACTTATGCACCAAATCGTACAACCGTATAGTCTCATACAAATAGACATAATGTATGATCCAAAATCATATAGTGATGGAGCTTGTACAATTCCACACTCAACCAATCCTTCATATTTGGTTTTGCAAGCTTCCATACATATTTTTGTAACCAAACTAGTCGATTTCCCAAAACTGCCAAATCGGGTAAATTCCTTCCAATCGCATAAACTGCCAAATCGGGTAAAGTCCTTCTATGTACGATTTGTACGAACTCTGGTGTACAATTTATACAAAATGAAGGTACAACCAAGTGCTAAATTGGATATTCTACTAGACCAATATCTCTCAGATAGGTTTTGTAAGGGTTTAATATGGCAATTAATCCTTTTCTAGTAACATGCAAAACATATCAATGGGGCTTGAGAGAGTTGTATATCCAATGGTGATGCCCAAAAATCATACAAAAGGGTTCAAAAATTCTTCCTTGATATTACCATCATCACATATCATCCTAAAAAGCTACACCAGTGTTGGTTCAACCCAATTCCTCCATAGCAATGCATAAAATAGCCATAACAACAACAAGGAAGTACATGCAATAGAAGTAAACTATAAAATGCTATTCTACCATTCTAAGATCATACACTGCATAAGAGAAACCATGAATCATGTCAATATTTATTATTATTCAACAATGTCACTCAACAATGGAGATATGCAATAACAATCCACAATTAGGACTCATAGTATTCCTCAATAACCAGAATAACACTAGATCATAATCAAAATGTAACCAGACTATCAAAATTGAAAATGGGGCCTTATATAATATTTCCCAAGCCATTCCAAAGTGGTTCCTAAGGCAATTAGTTATTTACAACTTCCCATGCATAACGAAATGCATTAATTAAGACTTTTACTAAGTCTAATACCTTAATAATCAAATACATGCGCAATTCCAACCTAAAATTATATTTCCCATGCATTTCATGTCATTTCATTGCACCTTGTATGATTTTCCTTCACCTTGTATGGTTTTCCCTCCTAACTGTATGGTTTACTCCTACCTATACGGTTTACAAAACTTGTCAAAACTATCAAAATTGGGCAAATCCATTTATCACTTCTTCTTCTTCTGGGAGGTGGATTTGCTACCTACAAATCAAAATATAAAAATGATATAAGTCAACATAAAATATATGGTACCATACAATAAATAATGATGACTGGTCAATTCAATAATTGACATATGATGCATGGTAGCACATCACACTGTAAATAAAAGAAAGTAAGAATACATCACATATAAAAACAAAGTTTTAATAAAATGAATGAAGCCATGGTAAATAAGAAAATGCAAGAGGTGATTGAACTCATCACATAATAAGATATTGCTCAAGAAAATATGAAAACAAGTCTACATGGTAGGAGAGTATTTGATCTCATCGATAACTGATACATTTAAATTACTTCATAGATATCCTCCTCATAAAGACTTTAGAGGAGGCTCACATTTAAAATAATGCATCACTAGGATACCACTAATAAGATTTTAAATAATGTAGGAAGGTCACAAATATTATCATTCTTAGATGGTTTCTCAAGCTAAAACTAGAACTAGGTCAAATATGATGACAAGTTCATTATTTTGGTTGTTGTGGATCATATCTCAAAGTATACTTTTTTTTTCCTCTTGTGCATCCCTACCTAGCCTCTACTACTACTCAAACATTCATTGATCATATTTTTTACTTCATTAAATGTTATCCTCCATAGTATGTGACCATGATCCTGCACTCACCAATATTTTTTAGAAGGATATATTCATGATGCGAGGAACCAAAATAAATATAGGCTCAGCATACCACCCTTAGATGAATTACCAAGTGTTTGCATCCTTACTTATAATGGTTTGCTTTGGAACATCAGATGCAATGGACCAAATAGTAGCCACCATCGACTCTCACCTCATATCATCTAGGTAGTTCCAATGGACCAAATGGTAATAAGATTTTTCTAAAGTATTATTCATTCTTGAATCAAAGTCTAATTTGTAATGATAATAAAGATAGCATTTCAATCCAAACATTATAAATAATTTGGTGCAATAGTGTAGATTACATCCAAAGCTTGCCACATTGGAATCACTACACCAACTCCCAAATAGTTTCTTCATCTTCAACTTTGAGGACAAAGATTTTTTTTAAGGGGAAGGTAGTGTTAGGACCTTACATTCAATCCGGTCTTATTTTTATTTTAATAGTTTAGTTAGTAATGAGTGGTCAACCCCTTTTGAATGTAAATGTGACACTAATTAGAGTTAGGGTTAGACAACTTACACAGTTATTATAGGCTTACATTTCCATACAAAATACTTGTCATTATGTTTAATCTACAAAATTATATTTCCACACAAATTTATTCGTGGTTCTAATTAATTTGTGCAAGTAGAATCCTTCTATATTTGTTCAAATATAATCTCTAGATGGTCTTGTTTAGGATTAAAATTACAATCGATGATAAATTGGTTGTTAAGGTGTACAAAGTGCATATTGCTCTTCTTCATCCAATTGAAAACTACACTAGACACTCTCAAATGACTAAATACACTAGATAAATAACCAACTAGATAAGAAGCCATCTTAAAGAGTTTAATAAGGAATGAAAATTCACCTAACCTCCTAGCAAGTTTTGCTCATTTTATACCAAAATAAGGAATGATTTACTACACTTTAGCTAATCATATAGGACTAGATAGGCAACTACATTCGATGGTGAAGTATACAAACACACCTTGTCAAGAAGTGAGGAAACAATCGTACTACTTCTATGACAAAGTGTATGATATCATATAAAATATGATGAGTAAGGAATTTAGGTTGTTAGAAGAGATAAAGAAGTTCTTGAAGTCAGAAGAATAACCCTATGAGATTTTCTTATTGGGTAAAACAAGGTTCTTCATTTGATTTGATGGATTTTTAGTCATGCCTTTTGAGTTATCAGTGTTTCTATTATATTACTTGTTCAACCTTGAGTATGGTAGAAAACTTCACTATATGGATATTAGGTACTTTAGGGAGTAGAAGAATACCAACTTCTACCCAATTAAGTGGCCAATAAATAAGATCACACTCAAGTTAAGAGTGTTCCACAAGGTAATAGATAAAAAGCTCAGAGACATGTGACTAGAGCCACTCTAGAATATATAGTCCTATGACACAAGGAAATATTTTAGAAAGAAGTTGAAATACAAGGGTTTGAATATATTCTTTGCACATGAGAAGAGGGATGGAATAAAAAAGTAGATAAACCCCAGTAGGGAATTATCCCTAGCCACTCTACGAAGCACATAGATATATGAGGATGAAGTACAACATTGGCATACCAACCCCTAGAGTGGTGCACATTCTATAGATGGACAAAGTTCAAATATAAATTTAACCTAGACGTATATCCAATCCATAACACCTTGGGTTCCTTGGAAAATATAGGGTACTCAAAGAGAAAAGTCCTTGACTAGGAAAGGATGAGATATGAAACTAGGACAATAATGAATACAATACGAGATGGTCCATTTCACAAATAATTCCTTGTTATTTTGGATAGAAGGCACCCTAGAAGTGCAAAGAGGATGATAATATTAGGAGAGGTACCAAATATCTCTCTAAGTCCACCAAACCTACCTTCTATCGCTATACCAAAAATTATGATAGCTACAACAACAACCATTCTCACTATCATTAGCTCCATGGTGAGGGAAGCAACAAAAAAAGGTTGTAAAAGGTTAAATATAACCCTCATGGATCAATATTTGAGAAGATGACAACAATATAACAATAAAACCACCAAGCACCTCAACTCAAGGAGGGAGGATTTATCTAGGTAGGAACTCTTCTCAAGTTGGGAACAACTAGTGTAGTAGCCACCATTACTTCCATTTCCACTTTTATTTATCTTCTCGTTGCTCTTGCTCCTTTCTCACATTCTATTCTTCTATCCACATTTAATTCTCTTTCCCCATCCCTTCTTATAATACACTTACCTCACCCTCTACTAGTGTCAATTGTAGTTCTCCTAAAGGCACCTACCTCTAACCATTGCCTTCATTTTTTGTACCATCCTAATCACTTTATTCACATCATGCACCATCCAAATCATCATGTCACAATCCCTATTGACTACAATAAATTCATACCTTCTTCATAGCTAGTCTCTCCACTAGATTAAATGTTGGTTTAGCTCATATTAGGGATGATCCCATCCAAATCACCATTTACTCTCATTTCCATGGAACTCACTCAACCCATTGTATCATATCATTCATGGTGCTCCTATTGCAATCCTAGCAAGTCCTATTATAGGTAATTATGTCACCTATACCAATTTTTATGATTGAGCTTGCCAGAGTAGCTTTTACTTTTAGTAAAACCATAGGACCTAGCTAAGCCTTTGTTTGGAAGATCACTAGCGAGTCTGAAGAGAAAATATCCAAAAGGCATATGATTTCCTATGACATAAATAGTGGACAGTTAGAAAATAGTACAAGCAATTGAAATATAAAATATCTCGAGCTTCTATCACCATGTGATCACAGTTAGCATCTAGAAAAAAATAAATTTCTTATTATAGAAAATATGGGGAACAACCATTTAGAATTATGACATGCTAAATTGACTTTATTGCTAGGTCATATAAGCTATATTTGAACATAACTAATCCATACCAAATGATTTAACTCAAAAATTAATTTCACATTGACATATTCATGTAATTTGTCCAACTAGTAATAAAGGATGGTGCACTAAATAAAATGAAAATAAATCTAGAGATAAAAGTGGCCCAATTAAAATATAAATAATAATAACTCCAATAAGACAATGAGGCCTTAAAGAAGGACCAATTGAAAAAACATGTTAAGGATCTCAAGTCCTGAATTAATTATTCTAAAAAGAGAAGGCAATGGTTAGAGGACCTCTTTCAATATCTTGGACAAGGGTAATATTAGTTGAGGGAGAAAAATGAACCAAAAATATACCAACTAAAGAATTAAAAAAATTAGGTCTACGAATCCCAATATGGAAGAGATCAAAAGGATTTAGAGCTTGAGGAGGGATAACAACATTAAAAGAGGGAACAACGACAGATCTAATCAAAGTTTTCGAGATTAAAAGGGTGAGGTCCCTTAGAACAACATCAAAGACAAATTAATAAGTGCCAAGAGGTAATTCAAGTTCATAGCCTACATAGAACACAACCTAAGTCATGTGTTTGAAACCATCAAACAAGTTTAAGAACAATTGGTTATGAAGGAGATATACTAGAAGGTGCTCAAACTTTTGGTTACAGTGTTAACAACACAAGCCCAAAAATTAAGGATAGATCAAAAAGACATGGACAATAAACTAAAAAATATCCTTCACACCAAAAGAGACCTACAAATTTGTAAAGATATGTTAGCCTTTCTATAATCTCTAATGCAAGAAATGATAAGGACCATTCAATGGATCATCATTGAAGGATTGCCCAACATTTTTGACCCTAAGAGAAAGTTCCTTGATGATAAGATCACTAATGCGTTGATTGAAGAGAAGGGAAAAAAAATATATGGAGATATATTCTAACATTTCAATAAATAGAAGCTATTATATGTCAAAATGTAGAAACTAGTGGGTAAGCAATATGGTTTATTAGAGAACTCTTTTTAGGATTTGGCAGGTGTCACAAAGGACCTTGCTAACATCCAATTGTCTAGATATGAAGAATAGAAAAAGGTGCTAGGGCCATTACCACAAAAGTGAAAACATGAGAACCATAATTTTGCAAATATGTAGCAAGGATTCTTATTTTGAATACTTTGTGCCCAAGGATAAAGGCAGGATTTGGGGTCTATTGCCAATCAAACTTGGTTCCTCATGAAGTCGCAAGAAATGTACTAACAAGTCACTACCTTGGAAAATTCATAATTTTACAAGGTTACAAATTAGTCAATGATTACCTTTGAAAACCCCCCAAATTTTGTTAAGTCAATGACAAGGACCAACTTACTTCTTGAAGGTTGACTTGTTCTAGGAATGATCCACTAGAAAAAGTGAAGTGTTTGACTTTTAGAAGTGAAGCACTAGGAAAATGCTAGCAAAGTGCTAGTAGAATGAAGTGATTCACTTATTTTCTACAATGAATTGCTCATGAACCAAAGGAGGGATAAAAGGCAAGTATGAATCCTGAAGAAAATATTTATAAAATGATATTTGACATGTAGTGATATCATAACTCATTTTGAAATCCTTTTAAGACTTTTAGAGACGTAATTAGAGGCATGTAGCATTTGGAGGTGCATTATTTTGCTAGAGATGCCCTTAAATATTCAATTTTACTAGGATTAATGATTTCTCAAGTATTCCTATAAGTAGAGGCTATGGGCTCCATTGTAAACATCTTTTGGCCTTGAAAATCCAGAGCTACACATTGTGTAATCTACATTATGCTATTGCAATTCATGAAATTGATAGGAAATTGAAAAGTCTTTTGCTCTCCATCAATGGCACTAGCCTCTTGGATTGTAAAATGAGAGGTGATTGAGACACAACCTATTTTCCCATCTTATCATTACTCTCACAATTTCATCTAATTTGAAGGAAAACATTATTATTATTCAGATTTTTCATATATTGATTGCTCACAGTCTTCTCTTTTCAATTTCAATTACATTCAATTTAAATTTCTTATACCCTAAATTTTAGGGTTTACTTTATACATTTTTAATTTTTGTATTTAATTTTCATATTTCTTTTCATATAATTAAATTAAATTAATTTAAAATTTATAAGAATGTAGGCCAAACCCTTCTATTGAACTATCATTGAAACCTGAATTGTGAGCATTTAATCCTAAGCCATACCTGAATTGTAAGCACTTAATCTTAAGCCAAATCCTTCCACAAAGCCATCATTAAAACCATAATTACGAGCACTTCAGTGAAACCAGAGTTACGAGCACTTCAAAAATTAACGTGTCAGTTATGTATATATATCACTTCATAAATAAAAACCTAAGATTCTTAGATAAAAATAATAAAATTTAAACCTTTAACTCATATGAGGTATTTATATTATAAATTATATATTTAATGTTTTTTAAATTTATTTGCAGAATCACTCATTAGCAAATTGTGGAAATGCCTCTATGAAAAATGTGGGAATGCGCCCACTGCTTGCAGATAACTCACTAGCAAATGTCAGGATTTAATCAACCACATTATAATCATTATTATAATTGTAATTTGGTTTTTGTATTGGAGAGGGGTGCGCCACGTATCATACTTGATCTTAGCCAAAAGGCCGAGAAAGGTATGCTTATTCCCGGCTCATCCCTGCCTATTTCTACCCATCTTCGCCGAATTCTCTCTCCACACCCTTCATGTGGGATCCCCACCGCCATACCCATCGCTGCAAACTTCACGTATATGTTTCAAACTAATCATAGCATATGGGTGTTCCCTTCACCGGTTCAAGTCCAAACTCAATCCAACTGAAACCACCCCACACCAGGGTTGGTGAAGCGAATAGAAGCTATTCCTTGCTTCCTTTCAATATTTCCATTTTGTATGTTCTCCACTCCATAAGGATCCCAAACAATTATTTTATACTTCAAAATGTAAACCGACAATTAAATGTAATGGTTATAATCACGCTTGAAACAATAACGACACCTATCACTTAATATATATGAATGAAATAAAATAAAATGATTTTAATTGCGTTTACAGATCCAGAGCTGTAGTATAAGATTTTTAAAGTTTAATAAGAAAATTGTTTAATAAAGTTAAAAAGTTCAATATTTTCTTAGAGTGTATTTTTTTGTTATTGATTTTGATACAAGTTATTATTATTATTATTATTATTTTTAATTATTTAAAAAAATTTATTAGTGTTTATTTTAAAAATATTTTCATATGCAATCTTGGTGTCTTTGTAGGCTTCACATTCTATAACAAAATATTTTTCGGTCTCTACTAGACTTGTTATGCAAAAGATACATATTCATTCATGAAGTCTCTTGAGGAATTGTTCACCTTCTAGTTTCGCATTTGAGATGGTGTGAACTATACCTTAGTTGGACTGAATCATTTTTTCTTTATATTTGAGCTATGTACTTCTTTTGGTTGTGTTCACAATTTGGGTTGAACTTGGTGATGTATAGTTGTTTTTCCATTCTAAATTTCCAATTCACATGACAAACTTAAATTTTTTTTCTCACGAAATGTTTTGTTTCTTTGTTAGAGTTTGAATCAAGTGAGAATCTTATGATCCAAGTTTGCTTAAGGTGCTTAGGTGCTTTGCCATGCTTCTACCATCCACCATCCATAACCCATACATCTTTTTCCTCAATACAATCAAGTTCATCAAATATTTAGACTCATACAGATGTGCCAACTTGTATCACATCTCTTTGGATTTCATGGCTCTGATGACATTTGAGAGAACTAAATCAACTAGATTCAACCCTATCAATGCAATGGCTTTTTCATTTTTCTTGTCCCAATCCTCCTAGGACAATGCATTTGGATTTGAATTGTGCATGATTACTTCCTTCAAGTCTCTCTCCACCAAAAGATACTCCATCTTCCATTTCCTCATATTTAAGTTCTATCCATTGAAATTCTCAATGGTTGATCTCTCCATTTTGTCTTCTATGATACTCCTATGACTATTGTAGTCACTCTTAATTCTTCCCTAGATTCCATAGGCCAAAACTATGCCTAAGTTTCCTCGCCAAAGAACAACCTTTATCCTTCATGCTCTGACATCCTTTGTTGGTGGAGACCTTTCATGTTGGCATAGAATATACGCATACAAGAAACAAATTAAATAATTGAATAAAGCAAAACTAAAAAATGTATGCACTAAAGAGAAAAATAACATTATAAAAGGGAAATGCAAATATGCATAAGTGAAATAATTAACAATTTGATTGTAGACCATAGAGAAAGATTGTATTTGCTTCAATACAAAAATTACATGCATGAACCTTGGATAGTTGCTCCAAAAAACCCTAAAATATATAAGAATGATCCTCCCCTAAAAAACCCTAAAATATGTTATTTTAATACTTTCCTAGAAACCTTAAATTTCTAATTTGTGAATAACTACCCATAAAATTAGTTGCAACTTTAGTATCGTGGCATCAAAGACTCATCCCAAAATCAAATCTTCTTGAGTCACATTAAAGAGGGGGTGTTGGACTAACCATCGCACCTCAAGGATTTGACATAGTGGACCAAGGTTATGCACAGGGGTGAATTTTGCAATTTATTATGAATTTTAGGATTTTAACAATTTTTATTTTGCTAATTTTGGGACCCTAGAGGTTGGCCCATTTGCCTAAAAATTATTGAATTAATATTTTTTTAGGGTAAATTTGCCCTGCTACAATATGTTTTCTCGCCTATTTTTTTCCCTAAAAAAATTATCCTACCTAATTTACCTCTTGTACACCACTATATATAGGTAACCTTGATAGCATCACTCATAGTCTCAAGATGACTGATACAAGGTGACCACAAAAATTGATTGGCAGAAGCAACTGAAACAAGGCGACCAATAGAAGTGACTGGAATGATGCGACTGTCACAAAGCTACTAACACAAAGTGACTATCACGAAGTGACTATCACAAGGCAACTATCACAAGGTGACTATTATAAGGCAATTGATAGAAGGTGACTCTCACAAGGCGACTGATAGAAGGTGATCGATAGAAGGTGATCGATATACGTGACTAGAAAAATGTGACTGACAAAACGTGACTCTTACAAGATGATTATCACAATGCAACTATCATAAGGTGACTATCACAAGGCGACTAATAGAAGGCAATCAATAGATATGACTGGTAGAACGTGATTGATAGAACATGACTGGAAAAAGGTGATTGACAAAAATGACTATCACAAGGTGACTGACACAGTGTGATTTTCACAAAGCAATTATCACAAGGTGAATGTCATAAGGTGACCTCCAAAGACAACTGTCATGAGGTGACTATCATAAGGTGACTGACATAAGGTGATTGACACCATTACTGGTAAATTTTTGTTATCATTTATGTTTTTGTTTATACATTTTTGTTCATTGAAACTCAATAAGGAGGTTTTTATATTATTTGGGCACCAATCTCAAGCTTCATTTGGTCAAATATTATATCATATTGAATAGTAGTTCTTTCTTTTACTAGTTATTTCTATTTTTCAAAATGATGGTTTTGGTACTATTCTATTTCTATATGTAAAATATCACTTGTTGGAAATGGAAAAAAGGGAGACCAATCTTCTAGTATTGATAAAAGGAGTATCCTCAAATAATTTCATAATATTTTAAAATTTAGTCAACCATTAACATCTACACAAATTGAAGGTATGTATGCCTTTACTTACTAACCAGTTAATTTTTGTACATTGTTAATTTTATATATATAATGTTTTCATTCATTAAGAAAGGTGATTTTTGGTGGATGGTTTTGTCCATTGTATCTGTATTATTTAAAAGAAAGTATGTTTTTAAAAATAATAATGATAATGACCCTAGTATTGACCCTAGTATCATCTCTACAGAAAACATTATTGACCTTGATATGGATCCACTTTCACATAACTATGATCATGAAAAGTCTATAGATGAAACTTTTCTTAAATAAATGGAACAACAACATGAAGTGATGAGGATTGATGTTTGATCCCTCATATGACCCCTCTAGTAGTTCCTAGCTAGGTTTGCATAGTTTATTTCTTGCAAATTAATAATTGTAAGTGAGTCTCTTTCTCACATGCACTTGTGGGCACTAGTTATCTTCTAGTTGTCATTTAGAGTGTTAGTTAGTAAGTGTGAACTCAAAGTAGGAAGTGTGTACTTCAAGATAGCTAAAATGGATCTTATAGTTAGCATTATTCATTTCCTCTTAACTTAGAAGTTACGTGCATTCTCCCTTGCACTTTTGTAGCTTATGGTTAAGCATATTGGATCAAATCCATGATTTGATGGGTTTGGTTATGTATTTTGGGCCATTAGTGCCTATATAATGAGTTTGTAAATAATATGAAGTTAGTTGGATTTTCAATCCTTTTCATTGGTATCAGAGCCTAGTTCAAGTTTACACTAGGGCTTGTGAGGTGAGAGGATAGGAGATAGGTTAGTTTTTCTTATGAGAAACTTGTTTTCATTGAGGACTCGGTTCAAGCTCAAGGGGAGCTTGAAAACCATACGTAGAAGGAAGTTCCTTAGGCGTCAAAATCCTCGTTCCAACTTTCTCCGTATGCTCAAGAAGTATAGGAGAAGTTTACCCCGATTTCTTTCCTACAAAGATCCCTTGGCAGGGTTGGATTTCTCCTATGGTGAAATGTGAATTAGGGAGCCTGTTGTTCCCAAAGTTCCTGCCATTTTGGAGTCTTGAAGATCGAGCATCATCAAACTAGGTCGTGTGTCGACTTAGATCTGGTTGCCTTTCAAACGCTGGTCGTGTGTCGACCGGATCTTGAAAGGAGAGCTACTGAAGGACTTTTGGTGATAGGCAAAGAGAAATTAGCAATTTTTAAGAAATTTGAAGGTAATTTGCCTTCAAATAATTGCTAATAATTGTAATAGTTCAAGTTTTCTAGGTTTGATAAATTAACCCACCTGGTTAATTTTTAAAATTTTCATAGTTTTTGTTAGAAAATTAAATTTTAATTGATATATATTTTTATATATTAATTAAATCTAGATTGTAAAAAAAAAAAATGATTTTTTTTTCTTTTCAGTCCCTCGGCTCCATCTCAGCAGGAGCCGAGGGCTAAGTTGTGCAGGCGGCTCGGCTGAGTCAGCGTCGCCGCCTATCGACGTTGGCCATCGGACGTCCGTCGGTCGACAAACCTTGCCTATCGGCTGTCGACGGACGTCGGTCGACGTCCAACACAACCGACGGGAAGTCGACTGTGTGACGCCATGGCTGCCAGTAGTCGACAGACCTTACGGTCTACCACGCTTGCAGTGGCTGACAAACCCTGCGGTCTGTCTAGCCTATCGCGGTTGACAGGCCTACAACGGCCTTTCGTGGCTGATAGACCATGTGGTCTGTTCAACCTACCGCAGCTGACAGGCCTACAGTGGCCTATCGTGGTTGATAGATTTTCAGCCCGCTGTAGCTAACAAGCCCGACACGACTGTCAGGCCTATTGCGGCTAATAGGCCACCAAGCATTGTCAGACCCACCCAGGCTGACTAGGGGGTCGAATGGTTCGTTCGCGTGCACACACTGCAGGCACGGACGTCCATGCGCTCCACAGTTGATGGAACGTCGGTTGTGTTGCGTCCTCTGCTAGTAGCCTACGACGCTTCTTGCACGTAGCTCGAGGCCGCCATAGGCTAGGCACGGACTTTGATGCAGATCGGCATTAAATTTTTTTTATTGGGCACCTAATTTTTTTTTTGCATGATTGGCTACCTCGAGAAATGTGCCAGTGTAGTCAGACAAACAGACACAGCCAGTGGAGTTCAGTTTACTGCGGGTAAATTTGTAATTTTTTTTTTAATTTTCCTATTCTAAGGTTGCATGTCATTATTTTTATTTTTATTAATTTAATTTTTAATAATTTAAGTA
Source organism: Wollemia nobilis (assembly GCA_028583015.1). NCBI lineage: Eukaryota > Viridiplantae > Streptophyta > Pinopsida > Araucariales > Araucariaceae > Wollemia > Wollemia nobilis. The sequence goes on from JAQPPZ010000188.1 coordinate 187,140, forward strand.
AATTAATTAATCTTTGATTAATTATATTTAATTTTTACTTAAGTTATTTTTAAATTAATAAAATATAAATTGTCAACCTTAGGTTAGTTTAAATTTTTAAATTTTTAGCCTTAGGGGTAATTTTCAGGGCACAACATTGTAACAAGGAATCTTCAATTTTTCCTTGATTTTTAAGTGCTTTTCCCTTTTACTTCGGCTTATACCCGGTCTCACATGGCTTCTGACTTGGCTGCCCAAGTGGCAGAACTTGCACATGTTGTAAATGCTTTAGCAGATAAGGCTAATGATACTACCATGGCAGAAGTTCTTGGTAACCTTGCAATGAAGGTAAATGATATTTCTCTCCATAATGCTTCAACTTCTGCTCATGATTCTCGCCTGAGAGTTCGTTGTGAAGTGCCACTTTATGATGGATCCCGGAACCCTGAAGTCTTGAATAGTTGGATTCTTGACATGAGTTCTTGGTTTTCTTACACTCAGCTTTCAGATGATGATCTGGTTCCATATGCTAAACTCAAACTTTTTGGTTTAGCTAAAGTACTTGTTGAACGAAAAAGAGGTCATGATGAACTCACCTCATGGGATGAGCTTGTAGATTGTCTTAAGACCAATTTTTATCCTTCCAATTATTCTAAGGAATTGGTCATTAAGTGGTTTCAATTTTGGCAAGGTACTAATATGATTGTGCAGGAATATATCTTTCAATTCAACAGGTATAGGATACTTGTGAATGTGGAGGAAGATATTAAAGCTTTGATTCTCAAATTTCAAAGTGGTTTGTTGGAACATTTGTACAGGGAAATTATGTTTGTTTCTATGGACACATTGGATTCAGTTTTCAACCAAGCGCAACTTGCGGAGGACAAGTTTAAGGCGCATTCATAGGCATTCCGTGCACCTGCTACTCAAGTGGTTGCAAACTCATCAAAAGGGAATAATTCTTTCTCACAAAAGAAGAATTTTGCTCAAAAGAAGAATGTTTCTTCTCCATCTCCTTCTTCTCCATCCCCTTCCACTTCTACTCCCTCTTCTTCTTCTTCTAAACCTTCTTCTTCTTCTAAAAATTTTTGTAACTATTGTAAGAAGAAAGGTCATGAAAAAGTTGATTGTTTTAAGCTTAAAAAGAAGAGTTTAGTCATTACTACTCAAGAGGAGGATGCTTCCAAAGGTCCCCTTGAGTCAGTAGGAGAAAGTAGAGTATACACGAAATTACGAGGTAAGCTCAATGAAGTTACCTTGGTAAATGTAAGTTCATCAGAGGGTGCTCGTGATGCTTTGTTCATCACTCGAGCTCATTTGCTCCATAATTTTGCAACAGATTGTATAGTGGATAATGGCTCGTAGAAAAATCTAATTGCGAGGTCCATTGTCGAGCGTTTGAAGTTACCTATGGAGCCTCATCCTCAACCTTATTCTTTGGGTTGGAAGGATAGTGGAAGAGGCTCAGAAATCACTCACACTTGCACATTAAAATTTGCACTTGGCCCACATTTCATAGATCAAGTCACTTGTGATGTGACTCCTATGGATTGTTGTGGGATTTTGCTTGGACAACCTTTTCAGTATGATAGGAGAGCTGTTTATGATGCTTTCAAAAGAACCTACACACTTCAAAAATATGGTCAGGTTTTTCTCATTAAAAGCACCAACACTCCTAACATCATTCTAAGTTCCAAGCAAACAAAAAGAGTAATTAAAAAAGGTGGTGATGTTGCTCTAATTTTCATTCGCTCTCAAAACACTCCTACATCCACATCCATTCCAAAGCAACACTCTTCAATGGATAAAATATTGCAAAGTTATTCACACATATTTCAGGAGCCAAAGTCTCTTCCTCCAAATCGCACAATTAATCACAACATTGAAATCATTCCTGGTTCTTCACTACCTAATGCTCCCATGTATAGACAATCTATTTTGCAAAATGAAGAAATAAAAAGGCAAATAGAAGATTTGTTGTCTAAGGGTTTCATTAAGGAAAGTACTTCTACTTGTGCCTCACCTATTTTGTTGGTTCTTAAAAAAGATGGCACTTGGAGATTGTGCATTGATTTTCGTGCTTTGAACATAATTTCTATAAAGAATAGATATCCACTCCCATGCATTGATGATTTATTAGATCAGCTCCAAGGAGCTAAGTTCTTTTCAAAAATAGATCTCAAAAGTGGATATCATCAAGTGCGTATCCAAGCTGAGGATACATGGAAGACAACTTTTAAGACGAAGATGGGCCTCTTTGAATGGTTGGTCATGCCCTTCGGTCTTACTAATGCTCCTGCAACCTTCATGAGGTTGATGAATGATGTATTTCGTGATGTACTTGACAAATTTGTAATCATATATCTTGATGATATATTGATCTTCTCAAAAACTTGGGAGGAACACCTTAGGCATATCCATCATACCCTTGATCTTCTTGCGAAGAATCAATTATATGCCAATTCTTCCAAGTGTTCTTTTGGCAATACTTCAGTTTCTTACCTTGGTTATGTGATTAGTGAAAGTGGAATTCAGGTAGATCCCACCAAAGTTGATGTTTTACTTAAGTGGTCCCCTCCTACAACTCTCACTGAGTTAAGGAGTTTCCTAGGACTTGCGAATTTTTATCGCAAGTTCATTCCTCAATATTCCACCCTTGCAGCTCCATTGCATTATCTCACTAAGTCTAAAGTTCCATTTCATTGGGAGAAAAGCCAAGAGATTGCCTTTGAGAAACTCAAAAAGAAACTTTGTACAACACCTGTGTTAACTTTACCCGACCTCTCTCAACCTTTTGAGATTGAAATGGATGCCTCTAAAGTTGCCTTAGGAGCTGTGCTCAAACAGAATGGTCATCCAGTTGCTTATCATTCAAAAACTTTTTCTATTGCTAAGTTGAACTATTCTACATATGACAAGGAGTTGTATGCATTAGTTCAAGCTATCAAGTACTGGAGACATTATATTTTGGGAAAAGATATAGTAGTACACACTGATCATATGCCTCTCAATTTTTTACAATCTCAAAGTAAAATTGAAGAATCAAGACATATGAAGTGGGCCTCTTACCTCCAACAATTTCACTTGGTGATCAAGTACAAAAAGGGGAAGAGTAATACTATTGTTGATTGTTTGAGTAGGCCTCCTGCCACTCTTGCCTTAACAGTTATGTCCACTTCACACTTGGGATTTCAGACTTGGCCTAATCAGTATTCACAAGATCCTGATTTTGGGAAAATATTTGAGCAAGTGAGTAAGCCTTCTTCTTCCAATTTGCATCCTTTCCAAGATTTCTACATCAAAGAAGGACTTCTTTACAAATTGGACAAGGTTTGTGTTCCTTGTGAGCCTAGAGTGTCACTTATTAAGGAAGCTCATTCTACACTTTATGGTGGTCACTTTGGGAAGCACAAAACACTTCATCACTTGCAAAGATTTTTCTATTGGCCTAAAATGTAGAGGGATGTGTTGAGATTTCTCAAACAAGTGTGCAGTTTGTTGTCGCTCAAAACCAGCTAACAGGAAGTTTGGCTTAGGCATGCCTTTGCCCATTCCTTCCCATCCTTGGGAAAGCATTTCCATGGATTTGGTTAGTGGTTTTCCTATGAAAGTGTGCCAACATGATTGTGTGTTCGTGGTGGTTGACAGATTCAGTAAGATGGCTAAGTTTATTCCATGCCGCAAGACAAGTTTCGTAGCAGACTTAGCCCAATTTTTCTTTGACAACATTTGGCGTTCCTTTGGTCTACCTACCAACATTATATCGGATCATGATTCACGCTTTGTGGGTCACTTTTGGCATTCTTTGTGGAAAATTTTGGGAGTTTCCCTTAACTTTTCCATCGCCTATCATCCGCAATCCGATGGGTAGATCGAAGTGGTAAACCGTACCCTTGTGCAAAGTTTATGAATCTATCATCATGCTTCACCAGAAAAGTGGGACTTGAGTCTCACTCATATTGAACATGCCTACAATAGGGCCCTACATTCTTCTACAGGTCATTCACCCTTTGAGGTTTGTATGGGATTTCAGCCCTTGGCACCTTATGAGTTACCTTTGTCTTTGCCTTCTCCTGTCACTTCACATCTTCAGAAGGAGCAAGACAAGGCACACTCATTTATTTAGCATTTGCACAATCTGCAATCAAAGGTGGTTGAGATTTTGCAAAAGACACAGCAGCAGCAAAAAAAGGCCATGGATCGACATCGAATTCCTCATCCATTTCAGGTTGGTGACAAAGTTTGGTTGCATCTTGACAAGCGACGTTTTATTGATAAGACTCATAGTAAAATCAAACCGATTCGCTATGGGCCTTATACTATTCTTCAATAGGTGTCCGAGAATGCTTTCCACCTTGATCTTCCCACACACTTGGGAATTCATGACGTCGTCAATGTAGATCTTTTGAAGTTGTACTTTGACTCTACATTGGAGACAACACCAGCTATCAGTCATCCTATGGACGTGGTTCCTGATTCTCAGTTACCATTGGATTTCGATCAGGTCTATGACACAAAGACTTGAAAGACTCACCAGGGGTCTACCACCTCATATCTTGTGGCTCGACGAGGACAGCTGCCGCATCAGGCTCGTTGGATTTCTTTTCATCAGATGTCCCGTGACTTTCCTACTCTTCTAAAAGCATTGGAGGCCAATGCTTCTATTGTGGGGAGGCATGATGAGGATTGATGTTTGATCCCTCATATGACCCCTCTAGTAGTTCCTAGCTAGGTTTGCATAGTTTATTTCTTGCAAATTAATAATTGTAAGTGAGTCTCTTTCTCACATGCACTTGTGGGCACTAGTTATCTTCTAGTTGTCATTTAGAGTGTTAGTTAGTAAGTGTGAACTCAAAGTAGGAAGTGTGTACTTCAAGATAGCTAAAATGGATCTTATAGTTAGCATTATTCCTTTCCTCTTAACTTAGAAGTTACGTGCATTCTCCCTTGCACTTTTGTAGCTTATGGTTAAGCATATTGGATCAAATCCATGATTTGATGGGTTTGGTTATGTATTTTGGGCCATTAGTGCCTATATAATGAGTTTGTAAATAATATGAAGTTAGTTGGATTTTCAATCCTTTTCATGAAGATATTCATGAAAAAAACACACCAAATAGAAAATAAAATAATAGTTCTTATGCAATACCTACTTCAGGAGAATCTTATTCTAAAAAACATAAACATGCAAGGTCATCTAGATGGATAATTAACAAATAATTTTAGCCTGATTGGGTTTCAAATTTTCCATTTGTTGAGCCAGTGCTTCCAGAGAATAGTAATAAGGTAATAACAGAATTGAGATGCATAATTTATAGCTGGAAACATAGAAAGGATCACAGATTGCAAGTTAAGAAAGATACAATTGAAAAACATTGTGGAAAGGTTTATATAAAAACAAATAAAAGTGATAGACCAATACAGAAAAATTATAGGTGGAAGGATGAATTAGAGTGTGCCCATATTAGATATGCATAATAATATGATAAAGCAATGAAAAAAAGCAAACTTTGGTTGAGAAATGTGCAATGATTCAAGCTCAATTTTGAAAAATGGAAAAGTTCTCTTTAGATTCAAAAAGTTTACAGTTTTCTATTGTACTCACTATTCTTAAAAGGGGTAGACCTATGTTATATTTCATTGATTATAAATCTCTATTTTGACTAGCTGATGTGCAGAACTTACCCAATGCCCATTGGTTAGATCGAAGTGGTTGGGAAATGGCAAAATTTCTATCATTGGTTGAGTAGGATGACCTCAAAGAGAAAATAAAAAAGGCCAAATTTATTTCACTTTCAATTGATGAGGTGACTATTGTTGACAACACATCTTGGATTTGCATGCATGTTTACACATTGAAAAATCATTTAAGGCAACCTCATTTACTTGGACTACGCAAGATGGTGGAAATTGCAATGCAAAAAACATTTACAATGTCGTTGTTTCTAGTTTAAATAAAATCGTAGGAATGAATGAAACAGAAATAGCCACTAAGTTAATATGTGTCAGAGTCAATGATGTTGCTACAATGCAAGGATACAATAATGGTCTTTGTGTTAGACTACAGACATCTGTTACCTCATATTTGATCCCTATTCATTGTATGACTCATAGAATTAATCTTGCATACAAAATTGTAGATACATTTACAAATGTAACAAGAGTGGAAGAGCTTGTCCGTGAAATTCATGATTATTTTTTGCGTAGTCCAAAAATTATTTTTAAATTTTTAGTAGTTTGCACTAGGAGTTACTGATGGTAAAAACCTCTTAAAATATGTAGATAATAGGTGGATTTCGATGTATCAACCGATATATAGAGTTTTCAAAGAATATCAATCCTTGGCAGGTTTTATGTATGCAAATCATAGGGTAGTTGATAAGGCTAAAGATTTGCTATTTTGAATTAATTACATTAAAACACTTCTCACATTATGTGGTATTCTTCCAATGTTAGAAGAAATGAATAATTTGATCAAAATTGCACAAGAAAGATCAATTTATATTGCGGATTTTATTAGGGAAAGGAAAACAATTGCTTATATATTGATACAATGTACGCATTTGATAAAAAATTTACAGATCCCATGTTTGAGAGTTGGAGAGTATTGACAAACGTGAATGATCCTCAAAAAATTTTAAAGTTCAATATAAACAATCATCTTTGTATTAATGTCCACGGAAAGGAAATTCCTTTATATTGTTTTGGTCAATGAATGGATATAGTTACAAATAAAGTTGAACAAATGCCCATAACATACAATAAATTTCATGTAGTTGTAAAAATATACAAAAATTAAAATGAAACAAATAGCAAAATCATTGACAAAAGAGATCAAATACCATTTTCAAAGAGATGAATTGCTTGAGGGTATAGGTGTGGTTAACCTGATATTTTAAAATCCTTGTAATGAATACCAGAATATAAATGGTTTGTTTCACAAATACATTGGCAAGCTTGCTAGCCATTTCACTAAAACTGTGGTATTTAATGGTATTGAAATCAATGGAATTCTCAACAAAGATCTTTTGACAAAACAATCAAACTATTTTGGAACAACAATGTCTTCTCAAGTTTCACAATTCACTAATCACCATGAAAGGGGTTCTATTTCATGTTTGTGAAAATATTTATATCCCAGCAGTATCCTACAACATACTATGAGTGAATATTTTAAGTTATATGAATTAAGACAAACAATGATTTTAAGATCAACTGAGGAAAAAATAAATATGAAGATGTATTCTAATATTTCAATAAATAGAAGGTATTATATTTCAAAATGTAAAAACTAGTCGGTAAGCAAGATGGGTTATTAGAGAACTATTTTTAGGATTTGACAGGTTTCACAAATGACCTTGCTAAAATCTAATTTTCTAGATATGAAGAATAGAAAAAGGCGCTAGAGCTACTACGACAAAAGTGAAAACATGAGAACACAAATTTTGCAAATATGTAGCAAGGATTCTAATTTTGAATACTTTGTACCCAAGGATAAAGGTAGGATTTGGGGTCTATTGCCAATCAAACTTGGTTCCTCACGAAATCGCAAGAAAAGTAGTAACAAGTCACTATCTTGGAAAATTCATAATTTTAGAAGATTACAAAATAGTAAAATTAGTCAATGAATACCTTTGAAAACCGCCCAAATTTTGTTAAGTCAATGACAAGGACCAACTTACTCCTTGAAGGTTGACTTTTTCTAGGAACGATCCACTAAAAAAAATGAAGTGATTGACTTTTAGAAAGCGAAGCACTAGGAAAATGCTAGCAAAGCGCTAGTAGAATGAAGTGATTCACTTGTTTTCTATAGTGAATTGCTCATGAACCAAAGGAGGGATAAAAAAAAGCATGAATCCCAAAGAAAATATTTAGAAAATGATATTTGACATGTAGTGATATCATAACTCAATTTTAAATCCTTTTAAAACTTTTAGAGACGTAATTAGAGGCATGTAACATTTGGAGGTGCATTATTTTGCTAAAGATGCCCTTAAATCTGTAGTTTTACTAGGATTAATGATTTTGCAAGTATTCCTATAAGTAGAGGCTATGGGCTCCATTGTAAACATATTTTGGATTTTCACTACACTTTGTGTGACCCACATTGTGCTATTGTAATTCATGATATTGGTAGGAAATTGAAAAGTCTTGTGCTCTCCATTAATGGCACCGAAATTTTAGATTGCAAAATGGGAGGTGATTGAGACAAAACATGTTTTCCCATCTTGTTATGACTCTCATAATTTCATCTAAACCAAAACATTATTGTTATTCAAAATTTTCATATATTGATTGATCACGCAATCTCGTCTTTTCAATTTCAATTGTATTCACTTTAAATTTCTTAGATCCTAAATTTTAACATTTACTTTATACATTTTTATTTTATTTATTTATTTTTCACAATTCTTTTTTATATAATTAAGTTAGAATAATTTAAAATATCAAAGATATATAATTAAGTTAAATTAATTTAAAATATCAAAGATATATAATTAAGTTAGATTAATTTAAAATATGAAAGAGAATAAGAAGTAGTCCAAACCTTTTTATTAAGGTATCATTGAAACATGAATTGTGAGTACTTAATCTTAAACCAGACCTAAATTGTGACCACTTAATCTTAGGCCAAACCCTTCCATGGAGCCATAATTAAATCCATAATTACGAGCACTTCATTTAAACCAGAATTACTAGCACTTCAAAATTTAAATATTTTTAACAATTAAAAAAAACGTGTAAATTATATGTATTATCACTTCATAAAATAAAAACCTAACTTTGTTAGATAAACATTAAAAAATCTAAAAAATTTAACTCATACCTTATCAAATTATAAACTAGATATTTAATGTTTTTTAATTTATTTCTTGTTCCAATCCTCCTAGGACAATGCATATGGCTTTGTATCATGCATGATTACTTCCTTCAAGTCTCTCTCCACCAAAATATACTCCATATTCCATTTCCACATATTGAAGTTCTATCCATTGAACTTCTCAATGGTTTACCTCTCCATTTTGCCTTCTACGGTACTTCTATAACTATTGTAGTCACTCTCAATTCTGCCCTAGACACCACAAGCCAAAACTATGCCTGATTTTCCTCACCAAAGAACAACCTTTGTCCTTCATGCTCTGACATCCTTTGTGGAGACCTTTCATGTTAGCATAGAAGATACACATACAAGAAACAAATTAAATAATTGAATAACACAAAACTAAAAAAAGTATGCACTGAAGAGAAAAATAACATTACAGAAGGGAAATCAAAACATGCATAAACAAAAGAATTAACAATCTGATTGTAGATCTTAGAGAAATATTGTATTTGCTTCAATACAAAAATTACATGCATGAACCTTGGATAGTTGCTCCAAAAAACCCTAAAATATATAAGGATGATCCTCCCCTAAAAAACCCTAAAATATATTATTTTTATATTGTCCTAGAAACCCTAAATTTCTATTTTGTGAACAACTACCCACAAAATTAGTTGCAACTTTAGTATCCTAGTATCAAAGCCTCACTCCAAGATCAAATCTCCTTGAGTCACACTAAAGAGGGTGTTGGATTAACCACCACACCTCGAGGATTTGACATAGTAGACCAACCACCATGTGGGACCCTATGACTAACCACCCGATGAGGTGTTCAAATACAAATATTGTATTGGACACTAACACCTCAAGGTTTTGGTGTAACGACAACTCTACACAAAATATCAAGAAAGGTGTCCTTATTCCCTACTCATCCCTGCCTATTTCTACCTATCTTCACCGAATTCTCTCTATAAACCTTCCATGTTGGGTTCATAGCACTGCCGCCATACCCATCACTATAAGAGGCACATATATGTTTCATACTAATCATAGCAAATGAGTGTTACCTTCACTAGTTCAAGTCCAAACTAAATCCAACAGAGACCACCCCACACCAGAAGATAGGACACCACACTAGGGTTGGTGAAGCAAGAAGAAGCTATTTCTTAATTTCTTTCAATATTTTCATTTTGTATCTTCTCCACTCTATAATGATCCTAGACAATTATGTTATAGTTCAAAATATAAATTAACAATTAAATGTACCGTAATGGTTTTAATCACACTTAAAATATAATAAAAATATTTTAACTATAGTTTATAAGATTAAGAGTTTTAATATGAGAGTTCTAAAGTTTAACAATATATTAAAAATAAAAAAATTTAATAAAGTATAAACGCTTAACATTTTCTTATCATCATTTAGAGTTTGATGACAAGTTTCTCTCTTATTTTTATTTTTAATTCTTAAAAAAAAAATATTAGTGTATTTACTTTTAAAATGGCCTCATATGCAATTTTGGTGTCTTTGTAGGCTTCACATTTTATGACAAAATGTTTTTAGGTCTCCACTACACTTTCTATGCAAAAGATACATATTCATCAACGAATTCTCTAAGGAATTGTTCGCCTCTTAGTTTCACATTTGAGATGGTGTGAACTAGATATTAGTTGGACTATAAGCATATTTTCCTTCCATTTGATGTTTGTATCTATGTACTTTAGGTTATGTTCACAATTTGAATTGAACTTGTTGATCTGTAGTTGATTTTTTCGTTCTAAATTTCCAATCCATATGACAAGTTTGAATTTTTCCCTCATGTAATGTTTCATTTCTTTGTAAGAGTTTGAATCAAGTGACAAACTCATGGTCCAAGTTCACCTAAGGTTTTATCAATAATCCCTTTTTACAAATTGTCAATGGCTAACACAAAATATTCTATTTGCTTGAAAATACTATTGCCATGATGAAATTCCATAGAAGTTGATTTGTTGAGGACAAGCAATCAAGTAAAAAAGATTCACACTTGCTTCGATACAATGTTGAATATTACAATAATTTCCAAAAAATGAATGCAATCAACACATTACCCAATAAGTATTACTCAAAATAAAATACATAGAAAGCAATGCACATGATATAAAAGGGTGTTTCTAAAAACTAAATAATAGAACTATTGTAAAATAGAATACACTCCAACCAATTGATGGGTATTTATACCTAATTACATGGATGTTCATATCTTAGGCCATATCCTTTCATATCCTAGGTTGCACCCTTTCATTTGTTGGGACCCACCATTTTGTATCTTGGATCATTCTTTTTTAATATCGGGTTGCACCCTTTCATATTTTTAATCACACCCTTTCATATCTCAAGTCCCATCCCTTCATATCTGAGGTTACATCCTTTTGTATCTTGAGTATACAATGATTAAATATTGAGAGATTTAAAAAACTAATAAAAATATTAACTTGAAAATTTTTGACATAGACAAAAATTGTATCATCCATTAGATAAAATAATATAGACTATAAACTCAAAAGCATTATGATCATTGACTAAAATTTGAACCACAAATTCAAGAGTGTGGTAGTCACACCACTAATAATAGACTAATTGTAGATTTTCATGAAGCATTGATTCATTTTGATTGATATCAATTATAAAGATTATAATGTGGTTACAATAAGTTGGTTTATGAAACCAACTTGGTGGTTATTAAACCAACCTAGAGAGTGCCTACGTGCGCTACCCTTTTGCTTCAATAATGTAAGACATATATGCTAACATCCCCCCTTATTACATTATTGGCAAATTCCAATAGTATCTCGAAACTTTTCATATTTGATACATCCAAGTTCTATGGTAAAGATATCTGCAACTTGCGCATCAGTAGGAATGTATTGAAGTTATATATGGTGCTTTGGAAATTCATCTCGAATGAAATGACATCTAGTATCAACATGTTTGGTACCTTCATGAAAATTTGGATTTTTGACAAGATTCAAAACACCTTGATTGTCGTAAAACAAATGAAGAGGAAGAATTTTTGGAAGACTCATGTTTGTAAGAATGTGACTTAACCACATTATCTCACAGAATTCTTCATTGGCTGCACGATATTCTGCCTCTATAGAAGATAAAGCAACCACATGTTGCTTTTTATTGTGCCATGAGACAGGTCCAGATCCTAGATGAAAAACATATCCAAAAGTGGATTTACGATCATCAATGGATCCAGCATAATCTGAGTCTGTGTATCATAGTAAGAAAAAACTTATTATTATTTTTGTATTCCAGATCATAATTTGTACTACCATAAACATAATGAAGAACTCCTTTTGCTGCTTTTTAGTGACTCATCTTAGGCTCTTGCATGAACCTTGAAAGATAGCCCACAACAAAACAACCTGGCTCTGATACCACTGAGATTTAGCCTGGTATTTGTCAGATATAGGAGACTCCCAATCAACTGGCAATAGAGATTACCATCTACCTGAGGTGATTCATCATATCGTGATAACTTAAGTCCTTGCTCCATTGGAGTTGCTTTTGAATTACAGTTAGTCATCCGATATTTTTCTGCTAAAGTCTTGGCATATTTATTTTGTGTTACTCTAATATGAAATCTTTTCTGAGTAACTTCTAAACCAAGACAATAGTGCAGAAGTCCTAGATCTATCATTTCAAAGGATTGCTTCAAATCATTTTTCACTAAGTCAATCATTCTTTTCGAGCTTCCTGTTATGATCAGATCATCTACATAAAGTACAAGAATCACTATATCAGAACCATTTTTCTTAATATAGAGATTTGCATCTGAAGGACTTCTTTTGAATCCATGCTACACAAGGTGACTATCTATCTTGATATACCAAGCTCAAGGAGCTTGTTTGAGCCCATACAAGGATTTGATCAACTTGCATACTTTTGTTCTTGCCCCTCGACCATGAATCCTTTTGGTTGAGTCATGTATACTTCTTCCTGTAAGTCACCATTCAAGAAAGCACTTTTAACATCCATCTAATGCAACTTCCACCCAAACTGAGCTCCCATGGCACAAAGCACTCGAATGGTAGTCATTTTTGCAGTAGGGGCAAAAGTCTCTTCATAGTCTATGCCTTCTTTCTGATCATAACCCTTCACAACAAGTTAGGATTTATGCTTATCAATAGATCCATCTACCTTATACTCCACTTTGAACACCCATTTGCAGCCTATGGGTTTCTTTCCTGTTGGCAGATCGATTAACTTCCAAGTATTATTTTTTATGAGAGACTTATGTTCTACATCCATGGCATCTTTCCACTGTGGTTTATCAAGTGCATATTGAACCGTTGTGGGTTCATTTGCATTCAATGTAGACATATAAACCTTTTCTTCATCCTCATCTTCTTCTCTATCATTTTCTATACCCACTGATAAATTATCAAAGTGTTGACAAAGTTCGTCAACCTCTGAAGTAGATTCCTCTACTCTCATTTTCTGAGTCATACTACAAGTACATGGTCTATCTAGAGATAGATTTGGAAGGGAATTCAACTTAGCATCTCTTAAAGTGCTAGTATACCATTTTGGGACTTTTTGTTGTTGTTGTGGAAATTGAACCTCCTTCTTAGGTTCTTCTTCATCTAGGTATACAGCTATAGACGTGTCTTTTGATGTGAAAGCTTCATCAAATACAACATCTCTAATTACATGTGTCTTCTTGGTCTTAGGATAAATCAATCATTAACCTTTTGAATACTCATTGTTGAGTGGTATTTTCACCCAATTGTGAAAGTACACTCTCCCTTAGGATTTGGGTTCCAAATCCCCTCTTGCAAAGAAGTTAAACAAACGACTTCTCCAAGGTCTCCGCTATATTAGCATTTGCATATGTGTATTAGTAATCTCAAATAAAGATATTCAATTTAAATGCTTGGAACACCTTAGTGATTGCAAGTAACTGTAAACAAGGGGCAATGTTGGTTTATTTTACCATGAAACTTCAGTGATTGTTCATTGAACCAAAATAAAGCAAATGTGAGTTGGCCCTCATATGACCACGATGTAGTGCCTTAATTCCTTTTATCTTGAGGGTTTTAAAATAGATTTTATCTTGCATTAAATCCTCAATGATGAATAGGGTCTTCAAATGTAGCTTCAAAATGTCACTTTAATTATCCTTCTTAAATGAAATCAGATTTTCATCAAGATGAATAATTTAGTGCTTTGATTGCTCCCAAAATGGTAATTTGCAAAGTGCCATAAAACACGACTCCTTCATTGAAATTAGAATTTTCATGAAGGGAATGTCATCATAGGCTCATGAATGAAACATGAAACTGAAAAAATGAAATTCGGCCCAAAAATGGAAATTTTCTATTTTCGAATTTTTTAAAATATGTAATAAAACAACTTCGATGAATTTTTAAAAATACTAAACAACTCCAAAAATGAAATTTCAAAGTGCGTATTGGAAGTATGAAGTATAGCCTACGCAATGGTGAAATTATTTTTGGATTTTGAATTTTTTTAAATGTTTATTTTAATGCCTGAAAAAAAAAAAGTTAAAATTTTTGGAAAAATAAAATGCAAAAAATGAAAATGAAATGCAGAAAATGGAACACAAGATACATTTAGTTTGATGCTATCCTATTTCGACAAAACCGAAGATGTGAGGTTTTCATGCATGCAACCTAACCTATTGGACTTGCAAAACAAGCACAATCTGGATAAGCTAAGTGTTGGCTCCTAGGGTTTTAAATGAGGTTTTCAGATTTAAACATTCGCATGAAGCAACCAAGAAAACTTGCATAAACTCCATTTACAAGCCTAAAATCTGAAAAGGGGAAAAATAGACATTTAATCTTGCATGCAGAAAATGACTCCTTCTTTCTTGTCCATAAGATGCAACTTTTTGAAACTTTCTATATTAAAAATTTGTCATTTTACAATAACAAAATTTTTTGGTTTTCCCAAACCAGTCCATGGAAGAAAAATGACTCAAACAGGTCCAGAATGGCCCTCTTGCCTTCAAATCTGCAACTCTGCTTGTAGCAGTTTCCAACCCCTCAAAACATCCTTGCCTGGCATATTTAAAATTTTTAGGAAGCTTTTCGTTTCATTTTCCAATGGCTGTTCGTTTCACCTTCCCTTGTGCATGCATGTGTTTTGGTTTCCAAAAAGGCTTTTCGTTTCTATTTTGTGACCCTTCATTTCATTCCCATGGTTTGGCTTCCTCTGTTTGGTTTTCTTCACTTTTCGTTTGATTTAAAAAAAACATTTCCTTTTCTCCACATGGGCATGCGTCCGCTTCCTTCCATGTGTAACGACCATCTTAAATGATTTCAAATCATTAAAGATTCCTTATGTAACATTTTGTCTTATTCATTGGATTTTGTCCTTATGTGAAAAATTACCTTATTCAATCTTCGATTTATTCCTTATAGGTCCACGTCATTATGCAGTCTTCAGTTTCACTATCCTAGTGTTCATCACTAATATTAGTTGCACTATCCACTACTCTATTCCCTTGGCGAAAATCGGACATGTCACGAAATCGTGACACTCTTGTCTCTCTGTCTGCCCCTTTTGAGTCGCGAAAATGCAACATGTCACGATATCGCGACACTTTTGTTTCTCTGCTGCCTGCCCTTTTTGAGTCACGAAAATGCAACATGTCGCGATATCGCGACACTTATTCCTTTGCTTTGGAGTCGTGAAAATGCAACATGTCACGATATCGCGACACTTTTTCCTTTGCTTTGGACCGCAAAAATGCAACATGTCGCGATATCGTGACACTTTTTCCTTTGCTTTGGATCGCGAAAATGCAACATGTCGCGATATCGTGACACTTTTTCCTTTGCTTTGGACCGCAAAAATGCAACATGTCGCGATATCGCGACACTTTTGCTTTCTCTTCTCTTTTGACCATGAAAATGCAACATGTCGCGATATCGCGACACTTTTTCTTTCTTGTTCTTTCTCTTCTCTTTTGGTCGTGAAAATGCAACATGTCATGATATCGAGACACTTTTTCTTTCTTGTTCTTTCTCTTCTCTTTTGGCCACGAAAATGCAACATGTCGCGATATCGTGACACTTTTTCCTCCTTGCTTTTTCTCTTCTATTTTGGCCACGAAAATGCAACATGTCGCGATATCACGACACTTTTTCTTTCTTGTTCTTTCTCTTCTCTTTTTGCCGCAAAAATGCAACATGTCGCGATATCGTGACACTTTTTCTTTCTTTTTCTTTCTCTTCTCTTTTGGCCGCGAAAATGCAACATGTCGCGATATCGCGACACTTTTTCCTCCTTGCTTTTTCTCTTCTCTTTTGGCCACGAAAATGCAACATGTCGCGATATCGCGACATTTTTTCTCCTTGCTTTTTCTCTTTGCTTTGGACCACGAAAATGCAACATGTCGCGATATCGCAACACTTTTTTCTCCTTGTGGTGTTTTGCTTTTTCTTTGATCTTTAGCATATGGGCCACTTCGGTCTTCTTGGAAAATATGCAAAAAGGTGGGTCCCCAATTTTGGGGTACATTGTGGAGCAGCCACAACAAATGGCGACTCTGCTGGGAAATGCTCCTGAGCATTTCGATGAGAACTCAACCTAAACACCTTCAAAACTCAAACACAAGCATCAGTAAATATCCCAAGAATGAAACTAGACGAGAAATACATGAAGCATTAGAATTATTAAGCATCAGCTCGGTGTGTGCAATGTGCTTCATTCCCTATCGTTTGAAACTCGTTCAACTTTCCATTGTCATTTTCACTTATGATTCGAGCGTATGAGAAGTTATGGATGATTCCTGTAGGATCTAAAGTATGGTGAAGATGCTAGAGATATAACAAGCTTTGCAAAGGCTCAAACTTTCTAGTACCATGAACAAACATATTAAAACTGTCAAATCCTCTTAGGACCAAATATGAGTATACTAAATTAATTTACTAGATCCCAAAGTTGGTTATGTGTCACTACCATTTTGAACCCATGTGCAAGTGTAAGTGAAATCAGAGCTTTGGGGAATAGGATTCCCAACCTAAGCGAGATGGGAATTTAACCCTATCCTTACTACTATGATCTGGAGTTTATTACCTCATCTTGAACAAAATGATTTAACCTGTTATGGATGAAACTATCAGGCTAGCCTGTCCGTTTGAGTAGTCAGTGGTCTTGCTTTTAGACAAGACATGTTGCCACGCATGAGCATACTCCACTGCCAGTCAGGCGTCTATAGCCCCGGTGGAGATCAACCCCATAATCCAGGATTTGACTTTACTTTTGATTTCTTGAACCTTGGGGATGACTACCCATCCTTGCAAGGGACATGTAGTACGATCCTTCCAATCCAATATCAATGATGCAATAAAAGTAGAATGAAAAATATTTGCTTTGGAACTTCAAGTTCTTGAGTGTAGATCACACTTTTAATTTCTTAAAGCATGATGGAGGCAAAATAGAAGCTTTGGGGAATCGAATTCTCAACCTAAGTGAGATGAGAATTAGACCCTATCCTTACTACTCCATGAAGATCAAATCAGAGCTTTGGGGAATTGGATCCTCAACCTAAGTTTGATGGGGATTTAACCCTATCCTTACTACTCTGATTTTAGGCTTTAAGCACTATAGGAGTGGTAAAAGCCACTGTTTTAAGGATTATGTTGCATGATAGGACAGACACGAAATACTCCTTTCGCCTCACCTTTTCTTCCAAGTATGGTTTTGACCATTTTGCTCAAGATCCTCTTTAATATGTGTAAAACGTGCTTGGTTCAAGATAGTTCGGGCATCATTTCCCAACCTTAGGATCCTTTTAATATATGTTATGTAATAACCCTAAGAGGATTCGACACCTTTTCAATGATTGTATTTGAAATGTAGATGCAACTGAGATGAAATGTATATGCAATGTGAAATGTAACATGAGATATGGATGAATGCATTGCTCTTTTTGAAATTTTGATGGAGTATACCACCTATTTTGCCATAATTTGTAAAACTGACAACTTCATGCATCACAAGTTCCAAACGATATTCTTTAATGTGTTTGCGATACTCGTGGAGCTTTTGCAATACAATTCCGATGTTTCATATTCTCTTAGTCTTAGTCAACATTCATAAGGACATAAGTTGACATCTCGCTTTTTTTCTTTTTTTTTTTTTTTTTTCAAGACAAACCAAAAGTGTCCAAAGGACCAACACACAAAACTTAAAACCAAAATGAGATCCAATCCAAAACCAAGACATGAAAACCAAAAGTATATACAAATGTACAATATAATACAAGATGGTGCAAAAGTTTGGATTATCATTTTCTCGGATCCCAAACCTGATTAGAATTCTTTAAAAGACATATGACGTGATACACATACCAAGTTTTGTAGGAATCCAACAAAAACAAGATCAAACCAAACAAAGAAACAAACTTCCACTTGCCCCTCTCACCATACCAATTTGATTTAGTTTCATTAATAATCCTATGGTGGAGTTTCAAGTTTTCAAATTGATTAGACAATGATTGATATTCAATTCCTTTATGTCTATTCTTTAAGATGTCCATTCCGCACTTTGATTCATGGTGTAGAAATAAGCTTTCATTTTCATTCAATAAAGCCATAACATTAATAATATTTGAATCAAACCATTCATTAGGCAAACCTTCATTCGAATTTTGCATGGTGAAACCAAAAAGGTGAGATTTTACCTTTGGCATGTTTTCATTTGACCTTACTTGAAGAGGATTTGAAAATTCCTCTTTTCTCTCATGACATTCATCATCATGTAGCACTTGTTCTTTCTCCATGACTTGTTTATCAAAGGCACCAAACTTAGGTACCCAATTGAAAATATGTCCATCCCTTTCAAACCATAAGTCTTGTCTATCTAGGGGTGGGTTAACTAACACATTTCCATGATCAATCACTTGGGTTGTTTTGGGTAACGTGAGATTTTCAATTGGATCATCAATGATATCAAACCCAAATGATTTAGGTTTTGTAATTTTCTCATTTTGAAATGGCATAATCATTGTAGCACAAGTAAGTGGATCAAGATTTTCAATTTCTTTTCCTTCAAAGGAATCTAAAGCAAATGACTCTCTTTCTTGATTCATGGTTGTAGAATCCTTATCATGTTCCAAAATTTGATGAGATTCGAATTCCTCTTCCAAAACTTTCTCAAATTGTACAAGATTTATAGTATCCTCATGTGAGGAAGCAATTGAGTTATCCTACATATTAATTGACACAACAAGTTTATTAGAAGATTTAGATTGATAATATTCTTCCCATTTCTTCCACGAATCATAGTAATCATCTTCCAAGTTCAAGTTGTGATGCTCAAGTACTTCTTCTTCATCTTCTGATTCATCAACATGTTTCTCATCCAATTCATCTTCACCTTCCTTAGATGGTCTAGTTATTTCCAAAAGTGGGTTATCTCTTGAATTCAAATTGGTAAAGCTATCATAATCCAAATTTGTAACCCATGATTCAATTTTATCACAATTTGGAAGGTGTGGATCCTCTTGGTCATCACTTTCAAGAACATCATCCAAAGTGTCTTTCGAGAACAAGTGGTGAAATTCTATTATGTCTTCAACTTCATTTGTTGATTTTCTTTCAAATTCATTTTCAGCCACTTGTGATGGCTTAGGAGCTTCTATAATGGGATCGATTTTTGAATTCCGTGTCATATAGTTGCTCCAATCCTTTGCAAGTACATCTGACCAAATCATATCCACATAAGTTCGTTCATCCAAATCCTCCTTTTTGGGTAATGATTCTAGATATTTCTTTTCCAAAACAAGATGGTGATCATTTGATTCCAACTTCTTGTTACCCATCCATAGAATTTCTTCTCCAAAAACTTCATGCTCTTCAAGACTTTTCGAATAGGTATTTACTTCAACGTGAGTCACCTCAAAATATCTTGTATCGCTTGAAGAAGCATAACATGAAACATCATTAAGATCGGCATTATGAATTTTCTTCCTAGGATGATTTGGATGCATACATTGACGTGCTCATTTTTGTGGTGGAACATGCCTACATACCTTCTTAACCACTTTCTTTTGCTCTTTTACTTTTGATACGAACTCTTTGGGTTGAGTGGTAGAAGTAGTAGGATTAGTTGGATTGATACCCACGGACAAAGCTTGAACATTTGTTGCAATGGTTCCATGGGTGACCACATGATTCTCTAATTGAGGCATAGTTGGATGGATGGAAGTACTTGTATAAGCACATGTGGGAGCATAAGTTGGTATGGTAGGATAAATTTGACTGTAGGGAAAAACATTTGATATCAAATTTTGTTGTGCCCACGCTTGATTTACCATCGAGGTTTGATTGCAAGCCCCTAGTTGTCCTACCATAGTTGATTGCTCTATTCCATAACCTTGTGGCCTCAATTGTTGATCTACAATCATAGCTTTTGTGTAGGCCGATGCAAGATCAGTAACCAAGGGATTCATCCTAAAAAATATGGCAAACAATGGATCCAATGCTCGAAAGTATATTTGAAGAGCACCACTTTCCTCAATAGTATAGGGAGAAATTAATCTCGCATAAAGCTTTCGAAACCTCAAGTTGAAATTTCTCACTTGGCTCATTAGGTTCTCTTTTGCAAGAAGTAAATTGTTGATATATCGTGAGAGGATCAATGAGCAACCTAAATTGATTGATAAACTCATCTTTCAATTGAGTCCAAGATGTAATAGAACCAGTGGGTAAATTGATGTACCAATCATATGCCACCTCATCTAGGGTTCCAGGAAACATTCTACATGCCACATCCTCATGTTTGACATTCCATCTAACTAGGATATCCACATAGGCTTGAATATGTTCCTCGGCTAATGTTGGACCATTGTGTTTAAATTTGGGCAAACATTTTTCTACGTTCTTGGGTAAATCATGAGAATCTCCACTAATGTTCAAAGGATTAACATGTATCCCATACCACGTTCCTACAGTTGTAGCCATTAATGAAACTCAAAGAATAACTTCAAAACCAATTTGTTAGTCATGAATAAAAGAAGGAACCATGACAAAGCAATATTCTAAAAATGTAAATTAGTTTATGATTCACCTGATCGCATATGCGCAAGTGAAGAGCATACTCCTAGTGTTGTAGGCTTTCTGATTCACAAGATCGCATTACACGCAAGTGAAGAGCATAATACCGACAACAACTACATTTTAGACAAAATAATTCCTTACAAATAAGCATGAAATGACTAGAAAATATCAAACATGTAACGTATGAATAATCATGTTAGCATCAACCAAGAGATGTATCCATTAAAATCAAATGAAAGTAATTGCATGGAGACAACCTCGTTAGTCAAGACCAAAAATTTTCAAAATCAAATCAAAACACATTATTCTTGTATGAACAATCAAAAGAGTTAGAACAATGCATAGCAATTCATGTCCTCCTTTTAACACTACAAGGTTGTATTGTTAAAAGAGGGCTAAAGATAATAATCAATAGGGCATGAAATATTCAAAATTTAAATCCCTATAGCATTTAAATCACACTGAAATAAACCAATTCAGGCCCTCCTTCTAGTGCCAAAATGTTGAGTGGTATTTTCACCCAATTGTGAAAGTACACTCTCCCTTAGGATTTGGGTTCCAAATCCCCTCTTGCAAAGAAGTTAAACAAACAACTTCTCCAAGGTCTCCGCTATATTAGCATTTGCATATGTGTATTAGTAATCTCAAATAAAGATATTCAATTTAAATGCTTGGAACACCTTAGTGATTGCAAGTAACTGTAAACAAGGGGCAATGTTGGTTTATTTTACCATGAAACTTCAGTGATTGTTCATTGAACCAAAATAAAGCAAATGTGAGTTGGCCCTCATATGACCACGATGTAGTGCCTTAATTCCTTTTATCTTGAGGGTTTTAAAATAGATTTTATCTTGCATTAAATCCTCAATGATGAATAGGGTCTTCAAATGTAGCTTCAAAATGTCACTTTAATTATCCTTCTTAAATGAAATCATATTTTCATCAAGACAAATAATTTAGTGCTTTGATTGCTCCCAAAATGGTAATTTGGAAAGTGCCATAAAACATGACTCCTTCATTGAAATTAGAATTTTCATGAAGGGAATGTCATCATAGGCTCATGAATGAAACATGAAACTAAAAAAATGAAATTCGGCCCAAAAATGGAAATTTTCTATTTTCGGATTTTTCAAAATCTGTAATAAAACAACAACTTCGATGAATTTTTAAAAATACTAAACAACTCCGAAAATGAAATTTCAAAGTGCGTATTGGAAGTATGAAGTATAGCCTACGCAATGGTGAAATTATTTTTGGATTTTTGATTTTTTTTTTAAATGTTTATTAAAAAAAAGTTAAAATTTCTGGAAAAATAAAATGCAGAAAATGAAAATGAAATGCAGAAAATGGAACACAAGATACATTCAGTTTGATGCTATCCTATTTCGAAAAAACCGAAGATGTGAGGTTTTCATGCATGCAACCTAACCTATTGGACTTGCAAAACAAGCACAATCCGGATAAGCTAAGTGCTGGCTCCTAGGGTTTTAAATGAGGTTTTCAGGTTTAAACATTCACATGAAGCAACCAAGAAAACTTGCATAAAATCCATTTACAAGCCTAAAATCTGAAAAGGGGAAAAATAGACATTTAATCTTGCATGCAAAAAATGACTCCTTCTTTCTTGTCCATAAGATGCAACTTTCTGAAACTTTTTGTATTAAAAATTTGTCATTTTACAATAACAGAAATTTTTGGTTTTCCCAAACCAGTCCATGGAAGAAAAACGACTCAAATAGGTCCAGAATGGCCCTCTTGCCTTCAAATATGCAACTCTGCTCGCAGTAGTTTCCAACCCCTCAAAACATCCTTTTTGGCGTATTTAAAATTTTCAGGAAGCTTTTCGTTTCATTTTCCAATGGTTGTTCATTTCACCTTCCCTTGTGCATGCATGTGTTTTGGTTTCCAAAAAGGCTTTTCGTTTCTATTTTGTGACCCTTCGTTTCATTCCCATGGTTTGGCTTCCTCTATTTGGTTTTCTTCACTTTTCATTTGATTTAAAAAAAAATGCTTCCTTTTCTCCACATGGGCATGCGTCCGCTTCCTTCCATGTGTAACGACCATCTTAAATGATTTCAAATCATTAAATATTCCTTATGTAACGTTTTGTCTTATTCATTGGATTTTGTCCTTATGTGAAAAATTACCTTATTCAATCTTTGATTTATTCCTTATAGGTCCACGTCATTATGCAGTCTTCAGTTTCACTATCCTGGTGTTCATCACTAATATCAGCCGCACTGTCCACTACTTTGTTCCCTTGGTGAAAATCGGACATGTCGTGAAATCGTGACACTCTTGTCTCTCTGCCTACCTGCCCATTTTGAGTCATGAAAATGCAACATGTCACGATATCGCGACACTTTTGTTTCTCTGCCTGCCTGCCCTTTTTGAGTCACGAAAATGCAACATGTCGCGATATCGTGACACTTTTTCCTTTCCTTTGGACCGTGAAAATGCAACATGTCGCGATATCGCGACACTTTTTCCTTTGCTTTGGACAAATGCAACATGTTGCTATATCGCGACACTTTTTCCTTTGCTTTGGACCGCGAAAATGCAACATGTCGCGATATCGCGACACTTTTTCCTTTGCTTTGGACCGCGAAAATGCAACATGTCACGATATCGTGACACTTTTGCTTCTCTTCTATTTTGGCCATGAAAATGCAACATGTCACGATATCTTGACACTTTTTCTTTCTTGTTCTTTCTCTTCTCTTTTGGCCGCGAAAATGCAACATGTCGCGATATCATGACACTTTTTCCTCCTTGCTTTTTCTCTTCTCTTTTGGCCACGAAAATGCAACATGTCACGATATCGCGACACTTTTTCTTTCTTGTTCTTTCTCTTCTCTTTTGGACGCAAAAATGCAACATGTCGCGATATCGTGGCACTTTTTCTTTCTTGCTCTTTCTCTTCTCTTTTGGCCACTAAAATGCAACATGTCGCGATATCGAGACACTTTTTCCTCCTTTCTTTTTCTCTTATCTTTTGGTCGCGAAAATGCAACATGTCACGATATCATGACATTTTTTTCCTTGCTTTTTCTCTTTGCTTTGGACCGTGAAAATGCAACATGTCACGATATCGCGACACTTTTTTCTCCTTGCGGTGTTTTGCTTTTTCTTTGATCTTTAGCATATGGGCCACTTCGGTCTTCTTGGAAAATATGCAAAAAGGTGGGTCCCCAATTTTGGGGTACGTTGTGGAGCAGCCACAACACTCATCATAGCCAAGAAAGATACACTGTAGGGTTTTCTCATCCAACTTTATACTTTTCTATTTTGGAATGTGTATGAATGCTTTACATCCAAACACCCTTAAATAAGAAATGGAGGGTTTCTTACCACTCCAAGATCCTTGTGGTGTTTTCCCTTGTAGAGCTCTAGTGGTTGCTCTATTTAGGAGGTATGATATTGTGTTTACTGCTTTTGCCCAATATTGATCCTCAAGATGTGCTCCCTTTAGCATAAATTGAACCATTTCCATAATGGAATGATTTCTTCTTTTTGCAACTCCGTTCTGTTGAGGTGTATAGGTTGTAGTTAGTTGTCTTTTGATCCCATGTTTCTTAATAAAATATGAAAACTCTTCAGAGGTGTATTCCCCTCTCGATCTGAGTGGAGGGTTTTTATGAAACATCTCGACTCCTTCTCGACAAGTTTCTTGAATTGTTGAAAGTAGAGAAATGCTTCTGATTTCAACTGAAGAAAAAAAACCCATATCTTTTGTGAGTAATCATCAAAAAATAGTTGAAAATAATTCTTTCCACCATATCTAGTTGGCATAGGACCACACAGATCGGTATGCACCAACTCTAAAGGGTTTGTAGCTTGAGAGGAGCTAGTTTCAAAAGGTACTCTATGTTGCTTCCTTGCTAAGCAATCCGAGCGCACTGGTAAGATAGATGAGAGTGGAGGAAGACCTTTCACCATCCCATATCTATGTAACTCAAGAAAATATCCTAAACTAAGGTGCTCATAACGTCTATGCTAGAGAGAGGTGGCCTCCTTTGTAGTTGCAACCAGAGCAACATGAGGAGTTGAAAGAGCATCTAGAATGAACAAGCCATGTTTGTAGGATTCGGTTGCAACATGTTTACCATTATGGGTGATAAAACATCTCTTCTTGCCTTTGACAACTCAAAACATGACATCCATGTTTCTATCCAACATTAGTGTGACTGAGAGTAGATTATTGGCAAATCCTGGAATATAGAGAACCTTCTCAATTTGACAATTACCATCAAGAAGGGACATAGAAACATCTCCTTCTCCCTTTACTTGATAGACTTGATTGTCATCAATTGTGACTGGATTACCTTCTTTCTCTGCAAAAATGTCAAACCATGATTTATCCCTAGTCATGTTTTTGCTAGCTCTTGAATCAATATACCATACAACATCTATCTAGGAAGACGAAGTATGGGTCATGAGCACCTTGTGTGCTCTTTCAGAGTCAATATTTGAATCGGACCCAGGAGAATCTGGGTCTGAGTTGGAGTCAGCATAAGCAACATGACCTTTAGGTTGCTTATGTTTCTTGTTGTATTTTTGTTTGTCTTTGCCCTTCTTCTTAGGACATTGATCATTTTGTTGCTTATTTTTGAACCAACACATTTTGGTGTCATGGTTATTCATATCACAAATCTTGCAATATTTTTTATCCTTCTGTTGATTTTGCTTCCCTTTTCCTTTGGAAGAAGGATGCCCTTTTTGAAATTGACCTTGTTTCTTACCTCTTTGTTGTATGGAAAGGGCATTATATGGCACATCATCTTTTTGAACCTGATTTGCCTCCTTAGTCTGAAGCAAATTTACCAGCTCCACAAATGATACTTGTCTACCAAAAACATTGAGAGAAGTGATCAACATCTTGTAGGAATCTGGCAATGCTCTCAAGATGACAGATTTCAAGATATCGTCATCCACTAGTTTTCCCATGGCATTCAATTTGGCTTTCAAGTCAGCCACTCTGCAAAGGAATATATCAACTGTTTCCCCGGAATTCATACTGAGAGTATGTATTTGAGTTTGAAGGTTTAGAATAGTGGATTGATTCTTTCCTTCATATACTGTGATCAAGGCATCCCAAGCTACCTTACTAGTTTTTGCATCACAAATATGAGGTTGCACCTCATCTGTAGTAGCAAGAAATATAAACACGAGACTCTTCTTGTCCTTCTTATCCCAAGCATCTTGATTTGTTCCTATTGTTTGAGGGCACTTTGCAGTGCTAGTCACTACATCCCATAAATCTTCTAACTGAATAATGGCTTTCATCTTTGTTTTCCATGGAACAAAGTTAGGACCTTTCAACAACTATGAATCTGAGAGATACTTTTGAATTGTGGCCATTATGAAGGTTCCTTATATCACCAATTGGTCTCCCTTTCTTTATACCTGTTAGATCTTTATATCGTAACCATTCAATATATACCCACCCTTACGTGAGGGAAACTATAGGTATATATGAATAGTATACTACTCAATATGTACCCGCCCTTATGTGAGGGAGACTATAAGTACATATGAGAAGCACAATATATTGAACATAGGTGATACTTAAAGGGCATCGTGTTGTTAATGACACCTACCATAGAAAGTTTTATTCCTCATGCGTGGGGCATAACTTCCCCTAAACACTTTGGAAAAAAACTTTCGTCAGGATTTACATCTAACAACAATCACGATGTGGGTATGAAATGGAAAAAAATAGATCTAGTTTGCCTTATTTCTCCTTGACGATTAATAGAGAACAAGATCGGACGTCATTTTTGCAGCCATATTATGCGACAAATACAGTAGTCCAAAGCACGACAACATTACCTGTAAGTGTGGACCAAAGGTATCTCAAATACCGAACACTACTGTGCAATAAATTGCAAAAATAGGGTATACATTTGGGGACTTATTTTTATCTATAATTTATGATTGTTAATGCAAGACAACTAAATATTTAAATGCAAAACAAATCACAAATGCCCACAAATTTAAAACACCTATAACGAATCTAGTGGATTTTTTTACTCTCAAATGTCTTGATTTCCCTCCTTTATCTGACAATTTTGTAAATGAATCATGTGAAGATTATCCCCCTTTCGTTTGGCAAAATAGAGAAGGAAGAAAAAAAATTGCACCTTAACTCCAAAAAATTTTGATGGAAGCCTTTTAAGGTGTCAATTTTGAACAACATAGGCGTCAATTGCAGGAGAAGCGTCAATTGAATAGCTTGGGGCATCAAATGAACCCCACCCACCGTTAACAAATTTCCACCACCGTCGAAAAAAAATAGGCTGTCAAACAACACTACCACCCATCAATACATGCGCAACGAAGGGAACCTGCGACCTCGCGGCGATCAAGCACAAAACAAACCACTTGAGACAGAAGTCCCGACGAGAGTAAACAAGAACCAAAAAAATCTTATACCTTTGGCAATGGAAAGAAGAAAGGAAATTTAAAAAAAAAACCTTATACCTTCCCGCAGCGAATGGAACCCGCGACCTCACGGTGGTCAAGCACAACACGAACCACGTGAGCTAGAGGGCCCGATGAGAACCTCTGTGAAAATAGTGGGTCTTATCACGTCGAGTGCAAAGGATTTTGTTTTAAAAAACAATAATCCCACATGGCCTATGCTGCCATTGTAGGATTGTTTAAAAACGACGAAGGCCATATGATATTTCAGTTGCCTTTGGGCAACCACCCCATCTCGTTTGCCTCCGCAGCTGCCTTCCAGTATCCTCTACTTGTTGTCTGCATGTCCTCCTGCCTGTGTGTTGCGTCCGTCAGTGGTTGGCTCTGTTTGTGTCCTATGTGTCGCGTCTGCCAGTGGTTGGCTCTATTTGTGTCCTGCGTGTCGCATCCGTCAGTGGTTGGCTCTTGGCTCTATTTGCGTCTGCCCAACGCTTGCCTGCGATCTTCCATGCTCTGATACCATGTAGAGTTTCACGAAGCATTGATTCATTCCGATTGATATCAATTATAAAGATTACAATGTGGTTACAATAAATTGGCTTATGAAACCAACTTGGTGGTTATTAAACCAACCTAGAGAGCGCCTATGTGCGCTACCCTTTTGCTTCAATAATGTAAGACATATATACTAACACTAATATGTCTATTACCTCTATATAAATAGTATATCTTATTAATTACCTATTAAATGATTATTTAATAACTATTTATATCAACCTTCTATTAAATAACTATAATTATATATATAATAAAATTGAGATATAGTATAATATAATTTTTTTTTTTTTTTACATATTATTCTTAGTAATTATTAAGTGGAGGGTTCAAACCATAAGAACTGCTAACAAATTTATACCACTTGACCAAATATGTTAAAAAACAAACTCTATGCAAAAGTAATTAACAAAAAGATAATATCACAAATACATTGAGACTGATTACAATCTGGATTAACTAGCTCTGTCCAGTAATAATGTCGTAATAATACTTGAATCCCTCTGGATACGTGTGGTCTTTCCAGTTAGAAGTTATGGGCGGAAGATTTGGAACACTAACAGCCGCCACAAGAGAGTAGCGGTAAGTGATGATGATGCTCAAAGGGCACTGATAATAGGAGTACTAACCGTTGTCTAAGATTGTGCAGGAAATGCCCAGGAAGATCGTAAAGACACTAAATACTGTTAATTTTATAATATATTTTCTTCAGTATACTTTTAAAATGGTGTTTGAAATAGTTTCATGCAAATTACATAACAATGATGTCTTATATGTATTTTGCACTTATATTATTAGGTCATTGAAATTAAATAAACAAATAAATATAAAAATAAAGTTGAATAGTTGTTTTATATTTTGTAATTTATTTATTGATTAAGCTTAACTTATAAGTAAAAATTTAATTATAAGTACTTAATTTTTAAATAATAAATAATATTAAATTATGTTTGAAGGAAAAAATACGAAAAATATATTAATTGAAAGAAAATAACTACATGTTTTTTTACTATATTGTATATAATAAGTAAATTTCAAATTATTGTTGAATTAAAATGATTAAATTAAAGTTCGCCTTTGTAGTATAAGTGGAGAAGGCTAGCCTGTTGCTGTTCAAACCTTTGCGATGCATATGTAAATAGGGACACAAAGGCTGTGTGTTAAATTCCCTATTGATGAGCATAGCTTTCTGCTTTACAAAGGGTCATAGTCATTGGTCATAGGGGTTTCTTACACTAACCTAATTTTTTTTGTCCCAGGGGAACAACCCAATGATTTTTTTTTGTCCTAAGGGGACATCGCAACTGTTCGGGCTTTGGCTTTTTTTTAGGAGGTTCAAGGTTCAAACCGTTGTGACGTGGACGAGTGTGTGAGGGGTAAACGTGTGGTGGTTGTGTGTTAAATTTCCTATTGATAAGCATACCTCTCAACTTTAGGAGGGGTCATGGTTGGAGGGATCTACCCAACCCTATGCATTAATCATAGACACTAACCAAATAAAAAAAACAAAACAAAAAAAATTAAATTAAACATTTTATTATATAAAAAATTCAACCAATATATTTTTGGTGTATTAGTTTAGTTTGTAAAATTAAATTTTAATATATTTGTTCTAGTAAAAATAATGATAATTAAAAATCTCTTAATTTAAAATATATTAAAGTTATTTATGATATATACTATTTATTTTCAACTATAATTTTGTATTAAATATTTTTAATTATTTTATAATAAATAAGTATATAAAAATTTTATATAGGTTATCCAACAAACTAGAGTTCCGAAAATTATAAACATTATTTTTATACATAAGGATTTGTATATAAAATTTATATAAGAAGAGGTTGGGAGTGGTTAGAATTTTTTTTTTCGATTTTATATGGCCACTTCTTTTTCTTGGCACCATTCCTTGTTAGACGATGTTCCTGATTTTGTATTCCTCTTGTGCCTGTCTAGAATAGTTTTAGAGTCAATATTCTTTTTCACTTATGGAAGACCAAAAATAATATAGCTTTTTCCAGAGACAACTTTTGATTCCTTTTATGTAGTTGATAAGATGCTATTTTTTTTAACTCTTGGCTTGAGATATAGGTTCAAGTGGAAAAAATTCATATTGACATTTAGTACCCAAGGACTCTCCTGGATCATTGGGCCAATGCACGGTGCACTATCAGTCAGGTCCTTCGAATTCGACATCATAGCATCATGTTGGCTATCATTCTCGATCTCATCAGGACGTACGGTATTGTCGCAAGTGGGGAGACACTGGTCTCAACATTTGTTGGTGACCAAACATCGTTACTCTGATGGTGTTGGTAATTCGTGGTTGGTGAGTGGATGGGATCCCTTACACCATGATGACAATGTGGATAATTTTTTCATCCCTCGATGTTTGAAAATGATTTATGTTCTACAGATGCATGCTTTTATTTGATTTTTGGTTAAGAGGATGGTTTTAATTCTCTCTATTTTGCCTTAGTCAGCTAAATTCTTTGTATTTACTATTTGGTTTCGGAACACCTAAAAAGTAAAAGTTAAAAAAACATAATAAAAACTAAATAATTGATCAAAAAATAATTTTATAGTAATTTATTTATAAATCCATTTAAAAATTAATATCATTTATTAAAAATAATAGTTTAATTGAACAAATTTACATAGACACATATACATCTCTATGGAAACCATACAATTTTAAATACAATTGTATTGTAATGCATCTGTGTGTAAGTTTCACCTCTAATTTCACCTTTTAGTGATATTTTTCCTTATTTTGGACCATGGAAGATTACCTATCAACACTTGCAACTTTAAAAGCTTGTTTTTCCAAAATAAATCTAAAATGAAAATACAAATACTAACTTAGAAATGCCCTGCCACTTTTATTTGTAAATTGAATAAACATTATAATAAAGGAGTAAGTTTAGAATGCGAGAAAAGTACATTATTGAAAAGCAACAAAGAGGGTGTTTAGACACCTTAACAGTATTGTAGGCATCAGAATTATGTTTAGTGGAAGTTCAAATAATGCATTAACATTTATATGTTTTAGCAAAACAAATTGGAAAGATATATAGTTAACAAAAAAAAAAAACTACTTTTAGTGTATATATATACTTATTACATACTCAAATAATTGGTATGTTTGAGATATTATTGAATGATATTAACATATCTAGTAATGTTGCTTATAACATATTGTGCAAACTAAATTTGTATTGTAATAGTGAAGAACCCCGCAATTTTTATTCAAAAGATATTGATATTCAAAATGGGTTGGACATGAAGTATTGCTAAACTAAATAAATGGTTTCTAAAGCATTGACCAAACCATTGGCAAAAGAAAATTTAACTTTTTAAAAATTGTCTCGATGTAACTCCTTTATGATATTGAACACTATGAGATTGGTAAGAGTGCTCAAAATTGATAACACGTGCATAAAATTTATAAAAGTACCATTAGAAGTAAGGATTCATAGGAAGAAGAAAATAAAATTATCCGTATAAGTGTATGTTTCATTCTCTTACTATAGTAATGTTCAATTATAAAGATATTCTAATGAATAACCATTGTTACAATTTATTTCCATTATACTTTGCGTTTTATATGTTCTATAAAGAAGTTAAGGGAGTGTCAAAGACAAAGATCAAAATTCTAATAAGGAATGCCACGTGGTATCATTAGTAGTTATGACAAAATTATATATATATATATATATATATATATATATATATATATATATATATATATATATATTATCGAATTGTATATTAAAAAAATATATGGATGAATAATAATAAAATTATACCTAGGTGTTGTAGGTGAGTTGGAGAGGAGAGGGAAATCCTCCAAGAGAGGTCTTAGGTTCAAATCTCCACCCTACCAAAAAGTTGAATTGGGTATCCAAAATCCAATTGATAATGTTAGTGCGGGCAGGATCGGGTGCGACTCCCGAGTGACTTTGACAGACCCCCTGTTCATGGTCTCTCAGATCAAGGCGGCCCCGCAAGGGGTTTTTTGCTAATATATATATTAAAATTATATAATATATAAGTATTATATATTCTTTGATTAAGGAAATAATTTGGATGAAAGATCAAAATTCACATAATATGAAACTTTAAAATGGATAAATTAACTATTAGAGCATACTCACATAATATTATTAAACATTTTAGTGTTAATTAATGTGATTCTTTATCTTTACTTTCTTCACTATCTAGTTCCAATTTTATTTTACTTTCCCTAGGAATGAATACAACCTTTAAACCATACATCCTTATCATTAATATAACCTTAACATACTTTTTTTTTGACAAAATGTTTACTTGATTAACTTCTCATTATAAATATCTATAAATTATTTTTCCACAATAGTAATGATTTATTTATTAACAAAACTATCTAAAAATATTATAAATATAACATTATATTTTGATCAAAGAAACTATGTGATATTTGTTCAAATAATATACATAATTTTTAGTCTAATTTTTTACTTATATAGAAAATTTAAATGGTGTTAATATAGCTTCATGTAAAATACATGAGAATCATGTCTTGTATTATTGTAGGGGTTGATCAAATTATCTATGTAAAGTTTAACCCTTGCTTTATATAACAAAGAATCAAGATTCACTCATTGAATTGAGAGATTAACTTAATACTAAAACTACTAACTCAATAATACTTGATTTTTATTTGGCAATGAATAATATTAAAAAAATTCTATAGAAGAAAGTTTTTTTTTTGAAAAACTATTAATTGAAAGAAAATGGACATGTAGTAATTAACTTTATTTAGTGCCCTAGGCACACAAACACTCAATTTGTTATTAAATTAAAATAAATAAAATTAAGTATATCAATATAAGGAGAAGAGATCCACATTCCTTTAAATAATCAACCATTTAATTTGTGTATATTGTTTGAAGGGGGACAACACAACAATTCAGGCTTTGAGGGAGGACAACACAACAATTCAGGCTTTGACTCTTCTTCATGAGGTTCAAGGTTCAAACCATGATGTGGGTGAGTGTGTGAGGGGGTGGGTGTATGTATGGACATGTGTTTGGTCTCTATTTATAAGTTATCAAATATCAAAATTAAGAGAGGTCATGGTTGGGTTGTAGGGGTTTCTCACACTAACCTCAATCAAAAAAATGGTGTATATCAATTTAATTTGTATAATTTATTTTTTAATATGGCTATGAAATTAATAATAATAATATGATTTGTTTGAGGGCACATTCAGGTTTACTACATCTATTTGCAATAAAATTTATATTAAAAAAATAATAATAAGTGAATCATTAACTAGTCCCAACTTGATGATAGACATAAGAACTTTACAAATTCTTCCAATAGTTTTATATTGCAAATAAAACCTCTTAGTTATTAAATGAATAGAGTTTAAACATGGATACTTGGCATGCTAATAAATTTTTGGTTGGTCAATATTTTACGTGATTTTTGCATGCAATTAAGATTTCCAAACATTTATTCCCATTCGTTTAAATTGGATCCACATTTCATTGATGATTTCAAGAAAAAAAATTTCAATAAGGATTACATACATACATATGTGAATGGTGAGTGATTTAGTAAAATAGGAAATATTGCATTAACCTTCAAACTTAGGTTACATAGTTTAAATAGGCGGTAAATAACCTATTCGAGAAAGAAAGGGGGAAAGGAGAAATTGGGGGAAAAGAAGGATGAAGGGAATTCTCTTGCCGCCCAAATTGCTGCCGTCCACTGCCGTCCAGGTAAGGTAAAAGGTAAGTTACCTTTACCCCTAGTAAAATCAAATTTTTAACTTTTACTGATGGTAATTTCCAACATTCTCCCCCTTAAAGTTGAGAGGACTAACTATATAGTCTCTCAGCTTTATAAATTGAGCTTTAGCCATGCCTTTGGTGAAGATGTCTGCTAGATTATCCAAAGTGCTACAATATTGAAGCTCAACTGTCTACTGTTCCACCATATCTCTTATGAAGTGATACTTCATATCAAAATGTTTTGACCTTTTGTGGTGGATTGGATTATATGCCAACTGTATGGCACTTATATTATCACAATTCAGTTTGGTTGGACCAATTTGTTTTTCGCCAATCTCTTCAAGGATTTTCCTCAACCAGAGGATCTGAGTACTTGCATGAGTGATTGCTATGTACTCAGCTTCTGTAGATGATAATGCTACAACAGATTGCTTTTTGGAACTCCAAGTTATTAGTCCTGAACCTAGACTAAAATAGTTCCCTGATGTAGATTTTCTGTCATCTATATTACTGCCCCAATCGCTGTCACTATAACCAAATAACTTCATAGAGTTAGACTTGTGGTAATGGATTCCAAAATCCAATGTACCTTTTACATATCGTAAAATTCGTTTGGTTGCTTGAAGATGCAGCTCGGATGGGCATGCCATAATTCGTGATACAAGAGAAACAACATACTGTATATCTGGCCTAGTGTTGGTGAGAAACATTAAACTCCCAACCATGCTTCTGTAATTGGTCAAGTCAACATTTGGTGCTCCATATTCTTTGCTTAGCTAGATTCCATGTCCAGTTGGTGTTTCAGCTGATTTGCACTGCTGCATAGCAAATTTCTTGATCATGTCATGAGCATATTTCTGTTGACATATGAAGATCCCATTCTTTGATTGATGTACTTCCATTCCTAGAAAGTATCTCATTAATCCGAGATCCTTCATCTCAAATTGATTCATCATGGAGTTTTTGAACTCCATATTCATTTTATCATTACTACCCATGAATATTAGATCATCCACATATAAACAAACTATGATGATATCTACTCCATTTTTTAGGTAGTATAATGTTGGTTCACTCTTGCTTTTTGTGAAACCATATTTGCTGAAATAGTCATCAATTCGTGAGTACCATGCTCTTGGTGCTTGCTTGAGGCCATATAGTGCTTTTTTCAATTTATAAACAAGGTTCTCTTTTCCTGGTTCTTGGAAACCTTGAGGTTGTTGAACATACACCTCTTCTGTCAGGTATCCATTTAAAAATGCACTTTTCACATCCATGTGTTGTATTTTCCATCCTTTATGGGCTGCCAAGGAAAGAACAGTTCTGATTGTTTCTTGTCGAGCAACTAGAGCAAAGGTTTCCTCATAATCTATTCCATATTTCTGAGTAAAACCTTTGGCTACTAATCTCGCCTTGTGCCTTTCAATGCTTCCATCAGCATTGAATTTGGTATTATAGACCCATTTACATCCAACACATTTTTTTCCCTTGGGAAGCTTCACAAGCTCCCAAGTATCATTCTTTTTAATTGAGGATATTTCCTCTTCCATGGCATCTTGCCATATATTTTCGATGCATGCTTTTTCATAGCTAGATGGTTCTAGGCGTGCAGCGACCAACAAAGCATAATTGACTACATCACCCCTTGGTTCATGAGACTCATCATCTCCTGACATTTGAAGATTTTCAAGTCTTGACAAAATGTCATCCATCTCACTAGCTTGACTCCTAGTGTATCTTTGTTGAAAATTCCTATCCAACATTTGAGAATATGGATGACTCTGTAGTATGCGTTTTCCTCTATTTGTCTCTTTCCTTTGAGAAACTGAATCAATATCCATTGGACTTGGAGCGCTTATAGATATTTGAAATCATTTTGGAGAATTTGGGGGTGCCAGCAAATTCCTTCTTGGACTTGGTGTACCACTTGATGTACTTGATGAAGTTTCCTGATGTGGAGTTTGTGGAGGAGGACTGCTTTTCTTGGGTTGTACCATTATGGGAGGTACTGGTGTGGTATTGTCCGAATTAGAGTCAAAATCAACAATTTTTTTATGACCCCATTCTCCCCCTTCATCAAAAATTACATCCCTGGAGATAATGATTTTATGTGTCGTGGGATTGTACAATCTATATCCTTTGGTTGAATCACAATACCCTACAAAAACACATGCTTGGCTATTTGGATCAAGATTCTTTCGCTTCTCTTCAGGAATGTGTGCATAAGCTAAAGAACCAAATACTCTGAAATGTTTGACATTTGGTTTCTTACCGTACCATCCTTCATAAGGAGTGATACCATCTAAACTAGAAGTCGGACTTCTATTTAGAATATATGCACTTGTTCTCACTGCATCTGCCCAATAGCTGTTTGTGAGATGTTTTTCCTGAAGCATTGTTCATGCCATTTCAACAAGGGTGCGGTTCTTTCTCTCAGCCACACCGTTCTGCTGTGGGGTGTAGGCAGTAGTGAATTGCCTCTTTATCCCATTTTGCTTACAATAATGAAGAAATTCATTTGAGGAGTACTCTCCTCCTTTATCAGTCTGAAGACATTTGACATAGTAGTCACTTTGCTTTTCTACATTATTTCTGAAGTCTATGAAGCAATCAAATGCTTCATCTTTGTGTTTCAGAAAATACAACCAACACATTCTAGAATAATCATCTATGAATGTTAGAAAATAAGAATTGTTTCCAAGGCTCTTTGTTTGCATTGGACCACAGATTTCCGAATGTACTAGCTGAAGAGGATAACTTGCTCTCCACGCTCGGCCTCTTGGAAACTTCTTTCTGGAGTGCTTTCCCAAAGCACATGCTTCGCATACCTTTTTATGTTCTAGAATTTTTGGTAGTCCTGTCACCATAGCTTGTGATGTTAACATTTTCAAGCTAGCGGAATTGAGGTGACCATATCTCAAGTGCCACAATTCACTTGGATTTGAAATAGCAATGTTTGCAAGTTGAGCTCCCCCTGGCTCACCAAACTTTAGAGGGAACAACCTATTCTTTGTCATAGGTACTTCTGTGATGACCCGGTTACAATTGTTTTTATCAAAGATTGTACATTTTCTTTCATCAAAAACTAATTTGTAATGCTTCTCCATCATTTGGCCAACACTTAAAAAATTGTGTTGTAGCTGTGGAGTATAGTATATGTCATTCACATTTTTAAGGCCTTATTTTGTGGGAACTTCCATAGCTCCTATGCCTTCAACTTGTAAGGATTTATTATCCCCTAACTTAACTTGAGATTTGTAATTTGAATCTAATGTAGCAAAGAGATTTTCTTTGCCACTCATGTGGTTGGAGCAACCAGTATCCAAAATCCATGTATCATTAGATTTTGATCTGGTTGTCCATAAGAGAGAAAAAGATTTGGTGGACCTTCTTCTTCTCCGTAGAATGAGCCATATTGACTACTTTGATCTTTTGAAGATTTTGACCAGCAGTCACGAGCGAAGTGGCCTTGTTTCCCACAATTGAAACAAGCTGTTTTGGTCTTATTACTTCCTCGTCCTTGATTTCCACGGCCTGCATTGCCGCTTTGGTTCTGATTGGCTCCTCTGTTTTGATTTCCACCTCTGTTTTGATTACCTCCTCTGTAGGAGTTGCTTTGTCTCTTGCCTCTTTGTTGTTGTCCTCTGCCTCTACCTCTTCCTTGTCCTCGTCTTACACTTTCATTCGAAGTGAAGGCTTTATCATCACCTCCATAGCTTGTTGAAGGTGCACCTTGAAGTCGCTCTTCATGTGATGTTAATGATCCAATCAAACTATCAAATGTAAGAGTAGAAAGATATTTGGATTCTTCAATTATGATTGCAATGTGATTCCACTTAGGAAGAAGAGTTCGCAACACTTTCTTCACAATTGTTTCATTTTTTGTGTCTTCACCTAAAGTTTGCATCATATCAACTACTGCTTTAACACGAACACAATAGTCTCCAACTCTTTCATTGTCCTTCATTCTGAGATTTTCAAAATCTCTTTTCAAGGTCTGAAGCCTGACTTGCTTTACTTTATCACTTCCTTGGAATCCTTCTTTCAAGGCATTCCATGCATCTGTAGTAGTTAAATAAGATGCAATTCTTGGAAAGATACTAGGATCTAGTGTTGATTGAAGATGGTATAAGGCAAATGAATTATTTTTTTGTGCATATTTGTAGATCTTCTTATCATTTGCACTTAAGTTAGTCCAATCTGTTGGAGCAATGTAACCGTCTTCAATAATATCCCATAGTCCTTTTCCGATGAGTAATGTCCTCATCTTGATGGACCAGTACTCATAATTATCCCCTCTGAATTTGGGAATAGGTAGATTATTATGTGAACCCATTTTTTAATCTACTAAAACAAGAAACCTCTCTTTTATAGTCTTATTGGAAAAAGACTTTACAAAATATCAAGCCCTGCTTGATTTACAATAAAAAAAAACTCAAATTTGTTCAGAAATTACAAAATTGTCAGCGACTTGTTCATCATCGTCACTGATCAATATTATTTCAGGAGAAGGAGGTTGTAGGATTTCAACTGAATTACTATAATGAGTATATTCGGATCCTTGTGCAGCAATTGCAACTGTGTCAGATTGTTCAAACTTGCTGCCGAAGGAGTTATCCTCTGAATCTGCGTCGTATCCTTGATCAGGATTTCTCTGGTGTGCAATAACCGCGTTTTGCAACTGTGAAAAAACTGTATTCAGACTTAGTGTTTTCACGTGCCTATCAAAGTCTTCAGGTGTTGTTCTCAGTAACACCTTGCAGAGAGCATGATAACAACCTTCCGATCTTATCATTTAAGAAAATTTCCCAGAAATTTTCTTTTACAAGAATTTCCTCTTAGGAAATAGTAAAAAAAAAATTAAACTTTCTAAGTTAAAAAAAATTTAACTTTCTAAGTTTTTTTTTTAACTTTTACATATATTTCCTCTTAGGAAATTTCAAGCAATAAAAAGCTTTCACATATATTTCCTCTTAGGAAATTTCAAGCAATTAAAAATTTTTTTTTGTAAAAGCAAAGGAACAGTTAAAAAACTAAAAAATATATATTTTTTTTAATTTTAAACTTATTCCTTTAGTTTTGCTTTTGATTAAAAAAAAATTAATAAAAAAAAAAATTTGATTTTCTATCGACCCCGCCGAGAGTCGATCCTGCGACCTCGCGGGTCACAAGGCTGAGGGTAGCCGCTGTGCTACCCGGGCTGATCCGGGAGCAGCTAGCGCTCCCTGCCCTATAGCCTTCGCAAAATCATGTGAGGCTAAAAAATTTGATCCCGCCGGGGATCGAACATTCGACCTCGCGGGAGTCAAGGCTTAGGGTAGCCGCTATGCTACCGGGCTGATCCGAAAGCTAAGCTGGCGGCTCCTAGCCTTCTAGCTTGCGCGTCGAGCGCGAAGCTTTTAATTGGCTTCGCGCTTCGACGTGAAGCTTATTTTATTTCTGGGACTTTAGTCCCACATCGTCTGTGAGGCGATGTTAAAGCTTCTTAAAAGAAGCAAAGCACGTATAGTGCTTTGATTTCCTGCGGGCAATCGCCAACTATGTAGATCCTTTTGCCTCAATTCACGAGAGCAGGTTTCCACGTCGCTGCACCTCGGGCCACGCGCCAGTCACTCCATGTCACGCCATGTCACGTCACAGATCGCCATGTCACTACACCTCGGGCCACGTGTAGGTCGCCAGCCACATCAGCAGTGCTGCCTCGGGAATCACGCCAATC
The DNA here is from genome assembly GCA_028583015.1 of Wollemia nobilis. NCBI lineage: Eukaryota > Viridiplantae > Streptophyta > Pinopsida > Araucariales > Araucariaceae > Wollemia > Wollemia nobilis. The sequence goes on from JAQPPZ010000188.1 coordinate 226,504, forward strand.
TGCTGCTCCTACAGGCCGCCTCGTCCAGCTCCACCAGTGCCTCGGGAGTCGCTTCGATCTGCTCCTACGGTCCGCCTCGAGATCCATGCCTCCTCGGACTGCGGGCCCCACCGCCTCGGGAATCGCACCGCTCTGATACCAAATGTGAATGGTGAGTGATTTAGTAAAATAGGAAATATTGCATTAACCTTCAAACTTAGGTTACATAGTTTAAATAAGCGGTAAATAACCTATTCTAGAAAGAAAGGGGGAAAGGAGAAATTGGGGGAAAAGAAGGATGAAGGGAATTCTCTTGCTGGCCAAATTGCTGCCGTCCACTGTCGTCCAGGTAAGGTAAAATGTAAGTTACCTTTACCCCTAGTAAAATCAAATTTTTAACTTTTATTGATGGTAATTTCCAACAACATACATATACATATACATATACATATACATATATATATATATATATATATATATATATATGTACATATATATATGTATGTACATATATATACATATAGATATATATGTATATACATATATATACATATATATATGTATGTACATATATATATGTATGTACATATATATACATATAGATATATATGTATATACATATATATACATGTATATGTATGTACATATATATACATATCTATATGTATGTACATATATATACATATATATGTATATACATATATATATATATATATATATATATATATATATATATATATATATATATATATATATATATAATGGATAGAGAAATATTTAAATTATAATTTGTATATTTTAAATTACTCTTTCCTTATTTTTCAATAATAGAAGTTTAGAACCATATTATGGACTCAAAAATACTACAAAGTATCTTAGCTTAGGTTATAAGCATGTCTTATGATTTTTTAATATCTTTAACAAGAAGAATTAGATTATGTTATATATATTGAATAATCAAATTATAAACTTCATCATTTTTTTAATTTAGTAACAATAATTGATTAAGAACAATGTTTGTTCATAATTATAATCTTATATGTCTGACTAAATTAACAAATTAATCCAAATGATATAATTATTTAGAAGAAATTAAAAAATAAATTTTATATCAATATGCAACACATTGGTCCATAAAATTCTATGTATCAATGGACTAAAAACTACCAAAATTCAAACTTCAAACCTTCTCATTTACTTTCAATTTGCCCTTCCATATGCCAAATTTGCCTAGTTTGCTAACACTCTTGAGAAATCCAAGTGCCATACCCATACTCTCTAGAAAATAAGATCTACACATTTAATGGTTTCAACTAGTTTTGGACATTGTCACCATTGTTGAAAAATCTAAGAGAGACACTTGTTCCCACTTGCAAATAACATTTGTACAACTAATGGTTTTAATTGGTTCTCAAAATAAATACATATATTTAGTATATTTATCATTAGATGAGATCCATATTGACCTATCATTGAATAAAATTACCACTTTATCTTCATAGCCCGACATGGAAGGGTTCTAGATTAAGCGATCAAGTAGAATGATACTCATTTTTTAACAAAACAAATAACATCCATGTGTGAATGTTAGTTTTAATTTACAACCTATTCACATTTGAGTATTAGTTTTGAATTTACATCCTATTAAACATGGTTGGATTAATCTAGTTATGCTAGCTGGATGGTCATAGCTATTCCTATGGAAGCCAAAGACATACAGCCTTTTAAAGAGAAATCCCAAAACCCAAATTTTTTAATAGGCCATTCCCTAAGGGGGATTATAATTGATTGTACAACTGCTTAGGTCCCAATAAACTAGGCCAGCTTGTTTACACTCATATCCATGTGATCATATGGAGGAACCCCCATAGTGTAAATTTACCTCCACTTATCTAGATGATAATATCCAAGAGTATATTTGATCAAATAGAATACTTTATTCATGTCAAAACATTGAAACAACTTTAAAACCTCTCTCTCTACATTTTAATTTTTATGCTAATTTGCCATAGTACCTAGTGTGTGGAGATTGATAACTAGATTTTATGGATTGGAAGATAACTCTAATCAATTTCATTTAGATTTAATATCAATTATGATTTGTTTGTTTATTACTTTAGAGTACTTAGATTAATAATAATATGTTATTTTCAAATGGGAATCTTAGTGTTTTATGGTTTATAGTCTCATCACCTTGAAGAACACAATCTTATAATGAGAGCGGGGGTGAATAGTATAGCACCCAATTTTTACTTTATTCTCAAACCAATATCAATTAGTGTCATCAATTGCAATAACCAAATATAGCAGTGTGCATTAATAACATAGATAGCAATAGTAATCAAGTGCACAAATCACCACACATAATTGAGACACAATATTTAATGTGATTCCCCCAATGTGGGGTAGTCCACAAGATAATCTTCTTATAATATTTCACAAAGAAATAGGTATCCTTATCCCAATACAAATGATTACTTTGATCTGCTCAAATCTAGGCTATCCTAATCTACTCAGGTGGGCTCCACTGGTATGCTCATCTAAGATCTCCACTGATCTGCTCAGCTAGGAAATCCATTGATCTACTCAACTAGGCTATCCACTAATCTACTCAGCTAGGCTATCCACTAATCTACTCAACTAGGCTATCCACTGATCTACTCAACTAGGCAATCCACTGATCTTCTCAGCTAGGCAATCCACTAACGTGCTTAGCTAGGCAATCATGATCTGCTCAGGTGGGCTCTAATGATCTGCTCATCCAGGCTCTCCACTGATCTTCTTAGCTAGGCTATCCATTGATCTGATCAGCTAGGTAATCCTGATATGCTCAGGTGTGCTCTCAACTGATCGGCTTAGCTAGGCACTCCACTGATCTGCTTAGCTAGGCAATTGGTATTGATATGTTTTTTTGTTTTTGTTATGTATCTTTCACTACTCACAAATTTGCCTCAATGCCTTCTCACAAGGCTTAAACAATCCTGCTCAAATGTTGTCCCAAATCTGTACTCAAGACCTTCACAAAAGGCTCAAACAATCCTGCTTAAATGATATCCCAGATCTATCCACAAATTTGTCTCAAAAGCCTTCTCAAATGCTCAATCAATCATGCACAAAAGCTGTCTCAAATTTATCCAAAAATTCTATCCCAAAAGCCTTCTCAAAGTCTCAACCAATCATGCACAAAAGTTACCTCAAATCTGTCCAAAAATTTTGTCCCAAAAGCCTTCTCAAAGGCTCAACCAATCATGCACAAAAGCTGCCTCAAATCTGTCCAAAAATTCTATCCCAAAAGCCTTATCAAAGGCTCAATAAATCACTCTCAAGTATCACTCAAATATCAACCACAAATCAATAAAGGCAAGGCTCAATGATGAACTCAACAATGAATGGCAATGTACTCTTCAATGTATGACAACAATGATCTACAATGATCTCAACAATTATGACAAATACTCTCTCAAATGGATGACAACAATGCTCAATAATTATCTCAACAATGTATGACAAATACTCTCTCAAATGGATGATAACAATGCTCAACAATGATCTCAACAATGTATGACAAATACTCTCTCAAGTGGATGATAACAATGCTCAACAATGATCTCAACAATGTATGAAAATAATTCTCAACAATGAACTCTCAAATGTATGGCAAATGAGCTCTCTAATGAAAACCTCTCCAAGAAATAACAATGAGGACTTCAACCAACCAAGGACAATCTCCACAAGTTATAGCAATAGGTTCTCAATAATATCTTTCTCATGCAATTTCAATAAGCTCTCAAGAAACAAGCACAACTCCCTCAAGCAAAGAGCTCTCAAATAGCCAACAATGATCTCCTCAAATGAAAGACAAATGTATCCACAAGTGACTAGCAAATGATCTCCTTAATGGTCTCAAATAGAGGCAATGTACTCAACAAATAACCAACAATAATATTCTCAAAGCAATAGAAAAAACCTCCTCAATAATGGCAATACTCTCAATGAACTCCACTAAAGCAATCATGGAACTCAAGCATCAATTTTATCCATAAAATTGATTTTCTAATCCATCCACTTCCTCTCAATAGCCAAGGCACATAATCAAGCAATTTGTCTTCAAATTCAAACCCTAACTCATATGCATGTCATCTAACTCAAGATAGCAATTAACCAGGTCTCAAGTTCCTAGTTTAATTTCATACTTAAATCATGCACTAGGACATATAACAAGTTCAACAATTTTCAACCTTATGAATCCCTAATTTCATTAACACATATAACAAGCACCTATGCTTTTATTTATTTATTTTCACATATTATAACTCCATATGCAGCAAACACAAATATTTATTTCCACACCTTATATCTCCCTAAACACACACATCAATCACACATATTTCAATTTTACTTATTATAACTCCCTAAGCACATTAACACATACATCAAGCATTTATTTCCCTAAGCACCTTATGACTCCCTAGTTATCACAGAAATAATTTTAATGCACCAAAACTTTGGTAATAACAAATATTACCATGTGCTAGAGATAAATACCTTTATTCAAAATTTGCTGCCTTCACAACCTTTGAAATCAATAATTCCTTTGCCAAAAATCAATGCACCTTCACACCTTCAAAATTGTCAATTCCTTGCCAAAAATATGTGTGTCTTCAAACCTTTGCAATTGTCAATGCCTTTCCAAAAATCAATGCGCCTTTACACCTTAACGGGATTTGAACTCTTTTTCTCTTGCCTAGCACTGTGAGGCGCTTACCACATGGGCGCTAGCCCACATTGGGACTATATCCCAATTGCTTCCTTTAAAAATTTGTGCTTGACTATCAAAACAAAATCAATCTTTCACAAAAACTTTTGCCCCTGGTGGGATTCGAACACAGACCTCTCATGTGCAAATATGATGCCCTACCAACTGCGCTACATTGTCTAGTGTGATGTCAGTTCTAGCGGCTCTCAAATTTGTCTTCGCCCTCAAATTATAACACTTATTTATTTTGTCTCTACGCTACTTCCCTTCAATGACTCTCTCTCATGCGCTATCTTTTTTCTTTTTTCACACCCACAAAATAACCAAAGTTTTCTTTAATTTATATGCCTTTCAATGCCTTCGAATGATGTCGGAAAAATTTGATTTTTCACCCTAACCTTTGCACATCAGCAGATAATGTAATTCAACTTTAGACCTTAGAATTATTAAATAAAAATTTAATAATTCACCTCTTAACTTTGAATTGGGATATCTCCTTCATTATTTTAAATTTTTCCATGAAACTTATTGCACCTAGGTTTTATTGAAAAACATTTTCATCCGTCATTATTTGGAGAAGTCTTAGCATAGTGGTTTTAATGAAAAATCATTTCCAATGGTTTTAATGAAAACCCTTTCCGTTGGTTTAAATAAAAAACCTTTCCATCGGTTTTAATAAAAACCCTTGTCATTGGTTTTAATAAAAACCTTTTCCATTGGTTTTAATAAAAATCATTAATATAATAGATGAGAGGTAGAGAGGGAGCACGATGAAATTAGGGTTTCTTGGGAGGGTGGGGATGACGGTGGGCGGGAAGGCTGTTCTGGGAGAGCACGAGAGTGTCGGCAGGTCGAACCAGGGGCTCGGCAGGGTGGAGGGAGGGCAAACAGAGTCTGGGGACGCCGAGGAGTCCTTGACAAGTCACGGTAAGGATCCGCCAGACAAACGGGGAGATGGACCTCAAAAGTCATATGCTTTGGCAGTGGCCTCTGAAACCCTAAGCGGGCTCTTCTCTAAGGAGTTATTTCCATCCGGGGATGAGTTGGACATCCCGACAGAAATTCTCTCAAGCTTTGTGGATTTCAAAAAATTTACCCTCATCGGTAAGTTTATTGGTGGTTGTCTCGACATGGAGACCATTCGCAAGTGGGCGTCTGGAAAATGGCGGACCTCTGGTCACTTAGAGTTGGCTGCCCTAACCCAAGGTTTTTTCACGATTAGGCTGAGCAACAAGGATGACTACTGTAAAATCCTGGCTGGAGGGCCTTGGTTCTTGGGCCGTAGGAGTCTCTTTCTAAGGAAGTGGGGTTTGGACTTTAACCCCGATACCCAGAATATCAACATTGCTCCAATATGGGTTAGGCTCCCGAGTCTTCCCATTTTCTGTTGGCATGAAAATGTAATCAGAGGTATTGCTCGGTCCGTCGGGGAGTTGATCACTTTAGACCCTCCCACCAGAGCTCGAACTAGATTTGTCCAAGCCCGGTTCTGTGTTTTTGCAAACTTGGAGACGGACCTCCCATCCTCCATTACTCTGCGGTCTGGGGGTACTTTTCTACACAAGCAAGCTATTGTTTATGAGAACAGGCCAGCTTTCTGCCCTCAGTGTAGTTCTCAAGGGCATCTTCAGTCCAATTGTCCTCTCCAAAATTCGAGGAAGAAGGAGCGGGATCCCTACAACCCTCTAGAGCATGGTGAAGGTCAGACGAAGCACCCTTTTGCGAAAGGCCATGAATCTCCAGGTCCATCCAGGGACCATCTCGAATCCTCCTTACCAGAAGAGGAAATCACCACCCGTTCGGACTCTGAGCAGTGTGGTGGGCACCCCCAACTAGGACCATAGGAGGAAAAGGAACAGGCTCCCCCCCTTATCACCACTCAGTCAGATTCACCCAAAATTTATGACTGGAACTCTCCCGAGGCACAAAATCTATTGGAAGACTACTTGCTGGGAAGAAGAGGTTACCAGCCTAGTAATATTAGCCCTCGAATTATGAGGATTCAAAAGCGAGGGGTGGATTTTGGTAGTGAAAGGAAGCAGGGCCGTCCCCCCAACAAGGAAAAGAGAGACAAAGAAACTACGGCTGATGTTGCAAATGGAACCCAACGGTTGTTGTTTCAGGATGACTCCGATTCTCTGATGGGTGACGCGCTTATCCCAAAACCTCCCTTCCAGCAGGGAAAGGGAAGTAAGAAGAACCTCAAACCGTACGGATGAAATCCTGGATGCGAGAAGATTAATCAGAGTGGCCATTTGGGCCAGGGAAAAATTTTCCAGCAAGATTTTCAACAGTTTGTTTATGTCCAGTCATTTTTCTTGGATCCTATCCAACATGTATGCTTCGAATTCTGCCTCCGGGAAAGCAGAAATGTGGAAAGTTATTTCCTAGGTATGGGAGAATTTTTGTAGTTTTCTTGGTTGTCTTCTTATGCTTTCTAATGATCCAGCTTCTCCGGCTAGTTTTTGTTTTCCTAGTTATAATGGCCATGGTTTCCAGGATAATCAGGCAAAAATGCCTTACTTGTAGCCCTCGGGCAATTAGCAACTTTTTGTTTTTTTTTTCTGCATACAGGTTTATTCTTCCAACCAAGAGGCATGAAGCACTATTTAGCAAGGCTGATTTTGTATATAAGGTTTTGGGATCCTCTATAAAAACCCACTGTTAATCTATTATAATAATTACCAAAAAAAAAAAATCATTAATATAATATTTCAAAATTAAATATTATATACCTCTTGTTCCACAAAAACCTATATATATCCATTCTCTCCAAAATATCATAAATGATTATTTATGAAGTGCTTTTGCCACCAAAAATCAATGTGATCCATGTGACATCAATAACAACACAAAATAACTTAAATTACCAATAATATCCCCCTTTTTCATTGATGGAAACACCTCTAATGCAAATCACCACAATCACTACAAAACCATCTCTAAGAATCAAAGTTGCTCCCCCTGACTCAATACTCTCTATGGAGGCTTCTCCCCTATCTCAATGCTCTCTTTGGAGGCTGCTCCCCCTAACTCAATGTTCTCCCCCTTACTCAAATCTCTCCCTTTGACATCAATGGTAAAAGGGACACCTATGGGTCTAAAATATATGGCTCTTAAGCTTAGCCCCCCCACCACCTTATCTCTTGAGGTGATTAATTTTGGTGTGGGAGTACATTTACTCCTATCTTACATTATTCCTTTCCTTTTTCAACTTCCTTCCACATCTTTCTGATATCTTTTTCTTTATGATTTACTTGATCTTCTTGTCTTGAACCTATTTGACCTTCTTGCCTTGAACCTGTTTGGAATTGATTCCTACACCATTTTGCAATAAGTCCAAATTTATTGCAATTAAAACACTTGATATTGTAGCCTTTGGATGGTGCCCATATCCTAGGTTCTTTCTTGAAATTATTTTCATATCCATTCCTTTCCTAAACCCTATATTGTGAAGTTTTGTTTTCATAATCATTATGACCATGACCTCTGAATTGTGTAGCTCTAAAACCAAAACCATGTTGCTCATTTTCTTTGCACTAAGAATCTCTATGACCAATATTTTTGCATAAGAAATAATGTCCCTGAAAACCATACCTTCTTCCTTTGAAATTCCTTCTAGCAAAATCAAACTTATTTAATCCATAGATCCTATAGTGTATAGCCCCGTGCTCAAATCCATTACAAGAAAAACAATGTCCTTGAAAAGCCCTTTTTTCATGCCTTGGTTCCTCATATATTTCTTGACCATTATCCTTGTTGTCATCTTTGACTTGTGCATTGTATCCTTGATCCTTCTTTGTGGCATCTAAATCCTCTTTCTTAACTTCTTCCTTGATTTCCTCTTCAAGAATTTATTTGCCTCTTGAACTTGATTCCCCTTTCTCAAAACAAGATCCAAACTGGATCTTTGGAGTCATAGAAGTTTTGGAAATTTCTTCATGAATCTCAGGTGCTTCCTTGCTTTCATATTTTAGAACTTCCTTTCCTTTTGAGTGTGAATTTTTCTTGGAAATAAGATACAGCCTTAAAATATTTTTCCACTCCTTTTTGAACATTTTCATCTAATGTGTCATGTCTTGTCATTACTACCCTTAGTTCTTCATTCATCCTTTTCTCTATCCTTTTTGCATCTTGAAGCTCATATCTTAGATCATTGATTATATGAAGTAGTTATTATCTGATTTTGATATTTGTTCGAATCTTGTTTTCAATATTCTTGATTTTTTCTTTTAGCCTTTTGACTTTTGATTTTTGTTTTCTTGGCTCATCCTCTTCTTTTTCTATTACCAAAAGTGAGACTTCTTCATATTTACTGTCACTGAGATCTTTGCAATATCCTTATTTGTGATCTCTTTGACCACACACAAAGCATTGTTCTCTTTCACCTTCTATTCATAGGAATAGATGTTCTTCCTTTTCATCATCTGAATTGTCTCTATCATTGTGATCTGAGCTATCATTTTCTTCTTCAATGTAGAAAGTTTTATTTATATTACAAAAAAAATTCTTCTTCTCATGCTTGCTTTGCTTTTACCTGTCATCTTTGTCATGCTTATGCTTTTATTCTTATTTTCTTTTGTGACCCTACTTTTCATCATCACTATTTTCTTCATGTGGATACTTGTTTGCATAGTGACCATAATCACCACACTTGGAGCATGTGAATTTCTTCATATACCTATAATTCCTTGAGTCCTTTTTTTCTTTTGATGAAGTTAGCTTACTCATCATTATATGAATATCTATCTATATTTGTATCTTTACCTTTCTTTTTCTATGAACCCTTGAATGCAATTTCTTTCATTGGATCCTGATGCTTATCTATCCTCATATCATAAGCTGTGAGAGTTCCTTGTAGTTCTTCTATTTTTAGCTTGTCGATACTCATTGTTTCTTCTATCATTGAAACCTTTGCATCATACTTCATGGGAAGTGATCTCAAAATATTTTGAGTAACATCTGATTCTTTCATCTCAAATCCTAGGCCTCTCATGGTGTTAGCAATCTCATCAAATCAAAGTAAAAACTTTGCAATATCTTCATAATCTTCCATTTTCAATTCCTCAAATCTTCTTCTATGAGTTTGTAGTTTTGCCAATTTTACCTTAGAATCTCCTTCATAGGTATTTTGCAACTGGGCCCACATTTCATTAGCTAAATTACATACCATGACCTTTGCAAAATTTATCTCACGTAGCCCACTCAAAATACAATTCATTTCCTTTACATTGATCTCAACAAATTTCTTGATAGTCTTATTTGTCTCAGGATCACCTTCAACCTTATACTCTTTTGCAATCATCTGCCATACCTCATATCCCTGTGATATCAAGTATTCATTATCATGCCCCAAAAAGCATAATTTTTATCGTCAAATAGTGGAGCCTTACTTGTAGATGATCCATTCTATGAAGCCATCTATGTTCTTGTAGAATATTCTCTCAAGTTGTTAGCCTTTCTGAAGGAACCCGCTTTGATACCAATTGAAGAATACAAGCTTATAATAAGAGGTGGGGGTGAACAATATAACACCCAATTTTTACTTTCTTTCCAAACCAATATCAATTAGTGTTCTCAATTGCAATAACCAAATATAGCAGTATGCATTAATAACATAGATAGAAATAGTAAGCAAGTGCACAAATCACCACACACAATTAAAATACAATATTTAACGTGGTTCCTCCAATGTGGGGTAGTCCACAAGATAATCTCCTTATAATATTTCATAAAGAAATAGGGATCCTTATCCCAATAAAAATGATTACTTTGATTTGCTCAAAGCTATATTGTCTTGATCTACTCAGGTGGGCTCCATTGATCTACTCAACTAGGCTCTCCATTGATCTGCTCAACTAGGCAATCTATTTATCTGCTCAACTAGGCTATCCACTAATTTGATCAACTAGGCTATCCATTGATCTACTCAACTAGGCTATCCATTGATCTGCTCGGCTAGGCAATCCACTAATATTCTTAGATAGGCAATCCACTGATCTTCTTAGCTAGGTAATCGTGGTCTACTCAGGTGGGCTCCATTTATCTGCTTAGTCAGGCTCTCCATTGATCTGCTCAGCTAGGCTATCCAATGATCTACTTAGCTAGGCAATCCTAATCTACTCAGGTGGGCTCTCCATTGATTTGCTTAGCTAGGCACTCCACTGATATGCTCAGCTAGGCAACTGGTATTGATATGTTTTTTTGTTTTTGTTCTATCTCTTTCACTACTCACAAATTTTCCTCAATGCCTTCTCACAAGTCTTAAACAATCCTGCTCAAATTTTGTCCCAAATCTGTACTCAAAGCCTTCACAAAAGGCTCAAATAATATTTCTCAAATGTTGTCCTAGATCTGCCCAAAAATTTATCCCAAAAGCCTTCTCAAATGCTCAACCAATCATGCACAAACATTGTATCAAATATTTCTAGAAATTCTATCCCAAAAGCCTTCTCAAAGTCTCAACCAATCATGCACAAAAGCATCCTCAAACCTTTACAAAAAATTTATCCCAAAAGCCTTCTCAAAGTCTCAACCAATCATGCACAAAAGTTGCCTCAAATTTGTCCAAAAATTCTATCCCAAAATCCTTCTCAAAGGCTCAATCAATTACCCTCAAGTAGCACTCAAATCTCAACCACAAATCAATGAAGGCAAGGCTCAATTATGAACTCAACAATGAATTGCAATGTACTCTTCAATGGATGACAACAATGATCCACAATGATCTCAACAATGTATGACAAATACTCTCTCAAATGGATGACAACAATGCTCAACAATTATCTCAACAATGTACTCTCTCAAATGGATGATAACAATGCTCAATAATGATCTCAACAATGTATGAAAAATACTCTCTCAAATAGATTATAACAATGCTCAACAATGATCTCAACAATGTATGATAAATACTCTCTCAAATAGATGATAACAATGCTCAACAATGAACTCTCAAATGTATGGCAAATGAGCTCTCTAATGAAACCTCTCTAAGCAATAACAATGAGTACTTCAATCAACCAAGGACAATCTCCACAAGTGATAGAAATAGGTTATTAATAATATCTTCCTCATGCAATGTCAATAAGCTCTCAAGAAACAAGCATAACTCCATCAATAAAAGAGCTCTCAAATAGCCAACAATGATATCCTCAAATGCAAGACAAATGTATCCACAAGTGACTAGCAAATGATCTCCTCAATGGTCTCAAATAGAGGCAATGTACTCAAAAAGTAACCAACAATAATATTCTCAAAGCAATAGCAAAAACCTCCTCAATAATGATAATACTCTCAATGAAATCCACTAAAGCAATCATGGAACTCAAGCATCAATTTTATCCATAAAATTGATTTTCTAATCCATCCACTTCCTCTCAATAGCCAAGGCACATAATAAAGCAATTTGTCTTCAACTTCAAACCCTAACTCATGTGCATGTCTTCTAACTCAAGGTAGCAATTAACTAGGTCTCAAGTTCCTAGTTTAATTTCATAATTAAATCATGCACTATGACATATAACAAGTTCAACACTTTTCAACCTTATTATTCCCTAATTTCATTAACACATACAGAAAGCACCTATGCTTTTATTTATTTGTTTTCACACCTTATAACTCCATATACAACAAACATAAATATTTATTTCCACACCTTATATCTCCGTAAGCATACACATCAATCACATATATTTCAATTTTACTCATTATAACTCCCTAAGCACATTAACACATACAACAAGCATTTATTTCTTTAAGCACCTTATGACTCCCTAGTTATGATAGAAATAATTTTAATGCACCAAAATTTTGGTAATAATAAATATTACCATGTGCTGGAGATAAATACCTTTATTCAAAATTTGCTGCCTTCACAACCTTTGAAATTGATAATTCCTTTGCCAAAAATTGATGCGCCTTCACACCTTCGAAATTGTCAATGCCTTGCCAAAAATCAATGTGCCTTCACACCTTCGCAATCGTCAATGCCTTTACAAAAATCAGTGTGCCTTTAAACCTTCACAGGAGTCGAACTTTGTTTCTCTTGCCTAGTACTATGAGGCACTTACCACATGGGCACCATCCCACATTGGGACTATATCCCAATCACTTCATTTAAAACTTTGTGCTCAACTGTCAAAACGAAATCAATATTTCACAAAAACTTTTGCCCCTCACGGGATTCGAACACAAACCTCTCCTATGCAAAGATTATACCCTACCAACTGCGCTACGCTATCCAGTGTGACATCAGTTCTAGCGGCTCTCTAATTTTTCTTCACCCTTGAATTTCAACACTTCTTCATTTTATCTCTATGTTGCTTCCCTTTGACAACTCTCTCTCATGCACTATATTTTTTCTTTTTTTCACACCCACAAAATAACCAAAGTTATCTTTAATTTATATGCCTTTCAATGCCTTCGAATGATGTCGGTAAAATTTTATTTTTCACCCTAACCTTTGCACGTCGACAGATAATGTAATTCAACTTTAGACCTTAGAATTATTAAATAAAAATTTAATAATTCACCTCTTAACTTTGAATTGGGATCTCCTTCGTTCTTTTGAATTTTTCCATGAAACATTTTGCACCTAGGTTTTATTGAAAAACCTTTTCATCCATCATTATTTTGAGAAGTCTTAGCATAGTGGTTTTATTGAAAAACCCTTTCCAATGGTTTTAATGAAAACCCTTTTCGTTGGTTTAAATAAAAAACCTTTTCGTCTGTCTTAATAAAAACCCTTGTCATTGGTTTTAATAAAAACCTTTACCATTGGTTTTAATAAAAACCATTAATATAATATTTAAAAATTAAATATTATATGCCTCTTGTGCCACAAAACCTTGTATATATCCATGCTCTCAAAATATCATAAATTATTATTTATGAAGTGATTTTGCCACCAAAACTCAATGTGATCCATGTGACATCAATGACAACACAAAATAACTCAAATTGCCAACACACCTATCAATTTATCAATAAATTAAATAAGAGTCTAATATTATTTAGTACATGAAGATATTATTGTGGTTTATGATATGTTTTTTTCTATATGAATACTGGATTCTATTGTGGAATATTTTTTTCTTTGAAATTTCTTTCATTTTAATAGTTGTAAATTAATACCTATGTGAAAATTAGAGTATTATCTTATCAAATGAATTATTGCATGAATAAAGAACACATCCTTGTCAAAAAAATTTTAGAAAATATGGTTTAAGATTACTTGTTTGAATATCAAATTCTTTTCCTTAAAAATTATTTAAATTATTGCAAGGATGAAAATGACATCTTTCTATATAACAATTTCAAGGTATAGAGGCTTAGAATCCAATATTTTTACAACCAACAAAAAGAGGCCATGCATACCACATTAGACTTGCATGAAAGCATCCTCTATTTTCTCTAGCATGGTATATCTTGGAGTTTGGAGTAAATTTGAACCATACTTTGGAGTGAACTTATCAAATACTTTTTGTTGGCCTATTTGGAGGGAAAACACTTACACAAAGTTGCCTAGGAATTATGTTGTCTCCCAAAGGATTCTAGAGAGATGGATATTTTGAAGACCTTAGCTAAATGGATAGCTCTCTATGTCAAATGGACTATATGAGCCCAAAAGGGTAGTCATGCTTGGAAAATATTGCTATGTAAATGCATTACCCCTAAACACCCTATGGATGGAATGCTTGGAAAGGACTTGGCTTGCACTCAAATTTGGTTATGAAAGTGCTTGTGTATATTCAAGGTACTTTTATGGCCAAAATCACAGGGAAGGCCTAGTAGGCCATCAGACCCTAGCTTTTATGGAATGGTAATACAGTAAAAAATGGATTTTTTCATCAACTAGCAATCAGCTTTATGGTATCCCATTTTCACTTATGAAGACTATACATTAGTTAAAGTTCTCTGGTTATGGACCTTGTGGTTATTTCATAAAGGCATAAAGGTCATATCTAATATTTTTTCAATACATACCAAAATTTGGCTCCTATGGCTAGAAGACAAGACTAAATTCAACCTAAAATGGTAGGACAAAGAGATCCTTCAAGTAGTCATGGATTCAATCTCCCATGGCATGCACCATAAAATTAGGATTATGAGTAGTCATCCATGGTGAAAATATTGGAAATGGTGTACACACACTTCATTTAAGACTTATAAATATTACAAAGGGTACTCATGGATATCACCCCATTTTCCCATGTTACCCAAGCCTAATGTAAGATGGATACTTCAATCTTCCAATAAGGTCTGGTAGCACAGGTTTCACATGTTTGGGATGCATTATTGGAGCCAAAGTTGGTTTATTTTGCCTATTTTATATACTAGGGAATTCCTATTGGGAAACACCCAATACATTTAGGTGTGGCTAACCCTAGATGTCCTTTTTGTCATCATCATGAATACATTAAGCACTTATTTTGGTTTTATCCCAAAGCCTAGGTAACATGGACATGGATTCATGACTTGTTCAAACCCTTCAAGCCTAGGTCATTTTATTCCATGTGATTGTTTGAGGGGATAGGACAAGAATACCTATAAACTTTAATTAGATTTGGAATAATTCAGAGCAAATGTTTTTTTTGATATATGGAAAAATAAAAATAATGTTATTTTTTCTAATGTACATGCATCTATAAAAAATTTACATATGTTGAGACTATGATATGTTAGAATGTATTGATATAGATCCAAGTTGAGGCCAATAAGGTGGCTCTCAAGGTCCAAAATTTACAATATTTCTATTTGATCATTGGAAAAATACCCCATGCAATGTATCCTGAGTCTTACCCTCCCCTCCTTCCCAATAGAGTTGACCTCCTCCAAAAGGTCAAAAGTTGGTTTGCAACTATGTGTCTCAAGTACCATGAATTCCAAGGCCCCAAGATCAAGGAACTAGATTATGTGCCAACTCACTCAACCTATCTTAGTCTAGAGACACAAATTCCAAGGATAAAAACCCTACTCTGTTATGTACGCAAACCACAAATTCCCTACCTTGAACTTAGCAATTTCCTTGTTTAAAATGAAAGAGGACATTCTATAGCAACAAGAATAAGGACAACATGAAGGTGGATAGATCAGGTGGGAGCCCATTTCTGAGGGGCATGACTTACAAGATAGGTGGGGTAATCCCATAAATAAAGATCTCCTATATTTTTGGTGTCATACCTACTTCTACATGAATATCTAGCATGTTCTTGCTATTATTTACTATTTTGTTTCTCAATTTGTAATTTCCAAAACTTAGTTTGGTTTTAATATAGGCCCACAACATAAATTTTTTGAGGTGTACTATCATACCAACTAGTTTTTTGTGAATAATTTTATCTTTTTTTTTTCTTTTAAAGTATTATAAAATCACTCTTCAACAACCAAATAAATTGAATCACTAACTTAATTATTAGGAGCACATCATCCTAATATGAACTTTACACAATGCTTGACATAGGTAAAGTATATGGAGCTAACACCCCTCAAAATAATTATGGAGAATAAACAAAATTATTCTCTCAAGCTATTAGGTCTTTAGTGAATCTTTCTTTTTATGCTAAATAAAATAGTTGTTAGTGTGCAAATTAGGGGATTTTTGTCATGAAATCTTTTAATAAGATGCAAATTTTCATAAATCCACAATAAATGAATAAAATGTTAGTAAACCATAATCTTTTAGTTTAACAATATATCAATATTTTTAAATGAAAATACAACAAAAATAAATAAAAATATTTATTTGTACTGATTTAAGCTACTAAGAAGGTGAAAAAGATACCCATTTTTCTATAAAAATTGGATGCCTATTTTAAAAAATTGAAGGAATTTTATTTAGTCCCTCTTCATCATGATTCAAGTGGAAAACAAATCTTGTTTATTGGTACAACTCTACTATGGTTTATTGATTATGTTTTTTTTCCTTGATTTTATCACATATGTTTGTCTCTATGAAGAGATTTTATATTAGAAGATTTGTGTCTTCAAAATTTTTATGCTATGTGAAAATTTGAGTCTTGTCTTATCAAATGAATTATTGGATGAGAAACATAATTTGAGTTTAAAAATCAGAATCATTTCCTTAAAAATTAATTAATTTATTTTAATTTTTAAATAAATGATAAATATGGCATATTTTACCAATAAGAGTTTAAATATATAAAATATTAAAATCCAATCCTTTTTAGAACCAATGAAAAGAGACCATAGAAACTATATCAGCTCAATCCTTTATAACCCTTACTTCATTGAACCCACTAAACCATATTTATACATTGTTATTTTTAGGGTCCCATGTCATTTAAATGAACAACTTAGTTAGGATAACAATATGTAAAGGATGTTGAAATTGTTAAAATGCCTTATCCAGTTTATAGATTTGGTTTACTTCCATATGAGAAATAGTAGTTGCAAATTATTCAAACTATATCCAAGTTGATTTGCTAATAGGGGCTTAGAGTAAATTGAGATTATAAAAGGAAAATCAATGATAATATTATGAAGAACTATAAATAAGATTTTAAACTTGATTTGGATTTCCTTCTGTCTTTTTTTGTAATATGGGTTGAAATATGGGCTTTAATGTGATAGTTTTTTAATACTTAATACTACCACAAAACTCATAGGTTAAATATCACATGATCAAATATAATATGGTCATAATATAGTAAGATCAAGATAATTATATGAGTGGATTAATATGTATATCAGGGCAAATAATATATCAACTAAGATTCAATAATAAACCAAAATATGAATGTATACGGTATAGATCATACATGTATAAATAATGTAGAACAACTTACAATATTAATTACTCAAAATGTATGTAATATTTACTACTCCTCTTTCTTTTACAAATATGATACTACAATTTGATTGATTATGATTCAGTATATTTTATTCTTATGGAGTATATATCCATAGTAGTATAATTTTTTGGATACTTAAATATTCCTTTCCATATGACAAGTCTCATGACTCATGTATTCTCTATTGGACACGTGCATACTTTATGAACACATTACTCTATATTGTATGCACACCTAGACATGAATCTTGACCTTCACTTTGCAAACTCTAATCTAAGACACTTGTGCACATAGACTCAACTAACATTTGCACACTCACTCACATGACACTTACACATTACAACTCTACATAACACATGTATTTCCTTCACATACACATTTACGTGAAAGGCGAAATAATACTCACACTCTAAAATATGACTCAACCCTAATATAATATTTACAATATGTACCATGAAGGTATCATGGGGGTATATTATGTTGGAAATTACCATCAGTAAAAGTTAAAATTTTGATTTTACTAGGGGTAAAGGTAACTTACCTTTTACCTTACCTGGACGGCAGTGGACGGCAGCAATTTGGGCGGCAAGAGAATTCCCTTCATCCTTCTTTTCCCCCAATTTCTCCTTTCCCCCTTTCTTTCTCGAATAGGTTATTTACCGCCTATTTAAACTATGTAACCTAAGTTTGAAGGTTAATGCAATATTTCCTATTTTACTAAATCACTCACCATTCACATTTGGTATCAGAGCGACACGATTCCCGAGGCGGTGGGGCCCGCAGTTCGAGGTGACACGGATCCCGAGGCAACCCGTAGGAGCAGATCGACATGAATCCCGAGGCACTAGTGGAGCTAGACGAGGTGGCCCGCAGGAGCAACAGATTGGCATGATTCTCGAGGCAGCACTGCTGATGTGGCTGGCGACCTACACCCAGCCCGAGGCACTTGTGGCGTGACATGGCGTGATGTGGAGTGACTGGCGTGCGGCCCGAGGTGTAGCGACGTGGCGATCTACGGCGTGACGTGGCGTGACATGGAGTGACTGGTGCACGGCCCGAGGTGCAACGATGTGGCAACCTGCGCTCATGAATTGAGGCAAAAGGATCTGCATAGTTGGCGATTGCCCATAGGCAATAAAAGCACTATACGTGCTTTGCTTCTTTTAATAAGCTTTAACATCGCCTCACAGGCGATGTGGGACTAAAGTCCCGAAATAAAATAAGCTTCGCACTGAAGCGCGAAGCCAATTAAAAGCTTCGCGCTCGACGCGCAAGCTAGAAGGCTGGGAGCCGCCGACTAGCTTCCGAATCGCCCGGTAGCATAGCGGCTACCCTAAGCCTTGACTCCCGCGAGGTCGAATGTTCGATCCTCGGCGGGATCAAATTTTTTAGCCTCGCATGATTTTGTGAAGGCTATAGGGCAGGGAGCGCTAGCTGCTCCCGGATCAGCCTGGGTAGCACAGCGGCTACCCTCAGCCTTGTGACCCGCGAGGTCGCAGGATCGACTCTCGGCGGGGTCGATAGAAAATCAAATTTTTTTTATTAAATTTTTTTAATCAAAAGCAAAACTAAAGGAATAAGTTTAAAATTAAAAATATATATATATTTTTTAGTTTTTTAACTGTTCCTTTGCTTTTATAAAAAAAAAAAAATTTAAATTGCTTGAAATTTCCTAAGAGGAAATATATGTGAAAGCTTTTTATTGCTTGAAATTTCCTAAGAGGAAATATATGTAAAAGTTTAAAAAAAAAACTTAGAAAGTTAAATTTTTTTTTAACTTAGAAAGTTTAATTTTTTTTACTATTTCCTAAGAGGAAATTCTTGTAAAAGAAAATTTCTGGGAAATTTTCTTAAATGATAAGATCGGAAGGTTGTTATCATGCTCTCTGCAAGGTGTTACTGAGAACAACACCTGAAGACTTTGATAGGCACGTGAAAACACTATGTCTGAATACAGTTTTTTGAAAGTTGCAAAACGCGGTTATTGCACACCAGAGAAATCCTGATCAAGGATACGACGCAGATTCAGAGGATAACTCCTTCGGCAACAAGTTTGAACAATCTGACACGATTGCAATTGCTGCACAAGGATCCGAATATACTCATTATAGTAATTCAGTTGAAATCCTACAACCTCCTTCTCCTGAAATAATATTGATCAGTGATGATGAACAAGTCGCTGACAATTTTGTAATTTTTGAACAAATTTGAGTTGTTTTTTATTGTAAATCAAGCAGGGCTTGATAGTTTGTAAAGTATTTTTCCAATAAGACTATAAAGAGAGGTTTCTTGTTTTAGTAGATTAAAAAATGGGTTCACATAATAATCTACCTATTCCCGAATTCAGAGGGGATAATTATGAGTACTGGTCCATAAAGATGAGGACATTACTCATCGGAAAAGGACTATGGGATATTATTGAAGACAGTTACATTGCTCCAACAGATTGGACTACCTTAAGTGCAAATGATAAGAAGATCTACAAAGATACACAGAAAAATAATTCATTTGCCTTATACCATCTTCAATCAGCACTAGATCCTAGTATCTTTCCAAGAATTGCATCTTATTTAATCACTACGAGATGCATGGAATGCCTCGAAAGAAGGATTCCAAGGAAGTGATAAAGTAAAGCAAGTCGAGATTCGGACCTTGAAAAGAGATTTTGAAAATCTCGGGAATGAAGGACAATGAAAGAGTTGGAGACTATTGTGTTCGTGTTAAAGCGATAGTTGATATGATGCAAACTTTAGGTGAAGACACAAAAAATGAAACAATTGTGAAGAAAGTGTTGCGAAGTGGAATCACATTACAATCATAATTGAAGAATCCAAATATCTTTCTACTCTTACATTTGATAGTTTGATTGGATCATTAACATCACATGAAGAGCGACTTCAAGGTGCACCTTCAACAAGCTATGGAGGTGATGATAAAGCCTTCACTTCGAATGAAAGTGTAAAACGAGGACAAGGAAGAGGTAGAGACAGAGGACAACAACAAAGAGGCAAGAGACAAAGCAACTCCTACAGAGGAGGTAATCAAAACAGAGGTGGAAATCAAAACAAACGAGCCAATAAGAACCAAAGCGGCAATGCAGGCCATGGAAATCGAGGACGAGGAAGTAATAAGACCAAAATAGCTTGTTTCAATTGTGGGAAACAAGGCCACTTCGCTCGTGACTGCTGGTAAAAATCTTCAAAAGATCAAAGTAGTCAATATGGCTCATTCTACGGAGAAGAAGAAGGTCCACCAAATATTTTTCTCTCTTATGGACAACCAGATCAAAATCTAAATGATACATGGATTTTGGATACTCTAGTTGCTCCAACCACATGAGTGGCAAAGAAAATCTCTTTGCTACATTAGATTCAAATTACAAATCTCAAGTTAAGTTAGGGGATAATAAATCCTTGCAAGTTGAAGGCATAGGAGCTATGGAAGTTCCCACAAAAGAAGGCCTTAAAAATGTGAATGACATATACTATACTCCACAGCTACAACACAATTTGTTAAGTGTTGGCCAAATGATGGAGAAGCATTACAAATTAGTTTTTGATGAAAGAAAATGTACAATCTTTGATAAAAACAATTGTAACCGGGTCATCACAGAAGTACCTATGACAAATAATAGGTTGTTCCCTCTAAAGTTTGGTGAGCCAGGGGGAGCTCAACTTGCAAACATTGTTATTTCAAATCCAAGTGAATTGTGGCACTTGAGATATGGTCACCTCAATTCCGCTAGCTTGAAAATGTTAACATCACAAGCTATGGTGATAGGACTACCAAAAATTCCAGAACATAAAAAGGTATGCGAAGCATGTGCTTTGGGAAAGCACTCCAGAAAGAAGTTTCCAAGAGGCCGAGCATGGAGAGCAAGTTATCCTCTTCAGCTAGTACATTTGAACATCTGTGGTCCAATGCAAACAAAGAGCCTTGGAAACAATTCTTATTTTCTAACATTCATAGACGATTATTCTAGAATGTTTTGGTTGTATTTTTTGAAACACAAAGATGAAGCATTTGATTGCTTCATAGACTTCAGAAATAATGTAGAAAAGCAAAGTGACTACTATGTCAAATGTCTTCGCATTGATAAAGGAGGAGAGTACTCCTCAAATGAATTTCTTCATTATTGTAAGAAAAATGGGATAAAGAGGCAATTCACTACTGCCTACACCCCATAGCAGAACGGTGTGGTTGAGAGAAAGAATCGCACCCTTGTTGAAATGGCACGAACAATGCTTCAGGCAAAACATCTCACAAACAACTATTGGGCGAGATGCGGTGAGAACAAGTGCATATATTCTAAATAGAAGTCCGACTTCTAGTTTAGATGGTATCACTCCTTATGAAGGATGGTACGGTAAGAAACCAAATGTCAAACATTTCAGAGTATTTGGTTCCTTAGCTTATGCACACATTCCTGAAGAGAAGCGAAAGAAGCTTGATCCAAAGAGCCAAGCATGTGTTTTTGTAGGGTATTGTGATTCAACCAAAGGATATAGATTGTACAATCCCATGACACATAAAGTCATTATCTCTAGGGATGTAATTTTTGATGAAGGGGGAGAATGGGGTCATAAAAAATTTGTTGATTTTGACTCTAATTTGGACAATACCACACCAGTACCTCCCATAATGGTACAACCCAAGAAAAGCAGTCCTCCTCCACAAACTCCACATCAGGAAACTTCATCAAGTACATCAAGTGGTACACCAAGTCCAAGAAGGAATTTGCTGGCACCCCCAAATTCTCCAAAATGATTTCAAAGATCTGTAAGCGCTCCAAGTCCGATGGATATTGATTTAGTTTCTCAAAGGAAAGAGACAAATAGAGGAAAACGCATACTACAGAGTCATCCATCTTCTCAAATGTTGGATAGGAATTTTCAACAAAGATACACTAGGAGTCAAGCTAGTGAGATGGATGACATTTTGTCAAGACTTGAAAATCTTCAAATGTCAGGAGATGATGAGTCTCATGAGCCAAGGGGTGATGTAGTCAATTATGCTTTGTTGGATGCTGCATAGCTAGAACCATCTAGCTATGAAAAAGCATGCACTGAAAATATATGGCAAGATGCCATGGAAGAGGAAATATCCTCAATTAAAAAGAATGATACTTGGGAGCTTGTGAAGCTTCCCAAGGGAAAAAAATGTGTTGGATGTAAATGGGTCTATAATACTAAATTCAATGCTGATGGAAGCATTGAAAGGCACAAGGCGAGATTAGTAGCAAAAGGTTTTACTCAGAAATATGGAATAGATTATGAGGAAACCTTTGCTCCAGTTGTTCGACAAGAAACAATCAAAACTGTTCTTTCCTTGGCAGCCCATAAAGGATGGAAAATACAACACATGGATGTGAAAAGTGCATTTTTAAATGGATACCTGATAGAAGAGGTGTATGTTCAACAACCTCAAGGTTTCCAAGAACCAGGAAAAGAGAACCTTGTTTATAAATTGAAAAAAGCACTATATGGCCTCAAGCAAGCACCAAGAGCATGGTACTCACGAATTGACGACTATTTCAACAAATATGGTTTCACAAAAAGCAAGAGTGAACCAACATTATACTACCTAAAAAATGGAGTAGATATCCTCATAGTTTGTTTATATGTGGATGATCTAATATTCATGGGTAGTAATGATAAAATGAATATGGAGTTCAAAAACTCCATGATGAATCAGTTTGAGATGAAGGATCTCGGATTAATGAGATACTTTCTAAGAATGGAAGTACATCAATCAAAGAATGGGATCTTCATATGTCAACAGAAATATGCTCATGACATGATCAAGAAATTTGCTATGCGACAGTGCAAATCAGCTGAAACACCAACTGGACATGGAATCCGACTAAGCAAAGAAGATGGAGCACCAAATGTTGACTTGACCAATTACAGAAGCATGGTTTGGAGTTTAATGTTTCTCACCAACACTAGGCCAGATATACAGTATGTTGTTTCTCTTGTATCACGATTTATGGCATGCCCATCCGAATTTGCATCTTCAAGCAACCAAACGAATTTTACGATATGTAAAAGGTACATTGGATTTTGGAATCCATTACCACGAGTCTAACTCTATGAAGTTATTTGGTTATAGTGACAACGATTGGGGCAGTAATATAGATGACTAGAAAATCTACATCAGGGAACTGTTTTAGTCTAGGTTCAGGACTAATAACTTGGAGTTCCAAAAAGCAATCTGTTGTAGCATTATCATCTACAGAAGCTGAGTACATAGCAATCACTCATGCAAGTACTCAGATCCTCTGGTTGAGGAAAATCCTTGAAGAGATTGGCAAAAAACAAATTGGTCCAACCAAACTGAATTGTGATAATATAAGTGCCATATAGTTGGCATATAATCCAATCCACCACAAAAGGTCAAAACATTTTGATATGAAGTATCACTTCATAAGAGATATGGTGGAATAGCAGACAGTTGAGCTTCAATATTGTAGCACTTTGGATAATCTAGCAGACATATTCACCAAAGGCATGGCTAAAGCTCAATTTATAAAGCTGAGAGACTATATAGTTAGTCCTCTCAACTTTAAGGGGAGAATGTTGGAAATTACCATCAGTAAAAGTTAAAAATTTGATTTTACTAGGGGTAAAGGTAACTTACCTTTTACCTTACCTGGACGGCAGTGGACGGCAGCAATTTGGGCGACAAGAGAATTCCCTTCATCCTTATTTTCCCCCAATTTCTCCTTTCCCCCTTTCTTTCTCGAATAGGTTATTTACCGCCTATTTAAACTATGTAACCTAAGTTTGAAGGTTAATGCAATATTTCCTATTTTACTAAATCACTCACCATTCACATATTAGTATGTATCAAATAATGTAATATACTCCAACACCCCCTTGTATTACATTATTTAGTTATTGAAGACTTTAGTATTCAATCATAGTCTTCTTATTTGTTTTCAATCTTCAAGTGACATCAAATTTATCTTCTTTCTTGACTTTGTTTTTTGTCTTTGGCACTACTATTGTTTTCCTTTTATTTCTATTGTTGAATAAGTTCATACCTTTCTTGTGCTCATATCTAAATTTTAAAAAATATTTCTAAGGAAATCCATTAAGATTTTTTCTTGTCATTGCATATATTCATTCAAAAATATTATTTTATTTGTACCAATAATATTTTCTAGAATTATTGGTACCTCCACAAAGTTTACAACAATGGATATTCCAAAAAAATTATATCTTATGTCCATGCCTGCCACAATGTTCACATTTGTTTTTTGAATGAAGTCTTCATTAAAATGTTCTTTGTCACACACATTGTCTGCACATTCTTTGCCTTTATGAAATATATTCGTTGAATAACATGTAAAATATTTTTTTGGATCAATTTCTTGTGTCATTGTTATGAATTCCAAGTTGAAAATCAAAGCTTGCATCACAATTTTCTTTTATAGCTTGTTGGAGATCACTAGTATCACAACATGCATCAGTAGTAATTGGTTTTAATTCTATTGTATTACAACATTCATTTTCTATCATAGGCATTAAATCATTTGTATCACAAAATTTATATATCATAACAAGATTTAGTACAATTGATGTCATATCTCTTAAATTATTTCTCGTTGGTAGTATCAATAAGTTTGTTCTTCATCTCTTTAATTATTTCCTCTTGTTTTCTATTCTTGTCCTTAAGAACTTCATTAGAGATTAATTTCATATACATTATATTACCTATATCAATAGGTAATGTATAATCACCTTTAGATTTTTCAAATGCTTCATCAAGTTTTGAACTTAAATAATTACTAAGCATTAATTTTTTTTTTTTTAGCTTCTCTCATAATTGAGTGTAATATTCTCTTTACCTTAATTGATGTATCCTTTTACCTTCAATTTTTCTATCATGTACTAAATACAACATATTAAATCTTATATGTCCTTAGTCTCTTCTAGTGAGGCATCCTAGCTGTATATTTGTTCTTATTGAGAAAACAAGTTTTCTACTTCTTTTTGATAATTTACTTTTGTTTATTTTTTCTTTGCCATGTTCTCTTTGAATTTTAAAACCTTATAACTTCCTAGACTTAGATAATACAAAAATTCAAAATTTCTAGTTAATTTCCTATGAAGTACGAAACCTTGTGTCTCCCTAGTTCTCAAAATTAAAAATAATTCTTTGCAAATTTTCTAAAATTTGAAGTTGAGACCCTTTTATCTACAAAATGACTAACTTTGCAAATAATTCAATAAGTTTATATTTTCTCAAAAACTATGAAATCACTTTAAATAAAGTTTAAATTTAAAATTTTATCTAAGAAATCAAAAAACTCTTAAAAACCTTATAACTCCAACCTTATGAAAAATATTTTCCAAAAACTTAATCTACTCAAAAATTAAATCACTATTCTACTTATCACTCCAATAAAAAAATATTATTCTTCACTAATAACATATAACTATTACTACTTATCACTCCACATATAACCTTAATAAAACATTTAACCTTATCCTTATTGCTCCTAATAATATAAACTTTGAAAAAGCCTAATACCTTAGAAATATCCTACACATGATTTTTACTTTGTGATGTTGTAAATATTATGAGTGTTGTACCAGGGAAAGCTTGTGCGAACGACTCTTAACAATTTTGACTAAGTGCTACATGTAACTAGTACGATTTGCTTCTAGGAAATCTAATTCCAAGAATGTAGAGTTGATTTACTTTTGAAAATTTCATGTTAAAATAGCTTGTAAGCTTTCACTTGTAGAGTGTTACTTCATATATGTTATTCCTCCAAAAAACATCAGGTGAATAAGTTGGAATTTTACTCTGTCAAATTTATGCTAACTTCATCCTTGCATTTTTAAATGGTGTTTTTTCATCATCAACCTGATACCAATGTCCCTTCTTCATTGATCTAACATTTTATATTTCAATCTTAACAATTTGCTTCCAAGCGCTTGGTGTTCTCTGAGCACTAGTCATCTCAGACTAGCAAGTCTAAGATGATATTGCATTGTTTGATTTGATTATTCTCAAGGCACTTCTTGGCAATGGATTTCTCTCAGGATGATTCTTGACAATGGATTCCTCTCATGATGCTTCTTGGCTATGGATTGTTCTTTGGGTGCTTCTCAGTGCTTGCATTGCTCAATATTGTGTTGCATTGAATTGTTCCAACATTCACTCAATGTACTTCAGATTGTCCTTTGCTTGTGACTAGTTAGAGGTAATTCTACATTTAAGAAATCAAATAACTTATTTAATTTCCCACACCACCTTGAACTGAGTTTCTGTATCCTTCATCCTTTCTTATTCCTAGAGCTAAGCTTTAGTTTAAAATTTCCTCTTCCTTTATCTCAATAGATTTACTATGTCAAGGTCAATTTTATAGTGACCTAGAAAATATTTTCTTTAAATATTCCTTGTTATCAATATCAAGGTTGGAATGACCTAAAATATCTTTATCCTTAATATCTTCCTCTTTTGCTAATTTCAAGGTTGGATTGACCTAAAATCTCTTTCCTCAATGTTGTTGTTGCTTTCTTCAATGTCAAGGTCAATGACCTAAATACTTTATTTATGTCAAGTTTTATCTTCAAGACCTAAAATTACCTTATGTCAAGGTCTATCTCCAAGACTTGATACTATCTTATGTCAAGGTCTATCTCTAATACCTAAAACTATCTTAGTGTTAAGGTCAATTTCTTTATGACCTAAAAGCTCTAATGACAATGTTTTTGAAAGCTAAATCTTGCAACTCTTATTAATCTAATGTTTGATGAAAAATTACTTTTATACTGATGTATCCTTTTTTGTTCTACTTTCTCTTGCACTTAGAAGATAAAATTCTTCTCTATCTATTGTATAAGCTTCCCACTCTTCTAAAAACTAATATTTTTTTAAACTCTTTCTCTATCTTGTCAAGGTGAATTGAATGTCCCTAATGCCTCTATCTCTAATGTCAAGGTGACAATAATATCCCTGAATGATCAACTATTTTAAAGTTGATGCAGCTTACAAAATAACTAAGTCTCAGTCTTCACTAGTTATAACCATGGAAAGACTTTATAGATGGGTATTGGTCTTCACTGGTTATTCTTCAACCATGGAAAGACTCTATAGCTGAGTCTTGATTTTTACTGGTTATTTTCTAACCATGGAAAGACTCTAGCTATCTACTTAATATGACCTTACTATATAATTTGAGTCACACTACCTTTAATATGGATAGACTCTAAATCAAGTTTATAAAACTAGACAAAAACATTTTTTGTAATTAGCTAAATTAATTCTATTGACCTGGATAGAATTTGATGGTAACTCTAATACCACTGATGGATTTTTAAGCCTCGATACTACCACAAGACTCATAGGTTAAATATAACATAATTGAATATAGTACATCCACAATACAATAAGATCAAGATAATGATATGAGTATAATAATATGATCAGATTAATATATATCAAGGATAATAATATATCAACTAGCATTCAATAATAAACAACAATATGAATGTAGATAACCTGAAACATATGAAATTACACTTAAATATGTAAACAATGTGAAATATAGGATAGGGGAGATGGAAAATGAACATTAGAGCAATGGCGTAAAAATAGGTGAGAAGCCAAAGGACGAAAACAAGTGTTCAGGAAGCAGTGTGCAACCGTGCAACAAAACCACTTACCACCCATCAAAGAACAAAGAAGCAATCAAGTCACTCATCGGCATGGGGAGTAGTTAGAATGGAAAAAACAAGGAAAAATATTCCCAAGACAAACCAAATGACAATAACAAGAAGAAACACCAAATCTCCTTCATGGAGCTTCTCCAAGGAAAACCTAGACTGTCTATTTCCACTCCAAACAACTTTGTAATCTAAGGTTGCAATGTCTTTTTCCCTAAACAGGTTATGGATGGATACGCCACATGGGACTCATTTTCCCTAGTAGAGAAGTTCGTTGGAGGGTGCCCAGATATGGATTCAATATGGCACTATGTAATGACCAAATGAAAGACTCTATGAAGTCTAGAGCTATCCACAATGTCTAGGGGATTTTTTATGATACAACTCAACACGAGGGAGGACACAAAATGCATCTTGTCAGGGGACCCTTGGTTCTTCAAAAGAAGAATCCTTTTCCTCCACAAATGGGAACCATAGTTTGA
Organism: Wollemia nobilis; assembly: GCA_028583015.1. Classification (NCBI taxonomy): domain Eukaryota; kingdom Viridiplantae; phylum Streptophyta; class Pinopsida; order Araucariales; family Araucariaceae; genus Wollemia; species Wollemia nobilis. The sequence continues at coordinate 255,218 of JAQPPZ010000188.1, forward strand.
TCTAGAGTCCCAGACCATAAACTATGCTCCCATTTGGGTCCAACTCCCAAATCTCCCTACCTACTTTTTTACAAATATGTGCTCCAATAAATAGCCCATGCAATCAGGGAACTAGTTGTCATCGACCCTGCTACATGAATTTGCATCAATGTAAACCTAGAATCATAGCTTCTTGATTATTTGAACCTAATTTATAGATATTATCAATAGAGGTAGTTACTAGAATTCAAGAACAAACCTGTACTTTGCTCAAAGTGCCAAACTCAATAGCATCTTCTATCTCAATGCCTGAAATGTAAAGATGCAAATACTGATATCCAAACCATGGCCCACCCAACTCAAGGTGAAATCTAAAATTTGAATACCATAATAGGATAGAACCTAAACCACATAAGCAAGCAACACACCCATCCCTCTTCAAGTGAAGAAGCGTAAAAGGCAAGTAATATGTTCTCTACCTCAAATAAATTTAATTTACTTAACAATTCTAATCCTACTGAGGTGATAGAGGAAGAGGAGCTTCTTGGCGAGGTTCTTCCTATTTCAAATATTATACCCTAGCCTTCCCCTAACACCATATCTACCATGAAAGATACCTTTCCCCATCCCTCCCGTGCCCCTTAGCCCCCCACTCCACCAGTTTCACTCCTATAAGATCTCCTCCAAAACCTGCTATCCCCCACCCCTATATCCTCATCATCCCATCCTTTAGGGAATGAGTCACCTGCCTCTATGGCTAAACCCTTCAATACCGAAATCAATAGTGATTATTCTTCTCAAGATCCCCCTGAAACCTGAAGCCAAAAAAAAACCTGAAGGTTCAAAAAGTCCCAAATCAATGTAGGAGGTGAAAGGAAGAATGGCAGGCCATCTGGCGTAGAATGAATAATCTATGACATAATCGAGGACATAGCCAAAAAAATCCAAAAAACCCTATTCCAAGAACTTGGAAATGCCAATGGAGAAGAAATCAAGAAACCCAAACCCCCCGCACAACAAGGAAAAGGGGGCAGAAAACCCTCCAAAAGTTCCAAATGAAAGTCCTATCTTAGAATGTGAGAGAACTAAATGGGGTAGCAAAACAAATATTGGCTGCCACCATGATGAAAGACTCAAATACCACAATATTCCTTATCCAAGAAACCAAATTATATGATCACTGGTATCCGAGGATTGCCAAGATAATTTTGAAGAATTTTGAATATACCTTCACACCAGATTCTGGCTCCTCAAGTGGTCTTGTCTGTCTATGGGACCCAACCAAAGTTGAAGGTAGATTCATCTCAAGCGAAGGACACCTGTCCAACATCTTCTTTCATGATCGTTGCTTTCAGCACTCATGGGTTATTACCAATGTATATACCCCCAATATATCATAGGGTATAATGGCTTTGTGGAACAACCTCACTTAGATGAGACAAGCATTTAACATCCCTTGGATCCTAGCAAGGGATTTCAACTCCCCCTTGCACAATTCAGAGAAGAGTTGGGGGACCATCATAATCCCCAAAACCACAAATAACTTGGCATAGTTTGTAGATTTGCATGCTCTTATGGATGTGCAATTGAGGGGATATTAATTCAAATGGAGCAATAGAAGGAAGGGAGATCACCTTATCCAAGAATGCCTAGAATGCATCTTATTGTCTCAAGAGGTGCTCCCTCTCTTTGGTGATGCCAGCCTCTAAGCTCTCCCAAATATAGGGTTTGACCACAACCCTCTCATTTTGAAATAGTGAGGAGGTCCCAGTTCAAGACTCCCTTTAGGTTCGAGTCAATGTAGACTAAACACCCTGACCTTAAAAACCAAATTATTGAATGGTCAAAGGAATAGTTCCCTAGGACTTTCATAAATCAGGTAACACAAAAACATTGGCTAATCAAAGCAAACTTGAAGGTCTGGAATAGGGAGGTTTTTGGTAATATCTTTGAAAGTAATAATAACATCAATAGAAGGCTTGAGCATATTGAGGATAGGTTTTGGTAGGACTAGGGGAATGACACTTTCAAGAAAGAGGAACACATTTTGATTTCAGAATACCACAACACCCTATGAAAGGAAGAGATGTTCTGGCACCAAAATTCAAGACATATTTGGCTTAAGGAGGGTGATTCCAACTCCAAATTCTTCGACATCTCTACCCTTAAGCATAGGGGTGCTAACAAGATCAAGGGACTCATCAAACAAGATGGGTATTTTACCTTTGATATTCATCAAATTCAGAACAAAGTTGTATGACCACTTCAATAATATCCTTGCCCCTCACCTCCTCCATTCAGGCCATGGATACCTTCTTGAGAATATTACATATCCATTATCAATTCTATGAATAAACTACTCACCAGCTCACTTACCCATAAGTAAATCCATCAGGCCCAATTTTCCATGTAGCTAGATAAAGCTCCAGGTCCCAATGGGTTTTACCCTAGGTTCTTTCAAACCTACTAGGACCTCATGGGCCTTGACCTGTGCCTTGCTATTTTGAAATGCAGCTCACTAGAACCATTTCCAAGGATGTCAATTCTGCTTTCCTTTCTCTCATCCCCAAGGGACCCAACTCCTAGTCCTTGTCTGACTATCGCCCCATCAATTTTTGCAATATCATCTACAAGATTTTTTCCAAAGACCTAGCCAGTAGACTCATTGAGATCCTCCCTTCCATCACAAACCCTTGCTAAGGGAGTATCATTAATGGATGGAACATTATTGATAGTATCATTACTACCCATGAGCTTATCCACTCTGCCCATCACTCCAACACCTCTATATTTTTCCTCAAGCTAGACATGAACAAAGCCTTCAATAGAGTAAACTAGGAGTTTTTAATCAAAATGCTTCTCAAGTTTGGCTTCCATGAAAACTAGGTTAACTTGATCTCAAAATGTGTCTCCTCTTCTTGGTTCTCTATCCTAATAAACGGGTCAGTAGCTAGGTATTTCTTGAGCACCAGAGGACTAAGACAACGAGACCCACTCTCCCCCATTCTCTTCATCATTTTGGTCGAGAGTCTGGGAAGAGCCATCAAGTGTGCCTATGCTAAAAAATTGATATGATGCATTAAGGTAGCCACCAGTCTCCCATTGTCCACCCATCAAAATTTTGTCAATGACACCCTACTAGCCATGACCGCATCTATCTCTAAGGCCAAGGTCATCAAGTCTATCCTCAACTTATTTTAAGAAGTTGTTCAGCAGAAAATCAACTTCACCAAGAGTAAACTCTACTTAATCAACACTCCAACCAAGATACCTAGGACTTTCATAAGATATACTTAGTTATATGGTCAAGAGATCACCAAGAGTAAACTCTACTTGTTAGGCATCTTGGGATGCACCATTGCTGATCTCTTGACCATATACCTAGGGCTTTCTATGTTCAGGGGAAGGCCAGTCAATACTATGTGGAACAGTGTCACAGAGAAAATTCATAAGAAATTGGTAGGCTAGAAAGGGGTGCTCCTTTCCCAAGTAGGCAAGGAAGCCTTGGTAAAGTCTATTGTTAGGATTATACTCCTAACCACCATACTAATCACATTATTAGTTAATTATTTAATCACTCTCTATTTCATAAAGGTTGTGACCTTTGATCACACCTTCACACTCGTAGAAATAGGTATTTCATTTGGTGTAGTTTAGGCATCGAAGAATATAATTATTAATTAATTGTTGGGTTCCCCATACAATACAACAGTGATTCCTTAATAAAAGTGATTCCTTTTTATTATTCTAGCATTATAATAAATCTTTCTCTATTGGGTTCACTACAACTGGTATCAGAGCCAGCTTCAAAACATAAATTTTTTCACCCCGTTCGTCATCACCAGTCATCTGCCATTTATATCATGTGCCTACATTTATCTTATCATCTGCCACATCATTCCTAAGATGTCCATATATCATCAAACACCGTAGATTCATTCTCAAGAGTCATTGGGAGACCGAGCGACAGATCGTATAAGTTCACAGATCGACCATCAAAGAATCTAATTAGATCATAAAATGAAATACACTCACCAATCGTCAGAGAACTCAGAGCATTGGGAAGGTATAATCTAAAGGGAACAAATCCAAAAATACCCTCAAAATATCCTAGAAATCCTCCAATCTCTTGTAGTCAACACCCAGATCGAAAACAGAAACAATCCATGCAAAAAAATTTACGTTCTGTAGCGACGTCTGCAACTTGCGACGACGTCTTGGATAAAACTGGCCATATTTTATAAAACAAAACTTATAACATAAAGTTTTAAATCATTTTCCATCATCAGAAAACTAAAATTTCGATACGTCTTCGTATTCCGACGTCGGCAAGAGAAACTTTAAAAAAGTGGATATAACACATATCCCACATTCAATAGGAAGAGGGACAAAGCAGGGTTTAAAAAATATTCAGGGCGAGTAGTTAGTTGTGACTTCGGTCACACTCTAGCCTTCCATCGTGTGACCGAAGCCACTCATTTGACTGGTTCCAGTAAAATTCTCATTAATTCTACAACTTACGAAGGTTATAAAATCTCCAAAACCTAACCGCAATGGTCGAAGGATGACTTCTATGCAATTTTAAAAAAAAAAAAAAATTAGAAATTTTTGTGACGACTGTCAACACTTTTTGTGACACCTTTTCACCAAACGACTATGCAAATTGCCGATGGAAGAATATCTCATGACCCTAACCTAATTTTGCTACTTAATCTTGCCCACCTACGTCAAATCACATCAGTGAGTGTATATAAAATTTAGTTCCAGGATATCGTCAATCGTATCATAGGGTTGGATGAATCAGTCCTCATAAGTGGGTTCATCAATGGATTGAAAGAAGAAATTAGAGTGAAAATCATGATGTACACTCCTCGCAACCTACAGGAAGCCATTGGATTAGCCTTGTTAGTCGATGATACATTCAATGTTCAACGTCAACATGGGGAGCAACCTATTGATAAATCGACGTTCACGCACACTATTCCAAAACACAAACCCTTCCCAATTAAGTACCTTAGCCTACAAGAAATGGAGGAGCGATGAGCGAACGACCTCTGCTATACTTGTGATGAACAATTTTGGCCCCTTCATTGTTGTGCTACACAAACATTGTATTTATTGAATATAGTTGATCCTTGTCACTCCATAGAGGAAGAAGGTGAGGAAGATGTGCACAACATGACCAAAGCACCTGATCATAAAAATGAAGGAAATGAGGTTGATGTGCAAGAAGTGCTTGATGCACCATGAAAAGATGAGGTAGACATCCATGCAGTAAACAATGAAGGCAAGACATACACTCTCAAAGAACTACACACAAGTTCATTGCCAATAGTGAGTTCTCGTCGTATAGGCAGCCTGATTCAAAAAGGAGGCAAAAGAGTGAGTGCACCTTTATTTTCCCTTCATTCTACATAGGAAGAATCGGCTAAAGCGGAAGCCTACCGTCATCACAATTCTCCTAAGGAAGATTCTACTATTCTTTCTAGCAACCCCCCATGAATGATTCGACCTTCAATATATCTTTGCCTTCGAAAAGTGACATTAAAATAGTACAAGAACTTGTACAAATTCAACTAGGAAAACAAGCAACGAAGCTCCTTACTTTGAGATTTGAGGACAAAACTCTTTTTAAGGAAGGTGGCATGTTAGGATTCTACTCCTAACCACCATACTAATCACATTATTAGTTAATTATTTAATCACTCTCTCTTTCACAAAGGTTGTGACCTTTGATCATAACTTCACACTCGTAGAAATAGGCATTTCATTTGGTATAGTTGAGGCATCGAAGAATATAGTTATTAATTAATTGTTGCGTTCCCCATACAATACAACAATGATTCCTTAATAACAGTGATTCCTTTTTATTATTCTAGCATTATAATCAATCTTTCTCTATTGGTTTCACTACATCTATCCTCCAAAGTATCCCTATGCACTTTTTTTTAGTCTTAAAAATACAAGTAGTTATGAGTGAAACTATAGAAAAGGTCCGAAAGCAATTCCTTTCAGTAGGGAGTGATAGCTAGTGGAAGTTCCACTTGGTGTCCTGGGACAAGGTCTGCACACCAAAAAATAGAGGCAGGCTAGACCTAATATGGGTAGGTCTCATGAACCAGGCCCTTCTGGCCAAACAAGTGTGTAAGGTTATCACCAACATAAATCTGGAGTGGGTGTCTATTATCAAAAGAAATTATTTATAGCATTAGGGATGAAGGAATTCCATGCAATGGTTCCCAATTTTGGCAATCCATAATTTACACTAAGCATATCCTCCAATGAGAGACAATATGGCAGCTGGGAGATGGTTATGACATCAATTTTTGGCAAGATACATGGGCCAGATATGACCCCTAATCAAATACCCTAACATAGCTACAATCAAACATCTCACGGACAAGTATGGCCCCAAGGTAGCTGTTTTCATCACCACTGAGCAAGGGAACCACATATGGAAAAATATTCAATTTAGTGTCATAAATACCACCATAAAAAAAGCCATGGCAATCCTTCAAGTTGTCCTCAAGGTAAACTTTCTCCCCTAATCCTAGAAGGAAGATGAGTTATGTTGGAAAGGTACTGATGATGGGCAGTTCTCTCTTAGATCTATGACACAGCTAGTAGAGTGCCCTCCCAAGCATCTCAGGAATAGTGATAGACCAACCATAGCCAGAATCATCTAGCTCAAGCACTTGATCTTGAAAGTGGCACATTTTTGTTGGCTTACAGTGCATAAAAAATCTTGACCATGGAAAACCTGATCTGAATGAGCATCACAGTTCCCAATAGATGCTACCTCTACCATCAAGCATGGGAATCCACCTAGCACATCCTCCTCGAGTGCCCCTTATCTTGGGAGGTCTTCTCCTCCCTGATCAATAGATTCCATGTCACCTGGGTTTGATCCAAGTCCATTCTAGATATGTTCATCTAGTGGCCCTATGCTTTCAAAAATTTGAGACTCAAGTTCCTCTAGAAATCCCTATTTCACCTTGTATTTTGGCAAATCTGGCTAGAGTGAAATAATCACATCTTCAAAGAGAACCCTCGTAATCCTAAATTAGTGACCTATAGAGCTCTATCCTTTGCCATCGATAACACTAGTCTTATCCATTGCACTAATATCCCAACTTTTGGGATAGAGTCCCTCATGTTCGTCTCTCTGGGGATCTCCATAGAATGCACCAAATCTTAGAATTCCCCAGTTCTAGTAACAATGCCAAGTGTATTACCCCACTCGAGGATAGCTCAAATACAACTTTGATGGAGAGTCTAAAGGCAATCTAGGGGATACAGTTATCATCAGGAACCACATTGGCAATATCATTGTGGCATTTGCCAAAAATTTGGGGATCCAAACCAACAACTACGCAGAAGCTCGAGTGCTATGGAGAACCATCGAGATAAGTAGATCTCTATCCAAACCAGTCATGTTCAAAGGCGATTCGACTGTAGTAGTTGGTCACATCATCAATAATAGCAAAGGTGGATGGAACATCCATAACATTATCTAGGAGTGCCAAGCCTCCCTAAGTCATCACCCTCGAAGCATGATCAGTCATGTTTTTAGAGAAGCGAACAAGGTGGCAGACCTCCTGGATGATAGAGTGGTCAAACAAACCATTCCGATAATTTTGGAAGTTGAATTACCACAGGACATCATCATGAAATCCAACCATGATATGGATTGCAGCCATAACATGTAGCGTTAGCTGCCATGAAGGTATTTTGTCAATATCAACAATGTTTCCGATTAACACCAGATTAATATGGAAAAAACCACAAAATTTTGTACTTGCTGCGATGATGGTATTTTATCAACACCAATGATGACTTCACTTAACACCATGAAGCCTCGAAACTCCTCTCCCTCCATATTTTTTTAAAATACTATCATTTTGATCTTTTGTGCAAAATGCTTGGCCTATGTCATCAAATCTTGTCATCCTAATTTGCCTCCATCATCATCCCCCTTTCACTCGTTTGACATTATTTTCCCCCACTGATCGATTCTCATTCACCCCCACCCCTCCCGTTCTCCTCCTCCCATTCCTTGTGTTGCCTATTTCGACCACTCCCTATTTCCTTCCATTCTGGTCCTATTGGAAGTTTTGCACCATGCCACATTGGGAATTTTGTTCAAGTATTTTTATTGGGGTATTTTCGATTGTAATCAGCAATATTCATTTTGAAAAATTTCATATGTCCATTTTTTTTTTTATGTGTGTTCTTTTGCATCGACATTATAAGTGTTTTGTAAACTTCATTCGGTATTCGAATTCGCCATACTATGAATGCATTAAAAAATGATGAAATGAAGGCATCTTCTGGCTTGTAAATAAAAAAAAAAAAAAAGGTTTAAGTTATAAAATTTAAGGGGCTTAAAGGTTTTGAAAGTGCCATCGTGTTCACCTCAAAGATAGGGTGAACGCACCATTTTCCCTATGTTGGGTAAAATGAAACATCAAAAGGTGACAAAAGGGAGTTTGTAAATCCAAAAAAAATGGGGCAAAGAAAAATACATTCGTTTTTTCCCTGGGTGAGGTGTGAACATCCCGTTTGCCCCTCCCATGGGTGAACATGCCCCAACAGTGGAATGCAATTGCGTTCGCCCAAATATGAAGTGCAATTACATTCACCTCAGGTGAGGGGTGAACATCTCGTTCGCCCTTCCCATGGGTGAACATACCTTGGACTAGATTATTGTCGCATTCACCTCGATTGAGGGGCAAACATCCTATTTTTTCATCCTATGGGCGAACGCATTTTAAAATAAAATCATGCAAACATGTTGGATAATGGACGACTGAGTGAAGTTGATTGTTGTCAAAAGGCGAAAGCAATTTTTGGATGAAAATGATTATAGTCAAAATTTCAAGGACACCAAATTTGTAGGCATTAAATAATGGTGATAGTAACTGACTCAAATTGTGGATCCCTGGTGAAGGAAAAAAATAGTATAGAAGCGCAAGGAGAATTTTCATGATTTCCAAGGCGGGAGTTTGTTTCCAAGATATTGAATGTTTTCTATTTTTCCGTGCACCGACACCCAAGTTGCTGATTTCTTGGGAATGTTTCCCTGAAATATGGATAGCTATTCCAAAAGGATATATTTTTAATGATTTTGAGGAGGAATTTCCTCACTCTTATTCCTAATCTGCAATAATTTTGTTCTCTTATTCATTTAACGAAAGAGGCAAAATCCTCTATAAATACTAATCAAATTTCCATTGTAAAGGAGGTTGGACATTCTACAAGAAAACTTTATAAGTCCTCTACATCAATAGGAGAGACTTAGCTTCTGAAATTTGCAAGCATTCTTGTATGTGTGATTTCCTTTTGTTTTAAAGCATTTCTATTTATGCTCATGTTCCTGTTGTTGAGTTTAAAATTTTGTTGCCTTCTTTTTGTTATATGTTGTTATAAAACTTGGTGGAATTCTTTTTTTTGGTCTGCCACAAATCCTATAGTTTGACCTATGGCCATATTTTCTATCTCTTTCTGCATTTTCTAATTTCTTTCCTACATCTCTAGTATTCAACCAGTTTAGGATTAGTAAGGGAGCCAACCCTCTCTAGAGATTGGCATGAAGGACATTTCTTTCCTTTAGCCTTTCAATGCTAGCCATATCTAGGGTGCACAAATACAATTTTATTTATTAGGCAGATATTTGGCCAATAGTTTTTTGCATGCCTAGTGGGACCTCAAAGATTCCACTTCCAACAGTATTAAGGTTGGATGTTTGCCTCTATGTTGTATCAGTAGAACATTTGGTGACACAAACACACCTAGAAATATCCAAACATGAGAGCAACAAAATTTATGTCTCATAAATACAAGATCGAAGGTCAAAAATCCAAATCACCAAATTAAGTTCTACGAGCTTGATATTCAAAGTCTAGGGGAACATCCTCAATTAGACACTTTTTTGCATACATCCTCACTACCCCATATATCCAATATACCATATGTCTTGTCCTCATGACTAGCTAGTGTATTCTCTGCTCCCATAAGCCCAGTTATTACTACTACTAGTCTTCCTCGACCTCCACCTCACACAACCACTAGTGTTCCTCATACTACACCTCATATACTAGTCCATATATCTCAGAATCCTCCACCACATCAATAGCAGCCACCAAGGTAGTTCCTAGAATGGAATAGTTCAGGTGCTTCGAACTTGCAAGCATAAAATCCAATGTCCCAAGATGATTTGGAGGCCTTACCAACCTATGATGGTATGGGTAAAACTTCGTATGAGCATATCCAAGATGTAGCTTCTTTGGCAACCATCCATGACATAATAGATGAAGATGTAATGATAAAATTACTGGTATTTTCACTGAGAAGGAAATTATTGTATTGGTATATATTTTTGCAATTGGATGCTATTACATTATAAGATCAATTAATGGAATTGAAAATTAAAAATTTTCATGAATAAGCCAATCCATACTCCTTGATGCATCAATAAATAATGATTCAAAGACATCAGTAGGAGGAGATATTGGATTTTAATTTCAGGTTCGCACGAAGTTGACAAAGAGTCCCTAATGGTATATGACCCACACATGAGCAAGTTACGTTCTATTATATCAGGGTATTTAGCATTGAAATTAGCATGGTCGTGTGACAGACCAATGTGACTACATTTCCAAATCTATATACACGGGCATAGAAGGCCGAATCTAACTTGATTATTATAGGTAGGATTCCTTCAAATATGACTATGCTCATTATTCCTGATCTCCCATAGTACTTATACTCAAGTGAATTTTCATAGCCCATGCCTTCCATGTACCCAGTTCCCTCATGGAGTTCAAACCCATCACATATCACTCTGATACCTGTCCAACAATAACCACCTCCAACTTTTCCATAGTTACCCACTCCATAAGCACCCCAAAAACCTTCGTCTGATCCTTTTCCAATATTATCGATGCCTCTAACACCTTTACCACTACCCACACCGTCAATGCCTTTGCCTCTACTAGTGCCCCTTGTGTCATCTAATATTGATCCTCTCACAGTGTTATTGCAGGAGGTGAAATCTAATAATACAGCCTTAAGAACAATATCTAATGAGCTTACAACAGTAAGAAAAAAGAAAACAAAGGCTTAATTTTGATCATAAATATTCCAAAATCTATCGATCACTCGAGAGCAAGCATATGCTAGTAGAGGCCTTGAAAAGAACACAACAGTGAGGATACTAGTGTAACAAAAAAGGCGTATTGGTGTTCAATGTGCAATTATCCTCATGAAGAAGAAACTTGCATGGTGCATATGAATTACGTACAAACACTAGAAAAAATCTCTATCAGCAAAAAAGTAAATATGATCAGGGAAGTTGAACACAACTTTATGATGCCATCTTTGGATCAAGTTTTGGTTCTTACAAGATATGATAAAAAACCAGTGAATGTAGACCCAAATGAGCTTGAGCCATTGAAGGTACCCACAGAGCCGAAAGTGCATATTGAAAAAGGGCAACCGATAGTGAAAGCACCTGGAAAAAATACTAGAGAACAAAGTTCTGTCAAATTATAAGATTTGTTGCCTAAGCAACCTCAAGAAAATATACAAACTAAGATATCAACTTCACAACCAGCAATATATGCTCAAGTGCCAAGTCAAAAAAGGAGTAGGTCAAAGAGTGACTCAAGTACCCATCATTGAAAAATAGGTAGAGAGTAGAAGCCACTGAACAGTACCGGGATAAGTACAAATAGGTTATAGAAGAAAAAGCTTAGACTGTGTCAAGTTATAACATTGTGGAAGAAATGAAAAGGATACCTGTGAAAATAAGTCTATATGATGCACTTCAGTTGCCTAAACAAGTTGACCTATTGCAATAATCTTTGAAGATTTCTAAGGAGCAAAAGAGAAATCCTTCTCAAATATTCCTGGCACAAGCGCTTCCAACTTCAGCCATGGGAAAAAATAGGCCTCCCCCATTTTATTTGTCACTCATAATGGAGGGGTGGATTTTGAAAAATTGTATGATCGACTCTAGTGCTGCAACTACTGTCATGCCAAAGGTAGTATGTGAAATAATGAGGATGGAATACACAAGGAGTAGCATAGGAGTGTTGCATCTTGATAGAAACTCCAATCAAGATAGTGGAAGTAATCAAAGACATTCCCATTGTCCTTCATAGTATGCCACAAATCATTGCCATCCTAGAAGTGGTAGTTGTTTACCTGGAACCTTACTTTAGCATGTGCCTTTCGAGGGAGTTCACCGTGAAGTTGGGAGGATACCTTTCCTTGGACTACTCACATTTGGAGATACCTTTCAAAGGAAATAGAATTTGCATATATAATGTGAAGCCTTCGACTTTTCATATTGAAAGGTTGGAGGAGGAAGAGGAATATCCAAGTGTAGCTAACATGTGTAGACACCTAAAACGCGTCATGTCGAGGGCGACTACTCATATGGACATGCTACAAGACCATATGGAGGATCTTGGATAGACTCCAAGATAGAGCAGTGGTTCTAACCACTCAATTTAGGCATTTTGGCCTAATCAGTCTGAACCGCAGCCTAGACCTACGGTCTCCAGTCTAAACCATGGTTGACACCTGTGGTCTACAGTCTGGACCACAACTGTGACCTACGGTCTTAACTGAAGTTCAGTTAGGCCTTCCATCCGAGCCAAATTGGTTGGAACGGCCAAAAGATCTAGAAGAAGGCAGTTGAAGGATGGAATATTCCAGAGGCTTCCATCCCAACTGTCCTAACCACCCTTCTTGGTCTTGGCTTCTCCATGAAGCCACCCCTAGCCCTAGGGGCATGCTATAAATACCCCCTCCAAATGGGGAGAAAAAGAGAAGCAAGCATTGGGAGATTTGAGAGCAGAAGCCCTGGCGAATTGCTACACTCAACTGCGAGTATACTAAGAGATAGAGGCTATTGCACTTAATCCCCTCGACCTCTTTGCCACCATTCATGATGAATTGCATTATGGATGCCCTAGGTGCCTAGGAGGATCAAGAAGCACAAATCCGGGCAAACGAAGGCCCTTCACATCGAATTGACCACCAAATCAGTCTGAGGACAACGAAGGTGACCCTTGAACATCAATTTGGACAAGGAGATCAAGCCCACTACCCCTGATTTTGAGGGTAAACCTATCAGAGGTCAAACCATGGTTGTCAACCATGGTTCACAGTGTAGACCGCTCACCAGAGCTGCGGTTTGCAACAGGTGACAGATCACCTTACTCTTTTCATTTTTGTCCAGTTAAATAGGTTAGATTAATCATTTCTTAGGTTTAATTGCAGTTTAGAAGAATTTTGACCGTAGGAATTAGCTTAGAATAGATAGTTTATGCTTTGCATTAATTAGGACATTTGTGGATCTTTTATGCACCTCTATGCTTCTATTTTGTTATCTGATCCATGCATTATTTGTCTAATGATCTCCTTTATGCTATATTACAAATCTTGATTCAATTAGCATAGTTTAAAGGTTTTCTTTATGTTTTCTTGATTATTAGTTTAAATGGCATTATCATGTATGTTTCCTTAAAGGGCCTCATTATGAGAGGCTATCTATCTTTTTGATCGTGTGTTGTTGTTTCTTGATCGTAGGAAGACAGGTACAAGAGGAGTCCATATCATAATCCTTCCACATCGTGAAGAAGGGGGTCAACTCCACCCCAAGGCAGTTTGCGACTAGTCAAAGGGCAATATTAATGCGCCTACCCTATTGAGGGCATTGGCAATTGTATAAACTGTATCATCATTCAAGTGACCCTAAGAGGGGCATATTTGTAACAGAGATTCATTCATAATCAATATAAGAAATATCATTTTGTTGAATTTATGCAATGTGTCAAGCTTTTACGCTTTTATGATGACTATAGACTAATACAGTAGATAGGAGCATGCTTTTTGGTTATGTCAGAAGGTGATCACGATGGAACTCCACATTTGTAGCCCCTGAGTGCTGACATTCTTGAATTTTCTTATCTCAGGTGCTAACCGTAGCTAACAACTATGGTTATTTGTTGGCCCATAGCTTTCACCCATGGTTCACACTACAGCCCATAGACCAGAGCTACGGTTTATAGAAATAGCAGACAATAGAGAAACCACTTGGCATCAGATCAGGAGCTGAGGTAGGCTCTATTTTTATTCTCTATTCTATATTTTCTTCTCTATGTTTTTATAGTAAGCTTTAAATCGATTGCAAATTAGGTACACTAAAAAAAGGGTGAATGAATAGTCCTAGTTTGCTTTCGCATTCCTTCCATTAGAAAGGCGTTGCTAGGAACAACGGACCTCTGATTGTAGTCCACCCTAGAATACAGTGACCTTGATAAAAATTGAGTGGTCATTTGCATGCTTGAGGCCCAATTAGAGGCCATGTCATCGTAATCGCATTGTCATAACATCATGTAGGACATAGCATGCATAGCTTTCTGAATTTGAAATGTTCCTTTTCTTTTTATGCATATCATGTAGGAATGATCATATGAATGCTCTTTTATGCATTTGTCTTTATGCAAAGTAAAATGAACCACACACACCATGTTTCATTTAAACATCAGTGGCGTTGGGCTCTCACATCCAACCCATTTGATTGAGACCAATAGTGGATGTCATTACCACTTGGTTGGCTCATTTGAAATTGTATTATCGGGACCCGCTCATTGCCAAGGCCGACCCAAGAACTGTCCTATCCATGCAAAATAGCATGCACTCATCTTCGAAAGAGTGTATCACTGTGCACGGTGTGTTGGGTGAGGGTTGGTAGTACCTATGCTACCTCATTGAGTATGGACTTCATTCCCATATTCGGCTTGTGCGAGTATATAGGTGAAAGCCAATTAAACTGAGAATAAAATCCAATGATTTTGCAAAACATGCGAGAGTTTCTCATACTGATACAACACATTTTGAAACAACATCAAATAGTTTAAGGCTCATTTTAAAATTTAAAAATAAGATAAGCATCATTGTATACCTTGTTTGATAATAAAAGATACATCTAGACGTTAGGTACACTATGGTGGATACACGGGGTGGTCGGCAAAGGTGCAAGCCTGAAGCCAATGACCAAGCCCCAACCGATTCACAAATACACGTGTCTAGTCCTCAACCACATGAGCAAACCGAACGTCGTTCGATGAGCATTAGAGGAGACAACTCGACATGAGGGGATCCCATTGAGCGTACCCCTGATAGACTAGCATCAGTGCATTCTGTTAGACATAGATTAGAGCATGGAGCTTCTCAGCTTGAGGGTGCTCCACTCGAAAGCCATTACCGAGACCGCAGTGCACGCGCATCCACGGGATCGACCGAAGAGTATGTCATGCAGGGGACCAGATTGGTACCCATTCACACTAAGTCTATAGGGTGTACTATACCCCCACCTTCTGAGTATAGAAGGAATAGAGATCCACCCATTCAGGGGCAAGTAGATGGGCTCCCTACTGAGCGCAAGTCTACCCATACTCCCATGCGTACTATAGCATGCAAGATCACCATCGATATATCGAAGGTGGGAGCTAATGGAACACCACCCCATGAGAGGTGGAGGTCTAGATAGCTAGATGGTCTAGGTAGTGTGTTAGAGCAGCTAGGCTGCAAGCCTTTGGCTCCGCCCACTCGTGCTCCGAGTGAGCATAGCGGGAGCACCATTAGAACTACTAGAGAGCATGGAGAGGCTTCTAAGCGCCCTCATGTCTCACGTCCACCATCCATGCATGGTGGCATGTAGCATAGGACACAACATGATGTCGATGTCATCTTCACAGATAGAGGCAAAGGCACAACACATCAGTTCGATGGGTACAGAACCCACAAGGTCGCTCGTACAGAGCAAGCATACCAAAGGCCTCCTACGGTTGACCAGGTCGAAAGATCATATCGAATGGCCTCTGAATAGAAATGCCAACTCCTCCAAGATCAATTGGAGGATGCTCGCCTAGAGAGGTAGTGCATTGAAGATGAAGATCTTCAAGCGTAGAGGCTCACTAGACAGAGGTTGTATGAGCAGCGCTTGCATGAGGAGCGCATCCTCATCCAGAAGGAGCGTGTAGAGCAGGAAGATAGGTTGGCTAGGGCTGGCCTATATTCTCAGGATGAGCATAGAGAGTAGGTGCATAGGAAGGCTCTTTCGCAAGCCGACATGCACCATGAGCGCGTAAGCATTCACACTCATATCACTGCCCATCAGAGAGAGTGACCACCTTCGATCGACAATCAGAGGTAGCAACATTATGAGGAACAAGAGGGGAACAGATGCAACCAAGAATATCCTAAGAGTTCCCGAGCTGAGGAGGAGGAAGAGCAATGCCCTCCACCTCGATAGAAGAGGAGTGTACCTCCCAGACCGCCTCCATGCCGACTTAGGGAGGAGGACTTTCTATCTTCTGAGGCTTACAAAGCTTTGGCCGAGAAGGTCAAAGCAATTGAGAAACAAGGCGCGGCTGTCCAAAAGCCGACACTAAGGAAAATTCACAATGAACCTTTAGATCCCTCGATGCCTATGCCCCCATACCCTGAGCATTTTGAGATGCCCAGGTTAGAAAAATTCAAGGGTGATGAAGAGGTGCAAGAACATGTCATGAGCTTTCTGGATGCTTGCTTCCAGATAGAGAACAATGATGCACTATTATTGCATACGTTTGTCATGACACTCTCTGGGCCAGCCCGAGAGTGGTTCAATCAGCTAAAGAAACATAGCATAACAAATTTTGAGCAATTAGCTGATGCCTTTCTTGAACGCTATTCCTTCGACATCAAGAAATAGGCCAACCTTTCCGATTTGGCTGTGCTAGCTCAATGCGACGATGAGCCAATAGAACAATATGGGAAGAGGTGGAGGAGATTAATGGTAAAGTTGCCATTCCTGATTCCTACCATAGAATTAACCCGAATGTTTACAAAGAGTTGTGCCAAGCACATCTCGCTACTATTGCAGCTACAGCAGTATGCTACATTCGAAGAAGCTTTGGTGCAAGCCAAGGTAATTGAGGACATCAAGTTGTAGGAAGGCAACTTGAAGCTCAAAACCAGGAAAGAGGGATATAGGAAGAGTACCTCAAAGCAACAGGGCAAGTAGGCCCATGTGAATCAGGTGGTACTAAATCTCCAAAATGAGGATAAGGGGCAAAAGAAATAGAATTATCAAGCCCATCCTCCTCCTACGCAATACGACCAATGCAAGAATAACTACAAGGGCAAGAACAAAGAGCAATGCCCACCTCGCATATTCACGCCATTGACGGAATCATTGACATCAATTTTTTGTCAGCTCTATGAGGCCAAGGCAATAAGATTACCCGAAGTCAAGATGGTTGATCCTAATCAGCCCAAGCCCAAAGATTATCAGGAAGATCTATTTTGCATATTTCATAGAGTGAAAGGCCATGACATCGAGGTATGTTGGTCTTTCAAACATATTGTGCAAAATATGATAGAAAGGGGAGAGCTTGTGGTACCAAGAAATCCCTAGGCACTAGACAACCAAAACATGGGGATTTTTAAAAATCTGTTACCAAACCATGAGGTGCCCCGTAACCACGTTGGCCACGTCAATCAAGTGCGAGTCGAACCACCTACCCAGGGGTTCATCGGCATGGTCAATGTTGTTACCAGACATGGGAGGTACGAATGACTGAATCAACCTCATGCTCCCATTCAAATATAGGCCATGCCCCAGCAGTGATAGGCACAAAATATTCTAGGCCCACCAACGAGACCGGTGGTGACCATTAGGAGCAGGTTGGTTCAAAACCTGTAGATGACTCCTACGAAGTTGTCAATATATGAGCTTATACAGTAGTCCCCTAGGCATAGGGAGACTCTTATGGACATTCTAAGGTCCATTGAGGTATAGTCCTAGGATGCACAGGTGTTCACAAACTTTATGGGGCACGTACAATAGTGCCAGGAACCAATGATCCAATTCTATGATCATGAAGTGAAAATGGTTTCTACAAGCGTGGCTGACCCGCCACTACATATCATTGCATGTGTTAACCACATGCCATTCAAAAGGGTCTTGATTGACACTGGTTCATCAATCAATATAATCATGACTAAGGCACTACACCATTTGAAATTGCCTAAATCACTCATCGTACCAACCACCTTTACATTGAGAGCATTTAACGATGCACTATGCTCTATGGTTGGCATGATTGTCCTACCTATTCAGGTGGGACTAAAGACCATTCCCATAATGTGTCACATGATAGAGGGTGCCTTGTAGTATAACATCCTACTAGGGAGGCCTTGGATTCATGAAATGCATTGTGTTCCCTCGATATTGCATCAATGTGTCAAGTATATACATGAGGGACAAGTTCACGTGGTTTCATCAGATGAAGAACCATTCAAGTTCATGAACTTAGCAGATTTTCCAGGGGGCTTCGTACTCCCATCAACGCACTTGGACATACAACCCACATCATCGATAAGGGTTCCAAGAGGTAAATAGGTGGTGCATGTTCAACCATCGATATCTATATCAAACAGATCTGAACATACCACTACAACTTCTCTGAGATCGAGTGCATCAACAATGCATCGAGATGATAAGAAATTAAAGGTGAAATTGGGTAGGAAAGAAGCAAAGAATGTGCCCAAACCAGTCATCATTGAGGCTACCACTCCCATGGAGGTGGAGGAAGCCCAAGATCAAGTCGAGGAGGCACCTCAGCCTACTTCTCCTACATCATCAATAGGGTCATCCGCACCATGGGTGACTGTTCACCTAGCTAGTACAAGTCTGGGTGAATATCTTGTGCAAAATGTGACCTTTGGTCCTATTTTAGAGACTGCACGAGACATGGGCCGATCGATAGCCCATCGATATCTAGTTGGATCCATAGTACCATTGGGTGAGCCACCCAACCAAACAAACTTCATCTATGCTGGGTTGGATCAAGTTCCAATGTGAGCACCCATGGAGATGGATGATGAGGAATAGTTCATGATGAACGTTCGGTACTTGTCCAACCTAGAGTACGCCATGCACATTTTTGAGCTCTATCATTGGCATGGATACGACCTTGGTATTTTTGAACAAGGATGAAGAACCCCTCTTGAACTACGTTATCAGTTGGCAACTGATAGGTTTGGATTGGGATTGTAGATTCAGGGACATGATGATTTACTCGTTGCATCATTGGATCATTTATACCTGAGTCTAGGGGACGACATGGATTTTAATCCATATCATCCTAACATGTCTAGTCTTTAGGGCAACAACCCAATGGTGTCAGTCATCACCATTGAGAGACCGAAGCTTGAACATGAAGAGTTCTCAGAGCAGAACCCCAGAGGCAACCTGGGTCATCAAAACCGTATCACAACCGATGATACTGGTATGCAGGGGCACAACCCCACCATTCTAGGTGATCTCGAGTCAGGAGATATTTGTAGTGAATATGGAGAGGAGTCCACCTCCAAAATAAGTGGACCGAGTTATGATGCAGATGGTGAGTCCTCAAATAATGATCAATCTGAAGAGGAAATTGACCGAGCCTTCATGGTTCTGATATTTCTATGCCATTTGCTACCTAGAGAGCAATTAGATGAGATACAAGAGCATTTCATAGTCGATAGTGATTATGAAGATGAGATAGAGTAGGCCTACTTAAGGCCTCATCCAGCTAATCTCCCAATATTTGTGGACATGATAGAGTGGTCTACTCATAGTAGCAATCATAGCGATGAGGTTGAGATGACCGATCCGAGGCTTGTATATCCGCTACATCTATTGTCTATGGAGTCAGAGTATGTTATAGAAGAAGTGCCTCTTAACACTGATCACTCTAAAGAGGAAGCAGAGCCAATTTTTGCATCGATGTCATATATACGATCATTTTATCCAATTTATCCAGATAGTGATGATAGTGACCATAGAATCAGATACATGGGGCCACATCTAGTAGATCACCCCTTGCATATGGGGGGAAGTGAAGGATTATATCTATATAGTGATGATGAGGATTCATTGGAGATGGCCTATTTAGGGCCTCATCACCTACATAATCAGAATCCACCTCAGGGTCCACCACCTATTATAACTACAGGTTTGCATCGAGAGATTAATCTCCAGTGCCACCTCAGGGAAAGAATAAATCTAGAAGAGGAATATCAAAGACTCTTTCCCCATCTACCTACTTATGTTGAGCTACTTGAGTCGAGAGATCCCATTTTGTAGTTAGTGCACAAAGAGGATCCAGTTGTCCGAGCATCCCATAGGGAGGACCCATTCATCCCCATACCATCTGAGCCAGATCTTGGGTACGAAAGCTACACAAATGATGTAGAGTTCAGTCCATGTGGTCCTAGAGATCAATTCCATTCCATCAACATGGTCTCCATTGATTTGACCACTCCACTCTACAATCCAATAGATCCATCCAAACCATTGCATCTAAACATGGATGCTATCGATTGGGATCACACTGATTCGCTAGTAGAGCCTGAAGACTTCTTCCCGAATGAAGAGATGTTGCAACCATTTCATTTTGGACCAGGTTGTGCTTATGATGTCTATCACGCTGAACATGCTTCCAATGAAGAACATATAAATCCAGCTGATGACATCCATTTGATCCCTACGCCTCATCAGCTTGAGGAGGGATCCCATATGTCAATAGAGGAAACCTTCAAAGTGGATATCGATAATGACCCCACCAATCCAATGAAGGTTAAATTTGGAATGAGTCTCACTCCAGATGAGCGTGCTAGCATCATCCCTCTACTGAAAGAGAGACCTGACCTTTTTGCTTGGACATACAAAGATATGCCCGGTCTAGACCCAAAATTGGTTACTCATAACCTTTCGCTAGACCCATCCAAGAAGCCTATCAAGCAGAAGCTCAGAAAGATGCATCCAACAGTAGCCTTAATGGTGAAAGATGAATTGCAAAAATTGTTGGATGTAGAATTTGTCATTTCCATCGACTATCCAGAATGGGTATCCAATATGGTGCCTATAGGAAAACCAGATGGAAGGATCCGTATTTGTATGGATTTTAGAGATCTCAACAAGGCAACACCCAAAGATTCATTTTTGTTGCCCAATATCGATGCTCTAGTAGACTCTACTATAGGTCATGAAATGCTCTCCTTAATGGATGATTTTTTTGGTTACAATCAAATTTGGATTAAGCCCGAAGACCAGCACAAAACCATGTTTATAATGCCATGGGGAACATTTTGCTACAAAGTTATGCCATTTGGTCTCAAAAATGTTGGTGCCACATACCAATGGGCCATGACATACATTTTTCATGACTATATGCACAAAATTCTTGAATATTATATCGATGATTTGCTAGCCAAGTCATTGCTATGAGAAGAGCATGTGAAGGTCTTAAGAAAAGTCTTCGATCGCCTGATAGAGCACAATGTCAGGCTGAATCCTAAGAAGTGCGTATTTGGTGTAACTTCTAGAAAATTACTAGGGTTCATTATCTCCAAGAGAGGCATCGAAGTAGACCCAATGAAGGTCAAGGCCATTTTGGAAATGCGTCCTCCCACCAATATTAAGGAATTAAGGAGCCTTCAAGGCAAGGTAGCCTCGATAAAGTGATTTATCACCCAACTATCGGATAAATGTCGACCCATGAATCGACTGCTACATAAGGGTGTCCCATTCAACTGGGATGAGGACTGCAAGGCAGCCTTCATTGAGATAAAGCAATACCTAGTGACGCCGCCAGTGTTAGCTCCACCAAGGCTAGAAGAGCCTTTTCTGCTATATATATCGGCAACAGACTTTGCGTTAGGGACCATGTTGGCCCAAAAGAATGTACAAGGCAAAGAGCAAGCCATATATTACATTAGCCGAACCTTGGTGAGTTACGAGCTAGGATATGCATATGTGGAAAAACTATGTTTAGCAGTAGTGTTCGCTACCAAGAAATTGTGGCACTACATGTTAAGTCACACGACATATGTGATATCAAAACAAAATCCTTTGTAGTATATGATGAGCAAGACATATCATAATACACGTACTGCAAAGTGGATCATGCTATTGATAGAATTTGATCTAGAATTCATAAGCCAGAAGTCCATTAAGGGATAGGTCATAGCAGATCAGTTAGCTGAGGTGCCACTATCCAACAGTAGGCCTCTAACAATCGAGCTTCTGGATGATGTAGTGTTTGTAGTATCCGAAGCTCCCAAACCCGAAGAACCAGAGAACAATGTTGATATGACTCTATTCTTTGATGGTTCGAAATGCGAGCAAGGAGCTGGCGTAGGGATAGTGTTTTTCATGTCGCAAGGAGCTCCAATGCCCTTGTCATTCAAACTAGACTTCCCATGCACCAACAATAATGCTGAATATGAAGCCCTACTTTTGGGCCTCCATACAGCCATCGCCATGAATATCAAGAGACTAAACATCTTTGGTGATTCCCTGCTCATAATTAACCAAGTGAAGGGACTATTTTAGTGTCGATGTTCGATACTGAAAGCCTACAAAGATCTTGTTGCCACATATCTAGCTAAACTAGAATGGTACGACATCGAGGCAATCCCTCATTCATCAAATAGGTTCGTAGACACCATGGCATCTTTGGGATCCTTGATCCCTCAGAATCCATCTGCCGACTTCACTACCATCCATGTCAAGATGCTCTCACATCCTACAGTAGAGCGTGCAACCTTTGATAACAAAGAATCAGTCAACATGATTAGTGTGGAGCCAAAAGCTGATTGGTTCTGCAAAGCTGAAGACTTTCTCAAGAAAGCACCCTAGGGGTCTTTAACCTCCTAGAGTCCTACGGGGAGTGGCACCACCATTCACCACAAGGTTGTTTCCCAGTCTACATTTGCAAAAGTAAATACGTAGGGGGACAAGTTATCTTAGCAGTCGAAGCTGAGGCTCATCAGAATTGGATGTCACAGATTCAAGACTTCCTAAGACTTGGTTTTGTCCCGGAGGGACTGTCGCATGCCGCAAGATGCACATTTAAATAGAAAGTGACTAAATATGTCTTGATAGGAGATATTTTGTACCACCAAAGTTATGATGGAGTTCTCCTTCATTGTCTTGAGCCCCAAGAGTCATCTTGGGCAATTTTAGAAGCTCATGATGGTACATGCGATGGCCATTTTAATGGCATGGCCATCGTCAAGCGCATCCTTCGAATGGGTTATTATTGGCCCACTATGGAGAAGGATTGCAATGTATATGTCAAGAAATGCATCAAATGTCAGCATCATGCTAATCTTATGCACTTGCCATCATAGGCCTTACAGCCCATCCAAGCGGCTTGGCCATTTGCTCAGTGGGGGTTTGATCTAATTGGCAAGATCTCTCCTCCATCATCAGGCTGACATACATTCATTATTATGGCTACTGAGTATTTTACAAAGTGGGTGGAAGCCATTCCCTTAACAATGACCACTGGAGCTCGCATAGTAGAGTTCATAATGGAGCATATCATAAGTCATTTTGGGATACCATCCAAAATAGTTTTGGATAATGGAACTTCTTTTAAGAACAAAATTGTGTGAGCTTTAACATCTAAGTACCGCATCAAACATAGTTTTGCAACTCCATACTATCCATAGGAAAATGGGCAAGCTGAGGCCTCAAACAAGACTATGGTAGCCATCTTGAAAAAGACAGTGCAAGAACACCACAAGGATTGGCATATACAACTACCCCTTGCATTATGGGCTTATAGGACTAGCATTCGGACTCCCACTAGGGCAACTCCATTTTCACTAGTATATGGCATTGAGGCCATTATGCCCTTAGAGTTGGAAATTCCAACGTTGCGCGTCGCATTGAAAGAGTTCATCGATGACGACACCGCATGGCAAGCTCGACTAGATCAATTGATGCTACTGGATGAACATCGCGTGAATGCCCTGGAGCATCTTTGCGTCTATCAAGAGCGATTAAAATGAGCTTACAATATCAAAGTCCACCAGAGAGACTTTGAAGTTGGGGATCTTGTGCTGAAAGAAAACCAACAGAACTCGAATTTGTCGCCCGATATGCGAGACAAATTTATGGCTAATTGGCTAGGACCCTATATCATATCTAAAAATATTGGTCCAGGTACCTATCACCTGACATCGCTAGGGGGTGTTGAAGAGCCTGAACCTCTCAACATCATCCATATTAAGGCATTCTATGCTTAGAGAGTGTAGCAAAAAAGGCTCCAAAGGCATCTGTAAGCCCTTTGGTCAATCAAAAAGGCACCAAGGATTTCTAAAAATTGCTTGGTCAACCCAAAGGCTTCGAGAGTTCTTAAACCACTCGGTCATCCCAAAAGGCACCAAGGATTTCTAAAAATTCTTGGTCAACCCAAAGGCTCCAAGGGTTGCTTAAAGCCACTTGGTCATCCCAAAAGGCACCAAGGATTTCTAAAAATTGCTTGGTCAACCCAAAGGCTCCGAGGGTTGCTTAAAGCCACTCGATCATCCCAAAAAGGCACCAAGGATTTCTAAAAATCGCTTGGTCAACCCAAAGGCTCCGAGAGTTCCTATAGCTTCTCGATCATCCTAAAAGGCTCCAAGCTCTCTTGCTGAGAGTTTGGTCAACTAAAAGGTTCCAAAGGCATCTGTAAGCCCTTTGGTCAATCCAAAAAGCTCCAAGGATTTCTAAAAATTACTTGGTCAACCCCAAAAATCTCCAAAGGCATATATACTCATCGTTTGGTCAAATATGAAAGCTCAAAAATTCATAAAAATTTGAAAATATATAAAATTCCAAAAAAATTGGTAAAGCATAAAATCCAAAAATATTTGCTTTTGCAGTTTGCATTTTCATACATGCATTCACCTCATCATATTGCATTTAGGCATTTGTCATCCATTGCATTCCATAGTAGAGTGTAATGTGTCTATCAAAATCTTACAAATGGTCGCACGTTTGTGTTTCAATCATGCACCCTTGCATTTATCATAATTCATTGCATTCATACACGATACCTATTGTGGAGAAATATGTATGTATATTAAGTTTTCTAGTCATTCAAACATACCTAGTGGGTTCTTCAGATATTGTAGAAAGCTTACTTTGCTTTTATAGATGAGGTCATTAGTTGGGATAGTGCTTCAACATATCAAGATCCCATCACTAAGCAAAACAATATAAAATCCTGCTAAGACAAGAGATGATGAAAGCTACGAAAGCGGTCTTAGGTATCTAGAGAGATGGGTTTCATGACCTGCTTATCTTGCAAATAGTTCGGTCTAGAGTGGTGAACTTTGGCAAAAGGACAAGAATTTCCCCTATAAATCCCAAAGTTACAAAGTTTAAATCCCAAGTTACAAAGTGCAAATTTCAAAGTACAAAGTTCAAATCAAATGTAAAGTGACATAGTGAATCAAAAGCACTATAAAAATCCCTTGCTCAAAGAAAATGGTAACACGTGGACTAACAGTGATTTTTATCACTACATATGAGCAAGTAAGAAGGGTGAGAACTTGAATCCCTGGATTGTCCACCTTTTGAAAGCCATAGAGTGATCCCCGATCGCAGCAATGGGTTGGAAGAGTCCCACCTGCAATCGGAGGGGTAGTTCTATTGGGTGATCCCCAAACGTAGCAATGGGTTGAAAGAGTCCCGCCTGCATTTGGAGGGGTAGCCCTGATCAATTTGCAAGATGAGCTAGCTCTAGGTGCCTAGGTTTGTCTAGTTGTATAAGTCTAATCAAAGCTGAAACAAGGATGGTACGATCGTATGAGGAACCCTATCTCACATATGGGTTGAAAGAGTCCCGACTGACATACGGGGTATGCTTATGGTCTATCTAAAAATACTCACATGCACACACAGGGATAATGAATAGTTGGGTCTATCACGACAAAAGCCTTGTCCAATAAAAGCCTTGTACAATTAGTATGTGATTTTTGGAGAAGTCTACTAGGGTGTTTGAGTCTCATGGAAAACCTCAAAAAGTTCTCTAATAGCAACAAAATACCAAATATCATTAGACATAAAAAATATGAGTCATTCATTTATCAGAATGCATTTTACAAAGCACAATCAAACATATAGGATAGATACCACATGAATATCAAAAATGATGTTTAGACGACCACTGACTATATAGTGCAGCAAAGAAAAATATACAAAATGACATATTCATTCATTAGCATTATACCAATCCATTTTACTGCATTTCATATATGGGTGATTAATTGATTAAGTTCTTGTAATGAGAATTATCAATTATTTTGCATGATTGTTATACATTCTGTGGTGTCGTATTTTAAAATTGATATACACAGTTTACATTCATTCCTTATGTTTTAAGTGATTAAAGCATACAGGTTCATTCCCATTAGATTACGATTATGTACATAATGCATTACCATACATTGCATAGCATACCATAACTTCATAAAAATAAACGCATGCCCACAAAGCAAAAACAAATATGCGTTAAAAATAAACAGTGCATCCATATGCATACATCATACATGGCACATCTAATCATCTAGATCACTGCATTTCATCAACATCATCATAAATAAGATAGCTATCTAGTGCATGTCATCCATACATCGCATCATATAAACATAGCATCAACATAAGCATTGCATCCATGTGCATCAAATAAACATAAAATCAAAAATAAATATCGGTACACATAATGAGCCATAAATGATCAAGTCATATATATATATATATGTGTGTGTGTGTGTGTGTCCAAAAGAGTACATAGGGAGTGTATCAAAATTCCCATAGGCTACAAAGTGTGTAGGTCCTCGACCTTACACCCAAAATAAATATGGCATATCAAAAATGTAGTTTGCATCTAGTAGAGCCTAGATCTAGTCTGCTCCCCCTGTATCGGAGCTCTCGTCGCCTCCCTCAGCACTATGCTCTGGAGCCTACTCTCTTGTCTACTCTGGCACCCGTGGTGGGTCTTGTTGTGGATCCTGCCTACCTCCAAATCCTAAGGCACCTAGTGTTAGTCTCACAATGACACTGAGATGGGGGTGAATCAGTGTAGCTCTTTAAAACATAAATCTTCAACTCTTAAAGCCAAAAAAATGAAAAATTCAAATCAAATAAAGCAAACATAGCAAGAGAGCATCACACAACATAAGATGTAATGAGGTTCACCGATTTTGCTACTCCTCAAAAATTAACTGCTTGGAATCCCATCCAAATATAGCCTTTGCAAAGTAACAACTTTACAATCAATTTACCAGCACCCACTGGAAGGAGCACCAACCCCTAATTTATCTATACTAATAGAAAGGAGCACCAACCCCTAATTTACCAACACCAACTGGAAGGAGCACCAACCCCTGATTTATTTGCACCAACAAAAAAGAACACAAACCCTTGATTTACCAGCACCAACTAGAAGGAGCACCAACCCCTGATTTACCAGCACCAACTGGAAGGAGCACCAACCCTTGATTTACCAGCACCAACTAGAAGGAGCACCAACCCCTGATTTACTAGCACCAACTAGAAGGAGCACCAACCCCTGATTTATCTGCACCAACAGAAAGGAGCACCAACCCCTGATTTATCTGCACCAACAGAAAGGAGCACCAACCCCTGATTTATTTGCACCAATAGAAAGGAGCACCAACCCCTGATTTACCAACACCAACTGGAAGGAGCACCAACCCCTAATGCCAAGCACCAACTTGGACTTCAATTCTAAAACTAGAAGATTGACATATAAATGCCTTCACTTTTACAAGACCCTGACTAGTCTATTGCTTACTCAACATCTCTCACGCAACACACCCTTCTCGCTCGCCTCTTGCTCGCCTCTCGCGCTCCTCTCGCGCACTTCACAAGATAAATTCACCAACTAAAATTCTTTGAGCAACACTCCTTTTATAACCATCCTTTCTCTTCGTAACTCCAGTTGTAACTCCTTCTTTCATTTCTCATACGCCACTTGTCAATTGTAACGCCTTCTTTATGTAACTCCTTTT
Organism: Wollemia nobilis; assembly: GCA_028583015.1. Taxonomy (NCBI): domain Eukaryota; kingdom Viridiplantae; phylum Streptophyta; class Pinopsida; order Araucariales; family Araucariaceae; genus Wollemia; species Wollemia nobilis. The sequence goes on from JAQPPZ010000188.1 coordinate 283,118, forward strand.
GTATATATAGAGTGGGCATTTCGTCAAACATGTTACATGCAACGAATTGACACCATATTCTCCTACCATGACTGTTCGTCTTCTTGGTCATGACTGTTCGTCTTCTCCTTGCATGACTATTCGTTTTCTCTTTGCATGTCTGTTATTTTTCTCTTTGCATGTCTATTCATTTTCTCCCTGCATGACTATTCGTTTTCTATTTTAACGACTGTTCATTTTCTCCTTCCATGACTATTTGTTTTCTCCTTCCACGACTGTTCGTTTTCTCCACATGGGCATGCATCCACTTCTTTCCACATGTAACGACCATCTTAAATGATTTCAAAATATTAAAGATTCCTTATGGGTCCATGTCACTCTACGGTCTTCAGTTTCACCATCCTAGTATTCATGTCGCGATATCGTGACACTTTTGTTTCTCTGACTGCCTGGAATTTTTGAGTTGCAAAAATGCGACATGTCATGATATCGCGACACTTTTGTTACTCTACCTACCTGCCCTTATTGAGTCATGAAAATGCGACATGTCGTAATATCGTGACACTTTTGTTACTCTGCCTGCCTGCCTTTCTTAAGTCACAAAAATGCGACATGTCGCGATATCATGACACTTTTTCTTCTCAGTCTTCCTGGCCTTTTTGAGTCACAAAAATGTGACATGTCACGATATCGCCACAATTTTGCTTCTCGGCCTTCCTACCCTTTTTGAGTCGTGAAAATGTGACATGTCATGATATCGTGACACTTTTTATTTCTCTGCTTGCTTGCCCTTTTGAGTCGCAAAAATGTGACATGTCGTGATATCGCGACACTTTTTCTTTCTCTCTCTTTCTCCTTGCTTTGGCCCCGAAAATACATGTTGCGATATCACAACACTTTTTCTCCTTTCTATTTCTCTTTGCATCGAACCGCGAAAATACATGTCGTGATATTGCGACACTTTTTCTCATTGCTCTTTCTCTTAGCTTTGGCCCACGAAAATACAACATGTCGTGATATTGCGACACTTTTTCTCCTTGCTCTTTCTCTTAGCTTTGGCGCACAAAAATACAACATGTCGTGATATCGTGACACTCTTTCTCCTTACATTTTCTCTTCTCTTTTGGCTGCGAAAATGCAACATGTCGCAATATTGCAACACTTTTTCTCCTTGCTCTTTCTCTTAGCTTTGGCCCATGAAAATACAACATGTCACGATATCGTGACACTTTTTCTCCTTGCTCTTTCTCTTAGCTTTGGCCCGTGAAAATACAACATGTCGTGATATCGCGACACTTTTTCTCCTTGCATTTTCTCTTCTCTTTTGGCCGTGAAAATGCAACATGTCACGATATCACGACACTTTTTCTCCTTGCATTTTCTCTTCTCTTTTGACCGTGAAAATGCAACATGTCACGATATCGCGACACTTTTTCTCCTTGAATTTTCTCTTCTCTTTTGGCTACAAAAATGCAACATGTCGTGATATCGCGACACTCTTTCCTCTTTTATTTTTTGCTTCTCTTTTGCATATGGGCAACTTCGGTCTTCTTGGACAACCTGTAACAACTTCACCCAAACACCAACAACATTCTCAGGAGCTTTTAACTTCACTGTACATACTCTGAATAACCTCTGAACTCCTATCCACTGCATCAACTTATCTTTCTGACTGTGTTGACAACAATGACAATATTGTCACTGCACCTTGCTCAACAATCTCCCCCTTTGGAATTGTTGGCAACACACATGCAATTTCCTATAACTCTTCTCCCCCTTTGACAACACTACCAAAAGGGCTGTTGTAAACTCCCCTTGAGTCCATGCACAACATTCTCAGACAAAAATTATTACACTTAGCAAAAATCACAAACATGAGCAAAAATATAAACAAAGACATAAATGCTCCCCCTAAGAATGTGGTCCTGGTAGCTAGTCAATTCTTAGGAAACGTGATCACTCCCAATTTATTACGAAGATACTCAAAGACTTCCTTGGGCAACAGTTTTGTGAAGATATTCACTACTTGCTCTGTTGTTGGAGCAAAATCCAACTTAACCTCACCTTTCGCAACTTTCTCCTATGTACAACATGTTGTCGCTGCAATATATTCTGCCTCTATTGTGGATAAGGAGACTGACTCTTGTTTCTTACTTTTCCACATGACCAACCTATCTCCAAGATAGAACGCACCTCCACTGGTACTCTTTCTGTCATCTACACATTCTTGCTCAACTTGCAACCTGTCGTCATGGGAGTGCTAACTGGCTTACAATCCTCCATTGTGAACTTTTTGCATCTCTTTCACTAAACCAAATTATCAGAACTATAATTTTCCGTAACTTTGAACAATGGTAGTAAGAACCATCAAAAGTACAACACTGACATATAGCAATACTACCAATGGTGACAACTCTCAATTTAATCACCACCCTTCATGGTATCACCACAAACAATGACATGAACTGAACCACACTTTGGAAACTATACGACAACTCCTCGAATACTTTCCTTTCATCCTCATATAACCACACAAATACATAGGAGAATTAAAATAAAACTTTAACATTGATCCCCCTGAGGATGTGCTACCTGGAGCTGCTTAGTGCAATAGAGGATTAATCTCCTTCAGTCCAAGGAGACATGATTTCCTCTCTTCTTTCTTTCTCCAATCTTTCTTGAACTTAGGCTGAAGATTTTCAACTGCATCCCTATTTTGAACCTTTTCGTGAACTTGAAAATTTATCTTGGGTGGTTGTCTCTTGTACATCCTTGATGGATGATTATTTTCCTTTCTTTGATGCACATGATTTCTTCCCTGTCTGTGTTGCATTCTTTGTGTCTAATGAAATCTACTATCTTGCCTTAGATTAGATACAAAAGTTCTTGGACAAGACCTTGCTATGTGCCCATGACCATTACATTTAAAATATTGCACATGGTGTTCAACCGAAATAACAGATGTATTTCTACCAGCATAACTCTTTGATCTATTATTCAATCCACAATAAATTGCCTTGTGACCATAATGGTTGCATCTAAAACAATAGCCATTAAAAGCATTGTTATGAATAAAGTGAAATTGATAGAACCTCTTTTGTTGTGGTTGCTTTACTGTAGATCTCCTTTGAGATTTTCTTCCTTTTGAGGATTCAGCTTCAAGCTTTTCTTGCTTTGATCCTTCAGCAGTGGATTTCTTCTTCTCTCTAGATTTAGAAGATGAAGGTTGTTCAACTTCACATCCAAGACCAAGCTTACACATGGGGCTTCTTTGTTGCCTTATCATTTTATCTAGTAGCTCTGTGCTCTTCTCAAATTTGAGATTTGTATTGGCCTCTTCTAGTTGTTTCCTCAATAAAACAATCTCCTCTTCTTGTTTGTAGCAAACAATCTCTTTCTCATTGATCTGTGACTTCAAGGCTTATTCTATTTTCTTGGATTTGTGAATTTGTAAGAAGAGATATTCAATATTATCCCCATATTCTTCCAACTTCTTGGATAGTCTTTTGTTCTTTTTCCTTTCTAAACCCAACTCTTCAAGTGCAGCGATCAACTCACCTTCTAGATCTACTTCAACCTCTAGGTTTTCATCACATACTTGTTATTTTTCTATTTTTTCTTCTTTGAGTGCCATAAAGAGAACTTCACCTATTTCCTCTTTAGAATCCTCACTGCAGCTGTCTTTTGATGAATTGACATTCTTGGAGATGAAACTTTTCTTCTTGAAGTTGCCTTTTTTGAAATTTGTTTTTTTCTTCTAGTCACTTCTTTCTTGGTGCAATCCTTCATCACTTTTGTTCTTCTCATTAAGTGGAAATTTAGCTACAAGATGCCCAATGCCTCCACAATTGAAACATTTAAACGATAACTTTCCTCTGTATTTTCCTTTTCCTAGTTTTAGTTTTCGAACAAAGTTTGCTTCCATTTCATCTAATGTCTCTTCTTCCTTGGATTCTTGTTTTGCTTTCATATTTTTATGGGCTTTAAAAGTAGCTTCTTTGTCCGTGGGTTTAGATTTTCCTATTTTCATCTCATATGCAGTCAAAGAACCATGCATCTCATCCATACTAAAAGAATTTAGATCTTTAGCTTCTTCTATATCTGAAACTTTAGAATCAAATCTTTGGGGAAGAGATTTTAATACCTTTTTCACGATGATAGAATCTTCAATTTTCTCACCGAGTCCTCTAATCGCATTAATGACTACATTAACTCTTAGCATATATGTCTTTATGTTCTCATCATCATTCATCTTTAATATTTTGAATTGAGCTCGATGTGTTTGTAACTTGGCCTCCTTGATCTTATCATCTCCTTCATGAATGCTCCTCAGTTTGTCCCATATTTCTTTTGTCGTTTTACAACTCATAATTTTTACTAGTTCACTGTCCACTAATCCGCACATGATAGCATTCTTTGCTTTTGAGTTATTCTCAAATAATTTCTTACCGACAACATCGATTGGAGAAGTGGTGGGTATTGTGTATCCACTATCTACTGAATCCCAAATGTCGTATCCCAAAGCACAAAGATATGTCTGCATCCTGAGTCTCCAAAATGTGTAATTAGTTTCATCCAACAGTGGTGCTTTGTTTGATGTGAAGCCTTCACCACCTGCCATTGTTAGTCTATTTTTTTTCTCTTTGCATGTCTATTTTTTTTCTCCCTGCATGACTATTTGTTTTATATTTTAACGACTATTCATTTTCTCCTTCCATGACTGTTCATTTTCTTCTTCCATATTAAATGATTTCAAAAAATTAAAGATTCCTTATGGGTCCACGTCACTCTGCAGTCTTCAGTTTCACCATCCTGGTATTCATGTCACGATATCGCAACACTTTTGTTTCTCTGACTGCCTGGCCTTTTTGAGTCACAAAAATGCAACCTGTCATGACATCGTGACACTTTTTCTCCTTGCTCTTTCTCTTAGCTTTGGCTTGCAAAAATACATGTCGCGATATCGCGACACTTTTTCTCCTTGCATTTTCTCTTCTCTTCTGGCCGCGAAAATGCAACATGTCACGATATCGCGAAACTTTTTGTCCTTGCATTTTCTCTTCTATTTTGGCCATGAAAATGCAACATGTCGCGATATCGCGACACTTTTCTCCTTGCATTTTCTCTTCTCTTTTGGCCATGAAAATTCAACATGTCACGATATCGCGACACTCTTTACTCTTTGCTTTTTCGCTTCTCTTTTGCATATGGGCCACTTTGGTCTTCTTGGACAACCTGTAACAACTTCACCCAAACATCAACAACATCCTCAGGAGATTTTAACTTCACTGTACATACTCTAAATAATCTCTGAACTCTTGTCCACTACATCAATCGATCTTTCTAACTGTGTTGACAACAATGACAATATTGTCGCTGCACCTTGCTCAACACCTAGCACATGAGAAACTAGTAAGTGTAGCAGGCTAGTCCTCTGATTGGTGGCCCTTGAAGTTTACCCTACATCTCTAGTCCTGGCATGCGAGGTCACACCATGTGTGCTATAGGACCTATGCATCCTCTCATTCTTGTGAGTCCTATGACTCGAGCTCACCATAGACTATCCTGAGGTCCTAGACCTGGTCTATTAAGACTTTAAAGTGAAATGATCCTCAAGAACCTATAGCCCATGCATCTCAATATAGCTGACTAGCTGATCAATGCAATAAAGTTGAGCTACATGCATCTCATTGGTCCTCATGACCATGCTGCATAGTCACTCTACCTCAGACATCAGATCCTAAATACCTATTAGAGTTGTCACTAGTTCTATCGGAGACCCCATAGTAATCAAAGGAGGTAGCATAACCCCCCTCGATACCCAAAGGAGATCCCTCTCTACCTTTTTTGTAGTCCACTGTGCCTATGCTAAGTCCAGGGCAGTCTGTATTATCTAAACTTGGGCCTCTACATTTGTGGCTCACATAGTAATATCCTATATCTCATCATGTGCCTTAGTCAGTCACCTATCCCTATCAGATACCTTCACCTCCAAAGTGGTGATAGTAGTATCTCGCTCTAGCTATTGTGTATGGAATTGTCTGAGCTGACTCTACAAGTCAGCCACCTAAGCTAATAGTATACCCTATGTTTTATCGAAAGGTACCTCACCCTCCTCTGGAGCCTCCTCATTTGGGTCAATCTCAGGAGCCTCCTCGATAGTGGCCTCTGCGTCCCAACCACTCTCTATCTGCTAGTGCATACTGCGCCCATTGGGATCCACATCTGCCTCTGCCTGATTTGGATCTCAACCCAAAGGCCCTGTGTCATACCATTTGAACATGGACCACCACTCATCATACCTTGGAGTGGTCCTAGTAGTCTCGACTCCAGTCTCTTGGTAGTCATCAAGAGCATCTCCTTGAATCTCAGGAACAATCCACTGTAGATTGTGCTCCATGACCAAGCATCTGTATCTGAGTGGGATATCTAGAATATCATGCACAAGCCCAAACTATCGTAGGACCCAAGAGTAGAACTGGTACTATCAAATATTGACCTTACAACCGATCATCCATCTTTTGTGGCATGCCTATCGCAGCCACTAGCCCTCTTTTGGACATGCTAGGAAATCCATATAGGGCTACCACTGAACATCGTTTGGGCCATGTGCTATGAACTAAGTGATATAATGCTAGAAATCACCATCATGGATCCTACTATGGGTACCCTCCTTCTCATGAGGCCAACAGGCAGCATAACACTGATAATCGTCAGAATTAGCAATTATGCACAGTGGAAGATCTACAGGATGCTCAATCTGAATGTGCTGCCACCCCTAAATTTGCAATAGAAGACTACAGTTGATTCCCTTATGGCTACGCTCAGTAATATGATATAGCTCCCTATAGAGCTAACATAGTAGGGTGCTACCCCATCATAGAAGTAGTGGATCCTATGTCAAAATCTGAAGAACCCTCCAGGCAGTGGACATGAGGTTCCAAGGAATCCTCATGCCCGAGGAGTCTAGAAGGAAAATTTGTACTATCAGGTGCATGAAGAGGGCTTCTTATGCATAGAAGACATCCTCGTGATAACACTCACTGATGTCCATCTCTTCATGGTCAATATTGGCCTGAGCATCCTCACTCTGGTCACCGAATATAGAATCAAAAATAGCCTCCTTTACCCTAGAGGTAGAGGAGACGATGGTCTTGCCATCAATGGGGATACTAAAGATCCTATAAACATCCTCTAGAGTAACAGTCATTTCACTTGTAGGTATGTGAAATGTGTTGGTCCATGCATTCTAACGTCAGGCTAATGTAGTCAGGTAGGCTTGATCTACCCTAATAGTGGGTAGATCCATGACATAGCCGAACTCGATAGCTCGAAACCAATCTTGGTCGTCATCAGAGAGAGCTTCACGAAGAGTCTTCAGAATATTAGGCTTCCAGGCTCTAGAAGTTAATATATAAAATAAAAAGCATAATGTAAAACAAAATCTATCTAAACAGAGCTAAAAATAATGCTAAAAATGACAAAAACATTAAAAAAAAAAAAAAAACTGCAGCTGAAACCTATGGTCCCTAATTTGCCAATTGGGAACCGTAGCTACCAGCTGCAGTTTAGGAGAGGCACCCATTTCGGGTACCCTCCTAATCCACTAAGTCACAAAATTAAAATCCTAAGCTAACCTAGACTAGTGGGATTCATTACCAGCAATTTAGTGAGGTTCATTATCCGCATTACTTAATGTGGTTCATTTTATTGGTATTGAGTGTGAGGTCTTGGTTTTGAGTTACCTTACCCGCACCCTGGCCTTGGCTAGTATATGGCTGATCAAGATCTACCATCAAGGTAGACTAGTGTAATTATGGTAGAGTGTGGTAGCATTTTAGATCAGGTAAGGTTATCTCACTCTAAGAGCTCTCAAATTGCTAGTGCTTGCAGGAAAATAATAAAAAATTTCAAATGGGAATTCAATTTATAGGTTCTCCTAGTCTCAACGAACCATAGCTGACACCTGTGGTTCCAAAACTAGGGTTTTCCACCTGTAGCTGTAACCCACGGTTCCCAAAATTTGAAAATTTAAACTGTAGACCATACCTGCGATTCACAAATCACATTAAATGCACTCAAAACCCATCGTGGGAAGGTCTAAAATAGAAAATTAATGACTCTTGTTGAGTGGTATTTTCACCCGATTGTGAAAACACACTCTCCGATAGGATTTGGGTTCTAAATCCTCTGCTTGCAAAGAAATTAAACATATAACTTCTCCAAGGTTCCTGTTATGTTAGCATTTTGCATCTGTGTATTAATAATCTCAAATAAAGATATTCAATTAAAATGCTTGGAACACCTTAGTGGTTGCAAGTAACTGAAAACAAGGGGCACTGTGGTTTATTTTACTGTGGAAATTTAATGATTGTTCATTGAACCCTGATAAAGTAAATGTGATTTGATCCTTATATGACCATGCTGTAACTTCAAAATGAAATTTAATGAAATGCCATAAATGAAGGAATTATTTATGGATTTTGAAGTTTTTTAATTTTTTTATTTTATTTTAATGCTTGAAAAATAAAATTGGAGCTTCTGAAAAATAAAATGCAGCAAAAAGAAAAATAAAATGCAAAAGAAAAGAAATTTAAAATTGCATTCAGTTTGATGCTATCCCGTCCTGGCAAAACCGAAGATGTGAGGTTTCCATGCATGCAACCTAACCTATTGGACCTGCAAAACATGCACAATCCAGATAAGTTAAGTGCTGATTCCTAGGGTTTGAAATAATTTTCAGATTTCAGACATTCGCATGAAGCAACCAAGAGAACTTGCATTTAACATCATCTATAAGCCTAGAAATCGAAAAGGGAAAGAATAAACATTAAATCCATTAGCATGCACAAAATATCTCCTTCTTTCTTGCCAACAAGATGCAAATTTCTGAACACTCTGCATTAAAAATAAATCATGTTACAATAGCAGAATCTCTGGTTTTCTCAAAACCAAAAAAAGGAAGGAAAACAGCCCCAAAGTAGGCCCAGAATGACCCTCTGGCCTCTAGCACTGCAACGCTGCTCCAACGGTTTTCGACCCCTGTATCTATCTCGTGCTTCTGCTTTTATAGCTTGGCAATGCTTCTCTGCTTCGACTGTGATGCTTCGCTTCATCTTCCGGATCGATTCGTTTCACTCTTCCCCCTTTGACTACGTGTGTTTTGGCTTTATGCTCGACATTGAGACGTTTGATCTTCTCTGTAACGCTTCTTCAGCTTGTATGCCACGTGTTCTGCACTTTTTGCATCTTTCGTAATGGCTCCCTGTAAATCATGACCAAAAATAGCATGCAGCTTTGTCCGTCTTCCTGGCCGTGAAAACGTGACATGTCGCGAAATCATGACATGTCGCGATATCACGACATTTTCCTGTCAGCAGCCTTTCTTGCCGTCATGCCCAACGAAAACGTGACATGTCATGAAATCGCGACATGTCACGAAATCACGACGCTTTTCTTTTCATACCTTCTTTTGTCGCAAATCTACCTTTCTTCCAATCGCGAAATCACGATTTTTCACTTCACCTTCGCCTTTCATAAATCGTGATCGCTTTTCACTTTCTTTCTTCAATCCTTTTTCTCTCTTCTTCATGTCACGATATCGACACTTTTCCCTTCATGCCTTTCTGTCGAAATCACACTTTTTCCCTTTCTCACAAATACTTTTCTTCTTCCTTTCCTTTGATCGTGATTTTGTGACATGTCACGATTTCGACACCTTTCTTTCTTTCTGTTTGACCACGATTTTGCGACATGTCACGATATCACACTTCTTTTCGACGGAGCAACATGTCGCGATTTCGTGACACCTTTTCATTTTTGGTCGCGATGGAGCAACATGTCGTGATATCGTGACACTTTTCATTTTCGGCCATGATTTAGCGACATGTCGCGATTTCGTGACACCTTTTCATCCTTGTGCAATTTTGCCCCTTTTTCTTGATTTTTAGCATCTGGGTCACTGAGATCTTCTTTGAAAGCATGCAAAAAAGGTGGGTCCCCAATTTTGGGGTGTGTTGTGGATCAGCCACAACAAATGGTGACTCTGCTATCAAATGCTCTTGAGCATTTTAGTGAGAACCCAACCTGGAAATATATATAAACTCGAAAACATGCATTAGCACATAAGCAATATAAACAAATGCCCAAAGATCAAAAGTACATGAATCATCAGAATCATCAAGTATTAGCTCGGTGTGTGCAATGTATTTCATTCCCTATCGTTTGAAATTGATCAACATTCCATTGTCAGTTTTACATGAATGCATATGTGAGATTGTGAATGATTTGTGTAACCTAATAAATATGCTAAGAGATTTTGCTTTTATAAAAGGCATAGTCTTTCTTCTAGTATCATACACAAACATTCAAGATTATCAAACCCTCTTAGGATCAACTATATGTATAATGAATTGCTTTATTATATCCCAAAGTTGGTTATGAGTCCCTACTATCTTGAACCCATGTGCAAGTGAAAGTGAAATCAGAACTTTGGGGAATCAGACTCCCAACCTAATCGAGATGGGAGTTTAACCCTATCCTTACTATTCTGATTTAGAATTCATTACCTCACTTTGAGCAAAATAATTTAACCAATTATGGAAGAAATGGTCATGCTAGTCTAACCCTTTGGACAATCAGTGGTCTTGTTTTTTAGACAAGACATGTTGCCATGCATGGGCATACTTAACCCCATAATCCAAGACTTATCTTCATTTCTTTGGACCTTGGGGATGACTACCCATCCTTTGCGAGAGGACAAGTAGTACGATCCTTCCAATCCAATATAAATATGAGATGGGAAAAATTTATTTTTTTACTTCTTGGACCTTAGGGATGACTACCCATCCTTGCTAGGGACATGTAGTACGATCCTTCCAATCCAAACTTTAGATGTAAATGGAAAATATTAATTTTATTGCTTAGACCTTGGGGATGACTACCCATCCTTTGCAGAGGACAAGTAGTACGATCCTTCCAATCCAAGATTTATTATGAAATGAGACATAGGAGCTTTGGGGAATCAGATTCTCAACCTAAGCGAGATGAGAATTTATGCCCTATCCTTACTACTCCATGTAGGTCAAATCAAAGCTTTGGGGAATTGGATCCTCAACCTAAGTTCGATGAGGATTTAACCCTATCCTTACTACTATGATTTTAGGCTTTAAGCTTTATGGAAGTGGTCAAAACCATCGTTTTAAGGATCATGTTGCATAAATAGGATAGACATGAAATACTTCTTTCGCCCAACCTTTTCTTCCAAGTTAGGTTTTGATCATTTTGCTCAAGATCCTTTTTAATGTATAAGACGTGCTTGGTTCTAGATATCTCAAGACTCAGTTCCCAACCTTAGGATTTTCTTCTTATTTATGTGATAGCATAACCCTAAGAGGATTTGACACACTTTAATGATTTGTATTTGAAATGCATTTGCAACTAAGATGGCATGTATGTGCAAAGTGAGATGTAATATGAATGCATTGTCTTTTGAAATGCAGATGAAATATTGCCATATAAAACTGACTACTTCATGCATCACAAGTTTCAAACGATATTATTAAATTGTTTGTGTTACTTGTGGAGCTTTTACAAGACAATTCCAATGTTTCATATTCTCCCGATCTAGAACATAAGTTAGCATCTCAAGGCAACTTTTTCATCATTTTTTTTTTTTTTATAGACAAACAAAACATGTCAAATAAACACACAACTTTAAATTAAAACTTATTCAATCCAAAACTAGCAATCCCAAAAATGAAACTTGAAAACACAAACCAAAACCAAATAAAAATTTGAAAACACAAACCAAAACCCAAAAACCAAAATCTATATACAAATGTACAATATAATACAAGATGATGCAAAGCTTGGATTATCACTTTCCTGGATCCCAAACATGATTAGAACATTTCAACAAAAATATAACATGATATGCATGCCAAATGTTGTGGGAATCCAACAAAAACAAGACTAGACCAAACAATGCAACAAATTTCCACTTGCCATGCTCACCATACCAATTTGATTTAGTTCCAATAATACTCCCATAGGTGAGCATCAAATTACTAAAATGATTAGACAATAAATGATTTTCAATTTTATCATGTCTATTCTTTAAAATGTAAACTTCATAATTCCCTCCTTGATTTAGAATTAGGCTATCCTTTTCAAATATGCAATTTTGTAAGTAGGAGCCTATTTCTACAAATTTCAAAGCCAAATCATTTTCCAAATTTGTAGGCCAATCAAATTTGTGTAACAATTTACAAGCATCTAGGATATTTACTAAATTAGGATCATTAAAAGTTTTTATCCTAGATTCAATTAGTAATTGTTGATGAATTTGATTTAACAATTCAAGTGCATCAACTTCTTTTCCATTCATTAAAACAATGTTATTAAAGGTGTGATTAAAAATTATACCTTGTTTTTCATTTACCTTTAATGACATTTCACCATAAACATTATTTAAATTCAAAATATGGTCATCCAAATTTTCAATCCTCAAACATTCTTGGTCAAAGTGTATGTCCCATGACTCATCTTGATGATCCTTCATTTGAGTTGCTTCCAATTGATCAATCTCTTTGTCATTTGGTTCTAATTCTTTGTTCACTATCCATGGTATCTCTTCATTTGAATCCTCAAAATCATCATGCAAACTTGCATCCACACTTTCAATGAATTTATATTCAACATGATCAAATTTTGTCACCTTTTCAAATCTTGTGAATATGAGATCTTCGTATGATGTAGAAGGTTCAACATCCTGCATATCAAGTGAAATATGAGTTTCATCTATAGGGATGTGAGAAAAGAATGCATTATCATATCTCCCCCAACCATTGTAAAAATCGTCATCCAAATCCATGGAATGAAATTCCATGATATTTGTGACATGATCTTTTGATTCATTCATAAATTCTTTTTCTTCTTTGTCCTTGGCAATAGGATCATTATAATCTTCCAAAATTTGATGAGATTTGAAACCCTCTTCCAAAACATCCTCAAATTGTACAGGAGTTGTAATATCTTCCTTTGAGTAGGCAATTATGTTGTCCTCTATATCAATTGGCACAAAAGTTTCATTAGTAGTTTTGGAATGAGTGAAGTCTTCCCACTTCTTCCAAGCATCATAATAATCATCTTTCAAAATCAAGTGGTGACGTTCAACTACTTCTTCAACATCTTCCAATTCATCAATGTGTTTCTCATCAAATTCATCTTCACCTTCCTTAGATGGTTCAATTATTTCCAAAAGTGGGTTATTTCTTGAATTCAAATTTATAAGGCTATCATTGTCCAAATTAGTAACCCATGATTCATTATCATAATTTGGAGGGTGAAGAATTTCTTGATCCTTAATTTTACACATCTCATCAATAGTATCTTCCAAGAACAAGTGGTGAAATTCTATCATATCTTCAAATTCATTTATTGATTTTCTTCCAATTTCACTTTCAACCACTTCATTCAATTCTATGGTGGGTTTCATCCTATCACATATTTTAAACATTGTTGAATTTAGAACCCCTTCATCTAGATAATCGTGTATCTCTACATAATCCTCACTAGTGGATGTTGTCTTAGCAATTTGCACCTCCTCTTGGACTACATCTAAGGTGGTCGTAAAATTTGGATATTCAAATTCATCCCCTTGATCATTCACCTTAGATATCATTGGAGTGGAGGGTGCTATGTTTGATGGTTGGTGTAGGTTGGCATCAAAAGAACAATCTCTCATGTGAACATGTTGTGCCTTTTCTTCTTCAAGACCTTGTCGTTCTATCTCTTCTAAGACCTCATGGATTTTCTCTAGGGACAAACCACTCAGCTTTTCCTCAATGAGTGAAGCAAGTGTGGGGTGTATGGCTCCTAGGTATACTTCCATGGCTTCCTCTTCTAATGTGTTAAAATTTTCCCACATTTGGGAGTGCAACTCATGAAATCTTCCATTGAATTGACTCAAGGATTCATTAGACTCTTTACATATGGAGGTAAACTGATTTTTCAAGATTTCTAAGTCAACCTGATTACCAAAATGATAAAGATAGGTCTGCTTCTAGTTGTATCCAAGAAGTCCTAACCTCCATGGGTAGTTGGCTATACCAAAAGAATGGTCTATCATCCAAAATGTATGCAAATAACTTACAAGCCACCTCCTCATAGAAAATCTGGAATTTACATAATGTATCCTTGTAGACATGCAGTTTTTGCAAGTATCCTAGTGGCACCTCTTGATTAAAACACCGTAAAAAATCCAATAACATTTTAGGAATTTGATAGGGTACCACAGGTATAGATAAACCCTCATAATGATCCTCTATCATTGATACCATTCTCTCTCTTAGAGATATTATTTCAGCTCTCAGGGATACCATTTGCTCCTCAAGTGTTGCCATTAGTGAAACTTAAAATGTAATTTTAGAACCAAATCTGTTGAATATTCAACTCTGCAATATAAAAAAAATCAAGTTAGCATCAACTAAGAGATGTATTCATTAAAATCAAATGAAAAGTAATTGCATGAGACCAAAATTTTAAAAATTAAATCAAATCACACTGTTTTGTATGAACAATCAAAAAAATATACAACATACCTGAATTGCTTAAAATAGAACAAGTAAATAAATTCAGGCCGTCCTTTTTACAATCTGCTGAGTGTTAGAGGACTAAAGCATACAAAAATTTAAATTTAAATAACACTAAAATAAACCCGTTCGGCCCTCCTAGCACCAATCCGTTGAGTGGTGTTAGAGGCCGAAGATGCTAATAAAATGGACTTGAAATATTTAGCAATGTAAAGCTCTTAAACAATTATAAACCCGTAGCATCTAAAATCACGATAAAATAAACCCTTTCAAGCCCTCCTTCTAGCGCCAATCTGTTGAGTGGTATTTTCACCCGATTGTGAAAACACACTCTCCGATAGGATTTGGGTTCTAAATCCTCTGCTTGCAAAGAAATTAAACATGTAACTTCTCCAAGGTTCCTGTTATGTTAGCATTTTGCATATGTGTATTAATAATCTCAAATAAAGATATTCAATTAAAATGCTTGGAACACCTTAGTGGTTGCAAGTAACTAAAAACAAGGGGCACTGTGGTTTATTTTACTATGAAATTTAATGATTGTTCATTGAACCCTGATAAAGTAAATGTGATTTGATCCTTATATGACCATGTTGTAACTTCAAAATGAAATTTAATGAAATGCCATAACATGAAGGAATTATTTATGGATTTTGAAGTTTTTTAATTTTTTTATTTTATTTTAATGCTTGAAAAATTAAAATTGGAGCTTCTGAAAAATAAAATGCAGAAAAAGAAAATAAAATGTAAAAGAAAAGAAATTTAAAATTGCATTCAGTTTGATGCTATCCCGTCCTGGCAAAACCGAAGATGTGAGGTTTCCATGCATGCAACCTAACCTATTGGACCTGCAAACATGCACAATCCAGATAAGTTAAGTGCTGATTCCTAGGGTTTGAAATAAAATTCAGATTTCAAACATTCGCCTAATGCAACCCACAAAAGTGACATTTAACATTATCTATAAATCTAGAAATCTGAAAAGAGAAAGAATAAACATTAAATCCATTAGCATGCACGGAAGATCTCCTTCTTTCTTGCCAACAAGATGCAAATTTCTGAACACTCTGCATTAAAAATAAATCATGTTACAATAGCAAAATCTTTGGTTTTCTCAAAACCAACAAAAAGAAGAAAACAGCTCCAAAGCAGGCCCAGAATGACCCTCTGGCCTCTAGCACTGCAACCCTGCTCCAGCGGTTTCGACCCTCTATCTGTCCATGCTTCTACTTTTAAACTTGGCAATGCTCTCTGCTTCCTCGTGACGCTTCGCTTCATCTTCCAGATCGATTCGTTTCACCTTTCTTTGACTTTGTGTTTTGACTTTATGCTCGACATTGAGACGTTTGATCTTCTCTGTAACGCTTCTTCAGCATGTACGCCACGTGTTCTACACTTTCTGCATCTTTCGTAACGGCCCATGAAAATCGTGACAAAAAATAGCATGCAACTTTGTCCTCTTCCTCCCCGAAACATGACATGTCGCGATATCGCGACGTTTTCCTCCTTTCTCCTTCATGCCATGACATGTCACGAATCACATGTCACAAAATCATGACGCTTTTCATTTCGTACCCTTTGCTTTTTGTCACGAAATCGTCGACGCTTTTCACTTCATACCTTCTGCAACCTATCACGAAATCATGACGCTTTTTCACTTGCACCTTCGCTACTTTCGTCATGAAATCGCGACGCTTTTCACTTCTGCTCTTTTCATTTCCACAACTACATGTCACGAAATCATGACATATTTTCATTTCGTACACTTTCGCTTCCAACGCAACATGTCGCGATATCGATTTTTCCTTCATGCCTTTCCCCTCGTCACGATATCGCGACATTTTTCATCATCCTCACCTTGTCATTTTTGTCGCGAATTATCGTGACGCTTTTTTGCTTCCTGCCTCGTTTGACCAATTTGTCCGTGATTTTACGACATGTCACGATTTCGCTACACTTTTCCATTCTCCCTTTGACCAGTTTGACCACGATTTTGCGACATGTCGCGATTTCGCGACACTTTTTCATTTTTGCGTGACGAGCAACATGTCACGATTTCGTGACACTTTTCATTTTTTGCAGCGATGGAGCAACATGTCACGATTTCGCGACACTTTTTCATTTTCGACCGCGATTTTGCGACATGTCACGATTTCGCGACACTTTTCATCCTTGTGCAATTTTGCCCCTTTTTCTTGATTTTTAGCATCTGGGTCACTGAGATCTTCTTTGAAAGCATGCAAAAAAGGTGGGTCCCCAATTTTGGGGTGTGTTGTGGATCAGCCACAACAAATGGTGACTCTGCTGTCAAATGCTCTTGAGCATTTTAGTGAGAACCCAACCTGGAAGTATACAAACTTGAAAACATGCATTAGCACATAAGAAATATAAACAAATGCCCAAAGATCAAAAATACATGAATCATTAGAATCATCAAGTATTAGCTCGATGTGTGCAATGTGTTTTCATTCCCTATCGTTTGAAATTGATCAACATTCCATTGTCAGTTTTACATGAATGCATATGTGAGATTGTGAATGATTTGTGTAACCTAATAAATATGCTAAGAGATTTTGCTTTTATAAAAGGCATAGTCTTTCTTCTAGTATCATACACAAACATTCAAGATTATCAAACCCTCTTAGGATCAACTTAGTATAATGAATTGTTTTATTATATCCCAAAGTTTTTTATGAGTCCCTACTATCTTGAACCCATGTGCAAGTGAAAGTGAAATCGAACTTTGGGGAATCGGACTCCCAACCTAATCGAGATGGGAGTTTAACCCTATCCTTACTATTCTGATTTAGAATTCATTACCTCACTTTGAGCAAAATAATTTAACCAATTATGGAAGAAATGGTCATGCTAGTCTAACCCTTTGGACAATCAGTGGTCTTGTTTTTTAGACAAGACATGTTGCCATGCATGGGCATACCTAACCCCATAATCCAAGACTTATCTTCATTTCTTTGGACCTTGGGGATGACTACCCATCCTTTGTAGAGGACAAGTAGTACGATCCTTCCAATCCAATATAAATATGAGATGGGAAAAATTAATTTTTTACTTCTTGGACCTTAGGGATGACTACCCATCCTTGCTAGGGACATGTAGTACGATCCTTCCAATCCAAGCTTTAGATATAAATGGAAAATATTAATTTTATTGCTTAGACCTTGGGGATGACTACCCATCCTTTGCAGAGGACAAGTAGTACGATCCTTCCAATCCAAGATTTATCATGAAATGAGACATAGGAGCTTTGGGGAATCAGATTCTCAACCTAAGCGAGATGAGAATTTATGCCCTATCCTTACTACTCCATGTAGGTCAAATCAAAGCTTTGGGGAGTTGGATCCTCAACCTAAGTTCGATGAGGATTTAACCCTATCCTTACTACTCTGATTTTAGGCTTTAAGCTTTATGGAAGTGGTCAAAACCACTGTTTTAAGGATCATGTTGCATAATAGGATAGACATGAAATACTTCTTTCGCCCAACCTTTTCTTCCAAGTTAGGTTTTGATCATTTTGCTCAAGATCCTTTTTAATGTATAAGATGTGCTTGGTTCTAGATATCTCAAGACTCAGTTCCCAACCTTAGGATTTTCTTCTTATTTATGTGATAGCATAACCTTAAGAGGATTTGACACACTTTAATGATTTGTATTTGAAATGCATTATGCAACTAAGATGGCATGTATGTGCAAAGTGAGATGTAATATGAATGCATTGTCTTTTGAAATGCAGATGAAATATTGCCATATAAAACTGACTACTTCATGCATCACAAGTTTCAAACGATATTATTAAATTGTTTGTGTTACTTGTGGAGCTTTTACAAGACAATTCCAATGTTCCATATTTTCCCGATCTAGAACATAAGTTAGCATCTCAAGGCAACTTTTTCATCATTTTTTTTTTTTATATAGACAAACAAAACATGTCAAATAAACACACAACTTTAAATTAAAACTTATTCAATCCAAAACCAAATCTGCAATTCCAAAAATGAAAATTTGAAAACACAACATCTTGAAAACACAAACCAAAAACCAAAAACCAAAATCTATATACAAATGTACAATATAATACAAGATGATGCAAAGCTTGGATTATCACTTTCCTGGATCCCAAACATGATTAGAACATTTCAACAAAAATATAACATGATATGCATGCCAAATGTTGTGGGAATCCAACAAAAACAAGACTAGACCAAACAATGCAACAAATTTCCACTTGCCATGCTCACCATACCAATTTGATTTAGTTCCAATAATACTCCCATAGGTGAGCATCAAATTACTAAAATGATTAGACAATAAATGATTTTCAATTTTATCATGTCTATTCTTTAAAATGTAAACTTCATAATTCCCTCCTTGATTTAGAATTAGGCTATCCTTTTCAAATATGCAATTTTGTAAGTAGGAGCCTATTTCTACAAATTTCAAAGCCAAATCATTTTCCAAATTTGTAGGCCAATCAAATTTGTGTAACAATTTACAAGCATCTAGGATATTTACTAAATTAGGATCATTAAAAGTTTTTATCCTAGATTCAATTAGTAATTGTTGATGAATTTGATTTAACAATTCAAGTGCATCAACTTCTTTTCCATTCATTAAAACAATGTTATTAAAGGTGTGATTAAAAATTATACCTTGTTTTTCATTTACCTTTAATGACATTTCATCATAAACATTATTTAAATTCAAAATATGGTCATCCATTTTCAATCCTCAAACATTCTTGGTCAAAGTGTATGTCCCATGACTCATCTTGATGATCCTTCATTTGAGTTGCTTCCAATTGATCCATCTCTTTGTCATTTGGTTCTAATTCTTTGTTCACTATCCATGGTATCTCTTCATTTGAATCCTCAAAATCATCATGCAAACTTGCATCCACACTTTCAATGAATTTATATTCAACATGATCAAATTTTGTCACCTTTTCAAATCTTGTGAATATGAGATCTTCGTATGATGTAGAAGGTTCAACATCCTGCATATCAAGTGAAATATGAGTTTCATCTATAGGGATGTGAGAAAAGAATGCATTATCATATCTCCCCCAACCATTGTAAAAATTGTCATCCAAATCCATGGAATGAAAATCCATGATATTTGTGACATGATCTTTTGATTCATTCATCAATTCTTTTTCTTCTTTGTCCTTGGCAATAGGATCATTATAATCTTCCAAAATTTGATGAGATTTGAAACCCTCTTCCAAAACATCCTCAAATTGTACAGGAGTTGTAATATCTTCCTTTGAGTAGGCAATTATGTTGTCCTGTATATCAATTGGCACACAAGTTTCATTAGTAGTTTTGGAATGAGTGAAGTCTTCCCACTTCTTCCAAGCATCATAATAATCATCTTTCAAAATCAAGTGGTGACGTTCAACTACTTCTTCAACATCTTCCAATTCATCAATGTGTTTCTCATCAAATTCATCTTCACCTTCCTTAGATGGTTCAATTATTTCCAAAAGTGGGTTATTTCTTGAATTCAAATTTATAAGGCTATCATTGTCCAAATTAGTAACCCATGATTCATTTATCATAATTTGGAGGGTGAAGAATTTCTTGATCTTTAATTTTACACATCTCATCAATAGTATCTTCCAAGAACAAGTGGTGAAATTCTATCATATCTTCAAATTCATTTATTGATTTTCTTCCCATTTCACTTTCAACCACTTCATTCAATTCTATGGTGGGTTCCATCCTATCACATATATCAAACATTGTTGAATTTAGAACCCCTTCATCCAGATAATCGTGTATCTCTACATGATCCTCACTAGTGGATGTTGTCTTAGCAATTTGCACCTCCTCTTGGACTACATCTAAGGTGGTCGTAAGATTTGGATATTCAAATTCATCCCCTTGATCATTCACCTTAGATATCATTGGAGTGGAGGGTGCTATGTTTGATGGTTGGTGTAGGTTGGCATCAAAAGAACAATCTCTCATGTGAACATGTTGTGCCTTTTCTTCTTCAAGACCTTGTCGTTCTATCTCTTCTAAGACCTCATGGATTTTCTCTAGGGACAAACCACTCAGCTTTTCCTCAATGAGTGAAGCAAGTGTGGGGTGTATGGCTCCTAGGTATACTTCCATGGCTTCCTCTTCTAATGTGTTAAAATTTTCCCACATTTGGGAGTGCAACTCACGAAATCTTCCATTGAATTGACTCAAGGATTCATTAGGCTCTTTACATATGGAGGTAAACTGATTTTTCAAGATTTCTAAGTCAACCTGATTACCAAAATGATAAAGATAGGCTGCTTCTAGTTGTATCCAAGAAGTCCTAACCTCCATGGGTAGTTGGCTATACCAAAAGAATGGTCTATCATCCAAAATGTATGCAAATAACTTACAAGCCACCTCCTCATAGAAAATCTGGAATTTACATAATGTATCCTTGTAGACATGCAGTTTTTGCAAGTATCCTAGTGGCACCTCTTGATTAAAACACCGTAAAAAATCCAATAACATTTTAGGAATTTGATAGGGTACCACAGGTATAGATAAACCCTCATAATGATCCTCTATCATTGATACCATTCTCTCTCTTAGAGACATTATTTCAGCTCTCAGGGATACCATTTGCTCCTCAAGTGTTGCCATTAGTGAAACTTAAAATGTAATTTTAGAACCAAATCTGTTGAATATTCAACCTTGCAATATAAAAAAAAATCAAGTTAGCATCAACTAAGAGATGTATTCATTAAAATCAAATGAAAAGTAATTGCATGAGACCAAAATTTTCAAAATTAAATCAAATCACATATTTCTGTATGAACAATCAGAAAAGTTAGAATAATATACAACATACCTGAATTGCTTAAAATAGAACAAGTAAATAAATTCAGGCCATCCTTTTTACAATCAGCTGAGTGTTAGAGGACTAAAGCATAAAAAATTTAAATTTAAATAACACTAAAATAAACCCGTTCGGCCCTCCTAGCACCAATCCGTTGAGTGGTGTTAGAGGCGAAGATGCTAATCAAATGGACTTGAAATATTTAGCAATGTAAAGCTCTTAAACAATTATAAACCCGTAGCATCTAAAATCATGATAAAATAAACCTTTTCAGGCCCTCCTTCTAGCGCCAATCTGTTGAGTGGTATTTTCACCCGATTGTGAAAACACACTCTCCGATAGGATTTGGGTTCTAAATCCTCTGCTTGCAAAGAAATTAAACATGTAACTTCTCCAAGGTTCCTGTTATGTTAGCATTTTGCATCTATGTATTAATAATCTCAAATAAAGATATTTAATTAAAATGCTTGGAACACCTTAGTGGTTGCAAGTAACTGAAAACAAGGGGCACTGTGGTTTATTTTACTATGAAATTTAATGATTGTTCATTGAACCCTGATAAAGTAAATGTGATTTGATCCTTATATGACCATGTTGTAACTTCAAAATGAAATTTAATGAAATGCCATAACATGAAGGAATTATTTATGGATTTTGAAGTTTTTTAATTTTTTATTTTATTTTAATGCTTGAAAAATAAAATTGGAGCTTCTGAAAAATAAAATACAGAAAAAGAAAATAAAATGCAAAAGAAAAGAAATTAAAATTGCATTCAGTTTGATGCTATCCCGTCCTGGCAAAACCGAAGATGTGAGGTTTCCATGCATGCAACCTAACCTATTGGACCTGCAAACATGCACAATCCTGATAAGTTAAGTGCTGATTCCTAGGGTTTGAAATAAAATTCAGATTTCAAATATTCGCCTAATGCAACCCACAAAAGTGGCATTTAACATTATCTATAAATCTAGAAATCTGAAAAGGAAAGAATAAACATTAAATACATTAGCATGCACGAAAGATCTCCTTCTTTCTTGCCAACAAGATGCAAATTTTTGAACACTCTGCATTAAAAATAAATCATGTTACAATAGCAGATCTCGGTTTTCTCAAAACCAAAAAAGGAAGAAAACGACCCCAAGCGGCC
Source organism: Wollemia nobilis (assembly GCA_028583015.1). Taxonomy (NCBI): domain Eukaryota; kingdom Viridiplantae; phylum Streptophyta; class Pinopsida; order Araucariales; family Araucariaceae; genus Wollemia; species Wollemia nobilis. Next base: position 305,678 of record JAQPPZ010000188.1, read on the forward strand.
CAGAATGACCCTCTGGCCTCTAGCACCTGCAACTCTGCTCCAACGGTTTTCGACCCCTGTATCAATCTGTGCTTCTGCATTTATACTTGGCAATGCTTTCTCTTCCCTGTGACGCTTCGCTTCATCTTCCAGATCGTTCGTTTCATATTCCTTTGATTCGTTGTTTTGACTTTATGCTCGACATTGAGACGTTTGATCTTCTCTGTAATGCTTCTGTAGCATGTATGCCACGTGTTCCGCACTTTTTGCATCTTTCGTAACGGCTCCATGAAAATCATGACAAAAAATAGCATGCAGCTTTTTCCGTCTTCCTGGCCGCAAAACGCGACATGTCACAAAATCAAGACATGTCGCGATATCGCGACGTTTTCCTGTCAGCAGCCTTTCTTGCCGTCACGCCCAGCAAAAACGTGACATGTCGCGAAATCGCGACATGTCACAAAATCGTGACACTTTTCTTTCCGTACCCTTTCTATTTTTATCACGAAATCTGCTACTTTTCACTTCACCTTGCTCACCTATCGTGAAATCGCGACCTTTTTCCACTTCAGGCACCTTCGCTGCATGCTATCGCGAAATCACGACGCTTTTCACTTCGCCTTTCTATTTCCCAAAGCGACATGTCGCAAATCATGACAATTTTTCTTTCGTACCTTTTCTTCCGCAATCACATGTCGCGATATCGCGACTTTTCTCTTCTGCCTTTTCTCGTTCGATATCACGACTTTTTTTCGCCCCTTGTCGTTTCTTGTCGCGATATCGTGATGCTTTTCGCTTCTGCCCCTTTGACCGTTTGACCCGTGATTTTGTGACATGTCACGATTTCGCTACACTTTCTCTTCCTCCCCTTTGCCTTTGACCCGATTTTGCAACATGTCGCGATATCGCACACTTTTCATTTCTCGCGCGACAGCAACATGTCACGATTTCATGACACCTTTTCATTTTTGCGCGATCGGATGCAACATGTCGCGATATCGCGACACTTTTTCATTTTGGCCGCGATGTAGCGACATGTCGCGATTTCGTGACATTTTTCATCCTTGTGCAATTTTGCCCCTTTTTCTTGATTTTTAGCATCTGGGTCATTGAGATCTTCTTTGAAAGCATGCAAAAAAGGTGGGTCCCCAATTTTGGGGTGTGTTGTGGATCAGCCACAACAAATGGCGACTCTGCTATCAAATGCTCTTGAGCATTTTAGTGAGAACCCAACCTGGAAGTATACAAACTTGAAAACATGTGTTAGCACATAAGAAATATAAACAAATGCCCAAAGATCAGAAGTACATGAATCATCAGAATCATCAAGTATCAGCTCGGTGTGTGCAATGTGTTTTCATTCCCTATCATTTGAAATTGATCAACATTCCATTGTCAGTTTTACATGAATGCATATGTGAGATTGTGAATGATTTGTGTAACCTAATAAATATGCTAAGAGATTTTGCTTTTATAAAAGGCATAGTCTTTCTTCTAGTATCATACACAAACATTCAAGATTATCAAACCCTCTTAGGATCAACTATATGTATAATGAATTGCTTTATTATATCCCAAAGTTGGTTATGAGTCCCTACTATCTTGAACCCATGTGCAAGTGAAAGTGAAATCGGAACTTTGGGGAATAGGATTCCCAACCTAAGCGAGATGGGAGTTTAACCCTATCCTTACTACTCTGATTTAGAATTCATTACCTCACTTTGAGCAAAATAATATAACCAATTATGGAAGAAATGGTCATGCTAGTCTAACCCTTTGGACAATCGGTGGTCTTGTTTTTTAGACAAGACATGTTGCCATGCATGGGCATACTTAACCCCATAATCCAAGACTTATCTTCATTTCTTTGGACCTTGGGGATGACTACCCATCCTTTGCAGAGGACAAGTAGTACGATCCTTCCAATCCAATATAAATATGAGATGGGAAAATTTAATTTTTTACTTCTTGGACCTTAGGGATGACTACCCATCCTTGCTAGGGACATGTAGTACGATCCTTCCAATCCAAGCTTTAGATGAAAATGGAAAATATTAATTTTATTGCTTGGACCTTGGGGATGACTACCCATCCTTTGTAGAGGACAAGTAGTACGATCCTTCCAATCCAAGATTTATGATGAAATGAGACATAGGAGCTTTGGGGAATCAGATTCTCAACCTAAGCGAGATGAGAATTTATGCCCTATCCTTACTACTCCATGTAGGTCAAATCAAAGCTTTGGGGAATTGGATCCTCAACCTAAGTTCGATGAGGATTTAACCCTATCCTTACTACTATGATTTTAGGCTTTAAGCTTTATGGAAGTGGTCAAAACCATTGTTTTAAGGATCATGTTGCATAATAGGATAGACATGAAATACTTCTTTCGCCCAACCTTTTCTTCCAAGTTAGGTTTTGATCATTTTGCTCAAGATCCTTTTTAATGTGTATAAGACGTGCTTGGTTCTAGATATCTCAAGACTCAGTTCCCAACCTTAGGATTTTCTTCTTATTTATGTGATAGCATAACCCTAAGAGGATTTGACACACTTTAATGATTTGTATTTGAAATGCATATGCAACTAAGATGGCATGTATGTGCAAAGTGAGATGTAATATGAATGCATTGTCTTTTGAAATGCAGATGAAATATTGCCATATAAAACTGACTACTTCATGCATCACAAGTTTCAAACGATATTATTAAATTGTTTGTGTTACTTGTGGAGCTTTCTACAACACAATTCCAATGTTTCATATTCTCCCGATCTAGAACATAAGTTAGCATCTCAAGGCAACTTTTTCATCATTTTTTTTTTTTATATAGACAAACAAAACATGTCAAATAAACACACAACTTTAAATTAAAACTTATTCAATCCAAATCCAACGCAATCCCAAAAATGAAAATTTGAAAACACAAACCAAAACCAACAAAAAAAAAACTTGAAAACACAAACCAAAACCCAAAAACCAAAATCTATATACAAATGTACAATATAATACAAGATGATGCAAAGCTTGGATTATCACTTTCCTGGATCCCAAACATGATTAGAACATTTCAACAAAAATATAACATGATATGCATGCCAAATGTTGTGGGAATCCAACAAAAACAAGACTAGACCAAACAATGCAACAAATTTCCACTTGCCATGCTCACCATACCAATTTGATTTAGTTCCAATAATACTCCCATAGGTGAGCATCAAATTACTAAAATGATTAGACAATAAATGATTTTCAATTTTATCATGTCTATTCTTTAAAATGTAAACTTCATAATTCCCTCCTTGATTTAGAATTAGGCTATCCTTTTCAAATATGCAATTTTGTAAGTAGGAGCCTATTTCTACAAATTTCAAAGCCAAATCATTTTCCAAATTTGTAGGCCAATCAAATTTGTGTAACAATTTACAAGCATCTAGGATATTTACTAAATTAGGATCATTAAAAGTTTTTATCCTAGATTCAATTAGTAATTGTTGATGAATTTGATTTAACAATTCAAGTGCATCAACTTCTTTTCCATTCATTAAAACAATGTTATTAAAGGTGTGATTAAAAATTATACCTTGTTTTTCATTTACCTTTAATGACATTTCACCATAAACATTATTTAAATTCAAAATATGGTCATCCTTTTCAATCCTCAAACATTCTTGGTCAAAGTGTATGTCCCATGACTCATCTTGATGATCCTTCATTTGAGTTGCTTCCAATTGATCAATCTCTTTGTCATTTGGTTCTAATTCTTTGTTCACTATCCATGGTATCTCTTCATTTGAATCCTCAAAATCATCATGCAAACTTGCATCCACACTTTCAATGAATTTATATTCAACATGATCAAATTTTGTCACCTTTTCAAATCTTGTGAATATGAGATCTTCGTATGATGTAGAAGGTTCAACATCCTGCATATCAAGTGAAATATGAGTTTCATCTATAGGGATGTGAGAAAAGAATGCATTATCATATCTCCCCCAACCATTGTAAAAATCGTCATCCAAATCCATGGAATGAAATTCCATGATGTTTGTGACATGATCTTTTGATTCATTCATAAATTCTTTTTCTTCTTTGTCCTTGGCAATAGGATCATTATAATCTTCCAAAATTTGATGAGATTTGAAACCCTCTTCCAAAACATCCTCAAATTGTACAGGAGTTGTAATATCTTCCTTTGAGTAGGCAATTATGTTGTCCTCTATATCAATTGGCACAAAAGTTTCATTAGTAGTTTTGGAATGAGTGAAGTCTTCCCACTTCTTCCAAGCATCATAATAATCATCTTTCAAAATCAAGTGGTGACGTTCAACTACTTCTTCAACATCTTCCAATTCATCAATGTGTTTCTCATCAAATTCATCTTCACCTTCCTTAGATGGTTCAATTATTTCCAAAAGTGGGTTATTTCTTGAATTCAAATTTATAAGGCTATCATTGTCCAAATTAGTAACCCATGATTCATTTATCATAATTTGGAGGGTGAAGAATTTCTTGATCCTTAATTTTACACATCTCATCAATAGTATCTTCCAAGAACAAGTGGTGAAATTCTATCATATCTTCAAATTCATTTATTGATTTTCTTCCAATTTCACTTTCAACCACTTCATTCAATTCTATGGTGGGTTCCATCCTATCACATATTTCAAACATTGTTGAATTTAGAACCCCTTCATCTAGATAATCGTGTATCTCTATCATTTCATAATCCTCACTAGTGGATGTTGTCTTAGCAATTTGCACCTCCTCTTGGACTACATCTAAGGTGGTCGTAAAATTTGGATATTCAAATTCATCCCCTTGATCATTCACCTTAGATATCATTGGAGTGGAGGGTGCTATGTTTGATGGTTGGTGTAGGTTGGCATCAAAAGAACAATCTCTCATGTGAACATGTTGTGCCTTTTCTTCTTCAAGACCTTGTCGTTCTATCTCTTCTAAGACCTCATGGATTTTCTCTAGGGACAAACCACTCAGGTTTTCCTCAATGAGTGAAGCAAGTGTGGGGTGTATGGCTCCTAGGTATACTTCCATGGCTTCCTCTTCTAATGTGTTAAAATTTTCCCACATTTGGGAGTGCAACTCACGAAATCTTCCATTGAATTGACTCAAGGATTCATTAGGCTCTTTACATATGGAGGTAAACTGATTTTTCAAGATTTCTAAGTCAACTCTGATTACCAAAATGATAAAGATAGGCTGCTTCTAGTTGTATCCAAGAAGTCCTAACCTCCATGGGTAGTTGGCTATACCAAAAGAATGGTCTATCATCCAAAATGTATGCAAATAACTTACAAGCCACCTCCTCATAGAAAATCTGGAATTTACATAATGTATCCTTGTAGACATGCAGTTTTTGCAAGTATCCTAGTGGCACCTCTTGATTAAAACACCGTAAAAAATCCAATAACATTTTAGGAATTTGATAGGGTACCACAGGTATAGATAAACCCTCATAATGATCCTCTATCATTGATACCATTCTCTCTCTTAGAGACATTATTTCAGCTCTCAGGGATACCATTTGCTCCTCAAGTGTTGCCATTAGTGAAACTTAAAATGTAATTTTAGAACCAAATCTGTTGAATATTCAACCTGCAATGTAAAAAAAAATCAAGTTAGCATCAACTAAGAGATGTATTCATTAAAATCAAATGAAAAGTAATTGCATGAGACCAAAATTTTCAAAATTAAATCAAATCACATTAATTCTGTATGAACAATCAGAAAAATATACAGCATACCTGAATTGCTTAAAATAGAACAAGTAAATAAATTCAGGCCATCCTTTTTACAATCGTCTGAGTGTTAGAGGACTAAAGCATAAAAAATTTAAATTTAAATAACACTAAAAATAAACCCGTTCGGCCCTCCTAGCACCAATCCGTTGAGTGGTGTTAGAGGCCGAAGATGCTAATCAAATGGACTTGAAATATTTAGCAATGTAAAGCTCTTAAACAATTATAAACCCGTAGCATCTAAAATCATGATAAAATAAACCTTTTCATGCCCTCCTTCTAGCGCCAATCTGTTGAGTGGTATTTTCACCCGATTGTGAAAACACACTCTCCGATAGGATTTGGGTTCTAAATCCTCTGCTTGCAAAGAAATTAAACAAATAACTTCTCCAAGGTTCCTGTTATGTTAGCATTTTACATATATGTATTAATAATCTCAAATAAAGATATTTAATTAAAATGCTTGGAACACCTTAGTGGTTGCAAGTAACTGAAAACAAGGGGCAATGTGGTTTATTTTACTATGGAAATTTAATGATTGTTCATTGAACCCTAATAAAGCAAATGTGATTTGATCCTTATATGACCATGCTGTAACTTCAAAATGAAATTTGATGAAATGCCATAACATGAATGGAATTATTTATGGATTTTGAAGTTTTTTAATTTTTTTATTTTATTTTAATGCTTGAAAAATAAAATTGGAGCTTTTGAAAAATAAAATGCAGAAAAAAGAAAATAAAATGTAAAAGAAAAGAAATTAAAAATTGCATTCAGTTTGATGCTATCCCGTCCTGGCAAAACCGAAGATGTGAGGTTTCCATGCATGCAACCTAACTTATTGAACCTGCAAACATGCACAATCCAGATAAGTTAAGTGCTGGTTCCTAGGGTTTGAAATAAAATTCAGATTTCAGACATTCGCATGAAGCAACCAAGAGAACTTGCATTAAACTTCACCTATAAGCCTAGAAATCTGAAAAGGGGAAAGATAAACATTAAATCCTTGCATGCAGAAAATAACTCCTTCTTTCTTGCCAACAAGATGCAAATTTTTGAACACTCTGCATTAAAAATAAATCATGTTACAATAGCAGAATCTCTGGTTTTCTCAAAACCAAAAAAGGAAGAAAACACCCCAAAGCAGGCCCGGAATGGCTCCTCGGCCTCTAGGCACTGCAACTCTGCTCCAGCGGTTTTCGACCCCTGTACCAATCTGTGCTTCTGCTTTTATACTTGGCAATGCTTTCGCTTTGCCTATGACGCTTCGTTTCATCTTCCGGATCGCTTCGTTTCATCTTCTTTGATTGCTTGTTTTGACTTTCTACTCGACATTGAGACGTTTGATCTTCTCTGTAACGCTTCTTCAGCCTATACATTCCACGTGTTCGCACTTTCTGCATCTTCCGTAATGGCTCCCTATAAATCGTGAACAAAAATAGCATGCAGCTTTGTCCTCTTCCTTTCAACGCGACATGTAAAATCATGACATGTCGCGATATCACGACGTTTTCTGTCATGACCTTTCTTGCCATCATGCCAACAAAATGAGACATGTCACGAAATCGATACACTGTCACAAAATCGTGACACTTTTCTGTTTCATACACCTTGCTATTTTTGTCACGAAATCGCTACGCCTTTCTGCTTCATACAGCTTCGCTGCAACCTATCAGGAAATCGTGACGTTTTTCCACTTCGGGCACCTTCGCTACATGCTGTCGTGAAATCGCGACGCTTTTCCACTTCGGGCTGCTTATGCTGTATTTGGTCGCGAAAACGTGACATGTCGCGAAATCATGACATATTTTTATTTCCGTACTTCGCTACTTGGAGCCGCGAAAACGTGACATGTCGTGATATCAAGATGTTTTCTGGCTTCATGCCATTTGCCCGCAACCTGTCGCGATTTCGTGACGTTTTTCCATCTCAGGCTCCCTTGCCGTTTCTTGTCATGATTTTGTGACACTTTTTTTCTTCCTGCCCCATTTGACCTTTGACCGTGATTTTGCGACATGTCACAATTTCCTACTCTTTCCATTCTGCCTCTTTTCTTTGACCACGATTTTGTGACATGTCACGATATCGTCAACACTTTTCATTTACAGCGATCGAGCACACATGTCGCGAAATCGTGACACTTTTCATTTTCTGGCGACGGAGCAACATGTCGCGATATCGCGACACTTTTTCATTTTTGGCCGCGATTTTGCGACATGTCGCGATTTCGCGACATTTTTCATCCTTGTGCAATTTTGCCCCTTTTTCTTGATTTTTAGCATCTGGGTCACTGAGATCTTCTTTGAAAGCATGCAAAAAAGGTGGGTCCCCAATTTTGGGGTGTGTTGTGGATCAGCCACAACAAATGGCGACTCTGTTGTCAAATGCTCTTGAGCATTTTAGTGAGAACCCAACCTGGAAGTATATAAACTTGAAAACATGTGTTAGCACATAAGAAATATAAACAAATGCCCATAGATCAAAAATACATGAATCATCAGAATCATTAAGTATCAGCTCGGTGTGTGCAATGTGTTTCATTCCCTATCGTTTGAAATTGATCAACATTCCATTGTCAGTTTTACATGAATGCATATGTGAGATTGTGAATGATTTGTGTAACCTAATAAATATGCTAAGAGATTTTGCTTTTATAAAAGGCATAGTCTTTCTTCTAGTATCATACACAAACATTCAAGATTATCAAACCCTCTTAGGATCAACTATATGTATAATGAATTGCTTTATTATATCCCAAAGTTGGTTATGAGTCCCTACTATCTTGAACCCATGTGCAAGTGAAAGTGAAATCAGAACTTTGGGGAATCGGACTCCCAACCTAATCGAGATGGGAGTTTAACCCTATCCTTACTACTCTGATTTAGAATTCATTACCTCACTTTGAGCAAAATAATTTAACCAATTATGGAAGAAATGGTCATGCTAGTCTAACCCTTTGGACAATCGGTGGTCTTGTTTTTTAGACAAGACATGTTGCCATGCATGGGCATACTTAACCCCATAATCCAAGACTTATCTTCATTTCTTTGGACCTTGGGGATGACTACCCATCCTTTGCAGAGGACAAGTAGTACGATCCTTCCAATCCAATATAAAGATGAGATGGGAAAATTTTATTTTTTTACTTCTTGGACCTTAGGGATGACTACCCATCCTTGCTAGGGACATGTAGTACGATCCTTCCAATCCAAGCTTTAGATGAAAATGGAAAATATTAATTTTATTGCTTAGACCTTGGGGATGACTACCCATCCTTTGCAGAGGACAAGTAGTACGATCCTTCCAATCCAAGATTTATGATGAAATGAGACATAGGAGCTTTGGGGAATCAGATTCTCAACCTAAGCGAGATGAGAATTTATGCCCTATCCTTACTACTCCATGTAGGTCAAATCAAAGCTTTGGGGAATTGGATCCTCAACCTAAGTTCGATGAGGATTTAACCCTATCCTTACTACTATGATTTTAGGCTTTAAGCTTTATGGAAGTGGTCAAAACCACTGTTTTAAGGATCATGTTGCATAATAGGATAGACATGAAATACTTCTTTTCGCCCAACCTTTTCTTCCAAGTTAGGTTTTGATCATTTTGCTCAAGATCCTTTTTAATGTATAAGACGTGCTTGGTTCTAGATATCTCAAGACTCAGTTCCCAACCTTAGGATTTTCTTCTTATTTATGTGATAGCATAACCCTAAGAGGATTTGACACACTTTAATGATTTGTATTTGAAATGCATATGCAACTAAGATGGCATGCATGTGCAAAGTGAGATGTAATATGAATGCATTGTCTTTTGAAATGCAGATGAAATACTGCCATATAAAACTGACTACTTCATGCATCACAAGTTTCAAACGATATTATTAAAATGTTTGTGTTACTTGTGGAGCTTTCTACAACACAATTCCAATGTTTCATATTCTCCCGATCTAGAACATAAGTTAGCATCTCAAGGCAACTTTTTCATCATTTTTTTTTTTTTTATAGACAAACAAAACATGTCAAATAAACACACAACTTTAAATCCAAATCCAAATAGCAATCCCAAAAATGAAAATTTGAAAACACAAACCAAAACCAAACCCAAAGTAACTTCAAAAACGATCTTGAAAACACAAACCAAAACCCAAAAACCAAAATCTATATACAAATGTACAATATAATACAAGATGATGCAAAGCTTGGATTATCACTTTCCTGGATCCCAAACATGATTAGAACATTTCAACAAAAATATAACGTGATATGCATGCCAAATGTTGTGGGAATCCAACAAAAACAAGACTAGACCAAACAATGCAACAAATTTCCACTTTCCATGCTCACCATACCAATTTGATTTAGTTCCAATAATACTCCCATAGGTGAGCATCAAATTACTAAAATGATTAGACAATAAATGATTTTCAATTTTATCATGTCTATTCTTTAAAATGTAAACTTCATAATTCCCTCCTTGATTTAGAATTAGGCTATCCTTTTCAAATATGCAATTTTGTAAGTAGGAGCCTATTTCTACAAATTTCAAAGCCAAATCATTTTCCAAATTTGTAGGCCAATCAAATTTGTGTAACAATTTACAAGCATCTAGGATATTTACTAAATTAGGATCATTAAAAGTTTTTATCCTAGATTCAATTAGTAATTGTTGATGAATTTGATTTAACAATTCAAGTGCATCAACTTCTTTTCCATTCATTAAAACAATGTTATTAAAGGTGTGATTAAAAATTATACCTTGTTTTTCATTTACCTTTAATGACATTTCATCATAAAAATTATTTAAATTCAAAATATGGTCATCCATTTTCAATCCTCAAACATTCTTGGTCAAAGTGTATGTCCCATGACTCATCTTGATGATCCTTCATTTGAGTTGCTTCCAATTGATCAATCTCTTTGTCATTTGGTTCCAATTCTTTGTTCACTATCCATGGTATCTCTTCATTTGAATCCTCAAAATCATCATGCAAACTTGCATCCACACCTTCAATGAATTTATATTCAACATGATCAAATTTTGTCACCTTTTCAAATCTTGTGAATATGAGATCTTCGTATGATGTAGAAGGTTCAACATCCTGCATATCAAGTGAAATATGAGTTTCATCTATAGGGATGTGAGAAAAGAATGCATTATCATATCTCCCCCAACCATTGTAAAAATTGTCATCCAAATCCATGGAATGAAATTCCATGATGTTTGTGACATGATCTTTTGATTCATTCATAAATTCTTTTTCTTCTTTGTCCTTGGCAATAGGATCATTATAATCTTCCAAAATTTGATGAGATTTGAAACCCTCTTCCAAAACATCCTCAAATTGTACAGGAGTTGTAATATCTTCCTTTGAGTAGGCGATTATGTTGTCCTGTATATCAATGGGCACACAAGTTTCATTAGTAGTTTTGGAATGAGTGAAGTCTTCCCACTTCTTCCAAGCATCATAATAATCATCTTTCAAAATCAAGTGGTGACGTTCAACTACTTCTTCAACATCTTCCAATTCATCAATGTGTTTCTCATCAAATTCATCTTCACCTTCCTTAGATGGTTCAATTATTTCCAAAAGTGGGTTATTTCTTGAATTCAAATTTATAAGGCTATCATCGTCCAAATTAGTAACCCATGATTCAATTTTATCATAATTTGGAGGGTGAAGAATTTCTTGATCCTTAATTTTACACATCTCATCAATAGTATCTTCCAAGAACAAGTGGTGAAATTCTATCATATCTTCAAATTCATTTATTGGTTTTCTTCCAATTTCACTTTCAACCACTTCATTCAATTCTATGGTGGGTTCCATCCTATCACATATATCAAACATTGTTGAATTTAGAACCCCTTCATCCGGATAATCGTGTATCTCTATGAATGAGATCATTTCTGCATAATCCTCACTAGTGGATGTTGGCTTAGCAATTTGCACCTCCTCTTGGACTACATCTAAGGTGGTTGTAAGATTTGGATATTCAAATTCATCCCCTTGATCATTTACCTTAGATATCATTGGAGTGGAGGGTGCTATGTTTGATGGTTGGTGTAGGTTGGCATCAAAAGAACAATCTCTCATGTGAACATGTTGTGCCTTTTCTTCTTCAAGACCTTGTCGTTCTATCTCTTCTAAGACCTCATGGATTTTCTCTAGAGACAAACCACTCAGCTTTTCCTCAATGAGTGAAGCAAGTGTGGGGTGTATGGCTCCTAGGTATACTTCCATGGCTTCCTCTTCTAATGTGTTAAAATTTTCCCACATTTGGGAGTGCAACTCACGAAATCTTCCATTGAATTGACTCAAGGATTCATTAGGCTCTTTACATATGGAGGTAAACTGATTTTTCAAGATTTCTAAGTCAATCTGATTACCAAAATGATAAAGATAGGCTGCTTCTAGTTGTATCCAAGAAGTCCTAACCTCCATGGGTAGTTGGCTATACCAAAAGAATGGTTTATCATCCAAAATGTATGCAAATAACTTACAAGCCACCTCCTCATAGAAAATCTGGAATTTACATAATGTATCCTTGTAGACATGCAGTTTTTGCAAGTATCCTAGTGGCACCTCTTGATTAAAACACCGTAAAAAATCCAATAACATTTTAGGAATTTGATAGGGTACCACAGGTATAGACAAACCCTCATAATGATCCTCTATCATAGATACCATTCTTTCTCTTAGAGACATTATTTCAGCTCTCAGGGATACCATTTGCTCCTCAAGTGTTGCCATTAGTGAAACTTAAAATGTAACTTTAGAACCAAATCTGTTGAATATTCAACCTGCAATATAAAAAAAATCAAGTTAGCATCAACTAAGAGATGTATTCATTAAAATCAAATGAAAAGTAATTGCATGAGACCAAAATTCTAAAAAATTAAATCAAATCACATTAATTATGTATGAACAATCAAAAAAATATACAACATACCTGAATTGCTTAAAATAGAATAAAGTAAACCAATTCGAGGCCGTCCTTTTAACAATCTGCTGAGTGTTAGAGGAGTAAAGCATACAAAAATTTAAATTTAAATAACACTAAAATAAACCCGTTCGGCCCTCCTAGCACCAATCCGTTGAGTGGTGTTAGAGGCCGAAGATGCTAATCAAATGGACTTGAAATATTTAGCAATGTAAAGCTCTTAAACAATTATAAACCCGTAGCATCTAAAATCATGATAAAATAAACCATTTCATGCCCTCCTTCTAGCGCCAATCTGTTGAGTGGTATTTTCACCCGATTGTGAAAACACACTCTCCGATAGGATTTGGGTTCTAAATCCTCTGCTTGCAAAGAAATTAAACAAGTAACTTCTCTAAGGTTCTTGTTATGTTAGCATTCTACATCCGTGTATTAATAATCTCAAATAAAGATATTTAATTAAAATGCTTGGAACACCTTAGTGGTTGCAAGTAACTGAAAACAAGGGGCACTGTGGTTTATTTTAATGTGAAAATTTAATGATTGTTCATTGAACCCTAATAAAGCAAATGTGATTTGATCCTTATATGACCATGTTGTAACTTCAAAATGAAATTTGATGAAATGCCATAAATGAATGGAATTATTTATGGATTTTGAAGTTTTTTAATTTTTTTATTTTATTTTAAAGCTTGAAAAATTAAAATTGGAGCTTCTGAAAAATAAAGTGCAGAAAAAAGAAAATAAAATGCAAAAGAAAAGAAATTAAAATTGCATTCAGTTTGATGCTATCCCGTCCTGGCAAAACCGAAGATGTGAGGTTTCCATGCATGCAACCTAACCTATTGAACCTGCAAAACATGCACAATCCAAATAAGTTAAGTGCTGGTTCCTAGGGTTTGAAATAAAATTTAGATTTCAGACATTCGCCTGATGCAACCCAGAGAACTTGCATTTAACATCACCTATAAGCCTAGAAATCTGAAAAGGGGAAAGAATAAACATTAAACCATAGCATGCACAGAAGATCTCCTTCTTTCTTGCCCACAAGATGCAAATTTCTGAACACTTCTGCATTAAAAAAAATATGTCATGTTACAATAGCAGCATCTCTGGTTTTCTCAAAACCAAAAAAAGGAAGAAAACAGCCCCAAGCAGGCCCAGAATGGCCCTCTGGCCTCTAGCACTGCAACTCTGCTCTAGCGGTTTCCAACCCCTGTATCTGTCCTGTGCTTCTAATTTTAAAGATTGGCAATGCTTTTTGCTTTGGCCTGTGACGCTTCGCTTCATCTTCCAGATAGATTCGTTTCATATTCTTTGACTGCGTGTGTTTTGTCCTTATGCCCAACATTGAGACGTTTGATCTTCTCTGTAACGCTTCTTCAGCCTGTATGCCACGTGTTCTGCACTTTCTGCATCTTTCGTAACAGCTCCCTGTAAATCGGGACCAAAAATAGCATGCAACTTTGTCCGTCTTCCTGGCCGTGAAAACGCGACATGTCATGAAATCATGACATGTCGTGATATCGCAACGTTTTCCTGTCAGCAGCCTTTCTTGCCGTCATGCCCAGCGAAAACGTAAGATGTCGCGAAATCGATACATGTCGCAAAATCGTGACGCTTTTCTTTTTCGTACGCCCTTGCTGATTTTTGTCACGATATGGCTACGCCTTTCTGCTTCGTATAGCTTCGCTGCAACCTGTCGTGAAATCATGACGTTTTTCCACTTCGAGCACCTTCGTGCATGTTGTCGTGAAATTGCGACGCTTTTCCAGCTTCGTGCGAAATCGTGACGTTTTCCAGCTTCGTGCCATTTGCCCGCAACCTGTCGCGATTTCACGATGTTTTTCCATCTCGGGCTCCCTTGCCGTTTCTTGTCACGATTTTATGATGCTTTTCTGCTTCCTGCCCTGTTTGACCAGTTTGACCACGATTTTGCGACATGTCACGATTTTGCTACGCTTTCTGCTTCCTGTCCCATTTGACCAGTTTGACCCGCGATTTTGTGACATGTCGCGATTTCGCGACACTTTTTTTCTTGGCAACGATGGAGCAACTTGTCACGATTTCATGACACCTTTTCATTTTTGGCAGCGATTTCATGACACCTTTTCATTTTTGGCAGCGACCGCGCAACACATCGCGATGTCACGACACTTTTTCATTTTTGGCCGCGATTTTGCGACATGTCGCGATTTTGCGACATTTTTCATCCTTGTGCAATTTTGCCTTTTTCTTGATTTTTAGCATCTGGGTCACTGAGATATTCTTTGAAAGCATGCAAAAAAGGTGGATCCCCAATTTTGCGGTGTGTTGTGGATCAGCCACAACAACTCCCATCGGATAAAAATTCAAAATCAATGATTAAAATTGCAAATTTGGTGATGTTAAAAACACCATGATAAATCAAATAAATACAAAATTAAAAAATAATAATAAAATAATAAAAAACCAAATGCACCTCGTATTCAGTGATTTATCCTATACACTTGGGTTGTAGCGAGTTGCGATCTATGCAATCCGTCAATATGAGTAAATCACCATCAGGACATTTGGGGTAAATTTGTCATTTCTTTTATGACATCTTTTAGAAAATCATCAATAAATATGATTCAACACAAGTCTAATTGCATTTGTATCATTTTTATTCCTTAAGATGTCTATTGTAGCCTGACTGCTCCATGGGATAGAAATATGCAAATACTACTAAGAGTTGCAATTATAAGCTGAACTAGGCCTAGCCAAGGCATTAAAAGGCTCGAATCTAAATTTATTTAGGATCATTCATTATGGTCAAGCAATTTCGTTGCTTCATACATTGTCATTACCCTCATAGGCTTGTCGCTTGAGGGGGTAGTCATAATTTCATAATCATAATCAGTAGAAGATCCCTGAGATCGTAGATCCCTTGATCTTGTCAAAATTGCATTCATTCTTGTGAATCATTGTCAACAACTATCATAAGCTTCCCCTTTTGCTTGGGGTAAACAACAAATATGATAATTGGTTTGTAACTCTCATCCTTCATATTTATGGGTTAGAAGATACCCATACTTGGCATTGATGCTATCCAAATGTCTGATGACGAGTGTAGACTTGTCAAAATGTAAGCCTTTCATGAGTTGGAAGCAATGATTCCAAGATGCGTGTCCTTTTTTTGGACTTGGGGCATCTAATTTTGATCCAACTAATGATCATCATAGAACCTTAGGCATAATTTTAGGATGTATATTTTTGCTCAGCATTGTTCAATCTCATAATGCATCTCAAAAGGGGTATCTATAGACACCTAAAATACATCATTCTGAGGGTCACTACTCATATGGACATACTACAAGACCATATGGAGGATCTTGGATAGACTCCAAGATAGAGCAATGGTTCTAACCACTCAATTTAGGTATTTTGGCCTAATCAATTTGAATCACAGCCCAAACCTACGATCTCCAGTATAAACCATGGTTGACACCTACGGTCTATAGTCTAGACCGCAACTATGACCTACGGTTTGAACTAAAGTTCAGTTAGGCCTTCCATCCGAGCCAAATTGGTTGGAATGGTCAAAATATCTAGAAGAAGGCAGTTGAAGGATGAAATATTCCAGAGGCTTCCATCCCAACTATCCTAACCACCCTTCTTGGTCTTGGCTTCTCCATGAAGCCACTCCTAGCCCTAGAGACATGCTATAAATACCCCCTCCAAAATGAGTTGAAAAGAGAAAAGAGATAGATGATTTGTATAGCGAAGCCCTGATGAATTATCGAGTGAGTGTGAAATGCTCAAGTGAGCAGTGAAGCCCTATCGAATTGCATAGTAAATTTGTGCATTCAAAGGCTACTTTGCTATTCATCCAATGATCAGTTTTCCATGGAAGACCTAGGAGCCTAGGAGGATCAAGAAACATAAATACGACCAAACGAAGGCCCTTCACATAGAATTGACCACCAAATCAGTCTGAGGACAACAAAGGTGACCCTTGAACATCAATTTGGACACGGAGATCAAGCCCACTGCCCCTGATTATGAGGGTAAACCTATCAGAGGTAAAACCATGGCTATAATTCATGGTTCACAATGCAGACCGCTCACCAGAGCTATGGTTTGCAATAGGTGACAGATCACCTTACTCTTTTTATTTATGTCCGATTAAATAGGGTAGATTAATCATTTCTTAGGTTTAATTGCAGTTTAGAAGAATTCTAACCGTAGGAATTAGCTTAGAATAGATAGTTTATGGTTTACATTAATTAGTTCATTTGTGGATATTTTATGCACCTCTATGCTTCTATTTTGTTATCTAATCCATGCATTATTTGTCTAATGATCTTATTTATGCTATTTTACAAATCTTGATTCAATTAGCATAGTGCAAAGATTTTATTTATGTTTTCTTGATTATCAGTTTAATGGCATTATCATGTATGTTTTCTTAAAAGGCCTCATCATGAGAGTCTATCTATATTTTTGAACGTGTGCTATTGTTTCTTGATCGTAGGAAGACATGTACAAGAGGATTCTATATCATAATCCTTCCACATTGCAAAGAATGGGTTCAACTCCACCCCAAGGCAGTTTGCACCTAGTCAAAGGGTAATATTAATGCACCTACCCTATTGAGGAAATTGGCAATTGTATAGATTGTATCATCATTCAAGTGACCCTAAGAGGGACATATTTGTAATAGAGATTCATCCATAATAAATACAAAAAAATATCATTTTGTTGAATTTATGCAATGTGTCAAGCTTTTATGCTTTTATGATGATTATAGACTAATACAATAGATAGGTGCATGCTTTTTGGTTAAGTCAACATGATCATCAAGGAATTGAAATAAGTTGCTTTGATGGAAGAAGCATTAGACAAACTTCACTTTGAGGATGAGTTTTCGCTCATGGATTTTAATACGATGATTGAAACATACATTGGCTCTTACACTATAACCAATCCAAAAAAAGTTAAGAAGAAAGTCTTTGAATCCTTGGAATCGGTTGCTAACTAGTTATGGAAGTTGTACTTTGATAGTGCAAGGTGTAAGAATGGTGTAGGAGCTAGCGTTGTGTTGATATCCCCTAAGGGATTACTAAAGACTTATTCTTATAGGTTGACTTGGAGTTGAACAAATAATGTAGCTGAGTATGAAGCATTGTTCCTTGGATTGAAAAAGGTTGAAAAGTTGGGCATCAAGTAATTGCAAATTTTTAGCGACTCCGAGCTTATTGTTAATCAGACCACTAAAAAATGTGTATCAAAGCAGCATTACTTGAAATCCTATTGCAATAGAGTGTGGGATTTTTTTTAATCTTTCATGGCCTTGAACATTCAAGTGATTCCCTAGGAATAGAATAAACATGCAGATATTTTAGCCTCTCGTAGTGTAAATTATTCTCCCGCAGAGCAGGTCATATGAAAGCCCAAGACTATCAAGGTAATTTATAGACATTCAATCCCAAATTATATTATCTATTGGCAATTTTTCGATAATGTTGAACAAATAGTCAATTTTCTACTCGAAGAAGCTTCTAGCATAGATGATAGAGTGCTTTCTAAGGAAGAGAAAGAAGGGATGATCCAGTTGAAGAAAAATAATATTCCCAGAGGTCTAATATCACTAGAAATTTTATTTGATAAAAACGATAAAGCTAAAAGGCATAGAATTAAGGTAGATGCAAAGGAGTATAAGGAACTATAGTTAGAACCTAAAAATATTATCAATATCAGAATTGATTGCATGCTAGAAGAATTTGAAGGAATTAAGAACTTATATTATGAGTACGTAGACATAGTGGCAAGGAGCTATCACAATTTTTTGGGTTATGATAAAAATGTGATCCATCATACTATAGAATTGTAGGAAGGAGTAACACCTTTTCAGTAGAAGCAATGCCCTGTCAATCCCAAAATCGAAGTGCTTATGAATGAAAAGTTGCCAAATATGTTGTAGGTGAAGATAATATATTCAATCAAGCACTCAACATCGGTGGCAAATCTAATACCAGTACAAATGAAGAACATATATATTCGGTCATGTGTTGAATTTCACAATATGAATTAGGTATCATTAAAAGATCATTACCCCTTGCCACAAATTGATAAAATTCTTCATGTGGTGGTCGGTGTGTAGAGGTTCTCATTATTATATGGATTCTCTAGTTATAATCAAATTTAGGTGAAATATGAGGACCAAAATAAAACAACGTTCACTACCAAGTGGGGTACATTTACCTACCAACGGATGCCATTTGGACTCTTAAATTCTGGCACTAATTTTTAGAGGGCTATGGACATCGCTTTCAGTGAGTTATTGAATAGAAGTATTATGATATATATTGATTATATTATTGTATATTCACATCCTAGAGAATAACACATTTCCCATTTGAGGCAAGTGTTTGATAAGTGCCATGAATTTAGGATTTCTACTAATCCAAAAAAATTAGTCTTTTCTATCAAAGAAGGAAAGTTTTTAGGTCATGTGATATTGCAAGAAGGGTTGGAAATCAATCTTGTGATATATGAGGCACTTTTGAAGCTTCCATTACCTGTGAACAAGAAGGACCTGAAATATTTTTTTGGTAAGATAAATTTCATTCAAAAGTTTATTGTTGAATTTGCTCAGGTTGTGAAACCTATGACTGATATTTTAAAGAAATATGTTGAGTTTAAATGGACTGAGACAAGAAAATAGGATTTCAAGGAAATCAAGGAGAGGATTACTCAGGCTCTGGTATTGGTTAATCTTGATTCTTCTAAATAGTTCATTCTTTATGCAATGGGCGAACAAGAAAGCTATGATACAATATTGACACAAAAACAAGATAATGGGGAAGAGAAACCAATCGTCTTCTTGAGCCAAGTTATTGCCCAGATAATGAAATCATTGTAAAAATTCTGACACTTTGTTTCTCTACGCAAAATAGTTGTTTATGTCATACATCCTGATGTTCAAAATTTTATACTTCAAAGAGAACTAGGTGATAAAAAGGCAGGGTGGGTCTCAAATATTCAATATTATTATGTGGAGATCTGACCGATAAAGCTAGTTTGTGGGTGAGCTTTGTGCCAGGAATTAGCCAAAAATGCTACCGCTAAAATGTTGGATGTAGGACATGAAGGAGATTTTGTTGAACGCATTTGCAAAAAACATGCTTTAAGTAGTCGGGACTGGATAGAAGATCTGATTGATTTTTTCACTTCAGGTAGGTTCCCATCTCGCCTTGATTCCTCACAACACTGAAGGTTTAGGTTGAAAGTTCTCAAGTATGTTTTGTTACCGAATGGATTATTTCATAAGAATATTGATGGAGTTCTTCTCAAATGTGTAAAAGAGTCTGATAAGGAGAAGGTATTAGAGGAATTTCATTCTAGACCATCTGGTGGTCACTATGTAGGAAGGCCCATAGTTTTAAATATTATCTAAGTAGGCTATTTTTGGCCCACTCTATTCACCAATGCTCATAAAATAAGCCAACAGTGTGATAGCTATCAATGATACATTGGTAGAATTATAAAAGGAACATTACCTCTATGCCCGATCCAAGTATAAGCACATTTTCAATAGTGGGGTCTTGACTTCATTGGATTTATTGATCCGCATTCTTCTACAAAGCACAATTATATCTTGAAGGTAACTAACTATTTTACTAGATGGGCGGAGGCTATTCCTACCAAGCAAGCTAATCAAGCATCTGTTATCTCTTTTCTAGAAGGGATCATCACCCATTTTGGCATCCTAGATTTTATTGTAACTGATAATGGCACTCCATTCATTGGGGCCAAAATCACATAATTTGCTAGAAAATATGGCATTTATATCAAGACATAATCTAATTATTACCCGCAAGGGAATGGATTGGCAGAATCTACAAATAATTTTTTTGTGAATTTTAAAAAGGATGATGGGCACTAATAAAAGGATTTGGCACTTATTTTTGAACCAAGCACTTTGGGCGGACTGTATCTAAGTGAAGAAATCCATCAAAACTTTCCTGTATGCTTTGTTTTGTGGGAAATAAGATGTTATCCCTACTCATATTGAGTTGTCGATGCTCCAAACTTTGCAGCTATTTCAAGATGAAAATGAATATTATGACCCTATGAGTGCAAGGTTGACACAATTATTGCAATTGGACGAGGATCGAGAGAAATCTTATCAAGTGTTTGCTGAGTATGCAAAATAAATGCAGATATGGTTTGGAAAGAAAACACCTGAACATAGTTTTTAGGTACGAGATTTAGTCTTTGAATGGAATGAAAAGAAGGCTAAGTCAGGAAAACATCACAAGTTTGATGCTATCTAGAAAGGTCATTTTCAAATTGTTGTAGTGAATTCAGTAAATGCTTACTACCTTTGTGATTTGGAAGGTTATGACCTTATGATTCTAGTAAATGGTTTTCATTTGAAGGCCTATGTTCAAATATGATGTTCATATGAGGCACTACTTTGTATATATGTAAATACTTTTTTTATTACTTGTTTTTTACTTTCTAATGATATTTATATATATATATAAGGAAAAAGGAAAAATAAAAATAAGAGCAAGGTTTGTTCTATTTTACTACAACAAAGATGAGAAGCGCTTGCAAGCATTTTCACCCGAGAAAAGAAAGTAAAGCCACATGCGTCTCCTTGAGGCAGGTGAAAATAAATGCAAAATTTTGAAGTCACGTTCATCCTAGAGAAGGTATGACACATTTTTTCACCCTTTGTTGGGGCAAACCCATGGATAGCTTTGATAGCGTGTTTGAGAAAAGATAAAAGTGGAGTTGCTAACACGTTCACCTAGGCGATGGACGCAAAGGCCGTTCGCCTTTGCTTTGGGCGAACACGTTGGGCCAGGCGATGGAGAATTCATTTTTTTGTATATATTCAAGAATATTATATATTAAAAAAAAATTTCATGCACTTTATGTTTAAGGAGTTTTTTTAACTGTAGTTCTTTTTAAAGGAAAAATAAAAATCGGGAATAAAAAAGCAGGAGTAAAAGAAAAATGGGTGAAACCATTAAAGAAGAAAATTTATTTAAGGAGGGCATTCGCCATGAGATCCCAAGCAAAATTGAAGTTGCCCTGAGGTGAAGAAATGAAAATAAAAATAACTGCTCTAATTTTGAAGGTATCTTCAAGAGAAGAAAGTTAGTGTGCGGTCCCAAATTGATTTTTCCAAGAAAAAGAAAACTGGAGTGAAGGTAAAAAGATGTTCTGTAAGCACGTTGTAAAGCAAATCGTGCCCTTGGATATGTGGCAGTGATCTAAAATTTGGAGTGAAGGTAAAAGGGTGTTTTGTAAGCATTTAATTTAAAATGTGCATTGTGTCACATTTTTATTTTCCCAAGGAGCAACAGGTATTTATTATTGGTTATTAAGCAGATGATTTAGCTTTCCAAGCAAGATTTGGGTACTACGGCACAATTTTTGAAATAATTATGTGGCGAATAAGGCACTATTTTTAAATAATATCTAGAAACAAATCCAAGGAAACTTCTAGAGCATTAAAAATAGTGCTTGGATAGCGGATCAATACCCACATTCTTTCAAAAGCATTCGAGATTAATTTAGCATTTATTGTATCCAAAAAATTCATGTTCAAAGGCGATTCGGTTGTAGTAGTTGATCACATCATCAATAATAGTAAAGGTGAATGTAACATCCATAACATTATCCAAGAGTTCCAAGCCTTCCTAAGTCATCACCCTCGAAGCTTATCAATCATATTTTTAGATAATCGAACAAGGTGGCAGACATCCTGGCCAATAGAGCGATCAACCAAACCACTCTGATCATTTGGTAATTTGAATTACCATAGGAAATCATCACAAAAGCCAACCATGATATGGATTGCAACCATAACATGCAGCATTAGTTGCCATGAAGGTATTTTTTCAATATCAATGGTGTTTTCGATTAACACTAGATTAATATGGAAAAAACCACAAAAGTTGGTTCTTGCTGCCATGATGGTATTTTATCAACACCAACAATGACTTCACTTAACACCATGAAGATTCGAAACTCATTTCCATCCATATTTTTTCGGAATACTATCAATTTGATCTTCCATGCAGAATGCTTGGCTTGTGTCATCAACTCTTGTCATCTTGATTTGCCTCTATCATCATTGCCCTTTCACTATTTTGACCATGTTTTCCCCCATCGATCGATGCCCATTCATCCCCACCCCTCCCGTTCTCCTTCTCCCATCCCTTGTGTTGCCTATTTCTACCACTCCCTATTTCCTTCCATTCTGGTCCTATTGGTAGTTTTGCACCATGCCACATTGGGAATTTTGTTCAAATATTTTGATTGGGGTATTTTTGATTGTAATCAACAATATTCATTTTGAAACAATTTCATATGTCCATGTTTTGTTTATATGTGCGTTATTTTGCATCGACAATATAAGTTTTATGTAAACTTCATTCGATATTCGAATTCGCCATACTATGAATGCATTAAAAAATGATGAAATGAAGGCATCTTCAAGCTCGTAAATAAACAAAAACAAATAAGTTTTAAGTTATAAAATTTAAGGGGCTTAAATGTTTTGAAAGTGCCATCGCGTTCACCTCAAAGATAGGGTGAACACACAGTTTTCCCTATGTTGGGGCAAATGAAACATCAAAATGTGACAAAAGGGAGTTTGGAAATCCAAAAAAAATGGGGAAAATCAAAACGCATTCATGTTTGCCCTGGGTTAGGGGTGAACATCCCATTTTCCCCTCCCATGGGTGAAAACACCTCAACAGTGGAATGCAATTGCGTTCGCCCAAAGATGAAGTGCAATTACGTTCACCTCAGGTGAGGGGTGAACATCTCGTTCGCCCTTCCCATGGGCGAACATACCTTGGAGTAGATTGTTGTCATGTTCGCCTCTATTGAGGGGCAAATAGGATTTTTTCCCCTCCTATGGACGAACATGTTTTAAAAGAAAATCATGTGAACATGTTGGATAATGGACAACTAGACGAAGATAATTTTTGTCAAAAGCTGAAAGCAATTTTTCGGCGAAAATGATTATAGTCAAAATTTTAAGGACGCTAGATTTGCAAGAATTAAATAATGGTGACAGTAACTGACCCAAATTGTGGATCTCGAGTGAAGGAAAAAAATAGTATAGAAGCGCAAGGAGAATTTTCATGATTTCCAAGGTGGGAGTTTGTTTCCAAGATATTGAATGTTTTCTATTTCTCCGTGCACCGACACCCAAGTTGTTGATTTCTTGGGAATGTTTCCCTGAAATATGGATCGCTATTCCAAAAGGATATATTTTTAATGATTTCAAGGAGGAATTTCCTCACTCTTATTCATAATCTGCAATCATTTTGTTCTCTTATGCATTTAATGAAAGAGGCAAAATCCTCTATAAATACTAATCAAAGTTCCATTGTAAAGTAGGTTGGAAATTCTGCAAGAAAACTTTATAAGTCCTCTACATCAATAGGAGAGACTTGGCTTCTAAAATTTGCAAGCATTCTTGTATGTGTTATTTCCTTCCGTTTTAAAGCATTTCTATTTATGCTCATGTTCCTGCTATTAAGTTTAAAATTATATTTTTGGATTTAAAACATTGTTGGTGAGTGAGTGAGTTTTGGAATGCAATCTAGAGGTTATCTCTGCAAAGGTGTGAGTGAAATTTGTTTGTCTTCTTTTTGTTACATGTTGTTATAAAACTTGGTGGAATTATTGTTTTTGGTCTACCCCAAATCCTATATTTCGACCTATGGCCATATTTCCTATTTCTTTCTACATTTTCTAATTTCTTTCCTGCATCTATAGTCTTCAACCAGTTTAGGATTAGTAAGGGAGACATTCCTCTCTGGAGATTGGCACGAAGGACATTTCTTTCCTCCAGCATTTCAATTTTGGCCATATCTAGGGTGCACAAATGTAATTTTTTTGATTAGGTAGATATTTGACCAATAGTTTCTGGCATGCCTGGTTGGACCTCAAAGATTCCACTTTTAGTAGTATTAAGGTTGGATGTTAGTCTTTGTGTTGTAAGAGTAGAACATCTGGTGACTCAATCATGCCTAGAAATATCCAAACATGAGAGCAATGAAAGTTGTGTCTCATGAATACAAGATCAAAGGTCAAAAATCCAAATTATCAAATTAAGTTTTACAAGCTTGATATTCAAAGGCTAGGGGAACATCCTCAATTAGCCACTTTTCGATGTACATCCTCACTACCCCATATATCCCATATACCATCTATCTTGTCCTCACAACTAGTTGGTGTATTCTTCGCTCCCATAATCCTAGTTAGTACTGCTACCAGTATTCCTCGACCTCCACCTCACACAACCACTAGTGTTCCTCATACTACACCTCATATACCAGTCCATATGTCTCAGAATCCTCCACCACATCAACAATAGCCACCAAGGCAATTCTCACAATGGAATAGTTCAGGTGCTTTGAACTTGCAAGCATAAAATCCAGTGCCCCAAGATGATTTGAAGGTCTTATCGACCTATGATGGTATGGGTAAAACTACGTATGAGCATATCCAAGATGTTGCTTCTTTGGAAACCATCCATGACATAACAAATGAAGATGTAATGATAAAATTACTGGTATTTACACTGAGAGGGAAATTATTGTATTGGTATCGATTGTTGCAACTAGGTACTATTACATCATGGGATCAATTAGTAGAATTACAAATTAAAAAAATTCATGAACAAGCTAGTCCATACTCCTTGATGCACCAATTCAAAATGATTCAAAGACATCCGTAGGAGGAGATAGTGAATTTTAATGCCAAGTTTGCACAAATCTAGAAAAGAGTCCCTAATGGTCTACGACTCACAAATGAGAAAGTTACGTTCTATTATCTCAGGGTATTTAGCACTAAAATTAGCATGGTTGTGCGATAGGCCAATGTGACTACATTTCCAGACCTATATACATAGGCGCAAAATCCTGAATCTAAATTGATTATTGTAGGTAGGCTTCCTTCGAAGATGACTATGCCCATTATTCTTGATCTCCCATAGTACTTATTATCAAGTGCATTTTCATAGCCCATGCCTTCTATGATGAGCAAGGTGCAGCAACAGTATTGTCATTATTGTCAACACAGTCATACAAATCAGTTGATGCAGTGGACAGGAGTTAAGAGGATCTTCAGAGTATGTACAGTGATTTTTCAAAATATAGAAGTGGCCCATTTGAGAAAAATCAAAAGAAAATCACAAGGAAGAAAATTGTCATGATATCGTGACATGTTGACCAAGATAAAAAAACTATCGCGATATCGCGACATGTTTGGAAAGAAAGAGCAAGAAAGAAAAATTGTCGCGATATCGCAACATGTTTGGAGAGAAAGAGCAAGAAAGCAAAACTATCATGATATTGTGACATGTTTGGAGAGAAAGAGCAAGAAAGCAAAACTGTTGTGATATCGCGACATGTTTTGGAGAGAAAGAGCAAGAAAGCAAAACTGTCATGATATCTCGACATGTTCGGAGAGAAAGAGCAAGAAAGAAAAACTGTCGTGATTTCACGACATGTTGGAAGAGAAAAAGACAAGGAGAAAAAGGTGTCACGATTTCACAACATGTTTCATTTTCACGGTCAAAAGTGAAGAGAAAGAGGAGAGAGAAAAAGGTGTTGCGATTTCGCGACATGTTTCATTTTTGTGGTCCAAAGTGAAGAGAGATTATACGAAAGAAAAAATGTCACGATTTTGTGACATGTCACATTTTTGCGACTTGAAGAGAGCAGGAAGGTAGAAAAGGAAAAGTGTCACGATTTCGTGACATGTCGTATTTTTGCGACTTGAAGAGAGTAGGAAGGAACAAAATGAAAAAGTGTCGCGATATTGCGACATGTCACGTTTTCGTGACCCGAAGGCTAGAGATAGAGCAAAGGAGAAAAAGTGTCACGATATTGTGACATGTCGCATTTTCGCGACTCAAAGAGGAGAGAGAAAGTTAGAAGGCAGAAGTGTCACGATATCGCAAAAAAAGTAAAATGGAAGAGCAAGGAGGCAAAAGTGTCACGATATCACAACATGTGTTTTCACGGGTGTAAGCAAACAAACGAAGCAAGGAGGTGAAAGTGTCGCAATATCGCGACATGTTGTGTTTTCATGAGCTAAGTAGAGAACCCAGCCAAAATAAGATATGTGACCATTAACTGAAGTTACACAGCAGTTACAGGGGATGTTACAAAATAAAATCATGCAGCTAATTTAAGAACAATCGAAGAAGGAGAAATCAAACAATCATATAAATAGAATCGGATATGCATGCATGCACAGAAAAGAATACGAACAGTCATAACCGAGAAGACAAACAGTCATGGTAGGGGAATATGTGTAAATTTGTAACATGCATCGTGTTTGACAAAAAGCCTACCCTATATATATACAAAAGTAGTTACAGTCAGAAGGCGTTACAACTGACAAGTGGCACATGAGAAATGAAAGGAGTTACAAATGGAGTTACAAACATACAATATGGTTATAAAAGGAGGTTTGCACAGAGGATTAAGTGCTGCTGAAATTGAGTGAAAGTGTGGCAAAAAGGGCATTGAAAGAGTGTTGCAAGAAGAGTATCAAGCAGAGCAGTGAGAGCCATAGAAGAGTAGTAAGCAGAGTTTGAAGAGTGAGAGAGGTTGGGTTAGCAACAGAGCAGTCAGGGTCTTGTATAATCGAAGGCATTATTATGTCAATCTGATAGTTTCAAAGTGTAGTTCAAGTTGGTGCTTGAATTAGGGGTTGGTGCTCCTTTCTATTGGTGTAGATAAACTAGGGGTTGGTGCTCCTTCCAGTGGGTGCTAGTAAAGTGATTGTAAAATTGTATTTTGCAAAGGCTGGATTTGGATGGGAATCCAAGCAGTCATTTTTGAGGAGTAGCCAAATTGGTGAACCTCATTACATCGTGTGTTGTGGAATGCTCTCTTGTTATATCTGCTTTATTGAGTTTTAATTTTTCTCTGTTTCGGCATTAATAGTTGAAGATTTAAGTTTTTAATAGCTACACTGATTCACTCCCCCTATCAGTGTCATTGTGAGACTAACAATTGGTATCAGAGCTAAGTTCCTGAACAAGCTTAATCGGCTAAGGTGATCTTGGAAGTGAGACAATGGCAGGTGGTGAAGGATTCTCATCAAACAAAGCACCATTGTTTGACGGAACTAATTATGCATTCTGGAGACTCAGGATGTAGACATATTTGTGTTCTTTGGGATATGACATTTGGGAATCAGTAGATAGTGGATACACCATACCCACCACTCCTCCAATCGATGCTGCTGATAAGAAACTGTTTGAGAATAACTCTAAAGCAAAGAATGCTGTCATGTGCGGTTTGGTGGATAGCGAACTGATAAAGATCATGAGTTGTAAAATGAAAAAAGATATGTGAGATAAACTAAGGAGCATTCATGAAGGAGACAACAAGATCAAGGAGGCCAAGTTACAAATGCATCGATCTCAATTTGAAGCATTAAATATGAATGAGGATGATAACATAGAGGCATACATGCTGAGAGTGAATGTAATCATTAATGCGATTAGAGGACTCGATGAGAAAATGGAAGATGTTGTCATCATGAAAAAGGTACTAAGATCTCTTCCCCAAAGATTTGATTCCAAATTTTCTGCAATAGAAGAAGCTAAAGATCTTAATATTTTTAGTATGTATGAGATACATGGTTCTTTAATTGCATATGAGATGAGAATAAGAAAAACTAAACCCACAGACAAAGAAGCTACTTTTAAAGCACATAAAAATATAAAAGTAAAACAAGAATCTGAGGAAGAAGAGACATCAGATGAAACAGAAGCAAACTTTTTTCAAAAACTAATCAGTGGAAAAGGAAAATACAGAGGAAAGATACCATTTAAGTGTTTCAACTGTGGAGGCATTGGGAACTTTGCAGCTAAATGTCCTCTTAATGAGAAAAGCAAAAGTGATGAAGGTTCACACCAAGAAAGAGGTGATTGGAAGAAGAAACCTAATTTTAAAAAATAAAACTTCAAGAAGAAAAGTTTCATATCCAAGAATGTCAGTCCTCCAGAAGATAGCTCTGGTGAGGATTCTGAAGAAGAAAAAGGTGAAGCTCTTTTTATGGCATTTGAAGAAGAAAAACAAAAGAAAAATAGGAATGCAATAAAAACCTTGAGGCTGAGGCTGAAGTAGATCTGGAAGGTGAGTTGGTCGCTGCACTTAAAGAGATGAGTTTAGAAAGGAAAAAGAATAAGAAAACTTCAAGAAAGTTTGAAGATGCAAATGAAATCATATCCAGCTTGAAAGTATAGATAGATGAATTTAAGAAAATATTTGAAGATATCAAAGTACAATTAATCATGAAAATAGATGAGTGTAGCAAGTTAGAAGAAGATATTGTTGGTTTAAGGATACAACTAGAAGAGATGAATCAAAAATTGAGTTGTTATCACAAACTTGAAGGAATTTCTGTGAAGCTAGACAATATTATAAATAACCAAAGGACTACAGGCATCAAATTTGGTTTAGGTTTTGTCGAAGGAGAACCATCAAATGGATCAAAGGCGATAACTGTAGAACCCATAAAGAATAAATATAAGATCAAAGTTGATCAATAAAAAATGAATCATGCTAAAGAAAGCAATAAATCCAGGCAAGAGAGGAGCATTGACAATGATGGATTCACCAATGTCACTCATCAAAAGAGAAGAAGATTTATGGCTCCCACTACAAAATGGCAAAGACCATCACCCAGGTTCACTCATTCATTTTTTGGTTATTGTTTTAAATGCAATGGTTATGGTCATAAGATTTCAGATTACAAGTATAATGTAGGACAAAAGAACTTAACCAGTAGAAATGTTTTTTCATCACTGATGGATTATGCAGTAGAATGTTATAACTATCATAATTTTGTGCATATTGCTAGAAATTGTCGAAGTACATTTATAGCAAATAAACATCAAGGAAGAAAATTTCAACCAAATGGTTTGATACAAAATAGAAAATTTCTAGAAAAACATACACAGGCTACTGACAAAGAAAAGTCAAAACAAGTGACCAAAACTGTAATCAAACCAGAGTGGAAAGAAAAGGAGCGACCCAAGGAAGAAAATGAATCCTTGATCATACAGATAGCATTTAAATCACAGAACAAATCTACACCATGGATACTTGATAGTGGATGCTCAAGTCATATGATAGGTGACAAGCAAAAATTTGAGAAGTTACAGAAATATGAAGGTGGTTCTATAAAATTTGGAAATAATGATGGAGCTAAGATAGTTGGCAAAGGATCAGTTAAGATTAGTGATGGAAAAATCAATTCAAAAGAAGTCTTGTTTGTGATTGGTCTGAAGCATAACTTGTTAAGTCAGATTTGTGACAAAGGTCATGAAGTTATTTTCAAGAAGCAGGGTTGTGAAGTCGAACAACGAAACCATGGAAAGTTGATAGCAATCTGGATCAAGGACATCCGGCAACCTTGTATACTCTCTCGGAGACTTCAAAAGGAGCATGCTTAATTGGACAGGGAAGAAGAAAATTGGTCGTGGCACAAGAGGCTCGGTCATATCAGTTTTGACAATCTAGTAAGAATCAGCTCAAAAAGGGCAGTAAGAGATATTCCCAACATTGGTAAACCTTTAAATAGCATTTGTGCTTCATGCCAAAAGGGGAAGCAAAATAGAGCCACATTTAAAATGAAAGAGTACTTCACAAGAAAACCATTAGAACTAATACATATTGATTTATGTGGACCCATGAGAACACAAAGCATAAATGGTGACAAATACTTTATGTTGTGCATAGATGACTATTCCAGGATGACATGGATACTATTTTTGAAGCTTAAATCAGATGCCTTTGAGATGTTCAAGATTTTCAAAAACCAAGTTGAGAATCAAACAGGAAAAAGGATTAAATGTGTGAGATCAGATAGATGAGGAGAGTTCATTTCAAAGGAGTTTGCAGAATACTATCAAAAATATGGGATTAGGAGATAGTTTTTAGCAGCAAGGACACCTCAGCAAAATGGTGTGGTAGAAAGAAAGAACAGGATAGTGCAAGAAATGGCACGGACTATGTTGACTGAGAGCAAAATAGCAGATAGATTTTGGAAAGAGGTTGTCCATACTGCGGTATATATCCAAAATAGGTGCATGTTGAGAACGCATGAAAGCAAAACACCATATGAGCTATGGTTCGGTAGAAAGACAACAGCAAGATACTTTAAAGTTTTTGGCAGTAAGTGTTACATCAAAAAACTGAAGATAATCTTGGTAAGTTTGAAGATAGAGCTGATGAAGGTATTTTTCTTGGCTATTCGACAAAAATCAAAGCCTACACATGCTACAACAAGATGCTAAAGAAAATTGTTGAGAGTGTCGATGTTAAAGTTGATGAAGGTAGGGAACGAGAAATAAGCTATAAAGAAAACTACCCAATTTATGAAGAAGTCATTGAAGGAGATGAGGAAAAAGAAATGGAAAAGAAATAGAAAATTGAATCAGATGATTTAAGTAGTGATTCAGAAGAGGAAGAAAACAAAAAAATCAAAATAGGCAACTGACAGAAAAATCATCCTAGAGAGCAGATAATTGGAGACCCCAGAGTTGGTGTTTAGACAAGAAAAAGAGTAGTAAGTAACTACTCTCTATTATCTAGCATAGAGCCCAAAAATATTGCTGAAGCAAGCAAAGATGAAAGTTGGATGATAGCTATAAATGAAGAATTAGATCAGATCGAGAAAAACAAAACCTGGGAGTTAGTACCAAGACCTGCAAATAAAAATATAATCGGTACTAAATGGATTTTTTGAAACAAATTGAATGAAGATGGAAAATTAGTAAGGAATAAAGCAAGATTGGTCTATAAATGCTATGCACAAGTTGAATGCATTGACTTTGAGGAAACCTTTGCACTTGTGGCTAGACTAGAGGCAATCAGAATTTTTCTAGCTTTAGCAGTTCACAAGAATTTCAAAGTTTATCAAATGGACGTGAAATCAACATTTCTAAATGAAAAACTTGACGAAGAGGTCTATATTGAGCATCCTGATGGTTTCCAACTTGGTGATAATCCCAACTTCATCTGCAAGTTGAAGAAAGCATTGTATGGCTTGAAATAGGCACCCATAGCATGGTATGTAAGGCTAGACAACTATCTTACTCAATAAGGGTTCAAAAATGGTATGGTAGATAGCAATTTGTATGTCAAAAAGGAGAATGGCCATCTCATTATCCTTGTTGTATACGTAGATGATATCATCTTTGGTAGCAACAATGATAAGTCGTGTAAGGATTTATCAAATCAGATGCAAAAAGAATTTGAAATGTCAATGATTGGTGAACTTTCGTATTTTCTCGGACTACAAGTTAATCAAAATGAGAAGGGCATACTTATTTCTCAAGTTAAATATGTGAAAGTGTTGCTAAAAAAGTTCACAATGGATCATTGTAAGCCTATTAGCACTCCCATGAAAACAGGATGCAATTTGAGCAAGGATGAAAAATCTCCAGATGTTGATCAAACCATGTACAAATCTATGATTGGGATCCTATTGTATTTGATAGCTACCAAACTAGATATATTGCAGGCAGTGTGCATGGTAGCATGATTTTAGGCGAGTCCCAAGGAGACTCATGTGATAGTAGTGAAGAGGATTCTTCGGTATCTAAAGGGTACTATGGAGTATGGGTTATGGTATCCGAAAGGTAAGGACTTCACTCTTATTGTGTATTCAGATGCAGATTGGGCAGGATGTGTCGATGACAGAAAGAGTAGCAGTGGAGGTGCATTCTATCTTGGAGACAGGTTGGTTGCATGGCACAATAAGAAACAAGAATCAATATCTTTATCCATAGTAGAGGCAGAATATATTACAGCAACTGTGTTGTACGCAGGTTTTATGGATGAAACAAACCCTAAAAGATCTTGGCATTAACTTCAATGAGCCAATTTCAGTTAAGTGTGATAACACCAGTGCCATTAATATCTCAAAGAATCTAGTTATGCATTCTCGCACAAAACATATTGCTATCCGATATCACTTTTTGAAGGAGAAAGTTGTGGAAGAAGAGGTAAAATTGGATTTTGTACCAACTACAGAGCAAATAAATTTTTGAGTACCTTCACAATAAATTGGGAGTGGTCCTGCTTCCCAAGTACTGACTAGCTATCAGGACCACATTCTCATGGGGAGCATGTATATATTTGATTATCTGTGTGCTCATATTTTTAATTTTTGCTAACTGTTATAACATGTGCCTGAGAATGTTGTGCATGGAATTAGGGGAGTCTGCAGCAGCCCTTTGGTATTATTGTCAAAGAGGGAGAAGAATTACAGGAATGTACAGGTGTGTTGCCAACAATTCCAAAGGGGGAGATTGATGAGCAAGGTGCAGCAACAGTATTGTCATTGTTGTCAACACAGTCAAACAGATCGTTTGATGTAGTGGAAAGGAGTTAAGAGGATCTTCAGAGTATGTATAGTGATTTTTCAAAATATAGAAGTGGCCCATTTGAGAAAAATCAAAAGAAAATCACAAGGAAGAAAACTGTCATGATATCATGCCATGTTGAGCAAGAAAGGAAAATTGTCACGATATTGCGACATGTTTGGAGAGAAAGAGCAAGAAAGAAAAACTGTCATGATATCACGACATGTTTGGAGAGAAAGAGCAAGAAAGCAAAACTATCGTGATATCGCGACATGTTTGGAGAGAAAGAGCAAGAAAGCAAAACTATCGTGATATCGTGACATGTTCGGAGAGAAAGAGCAAGAAAGAAAAATTGTCGCAATTTCGCAACATGTTGGAAGAGAAAAAGACAAGGAGAAAAAGGTGTCGCGATTTCATGACATGTTTCATTTTCACGGTCCAGAGCGAAGAGAAAGAGGAGAGAGAAAAAGGTGTCACGATTTCGTGACATGTTTCATTTTCGCGGTCCAAAGCGAAGAGAGATTGTACGAAAGAAAAAGTGTCGTGATTTCATGACATGTCACATTTTTGTGACTTGAAAAGAGCAGGAAGGCAGAGAAGGAAAAGTGTCATGATTTCACGACATGTCGCATTTTCGCAACTTGAAGAGAGCAGGAAGGAACAAAATGAAAAAGTGTCACGATATCGCGACATGTCACGTTTTTGCGACCCAAAGGCTAGAGATAGAGCAAAGGAGAAAAAGTGTCACGATATCGCAACATGTCCCGATATCGTGACATGTCGCATTTTTGTGACTCAAGGAGGAGAGAGAAAGTTATAAGGCAGAAGTGTCACGATATCACAAAAAAAGTAAAAAGGAAGAGTAAGGAGGCAAAAGTGTCACGATATCGTGACATGTGTTTTCACGGGTGC
The DNA here is from genome assembly GCA_028583015.1 of Wollemia nobilis. Classification (NCBI taxonomy): domain Eukaryota; kingdom Viridiplantae; phylum Streptophyta; class Pinopsida; order Araucariales; family Araucariaceae; genus Wollemia; species Wollemia nobilis. The sequence goes on from JAQPPZ010000188.1 coordinate 339,670, forward strand.
AAGAAAAAAAACAAAGCAAGGAGGTGAAAGTGTCATGATATGATGACATGTTGTGTTTTTGTGAGCTAAGTAGAGAACCCAACCGAAATAAGATATGTGACCGTTAACTAAAGTTACATAGCAGTTACAAGGGACGTTACTGTTGGTCATCAAATCCGCACAGGAAAGGACTTTCGGTGGGGTTTGCACGCCCTGGACCTGCGACCAACGTTGAAAGGCCGAGGGGAAGAGATGCCCCTCGTGCCAATCTCCGAAGAAAGGCCGGCTCCTATACTAATCTACTTTTGGGGTTTGAGACAAGAGTGCAGGAAAGAAATAAAAGGAGTTCGGGTTAGAGAAAGAAATAAAAAGGGTAAGGGTTAGAGATTGATGATTTAAGGTGGGGAAGAACAGGAAGCACGATCACTCACTAATAACTCGAATAGCAGCAAGAAACACCAAGAATAACATGAAAGAAACGAAATGCCGAACTTCCTATGTATCCTCTGGACGGGTTCGCAGGGTTCTCCTTTCTCTTCTCGCTGGAATTCAGGATTTAGAGTAACAGCGATTGAGATAAGGGAATAACAGAAACCTCAATCCACCAGGCAGCATAAAAGAAGGCGACAAGGCGTTTTTCCTCTCCTATGTATCCTTCAGGGCGAATTTCAGGGGTTCAGTCCCCAATCGCACACCGGATTCAGGATTCAGAGTCTCAGTAGGCGAATGAGAAAAGACAAAAGAATTAAGCACAGAAGGCAGCATAAAAGAGAGAAATGGAGTACAAAAATCTTTAGTATTAGACGCAGGACATCAAGTTACAGCAGCTTTCTAGCAAAAAGTTCCCCCCATTTTACATTGCAAAGCCTGGGTTTTTATAGAGGACCCGACCCTCTGAGTCATTATTACAAAATCGACGGAGTACACCCTCGGGCTCTGAGAAATCGGCTCCTCGCGACTGCTGCGACTGAGTTTTCAAATCGGTTGTCGAAACTGGCAACTGTGACCGGGTCAACCATGGAAACATTCATTTAATGCACCGCTCGAGTGTCCCTGGCTTCTGGATGCTGCCTTTGAGTGATCATTATGCCCGTCGGGTTTTACTCCGAGGACTGTTACGTCCCTTTCGTTTGCCAAGAATGGTCAGCGGACTTATCGGGCAAGAAAGGGGGGTACTTATAAGGGACGTTTGATCACCTTGGGAAGCTGCCCGCCTTGGAACGTGGGCCCAAAAAGTGCTTCGCTACATATCCGCCTCGCCAAAGCCTTGGGCCGAAGTAGATTCTCCTTGATTTGTTCTTCGCAAAATAATGCTTCGTAGAAACTACTTCGGGGATGTTGAGTGCCGAGCGGATTCCATCTTTGAAGTGGGGCTCTTTGTCCTTTGTCGACGAAACTGCTTCGATTGGGAAATGTTTCGGCCCGATTCTTTTTCAAAACTACGGTTCGGGGAATATCCTCCCGAAGCACTTCACATTCTTCGAAACATTGCCAATTTGCTTCGGGCACCACCGCTTCGGGTGAAAACTGGCCGAAGTAGGTGTCAAAAATACTTCGGGCCCGAAGTAGTTTCCTTACCTTAGCTGATTTGAATTATGCTTTCCTCCTTCGGCGAAGTTGTTTGAATGTTGCTTCGCAAAACTTTCGCCCGAAGTGGCTGCTGAAAATGCTTCGGGTGCGAAGCGTTATCTTTGTATTTTCTTCGACGAAATTACTTCGCAAGGTTTTCGCCCGAAGTGGTGATGAAAAGTGCTTCGGGCCCGAAGCTCTTTTCACATTCTCCTCCTTTTCTCTCGGTGAAGCTATTTTCCTTGGCCTATTTGGTAGCGAAGCTCTTTCTTCTTCATTTTATAAAAGGGGCGATAGGGAGAGTCAAAATTGCTGCAACTTAAAATAAAAGAAAAACTTTCAACAAGGAAATATTATACAAAAATTCTACTATTCTTCTACCCCTTGTATAATGTGACAAAAAGTGTCAACATTCTTGGCGGCTCGCGGGGTGACGAGCTCGCCTCGGCAAAAGAACCCTTTAGTCCTGATCCATTGGGCTATGGAGTCACTGATCTCCCCCAGATCCTGCTTCTGCGGTCTGTCCCTCTTCTTGCTCCTCTTCTCCTTCTTCTTCTTCTTCTTCTTCTTCTTCTTCTTCTTCCTCCTCCGGTGCGGCTTCTGGCTAGGGCGATGGTTCGAGGCGATCACGGATGCGCTTCATCATTCTTCGGACATGAGTCCAGGCACTCTTTTGGAATGGCTCTTGATCCTGTAATGCCTTAACCAAAATGCAAAACCGATCAATTTGCCCGATGTCAGCATGTTTGGCCCTGATGAATAAATCATTTAGGCATGCGACCATCTTGCAGTATCTCAAGATGAAGTCGGTCACCTGCCCTTCTGAGATCGGCTCCGCCCACCCGTCTATCTCCGAGACATCACCCTCGAACTGGAGCCAGACTGGCTTGAGGTCATCTTTAGTCAGAAGGTTCCCATCATCATCTGTGAAACTCGGGAAACCCAAGGAGGAAAGGTCCTAAAAATAACTCATCGAGGCGCGCTGCTCGTTGTCAAAAATGTCTTGGAGGCTTCTCGCCTTCTGAGCTTTTCGCACCTTGGAGAAGAAGGCGCGAACCGTGGCTTGAGCCGTGGACCAATCCCTAGCCGTCCGAGTCATCGCAGTGACCTGCAAGTCTTGATATTTCGTATTTTGGACGTCGAAGGCTAACTTGAGCCGACGCCTGGCTTTCTACGTGACCTCATCAATGATTGGCCCTCCTTCGGCAATAGCCTGCTGGGCTTCTGTGATGAAGGTTAGTATTATGAGGGCGCTGGAACACCGAGACCTAAAATTTTTGAGCAAGTGGGCACGAATCTCCTTGATTCTGCTCCTATCGAACACCGTCAGGTCTTCCTTTTCGTACAGCTGGGCCTGCATTTGTGCAATTCTGTCTTCCAGCTCCTTGGCCTTTAGATCATTCTCGATCTGTTTCTGCGCTTGGCTCTCGACTGTAGACTGGAGCTGTTGAACCTGTTGTTTTAGGGCGCGCGTTTCCTTTTTCATGGCCTTGCACTGCTCCTCGGCCTCTGCCAACTTGGAGCGGACCCTCGCCAAATCTTCTTCTAGCTTAACATTGGCGGCCTCGGCCTCGATCCTGCGCTGGTTGGCGATGACTGCATGAGCCCTAAAGGTCTCAATTCGGACATGCATGGATGCCGATTCGTTATCTACATTCAGATGCACCAGGTCCTTAGGTGTTTCTTGGTAATCATAGTCTGCTGGAGTCATTTCATCCAGAGGCTTTTGTACCTTGGGGACCTTCTTGATTTTATGCATCTTCCCAGCTTTCAAATCAAACACGGTGCATTTTTCAACTTGGGTTGTCGCTTGCCCCCTTTTCTTTCTCGCCTCCTTCAGGATTTTGTCGGTATTCTACCGAGCTTGGAGCAGCTTCTCGGCAAGGGGGCATTCCTTGATCAAGGACATCTCAGAATCAAACAAGGCTGGGTCACTAGCCAAAGGAGTGAACAAATATAGGGAATGGATGGGGGATGCCTCGCCAGAAGGTCCGACGGTGGGTGTAGCGGGCATTTCGGTAATGGCGGCCACATCATGCGAGACAAGGGATTGGGTGGTGGGGCTCGGTGTCGAAGCGATACCTCCGCTTCTGCTAAAAATCAAGGGGGTGGCAGCGCGAGTGGGCGAAGTGACTTCAATTGACTTATCTCGGCCGGGATCGTGGGATGGACTTGGACTAGCCACGGGTGACGCGTGATGGGGCGATGGGCTACGTAGGGGAGACTGGTGAGAACTCTCGGCCGTGGCCGTAGGGGGCATGGGTGAGTCTTGAGCAAGGGGCGGAGAACGCGTACCTGAGTGCCCTCCTGGCATTGTGGCAGTGGTGGCTTCTAGTGTAGCCGCATCTTGTTCTTCCTCTGCTTCGGCATCTCCAACCTCCATGGTTTCCGCCTCAGCATCCCCTTCAGACTGGAGGAGTTCCTCCACATTGATGGCATCGATATTCGAGCCTGTTTTGGCGTTTGGTGGCGCTACGTCTTCAACGTTTGCTTTGGATGGACCAGGTGTAGACCGTCCAGTGGAGGGGCTCTGAAAACCTGTACGGGGTCGCTTCGGAAAGCGCGGGGGCACTGAGCCTTGTTCTGGCCTCTTCCTCTTTGTTCTGACCAGTGGTTGCTCTGACTCTTCGGAGCTAGTGTCTTGGCCTCCCACAGGTACTTGAGGTGGCCTCCGTGGTGTGGCTTTGGCCTTTTTCTCCTTCTTTGGCTCTGAAGTCTTGCTTTCTTTTCTTGGGCTTTCGCCCGAACCTGGAATAGCTGGAGGAATGAGGTCGACGAAGGACAGAGGCTTCCATGTCCCGGCATTGGCCTCATAGACCGCTATGAAGTCTTTGTCAGATGACAAAAGACCGTAAGAATTTGTCTTCCGATGATGGACCCTCATTATCCACCACTCTCTTAGTTGGGCTACGTCCCAATCCTTCGTTGCTTCCTTCAAATCATCCTTTGCCTTCTTCCAGAAGGTAGAGTTGGGGCTCGGGAGAGGGTGCCGAACTGAGTCATATGCGACCTCCATCGGGTAGAACTCATGCCAGGGAGGTAGCGTTTCCATTTTCTCCAAATGCCACTCCAGATCCTTCCCATTAGGATTGTTCCTTTGCTCCACAATTTCTGGATAGGGGCAAGCGTGGAAGTTCTTAAATCGCAGATGGTCCCTCATTACCCCCAAGGGGTCATAGAGCCATTGCTGAGGAAGCTGGATTAGGCCAAAATTGGCGAGTTTCTCCTCCAAGAAAACACTTTGTTTGAGGGCAAACACCTCGATAACTCCCATTTTGAAAGGGAAATCATAGGTGTGAGCCCATTTTCGTCCATGGCCATAAATGGCGTTTGTTGCATCACTCTGCCGAGCGACCTCCAATGCGAACTGGTATTCGGAGGGATAGACTGGCAGCAGAAAAGGCTTCCCTATGAAGCCGAATATGCGAATTACAAGCCCCTGGGTCAGCTGAAAAATGTCTCCCCTCCTTTCTTGTACCACCTTGTCTCTTAGGAGGAGGGGAACCCGAGGGGAAGACCCTGTTAGCATGTGCATTGCAGGTCCCAAAAATTGTTGATTAAAAGAATAATAGGACTCCGTCTTCAGTAGGAGAGGGGTCCACTGGTATACAGGCAGAGGATTTCCATCCTCGCCGCTTGCCGTAATGGCAACATAAGGGAAACTCTTATGTACATGGAAGAAAAATAACCAAACAAGAAGAGAACAGGGCGAAAAGTACTTATTTGTCCCAGCATTCTTCATGCTGGTGAGCCGCGTATGTAGGGTCCTGGCCACCCACTCTACCTAGTCAAAAAATATTGGGTTGGTACTTGGCCTCGAAGCATCAGGGGCATAAAATTCCCCTCTGGAAATACACTCGGCCAAAGACACCTGCCATGGGTGCACCGAAGCGTCGGTAGATAGGCCTGCCACCCATGCAATGATGGAGAAGATGTCGGCATTTTTGAAGGCCTCCAAGGGTAGGGGCATTCGGGGCAATTTGCCCGAAGGGAGCCCACTTTTGAGGCTCTGTTGCAAAAAGTTGATTATGTAGTTGGAGGACGCGAACCTCTCCATTTGTTCGCTAAGAATAACGTTGCAAACCGTATACCCCTTAGGAGGGCCCTGCTGTGGCGCAAAGGCTGCCTGGACATCTTCCTTCAGGATGGAGAACAGCTTGCAACCGGAGGCGTCCACCACTTGCCTGGAGTCGGGCTGATAGTTCCGTGCGATGGCATCAATTAGCTCAGGGCAGTGATGCGTGGGGGGCGTCAGATACCAGTATATCTGAGAGTAGTAAGCGGCAGCCCTTTTGTTGTCTGTCGAGAGCCTGCTCTTCATGAACTCGATGGTGCTTCTGAGTTCGGCCACGCTCCTTGACAGCTTGGTGTCTCTGATTCGATCCCATGCATCAACTGGCGGTTCTTCAGGCTGCTCATCCCCATAATCCTCTCTTTCTCTCATGACTTGTTTCTCAGGGCGACGGCTAACATCAACCTTCTTCGGCCCTTTGTCATGGCCCTTTGCTTTTGGCTGCTCGGAGGCCACCACTTCTGGTTCCTTCCCCTTTTCCTTGGAGTTCTTCTTTCCCATGGTGCTAGGGGTGATGAAAACAATGCGGAGGGCTTCGGGATTGGAGGCTTTGAAGCGCAAGATAGGAGAGTTTGAAGGCTAGTAGCGAAGTTTGCATGAATTATCGGGCAAATAGCTTCCTTACTACTGGAGCCTACGTTATATAGCCGTAGAAGGCAACCACCAGTATTTATGGCACTTGCCATAATTAACTTCGCATCGCTTCATCCAATTCGCCGCATGGTGGAGTGGTACACAAGGCTGTGTGCTATGATGATTGCGGCTTGCTTTGGAAGCGTGACCCTCTGCCACTTTGTACCCGAGTGTGAACTTTTTGCCTAACCGAATCCTTAGAGGACGTACCTACCACCTTTTCATTTAACTCGCCTGCTTCGGACGCTTTTGAAGGTGGCTATCGACACGTTCCCCTAGGCACGTTTTAAATGCTCCCACCCTTTTGTCGCTGAGTTGGTGAAGTCGAGGTCAGGGTTGAAGTGCTTCGGGGTGAACCCTTGGTGCGAGTTGTTTCTTTCATGCTTCGGGCCCGAAGTGATTTCCTTCGTAGGAGAACTGCTTCGCTTGGACTCCCCTCGGTGGAGCGTTCCTCATACCTTGGTCTGAATTTTGTTCGGTCGACGGGCTTCGCTGTGAGCTATTTCCCATTGGCTACTTCGCACGCTCAGCGCCCGAGCTTCTCTTTTTTTTTTTTTTTAGTTGGAGTTGCCGAAGTAAAACTCGACCCGAGCTTCCCAGCAACACCTTATTTGTTAGCTGAACTATTTACACTATTCACAAGCTTGCGGCATAATAGGCATGCCGCCACCATGAACTCAGCTTCGGGTAATTATCCGGTAAACCTGCAGTGTCCGGACCAGATCTGATTGTACTTTAGCAGATCTTTGAAGTTTGGCTGGACCCTTCCCGAAGTTGTCCATGCTGCGAACCAGAAGCAATGCAACCGATTTCCATTCCTGCTAGTGCCCAGATTATTGGCGAAGGAGTTCGCCAGTTGAAAGCCTTCTTGGGGCATCGGTCTTAGGGATAGTCGGAACCAATACCAGACCCAATGCCAGAATTCTCCAGATTCTTTGAAATAAAGGTCGGGTACAGGTTCTTCCTCCCTACTGATATGGTAACAAGGTTCCTCCGACGAAGAGTAGTCCTCCAGAGTTCCTTCGGGCTCATCCTCTGAATCGGACAGGCTTGATGAGCTTTGGCTGAACACTTGCATGCCATCTCTTGGGATACAAAAAGGGTGCAAAAATGTGCCCTCTTTGTTCTCGGGTCCTACCACTCGAGTCTGCTCCTCTCCTCGGTTCATCTTTTGATGAAGATCACAAGCAGCCATGTTGTTCATTAGGTGGGCCGTGCTCGCGTACTCCCATTGTTGGGCTAATATGAGGTCTGCCTCCTGAGCTCCAAATGATTGCATCTCAGGCCTCGGCTCAGTGTGAGGAATGCCCCATGATGAGTACTGCGTTGGCCGGACAGGAGCAGTAATTATCGGAGGAAGCGACGGAGTTTCTCTCCACTGCCACTTTCTCGATAGGAGCAAAAGTTGTTCCGCTCGTATTGCCTCCTCAAATATTTGAGGAAACCTTCGCTCCCCTGATTGTAGTAGAATGAGGCTTACGTCCGGGTGGAAGGCCCGAACATAGAAGAGATGGGCTTGGGCGGGCGTCGGTTGGATCTCCAGCGGGATTCTCTTCCAACTCCTGTAGAATCGGACATTGAAGTCCGTGATATCTTCCGAAGGTGCTCTCTTGATGGTGGAGAGGTATGCGAAGAGATGGAAGGGGTCCTGAGAGCCATCGAACATTTCGATCAATGCCCTCGCTAAGTCATCCCATGAGTAGATGCTTTTGGGCCTGAGCAATCTGTACCACCGCAGCGCCCTTCCTTCCAATGATAAAACAAGAAGTCTGATCATGACATCTTCATGGATAATGTCATGGAGGGTCGCTAAATCGGCAACATCTTCAAGGTGCTCTCGGGCCATTCCCGTGGTGCCGCTGTATTTTGACAACGATTTCAAAGCACTTTTGGGAATCTCATGGTAGCTTTGGATATTTAGGGGGCCTGGATCGTTCCAGCTAGGAAAGCTTCTCCCAGCCATTACGACAGCAGCCTATGGAAATTGCGGTTGTCGCCACTGAGTCGGAGTTGTTAGGTGGACATTCTTTCTCCGCTTATGAGGTCAAGGCTGCTCATCGAACCTTGATTCCTCCGGGATATCTTCTTTCAGATTTGATAGGCACCTACGACCAGGAAATCTGGATCTTCAGCTCAACTGAGTCGCCAGGTGATTTTATCAGATGAAGACAGGTCAGAGATTCACCGAACTCGGACCTTCTTAAGACACGAGGAGTCCTGGTTATAAAAACCAGGTTTAGGCAATGGTCTTTACGACTTTAGAGATTTTTGGGTAAAACAGAGTCGCCAGATGCTAAGAGTCTTTTAGTAATGAGAGCATCGATTCTCACTACTACTCAGATGATGAGACTGACCGGATCTCACCGGGAACTTGTTAGAACTACTGGCTCCGGTGAGGACGGGCTAGAAATTTTCTCAAATATGGGACCTTGGGTCCCACCGGGCGTGCCAGAAAATGTTGGTCATCAAATCCGCATAGGAAAGGACTTTCGGTGGGGTTTGCGCGCCCTGGACCTGCGACCAACGTTGAAAGGCCGAGAGGAAGAGATGCCCCTCGTGCCAATCTCCGGAGAAAGGCCGGCTCCTATACTAATCTACTTTTGGGGTTTGAGACAAGAGTGCAGGAAAGAAATAAAAGGAGTTAGGGTTAGAGAAAGAAATAAAAAGAGTAAGGGTTAGAGATTGATGATTTAAGGTGGGGAAGAACAAGAAGCACGATCACTCACTAATAACTCGAATAGCAGCAAGAAACACCAAGAATAACATGAAAGAAACGAAATGCCGAACTTCCTATGTATCCTCTGGACGGGTTCGTAGGGTTCTCCTTTCTCTTCTCGCTGGAATTCAGGATTCAGAGTAACAGCGATTGAGATAAGGGAATAACAGAAACCTCAATCCACCAGGCAAGCATAAAAGGAAGGCGACAAGGCATTTTTCCTCTCCTATGTATCCTTCGAACGAATTTTAGGGGTTCGATCCCCAATCGCACACCGGATTCAGGATTCGAGTCTCGAAGAGCGAACGAGAAAAGACAAAAGAATTAAGCACAGAAGGCAGCATAAAAGAGAGAAATGGAGTACAAAAATCTTTAGTATTAGACGCAGGACATCAAGTTACAGCAGCTTTCTAGCAGAAAGTTCCCCCCCTTTTACATTGCAAAGCCTGGGTTTTTATAGAGGACCCGACCCTCTGAGTCATTATTACAAAATCGATGGAGTACACCCTCGGGCTCTGAGAAATCGGCTCCTCGTGGCTGCTGCGACTGAGTTTTCAAATCGGTTGCCGAAACTGGCAACTGTGATCGGGTCAACCGTGGAAACATTCATTTAATGCATCGCCCGAGTGTCCCTGGCTTCTAGATGTTGCCTTTGAGTGATCATTATGCCCGTCGGGTTTTACTCCGAGGACTGTTACGTCCCTTTCGTTTGCCAAGAATGGTCAACGGACTTATCGGGCAAGAAAGGGGGGTACTTATAAGGGACGTTCGATCACCTTGGGAAGCTGCCCACCTTGGAACGTGGGCCCAAAAAGTGCTTCGCTACATATCCGCCTCGCCAAAGCCTTGGGCCGAAGTAGATTCTCCTTGATTTGTTCTTCGCAAAATAATGCTTCGCAGAAACTACTTCGGGGATGTTGAGTGCCGAGCGGATTCCATCTTTGAAGTGGGGCTCTTTGTCCTTTGCCGGAGAAACTGCTTCGGTTGGGAAATGTTTCGGCCCGATTCTTTCTCAAAACTGCGGTTCGGGGAATATCCTCCCGAAGCACTTCACTGTTTTCGAAACATTGCCAATTTGCTTCGGGCACCACCGCTTCGGGTGAAAATTGGCCGAAGTAGGTGTCAGAAATACTTCGGGCCCGAAGTAGTTTCCTTACCTTAGCTGATTTGAATTATGCTTTCCTCCTTCGGCGAAGTTGTTTGAATGTTGCTTCGCAAAACTTTCGCCCGAAGCGGCTGTTGAAAATGCTTCGGGTGCGAAGCGTTATCTTTGTATTTTCTTCGACGAAATTACTTCGCAAGGTTTTCGCCCGAAGTGGTGATGAAAAGTGCTTCGGGCCCGAAGCTCTTTTCACATTCTCCTCCTTTTCTCTCGGCGAAGCTGTTTTCCTTGGCCTATTTGGTAGCGAAGCTCTTTCTTCTTCATTTTATAAAGGGGCGATAGGGAGAGTCAAAATTGCTGCAACTTAAAATAAAAGAAAAACTTTCAACAAAGAAATATTATACAAAAATTCTACTATTCTTCTACCCCTTGTATAATGTGACAAAAAGTGTCAACAGTTACAAAAGAAAATCATGCAGCTAATTTAAGAATAGTCGAAGAAGGAGAAATTGAACAGTCGTATAAATAGAATCGAATATGCATGCATGCACAGAAAAGAATACGAACAATCATGATCAAGAAGATGAATAGTCATGGTAGGGGTATATGTGTAAATTCGTAACATGCATCGTGTTTGACGAAAAGCCTACCCTATATATATACAAAAGCAGTTACAGTCATAAGGCATTACAACTGACAAGTGGCGCATGAGAAATGAAATAAGGAGTTACAACTAGAGTTACAAAAGTACAATATGGTTATAAAAGGAGGTTTGCACGGAGGATTTAGTGAAAGTGTGGAAATAAGGGCATTGAAAGAGTGTTGTAAGAAGAGTATCAAGCAGAGCAGTGAGAGCCATAGAAGAGCAGTAAGTAGAGTTTGAAGAGTGTGTGTTTTGGTGAAGAGTGAGAGAGGTTGGGTTAGCAACAGACCAGTCAGGGTCTTGTATAAGCGAAGGCATTCTTATGTCAATTTGATAGTTTCAAAAGTGCAGTTCAAGTTGGTGCTTGAATTAGGGGTTGGTGCTCCTTTCTGTTGGTGTAGATAAACCAGGGGTTGGTGCTCCTTCCAGTGGGTGCTGGTAAAGTGATTGTAAAATTGTATTTTGCAAAGGCTAAATTTGGATGGGAATCCAAGCAGTCATTTTTGAGGAGTAGCCAAATTGATGAACCTCGTTACATCGTGTGTTGTGGAATTCTCTCTTGTTATATCTACTTTATTGAGTTTTAAGTTTTCTCTATTTTGGCATTAATAGTTGAAGATTTAAGTTTTTAATAGCTACACTGATTCACCCCCCCATCTCAGTGTCATTGTGAGACTAACATTCTATGTACCCAGTTCCCTCATGGAGTTCAAACCCGTCACATATTGCTCTAATTTTGGTCCCACAACAACCATCTCCAAGTTTTCCATAGTTACCCACTCCATAAGAACCCCAACATCCTTCATCGATTCCTTTTCCAACATTATCGGTGCCTCTGACCCCATTACCACTACCCACACCGTCAACATCTTTGTCTCTGCTAATGCACCCTGTGTCATCTAATATTGATCCTCTCACAGTGTTATTACAGGAGGTGAAATCTAATAATGCAACCTTAAGAACAATATCTAATGAGCTTACAACAGTAAGGAAAAATTAAACAATGGCTGAATTTCAATCATGAAGATTCTAAAATCTATCGATCACTTGAGAGCAAGCATCTGCTAGTAGAGGCCCTAAAAATAACACAATAGTGATAGCAAATGAGGAGACTAGTGCAACAGAAAAGGCGTACTGGTGTTCAATGTGCAATAATCCTAATGGAGAAGAAACTTGCATGGTGCATATGAATTACATACAAACACTAGCAAAAAGCTCTACCGATGAAAAAGTAAATATGACTAGGGAAGTTGACCACAACTTTATTATTCCATATTTGGAGCAAGTTTTGGTTCTTACAAGATACGAGAAAAAACTAGTGAATGTAGACCCAACTGAGCTTGATTCATTGAAGGTACCCATGGAGCTGAAAGTGCAGAATGAAAAGCAGAAACCCATAGCAAAAGCACCTAGAAAAAATACTAGAGAACAAGGCTCTGTCAAGCTATAAGATTTGTTGCCTAAGCAACCTTAAGAAAAGATACAAACTAAGACATCAACTTTGCAACCAATAATAGATGCTCAAGTTCCAAGTGAAACAAAGGAGTAGGCCAAGGAGTGACTCAAGTACCCATCATTGACAAAGAGGCGGAGAGTAGAAACCACTAAATAGTACCAGGATAAGTACAAATACGTTATAGAAGAAAAATCTTGGACTGTTTCAAGTTATAATATTGTGGAAGAAATGAAAAGGATACCTATGAAAATAATTCTATATGATGCACTTCAGTTTCCCAAAAAAGTTGACCTGTTGCAATAATATTTGAAGATTTCTAAGGAGCAAAAGATAAATCCTTCTCAAATATTCTTGGTGCAAGTGCTTCCAACTTTGGCCATGGGAAAAAATAGGCCTCCTCCATTTTATTAGTCACTCAGAATGGAGGGGTGGATTGTGCATAATTGTATGATCAACTGTGGTGCTGCAACTACTGTCATGCCAAAGGCAGTATGTGAAATAATGGGGATGGAATACACAAGGAGTAGCCTAGGAGTGTTGCATATTGAAAAAACTCTGATCAAGATAGTGGGAGTAATCAAAGACATTCTCATTGTCTTTCATAGTATGACATAAATCATTGTCATCCAAGAAGTGGTAGTTGTTGACTTGGAATCTTACTTCAGAATGTGCCTTTCGAGGGAGTTCATCATGAAGTTGGGAGGATACCTTTCCTTGGACTACTCGCATTTGGATATACCTTTCAAAGGAAAGCGAATTCACATATGTAATGAGAAGCCTTCAACTTTTCATATTGAAATGTCGGAGGAGGAAGAGGAGTCTCAAGGTGTAGTTAGCATGATGATCGAGGAATTGAAAGAGGTTGATTTGATGGAAGAAGCATTAGATGAACTTCACCTTGAGGATGATTTTTTGCTCATGGATTTTAATGCAATGATTGAAACAAAAATTGGCTCTTACACTATAACCAAGCCAAAACAATTTGAGGAGAAAGTCTTTGAGTCCTTGGAATCGGTTGCTAACAAGTTATGGAAGTTGTACTTTGATGGTGCAAGGTGTAAGAATGGTGTAGGAGCTAGCATTGTGTTAATCTCCCCTAAGGAATTACAAAAGACTTATTCTTATAGGTTGACTTGGAGTTGCACAAATAATGTAGCTAAGTACGAAGCATTGTGCCTTGGATTGAAAAAGGCTAAAAAGTTGGGCATCAAGTAATTGCAAATTTTTAGCGACTCTGAGCTTATTGTTAATCAGACCACTTACAAGTGTGTATAAAAGCAACATTACTTGAAATACTATCATAATAGAGTGTGGTATTTGTTTAAATATTTCACAGCCTTGAAAATTTAGGTGATTCCCAAGGAATATAATAAACATGCAAACATTTTAGCCTCTCTTGGTGTAAATTATTCTCTCGCAGAGCAGGTCATATGAAAGCCTAATACTATCAGGGTAATTTATAGATATTTAGTCCCAAAAAATAATCTCTATTGGAAAGCATGTAATAATGTTGAACAAATGGTCAATTTCCTGCTCGAAGAAGCTTATAACACAGATGATAGAGTGCTTGCTAAGGAAGAGAAAAAGGGGATGCTCCAATTAAAGAACAATCATATTCCTAGAGTTCTAATATCACTAGAGATTTTATTTGATAAAAATGATGAGCCGAAAGACATATAATTAAGGTAGATGTAAAGGAGTATAAGGAACTACAGCTAGAACCTGAAAATATTATCAATATTAGAATTGATTGCATGCCAGAAGAATTGGAAGGAATTAAGAACTTGTATTATGAGTACCCATACATAGTGGCATGGAGCTATCATAATTTGAAGGGTTATGATAAGAATGTGATCCATAATACTATAGAATTATAGGAAGGGGTAACACCTTTCTGGTAGAAGCAACACCCTGTCAATCCCAAAATCGAAGTGCTTATGAAGGTAAAGTTGTTTAATATGTTGGAGGTGAAGATAATATATTCAATCAAGCACTCAACATGGGTGGCAAATCTAGTACCGGTATGAAAGAAGAACGGAGATATTCAGTCATGTGTTGAATTTCACAATTTGAATTAGGTATATTTAAAATATCATTACCCCTTATCACAAATTGATCAAATTCTTCATGTGGTGGCCGGTATGTAGAGGTTCTCATTCTTAGATGGATTCTTCGGTTATAATCAAATTTGGTGAAATATGAGGACCAATATAAAGCAAATTTCACTTCCAAGTGGGGTACATTTGCCTACCAATGTATGCCATTTAGACTCTTAAATGTTGGTACTACTTTTTAGAGGGATATGGACATCACTTTCGATGAATTATTGAATAGAATTATTGTGATATATATTGTTGATATGATTGTATTTTCACATCATAGAGAATACCACGTTTTCCATTTGAGGCAGGTGTTTGAAAAGTGACATGAATTTAGGATTTCTATTAATCCAAAAAAAAATATATTTTCTATCAAATAAGGAAAGTTGTTAGGTCATGTGATCTCATAATAATGGTTGGCAATAAATCCTGTAATATTTGAGGCACTTTTGAAGCTTCCATTGCCTTATAAAAAGAAGGGTCTGCAATATTGTTTTGGTAAGATAAATTTCATTCGAAATTTTATTGTTGACTTTGCTCAGGTTGTGAACCCTATGACTGATCTTTTAGAGAAATATGTTGAGTTTAAATGGACTAAGACAAGAAAATAGGCTTTCAAGTAAATCAAGGAGAGGATTACTCAGGCTCTAGTATTGGTTAATCTTGATTATTCTAAAGATTTCATTCTTTATGCAATGGGCGAACAAGAAAGCTATGTTGCAGTGTTTAAATAGAAACAAGATGATGGGGAAGAGAAACCAATCATATTCTTGAGCCAAGTTATTTCCCCACATAAGGAGAAGTATAACTTTGTTGAGAAACAAGTCTACGCAATAATGAAATCATTGTAAAAATATTGACACTTCGTTTCTCTAAGCAAAATAGTTGTTTATGTCATACATCCTGATGTTCAAAATTTTATACTTCAAGGAGAACTAGGTGATAAAAGGGTAGGGTGGGTCTCAAATATTCAAGAATATGATGTGGAGATCCGACTAAAAAAGCTAGTTCATGGGTCAACTTTGTGCCAGGAAGGTTCAAGTTGCAAGCTCTCAAGTATGTTTTGTTACTGAATGGATTATTTCATAAGAATATTGATGGAGTTCTTGTCAGATGTGTAAAAATGTTTGACAAGGAGAAGATATTAGAGGAATTTCATTTTGGACGTGGTCAATGTGGAGGAAGACCCATAGATTTAAAGATTATCTGAGTAGGTTATTTTTGGCCCACTCTATTCACCAATGCTCATAAAATAAGCCAGCAATGTGATAGCTATTAGCGATACATTGGCAGAATCATAAAAGGGGCATTGCCTCTATGCCCAATCCAAGTGGAAGCACCTTTTCAACAGTGGGTTCTTGACTTCATTGTATTTATTGATCCACATTATTCTGCAAAGCACAAGTAAATATTGAAGGCAACTAACTATTTTACTAGATGAGTAGAGGCTATTCCTACCAAGCAAGCTAATCAAGCAACTGTTATCTCTTTTCTAGAAGGGATCATCACTCGTTTTGGCGTCCTAGATTTGATTGTAACTAATAATGGCACTCCATTCATTGGGGTCAAAATCATAGAATTTTCTAGAAAATATGGCATTTATCTCAAGACATCGTCCAATTATTACCCGTAAGGGAATGTATTGGCCGAATCTACAAATAATTTTTTTTTGTGAATTTTAAAAGGGATGATGGGCACTAATAAAAGGAGCTGGCACTTATTTTTGAACCAAGCACTTTGAGTGGACTGTATCTTAGTGAATAAATAAATCAAAACTTTCCCGTATTATTTGTTTTATGGGAAAGAAGATGTTCTCCCTACTCATATTGAGTTGTCGGTGCTCCAAACATTGTAGCTATTTCAAGACAAAAATTAAGATTATGACCCTATGAGTGCAAGGTTGACACAATTATTGCAGTTGGAGGAGGATCAAGAGCAATCTTATCAAGTGTTTGTTGAGTATGCAAAAGAAATGCAAATATGGTTTGGAAAGAAAACAACTGAACACAATTTTTAGGTACGAGATTTAGTCCTTGAATAGAACAAAAAGAAGGCTAAGTTGGGAAAACATCACAAGTTTGATGCTATCTAGAAAGGTCCTTTTCAAATTGTTGTAGTAAATTCAGTAAATGCTTACTAACTTTGTGATTTGGAAGGTTATGACCTTCTGATTCTAGTAAATGGTTTCCATTTGAATGCCTATGTTCAAAGATGATTTTCAGATGAGGTACTATTGTGTACATATGTAAATACTTTTTTTATTACTTGTTTTTTACTTTCTAATGTTATTTATATATAAAAAAAAAAGGAAAAAGGAAAAATAAAAATAAGAGCAAGGTTTTGTTCTATTTTACTACAGCAAAGAAGCGAAGCACTTGCAAGAGTTTTCACCTGAGCAAAAAAATTAAAGCCACATGCGTCTCCTTGAGGCAGGTGAAAATAAATGTAAAATTTTTAAGTCACGTTCATCCTAAAGAAGGGATGACATGTTTGTTCACCCTTTTTTGGGGTGAACCCATGGATAGCTTTGATAGCGTGTTTGAGAAATGATAAAATTGGAGTTACTAACACGTTCGCCTAGGCGATGGGTACAAAATATGTTCACTCTTGCTTTGGGCGAACGCATTGGGCCAGGCGATGGAGAATTCATTTTTTGTATATATTCAAGAATATTATATATTAAAAAAAAGAGAAAATAAAGTTCATGCACTTATGTTTAAGGAGTTTTATTAATTGCAGTTCTTTTTAAAGGAAAAATCAAAATCGAGAATAAAAAAGCAGGAGTAAAGGAAAAATAGGCGAAATCATTAAAGAAGAAAATTTATTTAAGGAGGGCATTCGCCATGACCTTCCAAGAAAAATTGAAGTTTCCTTGAGGTGAAGAAAGGAAAATAAAAATAACTACTCTAATTTTGAAGGCATCTTCAAGAGAAGAAAGTTAGCGTGTGGTCCCAAATTGATTTTGCCAAGAAAAAGGAAATGAGTGCATTCCTGTTCGAAAGCATGTTGTAAATAAAATTGTGCCCTTGGATACATGGTAGTGATCGAAGAGCTGGAGCGAAGGTAAAAGGGTGTTCCATAAGAATTTATTTTAAAACGTGCATTGTGTCACATTTGTATTTTTCCAAGGAGCAACATGTATTTATTATTGGTTATTAAGCAGATGATTTAGCTTTCCAAGCAAGCTTCGGGTACCAGGGCATAGTTTTTGATAGAATTACATGGCAAATAAGGCACTCTTTTCCAAGAAGATCTAGAAACAAATCCAAGGAAAAATTGTTGGAGCATTAAAAATAGTTCTTGGATAACGGATCAATACCCACATTCTTTCGAAAGCGTTCAAGATTAATTTAGCATTTACTATGGCAGTTGTGGGAGTGCTCTATATAAAGGATGAGGTAAAATTTTGTAGTTTATAGCTCTTTTAAAAATATTTTACTGTTGTGCATTTCAAACTTTAGTTGCAAGAGTGTCCATAGAATATTCAGAGCTTTTGTCAAAGAAAAGAAAAAAATGAGGAAACGTAGTAAGGATCCCAAGGATGTTGCAGAGACTACAGATCCCAAGAAATCAAAAAATAAGGAAGGATGTTATAGGCCAAAAGGGGATCGAAATAATGACTATGTCGATTTGGACCCGTATGAGGACACTATGGCAAAAATTGGTGACTACCTCATTACTCACAAAGGCGTAGAAAGGTTAAGGCAGGATGTTGAAACGACGGTAAGCCAAGGAGTAACGCCAAACAATTGGCTCATAGTACCCTATAATTCATAGTTGTTCTGGACTTTATGTCCACCATTTCACCCTTACCCTGAGCTCATGTGGCTTATTTCCTAGTTCAATGACCCCTTCACCAGAGCTATTAGAAACACCAAAAGGGAGATTTTGTTTACTATCACCCCATATGAGGTTTGAGAAGCTTTTGCTTATGGATTGAAGCCCCCCTCTTACGCACTTAATAAAAAGTTGCATACTTATGAACAAGAGGATAGATACGTATCCATGATGACAATGCACCAATTTATGGAGACTCAACTAATTAAAGAGTCATCGATCAGGCAGCTTCCCAATTTGTCAAAGCTACTTTTAGAGTTCAAAATCTTGGATATATATTCGATGTTGATGTGGGTTGTTGGGTTACCCTCTAATGAAACTATGCATAAATTGCAGGTGGCCTTAGCACAATGTATTTGTAAAGTCAAATTTTATCCTCCCTTGGCCATGAGGTAGGGCAACAATCCCATTTTCTTTGATTGTACCAACTTTATTTACCAAAAGTTAAAATTTCAATTGGAAAAGATGTAGATTGGGGAGTCAAGGTTGTTTTTGCATATATCATTTTTGGTGTGGTTTTTCTTCTTTCAACTATAGCGGTGCTTCCATTTTATTGTAGTTACACAGGTGGGTGAGAAAAATGAACCCCTACTGGTTTATATGTTGACTTCCATTTTTACAAGAAGGGTGTCATTTTATAGCTTCAATAGTTGGTTTTTGGGACCTACGATAGAATTGATTTGTGGTACATGTGAAAGAGTGCCACGGAATTTAAGAGATGTAGTTGTTGCACAAAAAAAGAGTGATATTTTTTGCTTACCCAAGGTGTAGTAGTGCGAATTTTTGGTTTTATGGGTAAGCCATTTTTGTTGCCATATTTTGCTATAGAGTATGTGTTATCCATGGAGGTAGTGCACCAGTTGGATTACGTAAATGATGTGTATGGAGCTGGGTGTGGAGAGAAGACCACATGCAATATGCCCTTTAGATTCGTCAATATAGAAGTGAGCCAAGTAGGACAGAATTAGCTCCTAACAATAGTGTTTCAATATTTGGGCCTAATTGAGTTATTGTAGCACTAGAGATATGGCCCTTTGATTAAATTTCTAGCAATCGTAAATACCAAATATTTTCATTGCTGCCCTCGGTTGGATATCCAGAAGAACAAGAATAATGTTGATGGGCTAGATATGAATTGGCACGTTGAAAAAATAACAATGCTTCCACCTTGGCATGATTATTATGAGCAATATGTAGAATATAATATGGCCCAATATAATATGTAGATCCCTTTATCAAGTTTGTTCAGTCAGGTTCAGGAGAACGATCCTGACTGGACTGAAGAAAATATAATGAACTAGTGGATAATGCATGTTCACCGAGGGAAGTAGACTACTCCTTGTGGGCTAAAATTGGATGATCAATTCTTAGAAACTTATGATAAATGTTGACTCATATCAGTTGGTCGTCTTTGCTAATATTTTGCAACAAAGCTTCCAACACTTTTATAGTGGTGAAGGCAAAACTGAAGGAGGAAAACCATCAGTAGAGGAGGATATTCCAGAGGAAGAGGAGTAGTAGTATGTATTTTTATGGAGGTCACAATGGTAAAAACCAAAGGTAGAATAGATGCCTGCACCAGAAAAGCAAAATGTGCTAAAGGTGTCCCCCATTTCCCAAAATGGTGAAACTGCCCAGGACTAGTGTTGTTGCTATTTTTTTTGTAGAGATTTTAGTCACCTCAGTTGTTATAGTTTTAGGTGTTTCGATTGTAGTTATTAATCCCTCACACACAGAAGATCTCCCAACTAAAGTTGAGCAAGTGTTTCCAATGGTTCAAGGATAGGAGGAATATCACCAATCAGAGAGCTCTCACGTGGAGGTCATGGATGGAGAGGAGAACCTGAATGTTGAATAGAGGGTAGAAATGTAGCATGAAGAAGTAATTTATCAATCACCTCCATTGCCACCTCACATAGTGCTTGCACCTGAAGGTATGTCTTCTCTTCCTTCTTCTTATCTCTCGAAGCATGTAGTGACTTCCATTTCACTTCCTTTTGTTTCACTTCCACCATCCTCTATATTCATTTCTCTACCCTTTGGTATGCCTTCCACGTCTATTTATATCCCATATTCTTCTATTGTCGAAGTCACTATGGCTCCTTCTTTTATCCCCATTCCTTCATACTCCGTTTATTTTAGTCCGTACGTATCAGTTTTTGAATTCCTTTTTGTGTCCATCCCCTTTCGTTGCCGCCACTACCACCATTAAGGATGTAAGTATGCAAACTCCTACTAGAGTAATCATAACTATGGTTAAACCTGGATCATATATCTAAATCATCATGTCAGTTTCCCCTCTTCTCACTATTTCATTCACCCCAATTGAGCCTAGTTTTTAAGATGTTTTAGTCTTTTTCACCCGATTTTTAGAGTTGCAAACTATGCCCAAAGTTAAAGTGGCACAAAAAAATCCTAACATAGAAAATATTAACAGGGCACACTTGAGCTCTTCATAGTGGTTGAAGAGCATGAGACACAAAGAAGCCTCAGCTCTGGCTCTACCAATTAAAAAAGTTTCCTTTGATCCTATTGCCATGGAGTCTCACACAACTAAGCTCACTCCCTTGGTCCAAAATTTGCAAGGGAAAATGTTACGCAATGATTACACCAATGAAAATATCACAAAATACCTCACCAAGATAAATCCAGTAGAAAATATGGGCAATATTCAAGCTGATATGAGCTCAGTATATTTACATAGTGAACATTTTAAGGAGAAGTATTTTTAAAATGATAATAAGATTATTGAGCTCAAAAATTCCCTGGAAAATAGCAGAGTGCAAGAGGAGAAGACTGCTACAGAAAATGAGCACTTGCACTAGTAGGTCAAGATACACTTGAAGGAATATGACACCGCCAAGATAGACATGCATAAGCTTCAGTAGCAGCTCAAAGAAATGAAGAAGCAGTTGATAGAGAAGGCTACATAGATTATTGATTTTTCATCGAAGAGCATCAAGGAGGCTCATCTTTGCTTCACCCAAAATTGCAAAAAGCTTATCGTGCAGGAAGTCAAAATATTGCACTATCTATGGTCTACGCATATTCAAAT
The DNA here is from genome assembly GCA_028583015.1 of Wollemia nobilis. Classification (NCBI taxonomy): domain Eukaryota; kingdom Viridiplantae; phylum Streptophyta; class Pinopsida; order Araucariales; family Araucariaceae; genus Wollemia; species Wollemia nobilis. The sequence goes on from JAQPPZ010000188.1 coordinate 360,831, forward strand.
TTAGAATGGTCAAAAACTATTAGATAGCATTGAGAGTATGTTGGAGCTACATATGGAGGTGGTAGTAAAAATGCAAGCTCTGGCCCATTCTAACATTCGTATTCGCCCCCTGAGAAAAATGGATCATGCCTGATTGATTGCCAAAATTACATTGCATAGTTATTTTTAGTGGATGGACCTAGTGAGATAAGGCCAAATAATTCTCAACACTATCGAGCGAGAGCATACTATCTCTATGATCCATTTAAACACTCTCATCAAATTTGGATTTTTGAACTTTACTGATGAGTGGGGTGAACCCTTTCCACCATAGCAGTTAGAGGCAAGCTGGTAGAATTTTGTAGAAGACACCTCTGATATTGATGCATGGGAGGAGCCCCTCACAGAAGCACAAGTATTGCCTTTGATGCAAAAGTATACGTGCTTGGAGCTCTCATTGTATGAGTTGGCTAAATGGTCAAAGCACATCAGCATGGATGATATTCAAAATATGTGCTTTGTTCATGAATCATTGAGTGTTCCATTCTTGTTAACAACTCACACCTAGAAGAAAGTAGTTATAGTTTATGAGGTCATGGCCAAGACCCTCCAGAAACAAGTGGAGCAAGCAACAGCTAAGCGTGAGGAGGCTAAAAAGGTAGCAGAGGAGGCAAAGTGAGCCGAAGTGCTTAAATTCGTAGCCCAAGATGAATCATAGAAGAAGGTAGAGGAAGAAGCATGACGTAAGGCATCTACAACAAGAGCTCTAGCTAAGGTGGTTGGAAAGAAGAACCCATAATAACCCAATTGATAAAAACTTGGGATCGCTTGCATCCATGCGATTTGGATACTCTGTGAGTTTCCAGAAATGTTGGTAGTTTTACACTGCCACATTGAGAATATTGTTCAAGTATTTTGATTGGGGTATTTTTTATTGTAATCAACAATATTCATTTTGAAACAATTTCATATGTCCCTATTTTGTTTATATGTGTGTTCTTTCGCATTGGCATTATAAGTGTTTTTTAAACTTCATTCAGGATTCATATTTGCCATACTGTGAATGCATTAAAAATTTATGAAATGAAGGCATCTTTGGGATTGTAAAAAAACAAAAACAAAGAAGGTTTAAGTTATAAAATTTAAGGGTCTTAAGGGTTTTGAAACTGCCATCACGTTCACATCAAAGATAGGGCGAACATCTCGTTCGCCCCATGTTGGGGCAAATGAAACATCAAAAGGTGACAAAAGGGAGTTTGGAAATCCTAAAAAATGTGGTCGAAGCACAACGCATTCATGTTCAGCCCAGGTGAGGGGTGAAAATCCCGTTCACCCCTCCCATGATCAAACGTGCCCCAATAGTGGAATGCAATTGCGTTCGTCCGAATACAAAGTGCAATTACGTTCTCCCCGAGTGAGGGGTGAACATCCCGTTCACCCTTCCCATGGGTGAACGTACCTTGGAGCATATTGTTGTCACTTTCACCCCGGTTGAGGGGTGAACATCATGTTTACCCTCCCATGGGTGAATGTGTTTTAAAATAAAATTATGCGAACATGTTGGATAATGGACGACTAGGCGAAGCTGATTTTTGTCAAAAGGTAAAGGTAGTTTTTGGGAAAAATTGATTATAATAGAAATTTCAAGGATGCCAGATTTGCAAGTATTAAATAATTATGACAATAAGTGACTCGAAATATGGATCCCGACTGAAGGGAAAAAAATAGTATAGAAACGCGGGGAGAATTGTAATGATTTCCAAGGAGGGAGTTTGTTTCCAAGATGTTGAATTTTTTCTATTTCTCCATGCATTGATGCCCAAGTTGTTGATTTCCTGGGAATATTTCACTAAAATATTGATTGTTGTTCCAAAAGGATAGATTTTTAATGATTTTAATGAGGAATTTCCTCACTCTTATTCCTGATCTACGATCATTTTGTGCTCTTATGCATTTAATGAAAGATGTGAAATACTCTATAAATACTAATCAAATTTCCATTGTAAAAGAGGTTGGACATTCTGCAAGAAAACTTTCTAAGTCCTCGACATCAATAGGAGAGACTTGGATTCTAAAATTTGCAAGCATTCTTGTGTGTGATTTCCTTCTATTTAAGCAGTTATGTTTATGCTCATGTTCCTGTTGTTAAGTTTAAAATTTTATTTTTGGATTTAAAACATTATTGGTGAGTGAATGAGTTTTTGAATGCAATCTAGAGGTTATCTCTGCAAAGATGTGAGTGAAATTATGTTGCCTTATTTCTATTACATGTTATAAAACTCGGTGGAATTCTTGCTATTGGTCTGCCCCAAATCCTATATTTTGGCCTATGGCCATATTTCCCATCTCTTTCCACATTTTCTAATTTCCTTCCTACATCTCTAGTCTTCAACCAGTTTAGGATTAGTAAGGGAACCAGCCCTCTCTGGAGATTGGTACAAAGGACATTTATTTTCTTTGGCATTTCAGTTTTGGTCATATCTAGGGTACATATATTTAGTTTTGTTGATTAGGCATATATTTGACCAGCAGGTCCTCTTGTCATGTGCTCTGCAAAGGCTAAATTTTACACTTACTTTCTCATTTCTTGCACAATGTTCCTTGTGGCATTCGGGTGTCATTATTATCACCTCCCCCAGCGTGTTAAGCACTCCTTTGTGTACTTGGCCAGCATTCATGGGAAACATTCTGAAGGGATTGTCAGAATATCTCACTTCAGTACCACTTACCCTCGACCTAGCGACTCGATGGCTCTCATTGAACCTGTAATCCTACAATTTGATCCAGGGACTGAGGCCGTGCTCGATGTCAAAAAATTCATCTTCTTCAAGCTTTTCTCTGGTACGGATGATGAATTCACCAATGATTTCATCAATTCGTGGAATGAAGGTGAGGTTTAGGTCCATGGGATGCACTTCGAGGTAAGTGTCCACACTATCATACAAGTTTTTGGATTACCTCCTATTGTTAGAGCAGTTTGTAGAGATAAACATATTTTTAAGGAAGAGATAGACCAATTTATCAAAAATGGAAGGACTTAGTATGGGATCAAAAGAGCATTCTTCATTTGTCTCTACCTAGGCCTTAGGACACAACCATCATCCCTATCATCCAATGTCACTATCGACAACCCCAATAGCCCCCTTTATGCTTAAAATATTGTCTTTGTCAACCACCCGCGATATATTCATCCCATTAACATCCTTTATTTTCTATTCTATTCCATCAAAATTACTATTGCCAATTATAGGGAACATAAGTCCTCAAAGCCTCCCCATCACCAAGGTCTATTCCTTATGTTGTACAAGCATACCTTGTCCCATAAGGTATCTGGTGGCTTCCCTTCCTGCTCCTCTAGTATCGAGCACTCTTTTGTGTCCACCCCCATTTGTGAGGCCAATCTACCCCTATCCCCCAATACCACTGATTCCCCCTTACTTCTGAGTCCCCCATTAGTTCCCCCTCAACCAAAACTGCCCAAGCCCAAGCCAGTGATGAGAAATTTGTTTTCCCTACCCCTACCCCAAGGTCAAAGATCATACAAGAAATCATCTAAGAAGCAAGTGAAAGGCGGTCCACCCCTCCTAGAAAAGCAAAAAATCCCAAAGGATCCAGTCCCAAAAAATGAGCGGTCATCATCCATATCCTAAGGTCATCAGAAATGAAGGCAAGGACCAGATCAGAAATGTTGAAGCTAAGCTATGTTATGTTACTCTCAACCACATCCGTGAAGTCATGGACCATCTGAAGTCAGTTTCCAACATCATCCATGAAGGTGGTGCCATCCTCTCTAGCATGACCAAAATACAAGATCTCCCAGTTTTGCTCTAGGTCCTCTTGTCTCCTAAGCAAAAATACAATGTGTAGCAAGAGGAACGAAAAGAGTCCCAGTAGCTTAAGGAAGTTGATGTCAGGCAGTTGGATTGCCTATGATTGTAATGAATACTTCTTAGTTTTGTTTTTTTTTGTTTTGGTCATGAATGGCCTAGGTAATAGGGGGTTAATCCCTCAGTTGGTTTTTGTCAGTCTGCTCTAGTTATGAACTAATGGCACTATGCATACCCACTATAATAGGGATGGGACCCTTTAACCCAAGTTGTAAATAAATATTTTACTTACCAAAAAAACCTGAATCATACATGTACAAAGCATGTAGAACAAATTAGAATAGTAATTGCTAAAAATATATGCATCTTTAATACTTCTCTTTCTCTTACAAATATGATACTACAATGTGAGAAATTGTGATTCAATATGGTGCATCCTTATGTATTATATATCCATAGTAGTATGACTCTTGAGATACTTGACTATTCCTTTCCATATGCCAAGTCTCATGAGTTATGGCTTCTCTATTGGACACTTTCATACTTGATGAACAGATGACTCTATATTGTATGCACACCTAGACATGATTCTTGATCGTCACATTGCACACTCTAATCTAAGATACTTATGCACATATTTACATTACATATTTGCACTCTTACATATAATACACTTGTGCACAAAGAATCAACTTACATTCGCATACTCACTCACATGGCACTTGTGCATTCCCTGCACATTACAACTTTATATAACACTTGTGCATTTCTTGTACATACACACTTACATAAAAGGGGAAATAATACTCACACTCTAAACTATGACTCAACCTTAATATAATATTAACAAGTTATACCATGAAGGTACATTAGCATGTACCAAATAATGTAATATACTCCAACATAAAGTTTGCTAATTGTAGGCTTCCATCAAGATGATCAAAGGCCTACATAGAACTTTCCCATACGCACTTCATCACTGTTAGCCTTGGCTTAATAAGGCCATATTACAAATATTTCAACAATCATTACATTAAAAACAAAAAGTGGTAGTAATAACTGCATAATAGAAAAAGTAAAGATAATACATAGTGCAAAACACTCTTGATACATCCTAAACAGATGCACAAAGTAATAAGGATAAATCAACAAGTAAAGAAAAGAAATAAAAAACTAAAAAGAGGAACCTAAAAATTATAGACAAGTCCAAAAAAAGGAGGAATTATAAAGAGAAGTACCAATATTAGGAGGCATAATATTATCTCAAACATCCTTCCCTCACTAGTGAAGAGTATGTCATGGCTACAAAATAGCATAAAAAGTTTAACAACATATAGTGAGAATAGGTTAATCAAATTTAAGTTCAATATTATAGAATATTTGAAGAATAATCTTACAAAGGTGAGCATGCTAGAGGTTATATCCCTTCTCAATTAGCAAGATCTACTCCATGAGTTTCTCAACGAGTAACAAATAAATGCCAATAATGGATAGCCAAATCCTACTTAGCCTAGTCTAGTTGAGTATTAAAACTTAATGGTAAAAGACCCATCTAATATTCAAGTCATTGGGATGGATATTCTAAATGTTATAAATCCTAACTCTAAAGTTTCCACCACTCTATGTTACTCTAAATATATCAATTCAGTAGTAGTAGTAGTAATAGTGATGCCAAAATTAGTATGTTAAGAGATTGCATTGTCCTACACTAAAACAACTAGGCTAAATATTGTGGGGATTCTAAGATCTAATTATGACTATGAAAAACATCCAAATTTGGTGGTAATATAAGAGATAATAGTAGTCTATCTTCTCCATATTTTTGCATGTTGTTGTCTAGATAATAGACACATAAGCTATTTGGGGATGGATACTTGGCAATGGATTACACCCACATGTAGGTACTTTGGGATGAAAAAATGATCTAGATTGAGAATAATCATGGATAATGGATGCATAATCTATTTGGGGATAGATATTTGGAAATGGATTACAACTATATGTAGGTAGATTGGGATGAAAAAATGATCTAGATTAAGAATAACCCTCCACAAAATTAGATGTTGCATAATCTAGACAAGGATTATGTGGTAAACTAGAAGAATTGACAAATTTTATGGATGTTGAAGTGCTAGAGGGTGATCAAATGTTTTAAATAGAAATGGTTATTGGTGTGCTTTAGGATTATGAAGACCCAAAAATAAACTTTGAGGAAACCAAACTTAGGAACCATATCCTATTAGAAGAACCATATAACATCCTGATTATAACCAACTAGTAGGCACAATAGTTAAACAATAAATGGACAATGCATTTGATGGAATTAGAAGCATACATGGAGCAAGTTCAAGTATTTAATTCAATGACCCACAAGAAGTGTAATGTTTGTGTCTCAATTACTATTCAACTCCATAAATAATGTGTTTAAATACAAGGACTTACACATTGGTTTGAGAAACTCCAAGAATATTAGAATAAAAAACCTAAAGGTATTTGGTTACTCTGAATTTATCATAAATTAGGTTAATTTCCAATATGCTACCAAAATTAAACACCTAAAATCATATAAACATTGTGTTTGTAATATTCTAGAAAGCTTCATCACTTATTAGATCAAGGTAGTTCATGTAGAATTAAATACCAAAGTAAATTGGTTAACATCAATGGAAACAAAATTTGAGCCCACTACCAACACTGGGATAAACTAAAGGAGTTAGAAGTAATGTTCAAGCTAGTAGTCCCTTTCACCTCCAATAATTGGTAGGTCTTCAAAAATGATGATCAAATAATTAAGTTACTCATTAAATAATATTAGCATGCTAACGAGAAAAATAAATATGGGGATTATATAAAATATGGAATTATTAAGTTAAAAATAAATCAATTTCCAAAGGGGTTAATTAGTTTATAAGTTTTCTTCAATCCAAATAATAATGTGAAGAATGCAACATCATAATGAAGGCCTCTTATTACCATCCTATAGAGGTAACTTAATGATATAGTCATGTGTCCCTTTTGGGACATGGTTTTATGTCTAAAAATCTATTATTTTATCCTTACCACATTGTTAGATATATTACTTTGTGTTCAAGACTCTATTTTGATCCATGCAAGAAGCATTGGAATGATCAAAAGGAGAACAACAGACCCTTTCAACAATAGAGATGCCAACAACTTTGTGAAAAAATATGATAGAGATCTTTAAAATATATAGAAAAAAATATTTATTAAAAATAGTTAAAAAAAATCGTATCCAAAATGCATCTCTAACCATGTTGACATATTAGTACAAGAAAAAACATTAAAAGGACAAGTCATGTATATGTAATTTTTAGTTAAATGCACTTCATAACTTATGGAATATTAATCACTAGATTTTCAAATAGGTGACCTTATAACTCATGGAAGGTGAACCACCACATTTCCATGTGGATGACCTTTCATATTCAATACAATAGATTTCCAACACACAAAAAATATTTTATAAAGATAAACATATCCCTTATTGTAAATACATATGTAATGGCTTCAATGTTATAGCCTTACATATCTTCTCAAATATTGCTTGCACTCTACTATGTTCTTAACTTCAAATTCTGAGTTTGTGATCACTCAAAATTTTAAGTTTTGAATTAATGGTATTAGCTTGATCTATCTTTTAAATGTATGTCCACAAACACAAGATCATGGAATAAAATTTTTGGATATTAGACATGATATCCTTATGCATACCTCGCTTGTCATTCCAAATGATCTCGAGTGTGAAGTAGATTGGAGAACACTAAGATATTTGATCCTTTCAATAAGATGTGTAACAAAATCCTCATGAAAAACATGAATTAGATGATGGACTAATTGGTTCAAATTCTTCAATGATTCCCTACTTCAAACTTTGTAACCTCTCACTATCCTAACACCATTCACTACTCCCACACATTTTAATGTGTAGGTGAATTTTGGTATTCCAATTTTTGCAAGAAAATTTAAAGTTGATACTTTAAAAAATTGGTTGGATAAATTTTCTCCATAGTTATTTTTAAATAAATTCATCAATAGTGAGACAATCGCTTTTGTACTTTTGAAAACTTCATTACCTATTTTTAATTGGTGGGAAGTATAATTTAATAAGTTCAAGGAGGTGAAGATGAAGAAGTAATGTTCACATGGGACTATTTTGTGGAGGTTGTCAAGGAAGAATATTATCCTATGGGATCCTATGAAAAACAATACATATGATGGCAACAATTGTGTCAAGGTAAAGACTATTTTTTCAATATTATACTAATGCTTTCCATTCTATGTCTACAAAACTAGGTACTTAAGATATTGAAAGGCATCAAATACTCAAAGTACAATAGCATGCTATAATGGTACATTTGAGTGGGCATGTATCTCTTTGAATTCAAGATATTAGGAGAGGCATACAAACCTGATATCATATTGGAGCATAAGCACAAAAACAAAAATAGAAAAGGAGGGGGAGTAAATAATAAAAATTAGAAAACTAAGTACCATCCAAAGAAATGTAAGTGTGAATATTCAAAGAATCAAAACAAAGGGGAACAGTCCCAAAATAAGAATTGGAAGCAAAAAAGGACTCTTGAGAAAAGAATCATTGGAAAATGGTATTATAATCAAAGAGCAATGAAAACTCAAGGGAGGAGTGTTGAGCATTTTAGTCATTGTCAATGAGTCATAACTCTTTACATCCACAACACCACTACTTCCACATCCATAGGATGAGGATAGAGGTAAGCAAACCATGGAAATCAAACCAAATGTTACTATTGGCACCATATGTTGCACTAGAGGAGAGACAAAAGGATTTACAAGTGGAGGAACATATATTTCACTCATAAAAGGGGGTTCAAAGTAAGTTATTATTTTGCATTGTTCATTGTGGAAGTCAATAATTCTAGTTTTTCTTAGATGATAAAATATTTGAATCTACCTATTACGCCATATCCATAATCATATAACGTTGAATGGTTACAATAACAAATAAATATGTGTTTCACTAAAAAATGTCTCTTTTATGCCATTGATCTTTATAAATTTAAAGTTTTGTGTTATGTTGTGCCATTGGATGTCTCTAATGTGATTTTTGTTCAACCATTTATGTGGAAGAGGTATGGTGTTTATGATTTTAGACCTTAAAATTTCATCATCACTATCATAGGTTTATGTTGTAGGATACCATAAGTATCTCCTCCTACCACTATTTTCTTGATTAGTTATAAACAATGTAGGAAGATGATATTCAAAACAAAGAAATTCAATCTATTCAGGATCGACACAAAGTAGAAGGAGGATCATTGCTACATGTATGTTAGGCCTTGCACAACAAAAGTAGATGAACTAGATTGTAGATAATTATGATGACTTGTTTAAGTTAGTAATTGAGGTTCCACATTAGTGTGAGGTAAAACATTCTATTGATTTTTTTGGTTCTTTTTTTTCTAATGCACTTATTTATCATAAGTTAAAATGATGGAATCAAGAGGCAATCCAAGGATTGATTCAAAATGGGTACATCAAACCAATTGCTTCACCATGTGGTAGTCTAATTGTCTTTGCTTTAAAGAAATATGGAATTTTGATGAATTGTATTGACTACAAAGCTTTGAATAAAATCACTATGAACAATTGCTATCTACTCCCTCAAATAGAAGACTTGTTGGAATAGCTCTATGGTGTAAACTGATCTAAAATCTAGCTATCATCAAATGCACATAGATCCCATTGGCATATGAAGACTACATTCAAGTCCAAGGAAAACATGTTTGAGTGGTTAGCTATACCTTTTGGATTGACCAATTCACCAACCATATTGATGATGATGATGATGGATGACATCCTACAACCCCACACCAACTCATTTATAGTAGTATACTTAGATGAAATTCTCATCTATAGTAAGACATAGGAGGAACATCTACAACATGTTCAATGAGTGCTTCAAATTCTTTGAAGACACAATCTAAATTCTAATTTGGAGAAGTGCTTGTTTGGCATCATGAAGGTTTAGTACTTTGATATATTATTGACAAAGAGGGAGTCCATGTTTATCCTAAGAATATTTAGCTAATTAGAGATTGGTCTACCCGAAAGACTCTCATACAACTTTGTAGATTTTTGAGTATTGTCAAGTTTGACTGAAGATTTGTATTGGGATTCTTATGTATTGTTTGGACACTACATCAAGTTATCAAATCCAAATTCCATTAGGGAGATACACAATAGAAAGAATTTGAGAGGTTGAAGGACCAATTTTGTTCAACTCCTATACTTTACCTATCTAATTTGCATCAAGCTTTTGAGATAACGTCCGATACATCAGAGTATGCATTGAGAGCTATCCTCACAACATGTACATCCAATTGCCTATCTAATTAAAACATTTAATTTGGCAGTTTGATTTAATCCGCACAATTTGAGACTCCAATTTAATTTTTTAAATTGACGAACTTTGTAGGAATGAAGTATAGGTACCCACAGATTAGGATTCCAATTCAATTCTTTAAATTGACAAACTTTGGAGGGATGAAGTATAGGTACCCACATATTGAGATTCCAATTCAATTCTTTAAATTGACGAACTTTGCAGGGATGAAGTATAGGTCCTAGGTACAGAATTTTGCGTAATTTATCATTATCCCGGGCTAAAACTTCAAAAGAAAAAAATATAAATCACGAAGTAACAGTGATTAAAAAAATTCTATAAAGCATTCTGACAAGTTGACAAGTTGGCTGTACAATGTTAAACCACATATAGAGATAAGACTCTTTTTTATAATATTTTTATGGTAACTTAAGTCACTTAAAAAATATAATAAGATAATATTTTTTATATCAAGATAATATTTTCTTGATAAGATTTTCTTGCCTGTTATCAGTTATCAATATTTCAATCAAAAGGAATCTGTAAAATTTCCATTAAAATTAGTAAAGATCTCAAGAAATCAGTCCGCCTCCCACTACCACCCAATAATTCAATCTTTATTATTCATGTGGCATATTCTGTAAATCAACCACATTATAATTGTAATTTGGTATTTGTATTGAAGAGAGGGGTGCGCCAGGCTACTGCTGTAGTGCAACGCAGAAACGACGCGCGAGGGCCCTGTTAGCAAGATACCGGGTGGGCCATCCCCCTAGAAAAATTCATTTAATATCATGTGGCTTCTTTGACCCACGTATAATATATTAAACTGATAAGAACAGATACTACACTTGATCTTAGCCAAAAGGCCGAGAAAGGTGTGCTTATACCCTGCTCATCTGTCCCTATTTCCACCCATCTTCGCTGAGCTCTTCACACCCTCCATGTGGGATCCTCCACCGCCACCGCCATACCCATCGCTGTAAACGTCACATATATGTTTCATACTAATCATAGCAAATGGGTGTTCCCTTCTCCGGTTCCACTCCAAACTCAATCCAACTGAGACCACCCCACACCACAAGACAAGACACCACACCAGGGTTGGTGAAGGGAATCGAAGCTATTCCTTGCTTCCTTTCAATAGTTTTTATTTTGTATCTTGTCCACTCTGTAATGATCCCATACAATTATGTTGTACTTCAAAATATAAACCGACAATTAAATGTAATGTAATGGTGCTCGAACAATAACGATACCTATCACTTAAACAAATGCATATGAATGAAATATTATAAATGATTTTAATTAAGTGTATTTTACAAGAGTTTTAATATAAAAGTTCTACCCAGGTGTTGTAGGTGAGTTGGAGAGGAGAGGGCAATCCTCCAAGGGAGGTCCCACGTTCGAATCTCCACCCTACCAAAAAGTTGAATTGGGTACCCAAAATCCAATTGATAATATTGGTGCGGGCAGGGCTGGGCGTGACTCATGGATGACTTTGACGGTGTAGAATCCTCTGTTCGTGGTCTCTCAAACCAAGGCTGCCCCGCAAAGGGTTTTTAGCTATATATATATATATATATATATATATATATATATATATATATATATATATATATATATATATAAGTTCTAAAAGAAATAAAATTGTTTAATTCTTTAATAAAAGAAAGTTCTTAATGGGGTTGCCTGATTCTAAGATACTTGGATACAGTTTATGTGGTAAAGGTTTTGTTAATCTGGAATACGTTTAAAAAGGAGGCTTCTTGTTAAGCAAGGTTTGTTTTGGATTTGTCTCAAAGGCTCGAAGGATCTTTTCTGGCATGATTTTTGGGATGGTTTTCCTACAATGTTATCTATGTTTCTTCATTTTCAGGAGCTATGAAATTGTTTCTTGGTTGTTGGTTGGTACGGGGTGATGGATTATAAAGTTACCAAAAGAGTTGATTAGGTGGAGGTAGTTCAGTGGAAATATCCTAGAGATTTGCCAACAGGTGGTTCTGCTCAGGATAGAGAAGAGTTGGCTCATATTTTGGCTACTAGGGAGTGCTCTTCTTCATAGGATGATGATGTCTTGGCATTTTCTCTTACAGTTTTGCGTGAAAAATTTGGCATCTTTGGTGGAGAGTGTGGAAATAGTTTTGTTCTCATACCTCTTCTCTTGTTGAGTTCTTTAGGAGTTTAGGAAGACCTCCTGCTAAGGCTTCCTTTCGTCAAGTTGCGTGGAGTATTGGACCCTCATGTATTATATGGCAAATTTGGCTTGAAATAAATCAAAGAATTTTTCAAGGTAGGAAGTTCATTGTTTATCAGACTTGGCAGAGGATTATTGGTATTATCCAAGAAACTGTTTCTTCTAAATTTTAGATCAGTCTTCCTTTGGAGCAGTCTAAGATCTCGATGATGCAGGATATGGGTTTATTGGAGAATGACCCTCATCCTTCTGTATCAGTCAGGAGGAGAGGCCTTAATAAAAAATTACATAGATATGGTAGATGACACCCTCCACCTCGAGGGGTGTTTAATATTAATATTGATGGCTCTTCCAGAGGTACCACTTTGAGGAGTATTTAAGATTAATATTGATGGCTCTTCCAAAGGGAATACTAGGCATGCAAGTATTGGTGGTGTTGGAAGAGATAGCAATGATGCAGTTCTTTTCATTTTTTCCTATTATAAGGGGAACCAAACTAATAATTATATGGAGGCGCTTGCTATTTGTTTTTCTTTGAAAAAAGGTTATGCTCTGGGATGGCATAATATAATCTGTGAGTTGGAATCTCAAATTATTATTAATTTATTGAAGACTCATAATCTTTCTAATGTTCATTGGCAATTGGTAGTAGTAGCTCGGCAGATATTTCAAATCTGTCGATATTTGGAGTTTATTTCCTTTTTTCATATTCCCAGGAAATGGAATGGTGTGGCTAATTGCTTGGCAAAATGGGCTTATGAGTTTCAGGAAGACTGGAATGTTAGGGAATGGGATCAGCTTCCATTGAACTATTCTTAGCATCTTGCTAATTTGCTTGTTATGGATATGCCTAGTTGAGGTTGTTGTTTGTTGGATGTCTTCTAGTCGGGTGCTCGGTGGTATTGGGGGTTTCTTTCTTTTGGCCCTTGTAAGGGTTATTGTTATGGGATTCTTTGGTTCTTGTAAAGCTTTTTGATTCAATAAATTTTTACCATTTACAAAAAAAAACATAAAGTAATTTGGAAGTAGAGAGTCTTGATAGATGGAGTCAAGTCATTAAATGGAATTATGATGTTGGGTACAAGAGAAGCAAAAATAAGGTAAAAAATATAAAGGGGAAACCGCTAGATGTGGAGTGGGTTAAATTGAATTTTTATGGAGCATCTAAAGGAAACCCAAGATCAACAAGAGGAGGAATAATTAGAAATAATAGAGGAGAGATTTTGTCTCATTATGCTTTCAATTGTGGATATAAGACAAATAATTAAGTTGAAGCTTGGGCAAATTTAGAAGGGTCAAAAATATGTAAACAAATGAAATGGAATAGAGTTTGGATGGAAGGTGATTCTCTTATAGTAATAAATGCAATTTTGAGGAAAGCAAAGGCTCCATGGAATATACAAGACGTAATTATGAAAATTCAAGATCTTACTAAAGAGTTTGAAGAAATCAGGTTTACACATATATTAAGGGAAGGAAACAAATGTGCAGATAAGCTAGCCAATAGAGGGGTTTTGATTGAGGATCATGAGATTAACATCTCTTTTCCATGGTTAGAGGAAGTATAAATTTTAGTTGAAGCTGACAAAAATTGTTGATTGTCTAAATCAATTGATGATTAATATTTACTTTAATGTTTTCCATTGGTAATATATGTTTTATTTTGTAACAATAATGTGTGTTCATTTAGACTATTTATTATAATTTTTGTGGTTGCACTTGTGTTTTATGAAGGAAACTAACAATTCAGATTTGGTAAAGTGGACTATGTTAGTGTGATGTTTTGGAGATATTACTCTACTAAGATGCAAGGCATAGATAGTAGAGATGAAGTTTTGGCATTCTGAAGGCTTCTATAGGAAAATATCAAGAAATATGCTAAATTATGGAGTGCATGTATTCATACATAAATTTGAAAAGATATTAGAAAATGAAAATCAAGAAATTAGACATTTTATGTAAAATGACGTAGGTTTCTAATTATAGCATCTCAATTGATATGAGAAGTGTATCTATTTGTAAACTCTCAAGCTCTAAATAAGAGAGATGTAATTTGTTAAGGGTGGGGGACCCGAGTACAACCGCTTTTTATCAAGCAAAAAAAAATCTTTAATAAAGTAAAAAACGTTTAGCATCCTTTTATCATCCTTTAGAGTATGTTTTTTCTATTATTGATTTTGATGATAAGTTTTTTTTCAATTATTCAAAAAATAAAATTAGTGTGTTTACTTTTAAAATGTCCTCATATGAAATCTTGGTGTTTTTGTAGGGTTCACATTCTATGACAAAATGTTTTTTGGTCTCCACTACACTTGCTATGCAAAAGATACATATTCATTGACGAAGTCTCATGACGAATTGTTCACCTCCTAGTTTTGAATTTGAGATGATGTCAACTAGATCTTAGTTGGTCTCTAATAATTTGTTCCTTCCATTTGATATTTGTATCTATGTACTTATTTTGGTTGTGTTCATAATTTGGGTTGAACTCGTTGATGTATAGTTGTTTTTTCCATTATAAATTTCCAATCCACATGACAAGTTTGAATTTTTCCCTTGCATAATGTTTCATTTCTTTATTAGAGTTTGAATCAAGTGACAACCTCATAATCCAATTCCACTTAAGGTTTTATCAAAAGTCCCTTTTTACAAATTATCATTGGCTAACACAAAATCTTCTAGCTACTTGAAAATATTATTGCCCTTATGAATTCCATAGAAGTTGATTTGTTGAGGACAAGCAATCAAGTAAAAAATATTCACACCCACTCCGATATAGTGTTGGATATCACAAAAATTTCAAAAATTAAATGCAATCAACACATTACCAAATATTTCTCAAAAGATAATGCATAGAATGCAATGCACATGATATAAAAGGGTTTTTGTGGACACTAAATAATATCACTATTGTAAAATAAAATACACTCCAACCAATTAAAAATATTGTTGGGTTGGAGGGGTAGCTATACCTAATTACATGTTACTTTTAGTTAAATGTTATGTAATTAACCTTTAGGTGCAAAAAATAAAATATTACAAAAAAAATGTTTTCAAGATTTATTAGTGCCCAAAGGGCTTATAAATATACTAAACTACATTAACAAGTGTTCATAGCCTTAATTGAGGGTTAACCACCACATATTTCAACATCCCATTTTAAGGGATACTCTCCCACACCAAATAACTTCTATAAGTAAACTAAGAAGGTAAACTACTAGGTTATTTGGTGTTAAAATACTATTTAGGCATAGATCCTCATCAAATTAATGTCATCCATGTTGGAATTATGTTGAATATTTTCCATGTTATTCAGGAGGGGTTAACTTTGAAAGGACTTTACACTCTATAAACATTTCATCATTGGGGTTCAAGCTTGGGTCGGGCCTTGAGCTAGGGTATGAAGGTCGCAACCCTTGTTTGGATATCCAAAGGGTGTTAGCCCCCAGGGGAAATTGTTTTAGGGGTTTAAGCTATTTTTTGACCCATATGGGTATTTTGGGATAATGTCATCACATGGTTTTGCATTCATGGTATTGTAAAATCAATCTGTAAAGTGCCACACTATGGATTCACCTCTACATACAAATCTATGAATTATACTTAATCCTACAACTTATGTTCATTAAATATGTTTGTGCTTAGACTATTGCTTAGATATATGATCTAATTATTGAAGAACACCTGCTTATACTAAGAGGGGGGTGAACAGTATAATACCAAATTTTACTTTTCTTTCCTAAACATGATTTTTTTTTTATAATTATAATAATAGATTAATTGTGGGTTTTTATAAAGGATCCCAAAACCTTATGTACAAAATCAGCCTTACTAAAAGATATTTCATGCCGGATGGCTGGGTAAATAGAGCAGTTTGTAAAAAGACAGGGAAATACAAAATGCCCGAGGGCCCCAGAAGATGCGGACAGTACTGGAAATATTGATCTTGAAATACATTAAAACAAAAAATAGTCGAAGACAATATATCAACAAACTTTGGGAGAAGACCTATGATACAAATTCTTCATTATGAGGGAATATATGCCTTGGCCAAACTGTCCACCTCGATTGGGAAACGAGAACGCCAAACAACCGGGCACATGGTCATCAGTCCTTTTTTGGCCAAGTGATCCGCCACCCGGTTACCTTCTCTGTAGATGTGCCCTACCTCCCACCTGGCACGTCGAGAGAGGAGCATCCTAGCCTCGAGGATGATATTTAGGACCCGCCACGATGGGTCTTTGGAGCCACGAAGGTAGTTGATAATGTTTAGAGAATTGCCTTCAATAATTAAAGGCCTAGGATCATTCGATATGACCTACAACCCTTTCAACACACCACGGGCTTCGGCAAAATGATTGGTCTGAGGGCCCAAATTTTCATAGTAGGCCAAGATCAGCTTCCCATTATGGTCCCTGACAAGCCCCCGAAACCAGCGGGTCCCGGGTTGCCTTTAGCAACCCCGTCAAAATTAAGTTTGATCCACCCCAAAAGAGGTTTGGTCCAAGTGACCTCCCTGTGGCCATTCACTGAGTCAACTCTGGAAGAGGAGCCAAGGTCCAGTCTTTTGAAAATAATTGCCTCCGAAGGATTCTGAGGACGGGAGCTGGGAATAGTTTTTGAATTCTCGATAGCAAAGGATAAGGCCCACTGGGCAACAGAGGGAGCCATTCTAGGGATCTTGCCGAAGACTCTAGCATTATGCTCCAGCCAAATTTGCTAGATGGAATGGTGAAAGGCAGCCTCACAAAGGAATCAGAGCTTAGAATTCTTAAAGGGCTTGGGCCATTGGAGGAAGGCATATTTAAGGGAGCGAGGGGAGCACTAGAGTACTTGGAAGGAAGACAACACACAGCTTAGGACTGAATGGGAAAAGGGGCAATGCAAAAAATAAGTGATTGGATGTTTCACAGTTAGCTAAGCAAAGATAGCACCTGTTGGGAATTCCAAGGCCTGTCTTGTGGAGATTGTCTATGGTAAGGGCTTTGTTATAAAAGGCAATCCAATAAAATTAATTTATCTTAGGAATAATCCCTTTCCTCCAAATTGCTTTCCACCGGGGGTCCACAGCAGCCTCACACGACAGAAGATCATAAGCGGACTTAATAGAAAACTGCCCATCCTGTGAGTTGCTCCAAATAATTCTGTCGTCTCTTATGACCGAAGGAATTAACATCAATTGGAGGACACTGTACAAGAAATTCACCTCATTATCAAACCCATCCACCATCAGAAGTTTCCACCGAGGGGGAAGGGAACTCCGGTCAATGCAATCCAAAACCTTGAGATGACTATTTGGATCAATCTGGGCCCTCAAGCCAGCCAAGTTATGATTTACAGTGAGAGCTTCATCTATAGCCCACCTGTCTCTCCAAAAAAGGATTGTGGATCCATCCCCCAAGATCCAACGAGCACCCTTGTTAATCACCGAATGGCCCTGAAGCACCGTCTTCCAGAAAGTCGAAGCTTCATGAGGAGACTCAGCTTCCAGGAGAGAATTTTCCCCAAGATACTTTCTTTTAACTATATTGACCCATTCCATTAGTGCATTAATAAGAATTCTCCAAGCATGTTTGGCAATTAAGGCAGTGTTCATGAGCTTGGATATTCTCAATCCCATGCCCCCTTGGTCATTTTGAAGGTAAACCTTATCCCACGCCACTAGAGGAATTCTAGAATTTTCTTCGCTGCCAGACCAAAGAAAATTTCTTTGAATCTGCTCGATTTTGAAATGGATAAACATAGGAAGCATGAAAATAGAAATGAAATAGGTGGGAATTCCTTGAATACAGGCTTTGGTGAGGGTTGCCTTCCCAGCTTGAGATAGCAATTTGCCTTTCCAAGTGCTGAGTTTCTTATGAAGCCATTCCAAAATTGAATTCTAGATGTTCCCACCGCCTTGCCCATTGCAAACTAGCGGCAACCCCAAATAAGTTGCAGGCAGGGAATCAATAGTGCATTCAAGGATTCTGGCAATGCGAATTTGCCTACATAGAGGGGTATTAACAAAATAAATTTTGCTCTTCAAATAATTAACTTTTTGGCCAGAAGCCTTCTCATACCGGGATAGAATGTGCTTGATAGATTTGGCCTGAGTGACAGACACTCTAGTGGATATGAGCGTGTCATCCACAAACTGTTGGTGAGTGACAGGATCAACTCTGGAAGTAGGCAGAATGCCAAAAATCTTGCTTCGACGGAGGGCTTCACTCAAAGACCAGCTAAGGACCTATACCAAAAGAATGAATAAAATAAGAGAGAGAGGATCACCTTGTCTGAGGCCACGAGCACTCTGGAAGAATCCAGCGGGGGACCCATTGATCAACAAATAAAAGGATGGAGTGGAAATACAATTGTTCACAAGGTCAATCTAGTGATTATGGAAGCCCAACTTGCAAAGGATAGTACAGAGGAACCTCCTGTCCACTTTGTCAAAATCTTTATTCATGTCTAGTTTAATGAAAAGCACAACATTCTTGGAACATTGGGCAGTATGGAGGGTTTTGTGAATAGTAATGATGTCTTCAAGGATGTTTCTACCCTTAACGATGCTCCCCTGAGCTGAACCTACCAAATAGGGGAGGAGGGATCTCAGACGATTGGCAATGGTCTTGGTAAGAATCTTGTAGAAAACATTATAGAGGCTTATGGGACGATAGTCAAAAAAACTTTTGCAGGTGGGCGACTTAGGAATGAGAGCTAGGAAGGTAGATTTGAGCTTCGGATGGATGGATCTTGATGCTTGGATTTCTAAGATAGCCTCGTAGACATCAGGCCCCACAACATCCCACATAATTTGAAATAATCGGGGGGGGGAACCCATCAGGCCCGGGGGCCTTATCTGGTTGCATGGAAAAAAGAGCATCCTTAATCTCAAAATGGGAAAAAGGTTCCAGGAGTTTAATACTTGCCTCATGGGGGACCTTGGTAGGGAAATTAGCAATCAAGGATTTCTAAACTTGGAGGACGCTATCAGGAGGAGCACCCAGAAAATCTTGGAAGAAATCGACAGCTTCGCTTCAAATTTCCTCAATATCCCTGGTAGTGCGCCCATCCTTACACAGCACCTATCTGATCTTGTTGTCCCCCTTGTGTCTCATGGTAGACGCATGGAAAAAATTTGAATTTGAATCACCGCTCTTCAGCCAGAGATCCCTGGACTTTTGATGCCAAAACGTTTCCTCACTGGCAAGAATGGAATGATAGTCCACCAAGAGGCTCTGTTCCTCCTCTCTGAGGCCTTTAGAATACCCTTCGACCTACATATTTTCCTCTAAACTCTTCAAGCGCTCAGAGATGGACCTTTTAGACTCAAAAATGTTGCAAAAAACCTCCTTATTCCATGCCTTTAAGTTCTTTTTAATCATCTTAAATTTTAGGGCCAGTCTTTTGGACGTTGAACCATCCACTGTCACCTTCCACCATTTCGAAACCAACTATTTGAAATCCTTGTGGGAAATCCACATGGACTCAAATCTAAAAGGGATCTTAAACCTAGGCCCGCCAGTGGCCTCTAACATAATGGGATTATGGTCCGACCCGATTCTTGGCAAAGCTGAGAGAGTTGCAGCACCGAGGAAGGGAATAACTTCATGGGAAATGAGGAACCGGTTGAGCTTGACCCGGATGAGATTGCTCCCAATCCTCCTGTTGCTCCAGGTGAAGGACGCCCCTTTAATTTTTATGTCTAGCAGATTATTGGATGAAAAAAAATCTCTGAAATCCTCCATGCTATGGCTGGCCAACTCAGTGCCTCCCTTCTTTTTAGAGGGATGAAGAGGGCAATTGAAATCCCCTCCCACAACCCATAGGAAGTCACTAAAACTTTCCCTCATCAGAGAGATGGTTTTCCACAACTCAGCTCGCTCCGAAGCAGAGTTTGAGGTGTAAACATTGGTCAAAATCCATGAAAAATTATCAACCTTGGAGTGAAACAGGACATTGATAGTCCTGCTGGAAGCCAATAGAAGACTACCCTCGACCTTGTCAGAGTCCCACAACACCATGAGACCACCTGCAAAACCTATTGCAGGGCTAGAAAGGAATTTGGCCTTGGCCCAAATGGCCCTGGCAACCTTGACAGAGGCAAAGGCATCAGACTTAGTCTCTTGTAAATTGAGGATGGATGGGTTAGACTTCTTTCGGAGATCGGCCACCACCCTACGTTTGGTCGCTCCGTTAAGACCTCTCACATTCCATGAGAGGATTTTTATCTGGACATTTTAAAGACTTTCTTACCTCCATTTCCCTGCTGGATGGGAGGTTTTGGGATAGGCGAATCACCCACTAGGGAGTCAAAATCTTCTTGAAAAAGCAACCGTTGGGATCCATTTGCAATGTCTACTGCCATTTCCTTATCCCTTATTTCTTTGTTAGGAGGTCGCCCCTATTTTCTTTCATAGCTGAAATCCACCCCTTACTTTTGGATTCTAGTGTTTCGTGGACTAATATTGCCATGTTGTTCCCAGTAGATACTCTTCCAGCAAGGACTTGGGAGGTTTCTGGTTTTGACAAATAAGGGAATTAGCCTGAGCAAACATACGGGAAGGAGACTGATCCTTTTCTACTTGAGGTTCTGGTTGGGAACTTGCATTGCACAGAACGGTGTCCGACTCGGGGAGAACCCCAGAAGGATCTGGAGACTCAGGCACTATCGCTACAGGGTGTTTCAGTTGTTTTCCTTCTTGCTCTGGGGGGTTTCTAGAAGCCCCACCCTTCATCCCCGAATTTTGAAGAGGACAATTTGACCAAACACTAGGGGCAAAATGTCGGTCTATTTTTGTAGTTAATGACTTGCTTATGAAGAACAGAGCCTCTAGACCGAAGAGTGATGGAGGATGGAAGGTTCACCTCCAAATTTGCCAGGACACAGAAGTGAGCTTGGACAAATCTGGTTTGGGCCCGAGTGGGAAGGTCAATGGTGACCAACTCACCAATGTAAAGGGTGATACCCCTGATAAAATTTTCATGCCAACAAAAAATGGGAAGGTTCGGCAACCTAACCCATATTGGGGCAATATTAATACTCTGGGTTTTGGGGTTAAAATCCATCCCCCACTTCCTGAGAAAGAGACTCTTGTGTCCTAGAAACCAAGGGCCCCCAGCCAAAATTTTACAGTAATCCTCCGCATTATTTAGCCTAATTGCAAAAAAACCTCGGGATAGGGCAACCAAATCCATATGACCCAAGGTCCATCATTTTCCTGTCGCCCACCTACAGATGGTCTCCATATCGGGACACCCTCCAATAAACTTCCCGATTAGGGTAAATTTTTCAAATTCGATGAAACTTGATAGGATTTCCTTCGGGATGTCCAGTTCATCCCCAGATGGAAAGAGGTCCTTAGTGAAAATACCATTTGGGGTTTCAAAATCTGTTGCCTTTGCATATGATTTTTGTTGGCAGTCTCTCCCTTTGTTAGGCGGATCCTTCCCATGTCTGCCTCCATCTTCGGGTAACTCCGTCGAGCCTCCATTCTCTGACTGCCCTCCCTCCACCTTGTTGCGGCCCTCCAACTTGCAAGTTCCTAGGTTCACAGTGCTAGCACTCCCTCTCTCGTGCCCTCCCGCCACTACCTTCCCGCTCATCGCTGCTCCCTTCCTAAGAATGATAAATTTGTTCTAGGTAAGTGACATGATCTAGAAAGAAGTATTTTTGATTGAATGGAAAGTTCTTCTTTCCTAAACATGATTATCCAATATTATCAATGGCAATATCAATAGCAATAATCAAATTAATACACAAATCATCACACACAAAAGAAACACAAATTTAACATGGTTCACCCAATATGGGCTAATTCACGAATAAAATTTATCTTCTAAATTTTCTCAACAAATCTCTTGGGAATCAATCCCATATTACAATGTTTATGGACCTCTATCCAAAGGAGACACCAATCCCCTATGCTATGATTTGTGTATCTTTATCCAATGAATACCTCATCTATGTCCTTGACATCAAATAATGCCAGTTTTATTCTAATTTGATAAGACAAACCACACTTATATTTCTTAAATATTTAAGGATCACAAAGATTAACACCCACTAACATAGCTTGTTTTCTAAATTTGGTGGTGTATTATTGGATTTTTTGGCCCTACATCTATCTCAAAAATATCCATATTTCCTCCATCTTCTCTTGATAGCCAATAGGATAAAACTGATCTCTTATAGCCTTCATAAATTCTACCCATATTTCTACAGTTGGCTATTGATTTCTTGTCAATCCAGCTGAGTATGTCTCCCACCATGTGAGAGCATGGTCACCCAATTTCAATCTAGCAAATTTGATTTATTGTACCTCTATATAAAACTTAGTACTAAATTAAACCTCCAATTTCTTCAACCATCCATCTATTTTTTTAGGATCTAAATCCCCTTCATAGGTTGGAATATCAATTTTGAACTCCATTTTGAATGGATCTGCAATCAATGATTGTCATGAGATATTCTTAGGCTATTTGGAGTGGGATCCTTCAACCTCTATTTTCTCACCATTAGAAGCACCAAAATCAGTCTCAAATTCTTAATTAAATTTTTCTTTTCCTTCCTTTGATTTTCTTCTTGAGAAAGCACCAACTCCATCAAGCTTTGGAGAGTGTTTTCCAAATTCAATAAATCTTCTTTGAAATTATTTATTGGACAATTTTGGAGAGTTAGATTCTTATTGATTTTTCATTTTCATATATTTAATCCTTCTTATCCCAAAATCTAGGTTGTATGGGGCTAAGTCCTTTCCTTGAGATCTTCTACCTTGTATACAGATTTTTTCAAGAAAATATGCTCTAATACCAAACTTGATCTATAAACTGCCACGCCATGGATTCACCCTACATACAAATATATAAATTATGCTTAATCATATAGCTTATGTTCATTAAATATGTTCATGCTTAGACTACCACTTAAATATATGATCTACTTATCAAATATTTAAATGCATATATTATATAAAATAAATCACACACACACCATTATAAATTTCAAGAGAACACAAGAATTTTTTTATGTGGAAACCCAAAATGGGTAAAAACCATGGTCCAAATAAATTGGATAGATTGTTATTAGGATTCAACATTGTTACAGATCCTTACTAATAATCAACTGGTTGTTTTCTTCAGCTTGTTCTCCCCAATATATACCATTATCACTTCCTTCTCTACCTCCTAGTTATCCCACTATGGATCTGGAAATTAGGCCCTCATAATGTATTGTCTAAAATTTTCTCACAATGTGTTGTGAAATTATTTGCCACCAGGTGTTATGCAAAACTACCATCAAGTTTTGTGTTAAACTACCACCAAGTGTTGTGCAAAACTACCACCAAGTGTTGTGTAAAAGAAAGTCGCTTTTATTAAATGGTTGTTTTATTAAATGGGTGTTGACCACTCATTAAATGATTGAAGTTAAGCTAATTTTCCTCCATGCTCTATTATAGCAAGTTTTGATTTCTCTAAAGCGAGGATTTTATTCGGAACTGCTTCCACACTTCGTGTAGATGACTTTCTAATTGATCTCCTGATAAAAAACCACTTCTTGTGTTCTTGGTATATAAAGCGGCACTTGCATAACAATTTGTTAATGAATTTGCAATAAATATAGTATCAAGCAAAAAGTGAGTGAAAGGATATTATTATATTAGAGATGGTCAAGTTTATACAATAAGGATATATTATTGCTGGGTTTTTTCCCAAAAGGGTTGCCTAGGATAAATTATTGTGTAATGTGTTCTACTTCTTTATTTTTCCTTTGATTCTATAATTACTACTTTTCTATATTTTTTATTGAGGTAATTATTTTTTTCATTTGGTATCAGATCTAGTTTTAGCTTTTTTCAAGAAATAAGGGTTTCAACCATGGGTAAATTGATTCTTGAGTGGAAGTAGTGCACAAAAGAATTTGGGTGAAGGAAAAATAATGGAAAGCACACGGGTAGAGATTAAAAAATTTAGTGAACATAATTTTGATTTATGGAAACTCAATATGTAGGACCCATTGATGGATAAAGATCAGTGGATTGTAGTCTCGATAGTAAAACCAACAGGAACAAAAAATTAGGAATGACTAAATATTGATAGGAAGGTAAGAAAATCTATCAGATTGTATTACTTTATTTTTTTTTTACCTAACTCTTGGGATAACCTAGTTATGGATATCACCAATACTAATTCTAAATTAAAAGTAGAGGATATAGTAAGAACATTGTTATCTCAAGAAATAAGATGAAAATATTCCAAGGATTATCATCAAAAGGATGCCTTGGTTATAAGAGGTCATTATTAAGAAAGAAGAAAAATAAATGAAGAGAAGGGAAATCAAAATCTAGGGGAAAATTTTTTGTTCTTGAAAAAATAAAATTACGGAAGGGTGGCAAATTATGGCATTATAAAAGAGATTGTAGATCTAAAATGGTTGATCAAGAAACGCCTTCATAAATGAAGACCATAAATAAAGGTTCAAGGGACCTATTTGTAGCTACAACATGCTCAAGTGAACACCATGACTCATGGTTGATTGACTTGGGTGCTTATTTATATATGAATCCCCATGGGGAGAGGTTTTGTGAATATAAAAAGATAAATGGAGGTAAATTATTCTTGGGCGAAAATTTGACACAAAAAATAATAGGTCATGGAAGATTCAAATTGAGGATAAAATATGGAAGAGTTAAAACCCTTCCTGGTGTGCTGCATATTCTATGTTTGGCAAGGAATATGAATGATGTGGGTGTGACTATGGAATTCAATAAGGATAGTTGCAAGATGGTTCATGGATGCTTAGTGTTGGCAAGGGGATTTTATACAAAAAATTTATTCAAACTTGATGTTAGCATTGTAAGTATTGATTGTAATAACTCTTCAATTGTAGAGGAGATTAATATGATATAAAAATCTCCAAGTATTCCTGTAGTGAAGATAATGGTGTGGCATTAACACATGGGGCACATTCGTGAGAAAGGCCTTCAAACATTGAAAATGAAATGTATGGTTGAAGGATTTTTTTATTGCCCATTAAACTTTGATTTTTGTAGGCATTGTGTTTATGGAATGCAAACCAAAGTTAGGTTTCCAAGTAGTGCTACAATATCTTAAGGAATTTTGCATCTAGTTCATAGTGATGTGTTTGGACCTGCAAAAGTACCATCATTAAGTAAATTCATCTATTTTGTAACATTTATAGATGACTTCTCAAGAAAGAACTAGGTATAATGTTTACTGTACAAACATAATGTTTTCAATAAATTTAAAAAGTTCAAGGCTCTTGTAGAAAATCAGGTAGAGAAAAACATACATTTTTTGATAAGTTATAATGGTGGTGAGTATTTCTCTAATGAATTTGAGCAGTTATACAAGGACTATGAAATAGAAAGGCATAGAACAACTCCATATACTCCAAAACAAAATGAAGTTGCAGAATAAATGAACATAGAATTGATGGATAAGACCAAAAGTATGCTAAGTGATGCAAGGTTAGAAAAGAATTTTTGGGCAGAAGTCATGTTAATTGCTTGCTACATCATCAATAGATCTCCTACCTTAGCTTTGTGGATAAAACTCCAGAGGAAGTTTGGACTGGTATGAAATCCTCTCTCAATCATATAAGAGTTTTTGGTATCAAATCTTATATGTATGCCCCAAAAGAGAAAAGTAATAAGCTAGACTATAAATCTAAGAAATTCATATCTAGGTTGTAGTACTAGTGTGAAAGGATATAAGTTGTGGAATACAAAAACATAGAATATTACTTATAGTCGTAATGTGATATTTAGAGAAACAAAAGGGGTTTCAAAATAGGAAATGCAACCAAGAAAAGAACCAAAAATAGTTTAGGTAAAATTGGAACAAGAGGAAGAACCTATGGTAGAACCTAAATTATAGAGAGAGTTTGAAAAGGAATATTCAAAGGAAGAAGGTGAGGAGAAAGCTAAAGATGTAGAACCTAGAACTCCAATTTTTAGGAGATCATATTGGGTGATAATACTCCCAAAAAGGTATAGCCCTTCAAATTTTTGTTCTACATTTAATTTCTATAGTACCAAAATAGTTGAAGATTGAAGTACTTAATCCAAATATTTTAACACTAATGGAGGAGTATTATATTTTGGACATGTGGACTAAGACCAATAGAAGGTATTCTATTCAGATGTACAATGTGATCATGGTAGGACAACTTGCTCACCAAGGAAAATAACTAATAAAAAAATTAGAGAAAGAAACAATTTCTTCATCTAGTATTAATTTTTGATACAATGGGAATCATTTATTTTTTAAGGATGAATTATCTAGGCATGTTACCCTTTTAAGGCATGCTTTTATGCCTAAAATTTATATTTTTTATCCTAACCATATTTTTAGGGATACGAATTTATGTTTGGGACTCCATTTATATCCATTCAAAAATAATTGGAAAGATTAGATGCAAAATAACAATTTTAGCAAGAAAATTTGTCACAAACAAGTTGCTAAAAAATTTGTGAAAAAAACACTTCATAGACATTCAAAAATACAAAATAAAATATTTACTAAAAATAGTAATTTTCTACTTTTATATTTTCATAGCCAAAATGTATATCTAGCCATTTTGACACATTAGTAGAAGACAACACACAAAAGGACAAGTCATGTGTATGTAATTTTATACTAAGTACACTTTGTAACTCATGGGAAATGAATCACCATATTTTCATATGGATGACCTTCTAACTCTTGGAAGCGAAACCACCACAATTTTATGTGGGTGATATTCCATATTCAATATGATGGATTTCCAACAAAGATTTTATAAAGAGATACACACACCTGATTGTAAGTGCATGAGTAGGATGTAATGTGATAGCTTCATATACTATTCCATTATGGTTCGTTATACTTTGTTATTTCTATATTGCACTCTTTCATGATCTTCTTTATCTCAAAGTTTTAACATTTGGATTAGTCAAAATTTTGATTTTTGGATCACTAAAGGGGATAAATTTCTACTTGGTAAAGAGTTAATTGAAGAGGAAATTGTCTTGTAATAGGAACTTTATGGAAAAATAAATATATCATTTCTTGGTCCTATGGAGATCTGAAGGTGTATGCCAAAATTCTCATTGAGCACATTATCAATTAAAACCAAGAGCAACACATTTATAATAGAAATAATCACCTCTTAATCCCAACATAGAGGTAGTTATGAAGAAGGATCTCCTAAAAGTTCTACAAGCCCAAATCATATTTTCTATTAAACATTTCATCTACGTAGACAACCAAGTGCAAATATAAAAGAAGAACGGTGATATTAGCTTGAGTGTTGACTTCAAAAGTCTTAATAATTGATCACTATAATACCACTAACCCCTACCAACTATAATAATTTTTTAAATAATGTAGCAAGGTCACAAATGTTTTCATTCTTAGATGGTTCATCAAGGTACAACTAGAAATAGGTCAAATATGATGGCAAATTCATTATTTTGGTTGTTGTCAATCATATCCCAAAATATGCCTACTTTTATCCTCTTGTGCATCCCTACCTAGCCTCTACCACTCCTCAAACATTCATTGATCATATATTTTGACTTCATCAAATGTTATCCTCCATTGTATGTGATCATTACCCTACACTCCAATAATTTTGGAAGGATCTATTAATGTTGTAAGGAACCCAACTAAAGATAAGCTCAACATACCACCCTTAGATGAATGACCAAAGTAAAATTACCACAAAGTGTTTGGATCCTTACTTTTGATATTTTTATTTAGAATATCAAATGTAGTGGACCAAATAGCAACCACCATAAACTCTGACCTCGTACCTTCTAGGTAGTTCTAGTGGACCAAATGGTAATAAGATTTTTCCAAAGGCTTAGTCATTCTTGAATAAAAATCTAATTTTGAATGATAATCATGATAAAAGTTCAGCCAAAATATTACAAATATTTTGGTGCAATAGTGTATATTACATCTAAATATTGCCACATGGGAATTGCTACACCAACTCCCAAATTAGTTTCTTGATATTTAGATTTGAGGACAATGCTTATTTTAAAGGGGAAGGTAGTGTTAGTACCTCACATCCCATCCTATTTTATTTTATTTTAATAGTATGGTTAGTAATAAGTGGTTAATCCATTTTGAATATAAAGGTGACTCTCATTAGGGTTAGGGTTATATAGCTTAGAAAGTTATTATAAGCTTAATCTATTTTTCCATTGTAAGCTATTTTGGTCAATTATTTTTATATATTGCATTGTAAGAGAGGTGAAGGTATCCTAAATAATTATACTATAATGTGCATTGCTCATAAAGAAGGTTACCTCTTCGAAATGAGCTATGATAAATGAGGTTCCCCCATCAAAGTAGCTTGCAATACTTTGTAAAATATTTGATGTGATTAACATAATAATTGTTATTTACATTTAATCTACAAAATTATATTTCCACTCAAATTTATTTATGGTTATAATCAATTTGTGCAAGTAGAATCCTTCCATACTTGTTCAAACACAATTTCTAGATGGTCTTGTCTAGGATTACAACTAAAATCGATGATAAATTGGATGTTAAGGTGTAAAAAAGGCATATTACTCTTCATTATGCAATCGAAAACTACCCTCAACACTCTCAAATAATTAAATATACTAGATAAATATCCAACTAGATGAAATTTCATCTCAAAGAGTTTACGAAGGGATGAAAGTTCACCTACACCTCCTACAATTTTTAGCTTATTTTGTACCAAAATAATGAATGGTTTCCTACACGTTAGCTGATAAAATAAGACTAGACAAGAAAGTACTTTCAATGTTCAAGTGTATAAATACACCTTGTCAAGAAGTGAGGAAACAATTGTACTACTTATATGACAAAGTGTTTAATTCCATCATAGTAAAATGATGAGAAAGAACTTGAGGTTGTTACGATAGGTCAAGAAGTTCTTAAAGTTAGAAGAATAATCCAATGGGAATTTATACTTGGGACAAACAAGGTCCTTCATTTGAATTAATGGCCTTTTAGTCATACCTTTGAGTTATCGGTGTTTCTACCAGATTACTTGTTCAACCTTGAGTATGCTTTAAAACTTGACTATATTGATCTTAGGTACTTTAGGGTGTATAATAATACCATATTCTACCCATTTAATTGGCTAATAAATAAGATCATACCCAATCTATGAGTGTTCCATAAGATGATAAAGGAAAAGCTCAAAGACATGTGACTAGAGAAACTCCTGGATATATGGTCCTATGACACAAGGAAATATTTTTAAAAGTAATTTGAAAGACAATTATTTGAATATATTATTTGCACATAAGAAGAGGGATGGAATAGAAAAGGAGACAAAACCCAGTAAGGATTTATCCCTAACCATTCTACTAAGCACCTAGAAAAATGAGGATGAAGTATAGCATTGGCACACCAACCCCTAGAGTGGTACACATTCTATAGATGAACAAGATCAAATATAAATTTGACCTATATGTAAAGCAAACCATCAAATCTTGTGTTCCTTGGAAAATATAGGGTACTCAAAGAGAAAATTCCTTGCCTAGGATGGGATGAGAAATGAAACTAGTACAATAAGGAATATAATACAAGATGGTCTATTTCACAAATAATTATTTCTTTATCTTGGATAGAAGGCACCCTAGAAATACAAAGAGGGTGAGAATGTTAGGAGAGGCACAAAAAATCTATCCAAGTCCACCAAACCCACCTTCTATCTCTATATAGAAAAATATGATACCTATAAAAACAACCATGCTCACTATCATTAGCACCATGGTGAGGGAAAAACAAAAAAAAATCTGTAAAAGGTTAAATGTGACCCTCTTGGGTCGATATTTGAGAATGTGGTAGAAATATAATAAAAAAACCACCAAGCACCTCAACTCAAGGAGGGGAATTTATTTAGGTAGGAACTCTTCCTATGTTAGAAAAAACTAGTGTAGTAGCCACCATCACTTTCATTTCTAATATTCTTGCTCTTCTCACTAATCTTAATTCATTCTCAACTTCTATTTATTCTATTCACATTTATTTCTCTTCCCCCATACCTTATTTTAACACACTTATCTCACCATCTCCTAGTGTGGCTTATGGTCCTCTTAGAGGCGCCTACCTCTAACTATCATCTTCATTTTTTACACCACCATAATCACTTTATTTCGATCATGTACCATCCAAATCATCATGGGATAACCCATATTGACTAAAAAACAATCACATTGTAGACACCCAAAAGTTTCACATTTCCACTTCTCACATCATCATGGTCAATCAATTTGCAAAACCCTCGAAAATTGCATAAATTGGCTCAAAATACTATTCATTTATCAAAATCACTATTCATCATCCTTAGCCCCCTTGGGCTAGCTAAGCCCTTTCCTACGCTTAACTATAGGTCCTCATGTGACCTCCTTCACAACTCAACTAAGGTTGAATTCTCCACCATGGTCAAAAAGCACTTTATGGGCAAAAAGTCAACAACTTTAGTCAAAACTTGCTTTATGGCTAATCCTATGGTTAATTAGGCTAATCATGCTTAATCTAAACCTTTCCACCTCACCTAGTCTACTTTGACTAGCCTAGCCTAGCCTTGCCACCTCTCACCCAGATATTTCTCCACCTCACATTCCCCTGGGTCATAAATGAGAAATGGAGACTTTTGCACACAAAAAGTAATTCTAAATTAGAAGATATTTGCAAAAAGGTTTCAATAAATGCCATTTGGAGACTTTCCTCCAAGTCATTATGACTTGTAGATGGGTGAGGGATTCTCTCACCCAATCTCATTTATGAGCTAGGACACCTCAAGGGACACCTCTTAGGTGGACACCTCACCACACACACCTCACAGGGGACACCTCATCCCCTCCCCTAGCCTTGGCCAAGTCTATAAGTAGAAGGTCATTTTCACCATTTTAGAGAGATTCCAACTTTAGCTTACAGAAACTCTATAGAAATCACTCTAGACACATAGCATCCATCACACATCCATCACACTCACATAGCAATAGTATTTTAGTCATATCCATAATATTCCTTGTGATCTAGACAGGTTATCAACATCAAAAAGATAGTTTTTGAAGGTGACCCGTCAAATCAACAAAGGAGCAATCACATCAGAAAAGCCCAAAAATCATATTGTGCAAGTTCAGCCAAAAAAATCTAGGTTTGCACGCCCCCATGCAAACTTCCCAGCTCAAACCAAGTTCACACCCACCCATGCGAACCTCTGCTATAGCAAAATAGAGTTAATCAAACAAGTAAATATGGTTTAGTTTAAGGTTTTATATCATTATATATAACTTATTTCATGTTTTGAGTTAATTTAAAGAGTCTTTTTGTCTTCATAAACATGGGGTTTGATTGAGGTAGGCCCCTTAATGCTCTAATAAGATTTTGCAGGTTCAACAGGTACAAAGAACACATCAAACCAATGGTGGCTCATGAGCAAGAAGCCCATCTGCACTAAGGAACATTCAAAAGAGAGATCTTGCTATCTTTGGAACACATCTAAGAGGGTTTCCTTTGGGAAGACCCAATTGTAGCCTTCAGGGCAAGGATTGTAAAAGGGGATTTCAATCTGTAACCTCTCTTTTTATTTCAATAACAAAGTAGTGGATCACTATAATTTTGAATGAAGGATTGTAGTGTAATTGTCTCTTTTGCATGGTTTCATTCTAGCATGCCTGGTGGGACCCCCACCAAGCATTAGCTTAATCATCATCTAACACATCTTGTGGACTATTTTTGTTTGGTAGGTAGTTGTCAAATTTGAAGAAATCCCACATCAAATGCCCTGAGACACAGTTCAGGCCACATCACAAAAGGTTCATTGGTGCACCAATGAGCTTCAAAGAGGTTAGAGAGTACACACTTGGGCATGTGAACTTCCCAATCTACCTCAAAATTGGTCCCTGAAGCACAAGTATCGGTTTTAGACACCCCAACAACTAGCAAGGTAAGTTAGGGGAGGTTAAAAGCCTCATGTTCTCGGGGATTGCATGCCCCCATACCTAGACCCCAAACCACCTCTCACCATGGTGTATGCAAGGTGAAATCATTCCTTGTATTTTTGTGTGGCATCTAGTTAGTTTCTAATTTCAAGTAATTTGCTTATTACAAGTATATGCATGATATCTTGAGGTTTTTGTGTCTCCATTGAGTAAATATTTGACTTTTGGTTCTTTTCTATGTAGGTAACTATCCCAAGAGTATCCAGAAGCTTAAAAATAATCACCAGGATCACAAAACCAGTTAGCCCCATTCTCGATGATAGGTTCGCATGGCCCCATGCGAACTTCCAAGCAGAGGATAGGTTCGCACCTAGGGGTGTGAACTTACCACACAGACACAACCTTGGAGAGGAGAGAGAAACAGAGGACTCTGCATGCACCTGGATGCAGGTATTATGCTAGTACAATGTCCATCTTTACATTTTGAGGTTAATCTTATCATTTGGGTTGGCAATTGACCTATCGCATACACTTGGTTGTTCTAGTTAGTCTTTACAACTGCTTTCTAGACTAGTTTCAATTCCTATAATTTCAATTCTTGTCATTTGAATTCCACAAGCACTAGTCTAGATTTGAATTCCCAAAGCATCTAATCTAGATTTTAATTTCAAAAGCATTTAATCTAGATTTGAATTTCAAAAGCATTTAATCTAGATTTCAATTCCACAAGCATCTTAATCTAGATTTCAATTCCACAAGCATCCTAGTCTAGATTTCAATTCCAAAAGCATTAGCTTAGATTTCAATTTCATGAGGAAGTAAATAATCTAGATTTCAATTCCAAAAGCATATTAGTTTAGATTTCAATTCAAAAGGCATCTTAGGTTAGATTTATTTCGAAAAGGCACTTAGGGTAGCTTTGCTTCTGAAATAGTTTATGTAAAACACACACCCACACACTCACGTGATACCAATAGTGTAAGGATTGGATTTCATCACCAATCCCCACTAGAGACTGGTGATGTTGGATTTATCCTCCATCAACTCACTCCCATCTAGTCACCATAGTAGCCCCCAGGAGTGATCGACCTTAATCCTTGAGTGATCCCCCACTTTTGAGTGTTGGTTATCCATATTTAATCACTAGAAGGTACCTTCGAAGTGGGTAGTTTTAGAAAGCCCCTTTACCATAAGGCTTTTAAAAATAATTAGTGGGTACAGTTGATCATTACTATGCATGCCTTAAATGTGAGGGTTAAGTGAAAGCATGGGTATGCTAGTAGCAACACATTGATAGCATGACCTCTCTTCGTGAGAGTATATTGACTCATTTGAGCATCTTGAGTCTCCCTCCTTTGGATACCATTTTACTGTATTCGCGGAAAAATTTGTACCTTGTTGTGCAAACCTATTTTCCAGGTCACATAATAGCACCAAACTTCTCACACAGCATAGAAATACCCCACACAACACAAATCCATCATCTATCTCTATCTTCTTGAGGTTTGCACCCCCCATGTGAATTTCTAGATATAAGAGAAGTTCACACCCCACCATGCAAACCTATGTTTTTTAGAACAATAAGTGTCAGAGTCAGTCACAAATATTTCCAAAGCCTATATCCCACACCTTTTGGTTGTTCCTACACTAGTACACACACTACCATACCTATTACGCATAGTCAGATGCATGAGGCTCTTCACCATGCCACTGAGGCTACTCACTGCACTATCATGGTCGTAGGTGCCTCCTCCTCTCAGACCAATGATCCACCTTTTGAGTCTGAGAAGGTTACTTTCATAGCTCCACGAGATTTGTTGATTGGGCCATAGGAGCCTAAGGCAAGTCCCATATCCCATGTTACATCTTCCACTCCATCCCATTTGGAGGATGAGACCTATGAGGAGACCTCTCCTCTAGATGATCTCTCTTCCCCTAATCCACCATCCACTTATTTCTAGCATGTCATCTACACTACACCAGGTAGGCCTCTCCCCACCATCATTGTTGATGAGCTTACTCCACCTCCTTCACCATATACTACTCATCCCTTTCTAGAGCATTCATCTCATCCACTCTTGGGGGATGACTATAATGTCATCATTTCCCAAATCATTCTTGATGTCATCACTACTATCCAAACCGTAGGTATGATTTCTACACCTCCTTCTTCCACACCACCCCTTACTTCATCCTCTTCTCAAATCTCACATTCACAATAGGCTTCATCAAGTTCACAACCTCCATCCCAACCATCATCATCATTTCCACCTCAATATTCTCAACATCCACCTCAATACTACCAGATACCATTACAACATCCATCCCATCCTTCACAACAATTTCAACAACAACAAGTCACCCCCTCTCCACAACCACCTCCATTCACTCCATAGTTCACTACCAATTTTCCTACCAACTACCCACCATTCTCATCATATGGACCTCCATTGGCACCTTCTTCATCATTTTACTTACCTCCACCACCTCCATTTTAACCCCCACCATCGATTCCATCCTATCTCACCAATCCACCATGCTATTTAATCCAATCCGAATCTTTGCTTTCCATTCCTTCCATACCACCCCAACTCTCATCAGTCACCACCCCATCTTCTAACCAATTCTCTTTCACTACACCTTCATCTCTCCCACCACCATCTTCTACACCACCCACTTTCTTCACTTCACCACCTACTTGGTCCTCTACCACCACCGCCTAGGCGCAACCAACTTTCCCATATGTGCAGCAATAGTAGATACCCATGCCTAACCAACAGATTCCTAGGTACTATGATCAATAACAACAACCCATAATCCAATCTTCATACATTTCACCACATCCATCTCAGGTTCCTTTCCCATAATATCAAGCCATGTCGGCACCTGATCCACAATAGGTTACTTACTACAATCAATGGGAAGAGCAACAATTGCAATACCCACCACATTTGGGTTATTCATAGGCATCATCACAACCACTACCTCCACCTTCTTCTTCACATCCATTTCCATCTCCACCAGATACTACCATGGTGCTCTCTAGTGAACTTCAAGCCATGCAAGAACAGATCAAAACTCTGGATTTATGCATGACTAGTTATGGGCCTCAAAAACCCACATATGATGAGTTGTGCAATGAACCAATTCATCCATCTATTCCTATGCATCCTTATCCTTACCAATTTGAGATCCCTAAATTTGATAAATTTAAAAGTAAGGAAGATCCTAGAGAGCATCTTAACAATTACCACTTTGCTTGTTACCAACTTCATGGTAGTGATCCCCTTATGCTTCACACATTTGCACTTTCTCTTGGGGGACAAGCATTATATTGGTACAACCATTTGCCTCATCATAGCCTCTTCAAGTTTGAATAGTTGGTCAATCTCTTTCTTGAGCATTTTTTGATCAACATCAAAACCAAGACTACATTATCAGATGTCTATGCTTTACACCAGTTTGATGATGAGCCCATTACTAATTTTATCTCTCAATGGAGGGTGGTCATTCATGATCTTGCTTTTACCCTTCCACCTACAGAGCTCATCAAACTATTTTCCAAGAGTTGTCACAAGAAAATCTCTCAAACTTTGCAAATCCATCAGAGTCACACATTTGAAGAGGCTATTGCTCAAGCCAAGGTTATCGAGGACATCAAGGTCCATACAAGTAAGATCAAGCTCCATCCTAAGCAACCCTATCCATCCAACTACCACTACAATCATAATCCATATGTCCCACCCACTTCCAAACCACCTCAGACCAATCAGGTGCTCCTCACTTCTCCATCTCCATCACCCCAATCCACACCATCCCAACCTCCACAATCAACACCACCTCAACCTCCACAAAATGCATACCAAGTCAACCCTCCACCACCTTCTAATCCATACCAAGGGCGTAATCCTCACCCCCTCATCCACCATGCAATTGGACACCTTTGTCTGAGCCCATACCCACTTTATTCTATCGATTATATGATGGAGGTCTCATCACCTTGCCTAACATCCAGCCTAATGATCCAAATCATCCTCTCCCTTGAGACCATAATCCATAGGCATTTTATGATTTTCATCACCAACATGGCCATTCTCTTGATGCTTATTGTATATTTTGACATACCATTCAAGATCTTATCGATCATGGCACTATTCAGGTTTCTAATCCCCTTGCATCACAAAATCAAAACTTGGGGATCTATCAAAATCCATTGCCCGAACATGGGGGTAATCCACCTCAATCCAACCCATGCCAAGTCAATCATGTCAATCGAGGTCCTTCCCAATAGGGGTTTGTGGGTATGATCAACATCGCTACCCATAACCAATGCTACCCACCTCCTACTGAAGCCCAATGCCCTTCTACTTCTCTTCCACCACCTTCTTCAAATCCCCCAATTCCTCCACCAGCTCCTACCGCTATACCATGTAATATCATCACTATT
This sequence comes from Wollemia nobilis, assembly GCA_028583015.1. NCBI lineage: Eukaryota > Viridiplantae > Streptophyta > Pinopsida > Araucariales > Araucariaceae > Wollemia > Wollemia nobilis. The sequence continues at coordinate 397,609 of JAQPPZ010000188.1, forward strand.
CATGGTAGTCTTTCTCATCAACTCCACACTACCCCTGCAAGGTTATCCATATATGACCTTCTACAACAATCCCAACCTCATCATGAGGCCCTCAATTCCATTCTCCACTCTCTCGATCTTGAGACCAATGATACTGATGCCTTTTACAACTTTATTGGCAATGTTCAAAGATGCTTACAACCTTATATCAACTTCCATGACCATGAGATCACTAAAGTTATAGGTGAAGGAGTGGATCCACCATTGCACATCCAAGCTTCCATCAATTCTATCACTTATAAGCATGTCCTCATTGACACAGGCTCATCCATCAGCATCATTTCTACCACCACCCTTGGCCATCTTCACCTTCCTCCTACTCACCTCGCTACTCCTTCTATGGACCTTCGAGCCTTTGATGGCTCTATGCACCCTACCATAGGCACCATCATCCTTCCCATTCAAGGTTAGTGCCAAAACCATTTCCACCCTCTTCCATGTCATTGAAGGAGAGATGCAGTATAATATCCTTTTGGGATACCCATGGATTTGGGACATGCAATGTGTCCCTTCCACGCTACATCATTGTATCAAATATGTTCATAATGGATTGGTCCATTGCATCCCCATTGATGATGATCCATTCAAATTTTGTAACATTATCGCTCTTCCACCAGGTCCACCCCTATCATCTACATAGTTCGCTCCCACTCCACATCATTCCCTTGATACCACCTATCCATCATCCTCACCTTCACATCCCACACCTAATTTGAGCAACATAACCTCATCTTCATCACACCCACCTCAGGTTCCTAGTGCTCCCACTACCCCCACATTTTCACACCTTCCTTCATCTTCTTCTATACCATCTTCTTCCCATGCACCATTTCCCCCATTCACCTTTTCCACTACACCCTCTCCAGCTTCAGCTTCCACCACCCCTCCAATTCTTCCTACCCCATCTCCATCTTCCCACCACTTTGTGCCCTATTTTGTGTGGTCACGAGTCATCCCTACCACACTAGTCACATCTTCTATTCCAACCTCTCAATTCACACATGCAAATCATCCCATCACCAAAACACCTACTGAATGCTATGAGTGGACACAACGTGCCACTCAACTTGATGACCAATTAGCTCAATCAGATCCTCCTAATTCATCCACTTCACCTCCCCACTCACTCCACATCCATCCCATTACCATCTTCACCACCCAAGGGTCCTCCCCCCAACCCAAGCATCAGGTCCCTCCTCATATCTCTATACTCATGACCACACCTGGTCCTAGTGAGTATCATATACACAATGCTTGGGTTATCTCACCCACCATCTAGTCCACCCATGACTTTGGTCGACCTCATGATGTGCCCATGACTATTGGGGTAGTTGTTCCTCTTGGTCCACCCGATAATTGCATAAATTTCATATATGGGGGACTTGACTCATCTATGGAGCCTCCAGCACCTCCACCACCACAAACCAAATTTTACAATAATCTTGATCACATGTCAAATCCTAATTTTTCTTAATATACAACTAGCATGGTTATAAACTAGGGAGATATGAACAAGGGTGTCGCACCCTTATCCATCCTCCTTTATGAAAGCCTACAGATCAATCTAGAATTGGTTACCATCTTGCAACAATCAATACCCTCAAGGATGATTTACATCATCTCAATATTGACCCCCTCAAGGTCCTTTATGATGATAAATTTAAGCTCAATCTTCCTATGGACTATTCATCCCCTCAATCTACAATTGATATTCCATATACTTTCTTCCATCCATCTCCACCCCATGAACCACTCCCTTCTTCTGAGGTAGAAGCTCTTTCTGATCAATTTACCAATTTATCACTCGATCCACCCTTACTAGTTGATATACCTTCTTCACCTCCACCAACTATTCCTTTCATCCCTTATCATGAGATACTTCCACCTAAGGCCCCCATTCTTGTTCTCCCTCCCTACCTATCATTTTGCTTCCTAGTCACCACCAACCATTTCCTGATTCATTACTATCCTCCTCTGATTCTTCACCACCATCATCTCCAACATCTACTATATCTAGCGTATCTATTAACATGATATCTATTGACTTATATGCCCCACTTAACTATCCAAATCATCCCAATTACATCCCACCACCTATTACTAATTTTATCAATTTTGATAATATTTCATCCACACCATCACCCACTGAGTTCCTCCCATCACCTCAATTATTATGATCTTCTAATGCACCTTTGCCTTCTATTCCACCCCATCTACCTTGGATTAATCATACAAATTTTTATCTAGATGATGAATTCCAACTTCTTGACATCATTGATGACCTTCATCTCATCCCAACACCCACTCAACTCCATGATGGTTCTCACATGCTTGTCGAGGACACCATTGAAGTTGACATTGGTGATGATCCTGATCACCCTCACATTGTCCATCTTGCAGCTAGTCTTTCTAATGATGAATGCATCCTTTTCACCAATTTCCTTTGAAACTACATAAAGGTGTTCGCATGGTCCTACATGGATATGCCTGGCCTTGATCCATCATTAGTCATGCACAACTTAGTCTTGGATGATAATGCCAAACCTATCAGACAAAAGTTGCATTGAATGCATCCCACCATTGCTCTCATGGTTAAAGAGGAGTTACAGAAACTTCTCGATGTTGACTTCATACAACCTATCGATTACCCTGAGTGGGTTTCAAATATGGTTCCCATTAGAAAACCCAAGGGGGTATCCATATCTGCATTGATTTTAGGGATCTTAACAAAGCTTGTCCCAAGGATAATTTTCCACTCCCTAATATCGACACATTGGTCGATGCCATAATCGAGCATGAAATGCTATCACTCATGGATGGTTTTTCTGGTTACAATCAAATTTGTGTCAACCTGGATGATCAACATAAAACATCTTTTCAATGATCCCAGGGGACATTTTGTTACAAGGTCATGCCCTTTAGTCTCAAGAATATTGGGGTAACCTATCAACATGCAATGACATACATTTTTCATGATTTCATGCACAAAACTATCGAAGACTATGTTGATGATCTCATTGCTAAATCCAAAATATATGGTCAACATCTTGAGGACCTTCACCAAATATTTGATCACCTCCTAGAACATAATGTATGATTAAATCCAAAAAAATGTGTCTTTGGTGTTACCTCAGGAAAAATATTAGGTTTTATTATCTCACAAAGAGGTATCGAGGTAGATCCCCAAAAATTCAAGGCTATCATTGATATACCTCCCCCTACGAATCTCAAATAGCTATGCAACTTGCAAGGAAGAATCCAATCCATTCGATGATTCATCGCCCAAATTTCTGATAAGTGTCAGTCATTCAATCATCTTCTTCAAAATGGGGTCCCTTTCAAATGGGATAATCAGTGCCAAATCACTTTTGATGCCATCAAATCATACCTTACATCTCCACCGATTCTATCACCACCCCATCCAGATCAACCTTTCCATCTATACATTTCCACTACCAATTTTGCATTGGGTACGCTTCTCACCCAAAAGAATGAAATGAACCAAGAACAGGTCATATACTATATCAGTCATACATTGATTAGTTACGAGACATGGTATGCTTACATGGAAAAACTTTACCTTACCATTATCTTTGCCACACAGAAGTTATGACATTACATGATCAATCACACTACTTACATAGTAGCCCATGATAATCCACTTCGCTACATGATGGGTAAGAGCTACCATAATAGTCACACGACCAAATGGATCATGCTTCTCATGGAATTTGACCTCGAATTCATTAGTCAAAAATCCATCAAAGGCTAGGTCATTGTTGATCAGTTGGTTGAAGCACCTTTACCAAGTGATGCACCACTACTCATTCAACTTCCTGACGATTCTGTATTTCATACTACTAAAGCTGAGGAACCTGTAGAACCTGAGTCAACCACTGATTTAACCCTCTTTTTTGATGGCTCTCATTGTGAGCATGGAGGGGGTGTAGGTATAGTCTTATTTACACCACAAGGGGAGCCCCTCCCATTTTCCTTCAAGTTAGGCTTTCCTTGCACCAATAACAATGTCAAGTATGAAGCTCTCATCCTTGGCTTGAAGCAAGCAATTTCAATGCACATTCGATGTCTAGACATATTTGGTGACTCCCTTCTCATTGTGAATCAAATTAAGGGAGAATGACAATGTCATTACCCATCCTTCAATAATATAAACAAGTCATCGAACACTTACTTGCTCAATTTGAGTGGTATGACATCACTGCTACTCCATGTTCTACCAATCATTTCATAGACACTATGGCTTCTCTAGGATCACTCATCCCACAAAATCCCCATTTTGACACAACTCACGTGTCCATTCACACCCTCTTCCATTCTACTATTTCTACCACCCCACCTTCTCATGATGATGGCATCAATATCATCAAAGTTGAACCCCATGACCCATGGTTCTACCAGGTCAAATATTACATCAAGCTTGATATTCTCCCACCAGATCTAAATCACACTCACAAATGAGCTTTCAAACTATGAGTAATTCGCTACACATTGCTAGGAGATATCCTTTACAAGCGAAGTTATGATGACATCCTACTACATTGTCTTGAACCACATGAAGCCCAATGCATTATCCAAGAGGCTCATGATGGCACTTGTGGTGGCCACTTCAGTGGCATGGCCATTACCAAATGCATTTTATGAATGGGCTACTATTGGCCCACAATGGAGCATGACTATTGTGATTATGTCAAAAAGTGTGTCAAATGCCAACACCATGCCAATCTTACGCATTTTCCTTCTCAGGCTCTTCAACCCATTCAATCAATGTGGCCCTTTTCACAATGGGGTTTGGATCTTATTGGAAAAATTACCCCCACCTCATCTAGAAATCACAAGTTCATCATCACAACAATAGAATACTTCATGAAATGGGTTGAGGCCATCCCTCTAGTCCAAATGATAGGTCCTAAAATTATTGATTTCATCACTCAACACATCATTTGTCATTTTGGAATCCCATCCAAGATCATCTTTGACAATGGTACACCATTCAAGAACAAGAATGTTCATGCATTATGTGAGAAATTCAATATTCAACATAGCTTCTCTACTCCATACTACCCATAGGGTAATGGGTAAGCAGAAGCTACAAAAAAAACCATTTATGCCATTCTTCGCAAGACCATTGCAGAATCACATCACGATTGGCATAATCAAATGCCACTGGCCTTATGGGCCTATCACACAAGTATTCATACTCCAACTAGGGCAACCCCATTTTATCTTATATATGGCGTTGAAGCCATCATGCCCTTGGAGCTCGAAATTCCATCATTACGGGTCTCTATGCAAGAATTCATTGATGATGACACTGCTCATCAAGCTAGATTAGACCAATTGACCCTTTTGGATGAACATCGCATTCATGCCATTGAACATACACATGTTTATCAAGATCATATTTGATGTGCCTATAATTCTAAGGTACACCAACAAGAATTTCAAGTTGGAGACTTAGTCCTCAAGGAGAACCAACAAATTACTAGCCAACCGCACCATCTCCATGATAAATTTACACCCAATTGGCTAGGTCCTTACATGGTTACTCACAAGTTTGGGTCTGGGGCATATCACCTTGCCACATTGGAAGGTATTGCTGACCTTGAGCCTATTAACATTATTCATCTTCAAGCATTTTATGCCTAAGTGTTGGCATTAAAGCTCATCATTCTTTGTACATACCATCATGGTTACAAACAAAACAAAAACAAACAAAAATAACACACATATTATCGGCATTCTGCATTGTTTCATCGAATTGCATTCAATCAAAATCTGCTTTACATCACTCTTCTTTCTATTCTTCCCTTCTTTCTTCTTTAATGAATGTTGTATGGTCACGCTTCGAGTGGCTACATACCTTTCATTCCTTATTCTTCTCTTTCTTCTCTCTCCCTTTCTTATTGTTACTCATCAATGTTGTATGGTCACGCTTCGAGTGGCTACATACCTTTGATTTGTTTCATTTTCTTCTTCTTTCTCTTCTTCTTCTTATTTTTTTTCTTCCCTTTCTCTTCTTCTTCTTATTTTTCTTCTTCTTATTTCTCCTTTCCCCCTCTATTTTTTATTCTCATATCATCTACTTCTCATCCATATCAACATCTCATGCCATCGTATTTTATCTTAGGGTAACCTTGTACAAAAATCTCACATCTTTCATTCATTCCAACATCATATCATTCACTACATCATTTTCTACATATTCATACATTTTCACATGCATATAGATTATGTTCATGCATGCATACTTGTACATATTCATTGTGAATACCATACTTGGAGAATTAAATATGCATTTGCTAGCACAATAGTTTTGGTGCCCAATCCCATTTTCATGAGACAGGATTATTGAAATATTTTGAGAGCTTCGCCCATCTACAGTTATTTCAATCAACCACCATCCAAAGTTGGAAATTTCTAAAGCACTTCAAGACTTCCCTTGGTTGACTTGCTCTCATTCATGGATCAAATTGCACATCTTACACACTAAGCAAATTTTGAGAATAGGATTGGCAACATTGTATGTATATTGGCCACCTAGCGAAAGTCACCTTGCTCATCATATCATTTACATGATCTAAATCAAACCTAGAGGATCAAAAAAAGGACAAGCTACAAAAAAAAGAGAATGAATGGGCAGAAAACAAAAGTCAACACCCCAAAAAGAGCACTACAAATGGAACAAAAAATTAAAATAGTACTATAGGTTACACAACTTGAATCCATGAGGTCCTCAGGTCCATATTAAAAATCATAGGGTAGATCTCCATCAGAGATATAAATGCTTGATTGTAAATGAATTATGCCTTACAATGGTGACATTTCTATCACATTAATGACCTTATTTTGTATAAACCACTACATGCTTGTGGATGAGCTAGCTTACAGGCTAAGTTAACAATCAGTTGAAACCATCCTCTTTCAAAATGGTCAAATGAACTTCACTATACACACACTAATCCATGCTTGAGGTCTTGTTTACCAAGATAGCCAAGATTTATCAAAGAAATTTTGCTCAATTATTCAATGGGTTTGATTACTTAAAACTATAATGTTCGAATCTCTTCAAAGACATCTTCATATCTGACTTCTTAGAAAAAATGGAATGGATTACACTATCTGATTTTGTAAAGATGCAAATGCTTTCTTCAAGTAATACTTGCATCCATCTACATTTTCATGTAGTACATACACATTACCATAATTTCACTTTAGTACTTGTGTACATACCTTGCATTCATTTCATACATATCTACATCTATCATATTCTACACATGTATCAATTCACACATCTATACTCTACCACAATCACATCATTCATACTCATACATAATCAAAGCAGAAACAAACACACAAATAAATGCAATCTCATGTAACATCATAGAATGTCATGTATATATATATATATATACAAAAATCCTTAGGCTACAATAAAGTGTGTACCCTTGTGGGTACATCACCACATGTCCATATCATGTATATATCTATCAAAAATGCCATATAGCTACAATAAAGTGTGTACCCTTGTGGGTACCTCACCACATGTATATATCATGTATATCCTCATCATACAAAATCATGTGCAAACACTCCACTACTACCCTATAACTACATCATGTGTGCTATCCCACGAGAGTCTCCCCACTCCCCTCCTCTATCGTAACTCACTCCATAACCCCTAGGTTTGGTTGCAAATCACTAGTGTCATGTGCTACTAGTACCTTCATCATCACCTCTGGCCCCACTCCCACTACTTGTGAGGCCACTGGCACTGCCATATGCTAGATCCTCCCCACTACAAAGAGCATACTACACTAACTCCATAACGAATGCATTTGTGACCTCAACACTAATCTTGAATAGGATGGTATTGCAAATCTATGCATAACCAACTCACCCTCATACTAGGATCTATTTGACATCACCCTCACCCATCATGGGTAACTCCTCCATCACCACTGCACCCAAATCCTCCATAATATCCTCATCAACCTCCATCATGGGTACATCCTCCATTGTTATTTTTACCTTAATAGTCCACATCTCACTATTTACCTAGTATCCCATACCACTATCACTCACCAATTAATCTTACTCATATCACTGTGGCCTCACCCACCTAATCAACTGATCTAACTCCACCTCCTCCTCCTCATTAGGCTCGGGTGATCCCTCATCTAGATCCACTCCAACCATTACCTATTACCTTGCATGGCCTAGCAATGCCACTCTTGCCCCACATGGAAGTGCTCCTTATACCTCACCCCATCCATAAACCACTCCTACCATAGGCTCCCACTACTACCTCACCCACCATACATCATACTCTGGCATGGTCCCAACATTATCCATATCAAGGACAACAATCGAATCATCAGGTATCAAGTCTAGTAGTGGCACTACCATCTCTAGACATGTATCACCTAGCACCTTGTAAATCACCATGAGTGGATCTTGTCATACCTTTCTAAAATTAAAATATTGTAGAATCCTTGAGTATGGAAAATACTCCATGCCATAGGTACTTTCCCACCACCCATAATCCCCACCTGAAGTGGTTGAGTTGCACTGCATCCTCCATTCAACTTGGTGCTCCTTGCCATGGCCTCCATCTGATATAACTCATCTATAATCCTCCTATATTCTCGTGATAGTACATCAAATAACCCTCATGCTCCCTCTTGATATTCTTCTCCATGTCACTCCACCTCATTACAAAGAGCAAATCATGGCCATCTAGTCTATGTGCATCATGTGGCACCAATGATGGTCATAATATCATGATATGCTCCCATTTCCACACCTACATTAGTATACTAAAATTGATATATTTTCACTTCGTCCTCATTACTCCATGCAACTCTCTATAGACCTGCACTAGTAATGCTAGCACCCATGTATAAACTATTCTCTGCTCCACCATATGACATATTATCGCCATCGCATATCGATTGGACAAGAGCTCATCCTCCCAACACCTCGCATAATATACACTACCCTTTAGCCTCATGATGGACCATCTATCTCCAAACACCCTCTATAGGATGCCATCCTATGCATATCGATCGACCATCATCACTATAATCCCTTTTGTCGATAGTCGATAAATGTGGCATATGTTCTCCAAGGTAATTGTCATCTCACCTATCAAAATATGGAAGGTGTTCCTATCTAGATCCCACCTCTTGCAAAGCACAAATACGTATGCATAATTTATGTGAACCTCACCCATATCCCACACACCATATAGCCCCTTTGCCCATAGTCACTCCCCATAATCTGCATGCCATACACCCTGTAGCTTCTTACTAAGCTTTCACAATCGATGTCACGCAAATATCTTCTTCACCTACATCGTATTTCAAATCATATGTCAGATAACATCATTTCACACATTTTATTTCTAAATCACATTGCAAATAAACATCATGCACATTTATTTTTCCTCACATGTACAAATTAAAAGAAATAGTGTTTGCATGATCCCCATGTGAACCCTTTCATTCGCACAACCATGTGCGAACATCCCCATTCACATGTCCACGTGCAAAATTCAACTCTCGGGTCATGTGCCTACCCATTTGGTCAATCGGTATAGTGGTCCCACTCTTTTTATCCACACACACATATGACATCATAAACAAACAAAAATACATAAAAACATGTAAATTTCAACACAAGTACAAACACGCAAAATGAGGTCATGCATACAAGGTCAAAGAGGTCAAATGACCACATATTTAGGTACCCATTTGCACCAACAATAGCATTATCACACTAGTTTTCATCATGCATGCACCACAACAACAAAAACTTCCACATTGTCTCATGCACGCTTCATGAGGTTCGCAAACAATCACATGGAAAAAATAAACAAATGATATATCGGGATATCAATTTGGACACTTTAACACATAGTGCATACATTTTAACCACACATTCCAAACCGTATTTTCACACAAACACACACATTCCAACAAGCATTAAATGTTTATTTTACATTTAAAATAAAATTTTAGCATAGTCTACTTACCTCTAAAACTCCACCACTTGCACTTGTGCTCATTGATGCACTCACCATCCCATGCTCATCATTTGATAATTCGACAACACTCCACTTTCGATTTGTCTTCCTCACCACTTTTCTCTTCCTCCACATAATATGAAATGAAATTGTGCACATCATTTTTGGCATTTAACCCGCATTTGTGTAGGTTCACACATGCACGTGTGAAAAAAACATTTGCACGCTCCCAATAAAACCATCTCATTTGCATCCTAATGTTAAATATTTAGTTTGTAGGTGTTTTCCACTATTTCATAGCTTAGTCATCAATTCTACTTCAATTTTTCATTTTCTAGCATTTTCCATCAGTTTTTCCCATCATTTCTCATCATTATCAAGTGTTTCACCACCAATTTTTATCTCCTCCATCACCAATTCATCGCTTGAAGGGGTAGTCATCCAAACACATTAAAAGCAACCTTGCACATGATCAAACAACCAAAAACATCCAATCATGGATAAAACAAATGTCTAAGAAATTTTTTTCTAAATGATTATCTCAAGACCAAAATTCTAACCCAAAATAAAATAATATTTGATAAGCCTCAAAACGCCTCTAACTATAGATATCTCATGGATTCCTCTCTTCATTGTGGTAGTCGTAAGACCACTCTCGAATGAAGCTCCTAAAATTTCTACCCTACGACTCCAACAGTTTGTCAAATATTATCAAAAGAACTCATCAATCAATCAGAAGCAAAAAATCATCAAAGGCATTTTTCCATTCCAAAATTGGAACATATCAAGTTGATCACAAAATAAGGTAATCATACGCCTTCCCTCAAAATCATGTTGTATTCAATCACAAAACATCTTATTATTATTATTTTTTATCAATGTGTCTCTCTTTCACAATCATTCACATTCATCAATCACAAATTCTTTGTCTTCCAAATCATGTCATTAGTTTTTGTACTAAACCATGTTTTCACACAATCCAATACAAAAGGGAAAAATGTAGACATCCAAAAGTTGTACATTATCCCTTTTCTCATCTTCATGGTCAATCAAATTGCAAAACCCTCAAAAATTGCATAAATTGTCTCAAAACACTATTCATTTATCAAAATCACTATTCACCATCCTTAGCCCCCTTGGGCTAGCTAAGCCCCTTCCTATGCTTAACTCTAGGTCCTCATGTGACCTCAATCAGAACTCAACTAAGGTTGAATTCTCCACCATGGTCAAAAAGCACTTTATGGGCAAAAAGTCAACAATTTAGTCAAAACTTGCTTTATGGCTAAACACATGCTTAATTAGGCTAATCATTATTTAATCTAAACCTTTCCACCTCACCTAGTCTACTTTTACTAGCCTAGCCTTACCACCTCTCACCCAAATATTTCTCCACCTCACATTCCCTTAGGTCATAAATGAGAAATGGAGACTTTTGCACATAAAAAGTAATTCTAAATTAGAAGATATTTGCAAAAAGGTTTCAATAAATACCATTTGGAGACTTTCCTCCAAGTCATTATGACTATTAGATGGGTGAGGGATTCCCTCACCCAATATTATTTATGACCTAGGACATCTCAAGGTACACCTCTTAGGTGGACTCCTCACCACACACACCTCACAGGGGACACTTCATGGGACACCTCATCCCCTCCCCTAACCTTGGCCAAGTCTATAAGTAGAAGACCATTTTCACCATTTTAGAGATTCCAACTATAGCTTACAGAAACTCTACAAAAATCACTCTATCCACATAGCATCCATCACACATCCATCCCACTCACATAGCAATAGTATTTTGGTCGTATCAATAACATTCCTTGATATCTAGATAGGTTATCAACATCAAAAAGATAATTTCTAAATGTGATCCATTAAATCAACAAAGGAGAAATCACATCAGAAAATTCTAAAAATCATATTATGTAATTTTGTATAGAAAAACTTAGGTTCGCACACCCTCATGCGAACTTCCCAGCTCAAACCATGTTTGCACCCACCCATGTGAACCTCTACTACAACAAAATAGAGTTCACTGGATAAGTAAATATGGCTTAGTTTAGGGTTTCATATTATTATTTTTCTTAAGTTATTTCATATTTTAAGCTTATTTAAAAAGTCTTTTGTCTTCATAAACACGGGGTTTGACTGAGGCAAGCCCCTTAATGCTCTAATTAGATTTTGTAGGTTAACAGGTACAAAGAACACATCAAACCAATGGTGTCTCACGAGAAATAAGCCCATATGCACTAAGGAACATTTAAAAGAGAGATATTGCTATCTTTGGAACACATCTAAGAGGGTTTTCTTTGGGAAGACCCAATTGTAGCCTTTAGGGCAAGGATTTTAAAAGGGGATTTCAATTTGTAACCTCTCTTTTTATTTCAATAACAAAGCAATGGATCACTATAATTTTGAATGAAGGATTGTAGTGTAATTATCTCTTTTGCATGGTTTCACACATCTCCTTCATAGCTAGTCTCTCCACTAACTTAAATGTTGGCTTAGCTAGTATAAGAGATGAACCCATCCAAATCACCATTTACTCTCATTTCCATGCAACTTACACCACCCGTTGTATCATTTCATTCATGGTGCTCCTATTGTAGTCCAAGCAAGTCCTATTATAAGCAATGATGTTGCCTATACCAATTTTTATGGCTGAGCTTGCCAAAGTAGCTTTGAATTCTAGTAAAACCATAGGGTCTAGCTAGGCCTTTGTTTGGAAGGTCACTAGTGAGTCTGAGGATTTAAATCTCCAAAAGGCATATTATTTCATATGAGATAAATATGTTAGGTATGAAGATATTATATAAGTAGTTCAACTAGACATTTGGGTTAGACGTCTAGGTAACAAGACAAATGTCTGACATGCTAGATGTTTAGGCTAGACGTCTAAGCAGTAGAGCTACTAGATGTCTAGGTCAGACGTCTAAGCAGTAGGGCTACTAGATGTCTAGGTCAGATGTGTAGGTAGCTAACTTGCTATAGGTCTAGGCCATACATCTAGACGTTTGGTCTAGAAGACATCTAGGCCAGACATCTAGACAACCAAATATCTAGGCTAGCATACATATAGGCCAGACGTCTATGCTGCCAAATGTCTAGGCTGGTAGACATCTAGGCTAGACGTCTGAGCTACCAGAAATCTAGGCTAGTAGACGTTTAGGCCTGACATCTAGGCTGCCAGACGTCTAGGTGGTAGACATCTAGACCTGATATCTGACCAAGTAGACATCTAAGCCAGATGTCAAGCCAAGTAGACGTCAGAGTAGTGGATGTCTAGATAGACAACAAGAATGCATAATATAAACAATCTTGGGAGCAAAAACAAACAAAATTTTGGAGGCTTTCATTGGGATAGGAAACGAATTATTTGGAGTCTTCCTTCTACTCTATAAAAGGGACTTGATCCCTTTTATAATGTTGTATTTCTTGAAAACTTTGAAAGACGTGGGTGTAAATTTTGCTAAAAATAATAAAAGAGAAGTTGCTATTACCCCATGGTTTTTCTTGCACATTACAGGTTTCCACATAAATATATGTGTCACTTGTGTTACTATTTTCGTGTGTCTATTTTTGTTATAGTGCTTCCTCTTGCAAGTGTGATAAAAGTGAAGTTTTTTCTAACATCTAGTATCAGAGCTAATGTTTTGTGCGAGTGGGAGTTGCAACAATGAAAAAGGTGTAACCAAGTTCGATATTCAAAAATTTTATGGCGGGAACTTCGCTGTATGGAAGATGAAGGTGGAGGATTTGTTGGTGCAGAATGACCAAGCTCAAGCGTTGGAAGGGGTCACGAAGAAATTGAGCAACATGAAATATGAGGAGTGGACAACACTTGATAGGAAGGCAATTTCTACAATCTGTCTCTTCCTAGCAAACTCTGTCTTATTCAATGTAGTTGAAGAAAAGACCATGAAAGCCCTTTGGCAAAAGCTTAAAAAGTTGTATGAAACAAAATTAGCAACAAATGAGATTTTTTTGAAAAAGCAGCTTTATAACTTAAGGATGAAGGAAATTTCATCCATTGTAGATCATTTGAATGAGTTTAATACTCTTATCAGTAAATTGGTTTCAATTAATGTGAATATGGAGGATGAAGATAGAGCTATCACCCTACTTTGTTCCCTATTGAACACTTGGGATCATATGGTGATGATCATTAGTAATTCATCATCTATAACTCTTAAATTTGTTGATGTGGTAGCCGCTTTGTTGGCAGAAGAGTTGAGGCAAAAAACATCTTTGGAACCCTCAACCAATGAATCCCTATCTATGAGAGGTCGATCTTTTGAGGTGAGTAAACAAGGTAGAAAGCAATCCAGATCTAAGTCTAAAGGACATAAGCATAAAGGGAAGTGTTGACATTATGGGAATCCAAGAAACTCCAAGGACTATTGGCAATTAAAAATGTTGAAAAGCAAATTCAGCCATCAGCTAAGGCTACTACAGTAGATTTAGGAGAGATGGCAACATGTGAAGCCTTATGTATTAGTACTAGAAAATCTATATTATATACCTAGGTTTTGGACTCAGGTGTATCTTTCCACATGTCTCCCCACAGATACTGGTTTGAAAAATATCATTCATACTACAGTGGAAAGATCTATTTGGGTGATGATCACCATTTAGAAGTTGTAGGAAGAGGGGATATAAGAATCGGGATGGGATATGGTAGAGAAAGGATGTTATGTCATGTGCGACATGTGACTGATTTGTGAAAGAATTTGCTCTCAATAAAAATTATGGATAATCTAGGGTATTCTATCACTTTTAGTAACAACTACTACAATATTACTAGAGGAGATATTGTAGTAGCAAAAGGAAAATATTATGGGATCTTATACCGTTTATGCAGTGAGACGATGACAAACCATGTAGCAGCAACAACTTCTGATCAGGATGCAATAGTGCTATGGCATCAATGCCTAGGTCATATGAGTGAAAAATACCTAAAAATTTTGCATGACAGAGGTATGATTTATGGGATTAAGTCTTGTAATTTAGAATTATGTGAGCACTGTATTTTTGGTAAACAGAAGAGGGTTCAGTTTACTCCAAGTCCTGGTAAGAGTTCTAATTTTCTACAACTTATACATTCGGATATATTTGGACCAGTCCCCACTTAGTCCTCGAATGGTGCCATCTATTTTTTGAATTCTATATATTATTAATCTAGGAGAGTGTGGGTTTATTTTTTGAAGAAGAATTCAAAAGCTTTGCAAAAATTTAAAGAGTTCAAAGCATGAGCAGAAAAGAGTTTGGGCAAGTTGATTTTATGTCTCAGGTTAGATAATGGGAATGAATATTGCTCCAAGGAATTTGATAATTTTTTTATGTAGGAAGGTATTAAGCACCAGAATATTGTACCATACACTCCATAGAAAAATGGTGTGGTTGAGCGAATGAATCACACAATCATGGAATGTGCAAGAAGCATGCTTAGCACAACCATGTTGGAGAAAATTTTTTGGTCAAAGGATGTTAATACATCTGTTTATATTATTAATAGGTCACCTATAACTGCATTGGATGGACATATTATGGAGGAGGTTTGGTGTTGTAAGCCAGTTGATTAATTTCATTTGTGTACCTTTGGCTGTGATGTGTTTGCCAATGTACCCAAAGAAAAAAGGTCCAAGCTTGACCCAAAGTCAAGCAAATGTATTTTTCTCGGCTATAAAGATATAGTGAAGTGGTATAGATAGTGGGATCTTATTGCCCACAAGATAATTATTAGCCAAGATGTAATTGTTGATGAAAAATCCATGCAAATAACGGAGGTACAGCAAAATCCTAATGTTGTACCTGTTGAAGTAGAATTGAATGAAGATGACTATGAAAATTAACATGTTAAATTTTTTTATCAACATGCAAAACAACAAGTAGAATAGAAAGTAGAGTATCCACAACAGTCACAAGACCAAGAGCTACAACCGATATATAATTGGGTTAGAAGATCTACACGTCCACAAAAGTGTTCAAAAAGGTATTCTCATGTGTATCAGTCCTCTTTTGCTTTGTTAACTGATGATGGTGAACCTAGTTCATTTCAGGAAGCTAGAGAGTTTGAGAATGTAGAAAAGTGGAGGAAATCCATGTAGGAGTAAATTGAGGCACTTCACAAGAATAAAACTTTAGAACTTGTGGATCTCCCAACTGGAAAAAAAATTGTTGGAAACAAGTGGGTGTACAAAGTGAAGAAGAATAGTGATGGGATATTGGAACACTATAAATATTGCTTTGTGGCAAAGGGTTATGTGCATAAGTCAGGTGTTGACTTTAATAAAATTTTCTCTCTAGTTGTGAAGATGACTACTATTAGAGTTTTACTTGCACTTGTAGTTGCGCAAGATTTGGAATTAGAGTAGCTTGATGTAAAAACTGCTTTCTTGCATGGTGATATCAAGGAAGAGATATATATGGATCATCCTGAGGGCTATGAAGAAATAGGCAAAGAGCATTTGGTTTGCATATTGAATAAATCATTGTACATATTGAAACAGGCACAAAGGATGTGGTACAAGAAATTTAACACCTTCATGAAGATCCAAGGTTTCAGTAGGATTGAAGCTAATCATTGTGCATACTATAAGAATTTTTACGATGGTAGTTTTATTATTTTGTTGTTGTATGTTGATGATATTTTGGTTGCAAGCCCCAACATGAATAAAAACATCGATCTTAAGGCTCAGTTAGCTAGGACATTTGAAATGAAGGATTTAGGAGCAGCAAACCAAATTTTAGAGATGAAGATACACAAAGACAAAAATGAAATAAATATTTGGTTAAGTCAAAAGTCTTATGTGGAAAATATTTTATAGCGCTTCAATATGCAGAATGCTAAACCAGTTAGTACCCCACTTCTTCCACACTTAAAGTTGTCTTCCAACCAGTGTCTTAGAACGGAAGCATAGAAGACAAGCATGTCTTGTGTACCATATTCATCAGCAATAGGAAGCCTCATGTATGCCATGGTGAGCACCAGATCAGATATTGCCCAAGCAGTGGGAGTAGTCAGCAGATACATAGTAAATCCTGGTAAGGAGCATTATAATGCGGTGAAGTGGATATTCAATTTAAGAGACACTTTAGATGTTGTCATTTACTTTGGATCAACAGATTTGCAAGTTATAGGTTTTGTGGAATTTGATTATGGTGGAGATAGATATGGGAGAAAATCCACTATAGGATATACCTTCACTCTTGCAGGAGGATAAGTGAGTTGGGCTTCTAAGTTGCGGTTTGTTGTGGCTTTATCAACCATTGAAGCAGAATATATTGCAACTCATGCTAGAAAAGAGGCAATTTGGATAGAGCAATTGTTGGGTGACTTCAAGGTAATGTAGGAGATAATTACACTACATTGTGATAACCAAAGTGTTATTCAATTAGTGAAGAATCCAACATTCCATGATCGCACAAAACACATTGATGTCAAGTACCACTTTATTAGAAATATGGTGGAAGAAGGTATGATCTTGTTGCAAAAAATTGACACTGAAGTGAATCCTACAGATATTCTTACAAATCCAATCAAGGTAGAGAAGTTTGAATGGTGCAAAACTTCTCTAAGATTGCTAAAAAAGTAATAAGGGCAGCATTGGGCAATTGGCATTGGATAAAAAAATTTGAGCATAAGAATTTCTAGATACTGACTTCAAGTAGGATAATGTTAGGTATGAAGACAGTATACAGGAAGTAGGTCAACTAGACATCTGACCTTCTAGACGTCTAAGTTAGATGTCTAGGCAATAGGCCAGACATATGACCTACTAGATGTCTAGGCCAAATATCTAGTAGGCTAGAGGCCAGATGTCTAGGCAACAAGGTTTCTAGACATCTAGTCCAGACATCTAGGTAGCTAACCTTCTAGACGTCTAGGCCAGACATCTAGATGTCTGGTCTAGAAAACATATAGGCTAGACGTCTAAATAGCCAGATGTCTAGGCTGGTAGACATCTATACTAGACGTATGGGCTGTCAAACATCTAGGTTGGCAGATGTCTAGGCTGGCAGATGTTTAGACCAGACATCTGGGCTACCTGACATCTAGGCTATGAAAAATTTAGGCTGGTAGACGTCTAGGACTAACATCTGATCAAGTAAACGTCTAAGCCAGATGTCAAGCCAAGTAGGCATCAAAGTAGTGGACGTCTAGGTAGATGATAGGAATGCAAAAAATGAATAGTCTTGGGAGAAAAAATGAACAGTCTTTTGGAGGCTTCCATTGGGAGAAAAAATCAATAGTTTGGAGTCTTCCTTTTGCTCTATAAAAGGGACTTGATCCCTTGCATAATGTTTTAGTTTTTGAAAACATTGAAAGACGTGGATGTAAATTTTGGTGAAAATAATAAAAAATAAGTTGCCATTACCCTATGGTTTTTCCTACACATTGCAGGTTTCCATGTAAATATCTATGTCATTTGTGTTACTGTTTCTGTGTTTCTATTTTTGTTATAGTGCTTCCTCTTACATGTGTGAGAAAAGTGGAGTTTTTTCTTAACAAAATATAGGAGGTTTAGAAAAGAGTACAAGCAATTAAAAGATAAAATGTTTGACTTCTATCACCATGTGGTCAATAATTAACATATGGAGGAAATAAATTTCTCATTACAAAAGAGGTGGGAAACAATCCTCCTAGAACTACGACATCCCCAATTCACTTCACTACTAGGCTATCCAAGTTGGATTTGAATAGAATTGATCTATACCAAAAATATTAACCCACAAATCAATTGTCTATTGACATGCTCATGTCATTTGTCCAACTAGCAATAAAGGATGATGCATTAAAGAAAATGAACACAAAGCTAGAGGCATAAGTTGCCCAGATATAAGCCAAAAAGGAATAACTCCAATAAGACAATGAGACCTTAAAGAAATATGCCACTGAAAAGGACAAGTTGAAGAAACGGGTTAAAGGATCTCAAGTCCTGAATTAATGAGACTAAAAGAAAATGCCATAGTTGGAGGATCTCTTGCAACAACTTGCACAAGGACAAGACCGGTTGAGGAAACAAAACGAACAAGAAAAATCCCAACTAGAAGATTAGATAAAGTAGCTCCAAGAATCCCAACAAGTAAGAGATCAAAAGATTTTAGATCTTGAGGAGATAGCAACATTGAAAGAGAGAGCAACAACATATCCAAGGAAAGCCTTTGAGGTTAAAAGGGTGAAGTCCCTCTAGGACAACATCAAATATGAAGTAATAAGTGTCAAGGGGTACTTCAATTTCATAGTCTATGCAGAAAACAACCTAAGTCAAGTGGCTGAAACCATGAAACAAGTTGAAGAACAATTGGTTGTGAAAGAGACATACCAGGAGGTGCTCAAAATCTTGGCCACAATGTCATCAACACAAGCCCAACAATTAGGGATAAATCAAGAAGGTATGGTCAATAAACTAATAAATATCCTTGACACCCAAAGAGGCCTACAAACTTGCAAAGATGTGTTAGCATCTTTAGAAGATTTAATGCAAGAAATGGTAAAAGAAGATTAAGGGGATCATCATTGCAAGTCTGCTCAAAATTTTTCACCCTAAACAAAAATTCCTTGATAAAACTATTGATGTGACGATCGAAGAGAAGGACAAAGTAAATGTGTATATGTAGTCTAGCAATTCAAAGATTGAAGTCGTTGTATGCCTATCTATAGGAATTAGTGGGCAAGGAAGATGGGTTATTAGAGAACCCTATTAGGACTTGGCAAGAAACATAAAGGACCTTGCTAACATCCAATTATCGGGAGATGAATAATGACAAAAGCTACTAGGATTACTACCATGAAGTCAAAAAAAACATGAGAACCACAACTTTGCAATTTTATAGCATGGATTCCAATTTTAAAGACTCCATGCCCAAGGATAAGGACAAGATGTATAATCTATTTCCAATCGATCTTGGTTCCTCGTGAAGTGTTTAGAAAGGTAGTAACATGTCACTACCTTGGGAAATTCACAATTTTAGAAGGTTACAAAATAGTGAAATTAGTCAGTTAATACCTTTCAAAATCCCTCAGATTTTGTTAAGTCAAAGACAAGGAACAATTTGCTCATTGAAAGTTGATTTCTTCTAGGAATGATCCACTAGCAAAAATAAAGTGATTGTCTTGCAAAAGCGAAGAGCAATGAAAATGTTGGCAAAGTGCTAGTAGCATGAAGCCATTCACTTGCCTCCTAGAGTGAATAGCTCACGAACCATGAAAAGACAAATATGAATCCCAAGAAAGATGTTTAGAGGGTGATATTTTGGCATGTAGTGATATCATAACTCATTTTGAAAATCCTTCTAAGCCCTGTACATGCATAATTAGAGGCATGTAGCATTTAGAGGTGCATTATTTTATTAGAGGTACCCCTAAATACTTAGTTTTACTAGGAGTAATAGTTGCTTGAGTTTTGCTATAAATAGAAGCCGTGGGCTCCATTATACACACCTTTTGACCTTGAAAATTTTAGAACTATACCTTGTGAGACCCACATTGTGCTCTTGTAGTTCATGAAATTGGTGGGAAAGTGATAAGTCTTTTGCCCTCAGTCAATGGTACTGCCCTCTTGGATTGCAAAATATCAAGTGATTACTGCCCTCATAGATTGCAAAATACCAAGTGGTTGAAGCATAACCTTTCTGTACATCTTATCATTATTCTCACAATTTCATCTCAATGAAAACATTTATTCAATTTTTTGGTGTGGATTTATCACACGCTTTCTTTTCTCCGAATTATTTTAGTCGTATTCGCTTTAAATTTCTTACACATTTTTCATTTCTTACACAGTTTTTTAGATTTCTTACACTCCGAATTATTTTAATCGTATTCACTTTAAATTTCTTACACATTTTTCATTTCTTACACTTTTTTTTATTTTATTTTTTAGTATTCACTTATTATTTTTTTTTATTTTTCTTGTATATATTCGTTGTGTAATAACAATTTATCTTGTTTCAAACCCTCCCATAGGGCTATCAAAGATATTTTCATAATCACTTAACATAAATTGAAAATATCCAAAACTTTACCCTCATAGCATTTAATATTATAAATTATATCTTTGTATTAGAGTCGATAAATTATATCTTTAATGATTTGTTTTGAATTAGAGTCGGTTGCTTGTGGTGTGTCGTGTATATTAAAATAAACAAATAAACGATATTATGATTTTATAACTGTAATTTGGTATTTTATAAATATTTAAATAGCTCACAAATAAACATCTTTAACTTTCTGCTATATCCAGATCCAGATCATCGACATATGATTTATAATGTTACTTATTATTGTAATTTCGTATTATGACATATGATTTATAATGTTACTTATTATTGTAATTTCGTATTATGATTTATAATGTTAATTATTATTGTAATTTGGTATTTGTATTGGGGAGAGGGGTGCGCCAGGCTAGTGCTGTAGTGCAACGCAGAAGCGACGCGCGAGGGCCCTGGTAGCAAGCTACCGAGTGGGCCCTCCCCCTTAAAAAATTCATTTAATATCGTGTGGCTCTATGAGCCACGTATCAGATATTAAACTGATAAGAACAGATACTACACTTGATCTTAGCCAAAAGGCCGAGAAAGGTATGCTTATAACCTCTTCATCCCTGCCTATTTCTACTCCTCTTCGCCGAATTATCTCTCCACACCATGCATGTGGGATATCTGTTATCATTCGGCTTACTGTTATTTGCCTGCTCCATTCTATTATCGTTCAGCCCTCTTGTCTCTCCTTTCTGTCCCTGGCTTCCTTTCAATAATAACATTTTGTATCTTCTCCGCTCTATAATGATCCGAGACAATTATGCTATAGTTAAATATAAATAAACCGACGATTAAATATTATGTAATAGCTATAATAACAGCCGAAACAATAACGATACATCCTATTAACGATAGTCCTGCGTTTGAAATAAATTTCAAGTATCACTCTTAACAACGGCAACGCCATATGAACGAAATAAAATAAAACGATCTTAATTATATTTATAAGATTAAAATTGTCTTTTGATCAAGAGTTTTAATATAAGATGTGTTATGGTATAAAATTTTAGTTTTTTCTAATTTAAAATTTGAACTTTTTATTTAGGTTTTAAAGTTTAACAATATCCAATGAAAAAAATTGTTGCACATAGTCAAAAAGTTCACTATCCTTTAGTCATTTTTTGGAGTGTGTTTTTTTTTTTTATTGATTTTGATGAGAAGTTTTCTTGTCTTTTCTATTCTTAATTTTTCAAAAAGTTTCGTTTATGTGTTTTCTTTTAAAGTGTTGTCAGATGCAATCTTGATGTTCTTGCAGGCTAAACATTCTATGACAAAAATGTTTTTTCGGTCTTCACTACTCCTATGCAAAAGATAGGTATTTGTTTTGACCATTCCTCCTGAGGAATTGTCCATCTCCTAGTTTTGCATCTAAGATGGTGTGAACTAGATCTTAGTTGGGCTAAAACATTTTTCCTTTCATTTATTCTTTGCATCTATGTACTTCTTTTGGTTGTGGTTTCTTTTGGTTGTGGTTGAACTCGATGTATAACTATTTTTTCTTTTTTAATTTTTCAATCCACATGACAAGTTTGAATTTTTCCCTCACATATTGTTTAATTTCTTTGTTGGAGTTTATCAAATGAAAACCTCATGATCCAAGTCCACTTAAGGTTTTATCAAAAATCCTTTTTTACAAATTATCATTGGCTAACACAAAGTCTTCTAGCTGCTTGAAAATATTATTGCCCTTATGAAATTCCATAGAATTTGATTTGTTGAGGACAAGCAATCAAGTAAAAAAGATTCACACCCACTGTGATACAGTGTTGGATATCACAACAATTTTAAAAAATAAATGCAATCAACACATTACCCAATATTGCTCAAAAGATAATACTTAGGTGTTTATGGACACTAAATAGTATCACTATTGTAAAATAAAATACACTTCAACCAATTAATAAAATTTTTAAAATGGAGGGGTATCTATACCCAATTACGTGTTACTTTTAGGTCAAGGTTATGTAACCAACCTTTAGGTGTAAACAATAAAATATTACAAAAAAACCTTTTACAAGATTTACCAATGCCTTAAATTAAAATACAATAACTAGCGGTCATAGCCTTAAATTAAGCTTAACCACCACATATTTCAACACCCCCTATTAAGGGATGTTCTCCGACACCAAATAGCTTCTATAAGTAAACTAAGAAGGTAAATTACTAGGTTATTTGGTGTTAAAATACTATTTAGGCATAGATCCTCATAAAATGAATGTCATCCAAGGCCTCCCTTTACTCTCATTAGTCAAAGGAATATGGTCCTTCCTAGGTCAAATCCAATTTGTTACCAAGTTCATATCTAATTTTCCCCAACTGGTCTGATCACTAACAAAAATATTGATAAAGTACAATATCTAGGCCTAGACTAATGAAGGAAAAAGGGTATTTTAAGACATAATTAATTCCATAACCAAAGCCCCATTCCTAGTCAATTCTATTTTTCTAAACATTTTAGGCTCTATGTGTTTGGGGTAGATAAAAGTATTGCTATAGTCGTACCTTAGAAAAATGATAAAGATGAGAAACACCTCATCTAATTTATAATTCAAGTCCTCCATTAACGTTTTCACTCTAGAATTTTAGATACTGTCTATCACAAAGTAAAACTACCATCTTTCTAGTTCATCCTAATGTCCAATCCATTATACTTCATATAAAATTGGAGAAAATAGGAATGGAATAATAAAAAGAATTCAAGAATTTGGCACAACTATATATCAAACCCACCAATGTCATCAAGGGTAAAGCCTTATGTCAAAACTTGACAATGTATGTTTCAAAAGACATACTTGTCTTGGTAGAGGATATTGAGTTGAATAAGCAAACATGGTGGATGGGGAACATTTGTTGGTACATGGTCATTGAGAATTTTATACAAGAATTAACATTCATGAAAAGGGTCAAATTTAGGTAAAAAGAAATGCATTATATGTGGGTCGATGGTGTTTTATTCAAATAAGGATATTATGGATCTTGTTGAGGTGTGTTGTAGAAGAAAATATAGAATCCCTAATCAAGGAGTATCATGAAAAAAGAGAAAATTGTTCTACATTGACCATGGCCCATAAAATCCTAGGGGATGGATACTATTGACCCACAATTTTCTCTAATTGTTTCTAATGGGTTAACAACTCCAAATCTTGTTGTATGTTCATGGGAAAGAGGAGAAAAATATTGATGCCCCTAAAGCTAATTCTTATCACACCTTTCCAACAATGTAACCTATATTTCATCAATAAAATAACTACTTCACAAAATGGATCAAGGTCAATTCTACTAATCAAGAGGTAGTTGTTTAGCTCTTTGAAAACATCATCGCCAAATTTAGCATGAGTACATCTACCATAGTCATTGATAATTCTAACTAATTTAAAGATACCAAAGTAATAAAATTTTCCTTGGAATATGGGTTCTTACTTAATAGATTATCCACTTATTATCCCTAGGGAAATAAACTGGTAAAATCAAAAATAAAAATATAACAAGGATCTTGAAGAAAACCATCATCAAATCACAAAGGGATTTTTATAGCATTTAAGATTCAACCATCAATAGCACACCAAATAAAGCATGAATATATTGCTTTCAACAAACATCTTCTTTATATAAACAATGCTAGGACAAGAAAGAAGTAAAATGTTATTGATATTACTACATCACGTGATGATCAAAATATAAAATGGAGATAAGTCAATATAAAAGATATTGCACCATACAATCAAAGAAATAAATAATGCATCACATATAACAAACAAAGGTTTAATCAAAGCAATGAAGCCATGGTAAATAATAAAATACAAGAGGTGATTGACCTCATCACATATGAAAACATTGCTCAAGAAAATATGAAAACAAGTCTACATGGTAGGAGATATTTGATCTCGTAAACAACTAATATATTTAAATTACTTGGCAGAGATCCTCCCCATGAAGACTTTAGAGGATGCTCACATTTTAAATAATGCATCACTATAATACCACTAC
The DNA here is from genome assembly GCA_028583015.1 of Wollemia nobilis. Taxonomy (NCBI): domain Eukaryota; kingdom Viridiplantae; phylum Streptophyta; class Pinopsida; order Araucariales; family Araucariaceae; genus Wollemia; species Wollemia nobilis. The sequence goes on from JAQPPZ010000188.1 coordinate 422,726, forward strand.
CTCCTACCAACTATAATAATATTTTAAATAATGTACCAAGGTCACAAATGTTGTCATTCTTGGATGGTTTCTCAAGCTACAACTAGAACTAGTTCAAAGATGATGGTATTATTTTGGTTGTTGTGGAACATATCTCAAAGTAAAATTGATTTTTTCATCTTGTGCATCCCTTCCCAGCCTCTACCACTACCTAAAAATTCATTGATCATATTTTTTACTTCATCAAATGTTATCCTCCATAGTATGTGACCATGACCCTACATTCACCAAAAAAATTTGAAACGATCTATTCATGCTACAAGGAACCCAACTAAATATAAGCTCATCATACCACCCTTAGATGAATGACCAAACTAAAATTATCACCAAGTATTTGCATCCTTACTTATGATGTTTTGCTTTGGATCATCAGATGTAGTGGACCAAATAGTATCCACCATTGACTCTCATGTAGTATCTTCTAGGCAGTTCTAGTGGACCAAATGGCAACAAGAGTTTTCTAAAGGCTCAATCATTCTTGAATCAAAGTCTAAACTGGAATTAGAGTCATTATAATAGTTCAACCAAAACATTACAAATATTTTTGTGCAATAGTGTAGATTACATCCAAAGCTTGCCACATGGGAATTGCTACACCAAATCCCAAATTAGTTTCTTGATCTTCAACTTTGAGGACAATGTTTATTTTGAAGGGTAATATAGTGTTAGGACCTCAAATTCGATCCTATTTTATTTTATTTTAGTGTTTTAGTTAGTAATGAGTGGCCAACCCCTTTTGAATGTAAAGGTGACCATAAGTAGGTTTAGGGTTAGACAACTTAGAAATTTGTTAGTTATCTTTATATATTCCATTGTAAGAGAGGTGAAGGTATCCTAAATAATTATACTTTAATGTATTTTTCTCATAGATAAGATTTCCCCTTTAAAGTGACCTATGATAAAGGAGGTTCCACCTTCAAAGTAGCTTGCAATACTTTGTAAACTCTTTGATGTGATTAACAAAATAATTGCTATTATTTTTAATCTACAAAATTGTATTTCCACATAAATTTATTTATGGTTATAATTAATTCATGCAAGTAAAATCCTTCCATACTTGTTCAAATACAATATTTATATGTTATTGTCTAGGATTACAACTACAATCAATGATAAATTGGATATTAATATGTACAAAGTGCACATTGCTTTTCTTCATGCTATCAAAAACTACCCTAGAGACTCTCCAATTATTAAATGCACTAGATAAATAGCCAACTAGATGAGAAGCCATCTCAAAGATTTTAGGAAGGAATGAAAGTTCATCTACACATCCTAGAAATTTTGTCTCAATTTGTACCAAAATAAGGAATGGCTTCCTACACTTTAGCTAATCAGATAAGACTAGATAGGCAACTGCATTCAATGGTCAAGTATACAAATACACCTTGTCAGGAAGAGAGAATAATCATACTGCTTCTATAACAAGTTGTATGACATCATCATAGAAAAGATGATGAGAAAGGACTCGAGTTTGTTATAAGAGATCAAGAAGTTATTGAAGTTAGAATAATGACCCAATGGGAATTTCTACTTGGGAAAAACAAGGTCCTTTATTTGGTGTGATGTCTTTTTAATCATGTCTTTCGAGTTATCAATGTTTCTACTAGATTACATGTTCAATATTGAGTATGCTAGAAAAATTGACTATATGGATCTTAGATACTTTAGGAAGTAGAAGAATACCAACTTCTACCCATTTAAGTGGCCAATAAAGAATATCACACCCAAGTTATGAGTGTTCCACAAGGTGATAGAGGAAAATCTCAAGGGCATGCAACTAGACCAACTTTGGAATATATGGTCTTGTGATACAAGTAAATATTTTAGAAATAAGTTGAAATACAAGTGTTTGAATATATTCTTTGCACTTGAGAAGAGGGGTGGAATAGAAAAGGAGGCAAACCCCAATGAGGACTTATCCCTAGCCACTCTATGGAGCACCTAGGAATATGAGGATGAAGTACAACATTGGCTCACCAACCCCTAGAGTGGTACACATTCTATAGATTGACAAAGTTCAAAGATAACTTTGACCTAGATGTAAATCCAATACATAACACCTTGGATGCATTAGAAAATCTAGGGTACTCAAAGAGAAAAAACTTGTGTATGAGAGGATGAGATATGAAATTAGGATAAGAAGGAAGAAAACATGAGATGGTCCATTTGACAAATAATTATTTGCTATTTTAAATAGAAGGAACCCTAGAAGCGCAAAGAGGGTGATAATATTAGGAGAGACAAAAATATATGCAAGTCCACCAACCCACCTTCTATATCTATACCTAAAATTATGATAGCTATAGCAACAACCATGCTCGTTATCATTAGCTCCATGGTGAGGGAAACAACAAAATAAATATTGTAAAAGGTTAAAAGTGACCCTCATGGATTGATATTTGAGAAGGTGACAACAATATAACAACAAAATCACCAAGCACCTTAGCACAAATATGGGTAACAACTAGTGTAGTAACCACCATCACTTTCATTTCCACTTTTATTTCCCTTCTCGTTGCTCTTGCTTCTTTCTCAACTTCTAATTCATATATCCACACTTCTTTCTCTTCCCCCATCCCTTATTTTGATAGACTTACCTCATCATCTACTAGTGTGGCTTATGGTTTTCTTAAAGGCACCTGCCTCTAACCATCAACTTCATTTTTGGCAGCACTCTAATCATATTATTTACATCAAGCACCATCCAAAGCATCATGTCATAGCCCCTATTGACTACAACACAATCACATCTCCTTCATAGCTAGTCTCTCCACCACCTTAAATGTTGGTTTAGTTGGTATCAAGCTTGATCTCATCTAACTCACCATTCACTCGCATTTCCATGCAAATCACTCAATCCATTGTATCATCTAATTCATGGTGACCCTATTACAATCCAAGAAAGTCCTATTATAGGCAATGAAGTTGCCTATACCAATTTTTATGACTGGGCTTACCAAAGTAGCTTTGACTTCCAGTAACACCTTGGGGTCTAACTAGGCCTTCGTTTGGAAGGTCACTAGTGAGTCTGAAGAGAAAAATATCCAAAAGACATATGATTTCCTATGATGTAAATATAGTATAGTAAGAAAAGAGTAAAAGGAATTGAAAGATAAAATCTCTCAGACTTCTATCACCATGCAGTCATAATTAGCATTTAGAAACAAATTTCTTATTATAAAAAATATGGGAAACAACTCTTCTAGAACTGTGACATCCCAAATTGACTTCATTGCTAGGCCATACAAGCTATATTTGAACATAGCCAATCCATACCAAATGATTTAACGCACAAATTAGTTGTCCATTAACATGCTCATGTAATTTTTCCAACTAGTAATAAAGGATGATGCATTAAAAAAATGAACACAAAGCTAGAGATAAAAGTGGTCCAGTTAAAAGCAAAATAAGAATAACTCCAACAAGATAATAGGACCTAAAATAAATATGCAACTAAAAAGGACCAATTGAAGAAACAAGTTGAGGATCTCAAGTACTGAATTAATTAGTCTAAAAAGAGAAGGCAGTGATTGAAGGATCTCTTTGAATAGCTTGAACAATGGTAAGACTAGTTGAGGGTTAAAAATGAACAAGAACAATATAAACTAAAGTATTATATAAAGAAACTCTAAGAATCCAAATAGGCAAGAGATCAAAATACTTTAGAGCTTGAGTTAGATATAACAACATTAAAAGAGGGAGCAATGATAGATCCAAGGAAAATATTTGAGATTAAAAGATTAAATTCCCTTTATGACAACATTAAAGACAAAGTAATAAGTGCCAAGAGGTACTTTAGATTCATAGCATACATAGAACACATCCTAAGTCAAGTTGTTGAAACCATCAAACAAGTTGAAGAACAAGTGGTTATGAAGGAGAGATACCAGGAGGTGCTCAAGTGTTTGGCTACAATGTCGACAAGACAAGGCCAATAATTAAGGATTAGATTAGAAATACATGGTCAATACACTAAAAATGATCCTTGAAACCCAAAGAGACCTACAAAATTGTAAAGATATGTTAGCCTCTCTAGAATCACTAATGTAGGAAATGGTAAAGACCATTCAGGGGATCATCATTGAAGGATTGCCGAACATATTTTATCCTAAGAGAGAGTTCCTTGATGATAAGATCGTTGATGCATTGATAAAAGAGAAGAAAAAAATAAATATGGAGATGTAATCTAACATTTCAATAAATTGAAACTATTATAAGTCAAAATGTAGAAACTAGTGGGCAAGCAATATGGGTTATTAGAGAACCCTTATTAGGACTTGGCAGGTGTCACAAAGGACCTTGCTAACATCGAATTGTTTGGAGATGATGAATAGAAAAAGGTATTAGAGATGCTTCCACAAAATTGAAAATATGAGAACCATAATTTTATAAATATGTAGCAAGGATTCCAATTTTGAATACTCAGTACCCAAGGATAAAGGTAAAATTTGGGATCTACTGTCAATCAAGCTTGGTGCCTCATGATGTCCCCATAAATGTAGTAACAAGTCACTGCCTTAGAAAATTCACAATTTTAGAAGGTTACAAAATAGTGAAATTAGTCAATGAATACCTTTGAAAAACCTCCAAATTTTTTTAAGCCAATGACAAGGACCAACTTACACCTTAAAGGTTGATTTGTTCTAGGAATGATTCACTAGAAAAAATGAAGTGATTGGCTTGTAGAATTGAAGCACTACGAAAATGCCAGAAAAGCGCTAGTAAAATGAAGTGATTCACTTGTTTTCTACAATGAATTGCTTATGAACCAGTGGAGGGATAAAATACAAGCATGAATCCCAAAGAAAATATTTAGAAACTGACATTTTGACATGTAGTCATATCATAACTAATTTTGGAACCCTTCAAGACTTTTAGAGACATAATTAGAGGCGTGTAGCATTTGAAGGCCCATTATTTTGCTAGAGATACCCCTAAATCTTTAAATTTACTAGGATTAATGGTTTCTCAAGTATTCCTATAAGTAGAAGCCATGGGCTCCATTGTAAACATATTTTGACCTTGAAAATCTAGAGCTACACTTTATGTGACCCATATTGTACTAATGTAATTCATGATATTGATGGGAAATTGAAAACTCTTGTGCTCTCCATCAATGGCACTACCTTCTTGGATTGCAACATGCGAGATGATTGAGGCACAAATTGTTATCCCATCTTGTCATTACTCTCACAATTTATTATTATTCAAAATTTTTATGTGTTGATTGATCACACATTCTCCTTTCAGTTTCAATAGTACTCACTTTAAATTTCTTGCACCCTAAATTTATCATTTACTTTATATATTTTTATTTTTGTATTTATTTTCTACAACTAAATTAGTTTAGATTTTATCAAGACAATAGGAAGTAAGCCAAACCCTTCTACTGACCTATCATTGAAACTTAATCCTAGGCCAAACCCTTTCATGGAGCCATCTTCATTTAAACCAAAATTACTAACACTTCAAAAATTAAGTATTTTTAACAATTCAATAATAACGTGTCAATTATATTCATAAGATTTAAACCTAATATTCTTACTTAAAATTAGAAAAACTAAACTTTTAAACTGGTAAAGTATTTATATTATAAATTATATCTTTCATGGTTTTTTTTTTTTCCGTAGAATCTCATAGTGCGGTTTGTTGTGATTTTTCTAAGTGGTCCACTTTATCCAAGTGATATTTCATTTTGTACTTTAAATTTCTTTGAAGTAACATAATACATTAAAATAGTAAGACATGGCTGATGAGATTAAGTCGAATCCTCTATGAAAAATTGTGGGAATGCGCCCACTGCTTGCAGATCACTCACTATGTCATGATTTCATCTGCACAGATTGAGATTCCAATTCAATTCTTAAAATTGATGAACTTTGCAAGGATGAAGTATTGGTAAGTATTAGATACAGAATTTTGCATAATTTATCCTGCAACGGAAAAAATCTAAATCACCAAATAACAGTGATTACAAAAAGTCTATAAATCATTCTGACAAGTTTGATGTACAATGTTAAACCATATACAGAGATGAGATTTACTTTTATAATATTTTAAATTAAGTTAAATCCCTTTAAAACTATAATAAGATAATATTTTCTTGATATCCGGCTATGGTAAGCCTTTCCCTCAAGTTTCTATCATTTTATTTAGTGGCCATAGTTTCAAAACCGATAAACTTTTATCCAGTTTCCATCGTTTTATGTAGTGGACATGGTTTCAAAACCCATAAATTTTATTCCGAGGGGTTCAAAATTGGACCACAAAACCGATAAACTTTTACTCCTCAAGCTACTTCCACCACCCAATATTTCAATCTTTATTATTCATGAAATATTATTCAATAATGAAATAACATTGTGAATGTGACATATTCTGTAAATCCAGATCCAAACCAACCACATTATAATCATAATTATAAAATTAATTTGGTATTTGTATTGGAGGGGTGCGCCGGGCTACTGCTGTAGTGCAACACAGAAACGACGCGCGAAGGCCCTGGTAGCAAGCTACCGGGTGGGCCCTCCCCCTAGAAAAATTCATTTAATATCATGTGGCTCTATGAGCCACGTATCAGATATTAAACTGATAAGAACAGATACTACACTTGATCTTAGCCAAAAGGCCGAGAAAGGTATGCTTATGCCCTTCTCATCCCTGCCTATTTCTACCCATCTTCACCGAGTTCTCTCCACACCCTCCATGTGGGATCCCCAAAGCCACCGCCATACCCAGCGCTGCAAACTTCACGTATATGTTTCATACTAATCATAGCAAATGGATGTTCCCTTCACGTATATGTTTCATACTAATCATAGCAAATGGGTGTTCCCTTCACCGGTTCAAGTCCAAATTTAATCCAACTGAGACCACCAGAAGAGGGTTGGTGAAGCGAATAGAAGTTATTCCTTGCTTCATTTCAATATTTCCATTTTGTATCTTCTCCACTCTGGAATGATCCTGGATAATTATGCTATATTTCAAATTTCAAAATATAAACAGACGATTAAATGTAATGTAATGGTTATAATCACACTTGAAACAATAACGATACTTATCTCTAATCACGGTCTTTATTTATAATCACACTTAGGGGTCTTTTCTTGTGCAAATGGGGACCGGATTTTAATCCCAGGATTTGGAAAATCAATATGACATCTCTTTGGGTTAGACTTTTAGATCTACCTTTTCATCTCTGGTACGAAGATATCCTGAGAGGTATTGTTAAAGCCATTGGTGACTTGATTCTTATTGTTTCCGCTACAAGGGTCAAATCCATATTGATTTTTTCCAGGATGTGTGTGATGGCAAACCCTGAAACTGATCTTCTGGGCGATATTGAACTTATCTCTAATCAGGGTCCTTGGCTTCAACCCATAATTTAATTATGAGAATAGACCCATCAGGTGTTCTATCTCCATTAAGTTTGATCACACCCCTAGGTCGTGCCCTAGCAACATCTAGAATAAATGGGATCCTCCTAAGAAGAACTAGGCTAAGAAGCAGTCGGTGAAGTCCCAAGACCAAGACCAAAGCATGGGGACCATGGCAGGACTTCTAGAGACTTTGCATCTCAATCATGAATCCCTTGAAGCAGGGGATAAGGTCATTGACGAGCTGGTGGCAGTTGATATTAGCAACCCAAGAACGACAGTTGTCAAGAATCTTGATAGTTCCTATAGAGGCCTTCCTCAGCTTGACTGCACCGATTTGATTTCTAGAACTCTTATTCCTCAAGAGATCCTCAAAAGAAATTATTTGCTTAAATTCTCATGAAGAGACTCAGGAGGAGCCCAGTGTTCCTCAAGAAGTAGCTGAGAGGTTCTTTCCCTCTGAAGGTTGTGGCTAAGCATGACTCTCCACTAAATGTCGAAGCTTCACAAAACGAATTTCAGTCCCTTCTAAACTTCACAAGATTTTCTCATCCTAAAACAAGAAGCATTCGAAAAGGCCATATTGATGTAGGGACGAACAAGAAGGTTGGAAGACCTTCTAATAAAGCTATTATGAACCGAGAAGCAGAAGTAGGTGTTGCAAATGGACTTCAATACCAGCTGAAGTTTGAAAAGGAAATGGAATCAAAAGGTAAACAACTTAAGCTTGATTCATTTTGCCACTCCCCCTAGTCTCTTGATGGGGAAAACCATATCAAATCTCATAAATGAAGTTAATATCTTGGAATATTAGAGGTCTAAGTGGGTTACCCAAACAACGAGCCCTAACCTCCATTAGGAAATATTACAGATCGGATATTATTCTTTTACAGGAAACAAAAATGGGTAGTAGTAGTGCTTGAATGGTTAAAAGGAAAATATGGAAAGAAGTTGATTTTGTGGCAAACTCGACAAGAGGATTGTTATGTATGTGGGACCCTAAATCTCTAGATGGGTCTGCCCTATATATATCTAAGAGTTATATGTTTTCCTCAAAATATTTAAGGTTCAAATGGATTACTTCAAATATTTATGCCCCAAACTGCCATAATAGATCCATTTTTTGGATTCTTTGAAATCCATGAGAGAAATATTTAAAGGGGAAGCATGGTTATTAGTAGGGGACTTCAATACGTCCCTATATTCATTTGAAAAAAAAGGTGGAATATTTTTTTCCAGTAGAATGGAGGAATTTGCATTGTTTGTCAATTCTCAAGAACTGATGGGCATAGACCTTAAAGGTTCTAGATTCATTTGGATTAATAGACGCTCAGGTAACCAAAACATCCAAATTAGGATTGATAGAGTTTTGGTGTCTAAGGAAGGAATATCTTTTTTTGGTGATGTGTCTCTATGCACTCTCCCCAAATTAGCCTCAAATCATAACCCACTCATGCTTTTGAAATTGCAAAATTTGGCCTTTTTCCCTAGACCCTTTAGATTTGAAGATATGTGGTTGCTGCATCTTGATCTTGAACCTAGGATTTAGGAGTAGTGGGCACGTAGCTTCTCGAGTGCTCCAATTTCACAAATATCTACCAAGTTGAGATTCATAAATACTAACCTTAACTCTTGGAATAAATTTATATTTAGGAATGTATTTATTAGAAAATATGATATTTGAGAATAACTCAAGAAGTTGGAATCATCTATTGAGGTCCATGGTTCTACATAGGAACTAAGGTCTAGAGAAAAAAGCATTTTTTAAGCCTACATAGTGTTCTTGTAGAAGAGGATATCTTGTGGTGTCAGAAATCTAGGTCCATTTGGCTTAAAGAGGGTGACTGCAACACAAAAGTTTTCCACAACTCTAACCTAAGGCACAAAAGCAATAACAGGATCAAAGCAATTCAAAAATCCAATGGAGATATAATAGAGGACAATTAAGGAAATGAGAGAAGAGGCTATTGAGTTTTTTAAAGATCTCATTTGCTCCAATTTGAGGAGGGACCTACAAGCTGAGGATATACTTCTTCTTAATATTCCCTCATTGATTTATGAAGATATGAATAGGTCCCAGTGTGATCCGTTTAGAGATGAAGAAATTAGAGAGGTAATTTTTTCCGTGGAAGGCTTAAAAGCTCTTGGCCTGAATGGTTTTCCCCTAATTTTCTTCCAAATATTCTGGCATATTGTAGGCCCAGATATCTATAGGACTATGAGAGGAATTCAAAGTTTGAATTCCATCCCCTTAGATGTTAATTCTACCTTTTTCGATGCTTGTTCCCAAGTTGGTGAGTGTTAAAGAATGTAAGGACTTTAGATCCATTAGCCTCTGCAATACTATTTTTAAAATCCTAATGAAAACCTTGGCTAATAGGTTAAAAATATTTCTTTTGTCTATCATTGACCATCCACAAAGTGGTTTTGTTGTTGGCAAACAAATTTTGGATACGGTTATTGTGGTCCATGAGTTAATCCATTTAGCGGATAAAAGTGGTAAACCTAGGACTCTTCTCAAGCTGTACATGAATAAATCTTATGATAGTATGTGTCGGGATTTCTTGTTTTGGGTCTTCGACAATTTTGGTTAAATCTTGCACCTTGTTTGCCATGTTTTCAATAATTGTGAATGGGTCCCCCGTGGGGTATTTTCAAAGTTGTAGGGTTATTCATCAAGGAGATCCATTGTCTCTAAACCTATTCATATTGTTGGGAGAGTCTCTAGGGAGATCCATCAAAGTGGATCCTATCATTGAAGGTTTAAATCTAGTTCATTTTTTTGATTCTATTTCCCATCATCAATTTGCAGACGATATTTTGCTTTCTTTCTTTGCTTCCATCCTGCAAGCCAAGGTAGTGAAAATTATTTTGGAAGACTTTGAATTAGTTTTTGGGTAGAAGGAAGGTGAATTTCAAGAAAAGTCAAAATTTCTTTTTCAATACCCCACCTACTAGGGAGAGGTGGTTTGCAGATATTTTGGATTGTGATATTGGCTCTTTTCCTTTGATTTATTTGGGTTTGCCATTGCTCAAAGGAGCCTCTGAGTCCTTCCTATGGGATCCGATGGTTGAAATGGTTCAAAAGAATCTCATTGGATGGAAGGGGCTCTATTGAACCAAGCAAAGAAGATTATCCTGGTCAAAGCTACTATGCAAAGTATTCTTGTGTATTTTATGTCCTTGTTATGAATCCCAAGTAAGATTTTGGAGAAAATAAAAAATATTCAATGTTCCTTTATTTGTTCTGGAGCTAATGATAAAAAGAAATTTTATTTAGTAGCATGGGACCAAGTGTGTAGCATGAAATAGGAGGGCATTTTAGGTATCAAAATATCAAGGATAATGAATAAAGCTCTGATTGCTAAGTAGGGTTGGAGATCGGTTTAGGATGTTAAGACTAGTTGGGTTGAAATTTTAAAGGAAAAATACTTAAGTAATGGGAACTAATTTCTCAATGGCCTAATTCCTTCTCAAGGGTCGGCATTTTGATCCAATTTCATTAAGTGTTAGGTAAATATTTATAAAGGGGTTATATGGATACCAAGTGATGGTCACTCCATTGATTTTTGAAGGGATTCCTAGGCTATCAAGGCCCCGTTAGACTCATTTCCAAACCTGAGACTAGTAAATCCAATCACATATAGATTCCTAGGCCCTAAGGTTAGTGATTTGATTTATAGGGCTGATGGTCATCCCTGATGGAAATCCTTTGATTTTTTGAATCTATCTCAAATAGGGAATATGACTTTTAAATATTTATATGATGTTATTAAATGGTGCATTATCCTTGGGAGAGATAATCTAGATAGGCTCATTTGGTAGCCTAAGAAGGATGGAAATTTCACTATTAAGTCTGCTTATTCCCTTTTTTACGGGCCTATTATCCCTTGGTTCCCAATGAGCAAAATTTTGTTAAAGGATCTAATCCCTAAGATCAACATTTTCTTTTGGCTAGTGGTCCAAGGAAAGTTCCTAACTATTGAAAACCTCCAAAAGAGAGGTATGATTTTACCTAAAAAGTGTTTCTTGTACAGATGTGCAAAATAATCCTCGGTTCATCTCTTGTTCCTATGCCCCTTTACTCAGGAAGTGTTTATTTTCTTCCTAAAGGAGCTAGGTGTCCAGTGGATCTTTCCTAACAATTTGGTATCTTTAATGAATCAGTGGATTCCACCCTTCTCTTCCCCCAACCTATGCAACTTTTGGAAGTTTGGTCTTCTTCATTTGTGGTGGTGCATTTGGAAGGAAAGAAATTATAGGGATTTTATAAATATTTCACACCCTATGGGGTTGGTGACTTTGTGAGCTCTATCATGTACAATTAAAAATAATAAAATTATTAATTTAGACATGATTACTACAGATAAGGATATTGTTCTCATAATAAAACTTAGTCTAAGTCCTCAACAACAATTGGTGAATGTCCAAGTCCCCTCGAATAGATCCAAGACTATTTGGAAACCTCCACTTCTTGGGTGGCTAAAGATAAACTTTGATAGAGCTTCTAAAGGTAATCTTGGACCTACTTGGGTAGACAAGCTTGTTAGAAACTCCAATGAGGATATTCTCTTAACCTAAACCAAAAATATTGGAACCCAATCCAAAGCCAAGGCTTTGTATCAAGGAACTTCACATCTTGAGTCCTTAGATTGCAAAAAATTAAGGGGACTCCATCAACATTATATATATGGTTAAGGTAATGTAGACTCCCTTTTGGACCATATCAAACCTCCTCTTGGAGGTCCAAAGATTGACTCAAATTTTGAAATTCATTCAGTTCAAGCATACTTTCAAAGAAGAAAACTAAGCAAAAAAATTCATGTTCAATCAAGGTCTCATCTAGGAAGATTTAAATATTTGGTAGGGAAATTTCCCAATGGGTTTGTATTCCTTTGATAATGATTTCATACAAAGATAAAATGTTAATCAAACTTTTTGTGCTCCCTATTCAGGCCTCGTTTTCCCAAGATCCGACCCATAGAAATTTTAATTTCTTAACCCACCAATATTTAAATTCAAATGATCCTCTTTTTTGTGCCTTGCAATATTGGTTCTATGCTTTGAATATAGCCAGCAACTGTGTGGTAAATTTTTCTAGTTTTTGTCCTCTCCTTAAAATACATTCACCTTAGTGGCAAAAGAATGATATCTATCCTAGGTGACAAGGTAGGGTTCTCATAAATTCCTTGTTGAGGATAAGCTATAACATGGTACGACATCAGCTATTTTCAAATAGAACCAACCACCCTAATAATGATGTAATTTTGAATGATATCAATGTCTTATTAATTACCAGTTATAAATTCTTGAGAAGGATGACTGGAATAATATCTCTTAAAGCATGGGAAAATAATTACAATCGTGGTAATGGTTCTATCTTAAATTAAATCCTAATGATGCATTGGGAAATGATGTTAGGAAGGAGTTGGCTTGACATTCTTAGTGACATGGATCCCCCAAGGTGGAAGGACAGGTGGACTGGCAACCCTTGGTGTGATGGCATTGGCTCAAAAAATTGGCTTGGGTATACCTATCCTACTCAATAACAAAATAACACAATAACACACATATATATCAAACTCCCAATATTGAACAATAAACACACTAAATATTTATTGAAACTACTAAAGTAATGCATAAATGCAATGCTTCCTCAAGTTACACATTACATGGATTTGTCTTCAATATATAGATATATGATACTTTTCACATTACATGACTCTTAACCTTTGCCCTCCTCAAAATCATGGGAGAACCAAATCTTCATATTTCCCTTTTACATAATAAATCTCACATATTATATAAAGACAAATTATCTTAGGATTACATATAAATCCTTACTTCTAAACTTGACACTTCACACTCATAACTCACACTTACTATCAATAAACCTCGCACACTTATTTACATGACACATACTCACACTTAAAAACTTGATACATACTATATACTCAAATATTAAACACACATTCTAATCTAAATATTTATAAAGGTACCAAATAATGTAATACCTCCAACACCTCCCATAATACATTATTTGGTATGAAGACCTTTTGCCTTCAATCTCTAATTCTTGTCTTGTTTGTCTAACGTTGGCTTTGGTTCTACTGCTTAATATTTTGACACTATATATGTCCCATTAACCTATCATATGCATTTTTTTCTTCTACACATCATGAATATAAATCTATGCTTGTGAGACTTATTTTTTATTTTGTAAAAACATTTTAACATTTTCATAATTCTATTCCACTTTGATTTATTTATACAACCATAATGTACTTCAATTTTGTTTTCTTGATAAGTCTTTGGTTTGTTATTTTCACTAATCTTACAATTTTGGAGCATCCTTCTTTTTTGTTTTGGTTATGCTTTTTAATTTTTTTCTCTATTTCTTTTCCAACAATATCATCAGAGTCATTACTAATGGAAATTTTTGAATAACTTATATTATCATCTTTGCCACTTTGTTTCTCAATTTGGTCCATACCTTCATTTTCTATTGTGTCTATAGTTCTTCCCATAAGGGCTCCATAAATTATTTTATTTTTTCCCTCATTGATGTTTTATATTTCTTGTACTTCTAGACCAAGTTTCCTTTTTTACTTTCCCATTTTGGATATTATTGTTCTATTTATGAGTATCGAGATTGATATTGCCTTAACTGGTTTCTTTGGAAAGGTCTATTTTGATTCCATTGGTTCAATTAATTGTATTTACAATAACTTTCAATATGACCTTCCTTATAACATGTGACAATATATTTTCTTCTGCTCATGTTGAGACTAAGATGTTGAAATAGTATTATTTTATACCTTTTTCTTTGACATAAGAAAATTATTTGACATTTCATCTTAGGCTAGATTTTCTATTTAATTCTTGGATTATGTTGACTAAATTATCAAAGCATATGGTTTTGTTTAGCACTTGAAGAGAAGTGACTAAAGTTTGGAATGTTGACTAAATTTTTTTCCACTTTTTATTCCATAGTTTATAATTTAGCTTTTAATTTCATCACCCTTTGAAGAAAATGTTATATACTCTCTCCATCATGAACCTTTACAGAATACAACTATGATTGCAAATTGAAAGTGGTTGCTTCATTACTTCCCTCAAATATCGTAGATAATTTTTCCCATGCATTTTTTGAAGTTTCTGCCTCACTTATGTGTGTCTAAATTTCATCTAATATACCAAATGAGATTAACATAAGAGTCTTTTTTCTTGTTGGATTTAACTTAAGAATATTTACATCATCATCTTTAAATTTTTATTTTTCAATTTCATATTTTGGCATGTATTTTTTCTTCCGTTTACCACATCCCAAAGTTTCTCAACAATGAGTATTGATCTCATTTTGTTTTTTCATGGAGCAAAATTTGGTCCTTTTAGAAGTTGTGATTCAAGATGAAAAATCTTTGTGTATGCCATCATTATATTTTTCAATCTTCAAATTCTTCAATTTTATTTTTTTCATTGAATTAATATTCTTCTTCTTATATCCCCTTTAATTCAATTTCTTCAATTCTTTAATTTATTTCCTTCAATCACAAATTCAATTTCTTCTTTCTTTCTTTCAATATTCTCTATTCTTTAATTTATTTCCTTCAATCACAAATTCAATTTCTTCTTTCTTTCTTTCAATATTCTCTATTCTTTAATTTCAAATTTTCATTTAAATTTCAAATTATTCTCTTCTGCCATGAATGAATTTCCATTGAATAACTTCTTTTAACTAGAAGCATAAACACAAATTCTCTATCTCCCTTCAATTTAATTTATTTTCTTCTCCAGTTCATTTTTGTAAACACCAAAATTTAACCACTTGTCATTCATCCGTGTCCTCCAATCACAACCATCCATTATTTATATATGTGTATTTGTTAAATATATTTAAATATTAATATATTAGATATTATATTTATATATATTTAATAAATATATATGTATTTATATGAATTAATCCTAGTCATCTGCCACGTTTTAATTCCAGTCATCCATCCACCTCAATCCATGCCACTTACCCAAATTTAATCTCCACCCTTCTTCATGTTTTAATCTCATTCGCTCATTTTGTGTCTTTGAAACCCTAACATGTTCAAGGGAATATTATAAAAGAGGAATCATTTTGACAAATCAAAGCCTTAATATTCCCTTAATATTTTAGAATTTGAAGCACCTACAGAAATCCTCAAGATCTTCTAGTTTCTACCCTTGCCACTTCACCATTGCTTTCACATTGCTCGCATTCATCATTGCATTATTCACACAAAACCAGATATGGTTCTATGATACTTTCCTCAACCCCCGAGAACCCCCTAGAGCCACCATAATGCTTATTTTAAACCTTTATTATGCATCTATAACCATCACAAAATGCCCTAGTGCATCTGCTGCCATCACATAATGCCTTTGGATGTTTCCTGTAGTAGATCTACAATCCTACAATCCTCGGGCATTGTTTAGGCGTCCTCATGACCGTAACTGATAGGAGAAGAAACAAAACATTAGCATTTGACAAGGTAAATGATATTCTATGCATTTATTTTATATTATTTCACTTTTATTTTTAGTTACATTCTATAGCATCTAGGGTTTAGTTATTTTTATCTTTTTGAGGGCCTCACACTGTGGAGCGCTCATAGGTTCTTCTAACCTCTTTTTGTTGTGTTTTTGATTGTAGGTATAGGATCATATTTTTGGAAGCTATTGAAGCTAGTGTGGCCCTTTTAGGATACACAAGACCACCAACAACCTTATTTGTATCGAAGACAAGCGTGAAAACACTTGTAGTGTATTGATCTAGGGTTTCGAATAACCCTAGTATTTATAAAAATTGTATCACAAAGAGAATTTTAAAACCATATATTGGGGCACATTGATTGTATCATTTTGAAATCCACCCACACTAATAAAATCTCGTCTATCTTGTGCAATCTTGTATTATTGTTGTGTTTTGATTAATTTATATTTTATATTGGTATTTCTTGATTTCAGTTTATAAAATGGCAATCACAGTGGGACCTCCAAAGGGTTGTTCATTCTAATTTATTTTTTCACTAAATTTCTATTTCTATTTTCAATTCGTAGGTCCAAAAATTTGATCATGTAATTTTTGTGAAAACTAGGGTTTCTAGAAATTGTAGAAGTTGATCAGAGGTTGTTTGAATGCCCTGTAGTGCTCAAGGGATGCCCTCCAATGTTCTATAGATGCCCTTGTGTGTTTTAGTGGCTCTGAGATGCATTTCAAAGAGTGGGGAAGAAATACGTAGGCTTCCTGGTAAGCCTACTTGAAACCCTATCCCATTTCTGTTTTATTTTTCCTACTTTTTATAGTAAATTTGACAAAAGGAAAATTATTTATTTTTCTATCTAAAGCATTTACATTTTTTTTGCATATTAGGTATTTGCATCATTGCATTCATGCATTCACAGTAGATCACATTTTTTTAAAATTTCTATTGCTTTCTGGTATATTCATTCATTATTTCTACATATTGTTTTCATGTGAAATTACAAAAGCATAAAATAGTTGCATAATAGGGTTAAAATTTTCCATTTTTACTTGTCTAAGTTGGAACAATATTAGAATACATAAGTATACTCCCACATTTGGTGATTCAAGGTAAAATAATTAGGTGAACCCTCCACTATTGGAATCACTTGATGATTCAGAGTGGGTCTTAAGCGGTGTACCCTAAGTTCTTTTGAGGAACTTGGTATTATTTTTTTTGGCTTCTGATTTAGACCTGTGAAATAGGCTATTTTTAACATTGTATGAACACAATAGATAACACAGGTATTAAAATGAATCACACACTGCACATTTCACAATAAACAATAGTGAGTTGGATTTCATCACCAATCATTGTTTGATATTTGGCGATGGGATTCATCTCCATTCGTAAATCTCCGCCCTTAGAAACCGTAGACACCCATGAGAAAAATTTATGGATTTCATCACCAGGAAGAATCTCATTTGCCATCCAACCATAGATTTTACCTTGAATAATTTAGATTAGCAAATTCATAACACATAAACCCCACAAAAACAAAAAAAATATAAAAGAGAGATAAAAAAAGAGATAAGAAGAATATGTTGTAGAAATATGGGATTGATTTAATTGGTTAATTTTGTAAAAATTTTATTTGCATTTATTTCTTGCACAATTCATATTTGATTCACTAGCTTATGATTTTAACATGAAATCAAACAAAAATATTAAGTCAAATTTTTATCAACCAAACCACTTCATCCATGGAGTGTTCAACATCTTTCCCTACCACTTATGTGGTTAACCCCATTGGTGTGATACATACAAGTTGTTCAAAATTTATCTATGGGTCCTTCACACGCTATCCATACTTCAAATGTTTATGTTTTGCACAGATCCATCCATACATCCATTCAAAAAATAGAACCATCATACCCCACCAACCATAACATAACCTACATAGACATGGCTAAAGTAGAAGCTTTTCAAAGATCTACTAACTATGTTCTAGAACAAATCCATAGCCCAATTAGGCATGATCCTTCTTTTCAGCAATAAATTGCCTCCTCATAACCTTCTAGCCTTACCCAGGTGTATACCAACCCTCTTTTTAAGGCATTAGTTGCACCTTCTGAGAATTTATCCATTCCACAACAATCATGTGCTTAAATCACCTCCATACCATCTTCATACACCATTGCCTATGGAAATCCATTGTATGAAGCACATGTCAATGTTGCTTCACAAATGTTAGTTTCCACCCATCCAATGTCTCTCATACAGTTGTAATCCCCATTGTAGCTTATCCTCCACCTAACTCATCCATTCCCTCCACATCCACACCATCTACCATAGAGGTGGCTATACAAAAAGCATGGCAACATCTCAATACATTGCTTATGGCTCAACAAGGTGCTCAATCTTGTTCCCAATAACAATTATAGACAGTAGATTTTAAGTCCCATCATATTTCCACCCAACCCACATTTCACTCTAAATACATCATGGGTACCACAATCTTCTTTGGTTTCCATTCCCACACCACCATTAACTCACACCCATACCATTCCCATAAATCATCAAATTTATAGTCCTCACACATCATCTCCTTTTCAACATTCACAATCATTTCTTCATCAACCTTAACACCACCAAATTCAATTCACTCCACCAAATCATCACCATCTCATCACACCCCAACATCTCACCACTTCGTATTCACAAAATCACCAAATAATTAAGGGCTTACATATACCTGGGGAAGACCCTAGAATTTAAGCCATGCAACAACAAAATGACAACTTGATGCAACATATTGCTGGTATGATGAATCAAAAGCTAACTCTAAGACAACTGATCAATCAACCAATTTATTTTTCAATACCATCACCACCATATTTGATATATTTTACATCACCAAATTTGATAAATTCAAAGTGACTTAGGATCCTAGAGAACATGTGAGTACATTCATTCACTCCTATTTCAAAATCCAAAATCATGATGCTCTAATACTTTGAACATTTCCTCAGACATTGGGGGAGATGTCATAGAGTGGTACAACCATTTATCTCATTATAGTATTTATACTTTTGAATAGTTGGTTGACCAATTTCTCGAATTTTTTTCCCTCAATGTTAGAAAGAAAGTATTAATACTTTTGAATAGTTGGTTGAACAAATTAAATAGATTGATGATGAGTCAGCATATAATTTTGGTAACTGTTGGAGGGTTGTTATCACAAAACTACCATTCTCCCTACCAATTGAGGAGCTAACCCGGTTGTTTACCAAGAGTTGCCTAAAATCCATTTCTTGGTTATTACAATTACAATAGTATAGATCATTTGAGGAAGCTCTTGCCCAGGCTAGCATCATTGAGGAGATTAAAATCCAAGAAGGTGTGTATAATTCCAAAAATAAATAATGGTATAATAAGGGCCAGTAAAAAGGTAATTATTCTGGCCAATCCAAACCAAATTAGTCCAATCAGGCCAATAAAGCCAATCAAGTCAATCAAGTGGTCATGAGCTAGTTGGTAATAGCTCAAAAACAACCCATGCAACAACAACCACAACAAATTACATATCATGAGGTTCCTTCACCATCATAATTAGTTAAAAATACTATACCAACTATGGTAAACCACCCACGTTGATAATTTTTTTGATAAAACTACCAATACACACCCCTAGCTGAATCATATGCCTCCATATTCCATAGGTTGTATGGCACAAACCAACTTGCCTTGCATGAGGTTAAACCGGATGACCCTACCAAGCATGGTAAACACTATGGGGAACATTTTTTTTACCCTTATCATAGGCAAAATGGGCATGATATAAACAATTGCTACAACTTCAAAGATATAGTGCAAGATCTCATTGACTTAGGCACCATAAATCTTGATAGTCCCTTAGCTTAAAAAAATAAAAACTTTAGCATCTATCAAACTTCACTTCCTCATCATGAGGAGGTGAAACCAACAACAAGAGGTTCTAACACCAAGACACCTCCTAATCAAGTCATTCATGTTCAAAAATACCAAGGTTTTGTGGGTGCTATCCATGTAGTTACCCGAGGTCAACAGTGCACTAAAAATCAACAAAGTGCACAACAAAAAACTATTTAATCCCCTATAGCACCATACGAAAGTGTGTCTCCTCAACCTACCACATAATCATCACCCATTCATTTTTCCACCAATACTTCCCAACCAATTAATATTCCAAGCCATCCATATCCACTAATTCATCCTATCAATCATCCATCAAGGTCAATCATCTCTTTGAATAGTCAGTTAAGCACTAGCATTAAAATGACTTTAGCTAAACTATCTATCTATGAGCTTTTACAAAAATCTTCCCCACATCGTGAGGTATTAATGGATATTTTAAAATCCATTTAAATTCAATATCAAGATGCTAATGCCTTTAGCAATTTTGTGCAGAGCATACAAACATGTATGGATCATTCCATTACATTCTATAATTTTGAAACTAAACCACTATCATCAAAATTGGTGGACCCTCCATTGCACATCATGGCTCAAATTGATAGGAATCCATTTAAATGAGTATTGATTGATATCGGTTCCCTTATCAATATAATCACCACATCCACTCTCCAACACCTCAATATTCCACCATATCACACTACCAAATCTACCTTCACGTTGAAAGCATTCAATGATGTTCTCTACTCCATAATTAGCATTGTCATTTTACCCATCGAAGTGGGGGTAGAAAAATTGCACATAATTTTTTACATCTTTTAAGGTTCCATGGCATACAATTTACTCCTTGGATGTCCTCGGATGAGGGAAATGAGATATGTCCCTTATATATTTCATAAATGCTTAAAATATGTACATGAAGGACAAGTTCATTACATACCAATGGATGTTGAACCATTTAAGTATTGCAATTTTATTTCAAATCCTTATGAATCCATGCTTCCTTCCACTCATTTTTTCCTCACATCATCAACCACCTCATCAAACACACAATCCACTTATTCATCCAAAGCTCCTATTCCTGAGGAGCTCCCCATCACTACTTCACATCAAACTTCCACCTCCATGCCCCCATATTCATCACCTTTGACTACATACACATGTGGTCAAACTCAATCCACATTAGCCACATCATCAACATCAACATCTTCCACCATCATTCCTTCCACATAATCACCCATTCATCAACCACCTCAACAAAATCCACCTTCATCCACATAAATCGACATCTCACAAGTTGCATTAACGAATTTTGAGATGCCATCCTAATCAATACCTCTCTCATTTTTGGAGCCATCAACAAACCATGAACTTTCCACATCCACATCCACTTCATCCACCTCCACAAAACTCCAAGTTGTGGTCCACATCACTAATCCCAGCATTGGTGAATATGTGGTCCAAGACATCACTGTCGCACTACTTATAGAATCCAAACTACTAAGGATTATGGTTGCCCACATGATCCACCCTTATCTATAGGAGTAGTGTACAACATGGGTTCAATGCCTAATAGAATTAATTTTTTGTATGGGGGGATTGATTCATCATCTAATATATCTTCCCTATATGAACCCAAACAACCAACTCCTACCAATATACAACACATGTCGGGTTTTCCATCTCGATATTTTCATATAGTTAATTGGCAATAACATGGCCTAGGATGACATGAATAGGGAATGCATCGAGAAGTACATGATCATTCAAGTTTAGGCTATCATCCACTTTCTTCCACTTCTTTTTTTGAACAATATTTTCAAATTTTACATTTGAATTCAGACGAAGAAATCCATCACACCGATGACTTTGAAAATAAAATTTATGAAGAATTCAACATTATGTCGATATCTTCTAATGAATTTGATGAGGAATTAGAAACCATCATTCCACTTACTGAACAATATGAGTTTTATCTCAAAATTTTCCCTATCCATAAGCTCATCCTTCACTTTCTTCTTCCACAAGAGTGAGCCAAACCAACCAGTGAACCACTAACTCTACTTCGTTGACCCACCTCACCAACCAATTTTTTAATATATGTACATAAATTAAAAAACAAAAAAAATCAAAAAAATAAAAACAAAACAAAAATATTTGCATTGCATGTACATGGATTTTTTCCTATTGCATTTATTTGTGTTACTCACTATTATTCATGTTCCCATAGTTCTAGAATCGATTCTAGAAAATAGGATTCACCCATCCTCAACTTTGCCAATCCACCATTTTCTCCCTTTAAATAAATATTAATCCTATTGAATTATTCACCCCACTTCGTAATCCATACGATAAAGCCAATTCTAATTGACATGAGCCTCATTTATATGGAATGGATTTCCTCACCTCCATCCTTTATCAAATTTGTTATTTTCAAGGAATTTTTAAGGGCTTTAGCCAACTATAGTCCTCTATAACCTCCACCTTTGCCTTCACCTTCACCTTCAAATCCTAAGATTTTCCAGGTAGACATAGATGAGGTTGAGTTAAAATATTTTGATAATATCATATATGACATTCATTTGACCCCAATGCCCCATCAACTTGAGGAAGGTTCTCACATGTCAATTGAAGACACCATCAATGTGAAGCTTAGTTCAAACACAAACAATCCCAAAATTTTTAAACTTGGTAAGATTTTATCCATAGATAAATAAGAGCAATTAATTTCTCTCCTCAAGAATAAGAAGGTCATTTTTGCATGGTCTTACAAATACATACCTGGTCTTAACCCTAACTTAGTTATCCACAATGTCACCTTGCATTCTAATGCTAAGCCAATTAAACAAAAATTTAGAAGGATGCATCCTACCATTGCCCTCTTGGTCAAAGAAGAGCTTCAAAATCTATTAGATGTGGGTTTCATTATCCCCATTGACTATCCTAAGTGGCTTTCAAACATGGTACCCGTTCGCAAGCCTAACGGAGCGATACATGTTTGCACTAATTTTTGAGACCTTAACAAAGTGTATCCTAAGGATGACTTCCCTCTACCAAACATTGATACTCTTTTTGACACCTACAATGGCCATGAAATATTTTCTCTCATGGATGGTTTTTTAGAATACAACCAGATTTGAATCAATCTTGATGACCAACACAAAACAACATTCACTAAAATTTGGAGAAATTTTTGTTATAAGGTGATGCCCTTTG
Organism: Wollemia nobilis; assembly: GCA_028583015.1. Lineage (NCBI taxonomy): Eukaryota > Viridiplantae > Streptophyta > Pinopsida > Araucariales > Araucariaceae > Wollemia > Wollemia nobilis. Next base: position 445,812 of record JAQPPZ010000188.1, read on the forward strand.
GCCTCAAAAGTGTAGGTGCCACTTATAAATGTGCCATGGCATACATATTCCATGATTACATGCATAATATCATCGAATATTATGTGGATGATCTCTTGGTAAAATTCAAAACTCGACAAGAGAATATTGGTGTCTTGGAAAAAATCTTTGATTGACTCCTAGAGCATAATGTAAGGTTGAACCCCAAAAAGTGTGTCTTTGGTGTTACATCAGGTAAACTACTAGGATTCATTATCTCAAAAAGAGTCATTGAGGTGGACCCAAACAAATTCAAGGCCATCATGGAGATGCCTCCTCCAAAAAACTTAAAGGAATTGCATAGTTTACAAGGAAATATTCAATCAATCTATCATTTTATTACACAAATTTCTAAAAAATGCAAGCCATTCAATCACCTACTACAGAAGGGGGTGAAATTTTCATGGACAAATGAGTACTAAAAATTCTTTTATGAAATCAAGCAATACCTCGCTTCTCCACCAATCTTAACTCCTCCTCGTCCAGGGATTCCCTTCCATATTTATATTTCAACAACGGACTTTGCATTAGGGACAATACTTGCACAAAAGAATGAGAAAAATCGAGATCAAGCTATCTATTACATTAGTTGAACATTGGTAAGCTATAAAACTAGATATGCTTATGTGGAAAAATTATTCTTAGCGATGGTTTTTATCACTAAGAAACTCGGACATTACATGCTTAGTCACACCACATATGTCATATCTTACAAAAATCCTCTACGTTATATGATATCTTGCACTTACAATAACACCTGCACAGCTAAATGGATAATTCTTTTCACTGAATTTGATCTTGAGCTTATTAGTAAAAAATCCATTAAAATTCAAGTCATAGCTGATTAACTTGTGGAAGCTCTACTTCCTAGTGATCAACCCTTGATTATTGATCTCCTAGATGATTCGGTATTTATTGTCACTAAACAAAAATAATATGTCATTCCAGAGGAATATATCAATATCACACTATTCTTTGATGGTTCGAAGTGCAAAAAAGGTCAAGGTATTGGAGTTATTTTTCATACACCCTAGGGGATACCTATCCCCCTATAATTAAAACTAGACTTCCAATACACAAACAATAATATAGAGTATGAAGCCTTAATCTTAGATCTTCAAGTAACCATAGCTATGGGTATTAAGCGTATTAAGATATTTGGTTATTCTCAACTTGTTATTAGACAAATCAATGAAGAATACCAATGCAAATAACCTACCATGAAACTTTACTATGAAGTAGCAAAGAAATTGCTCACCAAATTTTATTGGCATGAAATCGATAGTTTACCACATTCGACTAATAGATTTGTAGATGCGATGGCCTCTCTAGGATCATTGATTCCAAATAACTTTGCAACAGAGGTAAAACCTCTTATTGTCACAATGATCTCTAAATATATAATTGTCCATGTTGAATCTAAGGATGAAAAGGATATTTGTTTTATCCATTTGAATCCATATAAAAAAATTTCAAATCAAATAATAGCCTTTCTCAAGTTTAGAACACTCCCATCAGACATGACACAGACTGCTAAGCACACTTTCAAGCATAATGTAGCTTATTTTACTCTCTTTGGGACATGTTGTATAGACGTGATTAGGATGGAATCCTCCTTCATTGTATCGAGCCTGTAGAGGCACAAAGAGCCATGGTTGAAGCTCATCATGGTACTTTTGGTGTTCATTTTAGTGGAATGTCCGTTGCAAAGCATATTTTATGCATGGGTTATTATTGGCCCACAATGGAATGTGATTGTTGCACATATGTCAAGCATTGTAAGCAATGTCAAGAACATGCTAATTTAACTCATGTACCATCACAAGCATTACAACCTATTCAAAGCCTTTGGCCCTTTTCACAATGGGGTCTTGATTTTATTGGTAAAATCTCACCTCCTTACTTAGGATAACATACATTCATCATCACAACCACTGAATACTTCACAAAGTGTTTTGTGGCAATTCCTCTTACCAGTACGACAAGACCTAGGATTATGGAGTTCATACTTCATCATATCATCTATCATTTTGTTATTCCCTTGAATATCATCTCTAAAAAAGGTAAGTCTTTCAAGAACAAGGATTTTTGGGCACTTTACAAGAATTATAATATCCAACATAATTTCTTGACTCCTTACTACCCACAAGAAAATGGATAAGCTAAGACTACCAACAAGATCTTAATTGCTATTCTCAAGAAGCTTGTGAAAGAAAATCATCAAGATTGGCATACTTAAATCCACTTGGCATTATGGGATTATCGAACAAGAATCCACACACCTAATAGGGCAATGCAATTTTCATTGGTCTATGGAGCCGAAGCAATCATACCTCTTGAGCTTGAGATCCCCTCATTGCGAATTTTATTACAAGAATTCATAGATGACGATATTGCTAGACAAGCACATTTTGACCAACTCACGCTTCTTGATGAATGGTAATCCAATGCTTTAGAGTATTTATGATTTTATCAAGACCACCTCAAGAATTATTACAATGCCAAAGTTCATCCATGTGAATTCCAAGTAGGAGATCTCATATTTAGAGAGAATCAACAAAACACCAATGCATTGTTGATGTGGCACATGAGTCTTGGAGCAAAATGGAAATAAGAAATATTATTCATTAACCTTAGAAACTTAGAAATTATAATGCTTAAATAGGGTTGATTTAACAACCTTAGGAAATATAGGAGAAGTTAGGAAATGAAGAAAAATAGGGAGGAAAGGAGGAAGGGAAATTGATGTTGAATGCCTTTCCGCCCATGCTGTCCAATCTGTCCAGTCAGTTGCCATCCAAGGAGGTAAAAATGTAAGGTCCAAAGCTTACCATTGTAAACAATTTTTTACCTTTTTATACTACTTTAATTTCCAACATTCTCCCCCTTAAAGTTGAGAGGACTGACTATATAGTCTCTTAGATTTATATATTGATATTTAGCTATACCTTTGGTGAAGATGTCTGCAATATTATCCAAAGTGTTACAATATTGAAGCTCAACTATCTGTTGTTCCACCATATCTCGAATGAAGTGATACTTCATATCAAAATGCTTTGATCTGCTATGGTGGACTGGATTGTATGCCAATTGAATGGCACTTATTTTATCACAATATAGTCTAGTTGGACCACTTTGACTTTCTTCAATCTCTTCAAGAACTTTTCTCAACCATAGGGCTTGAGTACTAGCATGTGTGATGGCTATATACTCAGCCTCAGTCGATGACAATGCTACAACAGTTTATTTCTTGGAACTCCATGTAATTAGTCTTGATCCTAGACTAAAACAATTTCCTAATGTAGATTTCCTGTCATCTATATTGCTGCCCCAATCACTATCATCGAAGCCAACTAATTTCACATAATTACATTTTTGGTAATGGATTCCAAAATCCAATGTACCTTTTACATATCTTAAGATTCTTTTAGTTTCTTGTAGATGCATCTCAGATGGACTAGCCATAAACCTTGAAACTAGAGAAACAACATATTGAATATCGGGCCTTGTGTTGGTGAGAAACATCAGACTCCCAACCATGCTTCTACAAGTGGTCATGTCAACCTTTGATGCTCCATCGTCCTTGCTCAATTGGATCCCATGTCCAGTTGGAGTTGCAACTCATTTGCACTGCTCCATGGCAAATTTCTTGATCATGTCTCGAGCATACTTGTGTTGACATATGAAGATCCCTTTATTTGATTGATGCACTTCCATCCCTAGGAAGTATCACATTAAACCAAGATCTTTCATCTCGAACTATTTCATCATGGAGTTTTTGAACTCCATATTCATTTTATTGTTACTACCCATAAATATTAGATCATCCACATACAAACAAACTATGAGAATGTCTACTCCATGCTTTAGGTAGTACATAGTTGGTTCACTTTTGCTTCTTGTGAATCCATACTCACTAAAATAGCCATCAATGCGTGAGTACCAAGCTCTTGGTGCTTGCTTGAGGCCATAAAGTGCTTTCTTCAATTTGTAAACAAGGTTCTCCTTTCCCTGTTCTTGAAAACCTTGAGGTTGTTGAACATAAACCTCTTCTATCAAGTATCCATTTAGAAAAGCACTTTTCACATCCATGTGTTGAACATTCCATCCTTTATGGGCTGCTAAGGAAAGAACTGATCTGATTGTTTCTTGTCGTGCAATAGGAGCAAAGGTTTCCTCATAGTCAATGCCAAATTTTTGAGTAAAACCTTTTGCTACTAGTCTCGCCTTATGCCTCTCAATGCTTCCATTAGCATTGTACTTGGTCTTGTAGACCCATTTACACCCAACACATTTTTTTCCTTTGGGTAGCTTTACTAGCTCCCATGTATCATTATTGTTTATAGAGGTTATTTCCTCTTTCATGGCTTCTTGCCATACATTTTGAGTACATGCCTTCTCATAGCTAGCTGGTTCTAGCTGTGTACTAGCCAATAAAGCATAATTGACTACATCTCCCCTAGGATCATGGGAGTCATCATCTCCATACAATTGCAAATTTTCAAGTTGCTACAAAACTATATTCATCTCACTAGCTTGGCTTCTAGTGAATCTTCTCTGGAAATTCTGATCCAACATTTGAAAATATGGATGATGTTGTAATGTTATTTTACCTCTCGATGGAGAGTCTCTGTCAATGTCCATCGGTGAAGAACTTATTGATCTCTGTGGAGAAGGACTTGGAGTGGTGGTTGAAGTACTTGATGTAGTACTCTTGTATGGGCTTGGAGGGGGTGGTGTGCCTTTGCTTTTCTTTGGAGACACCTGTTGTACCTATGAAGAACTTACATCTTGGGACTCATCATCAACAAAAATTCTTTGATGACCCCATTCTCCCCCTTCATCAAAAATTACATCCCTGGAGAGTATAACTTTATGAGTCTTGGGATTGTAGAGTCTATATGCCTTTGTAGACTCACAATACCCTACAAATATACAAGCTTGACTTTTTGGATCAAGCTTCTTCCTTTTTCTCATCAGGAATGTGTGCATATGCTAAAGAACCAAACACTTTGAAGTGCTTTACATTAGGTTTCTTTCCGTACCACCCCTCATAAGGAGTGACACCATCTAAACTAGAAGTAGGACTTCTATTTAGAATATATACACTAGTTCTTATAGCCTCTACCCAGTACATATGAGTTAGATGCTTAGTCTAAAGCATCGATCTCGCCATTTCAACTATGGTGCGGTTCTTTCTCTTGGCCACACCGTTCTATTGTGGGGTATAGGCAGTGGTGAATTACCTTTTAATCCCACTTGCTTTACAATATTTCAAGAATACTTTTGAGGAGTATTCACCTCCTCGATCTGTCCTAAGACATTTTACATAATTCCCACTTTGATTCTCTACATTGTTTCTAAAATCTATGAAGCAATCAAAAGCTTCATCTTTATGTTTCAAAAAATAAATCCAACACATTCTAGAGAAGTCATCTATGAAAGTGAGAAAATAAGAATATTTTTCGAGACTCTATGTTTGCATTGGTCCACAGATGTCTGAATGTACTAATTGAAGTGGATAGTTGGCTCTCCATGCTTGTCCTTTTGGAAACTTTGACCTTGAGTGCTTTCCCAAAGCACATCCTTCACAAACCTCCTTTTGTTCATTGATTTTGGGAAGTCCTGTCACCATAGCTTGAGAAGTTAGAAGTTTCAAGCTAGCAAAATTAAGGTGACCATATCGCAAGTGCCAAAGCACACTTGGATTTGTTATAGCTACATTTGCAATTTGAGCTCCTCCTGGCTCATCAAATTTGAGAGGGAATAACCTATTCTTGGTCATGGGGACCTATGTGATGACACGATTACAATTATTTTTATCAAAAATGATACATTTTCCTTCATCAAATACAAGCTTGTAATTATTTTCCATCATTTGTCCAATGCTTAGCAGATTGTGTTGGAGCTTTGGAGTGTAATAGATGTCATGCACTTTCTTTAGTCCTTCTTTGGTTGGAACCTCCATGGCTCCAATACCCTCTACTTGCAATGTCTTATCATCCCCTAATTTGATTTGGGATTTATAAGTAGAATCTAGAGTAGCAAATAAATGTTCTTTGCCACTCATGTGGTTTGAACAACCAGTATCTAGAATCCATGTGTCATTTAGATTTTGTTCTGATTGTCCATATGAAAGAAAAATATTAGAGGTATCATCTTCTTCTCCATAATTACCATATTGACTATTGCTACCTTGTGAAGATTTTGACCAGTAGTCATGAGCGAAGTGACCTGGCTTGCCATAGTTGAAACAAGCTGATTTTGACTTGTCACTTCCTCGCCCTTGATTTCCACTTTGTCCTTGATTTCCTCCTCGATTTTTATTTCCACCTCTTTGTTGATTGCCTCCTCTGTATGAGTTGCCTCCTCTATTGGAATTGCCTCCTCTATTCTGGTTGCCTCCTCTATTTTGATTGCCTCCTCTGTAGTTGCCTCTACCTCTACCTCTTTGCTTGCCTCTGCCTTGACCTCTTCCCCATCCTCTTCCATTGTTTTCATTGGAAGTGAAGGCCTTATCATCACCTTCGTAGCTAGTTGAAGGAGTTTTAGGAAACCTCTCTTCATGTGACATTAACGATCCGATTAATGCATCGAATGTTAAAAGGGAAAGATCTTTGGATTCTTCTATAATTATGGCAATATGGTTCCATTTCTATGTAAGTGTTCACAACACTTTTGTTACAATTATCTCATGCTTGATTTCTTCACCTAGTGTAACCATTTTATCCACAATTGCTTTTACTCTAACACAATAATCATCGAATTTTTCATCATCTTTCATTCGGAGATTTTCAAAATCTCTCTTCAGTGTTTGAAGCCTTACCTGCTTCACTTGATTACTACCCTGGAATCCATCACTCAATGCTTTCCATGCAGCTTGTGCAATTGTACAAGCGATGATTCTAGGGAATATGCTTTTCTCCAATGCAGCTTGGAGATGAGAAAGAGCAGAAGAGTTGCTATTTTTCTCTTCTTTTCATGTTTTCTTGTCTGTAACACTTAGTGTTGTCCAGTCTGAGGGTTCTATGTAGCCCTCTTCTATTATGTCCCACAAACCTCTTCCTATGAGCAAGGTCTTCATCTTTATAGACCAATACTCATAGTCATAACCGTTAAATTCTGGTATAGGTAAGCTATTGTGTGAGGCCATAGTTACCAAAAACTCTCTTTATTTCACGGTTACAATAAAGTACTTTGTTGTTTGAAAGAAGGAAAGAAGAAGAAGGAAGAAAGAAGAGATTACAAATTTAAGTCAAATCTGACTTGTTCTACTCTATCATTCACTACTTATTCCTCTTGATGTGGGGATGCTATCTCTTGATTCACAAAATTATCTGCTACTTCTTCTTTATCGTCACTTATCAATATTATTTTCGATGATTCTGGTTCTAATATTTCCATTGAAATATTGTAGTGTGTATACTCTTATTCTTGTGGTTCAGCTTGTATGGATTCTGATTGTTCAAATTGACTCCTGAATGAGTTGTCTTCAAAGTCTGCCTCGTACCCTGAGTCAGGATGCCTTTGATGTGCTATCACTGCATTTTGAAGTTGGCTAAACACAATGTTGAGCCCATAACCTCTTACTTTTTCATCAAACCTCTTTGCACCTTCTCTTGCTAAAATTGCACATAAGGCATGATAACAACCATTTGGTCTTATCATCAATGCCTATTTACAATTTTACAATTTGATCCTTGGTATCTTTTACAAAAAAAACTAAGCCTCTTAGGCTTATTACACAAGAGTTCTATAGTTTGTGATTCCTTGAATCAAGTAAAAAAAATATGTACCCTTTGATTACAATAATTGTCTCTTAGACAATATTTTCCTTTCTTTTATAATATTAAAAAACTATATTACTATTTAATAAATTAAAAAATAATTGCCCTAAAAAAAATTTAAAGAAGCAATTATATTTAATATATTAAATATAATATAAGTAGTTTTAATAATATAAAAAAAATTAAAAGAACTTATATAAAAAAAATTATGGTCTGCAGGAATCGAACCCGCGACCTCTTGGCATCAAAAAATCGCACTAACCAACTCGGCCACCACTGCCGATGAGAACCAAAGGGAATGAATACAATTTTATGTTGTTTCGGATCCGATTTTTAATAAAAAAAATTCAAATCTTTTTTCGTCGCTGGGTTTCGAACCCGCGACCTGCAGGAAGGCGGGCGCCTTACGACTGGCTCCTCGAGCCAGTCGAGCTGCATGGCTTGACGGGAAGGCAAGGGAAGCTTGCCTTCCTTGTTCTTCTCGCGGTCGTGCCGAAAGAAAAAAAAATTGGGACTTTTAGTCCCACATCGACCATGCGAGAGCGTTTGAGGTGTTTAAAACCCTCAACGCTCGCATAGTCACTTGATTGCCTTTGGGAAATCAGTGATCGCCCTTTTGCCTCCTTTAGCCTATCGCCTATCGCCACGTTGCTTGTCGCCTCCTTCTGCCATGTAACCCTTCATCCGCCACATTTTTGGTTCTCCTTCTGCCACGTAATCGGTCCTCCTTCTACCATGTAGTTAGATCTATGTCGGTTCTGTGTCATCCGGTCTATGTCGGCCTTGCTCTCCTCTCACCATGTGGCACTCTTTGATTGGTTTCTCCTAGGTTGCTCCTCCTCCTTGCATGCTCATTGTGCGGGCCTTCTCCAAACCTCACCTCGATTCATGATTCATGGGCCTTCTTCGACCTCACCTCGGATCGCATGTTGCGGGCCCCACTTGACCTCGCCTACCTCGGTGCTCATGCTGTTGGTTCCTCCACCTCGATCTTTGGGCCCTCTTCGGCCTCGACTCTGATACCAGATGTGGCACGTGAGTCTTGGAGCAAAATGGAAATAAGAAATATTATTCATTAACCTTATGAAACTTAGAAATTACAATGCTTAAATAGGGTTGATTTAACAACCTTAGGAAATATAGGAGAAGTTAGGAAATGAAGAAAAATAGGGAGGAAAGGAGGAAGGGAAATTGATGTCGAATGCCTTGCCACCCATGTCGTCCAATCTGCCTAGTCAGCTGCCATCCAAGGAGGTAAAAAGGTAAGGTCCAAAGCTTACCATTGTAAAAAAAATATTACCTTTTTATACTGCTTTAATTTCCAACAATTGTTGCATCTTCGTGATTAATTCATGGCTAATTGGCTAGATCTATACATTATCACTCAAAAATTGGGTAAAGTAACTTATAGGATTGATAGTATAGAGGGATTTGAAGAGCCTGAACCACTTAACATCATCCACTTGATAGCATTCTATGATTAATGTGATTTATATATGTATATGTACATGGCTAATACACAAAAAAAACATTGCATTTCGCATACTACAGTTTACAACATTGCGTTGCACACATTGCATTTCACAAATTACATTTCACACATTAAATTGCACATATTTCATCTCAAAAGCCACATTTCATACATTGCATTTACAACCACATTCACACATTTCACATTTCACATTTTAGGGGTCATTTATTCAGTTTAGATAATAATTGGTCCAACAAAGTTTTGTTGCCTTAATCAGGGGCATCTCCAAATCATCATCCACTTCATTACACCATGCCATAAATTCAAATAGTCATTTGCAACCCACATGTCCATAATCCCTAGGTGTTTTCAGTCACTCAACCACTCCTAGTGTTTATAGAAATATCCAATACATGTCAAGTTTTCTTTAGGACCAAGACACATTTTCACTAAGAAAATCTTGAGTTTTGGGAATTAAATCTAACACTCTTGAACCAAACACAATCATACATATTAAAAACATCTTGTTTCAAAGAGGGATAACACCATTCTTGGGTTGAACCTCAAAGTGAAAATGGTATTCCTTGCTTGTCCTATTATGCACATAGTCCAAAAAAACAATGGTTTTCACTACTATCATAGTTTCAAAATAAAAGAGTAGAAAAAAATCCCCCAAAATTTAAATATTTTACACATAACACACCACAAATCCTCAATTTGTAAGGATAGAACTACATTTCTAGTCAGACAGTTAGGTAGTTAGAATTCCCAAAGCTTAAAGATAAAATTCTTGGACTATGGAGCTAATCTCCATCGGGGCTATATACGCTTTACTGGAACTGGAGTACGCTCATGCATGGAAATACGTCTCTTATAAAGAGATCTATGACTGCACATAAGGACAAGCTAGCTTCTTGGTCTTCTTCATAATAGATATCATCTCAATTTGTTCAAGATGGATTAATGAACTCACTTACACACACATGGGTTACTGATTACCTCAAGTCATTACCATGCTCTTGTTTCAGTAAATGAATGCACTACACACACATTTGGTCTTAGAGAAAATTAGATAGCAGTTAGTGAGTTTGTCAAATATCACTAGTATGTCTGAGTCTCTGTAAATCAATCAATTCTCCATATCAACATCCATATCATTACTTGAGTCTTCCATTTCACATGCCACTAGTTTGGTACCTCTAATTAAACAATGCTATAACATGGTCAAGAAAAAATCTAAACTATAAATAATCAATAGAGCATTAATTCATTTGCATTCATAACACATTATCATTTGCATTATCCTCCATTACACATATACACATGCATTCATACAAAAACATAACACAAAAGTAAAATCCATGTATATATATAAATATCACATGTACAATGAATACCCAAAGGCTATATACAATGGAGTACCAAGGCTTATATACAAAAAGTGCATCTCAACACTAGCTAACACATATAAGAGGACCCTTGTGACATCAAAGGAGCCATAGATCTAAAGCTATGCTTGGAATCGCTATGCCTAACATACCCAAATATAGATGAGGAGGGTGGATCTGGAAGCCCAATGTGACGCTCCATCAATCAATCCTCCAAAATATAGATATATCTATCTCAAGCCTGAAGGTATTGTACATCATGTATCTAATGATGATCCCTCTTAAGTAGCTATGCCTAAAGCCTCATGATCCTATCCTCACTACCATTTACAATCGATCGTACTAGCTTCACCCATAGCTAAGCTATTTCTACATCCCAAACCACTATCTTTGCAATCCAAGCAGCTATCACTACATACCATTCTACCACCAGCTACTCAAGCCTCACCCAATCATCCTCAATTCAACTTGGAGGTCTATCTAGAACCTCCTCCATATCATCATCATCACCTCCAATATTTAGAGCTTGCTTTGCTGCATTCCTCACCCGCCTCACTTGACTACTATATTTAAGGTGTATCTAATGTCTAAGAGCTTCATCTACCTCCTCCATCTCTACCTCTATCTCATCCTCATCCCAATTCTCCTTATCCAATACCAAACTCAGTACCCATGATGGTTGTACAGTCAACCATGCATCATACTCTACGATAGTCCTTGCATCATCCACATCGAGGAGATCAATTTCCTCATCATCCTCATAGGTTACCTTCCAGCCTTAGCACAAGGTAGACTCCTCTCATCCAATAATACTTGTACAACACTAGCACCTTTGGAACCCCCTACCTTAGTACCCATGAAAACTAGATCAGCTCCACCTCATTCATGTGCCTTTGAACCACCATCTTTCCTGTCAAATACTTCACAGCTACTCCCCATAACAATTCTAAGTGGTACCTCACCATGGCCTCTAAATCTCTTGAACTGATTTCAATACATACCATAGATCCTTGTACTCATATCCATTCCAAACAGAATGACTCGACTGCACCTCCTCTACCATCGACCATCTCGTAGCATAAGTCAGCTCCATATCCCATGCCTCAACAGGTACGCCTACATACCAAGACACATTGAAGTGCTCCTAATCCCAATACTATAGCAGTAAACTACATCCCAACCCCCTATGCCCCTGCCTTCTCACCTCATATATCTCTTGGTATAGTTGAGCTAGCATAGCATGTACCCATGCATACACCCAAGGCACATCAAGCATGTCATACACTAGACTGATCATGTTCCATGGGAACTAACAACTAGTGTTGTTCAAGACCACTATGTTGGCCAACATGAACATGACTAACATGGGTAGTGCATCCAACTTCTTATCCAGGTACATCACCAAGTACCTTATCCCTCCACCTTTCACACTCTCACCCTACCATCGATCTCCAAAGATCTAACCCATCTCATACCCCTTATTGTGTCCATCCTCAATACCTCCACTGGTAACTTGAGGATGCGAAATGCATCCTCAAGTGTAATTGTCACCTCTCCAATAGGGAGCTAATGTCCCCCTATCTAGATCCCATATCTCTATGAAGGCAAAGATATACCCTTCATCCACCTTCACAACATCAATTTTAGCTGCCCCAACCAACCCCACATCCTCTAACCACTTCCACTACTTATCTCGTAGTGCCTTTCTCACCCCTATAAAGTAGGGCAAGAACTGATGTCTAGGTTCCAAAATATTCAACTGCAACACAACACATAAACAAGGCAAGAACATTAATGTCACATTCATTATATAATTCAAAAAAATAAAAAATAAAATATTTTTTTTGCACTAGTCTAAACAAGGGTGTTAGGATTCACTATTCTAATCATTATCATTAATTAATCACTCATAATTATTAATTCATATGTACCATTGTGTCTTTTCACTCATACATCTAGAATAGGTATATCATATAATTTGATAGGGTGTAAACAAGCATACATTAATAGGAATATATATATTTTTATTGATACATTGGAGGGACTCCTTTACCAGTAAAACCATGATCCTTTTTCAAATTGTGATTCATTTTATTTAAAATTTCCATTATTTTATTATTAATCCATATGTTAGGATCCAATATCCTAACATATGGTACCAGAGCCATATGGAAAGCTGTGATAGACAACAAAGGATCATTCAACGAAATTTATTTGCTAATGAATTCATAAATTCATTGTGACATAAAAAAATGTCAGAGGATTGATTTAGAGACATACAAAGAGTTGTTACTGACGTGGCAAAAACTATCCACCAAGAAAACATGTAAACAATGTCCATGCCAAAATATTTCACTACAAGTAAAACTTAAAAATATACAAATTTATTTGATCACTATGAAATTCGGTTTCATTAGCCTATGTGATTTTCTACTCATAAAATTTGTTAACATCAGTGCTAACTATATAACATAGAATATACCACTCACTCGCTCTACAAGAATAACTTCATTGCTCTCTCATAGTCATATCCACCACCCGTAGCTACCCTAAAGGAAAATGTCTCAAAAATTTTGGTGCACTAGATAACTTCAATGACCAACTATTAAGGAATACAAACTCTCACTACATCGTCTCTAGTGAAGGAAAAATGTTTCAGATCCTAAAACATCTCTTCCAATCTCTTTTGAGCTTTGTAATCACTCCCAGATCAAACAGTGCAGTTGAATCATGAAAAAAATTTAATCTGCTACATGAGATCATTTTTTTATTTGAAGAATTGAGGAATTCGGTGATGAAAAATAATAAAATTTAAATTAACCTAAGGTTAAAATATTTTCCATCACCGTCAAAGCATTTTTAGTCATCATTGGGTCTTTTTTTCGTTGTCGTTAGTAGGTTTTCTATCGAAGCAATTTTAAAGAAGTTTAAATTTACCAAAGAAAACATGAGATTTATCCCACATCTTTCCTACAGGGGAAACAAAGTAATTTTTATACACTTGAGTGCATAAGAAGGACCGTGACTTAGGTCACACCACCTCCCTCGCACATTGCGTGTAATTCCCACCACCTGCAACTGTTAAACACTTTTCATTTGCCGCTAATGCCCTTCCATACCTCATGCTTACCACCACTGTTGACTTTTACCACCCTGTGCTTCGTGTTCACCCTTGGCCATTGATACCCTCCAGTGTCTTGCCACTTTCCTGCTATCTAGTGTTTTGTGCTCGTCTACTGCTCATCCCACTGCCTAGTATTTCATGATCGTTCTGTTGCCTAGTGTTTCATGCTCATTCTGCACTGGTATCTAGTGCCTTGCACTCATCCTGCCATCGCTACCAACCTCCCTATCCACCATTGATGTCATATTTTCATTGAGAAAATTGCTTCAATTCAAATTTCACAAATCAATTACCCGTTGAGGTCCAAAAAAGTTGCTTAAAACCAAAATTTTGAAGGAAAATATATTTAATTTTGGCTAAAAAATTTTAAACAAAAATGAAAGTGGATTTAAATTTTAGTTGAAAATCCAAAAATCAAAATTTGTCCCCTAATTTATCACCATAGGTCATTTGAATTTCAGTTGGCAGACCTTCCATCAATATTTTTATATAGATGCTCCTTGTTGAATATTGCAACAATATTAAACTATCAACATGGTGGATGAAGGAAGATCTCACGACCCCAACATGTTTTCATCGATTCATATCATCATCCTTAATCCAATCACTTTTGTGCATGAGTATTGAAATCAGTTCCAAGATCTTATCAACCACATCTCAGGATTAGATGATTTTTTTCTTATAAGTTGCTTTGTTAGTGGACTAAAGGACGATATTAGGAAGGAGGTGGAAATATTCAATCCCCGCACCTAGATGTAGACCTTTGGATTAGCTTAATAAACTAAAGACAAGCTAATATTCAATGTCGATTAGGAAAACCACCTATGGGAAAATCATAAACCACTTACACCACCCCCAAAACTAGCCAAACTTTACTAATTAAACATCTCAGCTTTGAGGAGATGAAGGAACAAAGAGCAAACTACCTCTATGACACTTGTGATAAGAAATTTGGACCCCACCATAAATGCACTACACAAACATTATATTTATTAAAGGTAGTTGATCCTTGTCAATCCATAAAGGGTGAATATGAGGAAGATGAGCAATAAATGACCAAAACACCTGATCATAGCCAAGAAGACAATGAGGTCGATGTACAAGAAGTGATCAATGCACCAAGCAAGGATGATATAGAGATACACAAAGTGACCAATGAAGGCCATACATACACTCTACACAAACTACACACAAGTTCCTCACCAACATTGAGTTCTCATCATATAAGCAACTTGATTCAGAAAGGACGTAAAAGAGTGAGTGCATATTTATTTTCCCTTTATTCTACACAGGAAGAACCGACTAAATTGTACACTCACTGTCATCACAATTCTCCTAAAGAAGATTCTACTATTATTCCTTCCAACCCCCCACTAATGCTTCAACTCTCAAGAACTTGTGCAAATACTACTTGGAAAGTGCCTAATCAATTTCAATAACAATTTCCTTAATCCCAGCTTTGAGGACAAAGCTCCTTTTAAGGAGGGTGGCATGTTAGGATTCACTATCCTAACCATTATCATTAATTAATCACTCATATTTATTAATTCATATGGACCATTGTGTCTTTTCACTCACAACCCTAGAATAGGTATATAATATAATTTGATAGGGTGTAAACAATCATCCATGAATAAGAATATATATTTGTTTATTTGATACATTGGAGGGACCCCTTACTAGTGAAACTATGATCCTTTTTCAAACCATGATTCATTTTATTTAATATTTCCATTATTTTCATTATAAATCCATAAGTTAGGATCGAGGATCCTAACAAAGGGTCCAATGGAACTTACCTCATCAACATGCACCTCTGCTCCTATTTCCACATCCACATCCTCCATTGCCATAGCTTCTACACCACCACACTGCTTAACTCCACTCCACTTCACTTCCTCACTCTTATTTAGACGTAGCTTTTGGAATTCACGAATGTAAAGAATGAATTTGATTTCACTTCTGTAAAATATTTATATCTAATTATGGCACAATGGAATTCCCATGGGCATTCATAGGTGCATTGAAACACATACCATCACATGCATATTGACATATGTCCAGAGGCGTTTGAGGTTATTATAGATGCGTGTTGGCATTTGGCATTAAAATTTGTAAAAATATCAAAATAATCCAAAAAGGTAACTTATCTTCACAAAATCACTCCAAATTGTATCCATACATTCATTTCATCATCATATTATGTTTTGTGAAAACAAAAATTGATTTGAACACTTAATTTTTGTTTGCACCCAAAAGGCACAAAATCACTTTACAAATTTCAAAATGCACCTAAAATGGTCAAAATTTTCACAAAATGACTATATTCATCATTCTCATCAGCCATCACATCATTTCATCACTTTATGTGAGAACATGAATTAATTTGGGTAATTAAATTTTGTTTGCGACCAAAAGTCACAAAATTGTTCAAATTTGCTTCAAAAATGGTCCAAAACAACGTAAAATTTTATATAATCATAAAATCCAATAATCAATGCATTGCTCATTATAATATATTAATTTCAACATTATTTTCATCCATAAATCATTAAATTTTCATATTTATCAATATCAAATACAAATTTCAAGTGAACCTTGTATGTAGTGGTCTATTCTATCTCCTTGGTGATTACAGTGATTGACTATCCATGTAATTCAGTAAGATGAGTAAATCACCATAAGGATACTTGGCCATAGTCATCATCCAATATTATTTTTTTCAAAAATAAAATCACTTTTGGTCCCTCACTTTTAAAGTGAGACTATGCCAAGACCAACTTGCTCAACAACTATCATTGATGCCCTTTTCCATGGGGTTCCCAATGGATCTTTCATCATTTCCTTTGCAATTAAACTAGTCTTCAAGGATACAGGCCAATTAAAGTGATTGAGCAACCATTTAGGAATTTCGTGTGGTAATTAGCTACAATATTGAGTGGTCTCGAGGATATACTATTTCTCTTTTTCTGCATTTGCATCCTTGCATTTCAATGACATCAAAAGGCACTTTCTTTAACAGCATGGAATCACCCCAAACTTTGGGTAGCCACATTTAATTTTTATTTCCCACAATGGGATACATCTTACATGACCATGGCATTTACACTTGGAAAAAACCTTTTCTTTGTTGAGGTAAAAAAAGAATCAATCACTTCCATTTCACAAAAACTCCTTTTTTTTGTTGGGGTAAAAATGACATCCATTTACATCATTCATATCATCCACATTTACATCATTCATTCACATTTACATCATACATTTGTGCTTATACCATTCAATTACATTTGTTACTGCATAATTTTTTCAATTGGCTTGTGAGTCTCATTCTTCACTCATTCACCAATTGAGGGGGTAAGCTACACATTCAAATTATTTTGTCTTCAAGATCGTCTTTGCATTCCAATGAAAGAAAGATGCTTCTTCGTCGAGCCAAAATAGGTGTCTCATATTTTTATAGTACATTATGTTTCACACAATGTGGAACAAAAAGGAGCATATATAGACACCAAAATCTATCCACTTGTCATCCATCCGTATCCTCCAATCACAACCATCCATTATTTATATATATATATATATGTGTGTGTGTGTGTGTGTGTGTGTATGTGTGTATTTATTTAATATATATTTAAATATTAATATTTTATATATTATATTTATATATATTTAATAAATATATATGTATTTATATGAATTAATCCTAGCCATCCGCCATGTTTTAATCTCGTCTATCCATCCACCTCAATCCATGCCACTTATCTAGATTTTATATCCACCATTTCTTCATGTTTTAATCTCGGTCGCTCATTTTGTGTCATAGAAACCCTAACATGTTCAAGGGAATATTATAAAATATAAGTCATTTTGACAAATCAAAGCCTTAATTTTTCCTTAATATTTTAGAATCTAAATCACCTGGAGAAATACCCAAGCCCTTTTGCCCTAGCCACTTCACCATTGGTTTTGCACCGTCTGTATTCACTGCCACATAACCTATGCATAGCCAAATCTAGTTATATGACACTTTCCTTAGCCCCTAAACATCCCCCAAAGCTACTAGAACACCTCTAGGTATTTTTTGAACCTTTATGGTGCATCTTTCACCATCACATAATGCCCTGGTGCATCTACCCCATCACAAAATGCCTTTGGGTGTATCCTGCAGTAGATCTACAATCCTACAATCATCGGGCACCATTCGAGTATCCTTGTGACCATCACTGATAGGAGCATAAATAGAAAATTAGCATTTGACAAGGTAATTTATATTCTATGCATTTATTTTATATTCTTGCACTTCTATTTTTAGTTACATTATGTAGCATCTAGGGTTTAGTTGTTTTTATATTTCTGAGGGCCTCACACTATGGAGCCCTCACAAGTGATTCTAATATCTTTTTGTTGTGTTTCTGATTCTAGGTAAATTATCATATTTTTGGAATATGTTGAAATTAGGGTGGCCCTTTTAGAACACACAAGCCCACCCATAACCTTTTGGATCGAAGACAAGCATGAAGACACCAATAGTGTATTGACTTAGTATTTATAAAAATTGTATCATAAAGAGCATTGTAAAACCCCATATTGGGGCACATTGATTGTATTATTTTGAGATCCACCTACATTAATAAAATATTATTTATCTTGTGCAATCTTGTGTTATTACTGTGTTTTGATTAATTTATCTTTTATATTGGTGTTGCTTGATTTTGGTTTACAATTTCAAATAATTGATTTCTCCAAAATTTTAATTAACTTTATTCTTCTTATATCTCTTGTTTATTTCATTATTCACTTATATTATTTATTCATTCACCTTCTTATATCTCTCGAAATCAATTCAATTAACTTTAATTTTTCTAAAAGGTATGTTTGTTTCACTTGCTTAAATAATATTAAGGTCAAACTTTAACTTTACTAACATTGATCCTATATATTAGGGAATTATGTTTATGTGCAATAATCATGCTTCTCTCTAAATGTTACTCCAAATTGCATTGACAAATATTCTACCTATTTTTTCTAATAACCTCTCAGACACTTCTCAACAGATGCTCATGAATTTGATTATTCTCCTTTGTTTCTCTACAATAATTTCTCTAGATGTTGTACATCTCTCCTTATAATATGTCATCCAAGCCTTTTATTGGTTTATATCTTTCACAAGTATTATACATGTGTAGCTCAACTATATTTTTCCTCTATAATTACCTTATCTCACCACCCACACTTTCCATATATCCTCAAATATCTTTCTTGAATGCAACATTATGGTTCAAACTCATGTTGGTTTGTGGCTATGACTACTATTATCTTTTCTACAGTGAAACATATTCAGTTTGACTTTCTCCTCTCCATTCCACTTTTTTCTTGCACATTGTGTTTATCTAGTTGGCTTCCATCCTAGGCATCAAACTCCTCTCCTCACTTCTTCAACATTCCTTCTCCAAACTCACAATCAGTCTTCCTCCAAAATTAAGCACTCTCCTCACTTACATTATTCCTTTGTCACCTTTAACTATTCCTCTCATGTTCCTCCCTGCAACTATCTCACTCAACATGGCTCTATCCAAGCTCACTCAAGGTGGCTATGATACCATTGTTAGCAATATAATGTTATGCTCATTAGATAATAATCTCCAAGATCAAAAAATAACACAATAACATGCATATATATCAAACTCTCAATATTGAACAATAAACACACTAAAAATATTATTGAAACTACTAAAGAAATGCATAAATACAATGCTTCCTCAAGTTACATATTATATGGCTTTATCTTCAATATATAGATACACAAACCATCCCATGTGACTTCCTTGCCTCAAGTGAATCCATTGTATGAGAAAACCATCATCATATTTAGAAGTATAGAATGTATCCTTCAAGTCTATGATAAACTGATCCTAAGTGTGGATAAGATTTTATGTATATTATCACTCAATAATCAATATTTTAGTGATCCTAGAAATTCTCAACTTGGAAATGGGTATCTTGTCATCATCAAACATTTGACTATAGGTAAACCAAGTTTCCATGTCTAGAATATAGCTATTGGGAACTTTGGGAATCCTAGACCCACCATATATCTCGACCTCACATTTAGAATGAGAGTTAGTATCAAGAGTGTGCATTCTAGATGTCGGGGATGGAAGAGTGACATGTATGTTATTGACTTTGTCACCCAAAGAACTAACTATCTTAGCTAACTCAACCTTTTTTTAAAATTTGTAGTCATGGCTCGACTAAATTGTGCAAGGAGGGTGTTTGACTAGATTGAAAAAGGTTATCATTGTTTTATTTTAGAAATATCAGGTATTATCGAGAATGCATTCCTTTTTACAAGAGACACTTTAAGGCACTATTAGGCATATTTTTTTTGTAAATTTTGAAAAAAACTTGTATTAAGAAATAGATCAATTACAATGTGGGAAGAGCCTCTTCCCAGTCAAGGTCCGAGAGGACACAGTCATACAATAGTAAAGGAAGAACTGCATCGGAGCCAATTTTCATGAACCAAAAACTAGCTGCCATGGGGTCCCCCATCGTACTCTATTTTTTTGAAGGTCATTAGCTCAAGGACATTTCAAGACCCTGTCTAATCACCTCATCCTCAATATCCATGTCATTGTGCAACTGAACTCCAACCTCCTTTTCTGCACCCATCTTAGCCAGAAAGTCAGTCGCTTTGTTCAAATATCTACTCACATAAACTAGGATCACGTCCTCTAATTCCTTCCATAATTATTTAATTTGGGTAACAAGAGCCCTCAACCTCCAAGATTTCAGATCAAAGTTCCTCATGCAGTCTAGAGCTCCAACCATTATTTGCGAGTCTGATTCAAGAATAATCCTGCGGTGGCCATGTTTCACTGCCAAAACAGAAGCAGACTTGATGGCAATGGCTTCATCTTCATTGTTAGTGGTTCTTCCCAGGCCTTGAAATTCCTAATAGAGCACAGTCCCAGTATGGTTCTGGCACACCACTTCAATTTTGGCTCTACCCGGATTGCCTTTTGTAGCTCCATTAGTATTGATTTTAATCCAACCTTCAGGGGGAGGTTTCCAACAATTTCTATCCTATCCCTCTTGCATTTCAACACGTTCTTCCATAGCTCCAATGTCAATTTGAGCTTCCTCCTTAGCATGAACAGCCACAGTTTCGGTAACATTGCTCCAAATGGTCTGCCAAACCCCGTCTAGAGCAGTAAAATTTTCTCTAAAAATTCTAGCATTTCTTTCCAGCCATACTTGCCACCAGATAAAGCTTAAACTAAACTCCCAGCCAATATGAAGAGCTTTATATTTGAATCTACCTTTCTACCATTTTGCCCAGATATTCATCCGGTTCAGGTCACCACTTACTTGAATTTTAAAGTATGCAAACCAACGTAGCCAAATCTGTCAAGTGAAAGGGAAACCAAAAAATAAATGGTCAATAGTTTCCTCGCTCTTGTAGCATAGTACACATTGAGAAGGGCCGATGATACCTTTTGATCTAAGATTATCAAAAGTGAGGATTCCATTGTGCATGCACTACCAGGCAAAAAAGTTAACTTTCGACCAGCCTTTAGAGTGCCAGATTTTCCTCCAGTCCTCAACCTGAAAAGTATGAGGGGGGGGCTCTGGGATAATGTTGTCATATCCATCCTTTACTGTATATATGCCAAGACTCCCAAAGCCCCAAGATAATTCATCCTCCATGTCTCTCCCTGTAAGAAATATTTTTGTCAGAATTTTAGTCATGATGGGAGTCAAATCCGGAGGGATTGAAATGGGCCACTCATCCAAATTCTTGAACTGCTTAAACTTACACTCCCATAGATGAGTAGTTGTGAAATAACTTTCAATATAGATCCATACCTTGGCTTCAATGGCTGCTTTTATTGGCTGTAATTCTAGAAATTCAGCAATGATGGGTGGGAACTGATCCCAAGAATCTGTCCAGAAACGAGCATTCTCCCCTCTTCCCACTTTCCAAAATAAGCGATCTTTAACAACTTGAGACCCTAACTTGAGAGCCTGACAAACTAGGGACCCAGTACCATCCAAGGGGATGCGAGCTACATCGTTTGGGTTGGCCTATCCTAGGTATTTTCTAGTTAGGATTCTACTGAAAAGGGAGGTGGGTTGGGAGATCCATCTCCAGTACAGCTTTCCAGCCAAAGCTTTATTATTCATCTTAGATTTTCTCAAACCCAAACCTCCTTTAACCTTGGGTTGGGTAACTTTGTCCCATCCCACTAAGGCCCATTTTCTCTCTCCCTTTGCTCCTTCCCATAAAAACTTTCTAGCCATCCTGTCCAACTCTTTCCATATTGTAATCAGGGCAGCCAGGATAGAGAATTTGTAAATTGGAATGCCTTGAATGACTGACTGTAAGAACATTAATCTTCCACCATAACTTAACCACTTGTGAGACTAGTGATTAATTCTGTCCTTGATACACTCTAGAAGATTCCTCCATGTGTCTAATTTTAGCTTCTTAAAGTGCAAGGGGACCCCCAAGTAAACCATTGGGAGAGAAGTCCTTATGAATCCCAGGATTTCTAAAATTCTGTTCTGAAGCCTTTGCTCTAGATTTAAAAAAACCACTTTGGATTTCTTGTCATTAATGACCTTTTGAGTAGCCCTGAGATATACATTAAGAGTATCCCTAATCATTCTTGCTTCCCTGAAGTTGGCCACTCCCACCAAACCAGTGTCATCCACAAACTGTAGGTGCATTAAAACTTCGTCACCCACCCTGATACCCAATAATCTACCTTGTTGTCTTCTCCTCAAGAAAATTCTGCCAAGACCTTCAACCAAAATGAGAAAAATATAAGGAGAACATGGATCCCCTTGGCACAGTCCCCGAGTAGCTCCAAATGGTTGTGAAGGAAGGCCCTTGATTAGCATAGAGTAAGTCGTGGTAGAGACACGACTCATGACCCACTCTATCCAAAGTCTGAGAGAAACCAAAGGCTACCATCATTTTAGCCAGGAAACTCCATTCAACCCTATCATAAGCCTTTGACATGTCCAGTTTTATGAACATCCCTTTATTACCAAAAGTGTGCATTGAATGGATTGCTTCCTGGGCCACAACCACCCCATCCAGAATCGGTCGTCCCTCAACAAAACCCCCTTGCTCATAGGAGACAATGTTGTGAAGAAGAGGTTTTAGGCACTCAGCCATTACCTTTGTGATTATTTTGTACAGCACATTACATAAGGCAATAGGCCTATAATCTAAAATATGAACCCCCTCCTCCCCTTTTTGAATTAAGGTAATGAAAGTGTGGTTTATAGCTTTAAGCATTCTCTTATTTTCTCTGGACTCTTCTACAACAGCCATTACATCTTCCTCTAAGTAGTCCCAGAAATCCTAGAAAAACTCAATTGGGAAGCCATCTGGACCTGGAGTTTTACCAGTGCTCATTCCAAAGACCACAGTTTTCAATTCATCTCTGTTTGAGGAGGGCCTGATTTTCATCCTCAGAAATAACAGCAGGTATGACAGAAATAACTTCATTTTGGGCCTCTACATCTTGTACCACACTTTCCTTAAAAAGCTTAGAAAAATAATCCATAGCATGGGAATGCATACCTAGAAGTGTATCAAAGGAATGACCATTCTCATATTGAAGGGCCTCCATCTTGTTCATCTGTCTTCGAGCACAAGCAGTCCGATGAAAGAATTTTGTATTTTTGTCCCCTTCTAATAACCATGTGGTTCTTGCTCTCTACTTCCAATAGGTCTCCTCCTGGTTGTCAATGTCCTCAACCGTTGTACGCAAGGCATCATCCTCAGCTTTGAGCTGGTCTATAATTACTCCTTCTTTGAACTATTTTTGGACCTCATCCCATCTGGCCACCAATGGAGCTCTTTGGGCCTGGAAGTCTATTTTATTAGCACGCCTCCAATACTTCAACTAAGTTTTGACATATTGTAGTTGTTTGTGGATTCTGAACATTACTCTCCCATAAGCTAGGCGGCCTTCTTCCCACCACTGTGGAATTTTCTCCCGAAGTTCTTCTTTATGAAGCCAAAAATTCTCAAATCTAAAAGGTTTGTGATGCTGCCCCATCCTAGTCCCACCTTCCAACAGAATGGGACAGTGATCTGAAACTGGGCCTTCTAAAATCTAAAAATTTATATTCCATTTTACAAATGCCTCCTCTGAAACTAGAAAATGATCTAGCTTAACCTTCTTGCTATGTGGCTCCCGCTTTTTATTAGTCCAAGTGTAGTTAATGTCAGGACATTTAATGTCCACTAAGTGCAAAGCCTGGACTTGGGCAATCATGAAACTGTCCCCTGGGTCCAAAAATGGTGTTCCCCCTTCCTGATATCTAGAATATAATTTAGTGTTAAATTCCCCCGCTATAATCTAGTATAGATCTTCCCTTGATGTTTGCATGTTATGCACAGCCTTCCACTACCACCTCTGACCATCTAGGTTTTGAGACCCATAAAAGTTTTTGGTCAGAACGTGTTTTGCAGTGAAATTATTCCTAAAAAGAGAAGTGAGAACACCCCTCCAGGCAATATGTTCTATTGCAGACCATTCAAGAGAGTTCCACAGAGTAACAATCCCTCGTGAGGCACCTTGGGCAGCCACATCCATATGACCAGCACCCCTCCAAATTCTGTTGACTATTTTGGACATAAGATCTAATGACATCTTAGTCTCTTGTAAAAACAAAAAATCAGTATTATAATTCTCTAAAAGTCTTCGAACAACAGATTGATGGGTTGTACTGTTTAAACCCCTCACATTCCATGATTGTATAATCATTGGTTACCCTAGGAGCAATAAGAGTCTATTGGCCTCATCGATCCTCCCGTGATCAGTTTGTCTCCTTGGACTGCTAGCAACTCCGTATTGGATCTTCTACCTACTCCTTGAGAATTGCTTTTTTTTTTTATCTTTTTTCTTCCTGGGTTATCCCCAAAGTTGGCCTTTCCCTGTTCTTCTCTGCTATTCCCATGCTGACATCCTAATATACTGTTTGCTCCTGGTTATGCACTACTAAAGCCCCTGAACACACTAGTTGTGACACCTCATAGAGTTCAACTACCTTTTGTATGACGGGAGGAGATGATAGGGGGAGTTGCATGGGAATATTAGAATTTTCCTTATTACCCTCCATGCCCTCCATAAATTGTTCCTCTTCATCAACCAGTGACTTAAATATCTCATACCTATTGGTAGGTCTGATATGGGATTGCTCCTTTCCCTCTTTTTTCTTTGTCCGTCTTTTTCTTATGGGCTGTTCAAAACCCTCTCTCTGAACTTCCTGGCCTTGAACGGTGCTATTAGAATCTTTATTAAGTGTTGCATTATCCTCTTTAGGCAGGTTTGGCATTCGTAAAGGGGCCTCCATTTTAGCATTCATATTATTAGGGCAGAAACGGGCCAAATGTCCATGTTTGTGACAAACCCTACATCTAAAGGGTAGGGCCTCATAGTCCAGTTGTTGAATCCAGGAGAGTCCTGCAAATTCAATTTCCATCTCTGTCGACAAAGGCTGGCTAAGATCCATCTCCACACATATTCTTGCATACACCGCCATGCTCCCTTCAATTGTGTCTCTGAAAACACCCATATGTCTTCCAATAGAATTGCCAATCCTTGCCAACACCTGCTCACTCCAGAATTCCATTGGAAAAGCATATAGTCATATCCATACTGGGACAGCAGTAGGTTCAACTCGGGGATCGAATCCCACTCTCCATGGTTGAACAAATAGCCCTGTCGGGCCATGATTTTTCTTCTCTGACTTGAAAGCCCTATTTCTATCGGCCAAAGACAAAAAGTTAACAATAAAATATCCATTGCTAATAAACCACAATGAATACTCACCATGAGGCTTCCAGTTTTGGCGAATCGAAGAGTGCAAAAAATTTAGGGAAGGACGTATACCCATGAACTTGTAGATTAAATCGTGATTAGCTCTGTAAATTATTGATTCTTCAACCATACTTGGCTCGATGACAATTTTTGGCCTGGTTTCGGCCTACGGCAAACATCCATTCACACGATGTGCTGTCGACCTATTCCTAGCAGTCGTGAAGAGCATTTTATATGCCATTTTTTGAGCTTCGTCGTTCTTTGGAGGAGATTTTTCTTTAAAAAAATTTGCGTATGAGCTGCTACTCCCTGGAAAAGGAGCCGGAGAAGTCCCCATTGGACCCTCCTGGGGCACCAATCTAGCCTTCAGATCCACCGTACCCCGAAAGCACTTCTGCAATCCAGTTGATGCCCTAGATTTTTTGAAGTTTTAGAAACCCTTAATAAGGCTTTCCACCTTTATGAAATCGGTGGTAGTCTATCCTTATTTGGTGTTGTGAGTAATGACAGATTCTCCAACTTGCTATTGGCTTCAACACTTTCCATAGAGTTTTAATTTACAATTTGGTAACAATCCATAGAGGCACTATTAGGCATATTAAACTATCACAAAAGTAAAAAAAAAAATGCTTTTGATGGATCAAACCTCAAAAAATGATTTTCAATGTGTATTTATAAGCCTATACTCAAAAAATAATAGATGCCTCAAAGTGCAAGAAAAACAATGTCTCATGGGGTAAAAATTAAAAAGGAAGGAGTTTCCCTCAAACTAAAATATTCAAAGAATAATCCCACAAGAATATGCTTTGAAATATTTTGGTAGATTTAAAATATTACATGTCCTTGTTTAGTTGTAGTAAAATACATGATTAAAAGTAAATATAAGGGTTTTATTAAGTCCTCACACTACCAATGTGGGATAAATAAGAAAAATTGGGATGAGAAATGCTAATGTAAAAAGGCATCGCATGAATCAATGTAGGGGACCACCACATGTGCTCTTATTCCATGTAAAACAATTGATCTTTTATAAAGGTTGATTGCATCCCTTTAAAATTTTGGAAATACCCCAATAATGCTCAAATACTTATGGTAGTCATGGTGACTTATGGAAATGTGCCCATGTTGTCAAACATGGACCTAAGAAATCAACCACATGCTCATGTTGATATTAAAAATATGATGATAGGTGGTGGTTTTAGTGCCCACCAAGTGTTATCCAAGGGTGGCCATGTGCTTTTGTATATGTACCTCAAATCATCTAGGCTACCAGGGATGAAGAACAAGGGGTGCCAAAATAAGTTAACATTTAGAGAAAGATAACTTTGATGTTATGAATTTATCGCAGTGTAATCATGCTAAAATACCATTTTCATTTCACCCTAGAGGTGGGAAAGAGTAGGCCATCTTGGGAATAGGGCTTCAAAGTAAAAATTTGCTACTACGGTTGAAACAACTCAAGCACTGAAAAAGCAAAGGGCCTAAGTGTGGATAAAACTACCCAAGCAGTATTGATAGACAATGGGAATATATAGGCCATTTTTGTTGGGGCTACATAAGCTATAGGAGCAACATGGCATAAGGTGAGTAGTTAGAGATTCAAGACATCACTTGATAGTTATCGATGATGGGTTAAGGTAGAGCACTTAGGTAGGTCCGTAGGTGAACAATCTTAAGAATTTTAGAAATGTATTTGTTCTATGTGTTTTATTTTTAGATTTATTCTAGTTTAGAAAACATATACATAAAAAGATACACATTTGAGCACAAAATATATCCTTCTACAATTCTCCCTCAAAAATTTTAGTGCACGATGGTAGTTGAAGGTCGTATAATGAAGAGAAATAAAGAGCCCCAATAAACTAAAATAGAAAAGCAGTAATAAAAGAATCAAAAGAACAAGATCGTAGATTTACATATTACAAAATATTTATTTTGGAAACCCTCAATCGAGAAAAAACCAGCATAGTATTATCTTCTTATTGCATTAACTTGACCATATCTAATACAATAATATTCTTCTTCTATCTCACCAAACCCTAATGCAAGTGCGATATATATAACAAAGGCACATGCATGGGTTTTTACAATATCATGGGCAAAAAAATATGGGTTAAAATATAGTAACCGTAAAATCCCATATTGGTCTAAAAATAACTTAAACCCTAAAATTTTTGGTCGAGGGCTGCTACCCCCGAACCCCAGTGAGTATGGGTACAGAGTTTCCAGTACATTTTAGTGTTAGCCCCACCAAAACAACATAAAAAATATTCAACATATTTCCAACATTTTCAGGCAACGAAGGTAATTCCACGATAGCACAAATCTAGTCAAATATTTCATGGGAGACCATTAATATGCTCATTAGTGGGGCATTTTTATAGGCAATGAATGGTCATAATTTTAACATCTATGAGCAACTCGATGGTTGATATTGTATGCTAACTTTTGTGATGCTTCATTATCGAATATAGTGTAGAGGAGTAATATCACTCATCACATGAATTTTTGTTGTGCACAAAAAAATTTGAATCTATAGAAAATCTAAGAAACCATATTTCTTTAGTAGTTTTTTGGGAGATATTATGTCCAAATGAGAATGTGATATGTTAGACCCAATGCTCTCTTAGCGATGGATAGATGTGTTCTAAAAGCTCCAAAATATTTTGTTACCATCGATCTTGTTATACATCTTGGAAGTAGACATGCTCAAAGAGAGAAACATAGAATAATACCAAGCCCTCAAGAAATTCAAGATTAATGTCTTGGATATGGCCAAGATATGGCACACATGAGAGAGTTAAAACTATGGATTGGCACATTAGTGCTATCAAAATAAAGGTATCTCCAACATGGGATCACACATGATTTCAAATCATGCATGAAGTGACTCATGAAGGCCCAATCTCTGAGCATGTTGAGCTACATGTTGAGCAAGAAGACAATAGATATTAATCTAAAGAACACCATCTAATGCAGGAGCATCCAGCAGTGTAATAGTGATCTTGCATCACCTAAAATTGTATTTGTTTTATTTTTTTCTAAAATTTATTTAGTTTTTTATAGGATGGATAAATAGACCCAACATCGGAAGAATCATCCTAATATCCTGAGTGGTTTGGGAGATGTAAATTTTAAGGTCTTCCCTGCCAAAACTAGTGAAAATCCTGCTACTAAAACTTATAAATAAATTTTGAATGCCTTAAAGGTCTCTTAGAGGAGTGAAAATTAGGTGTAATATCCCTTAGGACATTATGCTATTTATGTCTTTTCGAGTTCTGAAAAGGTGCACTAATAGTCAATTCGAGCAACAAGCGAGGAGTTATGACCCCGGGAAGTTTGCCCCTAAAATTCAAATTTCAAATGGATTGTTTTAGGTGGGAAAAGGGGAAACATGGTATTTCAAAATTGTAAAAAGGGGTCTGGTTTTGTATCCTCATTCTCATGAAAGTAATAGAAGAGCTCTGACACTATTTTGCAATTTTCTCTATTTTGGGAAGGTTGTTTGTGTTTTGTTGATTATAGTCTTGCTTCACCATCATGGAGGAGCTATGAAATAGGGTGGAGGATGACAAGAATGATAAGTTTGTGAAGGACTTAATTATGTTTCTCTATGAAACTATCCTACTCACATCTATATTTAATTTGGATGATCCAAATATTTTTATAGGGATAATTTAGAGGATGTTGAAGATGGGGTTAAACATTGATGATGACATGGCCAACAACATGGACTCTAATATGCCCCATTGGAATATGATATGAACTAGGAGATTGGGTATAATATATTAATGCCTAATGGTAATAAATCTCAGTAAAGATATTACCAAGTGATCTAGATAGTAGGATACTATAGAAGGAGGTATGGAATTGTGGAGGAGGAATTACATTTTCCCTCATAGGTAGGAGAAGATACTATGATACCATATGATATGGGACAAGATTGCCATAATACTTGTTTATTTTTTCCATTGATAATTGAATATATTTATAGGTATCTTCACTAACTTTACAAGATTAGATATTACCTCACGAGATAATATTGAATTGAATACTTTGTAAAACTATTGGCCTGTTAAGATAAGGCTAAATGGGCAAAATAAGGATTAAAAATTATGCAACTTTGAAAAAAAGTTGCAACAAAAAACTATGGAGAATAAAAATCTTAACCTATTATTTAAATAAAAATAATATGTAATTATTCATTCCCTATCATGCACTTTGTGTTAAAGCAACATCTAAATATAAACTTAAAGAATACAAACCAAACTTACCATAAACCTCATCATGTAAAGCTAAAACACTTGGAACTAATGTGTCAAGCTCAACACAGCCTAAATTTGTTCTAGGTGGTGCTACCCATGAAGGGGTCAACTCTATAAGCATTGGACCATCAATGAAATATGAAGAAGGTGTTCTAATGAGAATAAAGTCTACCAAAATCTCTAAATAATAAGTTTTAAAAAAATCAACAAGATATGAGGGTATTTCACCAAAATCTTAGGTGGTGGACAAGAAGGAGCACCTAAAATAATATCATCAAAGATGACATCTCTCCAAATGAAAATATCATGCCTCTTCGAATCATAAAGGTACTACCCTTTTGAGGTATCTGAATACTATGCAAAGATGTATTTATGACTCTTTAGTTTATTATTTTTTTGAGGATCTTAGGGTATGTTATCCCCTGGTAAAGACCCAATGATATAGTTTCAATACATATTAGGATTATAATCTATCAACTTATAAAGAGGTTTCATGCCCTAAATAGCTCTAGCAAAAAACATGTTGATGATGTATGTTACACAAGTGATGGTCTGAACCTAGAATTTGTACTCCGTCCCCTTGGTATGAATTAACAACACACCACACCACAAGTGATTATCCTATTATTTCTTTTAGACACACCATTTTTATCAAGAGTATAGTGAATAGTCCTTTGATATGTTGTCCCATGAAGAATCAAAAATTTATGGTCGACATTACTCATGTATTCACCTTCCATATCTAACCTACGACACTTGATATTTTTTTTAAATGGTTTTATATAGGATATTTGAATTTATTGAATCTCTCAAAGGGCTTTTCCATATATGAATAGTATACAACCACACATATCTATAGAAATAATCAATTAAATAATGAAGTACATGTTTCCAAAAGTTGATTGTATACCCATAGGTCCAAAAATGTTACTATATATGATCTCCAATGGATGAGTAGCTTGTCTTGATATCCCTTTTAGAAAAAATTTCCCTAATATTCTTGCCAAATATACATCCCTTGCATGCACCACTTGGAGGGAAATTATATGAAATTCCACTAGCCATATAATGATGAATCACGTATATCAAGGATCCATAGCTTACATGCTTAAGCCTATGGTGCGCTATGATGCCCATCATTTACATGAGCAACCATAACCATAAAATATGTCTTCCTATAGGAATAAAAAGAAGTAGTCTTTCTTCTAACTTATAAAATTTGCTCGACTCATCATAATTTTTAGGAGTTATTACATCATAGCCCATGTGAAGTGGCATGTGGTATAACCACCCCTCACAAGTTTTATGCATGCACTATTTGATAAGAGTAGTTGCAATATTAGTTAGGGATTATTGTGTCAAATTTAGAAATTATATGTATTTAAATATTACCATTTGATAATGCAAAGCATAAAATCATTAAGTTCTGACATGTTGTATCAAAGAAAGTGGAAAGGAGAGCCATATCTCCTTCTAATCCTTCTCTTGTTTTGATCCAGATAATATTAAGGGATCACAATATTGAAAAGAAGTTTCAAGGGTAAAATAAACCTATCAAATATTTATTAAAGGTTAACCTCAAAGAAGATATGACCATAATTTCTTTTATCATGGTAAATGAATGGGTTTTTAAAAGGCCCCAAACCTTTTACATTTATAGAGGAGAAAAATCATTTCTAGCACCTACATATTGGACTAAAAAAGAGCATATTGCATACATAGATACAACAATATTGATTTAACTCTATCACATGGGGATTAAATGTTCCTTAAATTCAATCCATCTAGTTTCTTTATAATATTCAAGAGCTTTAATCAATTCTCTATTGGCTTTAGATCAAATCTCTAATTTTTCCCTGCTTCAATTCCACTTTTCTAAGATCTTCAAAAGTGTCTGCCTAGTCTTCATTCAAACTATAGACTTCTTTTTTTTTAAGTGAAAAATACCTTGTGGGGCCTCTTTGGTCTAAGAGACCATGACCAGGGGGTTCTACATCGTCAAAGTCACCCGGGAGTCACACTCGGCCCTGCCCGCACCAACATTATCAACTAGATTTTGGGTACCCAATTCAAATTTTTGGTAGGGTGGAGGTTCAAACTTGGAACCTCTCTTGGAGGATTGTCCTCTCCTCTCCAACTCACATAAAACACTTGGGTTGACTGTAGCCTTATTTATTAATCTCTTGAATATTAGTTTTATTTCCTTGAAAATTGGACCCATCCTAATATATCTTTTGTAGTGATCAGTTTCCCTAAGGATATAAAATTTCTAACTCAATAGCATCAAAATTAATTTCCTCTTTTAGAGTTATAATCATAAAATCCTCTAGGAAAACAATATTCCATAACTTGTATCCATCCATCTAAGCTCTCATGTTTGCCATAACATAAACCACAACATTAACTTCCCTATAGATGTGTTTGACCACAAATGACTCCATGCTTGATAGTATATTCACAAGATCCTAAATAATACTTTTAATACTCTAGCTAGTGGTTTGCTTGGCATTAAAACTATTATTGATATTCATGGAATCCCCTTCCACTATAAGCTTCTTAATGTTAAACATTTTTGTAAGCCTTAATCTTGTAATCATGGCTCTCACATCTACTACATGGTTTGATGCTTGGTCAAATTTCACTGCATACCAAGAGATCACTACCCCTGAGCTAGATCTTAGAACTCCTTTCCCTCCAGCCTTCCTTGGATTACCTTTAGAGGCTCAATAAATATTCAATTTTACCCACTCTTAGGGTGGAGGAGTCCATCTCACCTTTCTCCTTGGCTAGCTAATCTGATTTCTTGTAGCTCTTAGCAATCCCTAGTCCATTGCTACTTCTTTATCAAACTCATTTTCATAGATTTGGGTATCCATATTAACAACCACATTTTTAGCAATGATAGCTTTGATACTCTTGATAATGACCTCTACACTATTAGCCTTGTTCTAGAACACACATTTATTCCTCTCCTTCCATATCTACCAAATGAAGTGGGGTAAAATAAAGATCCAAATTTTCTTCAATCAAGGGCTATGATAAGGGTTAACCCAACTTTTCCATAAGGCCTCCAAATACTTTGTTGACATACATTGATTTTTAAGTGACTAAAGAAGTGCATACCAAACCTCCAAATAAAGGGGCAATGGACAAAAAGATCAATTGTCTTCTCATCCCCATAATATAAATAAAACCTATTAGGAATGATCATCCCTCTTATTCTAATATTATCTACCATCAATATATTATTTTGCAATGTCGTTCAAAGAAATAAAGACACCTTCGATAGGAGATATTTTATCCAAAATCTAAGTGAGATAAAATTATGATTTTCCTTATCCATTTTAAATACAAAATTAAGTTAAGAGTAAATATTTCTTTAGGATTAAGACCCCAAAAGAACCTATCCTCTCCTATATTGAGTTAGATATATTAATATTGTAATAAAATATTGAGAGAGTTAATCCTACTTTGCATAATTGCATCATCTCCTTCCAACTGCAACATGTGCTACACTCTACAATTATCTTCCTCCTTGATGTACTCCTGAACCATGTTTTCATAGTTTTTCTTTAAAGGTCAAATTATGCACTTCTAGTAATCATTAAAACTTAAATGCCTCTCCATGACCCATTCATTCTCCTAAAAGTGTATCTTATCATCTCTTCCCACCTACCGTCTTAAGCCTTTCCATAAGATATTTCTTGTTTTGGTCAACTCTTTCCACAAATATGATCCTAAAGGTGGATTTAAGCTATAAGCGAAAGGGATTATGTTCTCAAGATATTTTATAGAGAGGATGCCCAATATTGATCATGTTCAATCATTAGATACCACCCCCATTTTGCCAATAAAGCCTTCTTCATTGGCAACACTTTTCTAATGCCCAAACTACCTTCTTGCTTATACCTATAAACTTTCTTCCATGCAACCAAAATAATTCTCTATTTCTCTTCTACACTAGTCTAAATAAATTTCCTCTACATTCACTCCAATTTCTCAGCCATTGATGTTGGGATTTTAAATATAGACATCATGAAAATGGGTAAATTTTAGAGGGCTTCTCTCAATAGCTATAATTTTCCTTCTTGAGTAAGGGAAAATCATTTCCATCTTGTAATATTTATATTTAATCTCTCAAGAACTAAATTCCATTATTCTCCTTTTATTATACCTATAAAAAGGGGTATTTCCAAATATACAATAGGGAATCTATCCACTCTACAACAAAAAATTATTACAATTTTATTTTGTCTAAGTTGGGGAGTGTTAACAAAGAACAACCTACCTTTCCAGAAATTAATTTTTTGACCTAAAGTTATTTTATAGTTTTTGAGAATATGCATGGTATTCTCAGCTTCCACAACTGATGAATTTGATAATATTATGGTATCATCAATGAACTATTGATGAGTTATTATATCTAAAGATGATGTTGGTTGAATTCCTTTAATCAATTGTGTTGCACTTAAGCTCCTTCCTAGATTCTTATCCACTATTATGAATAGATAAAAATATATACAATCACCTTGTCTTATCCATATTTTACCTGGAAAGAAACCTATTGGTTCTCCATTTACCATCACTGAATACCAAGGAGTGGAGATACAACCCATGATCCAAAGCCTCTAATTCACCCCAAAACCAAAATACTACAAAAATTTATCCAAAAACTTCCAATAAAATTTATCATAGGATTTATTAAAATCTAGCTTCAACAACATGCCTTCTAATCCTTTCATCGTCATAGAGTGTAGAGCCTCATGAATAATTATTATCCCATCCAACATCTACCTTTGTTTAACAAAACTACTCTATTGGGGGGAGATAATATTAGGTAAAATACTCTTCAGTCTATTCACTAGAACCTTTATCAAAATTTTATAAATGGAATTGCATAGGTTGAATGGGATAAATATTTTAGCATGTTTACCCCTTGATTTTTCAAAATCAATTATAGGAATTAGAATTTCATTCCTTGAGAAAAAAAAATCTCATTATAATTCTAGCAAATCCTCCAACATATTGTTCTTAACAATCTCCTAGTAAACTTGATGATTGAAGGTGATTCGATGAACATCATCAACCTGTTAACTAATGGCAAAAAACCTCCACTGAGAATCGAGGGAGTCATCCATGAAGTGAGGATATTTTTTGTGGCAAGACAGAACAGAAGGGCTCGTCACGTGTACCGTGAGGCCAACAGGTCAGCTGACAAATTAGCCAACATAGGTGTTGATGTTGGTAGTTTGGTGACATGGACACAAGGTGTGCCACGTGAAGTGGAAAACATTATTAGTCATGAAAATAAACCTACCCATTAAGGAGAAATATGAATGGGTGTTCTTTCCCCATGGAGCTGGTAATAACTATGGGGTTTCCCTCTAAATCATACCAAATTAGAAATGAAGGTAACAGGGTGTAAGCCTTGGAGGATTCCGACAGAGAATAGAAAATGGGCAAGCAACATGTTTCACAAGTGCAAAGTTCCAAACTTCAATTTCTTGTCAATGTAAGTAATGTTTATAGTTATGTTTAGGTATGGGTGTGCCTTATTAGGAAGGTGTTGTAGGGGTTTCAACACAAGTTCTGGTAAGAAATTTTCAAGGATGACTAGGATCTACAATCTCAATATAAGTCTAGATATTGTAATAGGTTTTGGGCTAACCTGCAAAACCCGGTAATTAATGAAGACTTTTATTTACCAAAAAAAAAACAATCTCCTAGTAAATCTAAAAGAAACCATTTGGGAAGTCATTCAAACTTAGGGATTTATCCTTCTACATGTTAAAACTGCCCTGCACACCTCCTCTAAGAAAATACTATCCAAAAAAGGGTTTTTTTCACTATTCACCACTTGGAGAATATTCTTCAACAATTTTTAACTAATTCAACATTTGTTACATCTTCCATGCTGAGGAGGTTTTGAAAAAAATAAATTGTTTTATTTCTAATATTCCTTTCCTATTTTATTTATTTTCCCTCTTCTATGTTCAATATTCTTATTCTATTATATGCCATGTATCTAATAGTCGTGAGATGAAACAAATGGGTGTTCCAATCTCCTTATTTGAGCCATAAATCCCTAGATTTTTGTCTCCAATGGACTTCTTCTTGGGCTAATAAAGTTTGGAGATTAGATAGAAGAACCTTTTCTTTTCTATCTAATTCCTCCATGCATCCCCAATTATGAATTTTCTCTTCCACCTCTTCCAAGCTAGCATTTAGAATAATTTTTCTCTCCTTTAAATAACCAAAAACCTCCTTGTTCCAAATCTTTACATTTTTCTTAACATTTTTCAACTTCTAAGAGACTTGAAATATTTTGGATCACCTAATTTCAATGTTCTACCATTCTAAAAAAAATTGATCTAAATAAGGATGTGAAATCCACATTAACTCAAATCTGAAGGGTCTACCTTTAACTCTTCTCTCCTCCAAAAAGTAGTGGAGAATGATCAAAGAAGAGAATAGTTATCATAGTGAGTTAACAAAGACTAGGATACTAATATTATATCCAATCAATATTTATTGTAGTTGCTTCCTAACCTTCTATTAGACTAGGTGCATTTAACCCCTTTTAGATCTGTCAATTCACATTTAGAGATTAAATCATTAAATTCCTCCATACTATTAGAATAACCCAAACTACCTCCCTTCTTGTCACTAGGATACAAGGATGTGTTAAAATCCCTAGAAACTATCAATGCCACTAAGACACCTTATGAATATTACTAAGGATATCCTAAACCTTTTTCTTCTTTATTGAGTTTTTGAGGAATACACATTGGAATAGGCCAACTTTTTTTTTGTAATTTTACAAGTCAAGAGGACAAACACACTGATGCAGTGGCGGACAAGGGGTCAACTAAACAACATCCTCTTCTAGCTACTCAAGCATCTTCATGCCACCACACAAAAAATAGGAAATAGAGACCCTTTTGCTTTAATTTGCAAATAGATGAACTATAAGGAAAAATAACATAGCAACATAACCCACGAAATACAAAAAATACAAAATATTGTTTTCATTATATTTCAACTACAAACTTTACACAATTGCTCTCCATAGAGCACCACACATTTTCTAACAATCCTTATAGTACCATTCTCTTTATTCTGAGGTTTTACATCTCAAACCTCCTGCAAGCACTGTACAAAGTACCAATTTTTTTCTCTAAGACTTCATACAAGAAACTTCCTATAAGCACTACACAAAGTGCTAATTTTCTTCCTCTGAGGCTTCATATAAGAAACCTCCTACAAGAACTACATAGAGTGCCCATTTCTTCCTCTAAGGTTTTACAAACATTCTGCAAGCACTGCACCAAGTGCCAATTTTTTTGGAGCCCCTCGCTCCCCTCTCATGCTCTACATCAACTTCTTATTTATAAGCATAGAAAAAACAATGTCTTGCTAGTTATTCATGATGTTTAACTATCACTACCAACTAAGAATTATTATATGTATGATATCTAAGCATTCTTATCCATTATTTTTCTAGATACACACTAAGATTTTCTCTCCACATGAAGTTTTAAAAAAAAAAAAAAAATTATTTTTATTTTTGAAACTCTAGCTTTTCTAAAAACACTATCTCAAAAGGTGGCATTGAAAGTTACATGCTTATATTTATCCAGTCTTCCATAAAAAAAATCCAGTTGGATGCTTTCGCATCATATTCATCGGGTAGCAAAAAATTATGAGATCTTTCTCACAAAGCTCTTGCATCATACACGATTCCATCAATATTCTGGATCTAATACCATAATGATGCAACGGTGGATAGGGGGTCAATTAAAAAATAGCCTCTCCTAGCTGCTCAAACATCTTCATGCCACCACAAATTTAACAATAAATAAAGAGCCTTGCTTTAATCTGCAAATAGATGAACTACAAGGGCAATAACATAGCAACATAACCCATGAAACACAAAAAACACAAAATATTGTTTTCATTATATTTCAACTGCAAACTTTACACAATTGCTCTCCATAGAGCACCACACATTTGCCAACAATCCTCATAGTACTATTCTCTTTCTTTTGAGGTTTTACATCTCAAACCTCCTACAAGCACTGCACAAAGTACCAATTTTCTTCCTCTAAGGCTTCATACAAGAAACCTCCTACAAGCACTACATAAAGTACCAATTTTCTTCCTCTAAGGCTTCATATAAGAAACCTCCTACAAGCACTGCATAGAGTGCCCATTTATTCCTCGAAGGTTTTACATACCTTCTGCAAGCACTGCACCAAGTGCTAATTTATTTGGATCCCCTCACTCCCCTCTCACACTCTACATCAGCTTCTTATTTATAACATTAAAAATAAAATATCTTCCTAGCTATGCATGATGTTAAGCTATCAGTACCAACTAATAATTCTTATCCGTATGATAACTAAGCATTCTTATCCATTATTTTTCTAGCTACATACTAAGCTTTTCTCTCCACATGAAGTTTCTAACTTTTTTATTTTTTATTTTTATTTTTGAAACTCCATATTTTTCTAAATCACTATCTCAAAAGGTGGCATTGACAGTTACATGCTTATCTATATCCAGTCCTCCATACAAAAAATTTCTAGTTGGATGCTCCCGCATCATACTCTCCAGGTAGCAAAAACATTGTGAGCTCTTTCTCACAAAGCTTATGCATCATACATTACCCCATCGATCTTTTGGCTCTGATACCATAATGATGTAGCAGCATACAGGGGATCAATTAAACAACCTCTCCTAGATGCTCAAACATATTCATGCACCACACAGAAAATAGTAAATAGAGAACCCTGTTTTAATCTACAAATAGATGAATTGCAAGGGCAAATAACATAGTAACATAACCCTTGAAACACAAAATATTGTTTTCATTATATTTCAACTGCAAACTTTACACAATTGCTCTCCATATAACACCACACATTTATCAAAAATCCTCATAGTACCATTCTATTTCTTTCAAGGTTTTACATCTCAAATATATTGCAATCACTACACAAAGTACCAATTTTTTTCCTATGAGGCTTCATACAAGAAACCTCCTACAAGCACTACACAAAGTATCAATTTTCTTCCTCTAAGGATTCATATAAGAATACTCCTACAAGCACTGTACAAAGTGCCCATTTCTTCCTCTAAGGTTTTACAAACCTTTTGCAAGTATTGCACCAAGTGCCAATTTCTTTGGATCCCCTCGCTCCCCTCTCATGCTCTACATCAGCTTCCTTTTTATAAGCATAAAAACAATATCTTTCTAGCTATGCATGATGTTAAACTATCACTAGAAACTAAGCATTCTTATCCATATGATATCTAAGAATTCTTATCCATCCTTTTTCTAGCTACACACTTCTCTCCACATGAAGTTTTTGATTTTTTTATTTTTTATTTTTATTTTTGAAACTCCAGCTTTTCTAAAAACACTATCTCAAAAGGTGGTATTGACAGTTACATGCTTATCTTTATCTGTTAATTCATAAAAAAATGCCAGTTAGATGCTCCCACATCACACACACCTATTATTTATTTGAATACATTGACCTTCAAATCTTCTAGGGTTCCACAAAGTCCATAAACCTATATATTCTCCCACCACTGAACTTCCCACCATATTTGCTTCCTTCCAAATAGCATTTTTAATCAATAGATTTTTTTTTTAATCAATATTAGTCTCTTGAATAAAGAAGATGCCATATTTATATTATTTTCTCATATCCTAAAGTACTTGATGTTTTCCAAGGAAATTCATACCCTTGATATTCCAAGATAGAAAATTTATTTCTTATATTTTGGTAGGTTCTTCCCCCCACCCAAATCTAAAAAATTTTGAGTATTATCTACAACTTATTTTGTTGTCTCTCTGGATCTAACCACTCTAGTTTTTTTACTTCCTCTAGACATAGAAGAGACCATATCCACTTTTTTCTTGGTATACCTTATGAGAGTCAATAACTTCAAATTCTCTTCAATTTATTTTATATTCGTATCTTCTGAGGACTCCCACTCCTCTACATCCATGTCTTCTTTTGGTCTATTTTTAAATCTCTCTCCATTCTATATTTTCCTCCTAGAGAACTCTCATATTTGTTACCATATTTTTCCCTCTTATGCCTGACCATGTTTTCCTGATTAGTTTCCTTATTATGGATGTCATAATCTACTTCAACCATTGGATTTTGAAGACTTTCAAGGGATTATGGTTCATGAATTCAAATTTTTCATAGGAGGATTCTTGGGTTTGAAATTTTTCGTTCTCAATGATAGAGAGGTTTGGATCTATGAGATTCGCCTGAATATCTTCTTCCAAAATTTCCCCTTCCCCCATCATCTAGATCTTTGAGTCTTTGATAGAGATTTATTAAACATCAGCCTTATTGTAATTATCCTCAATTGGAATGATTATGTCTTCCATTTATTTGAATCTCATATCTAAAGCCTTCTTCCTTTGTCAAACTTTTCAAGGGCTTCTTTCCTTCTTCCTATTAGGGCATAAATTTCTTGAATGTCCTAGTTTATTGAAAAAATCATATCTTGAGGGACTATTCTTATATTTCATAGACCACACCTAAATTTTATGTTTAGAAATGAGTTCTATTGATTTGGGGAGTTCCTTTTCCAAGTCAGCATTCACACATATCCTAGCATACACCAACCTTGACTTTGCTAATGTTGTATGATCAATCACAAATAGACTACCAACCTCTTTAGTAATATCTATCAGCACTTCTTCATGCCAGAACTAGAAGGGAAAACTTGACAATGTAACCCAAATAGGAGCTTGATGAATGGTTTGCATATTTAGATCAAATATGGGTCCCCATTTTCACAAAAATAAACCTTGATGTCCAAAAAACCATGGGCCACCCCATAAGATGTAATCTGCATCCTCTTCATAATTCATTATCATGAATAACCCTTTAGGCAACACTATTATATCCATGTGCCCTAGGGGATTCCATTTCATCAAAGCCCATTTTCTTATAGTGTTCAAATCTAGTTGAACACTGATAAAATTTACCACTAAGTTCATTTCTCCTTGGGCCATCGTTAGGTCTACCAAGATGTCTAGAATGATGAGTTTTCCTTGCTCCAATATTAAATCAAACCACTTCTCCACTCATTTGGTCTTTCCTTTCAGCACATTTAACCATGATCGAGCTCCCAGGTTAAAAAGCATGTTCTACAGATTCCCTAAGACCTGTGCACCACTTAAAAAACCTTCCTCATAGTTTCTTATCTGATCTTCCTTAGGCTCCACTTGCAAACCATCCATATTGTTTTTCTTTAGCAACATATAAAACTTATTCGATAAATAAATACAAGAGATAACCATCTTCTTCATGAAGCAATTTCCATAGAAAACTCAATCTAGATAAATCTCAAAATAAAGGCTATTATCTTCTTCATGAATCAAAATTTCATGAAATTCCATTAAATTATTAATAAAAAGGTCTGAAGGTAAACAAATCCCTACCAGAAACTTGAAAGACAAAATCCTCCAAGAAGTGAAAATATTTTCAACTCTATCAAATACCAATAAGTTCATAGCTTGCAAGAAACAACAAAGTCAAGATCAATAAAAATGGGATCATAAAAATCCCCTACAAATGATATTTGTTATGCCGAAAACTAAGGTGTGGGCTATACATCATCTAATCTACTCTCAAAATATAAATATTGTAAAAGGACATGGTGAAGAACAACAAACTTATCAAAATAATTAAACATGTAGAATGTGGATTTCCATTTCAAGCAAGAAGACTCATCAATCGCACATAAATATTGAACTTCCAATCCTAAGGAAAATTCACTAGTGTATTTCTATTCTTAGCAAAATATTTAAACACTAGTCCAAGAACAAGTCCAAATTTCGTACATGTTGACATCAATCATTACCTAACAAATTTTGGTGTCATTCATTTAGATTGATGACCCTATGAATTCAAAACCAAGAAGTGTGTATTTTTGAAAGGAAGGATAATATATGCAAATCAATGAGGATCAAGTTGTAAGTGTTGGACAAATATCTAAGAATTCATGTGAAGAAAAAAACAACCAAAGCAAACGTTCATACTTGTGATTAGATGACAAAGGAACTTGTGTGCAAACAAAACTCATCCATGAGCACCTCATGTTAAAAAAAATTCACACAAGCAACAAGCTTGTGCTTAAACAAATTTTGACCATGAGTTCCTTATGAACAACTGATGCAAGATGAGGTAAGCATGTTACAAATATATAGAGAACAAGGCTATAGGGAGAAGGATGCGACAAGTGTTTGATAAAAATGTGATAACACTTACATCATTTATCATTGCACCTATCTAAAAAATTATCAAGGACATTGGAGATATGGACTCACTCTATATATAAATCTACTCCACTAAGGCATAAGCATTATTCAACTTACCATTGTTATAAATATTAAGCATTGCTTGAGAAACTGAATGGGAGACTCAGATATGGATGATCAAACCTAGGTATTATCTACACTATTTGTAAGGTTCAAATGACAACACATTGAACAATCAAGCTTGGGTAATACATTGTTCATGACTTTGATTCTAAAGCTAGCAAACCTAGTTTGAGCATTTCTAGCAAAGACAACAGTTTGTTAGGACAAAAGCATATTTTTTAGATATTGGTTCGCCATCCAAATTAGCAATACTTTATTAGAAGATGTTTTTCATCAAAAATCCAAGATAAATGAACCTACATTGATATTTATAGGCTTACACATAATTTGGATCACCTCAACAATTGAAGCCCACACTAAATTTTATAGCATAAAATTCTATTGGATGTCCTAAATGTAGAACAATAATAAGTCACTAGCAGTCATGAAGATTTTTGAAATAGTCAAAGCTACGAACACGTGGACATTTATAGCCAATTTTAGGAAATAATTCCACATTGATAGTGGGTAAGATATATTAATCCCATAAATTATTGTTCTCTTTTGAAGGAAATGCAATGGTAATATTTTAAAACAAGAATATTCCTTGGAGGAAGAATATTCCCTCCATTTTTTCTGGTTCAACAAGACAATATTTTTCTCACAGATTAAGGCATCAATTGAATCATGAGTATAGGCTTATATATACTCATAAAAAACCATTTATTGAGGTTGAATAAATAAAAGAAAAATATTTAAACTTTGTGAAAGTTTACTATGGTTAGTGGAGCACCAAATTTCTTGTTACCAAATTCTCAACTATTAATGGGGGGATAAGTGTGTTGTCTAGAATTAGATATAAGCTTACTACATTGATAAGGGATTTGGCCTCTCTTTGAGAGGTCCAAGGTTCCAATCCTACTCAATATGAGGGGACCGGTACCCCTCATATAAACCTATGTAAACTCATTACAAAAAATTATGCTACCTATAAAACCAAACTCAAGATATAACTTGAATTTGAATCATTATGGTAAGTAGTAGATGAAACCAATAACCATCCTACTATAAAAGGTCAATATCAAATAAATTTTGATAAGGAAAATGTAAAGGCAAGATTAATAATCATGTTTAGATTAGTAGATGAAGTGTAATCATACATTTGGGATTAGACCATGGCCAAATATGCATGGGAGAAGCTACAAACAATATTTAAAGTAAAGAATAAAAATAAAATTATATCTCTATATAGCCAACTCCATTACTTGGAGATGAAGAGTGGGAAGAAATTGGAATCCTTCATGAGGAGAATTGTTGATCTATGAGCATAATTACAAGAACGAGGAAACTAGGTATCTAATGAAATATTAGCTCTAATTATTTTGATCTCTCCCATTAGAATACAATATTTTTGTGAAAATTTTAAATTTCACTAAGAAAACACCAAGCTTTGAAAATCTGGTTAATCTACTTCAAAAACTAAAGGTATCACACACAATAGATGAATAATAACAATTAATTCTTACAAATAGAAAAGGAAAGCAACCATTTAGAAGATACATAAAACCTCCACAACACTTCCAATTGAGAAACAACTTCAAATTTAGAGAAATGATTCTCAAAGAAATATTTTTCACAAACAAAAGATGTGTGAACTTTGTGAAAAAATGGTCACACAATGAAGGAATGTTGGCATAATCCATTAAAAAATGGATCCACTTCCTGAGAGATGAACCAACAATAAGATAGGTCATCATTAGATAAGCAAAATCAAATTTGGAGAAAGGCACATAAATAATAATGTAGCCAAGGAAAATCAAGTTAAAGAAGAAGAAGAATTATTTAAGAAGAAGAAGAATATGTATTTATTGCACAAGCATAGCTGAGACATGACAATAATGTTTGGTATGACTCCAAAGAAACAAAACAAATTATAGATCAATAAATTTAGATCCATTTAAATCATCAAAATTGTTATACAATAAATATTGCATCAATTGATCATGCCAAGAAATAAGAAAATAAAATGATAATAACAATTTTATAATTTCAAATGAAGTAGATTCAAGCACCCAAGACTGAAGATGTACATTTCAAATGTGATTCTTCACCATCCATAGAATAAATTGAAGAAGAATCTATCAATGAGAACAAGGAATCAATGCATAAAGCATTTAAAATTCAACCATCTATAGCACACCAAAGAAAACATGAATATATTGTTTTCAACAAATGTCCTCTTTCGATAAAAAATGCTAGGACAATGAATAAGTAAAAGGTAATTCATCTTACTACATCAAGTTATGATCAAAATACAAAATGGAGATAAATCAACACCATACAACAAATACTGACGACTAGTCAATTCAATAATTGACATAGGATGCATGGTAGCACATTGCAACATAAATCAAACAAAGA
The DNA here is from genome assembly GCA_028583015.1 of Wollemia nobilis. Taxonomy (NCBI): domain Eukaryota; kingdom Viridiplantae; phylum Streptophyta; class Pinopsida; order Araucariales; family Araucariaceae; genus Wollemia; species Wollemia nobilis. Next base: position 490,529 of record JAQPPZ010000188.1, read on the forward strand.
AACAATACATTACATTTAAAAAGAAAATTTTTAATCAAAGTAATGAATCCTTGGTAAATAAAAAAATACAAGAGGTGATTTACCTCATCACATAAGAAGATACTGCTCAATAAAATATGAAAACAAGTCTACATGGTAGGAGAGTATTTGATCTCATTAATAGCTGATATTTTTAAATTACTTGATAAAGATCCTCCCCATGAATACTTTAGAGGAGGCTCACCTTTTATGCATTTAATTCATAAGTATTATTTATTTTTAATAAACATGTCTTTGGTGTGCATGATTGGTGGAACCCAACACTCCTAAATATTTTAATTAAGTAGTCTACATTAAGAGGGAAGATTTTTTTCTCAAATTTCAACATCACCCTAGAACATTTCACAAATATAGAAGCCTAGATATATCTATTACTATGATGTAATAATGGGTTCATATTAGGAGTTAGTACATCATATCACATGTGAAGTGACATATGGTATAACCGCCCATTGCAAGGTCTATGCATATACTATAGAATAGAAGTAGCTGCAAAATTAGTTAGGGGGTTATTGTCAAATTTAGACCTTATATGTATTTAAATATCTACCATTTGATAATGCAAATAATTTAAGCATTGATTTCTAATAATAATAACTAGAAGAAACTACCTTAAATCCATTATCTATATCCTTAATTACCTAATTATTGGGCAAAAAATCTAATTTTTTATTTATGAGTAATGCAAAATATATACAAGATATTGGGGCTACCACTAGGAATATGAATTACTTTATAAAAATTATAATATCCAATACTAATATCTCCATAGCCTACAACATATAAATAAGAGTCATTTCTAATGATAACAAAATCCCGTGAAGCCAATTTGTTGTATCTTTATAGGATATGTTTATGTTTTTCATGTGCCTTATTGTTCTTAAGTCTAAAATCCACTCATCAAAAGTAGATATCTAATATGTTGAATGAACAACCACATATGCCTATGAGGTTTCTCCATCAAAACTATCTTCACCTTATGCATATAAGAGAGTTACATTAGCATCCCCTTTTTTTTTGCCTCCTCAAGCTTCTTAATACAAATATGACAAAATTTTGATTTTTCCTTCCTTATTTCAATACTCACTTGTTGGCTCTATGAAGGGATTCTTATCATTCTACTTGGGCTTCTTATCATTTTAAGATTTGGAAACTATTTATTTTGAACGGGTCTAATTGATGAATGAATTACCCTTATGTCTTTGTATTCTACCCTAATTATGAAGAAATTACTTGAATACCTCATCAATTGGTAGTGTAGCAAAATAAGGAAAGTATACTCCAATTATTTCAACCATAAACATATCTATCTCATAGGTCTTTGAATCATTGTTGAAGAAAATATTGAGTAGTTCAATATTCTTCTCCTCATCTATAACTTCCTGAGCTTCTCCTATTACCTTTGAAATTCCACTATCATTAGGGTTATCATCTTGTAATTTCTTGAAATGACTAATATACTCATAAAGAGTATCAAAAGAGTCCATAGTCAAAGTAGCAAGCTTAGCCTCCACCCTACTGATCTATGTGGAACCAATGTGATCACATAATCCCTTAATATTACTAAGAAACTCCTTGGGGTCTATGGTGTTGCTAATTTGAGTGTCATAGATCTTACCAACATGAAGAGCTATCACACCAAGAGCCTCTTCCTTCTTATCCCTATAAAGATCCTTCATTTATTTAAAATTAGTAGCATTAGGTTCTTCATTAACATATTTGAGTAACCCCTTACTTTAGAGTAGAGCTTCAATATTAAATTATAGGTAGCATAGTTTGGATCATTTAGCAAGGTCACATTTTGATCCATAACTATCCTAGAAAATACAAAATATTGCATATAGTTGTGACCAATAACAACACCACAAATACATATTATATTGAAAAACTAGATAGTTTTTAAATCATTCAAAACGCTTTTGTATGCATAATTATGGCCCCCAAAATTTTAGCCCAAAAATTATACAAAATACCTCTAAATTATTTGATAATTAAAATTATAGTACTTGTATTGAATGGGAGGCTTCCATGTATCATTGTGTGAATGGTTGAGAGGGTGTAAATTGTGTGCTAACTAAACAACATATTAGAAATTGGGGTGATGCAACTTATCATGATCAAAGGACTACCATATATGCATTGATTGTGTATGCCCTTGGGATGCTAGCTTCTGAAGCTAAGTACTTAAGAAAAAATAACCACAAGATCTAAAATAAAGTTGCAATATGAAATATATGATAATGGCAATATTCTAAACATATAAAACTCATAAATAACTTCAGAAATAACTCATAGAATTGCCATTAACAAATGCTCATGAAAATTGTATCTCCATTGAATAATCCATACTTCCACACATTCTCATTCTACAATATATGTCACATACACACATACATAAATATATATATAATGGAATGTGACTCTTCATATGGAGCACTCTTGGCCTTCACTCTTCCATAGACTCTTCATCTTCCTACTCTATGGACTCATGTGCACATGGACTATTATGCACATTTACATTACCAAAATACTTTACACACATTAATAAAACTTGTGCATTTATTACATTGCATAAATTAAATACTCACACTCTAATCTAGGATACTCTCCTAATCTAAATATGTACCTGAGGTGGTACATTAGCATGTACCAAATAATGTAATATATTCCAACATGGGAAAGGTATCAAAAAATAGATTATGCCACTTTTCACAGTCTATTTTATTGTATAATATATGAACCACACTATGCCACTTGTCACATTTTAATTTGCTCAAAAATTTGTGCTTCACCAAGCCTACTACTGACTATGTGATTGGCCAAACTCATATTTATAGCTACCAAGTGGTTACTTGTCTTCCATATTGGTCATTGACACTTTAACCACTATATGAATTGCCACATTAGTTTCCATGTTAGTCATCATATCATTTGCCATGTCAAATATATAAACTACTATATCAATTGTATAAACTATATCATGTCTTGTCATGTCAGCTATCATATCATCCACTATGTCATCTATATATATGGCCATGCCATCAAGTACCACATTATTGGGTTCCATGTCAACATAAAGATGTGATATCATTAGGTGTCACATCATCACACAATGGCATATCATTAATATTTTCCACATCATCATCATATCACATTGTTTTCATCCAATCTAATCAAAAGAGATTACAAGAGAGGTTTGAACTTTGAACATTCTTTATGTAATACCCTAATGTTAATTTCACTAGCCATTAGCCCCAAGGTGTCTCTTGGGACTAATAAGGCAATCCATATATTTAACATAAAATTTAAACCAAAACACCTTCTCTTTATGTCATATGCATGATGTAGGCATGCAACACCATGATGCATGTTTGCACCTTTTTTTATGCCAACCATACCAGGGAATATTCCTTGGTATAGTCTATTTTTAAAATTTTGAATTTTGAATTTTAGGAGGAAAATACAATATTTTTAATGCAAAAATGAGGTACCTGGAGGTAGAATAAGACAAAGTGTTCAATGAATGCCCCCTAAAATTTTGTAAAGAATAAAAAACATTGACATTACATTCATATCTATCATATCTTTTGCTACACAACCTTTTTTTCATACATAACCATCACAACATCCTCTCATACCTATGTAACAAAAATGTTGTTACACAATTTTAGAAATTTTATCAAGTGGCTCAGAGGTATTTTTTATCTATAAAAGCCTACCCATGCCTTCTATAGCACTAGTGGTATTTTTGAAAAATAATAGCCTCTTCTCTTTTCTTTCATAATATCCAAGTAGTATATCCTCACATTTTTGTTGCTATTAGACACAAAAAGGAAAAAGATAAAAGGAAATAATTTTTTTTAATCATAAAAAATAATTGATGTTTTTGAAAAATATTAATAAGATCAATCCTAAAAGCAGGGAATCCATTTAGTTAGAAATCAAAAAATAATCAGTAGGATTGAGAGCCAAATAGAGGAATAAAGGAACTTGTTAGTTAATGTTTCTCTTGGATCAAATCTACTAAATCTAGTGAGATCCTCATAATCCAATTCCTTCTAGGGTTTATCAAAAAATATTTCTTGTAGTTTTATCATCATCTTACAAAATTTTCTAGTCGTTACAAAAATTGTCGCCCTTGGGAGATGCCATGGAAGTCAATTTATTGATAGTCAATAATCAAGGGATGGATATTCACACTTGCTTTGATACTAGATTGAATTTTACAATTGTTTCTAGAAATGAATGGAATCAATACATTACCCACTATTGTTGAAAAGAAATACATATAAAGCAATGCATATGATATTTGGGGGTGTTCACCCTAGGTGTTGTAGGTGATTTGGAGAGAAGAGGTCAATCCTCCAAGGGAGATCCCAGGTTCAAATATCCACCCTACCAAAAATCTGAATTGGTTATCCAAAATCCAATTGATAATGTTGGTGCGGGCAGGGGTCGGGTGCGACTCCCGAGTGACTTTGACAGTGTAGAACCCCTTGTTCATGGTCTCTCAGACCAAGGCGGCCCTAAAAGGGGTTTTTTGTTTAAATATATATATATATATATATTTGGGGGTGTTCATGGACATTAAATAATCTCACTATAACAAAATAGAATACACTCCAACTAATGATGAAATGGTTGGTATGATGGGGTATTTATACTCAAACACAAATAACCTTTTAGGTTAAGCTTAAGTAACTAGCCTTTAGATTTAAAGTAAAAAAATATTATAAAAATATATTTTTTAAGGTTTACAAGGGCCCAAAGGGCTTACATATACAGTACATTATAAAATTCAATCATGGCCATCACAAATTCCAACATGATACCCTAAAAATTGTTCCATTAATTATATATAGAAAGACAAAGAGAAATTTTTACCTTTAAATAATAATAATAAAAATCATTCATGGTGAATCCATATTAATTGTATACTTCTATAAATTCATCATTAGATATTGATGGAAAGTGCAACTATTAAGCAAAATGGAGAACAAAATCATATGAAAAATCATTAGCCATATTCATACTTCAACATAGAACCAATAAATTTTATCTCAAAAGTGTAATGACAAGAACTATAATAAATAGAATAAATGAATATATGTGTGTGTGTGTGTGTGTGATTATTCAAATATTCAACGTGTTTATAAGATGGCCCTAAAAGCTCAAATATCCAAGAGCTTGTCTTCAATAACTTTTTCTATTGCCTTTTGTGGTTCTCATATAGTGTCAAAATTTAAAAGGACCACCCAAGTATGATAACCAATAATACAAACAAGAATAACATATATATGTTTTAAATACAATACTTGTATGACTTCTATGGATGATGGATGCCTTCTATAACTATATTTATTTCTTTTTTTAGTTCTTATATAGTTTCAAAATTTTAAAGGATTGCCCAAGTAAGATAACCAATAATACAAATAAGAACAAGAAATATATATTTTGAATACAATACTTGTATGACCTCTAGGGTTATACACAACAATGAATATTCGTTAATAAGCGAATATTAGCATTTTCAAAAATGTAAATTGGAAAATTTGGGGACCCTAGACGTCGACCCATTTGCTTGAAATTTTTTTATCCAAAAAAAATTAGGGGTCGGTTCGCCGCACATTGATAATAATATTATGACTTTATTTTTTTTAAATTTTCCAGCACTCCCACCTAAATCGAGGATCCTTTTCACCTTAAAATTATAAAAAATTTAAATTATCCTGCCAAATTTACCTCTCATACCAGTATATATAATTAACACGCCAATGATAATTTTTCATGTGAAACATTCAAAATATTAGAAAATCGAGCAGCAACAGCAAAAATTAAAACCTTCCAATAGAAAATACAAGAACTAAAATATTCAATCTATTGCAAAATTTTACCAAACTCTGATCATGTGAAAAAACCAATCGATTCAGATACAACTTCTACTCAGACCAAAAATTGGATCCATATCTGCACTTGAACTAGGTCGAACCTTGTTTTGCAACCGAACCAATTACCAGAGCTTGACTTACACCTGGATAGGGTTGGACATTTTTTAGCACCAAAATTGACTATTGAAACCTTATTTGCACCCAAACAAGGTTTGGATCCTATTTTATAATCGGATAGACTGTTGGAGCTTGAATTGCACCCAGATAGGGGTAGGACCTTTTTTTACACCCAAAATGGTTGTCAAAGCCTGATTTGCACTCAAACAAGGGTCAAACCTTGTTTTATACCTAAACTAGCTATCGAAGCCTAATTTGCATCCAAATAGGGGTCAAACCTTATTTTGCACCCAAACTAACTATCGGAGCCTAGCTTGCATTTAGATAGGGATCAAACCTTGTTTTGCATATGAACCATCTATCATAGCCTAATTTACACCCAAACAAGAGCCAAACCTTGTTTTGCACCTGGATCAGCTTCTAGACTTTCCTTTGTACCTAAACAAGGGTCGAATCCTACTCTACATTCAGACCATATCCATATTATGCATCGGTTGTGAAATTTAAAGGTAACTTTACCTCTCTAATTTTTTTAGAGAATATGATTTCAAGTAGTAGTAGTAACATGTGTTTTTTTGTTATAAAATTACAGGTTTATTTTTGTTGTTTTCCTTTATTTTACTCTATTTATTTTTTTTGGTTACATAGATGAATCAGTTACAATCATAATTTTTAGTAACTGCCAGCTGCGCTGGCAGGGTTCAAACTATCAGTGAAGGCTTCCAATACATCCATCATCTCCTTAATGGTAACCTGACATGATATGGGGACCGTCAAATGCATAGGGTTCGCACCATATTCATAAATCTGTTCAACACGTGACATGAAGGGGGACCTTCGGACAAGCAGGAAACAGATCACCATCATCAATCAGGTGCAACACGCAGAGGAGTCAGATTGAACTACTGGCTATGCATGGGTATGCCCGTGGGATTGGAACCTAGGTCTCCTCTCGGTAAGCGCCACAACTTACCAATCCACCTAGACCCACTGACTAATTATTTTACTCTATTTCACATTTGAGTGTTTTGATGCATTTCTTAGCTACTCGTCCTTCTCTTAAAATATTATGATTCTATGTTTCTCTTAAGACACTGTGAATCTATGATCCTCTATTCTCTTATTTTTTTAGAGAATATAAATTCAAGCATTTGTAGTAATAAGATATTTTTTTCTATCATCTAATTACAAGTTTTTCTTTTGTTGTTTTTCAATCATTTTTTTAAATAGGTCAAAGCTCTATTTCCCATGTTTTCCCTTATTTTTTCCTATTCCACATATTTTTCAGTTACTTGTCCTTCTCTTAAGGAAATGTAATTATATCTTTCTCTTAATACACTTTGTTTCTCTATTTCTCTAAAGACACTATGATTTTTTGTTTCTCTTAAGACATTGTAATTCTCTATTTCTCTTGATTTTTAGAGAATATGAATTCAAGGAGAATAGGTTTTCCCCTATTTTTCTTAGTTCTATGAGTGACTGTTTAAATGGATTTTTTAGCTAGCTGAACTTCCCTTAAGACATTGTCATCCTCTATCTATTCCACTAATACTATGAGTTTCTAGTCCATTTAGTACTATAATATGATATTTTTCCACATTTGTATCTCTAATTATATTTCGTACTTATAATTTTTTTTCTTAAATTGATTTGAATTTGTATATTGATTATATTTGTGCTCTTATAGTTTTAAGTGCTATCTCCAAAAAATAGAGTAGTGGCATGAACTAAAAAAATCACGATAAAGTCTACATAGAAACTAGTATGTATCTTCTACCAACCAACCATATGTTTATTCTAGTTACAATATTATCTTGAGGCCTGACAGTAGTAAGATCTGTTCAACATTTTATTAATTTTTTATAATGAAAAATATTATTTTTATAAATAAAATGGCACCTACTGATGATATAAATAAGGGAGGAAAACCTTTTGCTAAAAAGAGTATCCTCAAATATTTTAGCCATATATCAAAATCCAATGAACCATCAACATCTGTACAAATTAAAGGTACAAATTATTTTTACCTACTAAACAGTTAGTTGTGTATTCTGTAAATTATTTTAAATGATGCTTTCTTCCTCAAAAAGTTAATTTTTAGTATGTGGCTCTGGCCATATCGAATAATGATATGAATATTTTTTTTGTTAAATCCAAAAATAATATAGAATATTATTGTATGCAGAATACTCTGTTGACCCTGATATACCTTCACTTGATGATATTCCTCACCAAGAGATGCCTTCTAATGAAAATTCTCTTAACAATGACATCCAACAAACACTTGAACATATTCCTCAAAATGACATGACAATTGAAAAAGAAAGTGATAAATCAAATACAACACAAACTTTTGGAGAATCTTCAAGCGAAAACTAAATGTAGAAAGACATCTAGCTAGACTATTGGAATATTATTTTAGGTTGAATAGGCATCAAAATTTCCCTTTATAGAGCCAATCTCGATAGAGAACAACAATGACGATCCAAAATAATGTAGATACAAAATTTGTAATTGGAAACTAGGTAAGGATCATAGGATGGAAATGAAGGTAGGTACAATAGAAAAACATTGTGATAAAGTTTATTCAACAATTACAGAATATGATGGATAAATTAATAAAATAGTTAGGTGGAAGGATGCATCGGAATGTATGCATGTTAGATATGCAAAAGAATATGATAATCAATTGAAGCTACAATAATATCTTGTTGAGAAAGGTGGAACGATTGAAGCCCAATTTCATAAAATTCATAAGACCACTTTAGGTTCAAAAAGTTTTTAGTTTGCTATTATATAGTATTAAAAAAGGGTATACCCATGTCCAATTTTATTGATTATAAGAACCTATTTCAACTAGTTGATGTGCAAAACCTTCCTAGTTTCCATTGGTCAGATCAAAGTGGTTTGGAAATGGAAAATGCCTATCATTGGCTGAGAAGGAGGACCTGAGGGAGAAAGTAAAACTTACCAAATTCATTTCATTTCAATTTATGAGGTGACGACTATGGACAACACATCTTGTATTTACATGCATGTGTACACATTAAAAAATCATATAAGACAACCTAGTTTACTAGGATTACATAATATGGTGGAAATTTCTAATGCAAAAAACATATATAATGTTTTTGTAACTAGTTTAAAAGATATTGTGGAAATGAATGATATAAACATAGCCACAAAGTTAATATGCATTGGAGTTGATGGTGCTACTATAATGCAAGGACACATGAATGGCCTTTGTGTTCAACTCCATACATCAGTTACCCCATATATGATAACCATTAATTGCATGGCTCATAAAGTGAATATTGCATATAAAATCATGAGCACTTTTGAAAATTTTGCAAGAGTGGAAGATCTCATTCATGAAATACATGCTTATTTTTTATACAATCCAAAAAGGTTTGCAGAGTTTCAACAGTTTGCACTAGGAGTTACAGAAGGAAATAAATTGTTAAAAGATGTGTATACAAGGTGAGTTTCATTGTATCAACATACACACCGAGTTTTTACATAATATCAATCATTAATGGGGTTTATATATGTAAATCATAGGGCAGTTGATAAGGCAAAAAAATTTGCTATTTTGCTTGACTGATTTGGAAACCCTTTTAACATTATGTGGTATTATTCCAATGTTACAAAATATGAATAGATTGATTAAATTTTTACAAGAAATATCCATCTATATTTTTAATTTAATGAGGATGAGAAAACAAATATGTATGATTATTGACAAGTTTTATGTCTTCAAAGGAAATTTTACAAATCCTTTATTTGATAGTTGGCGAACATTAACTAACATGAACGATCCAAAAAGCTTTTTAAAGTTTGACATTAATGATCGTCTTTGTATTAATATTCATGGAAATTTGATACCTTTATATTATTTTGAAATGTGGTCAAATATAGTTATGGATGATGTTGAACAAGTCCCCATAACACACAATAGATTTGAAGTTATTCTACACAATACTAAGATTAAATTATTAAAAATAGCAAAATTATTTACAAGTGAAATAAGATATCGGTTTCAAACAGATGAGTTGCTTAAGACCATGGGTGTGGTTAATCCTCTATTTTGGGGTCCTTGTATTGACTACAAATCTACACATGAGTTGTTTATTAAATATATGGGCATACTTATTAAGTATTTTAGTAAAAGTGTAGAAGTTAATGGTGTTGAAATCAAAGGTATACTCAACAAAGATCTTTTAACACAATAATCATCACATTTTAGAATGATAATGGTTGATTAAGCATCAATTTTGAGTAACATCCATGAGACTGGTTCCATTGCACGTTTGTGGAAAAAATTGTATCCAAGTAGTGTCTTACAAGATATGATTGGTGAATACTTTTGTTTATATGAATTATGTCAAACAATAATTTTGGGATCTGTGGAAGATGAGAAGGTTTTTAGTAACTATCTTTTGTGAATTCTAAATTTCGTAGCAGGCTAGATAAAAATTTGGAAATTTTTAGGATTTATATGTCAACATATGAGCTCGATAAATTTCCCTATGACAGAGCATTGGCATACTGGAAATCTCTAGAAAATAGAAGGGGTGTCACCAATATGGATGATAATGAGGATAATGATACTTGTAGGGATCACATAGTGCATACACACAAATACAATATGCTTCAAAGTGGTTTTGTACAAGTTGAGAAGTGTTTGTTTCAGCTACCTCCATTGTAATTTTTTCATAATTCCACAACATTGATAAATTTGACTTCATTTGATATTAGATTTCACAATATTGTTTCAAATTTATTAAATTTCACAAAAAAAATTAAGTCATAAATTTTATTTTTATATCCCATTATTGTTTTTGAATTAGTCTTAACTACCTTCATATCATAGTAATTTGATGTATGAATATTAATGTATTGCCACAATTAAGTTCTTTTATTGTTTAATATAGTAATATTTCTTTTATTGTTTGAGATTAATATAGTATCTACAGTGTTCCACGGGAATGCATCCCCCCCGAGGGATGCGTCCCCTCGTCCCCCATGTCTCCCAACACAGGGGGATAGCATTGGGTACGTTCCCCCCATCCCCATTTTGGGAGACAACTAGGAAAAATCCCCGAGGATGCCTAAGGTCTATGAACTCCCATCCCTAGGACGCACTCTATTTTAGGGCATCCCTAGGAATGTCTAGCCATCCCCAAGGATGGTTGGGTCCCTTTAGGGACACTAAAGCTATCCCTAGGGACGGTTGGGAACCTTTGGAAGGTGCCCAACCGTCCCCGAGGATGCCTGGGAATCTTCCAAAGATTCCCAGCCCTCCCTATGGATGACTTGAGCATCCCCAAAGGGACCCAACAGTCCTCCATGGCTGGGAATCCTCAGCCAAAAGAAAAACTAAAAAATAAAAATAAAAATGAAAATTTAATCTATTCTTTAGTACATTGTAAGACATTTGTGTTCTTCAATTTGTTATTTAGTACATTGTTGAAAATGATGACTTTGACTTTCCACAAATCAATATTAAAGTAAAAATTATAGTATTATGAAATTAAATTATTCTAAAGCAAGTCCTTAGCCAATTTATTCTATGAATATTAAAGCAAAAGTTATAGTATTCTAAAATTACAAGTGAGGGATAAATATTATTGATATAATAAGTGAAGATCACTGAATAACATAAATATTAACAAAGAGAGACCCTACTCATACTAGTGAAAATTACTTAGAAGGAAAGGAAGTTTATTAATGTCCATAAATGATCAAAGCAGGTATTTGGACTCAAATACTACATTGTGCAACAAGAGTCTGGAGAGAGCTGGAAATAGTGTTCCAAAGAAAAACTAAGAATACAAAATTAATAAGCATAAATTTACAAAATACCTTTAAACAATGTTAATCATAATCTTTTGAGAAGGAAGCTAACAAGGAAAAAAGTAGTTAAAGTGTAGGATGTTAAAAGTGAAACAAACAAATTTTACAGGACTCAGAACAACGTGCCTCTTGACTGCATTTAATTAAATAGTTTTACATCATGGCTTTGCATGTCTTAATTCAAGTTCATAATTCAGAAAGAAGGTAAAAACATGATGAAGTTGTTGGCTAGTAAAAGCAGCATGATAAATCTTACTGGAATGGCACTTTATTTGGAGGGAAAAATACCTTGGTCCAAAATACTTCTATTATTGATTTATCTAATGTTCAAGAAAGAAGAATTTGTAAAATAGATAGCATCCAATTAGATTCATGTTCACTGTTTTGCTTTTACGTGTGTGCCTTTGTTGCTACAAATGGTTATTGATTTGTTGCAAAGTGGCCTAAATTGTTTGTTTTGCATACACTTACATTGAGAAAATATAGATGAGGAATGCTTGGAATCAACTTGTCTTATTCTTACAAAGAGACAAATCCCAATGAGTTTAGGACATTGAGTTCAATGAGAAAATTATAACTTTTTCTTTAGAACATTGACTTCAATGACAAATCTACTTATTTTAGAATACTGTAACATTTGTTTTAATCTTCATAGAATATTGTAACTTTTGCTTTAATTTTTTCTTTATGTTCTTTAGTACATTGTTGAAAATAATGTGTAAAATCTGAATAATGTGACATTCATTACTTGAGCAATAGCAACTAATTTGGTTAACTGTTAGAGATTGGCAGATTGCACTTGATATACTTGGCTGAACCTTCAAGTTATGTTTGTTGAAATAATTAAATCTCTGCACTTAGTAACTAATATCAATATGAATATCCTAATATCATTTTTGTTGTGTGTAGAATTCTGAATGTGTAGATTATTCTAAATTTCTAAAAAAAATCAATTTTCATAGTTTTATACCAATGGTCCCCAAGCCATCCCCTAAATTCGACCTGCCATCCCCCAAAACCCGTCCTCTCATTTCCCCGCCCCTCGTCCCCCAAGATCGTGGAACCTTGAGTATATATAATTGGATCATCATAAACTAAAAAAAAAACAAAATATTATAAATGGAAACAACCATTGAATTATAGAAGACACAAATTTAGTAAATGCCTTTTTTATTAATTTGATTCAAAATATAATACATTGTATAAAATTGTTGATTGTAATACAATAAATTATGCAGTCAACTAGTAAACATTTCATAGTTTCTTAATCCTCAGATTAGGGGTTTGTTGCCTCATAATTTCATGGAGTTTCCTATTCCTTTGCTTTTCTCCTTCGTCTACACCTTGTGTTGGCAGTGTTCTAGATCTGATTAGATCTTCTTGTACTTTTTTGAAACTCCCCAAGAATGCAGCTTCTTCTTAGGTTGGATATTCTAGCACTGTTCAAAGTGGTTCTTTCTTCTTTTGTTCCTTTAGCACAAGATCCACATCCGTGTTGAGTTTTTTCCTAATATATTTTCTTAAAAGGTTACTATCTCTAACTTTGGCTTACATTATATTCTTCATTAAAATTGCATTTCTCAAACATTTCTTCGTTGCCTCGATATTAACTTCCATGCTCATAACTTGTTTTTTCAAATTATCAAAATTTTACTACAAAAGAAAAATAAAACATAATTCAGTAGAGTTATTTGAAAAAATTTAACTTGTTTTTTAAATTACCAAAATTTGACTTCAAAAGAAGAAAACATTTGTAGCTAAATTCTCACCTTAGCCACATCCCTTGCAACCTCAATGACTACAACTTTTTCTTATCAGAAGCCCATTGGTTATAGTATGCTTGGGCTTCAACATTAATATTCTCAATTCTATTCAACATAACTTCATCATTTGACAAAAAAATAGACTTCACTGATTCTAATGTAGCCTGATCTAGCTGACCACCAGGATTTTTTGGTTCATTCTTGACCAAAGAAAAAATTGCTTCTCTTTTGGAAAAAATGTTATATCGAATATTAATTTCTTTTATAAGGATATTGGACTGAATTTGCCACCCCTTCATCTCTTCTAATTCTTGAAGCACCATCTCTTTGATGGTTGCTTTACAATTTTTAGCCATTAAAAATTTTACATCAAAATTCACTTTCTCATCTTCATTTTGAGGATGAGGGTAGTTTATCCTGGCATACAGTGATAATGTTTTTTGAGCTACAGGGGATACTATTTGTTGTGCTTTTTTTTTTGGATCTCAAAGCACATTTATCACCTTAAAGCTTGAAATATTAACCTATAATAGATAATCTTCATCAAGAAAAATATTATCCAATCTTGCGCTTGAAATGTTTGGTGCCTCTATACTTATGTTAAATGAAAAAGAGGGGAATACAAACAAATTTCCCTATGATCTTGATGCAAGAAGTTATTTTCCCCTTCCAACCCCCATTTGGCCTCTCATTAGTTGAGTCTGTCATTGTTGTGGTGGAGCCGGTGATGTCATATTTATTGGACTTGGCTTCTCGTATATTGTTCTTGAGAGGTGCCTAAAAATAGTAAAATAAAATTTCACCATAATTATTCAAAAAGTAAGAGAGAAAAACATATATATATATATATGTTAATTTTAAGTAGATACGTAATTATTTACCTGATGATAATGAGACCTGATGTATTTGGGTGTGGATGGGGATGGAGAGAAATTTTGAAAACATATGAAAATATTTAAATAAAATTATTATAATTTTAAGTAAATAAATATATAAATAAAATCTTGAAAGAGAAATTTACATGCAGTAGGGGTGGCCTCACTCTATTCACATTGCACATTTTATGCAAACATAGGTGGATGAGAAGATCCAGGAGAAGCAACATGCCTTGAATGTTTTTGTGCCCTTTCCAATGGTGATGCTTCTAACCTAATGTCTTTAGAATCACCAGTGGCCTTTGGCATATGACCCCTTATGGCAGCATCTTGTTTTGTCCATATGGTGGCTATTCTACTCTACATTTAGGTGCAAAAAAATTTAAAAATGAAAATGTGCTAATATATAAAAAAAATTATTTTATGGTGAAACATGGACTTATTTATTACCTTCAACTCTTGGGGTGTCAAAGCAAGGCTTAGTACACCCATGTGTTGTAGGTGAGTTGGAGAGGAGAGGGCAATCCTCCAAGGGAGGTCTCAGGTACAAATCTCCACCCTACCAAAAAGCTGAATTGGGTATCCAAAATCCAATTGATAATGTTGGTGCGGGCAGGGTCGGGTGCGACTCCCGGGTGACTTTGATGGTGTAGAATACCTTGTTCATGGTCTCTCAGAAAAAAGCAGTGCCGCAAGGGGGTTTTCGCTTATAAAAAAAAAAACAAGGCTTAGTAGTGTTGGATGCACTATAGTTGATACAACAATATTTTTAAATTATGAAAAATTTCATAATAAAGAGCTAAAATAAAATTAACAGTGGCCACCATGGTCTCTAATTTCATTTGGATGCCATGCAACTTTGATTTGATGCGATATGAAATATACGTACACCATTTAAACTTCTCATTGTAAAGATAACGAACCATATAGGTCAATACCCAAAACTAAAGTTTCGTTCTTCCATGCAAAGTTAGTATTGCTTGAAAGAACTCAATAATGGCCTTTAGATATATATTTTGAATAGATTTGTTTGTTAACCCTCTTTTTGACTTAGCAATAGAAGCTGCAAAAATATAGATAACAAATAACAAATTTTAAATTTTGAACATTAATAGAATCAAGTAAGGTGAATTATACCTTATAACAATTTTGAAGAGAGATCATAGGTTATCTATAGGTAAGATTTATCATTTGAAGATAGCACAAAATTTGATGTCATGGGAGGAATACCCTTGTGCAGAATATCTATCAATCTTTGGATGTTAGTAGGTGTGGTTATGAAAGACAATTGTCTATTTTGTAATATTAGATTCACCGTTGCATGGTCATGGTCATAATCATCTATGATATTTTGTAAAACTTATTTATCTATCTTGAAATGGGATATTGAAAGCAAGGCCTAGAAACTTGCATTAGTGAGCCACAAAAGGTCATAACCAGAGGTTGACAAATATAAAATGGTAGTACAAGTAAGGTTCATGAATACAATTTTTTGGTGGCAGTGGAAGTGGTGGCTATTGCTCAAAGTTGTAGAAGCAGGAGAAATTTGATTCAAAAGGGTGTAGGATAACGGTTGCTTGAGAAGGGTTCGCTCTGGTTGAGTGTAGTAAAAGAAATAAAATCAAAAAAATGACTATCAATGTATTTTTATAAATAAAAATGACTACAAGTGGACACAAGGTAGCATGTCATTCGACATGCAAGGCAGGTGATCGATTGTAGGATACGTGGTAGGGTAAATGCTAGTTCACCCAATCCAAATCTAGGTATATTTTTGTACCCAACCCATATTTGAAAATATTATTGCACCCAGTTGGACTCTATTTTGTAACTAGATTACAGGTGGACCCTGTTTTACAATCAGTTTGCGGTTGAACCAAGTTTTGCAACCGGTTTGGGATCAAACCATGTTTTGCAACCGATTTTTGATCAGACTATGTTTTGTAATTAGTTTGCGATCAGACCATGTCTTGCAACTAGTTTACATTTGGATCATGTTCTGCAACTGGTTAGCTATAAAATCATGTTTTGCAATCGGTTTGTAGTTGGACCATGTTTTAAAATTGCTTTATCGTTAGACATTTTTTTACACCCAACTAGCATCCAAACTCTATTTTAAAATTGAGCTTTGACTAGACTCTATTTTGCAACCGATTTGCGATCGGACCATGTTTTGTAATCGGTTTACAATCGGATCATGTTTTGTAATCGGTTAGAGATTAGATCATGTTTTACAACCATTTTGTGGCAAAACCATGTTTTACAACTAGTTTATTATTGAACCTTATTTTACACCCAATTTGCACTTGAGCTCTATTTTATAACTGGGTCTCGACTGGACTATGTTTTGCAGTCAGTTTGTGGTCGAACCTTGTTCAGTAACTAATTTTTGGTTGAACCTTTTTTTGCACCTAATTCGTATCCAAGATTTATTTTACAACCAGACCATGACCACACCATGTTTTACATCCATTTTATGTTCAGTCCATGTTTTTGCACTCAGACTATCAAATTCACCATTTATTTATAATTTTTGGTGAAAAATAAAGGTAATTCACCATATCTTTTACATGAATTTGGCCAAGATTCACCCAGGTTTCAAAATAGATTCATATTTTTTTATAATTACATTACGGGTCTGACACCTTATACATAATCCTGGTGACCTCTATGGATGATGCTAGTCATCCACTTTGATGATCATAAAATCCTCCAACATAATCCAAGTGTAGTTAAAATTTTCTTTGCATCCAATGATTTTTGTGCCTTTACAAGATATAAACACATTATTTTATTTATAATGAGTGTAAAGCATGTGAATATGATGGTTTTTTATTTGATCTCAATTATAATTTATTAACCTTGATCAAGTGGTTTAGTTATCATAGTGTCTCATGCTAAGATATTTTGGAAAGGAAAAATAAGGGACAATCCTACTTTATAATACTTGGTATTTATTTATATTCATAAACTGGATACCTTACAACACTACAAGATCATATTTTAAATATTGATAAAAACTAAAAAAGACCACCTAA
This sequence comes from Wollemia nobilis, assembly GCA_028583015.1. NCBI lineage: Eukaryota > Viridiplantae > Streptophyta > Pinopsida > Araucariales > Araucariaceae > Wollemia > Wollemia nobilis. The sequence continues at coordinate 508,105 of JAQPPZ010000188.1, forward strand.
TATGATTGTCCCAAAATCAAGTACATCTATTAAATAAAACTATGTGGGACATATTCTAGGAGAATAATTTGTAAGGTTATATTTAATTTTAATTTTAATTTGAATAATACACTAATAATAATATAAATACAAGGGAAGTGTTACTTGTTTAACAATGTCAGTTTTTTGTCAATGTTAATACTAAAAGGTGACGTCAAGATTTTGATAGATATGGTTAGCAATACACATATATAATAAAAAAATGGTTGCAATAGCTAATAATTGAAGATATAATAAGGTCCGAGGTGTAGATAAATTGGTTCATCCAAACCCCATAAGGGGGGCGGAGGTCCAAGGTTCAAATCTCGGGCCTCGCTGGACTGAACGCTTGTCCCTTTCCTGGTTCTTTTAGCGGCGTATAAGGTTTAAAATCATTGTGGCATGGTGGTTATAGGTATGGATTGCACGAAGATTTTTGTGGTGGCTTTTGGGGTAGACAACGTAGAATATTATGGCAGCCATAAAAGCTGGACACCCTACCCGGATTCATGGCAGCTATCGATTCCACCATGTTAAAAAATAAAAAAATAAAATAATTGAAGATATAATAGATTCCAATGGAAATTTATTTTTGTCTCCTTCAACTATATTTAAAGATAAAGGAATATAGTGGCAATGTTTTGGATAAAAGTTGGTCTAGAACTTTTCAAGGAAGTATGCTTACGATCCCAATGGAAAAAGATTCGAATATGGAGTGTAAGAACCTAACTATTATAATTTCATATACTTAAAAATATATGCAATTAGGAATATGTGACATAACATCTCCTATGGTGTACACTTAACTAATAATAATTATTGTTGTTCATTGTTAATAAGAGAAATTGTAGGAGAAATTTACAATACAATTTATTTGTATTGAGAATAATTTACAAAAAAGTACATGTTGTTGATAAATCCATAATAACCATAAATATCATATAATTTTAGTAGAATAGTTAAAAATTTAATCAAAGGTTACGCCTCACAACTTCAACCATTCTAAGGATAAATCAAATGCTAAAACTTCTAACAAACTTTATCCTAGTAGCAATTAAATTAGATGCTGACTTATTACAAACTAATCCTTATTGTTTCTAAATTAAATTTCATTATATATAAATAACTTTATTCTATCTACCTCCATCACCAATATCCTCATCAATTGGTTAAATACATATAATTTCAAGTTTATCCCTAGATTCTATAATTTTCCACTAATGAGTTTAGTCATTGTATCTACAATCTACTCAAAATTTGGACAATGAAGACATATATATTCATTATGAAGTAGTTTTTGAATATAGTGGTAATGAATCTCAATGTGTTTTATTATGGCATGACATACTTCTTCATGATTTTGAGAAAAAATTAATTATCACGTGAAGTGGAGTTAGTATTGTTTGATTTATGTGTAGGTCATAGATTATATGTTGTAACCAACTTACATTGCATCTAACCTAGTCTACATCAATGTATCTAGTCAATAAAAAATCAATATATTACTAATGTAATATACCAAAATCAATTATACTTTTTTATAGCTAATAATATGTTTTGCAATCTCTTGATTAGTTTGTGGTTTTAACATAAAAATGGGCTATATAACTCAGTATAAAACATAAATCTGGTCATGGTTATAAGATTGATCAAGTTGTACAAAATGTGATTTAATAATTATAGCCCAAATTTTATTAGTATGAATATTAGCTAATAATTAATCACCCAAAAAAATTCCAAAATCATTATTGAAATACTTGCTCTATGATTAAAAAATAACACAAAAAGTTGTCAAAATTATATACCTAGAAAATAATGAAAAACTCATACATTTATCATGTCAAAAATTAGGTAAATCATACTTTACCTTTTGAATTAGGTTGGATCCACTACTAGAAACAGTAATATCATCAATATAAATTAAATTATCTTCACTTATAGTTTTATCATAGATATGATGATAAGATATTATCATTTTAAATTCTAAATCTCTAAGATGGTCAAATTTGATGTACATAGATAGAGGAAACTTCTAGTCCATAAAAGGACTTGACCAACCTGCACATTATGTATTCTCTCTTTTCATCTAAAATTCGTATTATTGAATTGTGCATATATTTTAACATCAATATGACATACCTTCTATCTAATTTGTGTTGCACTGGAAACAACTATTCAAAACATTACCATATTTGTAGTTGGAAAAAATGTTTCTTCATTGTTTACCCTTCCAACTATGCATAATCTTTGGAAACTAGGCAAAATTTGAACTTGTTAATTAAACCATATAAAATGTATTCCACACTATGAACTCATTTATAGTCAATGAGTTTATTTTTTAAATCAACTCAGTCAATTTTCACATTTTATTCCTCATAAGAGAATCAAAATTTTCCTTTGTGGAAGCTTCCCATTCAAGTTTACAATTTCCTTTTATATCTATTGAGTTCATAAACCTATTAAATAGGGGAAAATATTGTTCAAAACTACGTATATGGTCCTTTCCTACTAATTTGGATTATTCATCTACTACTTTTTATTTTCTTTGACATCCTTCATAGTCTTTGTATAACATTTTGCTCTTTAATATGCTTCACATGGATGAATGTATTTGGGAAAATAGCATATTGCAATAGACTCTTGTGCCACTCTACTATTTGTTGCATTATTCACTCAGACATATATGTTTCCTATTTATACATCAAGGTCATCCTAGAGTGGATTAGAACTACACCAATATTTTGGGCTTCCTTTCCACATAGTTTTCCATCATTTTTTGGTGTATTTATTCAATACTGACTTTAGCACATGAACTTGTTCATATGCTATTAGTAGTTCCAAACTATACAAAAAGTCAATTGGTTTATTATTTAAGAAATATATGTCTTCTCATGAACTATAATGTCTCAACTACGAATAATATTATTACTAGAGTCATCAAGAAATATATATATTATAGATTGCTCACTATAGACAACAAATAAATATTTACAATTTTAGCCTCTTATTTACTTCTCTTATCATTTGAAAATATTGTAAAGGAAAAAATTAAAAATTTGAAGACTAACTAATTGATGGATTGTTTTTAGACCATACTTCTATTATGAAACAACTTCTAGAAATATAAAAATAGTATTAATGATTCAATAATATGTAAAAGAAAACATCCACTAGAACAATAAATTAGATTCAATGTCGAGAAATCAATAATACAACAAAATTCCAAATTCCAACTCAATAAAAATTCTATCTACTTAAAGAGGGCAAAATTGCATATGTACAATAAAGGTGACTAAGATTCAAGTATGAAAGATAATACCAACTATAACATAACTCCTATTTATAGGCTAAATTAACGATCACCCTAATCCTAATGCTTAAGGGTTGACTACCATATCCTAGGGCCTAAGATAACAATAATAAAGATGGTTAATGGGATATCTTGGAATCATTATATGGATTTCCCACTTAGACATATTTATCCTCAAATATGGAAATGACTAGAAAATTCTCTTAGTATACCATATTGCAACTTCTTTTGGATGATCCTACCACTTGATGAAGAACTCTTGAATCTAGCAAGACTATAGATTATGGACACTAGACTACAACACTTTTGGATAGAAAGTGATTCTTCCTTATTAATTGATAATTAAAAGCTCAATATGGGACTACACATTATATCCAATAACCTATTTAATACAAGAAACATTAAAGACATGGTGGATACAGGAAGACAATAGAAGCTCCAATTGATATTTCACTTTACCAATGTAATGAACCACATTGTAGGGGTAATAAAATCAAGGAGCCAACTTTTTATTGGACTTGGTCTTCAAATACAATTGCTTATAAATATATGTATATGCAAAAATACCATATCCCTTACCACAAATTGCCACTCATAGTGATGCAAGTCATGTTGCTACTTCATGTAGTTTTGGGCCTAGGACAAATTATCCTTAAGGAGTTATAGCACAAGTTATTGCTATTATAATAAATCATCCATCTGGGTCACTTTATAGTATCTTAGAACATATTCTACCATTAATGGTATTTCTAGCCATACAATGCCTCAAACAAGGACATCTTGAGAGGAAATGGTAAAAAGTGTTATGCCACCATTTGGCTAAAGAGAGCCAATGGAGCTAATGATATTGTTTATCTTGGGTAAGACAATAAGGGTAAGTACCTAAACTTTTATTTACAATATCTAACAACCCATATAATTTATGGTGATAAAATAAGGATATATTCAATTGAGTACCATTAAGGTAGAATAATTTCTTGCAAAAAATTATGGTGAAGATAGGCTCATGATCATTGACAATATACTAGGGCATGCCATACAATTTAAAAATAGAAATGAGCCAACACCTTGGTAAAATTGCTAGCTAGAAGGGGATGCTACAAGGAATAAATATAGGTGGACTTTAATAGGTGATCCATTACCACAAAGATCACATTTTTCACTTGGATTTGGGAAGGCCCTCAATGAAATCCATGGAGATATGTTCCTACTAGCGATTAAGAATAGAAAAGGGTTTCAACAAAATTGAAGATTTAATTATCTCATATTATTCCACTAAAATACCTCATATTTGTCTACATAAATCTTGACATCCACTTTTAATCCATTAAAATAAAAATATTATTTTTTCTAAAAATATGCTTTTAAGAATCTAGAATGTCCAACTATAGGAAATGCATGTAATACTTGGAGAACACTAGCCTTGATAGTCGAGGATGGGGTAAGATAAATGTGATCCTTATTATAGAGAACCCTATCAATATATGAGAAAAATAAAGGTGGCAAAGAACCATGCTCCAACTCATGAATGATGTAAGCAGTCTCCACTTAAAAAACATTCCTCTCAAAGTTGGAAAAGCCATTATAGAAGATGACTGGAGATGGTACTAAAAATAATAACATCCTTATGTTTATGAGATAGACCATTGACCACCACCTTATCCTTCCCCTTCCTATACTCATTGATAAAATCATATTCTAAGAGCTTTGCCAGCCATTTACAATATTCTAAGCATGAAAATTAGTATTTTAGGAAATGCTTAAAGCTACTATAATCGATCTTGATGATGAAGCATCATCCCAATGACTAATGTTATAATTTATCTATGGTATGCATATTTAAAAATATTTAATTCTCCTAAGTAGATAAATCCAAAGAGTTTGTCACTTTCAAAGGCTAAGGTTGTTTATTCTACATCAAAACAACTCCAATACCTATGCCTAAAGCATCATATTCAATAAATAAGGTTTGTTGAAATCAAGAGTAGCCAAAATAGGGGTGGTACAAATAACCTTCATTAGAGAATGGAAGGCTTGGGAAGTTTCTTTGGACCAAGCAAAGGCATCCTTCTTAGTGAGAGAAGTGATAGGAGTGACAATATTACCATAGTTGTAGATAAATTTCCTATAATACCTGATCTAAAATTCCATAAAGCTACTTGAGGGATTTAGATAGGGTCCAATCCTACATGGATTTGATCTTGTTAGAATCTACATTGACCCCTTTCTAAGATACTATATATCTCAAGTATTATATCTCATGGATCTAAAGCATCAAAAGAGGGTGTCTTTTATTTTAGATAGCAAAGGTGGATGGCAAAATAATTTTATTTCATCGAAAAATAGCTTTCCTTTGTTGAAAAATTATATTGCTAGATAGTAGCTTCCATTTCATAGTAAGATATATTCCCAAATGGAAACTTCCATTTGATGGCAATTTTCTTTAATCAACAAATAACTTTCCAAACAACTACTACCTTATGGAAAGATATCTTCCTTGATAGTAGCTTCCCTTTGATGACAGTTTTCTTTAGTAGACACATAACTTCCTAGATGGTAGCTTTCCTTTTAAGGTAATACGTCTTTCCAAATGATAGGTTCCCTTTGATGGTAGCTTTCTTTAGTCAATATAATGGTGACTATTAATTACTTAGATGACAATTTTTTCACCAAGGATAGCATGCCATGATATACCACTCCACTAGATGACAACTCCAATAACAATGGTTTTAAACAAAAATTAATTACTAGCAATTCAAGCATCATCAAAATATAGCACAAAGATATTTTTTTAAAGGAATATGGAAAATATTGTTTTTTATTATTGCAATTCATAATACATCACCTAACAAAAACCTATTATAGTGCAATCAACTCAAAAAATTTCCCCTTTACTTGCTCTCCTTTCTCTTCCTTTTATTATATCCTTTCTCAAATAATATACTCTCTTTCACTTCTCATTTTCTCTCTTTCACCTCTCAAAATATTTTTAATTTAAAGACTCAAGAAGAATTTTATTTCTAACTACCTATAGATAGTTTCATAATGGCCATTGGATTGTTGGCCTTTTGATTTCTCAAGTGAATGCATAATACTCAATAGGCAGAAAAAATATTTTATGAACATTATTGGAAATATTTAATGGATACTCTATATTAAGTGATCTCAAAAGCATTCATCCATGTTGCTTCATCAACTTCCTAGTTCTTCCACTTAACTAGATACTCATAACATACCTTTCTTCTTGTCCTTTTTGCCACTCTAAAATATTTTATTGCTTCAATTTCATCTTGTTCCTTCTCTAAAAGTTGTGTTATCTATTTTTTGTTGAAATATCAACTGTAATATCATCATCATATTTAGGTTGGTCATAGTATGGGTACAATTCAGTTACATTATATATCAGAGAAATATCTATGCCCTCTACAAGTTTAATTTCATATGTGTTGGCTACAAACTTCTTCAAGACCTTATAAGGTCTAATCTTCTTCTAGTTTAAATTATTATAAGTACCTTTTGGAAATTGCTTCTTCCACAAATGTTACAAAACCAAACATTTAAGATCAACATGTTGTTTGTATTTCATGGCACTCTTCTCTAATTGATTTTTCACCTTCTAATGTAAATCATGAATGTAGTTAGCAAAGTCTTATACTATAACACTTGATCTCTATAAATCAATTTTTTTTTACGATTCATCTACTCCTCTTGGGTGTATTTCATATACAGTTTGAAATAGGCTTCTACTTGTACTCCAATTTACAAATTTGTATGCAAATTCTACCTATGCCAAAATAGTATCCCAAAGCTTTGGCTTCTTTCAAACTAAGCATTCAATAAATTTCCAAGACTCCCTTTCACAACTTCAATTTGTCTATCCATTTTTGGATTATATTCCAAACTAAATCCCAACTTAGTACCCAATTTCTTCTACAAATTTTACCAAAAATGATCATAAAATCAAATGTCTCTTTCAGAAATAATACATTTTGGTAATCCATGCAATCTTACCACTTTATTGAATAATAATGTGGTGATGTGAGTAGCATCCTTTATCTTCTATAAGATATGAAATATGCCATAATCGAGAATATATAAACAACAACAAAAATAGAATTATTAGCCTTATGTATGCTCAACAACCTAAGAACAAAATATATGCTTATGTCCTCCCATGGTCTTTTTGGTATTGGTACTGGCTAATACAACACTGTTTTTTGACTTCTTCCCTTTGTATGATAAAAAATTTGACAACCCTACATAAAATTTATTACATATGCATTTATTCTTGGCCAATAATAACTTTCACCAAGTTGTCTTAGGGTTTTATCTATCCCAAAATATCTAGCAAGTCCTCCACTATGTTTTTTCTTTATTAAGTTTTCTCTCATCGAGCTTTGAGGTACACATAATTATTGTCCCTTAAATAGCAACCCTTCTTGGATAAAGTAATCAAGCCATGTATTTCCCATAGTAGTATTATTGCATACAACCCAAGCTTCCTTTAAATCCACATCATTTACGTAAAGCTCCTTTAAAGCATCAAAACCAACAACTTCAATCTTCATTGTATTCATCAACAAATTCTTTCTGCTCAAGTCATTAGCTACCCAATATGACCTACTACTTCTATGTTTTTAATTGAATGAATGTCCTTACAAGAACTCCATCCACTTCATGTGCCTTTGGTTTAACTTATCCTAGTTTTTAATAAATTGTAAAACATGATTGCCTATGAATAAAATAAACTCCTTTGGTAGTAAATAATGTCTCCATTTCTTTAGGGCTTATACAATGGCATAAAATGTTTAATTATAAATTGAGTATTTCTTCTTTGTTTTATTTAGCTTTCCACTAAAATAGGCAATGGGCTTGTCTTCTTGTCTCAAAACTCCTATAGTTGTCCCACTAGCATTGCAATCCACCTGAAAGACTTTGTTATAATTTGGCAAAGACAAAACTAGTTATTTTGTTATTTTTTCTTCAAAAGTTGAAAACCTCTCTCTACTGCACTTGTCCTCTTAAAATCATGCTTACCACATTTTAGCATCTCTATAATTGGTGAACAAATCCCACTAAAATTTAAGATAAAATTTCAATAAAAATTTGCCAAAGCATGAAAACTCCTAGCCTCAAACATACTTCTTGGAGATGGCCAATTCATAATGGCCTTTACATTCTTAGGGTCCATAATCACAAAACTCAAATATACCAATTCTTTTCATAACACTATGCTTCTTCAAGTTGACTAGCAAATTTTCTTCCTTTAACCTTTGTAAGACCAATCTCAAATGTGCCAAATTATCTTCCTTTCTATAATTGAATATCAAAATTTTATCTAGATAGAAAACCATAAAATTTCCAAGGAATATCTTTAATACTTCATTCATCAACTACATGAATGTACTTGGTGCATTGTTTAATCCAAATAATATTTCCAACCACTCATATAGTTCATCTTTTGTCTTAAATATATCTTTGTGAAGTACTCTGCTCCACTCAAATAATCCATCAAGTCATCCATACAAGGTAATTAAAACTTGTATTTTATTGTAATATTTTTTATTTCTTGAGAGTATGTGCACACACATCATTCTCATCTTTTCTTGGGTGCTAGTATAGTTGGTACTACATATGGGCTCAAGCTCTTGCTAATAAGCCCCTTGTACAATAGCTCTTCGAATTGTCTCTTCATCTCCTCATTCTTCATAGGTGTCATCCTATAGGCTTCCTTTTTTGGAAAACTTGATCTAGGCATGAAGTCTATTTGATAACTAATACTTCTCATAGGTGGTAATCCATCAGGTAATTCTTCAAAAAAAATATCATCATATTCTTCCAATAAATCCACCACTTCATGTGGAATTTTACCCATCCTGTTCTTTATCTTATCTTCCATGGGTTTAAAAATTAAATAAAAACATGCTTCCCCCTTCGTCATCTCCTTAAAGAATTATTTTTTTAAAATCATACAAACTTTAGAACTATTGCCTACCTCTTCTCTTTTGTCCTTCAATGGACTCAATGCATAAATCTTGCCATCTTTGAAAATTAAATAGGTATTTATTTTTCCATCATGCACTACTTTTTTGTTGAATCACCGTGGTCTTCCCAATAAAATATGGTATGCATCCATAAACATGATGTCACATTGAATCACATATTTATAAGAACTAATCTAAAAATTGACCATACATTATTCGATCATCAAAATTTGGTGCCCATTTCATAACCATGATACTTTGTAAGGATTAAAATGCTCCATCCTCTTCAAACCAATTTTATCTACCATAATTATCTATACTAAGTTGTCTATGCTTTCGTTATTCACAATCACCTTGCAACACTAGCCTCTTGATTTGTAAATTATCCTGAACAGGTTCCTTCTTTGCTCAAGTTCTTGCACCTTCTTTGTTGGCTTCAATAATACCCTTTTCACCATAAGTGATTCTCCTTGTTTTGGTTCCTCTATGTGCTTTGGTGAGGCTATGCTTTCTTCATCTACTTGTGTAATATGTCTATGGGATTTCTTTCTATTTCCATTTGTGCTTGAGGGTATTCATATGCTCAATGACTAGCATCTCCACATATATAACACTTTCTACGGAATCATATATCCCTTCTACTACCAAAACCACCTCTTTACCATGAGGAGTCTCCACCTCCTTTGATCTTATAACTGAATTCATTGTGAGAAGTACTATCTTCTACTTCCTATTTTTTTTGTCCTCTTCCATTGTTTGTTTGTCCTCGTCCTCACAAGAACCTTCCTCTTCCTCTTTGATTATTTTTTTTCCTTTGTGACAATTTATCTTCTACCTTTAATACATAATGGTAGGTTTCTTCTATCGTTCTAATTTCCATCATACTAACTTCATCTTATATGGACAATCATAGTCCACTAATATACTTTGAAATTATTCTTCATCATCTTCTACATGTCTAGATTGAAAATTGAACCTATAAAATTCCTCGTTATAATCCTATACACTCATTTCCTTTTGTCTTAAATTCTATAATTTCTTAAAAAGACCCAATTAGTAATCTCATGGGAGGAATTTGACCTTCAATTTGGTAACCATTTTCTCCCATGTCTTAATCTTTTATTTTCTTTTTCTTTCTCTTTTTATTTGGACATGATCCCACTATAAGGACCTGTTGTGGATGATCCACAACACACCCCAAAATTGGGGACCCACCTTTTCGTTTTGATATCCGGGTGTTGGCATTTCATTTTTAGTGTCTAATCCTTCGTTTTGTCGTAGGTTTTGCAATTGTTGTCGGTTCTTGTTGGAAGTATTTTTTTGTGGACGATATTTTATTGTCATCATTTTCTTGTCGACGATATTTTATTGTCAACAACTTTTTCTTGTCGACGATATTTTATTGTTGACAACTTTTTCTTGTCGACGATATTTTATTGTCGACAACTTTTATTTGTTCATTTTTGTTGACAATTTTTATCGTCATTGTTGTTGTTGATTTTTATGATTAATTTTGTGTTAACTTTTATGTGAAAGTTAAAATGAAAAGTAAAAAAATAAAAAATAAAAAATAAAATAATAAAAAGGAAGGTAAAGTTTCATATATATATATAAAGCCTTTACTTTTTGGTTTTAATGAAAGTATTAAAAAGGACTTTGCTTTGTTTTTAATAAGGGTGATGCACGCTTTAGGCAAAGACAAGTTATAAGAAGTTTATTTTTAGGAGTAATTTTTCTTAACTGTGTTGTTTGTCTAAAGTGCAGGTCTCGCAGTGAAACGAAGGAACCACGGAGCCGATATACCATCTCAGCAACCTTGCGAAGGGGCTCTCGAAAACTCATTACAGTGGACACAGGACGATGGAAGCGAACGCATCCACAGAGTTCAGAGAGAACTGCAATCACCACAGTCACCAAATGTTCATCGAGGGGCACTTCTAAGATGATCGCGAATGAGAGAATATCGACGATGTCCAAGCTGGCGGTGGAGAGCCGGGAAATCGCAGTCATGTTCGGCGAGCGTTGATTGATAGATGAGCATGACGTGGGACCCGATGTTTGGACACATAGACCAACAAGGCCAGCACACCATTAATGATATTGGGTGGACCGGGTCATGTAAGGTCTTTGCTGCACTTAAAGAACCATGGGAGTCGTTGCATGGGTGGATCATCACAGTGTGGTGAACGATGGGCCCATGATGAGGGGCCACGTAGTAAGAGGGAGAATTTGGCCGTGGTATTTGCAGGAGTAAGCGACATCGGACGTTATGGAAGAACTGTCAGTAGCCCTCGGTAAATCCAGCAAATTCATCGGTGAGCACGGAGATCATGGAGCACGCAGGTTCAAATCAAATAGATAAAAAATGCACACATTCACTTACTCGTGCCATGGCAGTAAAGTGTTAACGAAACGGCTAGACAGCAAATTGCCAGATTCAAACGCTAGTCATGGTTTTCAGAGGAGTTCGAAAATAGAAAGGCTAGCACGGCATTGATGGAGCGACAGTGTTCGCAGTAGACGCGTGATTTCACAGAAAGGTAACAGAGACGACATTATCACCGCGAGCGGGTATTTCGGAAGGTTCCCGAGACAGGTTTCATCAATAAAGCGAAGGAAGTCGCGGATGGCATGAAAAGACAGGTTGAAATATTTTACGTCACAGGGATGCGCTAGTTTACTGGCCGAGATTATCCATCGCTGGGGTTAATGGTTTTAGACAGGAAAATCTCATTCATGGCCACGGAGGAAGACGCTGTCACAAAGATCACACTAGCCGCTACCGAGAGGATGTTGTCCGTCACATAAAGATTACATTTCGTTGCCGCAGAGAAGACGTGTTCATAGATGTGGTGGTTGTCCACTTAGATTACCCCTTCGCTGTCATAGATAGCGTGTTTTCGGGACACGAGGGTTTAAATATTTCAAACCTACACAAAGGTTTGTCATGGAAATTAATGGTTATAAATGATAGGCTCTGCGTCTACAGCAGGAGAGGAGGAGATGTATGAGGCTTTGTGCCAAGCTTGCAAGACGCATTGGACGGCGGATGATGAAGCCCATACGAAGACCATCGGATCGGGGTCAAATCAAACACGGCGACAGCAGGGATAAAACATAGGCAGACCTTTTGTTTTTATTATATGACAAAGAACTTCACGTTTTTATTATGAAGAACAAAATGAAGACAAAGGTGAAAAGGCGAAAGGCCGAGAAATGAAATGAAGAGGCATTCCGAAATAAAGAAGGCAAGCGAAGAGCCATGGAGGAGAAACGAAAAGGCGTGGAGGAAAATCTTAAAAGACCCATCGAAAATGCATACACAAGGGGGACGTAACTTTTGGCATGGCGGAATTTGTAAAACTTGGAATTTAATTTGAATGCTAAAGCTTCTCTTCAAAAATTTCAGGCCTTGTTAGCAAGAAAGAATGAGAAATTTTCTGCATGCTCCATTTTAATTGTTTTATGTTTCTCCTTTCAAATTTCAGATTTGTATGTGAAATATATGCCATTGTTTTTGGGTTATTTCATGTGAATGTCTGCAATCTGGAAATTATTTTAAACCCTAGGAGCCAGCACCTAGTTTACTTTGATTGTGTTTGTTTTGCAGGTCAAATAGGCTAGGTTGCATGTACGAAACTCTCACGTATTCGGTTTTGCAGGATGGGGTGCTATCAAACTGAAGGGGCTTTTGCATTGCTGCATTTTCAGCAATTATTTTGATGCAAATTCTTAATTTTCTGTTTTCAAAAAATTTAATTTCAGAACTTTTCCTTATTTTCAGGCATTAAAATAAACATTAAAAATTTTTCAAAATCTAAAAATAATTTCACCATTGCGTAGGTTATAATTCAGACTTCCAATACGCACTTTGAAATTTCATTTTCGGACTTGTTTAGTATTTTTAAAAATTCATCGAAGTTGCTGTTTTGTTACAGATTTTAAAAATCCGAAAATAGAAAATTTCCATTTTAAGGTCAAATTTCATATTTCCAGTTTTGTTTTGCACTCATGAGCCGATGATGACATTCCCTTCATGGAAATTCATTGAAGGAGTTATGTTTTATGGCATTTTCACAAATTTCCATTTTGGGCCTAAAATTACCCTTTCTTCATAAAAATTCTAATTTTATGAAAGAGGGGTAATTTGAGTATTACATTGAAGGTCTTTGCCTTAAAGCACTTAATTGTTCATCTTGATGAAAATTTGATTTCATTTAAGAGGGATAAGTTAAAGTGACATTTCGAAGTTACATGTGAAGACCCTATTCATCATTGAGGATTTAATGCAAGATAAAATCTATTTTAAAACCATAAAGATAAAAGGAATTAAAGCACTACATCGTGGTCATATGAGGGCCAACTCACATTTGATTTATTTTGGTTCAATGAACAATCACTAAAGTTTCATGGTAAAATAAACCAACATTGCCCCTTGTTTACAGTTACTTGCAATCACTAAGGTGTTCCAAGCATTTAAATTGAATATCTTTATTTGAGATTACTAATGCACATGCAAATGTTAATATAACGGAGACCTTGGAGAAGTTGTTTGTTTAACTTCTTTGCAAGAGGGGATTTGGAATCCAAATCCTAAGGGAGAGTGTACTTTCACAATTGGGTGAAAATACCACTCAACAGGACCCATGCTCTTTCAATTTTTTATAGGTAAAATTCACTTACTTGGGGTCTTCTATTGATTCAAAATATCTCTATAATCTAGTCTATGAATTCCTTGGGTCCCAAACTTCCATTATATGATGGTGTTTCTATATTTGTCTTCTTACCCATGTTAAAAATTGCCTAGATCAATCATTCCTTTGGTTCTTCCTCTCGCTCTTCATTATGAGCTTCTTGTTGATCAACTTATTCTTCTTCACTATCACTCACATATTCTATTTTAATACCCCTCCTTTGGGCAGTTTTGATTGCATCAAGTCAAGTAGTAATTCCTATTAGTATTTTAGCTATATTTACATGTTAGTATCCCTGTGGTCTTCCTATTTCATGTTGTGCCATATTTTCTTCAACACAATGCATAAACTTATGAGTACAAAAATTGGCTCTGATACCAAAATAATGTAGCAAAAGAGGGTGGTTTTTATTTTATACAGCAAAGGTGGATAGCAAAATAATTTTCTTTCATTAGAAAATAGTTTCCTTTTGTCAATAAAATATCTTTCCAAATGATAAATTCCCTTTGACAATAAGATATATTCCTAGATGGTAGCTTCACTTTGATGGTAGTTTTATTTAGTTGGCAAATAACTTCCCAAACGATAGCTTCCCTATGATGGTAGGATATCTACCCTGATAGCAACTCCCATTTGAAGGCAGTTTTCTTTAGTAAAAAATAGTTGTCTAGATGGTAGCTTCCTTTTGATGACAAGATATCTTCCCAGACAACAACTTCCCTTTTATGGAAGTTTTCTTTAGTCAACAAGACTACAAGGATTAATTAATTAGATAACAATTTGTTCACCAAGGAAGACATGCCACAAACTACCAATCCACCAGATGTCAACTCCAATAGCAATGGTTTTAAACAAAAATCAATAAAAATATACTATCAATTTGAGCAACATCAAAACACAACACAAAGATCATTTTTAAAGGAAGATGAAAATCTTCTTTTATTTATTATTGCAATTCACACTTACATCACCTAATAGAAATGTATTCTAGTGCAATCAACTCAATTTCTTTTATAGATAATTTTTTCCTCTTTCTTTGCTCTCATTTATCTCCCTTTTTTTATCCACTTTCTCCTCTCTTATGCTCTCTTTCATTTTCCCTCCATTCTCTTACACATCTTGAACCTCTTTTAATTTAAAGGCTCAATAAATATTTTCTTTCTAACTACCTCTAAATGGTTTCATAATGACCATTATATGGTTGGATTTTTTTATTTCTCAAATAGATGCTCCTACATCAGGATCCCAAAGGAACGCTTGAATCTTTTGACAAATAGTTTTCCATTTTGTAAGAGGTGGATAACTTGGTCCATATGAATTAGATAAGATTTATAGAACTTATTGTAAACTAAGATATCATATAAGAAGATTAGGATAAAATTATAAAAAAAAATAGAAAAGATAAAATTTATGAGGCTCTATAAAGTGAAAGGACATTAGTAAAACCAAAGAGTATGACTAGGAATTCATAATGATCCTCATGTGTGTGAAAAATAGTCTTGAGGTTATCCTCTTATCTAACCCTAATTTGATGGAAACGAGAGCACAAATCAAGATTTATAAATTTTTAGCACCATGCAATCCATAGAAGATATCATCTATAATAGATATAAGAAACTTATATTTGATGGTGATCTTATTGGAAGTCAAAATTTAGGACACATGTACCAGAAGTTGTCCTTACTACACCATAATCATTAGAGAGGAATAAGGATTGATTCTCGTATGGATAATTCCTTATTCTAACATCTCCTACCCCAGCTTCTCAATCTCATCCTTTTAAGGTTAGGATAGCGATAAGAATAAACATTTAGAGGATGATTAATCTAAACTAGGTAGATAATAAGATCATGTGTGTGCTTAGGAAAATATCCATGGGTTCACCAAATATGTCTCCATAATGATCAATAATAGTTTGCAAGTCTAAAAGAAGAGTTGTAAGAAATATTTCAAAAGACTAAACTTCCATACAATTGATGTGGGAAAAGAATCCATGACTACCTTTCTTCAATATCTTTCTCATGTTGTGGGAGTTAACCACCTTGGAAGGAGGAGGTTGCATTCCTTGGAGATAAATTTCCTTATCATTCTTTTTCCATTTGACATATAGTCATTGTAAAACAATAGTAACATCATCGAACTGAGATATCCATTATTCTCCTAAAATGACATCTACACTACCTAGATTCATGGCAAAGATATGACCAGACCAATAATCACTTATTTGGATATTAAACTTAGCTATGCAACCTGCGCATTGAGATATGTTTCTATTTGTAATCAATATTTGGTATTTAACTTCAATCAAAGTATTAATATATAGGCCAAAGACTTAGTTATTTTTTATTAGTAAGTTATTTATGCTACCTAAATCAATCAACACATTGATGTGTTGACAATTGATGAGTCCTTCGAATTTGACGGTATTGTGATCCTAAATCCCTATTAGGACAAATGCAAAAAGAGCCATGGTATTAACCATATGTTTAGAAATTTCTACTTTGACCAGTATCTCCTATAGTGAAGAATCATGTTTTTCATCTTTATACATTATTCCTACCTCACCTTCTACAAGGAATTTATGTTGTTATTGACAAGACTGGTCATGGGGATCATGTAAATGAAATTTTTAACAAAAAAATCCTTGGGGATACTCATTATTATGGTTAATAAAGTAAAATTATCAAGAGTTGAAATCCCATCATGGTTGGAAATAGAATAATTAGATTTTTTTTGCAATTAGAGACACACTTCAACATCTTCAAGGGTGTATGGATCATCCATATTGGTTTCCCATCAAATTTCCTCCTTAATTCTATGGAAAAATATTAAGACCACTATTGTTGGTTCCAAATGATAGGTATAAGTGAGAATCCCTATGAACACTACATATTATTCCTCAATTTATCCTATTTGATTTTGATAAAGAAATCTACATACCAAGAGAGGATTCCCTGTCAAACTTACAAGTAAAAAGCATTATAAATTCTAGAAAACAAAGAATTTTCCCATGGCAACATATATCCCTTAACAACTACTAATGAGAATGAATTCCTAACTTAATAGTGGCCAATGTGATATATCCTTGGCCAGGAACATTGTGTAGTCAAGAAATGCTATCCATCTTGGCTATCCAACCATGCAAATCTATATTCTCCAAGGTCAAGATGTTGAGCATAGAATAAGAATATTAGAAGTATAAAAAAGGATATAATTTGCTCCTCCTTTATAAGGATCATGATGAGTAGTAAAACTTGAGTTAAATCCACCCATACCTAGAAGAGTACCCATGGTAGCTAGGAATTCATGTGTCAATATTAGAATCCTTGGTATTTGTGACCAAATAGTGGATGTTGGTATCTAGATAGTAGTGTCCTATTGAATTTGGTACCTATTGCATGCCTTGTGATTGTTTCCCAATAACTTGTTGAAACTCTTAGTCAAGAGAATACTCAATACGTATCGAATCAAAATGATTACATATGGACTCTAAGGTCTTCTACATTTGGTATTGAACTTCAATGATAGAAGAAACTATTTTCTCTAGGCTAGAGTGTTGGTTTTCTTGGGATTCAAGATAGGCATGCAACATAGAGTCAATTGTATTGGGCATCGATATACCAATTAAAGGAGTGGAGGGAGGAGGTGTGGTAGGAGGAGGCAAATCCATGGTGCTTAAAAAATAAAAGACATGCATGTCAAAGCTATCAATACCTCCAAGGGTGTGTGCTTATTAGTATTTTTGGATTGATGTTTCTTTATGCTTATGCATACATCCTTTGGATAACTAGTGCACTATAAATGATCACTGATTCACAACCATACAATATGAGCAACAAGTTTCTTCATGTACTAGGAGTGAATGCAAAACTCAAAATAAATCTTTAGAGCACTTCCAAAAAGGTGTTTCTAGATATACCCCTTCAATTGCAATGAGATGGATCTTCTGCAAGGTTCTCGGTGCACTCAATACCCAAAAAAAATTGTCAAAGATACCCCTTAGTGTCAATGTCTCAAAGAGATGATTTTAGTGATATGGGCCTCTTGTAAGGGTCACACTATACATGATACATAACAATGACTAGTTCAATATTATAGAAGAAAATATGTCAAAATGGAGTTATAAAATTTGATCAAAATTACTTAAATTATAGGAAGCAAACTTGAATATTTGAGGGTTTGAAATGGTTCAAATGCCTTTCTACCACTTTTCACACCACTATAAGAATCCAATATTGATGCTCTGATACCACCTGTAATAAAACAACTTCTAGAAATATAATAATAGCAGTAACAATTAAATAATGTACAAAAGAAAACAACCACTAGAATAGTAAATTAGATTCAAAGACAAGAAATCCATAATACGATTAACAATATTCTAGATTTGAAATAAATACAAATCCTAGCCACATAGAGAGGGCAAAGTCTCTTATGCAAAATAGAGGAAAGTAAGGTTCAAGTATAAAATATGACCCTAACTACAATATATCTCCTATTTATAGACTAAATCAACAATAATCCTAACCGTAATGCTCAATATCGAACTTCCTTATCCAAGGGCCCAAGATAATAGTAATAAATATAGCCTATGTGGCTATATTGGAACTGTTATAGCTTCTTCAATGGTAACATTCTATTAAGTTTTATATAGATACCTATTAAAAAAGCAAACCCTCATATTTACTTCTACCTGATAATGATACATATTTTAGTTATGCACCATTCACTTCAACATCTTTATAGTTTTCATATTTATCCTTTCTACAAAACAATTGTTCTATAGTGCATATAATTTTGTACTATTTGTGTAAACCCCTCACGCTATTTATTTATTCTTTTGGTACTCATTTAGGTCTATTTTTGAACCATGATTTCTTAATTATATTACCAATTTATTTCTCCACCAAGTTCTTGAACACTATGACTATTAAAAGTATTCAAGCTTCTAAAACTATACCAATATCTTCTTGAAATAATCATATGCTAAAAGAAAAAACATTTTGCACAAAACTTGTGGGCATGTTATTGGATAGCAAATATTAGCATATATCTAACACAAGATGCATTGCACATGCTATACTTTAACTATTTTAATTATTTTCATATTTACTTGACTACTTAATAATTGACTCACGTACTATATCATTCCTATATAGATGCCATACTTTAATCATGTTAGACTTATTAAGAATTGTAAATATCTATAATTGGTTTTTTCACACTTCACAAAAAGTATCATACTATTATCTATAGCTACCGACATTTATGAACTTGTTGATTTTAAAACCAACTTATACTATACTTTCTTATTTATTTAAAGAGTAATTACTTTGTTGTTATGAAATTTTTTGCCTCACATGATACAATTTTAATGCAAGTTGAGGATAATTTTGTTAGGATAAGACAAATCCATTATTTATTGTAATACTAGCATCCTTAAGTCCAAAAACATGTATCTTACTATCTCGAGGAAATATATCCATCCCTAATTTTATCTTTAACAAATGATATTCACCATTCTTTGTAGTATTGGTAATATTTAGATGCACATAAGTCAAAGTATTACATAATGAATTTTAGTTGATTAATACTAAACTATTACAAAAGCAAAATTTTCTTCTTAGTCCTGTATCAATTAAATCATATTGCATAGGTATTTACTTGCCAACTATAGACTTTTAGTTTTTGCAATCTTGTGTGTAATGGCAAACTTTTGTTGTAAAAAATCTGAATTTGATAAAGGCATTATATTGCTTGTTGTTAGGAAACTACTTGAAATTCCAATTAACTTTTCCTTTAGGATTGGTAATAATACCTTCTTTGTTATCCTTAATATTGAGTCTTCCAATTATGTTTGTGTTCACTTCTTTTGCAAAAATAGTGTAGATATCTTCTCAAAAATAGTGTAGATATCTTCTCAAAATCTGTAGTCTAGGTTACTATAGTAAAATATATATTTTTTGAAAAATATTCATAAGATGGAGACAAATCTCATAATAGCAAGGTAACTGTATGTTTAACTATTTTTTAATGGATATCAATTGGTTTTGTAGATCCTTAAGATGTGTGAGATACTATAAACTAGATTCATCTATAATAATAATTGTTTGACCTTTTAAGTTGCTAAAATTAACAAATAAACAGTAGAATAAAAATTTAAAATGCCAAGACATCATTGCAATGGATGAATATTCAATTACAAAACTATATTATTATACTTCAAATAATATGTCAATATATTGTTATAACATATTCACTACAAATTGAGAGACCTAGAAATCTAACAAATAAGCAAAATTGCTTGTGAATATTTTCAAATGATGAAATAGATATAAAGTAATTATTTTATTTGTAATAAGCTTTGAATACTTGCTAATATTATATGCATAAAGTAGAATACACATAAAATTAATGAGACTACCTAAGATGCATGGAGGAGAACAAGATAGGTAGGATGATCTAAAGCACTAGTTGATAGATGCCACGTAGCACCTCAAACTTCGCTCGTAAATAACATTAAAAAATATTGAGAGAAAGTAATACCAATGCATGTGGAGGATTCTAATCTAGAATAGTAAGAGGTAATAGTGTATTTAAGGAAAGAAAGAGGATTCTCTAAAGTTTTGGGGTCTTCATGAGAATTTGATAGAACAATGACATTAAAATATAATATTGAATGCAAAAATATAGATTCGTATCTGAATGATTGAATGTTAGCTTATGAGCAACATTTGGGATGATAGTTGTAATATATTCAATCTTCCATTCCTTAAAAATAATAAATGATGCACAATTTCCCCAAGAGTCATTTCTATCATGTTGATTTAATAACCCATCTACTCTCAATTTTATGCCTAAACATATCCAATTTTACATGTCATAAAAATTCTAAAGTGGGTCAATGATATACAAACACCCCTTTAAGATTTATTTTTGTAGCTATTAATCCTTTGAAATTTCTATTTTGTGATTTGCATATTGCTTTACACATTATAAGTGTGTCCACATCACTTAGATTTAGGATTTAACCATTGGATAGAATACACAATTTAAGGTAAAATTATTTGACCAACTCAAATGGTGATACAAAAAAAAGGGAGGACAAACAAAAAAGGATTGGCATAATTCTAAAAAATCTATCTTGACTACATCCTACCCAAGGATTAACTAGGTTATTCCATTGTTGTTCCATATAGAGAGGAGGACTTTTCAGTTGTAGTTAAAACATCAATGTTATTTTCAAAGAATATACAAACTTATTCCAACTAAGATTAAAAGAGAAGATTTTTAAAATACAAACTATATCAAGATGTCCATGTTTAATACTTGTTTAAATTCTTTTAGATTGTTGCAGTTGATCAACATTATGAACTTGAAATCAATTTATCTACAAAAATGTAGCAAGTGTGAACAGGACTTAGTTTGAAATGACTTAGAAAAATCTAGTTTTTCTAAGCACAGTGTGAACACACTTACCTTTTGTCGGCTAATCTTTTCGGATGGTCGGCATGATATTTTTTCTCCATTACCATTATTTTCTCCTTATCCCTCCATTGGCCTTCCTCCTTTTCTGCCGTCCATTTTCCCTTATCACTCCACTCCCTTCCTCTCCCCACGCTCACTGCCACCTCTCACTCCACTTCCTACTCCTCCATTCTCTCTAAACTCCCCGATCTTCCTCTACCTTCCCTTCCCTACTATTGCACATGTTCTAAGCCTATATAAGGTTTTTTTTAATGTAATATTCATCTAGTTAGTTTAATGAATAATTTTGGCTTTATTTTTATTCGTGTCAATTTTTTACCTTGGCTAATGTTAATCTAAGCTTACCTTAACCTTAGATTCACACTAGTATCAGAGCTGAGGGGGCACGGATCCCGAGGGCCGAGGTAAGGCATGGAAGTCGAGCATAGCAGATCTCGAGGAGAGGCTATCGCACAGATCCCGAGGAGTGCATAGATCTCGAGGAGTGGTGGAGAGGCTATCGCACAGATCCCGAGGAGTGCATGGATCCCGAGGATCTGACTGGGTGCTAACAGCAGGCTGACGTGGCGATGTCGAACTAGGCGACAGCTGATGATGTGGAACGAAGCTGGTAGCACATGGATCGAGGCTGACCAGGAGCTAACGTGGATGATGTGATAGAGCGCGAGCTAATGTGGTAGAGGAACTGACGTGGCAGAGCCGTGAGCAAACGTGGACAAGCGTGCTGACATGGCAGAGGCACGAGCAGACGTCGACAAGTGCTAACGTGGACGATGTGGACGCTCCAGGTGTGTGCCACATGGCAGAGTTTGTTTGGTTGACGGAAGGGCAAAAGGTTGGCGAGATCGATTGCCCAAAGGCAATCGACCTAATGAGTGTTCGCAGGCTTTGATAAATCCTGGAAACACTCATCGCCCACTGAATGTGGGACTAATTTTTTTTTTTTAAAAACATTTTTAGCCGTCCGGTAGAAGTACTTCCTGTTACCTTCATTCTCCCGTCCAGCTAGGGTGGTCTAGCGGTCAAGTCCCCCGCCTTGCAGAGAAGAGACCCGGGGTCGAATCCCGTCGGGGTATAAAAAAAAGTTTTTTATTTTTTTTTGTCCCTTCGCCGATTAATGAAGGTTTAAGGTTGTTTTTTGGTTCTGTGCTACCATCAGTAGCCGCGTGGTGCAACGACTATGACTGTCGAGTAGACGACGGAGGTCTTCAGATCAAATCTTGTCGGGGATTTAAAAAAAGGTTTATTTTTTATTGAAATTTTTATTATTTGTTTTTTAAAAAAGGTTTAAAAAAAATAATAATTTAGTAATTGCTATATAATTTTTATTATGTTTTTTTTAAATATCCATTTTATTTAAAAATAATAATTAAAAAATATATATAGGAAATTGTTAATTTTTTTTTTAAAAAGGTCTTTATTAAAACAAATTTTAGAAAAAAAAATTTAAAAAATAAAAGGGTGCAAAGATATTTTGATATATAAAGTTTTTTTGGCATCATACTAAGTTGTAACCCAGTTCATATGGTGTGATTCTAGGTAGATGATCCGATCAGCCGGATGCTATAATGCATTACTCTCTCTGTTGAGAAGAGAGACTCCAGATTCCTTTGACGTGAAAGTCCAGCGGTATGGACTTCATACAGTGTTTTGCCAATTAGAAAATCAAGTGATTTCTCATCTGAGGAAATCAGATTCTGGCTACGAGGCGGATTCTAAAGATAATATCTTCGGGAAAAGGATAGTTGAATCCAAGACAATTGAAATAGTACCTGAAGGACAATCAAGTGACAGTTATTCACCTGTAGTGCCTGAAGTAGAAACAAGTGAGAGCTATACACCACGCTCTCCTATTCGAACAGAAAAAGCGAGAAGAAGAAGAAGAAGAAGAAGAAGAAGAGGAAGAAGAACCAGTGGAGGTGAAACCTGCAACTGAAGAACGAAATGTTCTTAAAAGAAGTTATGAACCAGCATAAGCACAAGAAGTCATTATAATTAGTGACGACGAAGCAAACAATTTCACCTTTCCAATTTTGGGTGATCCTCGAGAAGAAGAACGCCAAATCATTGATCATATTAAGAAAGCTAGTTTTGATTTAAATCAGTAAATCAGTGATCTATTTTGTACTTCTTTGTACTACTTGTTTGAAGTTGCAATAAAGTTTGCTTTCTAAAATGGCTTCCAATACTAGTCTACCAATCCCTGAGTTCAATGGTGGTGATTATGAGTATTGGTCATTTAAAATGAAAACTCTTTTGATAGGAAAAGGTCTTTGGGATGTGATTGAAGAGGGATATACTGAACCTACTATTGTTGATTGGGCAACTTTGAATGTTGCTAATAAAAGGGCTAGAAAGGAAGCACAGAAGAATAATTCTTCCGCCCTTTATCATATCCAAGCTGCCCTTGATAGAAGTATTTTCCCTAGAATAGCTTCTTTTATAACTCATCGAATCTGCATGGAATGCTTTAAAAGAAAGTTATAGGGGTAGTGACCAAGTCAAACAAGTTAAACTTCAAACCTTGAAACGAGATTTTGAGACTCTTAAAATGCAAGAGAGTGAAAAGGTTGGTGATTACTGCGTGCGTGTGAAAGCCATAGTAGATAAGATGGTCACTTTAGGAGAAGATGTAAAGCCTGAAGTTATAGTGAAGAAAGTATTAAGGACACTTCTTCCTAAGTGGAATTTAGTTGCCATAATTATAAAAGAATCCAAAGACCTAACTTCTCTATCTTTTGAATCCCTAATTGGCTCACTTCTCTCACATGAAGAGAGATTACAGCAAACTCCTTCCACAAGTTATGGATGAGATGATAAAGCCTTTGCTTCACAAGAAGGTAGAGGTAGAGGCCGTGGTAGAGGACAGTATAGAGGTAGAGGCAGAAATAATCAGAGATGTGGAACTCCTAACAGAGGAGGAAATCATAACAGAGGAGGATTCTCAAACAGAGGTGAACAACAGAATAGAGGAGGATAGCAAAATAGAGGAAAACAATCGAGCAGAGGCAAAGGAGGAGATAAGTCAAAACAATCTTGCTACAATTGTGGCAAACTTGGCCATTATGCTCATGACTATTGGACAAAGACTTCACAAGGAACTAGTAGCAGCCAGAGCAGTTAGTTTGGAAATTTTGGAGAAGAGGAAGATGCCACAAATCTCCTTCTCTGTTATGGTCAGGCAGATCATAACATGAATGATACATGGATCTTGGACACTGGGTGTTCCAACCATATGAGTGGCAAAGAAGAGCTCTTTGCTACTCTGAAATCCTCATACAAATCCAACATCAAATTGGGAGATGATAACTCATTGGCAGTTGAAGGCATTGGAGCCATGGCAATTCCAACTAAAGAAGGCGTCAAACATGTAAGTGATATCTATTACACAACCCACCTTCAACACAATCTTTTAAGTGTTGGTCAAATGTTAGAAAAGAACTACAAGTTGCTTTTTGATGAGGGTAAATGCACTATTTTTGATAAAAATAACAGTAATAGAATCATTACACAAGTGCCAATGTCAAAGAATAGATTGTTTCCTTTAAATTTTGGCTAGCCAAGGGGAGATAAGTTAGAAAATGTTGTTATTTCCAATCCAAGTGTCCTATGGCACTTGAGATATGGTCATTTGAATTTAGCTAGTTTGAAAATGCTAACTTCACAAGCGATGGTAACCGGACTTCCTAAAGTTCAGGATAGTAAGGAAATCTGTGAAGGGTGTGCTCTTGGGAAGCATGCCAGATAAAAATTTCCTCATGGACAAGCATGGCAGGCCAGCTATCCACTCCAGCTAGTGCATACAGACATATGTGGTCCGATGCAAACCAAGAGTCTTGGTAAAAACTCTTACTTCCTACTCTTCATTGATGATTTTACTAGAACGTTCTAGATATATTTTTTGAAATATAAGGATGAAGCATTTGAATGCTTTGTCAATTTCAAAACAAGAGTTGAAAGTGAGAGTAGATATTTTGTAAAATGTCTTAGATCAGATAGGGGAGGAGAATACTCCTCTAATGAGTTCTTTAATTTATGTAAGCAACATGGCATTAAGAGGCAGTTCACAGTGCCTACACTCCTAACAGAATGGTGTCGCGAGAGAGGAAGAATCGCACCATTGTGGAGATGGCAAGGTCTATGCTTCAAACGAAGAATTTGACTAATTCATATTGGGCGAGATGCGACAGGACCAGTGTACATATCTTGAACAGAAGTCCTACTACAAGTTTGGAAGGATAGACACCTTACCAAGATTGGTATGGTAAAAAGCCAAATGTTAAGTATTTTAGAGTGTTTGGCTCATTGGCATATTCTCACATTCCTGATAAGCTAAGAAAGAATCTCGATCCAAAGAGTCAGGCATGCATATTTGTAGGATATTATGAGAATACAAAAGCTTACAGACTCTACATTCCCAGGACTAGAAAGTTTGTGCTTTCCAGGGATGTGATTTTTGATGAAGAGGGGAATGGGGTAAGCCCCAGATTTTTAGTGATGATGAATCTAGTGATGTAGGTTCTAAGCAGTTGCAACAACAAACACCATAGAAAGGTAAATAGTCTCCTCCCATAAACCCAGATTCATCTTCTGATTCAACTTCTTCACCAAGTCCTTCGCAGAGATTAGTAAGTTCCTCACCAATGGACATCGATTCTCCATCCAGAGGTAAGATAACTCTACAGAATCATCCATCATATCAAATGTTGGATAAAAAAATTTCAAAAAGTTACACTAGGAGTCAAGCTAGTGAAATGAATTCTGTTCTACAAAGATTATAAAATATGCACTTGTATGGTGATGATGTTTCCTAGCAGGAACCTAGGGGAGATTTAATTAACTATGCTTTGTTAACTAATACACAGCTTGAACCTTCTATTATGAGAAGGCTTGTACTCAAAAGATTTGGCAAGATGCCATGATAGAGGAGATCACCTCTATAAAAAACGACACTTGGGAGCTGGTGAAGCTTCCTAAAGGAAAGAAATGTGTTGGATGTAAGTGGGTCTATAAGACCAAGTTTAATGCTGATGGTAGCATCGATAGGCACAAGGCGAGTTTAGTTGCAAAGGGATTTACTCAAAAATATGGAATTGATTATGAAGATACTTTTTCTCCTGTAGCCAGACAGGAGACTATCAGAACAGTTCTTGCCTTAGCTGCACACAATGGATGGACAGTCCAACACATGGATGTAAAGAGTGCATTTCTAAATGGTTACTTGACAGAAGAAGTGTATGTTGAGCAACCACGGGGATTTGAAGAGAAAAAAAGGAACATCTTGTTTACAAAGTGATGAAGGCTCTTTATGGCCTCAAGCAGGCACCGAGAGCTTGGCACTCACGCATTGATGGGTACTTTAAAGATTATGGGTTCATTAGAAGCAAAAATGAACCCACACTCTACTAACTGAATCAAGAAAATGACATCCTCATAGTTTGTTTGTATGTGGATGATCTCATTTTTATGGGTAGTAATGAAAAAGTTAACATGGAGTTCAAGCACTCCATGATGCAAGAATTTGAGATGAAGGATCTTGGCTTAATGAAATACTTTCTTGGAATGGAAGTACATCGAGACGAGTTCGGGGATCTTCATCTCGTCAACTTAAGTATGCTCGAGATATGATTCAGAAGTTTGCTATGGAGCAATGCAAATCAGTTGCAACTCCAATTGGACATGGGATCCAATTAAGCAAGGATGATGGAGCACCGAAAGTTGATGTGACCACTTTTAGAAGCATTGTTGAGATTTTGATGTTTCTCGCCAACACCAGACTAGACATTCAGTATGTTGTATCTCTTGTTTCTAGATTTATGTCTAATCCATTTGAGCTGCATTTACAGGCAGCTAAAAGGATTTTGAGATATGTGAAGGGTACATTGGATTTTGGAATCCAATACTACAAAAGTGATACTATCAAGCTTGAAGGCTTTAGTGATATTGATTGGGGTAGCAATATTGATGATAGAAAATCCACATCGGGTAACTGTTTTAGTCTTGGTTCGGGCCTAGTAACTTGGAGTTCCAAGAAGCAGACAGTAGTAGCACTATCTTCAACAGAAGCTGAGTATATAGCGGTTACTCATGCTAGTACTCAAGCTCTATGGATATGAAAGGTATTAGACGAGATTGGTGAGCAACAAAGTGGTCCAACTAGAATATTTTGTGACAACATCAGTGCCATTCAGTTGGCATACAATCCTGTCCACCATAGTAGATCAAAGCATTTTGATATGAAGTACCACTTCATCCGAGATATGGTGGAAACTGATACTGTTGAGCTTCACTATTGCCACACTTTGGAGAACGTCGTTGACATCTTAACCAAGGAGCTGGCCAAAGCTCAATTTGTAAAAGCTGAGAGACTGTATAGTCAGTTCTCTCAACTTTAAGGGGGGGAATGTAGCAAGTGTGAACAAGACTTAGTTTGAAATGGCTTAGAAAAATCTAGTTTTTCTAAGCACAGTGTGAACACACTTACATTTTGTCGGCTAATCTTGTCGGATGGTCGGCATGATATTCTTTCTCCCTTACCTCTATTTTCTCCTTATCCCTCCATTGGCCTTCCTCCTTTTCTGCCGTCCATTTTCCCTTATCACTCCACTCCCTTCCTCTCCCCACGCTCGCTGCCACCTCCCACTCCACTTCCTACTCCTCTGTTCTCTCTAAACTCCTCGATCTTCCTCCACCTTCCCTTCCCTACTATTGTGCATGTTCTAAGCCTATATAAGGTATGTTTTAATGTAATATTCATCTAATTAGTTTAATGAATAATTTCGGCTTTATTTTTATTCATGTCAATTTTTTACCTTGGCTAATGTTAATCTAAGCTTACCTTAACCTTAGATTCACAAAAAAATGATTTTAGAAGCAACAAATCTTCCTTATTTTCTTATCTTAATCATCATAAACATCTTGTCTTTCCTCTTCTTAGGTACAGTGTTAGTTAGATCCTGATACTCAAAAAAGGTATCTTGTCACTTCATAAATTATCATTTCTCTTAGATAATATTTAAGAATCTAGGAAAATGAAGTCAAAATATTTGTTAGGATCATTTTAATGACCCACTATGATTGACATGAACAAACTTTATCTCTAAAAAAATTCTTAGTGCTTTACAATGTTGAATAGTAAACCTCATCTATGAGTCAAGTAACTTGTCTACTTCAAATAAAGGACCTTTAATTGACTTTAATTTGAGGAATTTATATGGTGATAAGAAGACCTTTGCTTCTCCTTCATTCTCATAGCTAGTTTTCTTGGTCGTGAAAACCCTTATCCAATGTTGACTGACTATCAACCATTGTAATTTTTTCATCACATGTTCAATCAAGTTTAACTCATTGAAAGAGTCCATTATCCAATATTTGGTTATCTAGTAACTTTGTGCATAATTGGACCTCCATTATTTGAATTAATGATCAACTACATTATGTTGTAACAAGTCAGTCCCATGTTGTTATGATCCTTTGATTAGATGTTTTCAATAATATTTGAAAAATCTCCTTAGCTTTGATCGGATATGTACTGCTCTACTCCTTCAATTGGTTGTGAATAGGTGATCAAAATTCAATGGACCTTTGTAGATACAAACCTCAATTAAACCTTCAATCTTCTAATAGACCTAGACTTTGTCATGACCTTTGATAAGACATCACAAAATAAATTTTCAAACCAACAATCCCCAAGAATAACTTAATTAGCTTACCATTGTGTTATAAGTTTGTTCAATAATGTTATATATCTACATACATATGTGTATGTGTGTGTGTACATTCTAAAGTTAATGTGAATGTTTAACATGTGAAACATATAATGTTTGACATGTTACACAACCATGTGGATGTATTTTAAAAAATATATATATATATATATATATAGTAAATATTGATAGGGTAGGCATTATGATGTGGAAAATTTAACAAAACTACACTATAAAAGATAACTTGAATACCTCTAAAGGTAAAATTTTGCAAGCCATGCTAATGGATTTGTATTTAAAAACATTATTAAATACATATATGATATTAATACAATTTATGATAATTACAAATCTCAAATCGTTGTAAACATTTTTTTTTTTAAATGATCAAAAGGTTACATCCCATTATTTGAACTATTCTAGGGCTAAATCAAATGCTAAAATTTTGAAAAGACTTTGTCGTAATAACTACTAAAGTAGATATTAAAACTTCTAAAAATATTTATTCTAATAACCTATACTTTTAATAAAATTGAGAAAAATATCAATAATTATTCCTTGGAGTTGTTTTTTGCCTTAGTTGTAGTGCCCTACTAGTTAACACTACAAATACCAAAACTAACTAACTATTTTTAAAAATAAAACCATGAAAATAGAAAAGAACAAAAATAAAATTTTGTGGATGAATTTCTATCCATGCCTTAACATGTGCAACCTTGTATACCACCAAGACATCAATAGATTAGTAGCTTTAGATGTGAACCTCCCCTCTATGAGGTGGCATCATCAATCATGATATTATATATCGTAATATACATATACCCATGGTGATAGGATATGGATAAATAACATAATTAATATAAACCAAACTACATCTATATCAAATCATTACAACACCTCCACTGTGTACATCCTTTCTTAAGGAGGTCCCTAAAACTCTTATCTCCAATACCCAATATAATCTATGTTTTTTTTAAAGACACTTGAACTATTTATGTATGGTAGACTTAAAGGAGGTTCTCTGAATCTCCTTTATTTACAAGCTACCATTAAATCCATGTCCATTTGATGTGAACAAGAACCATGAATTCTAGGGTGCATGGGGAGAGACTATGGTACCCTCATCCCAGGATGGATAAGTTGTACACTACGGTCACACTATCTTTCCATAATCCTCTACAAATGTAATCAACTTAAGAATATATAATAAAACACATACTAATAATCATCCAAAATCAAGGATGAAAAAAAGGATTACCTTGGTTATGTGATCCAATTTCAACAATTTAGACCACCTAAAATCTTTACCATGCTTTTCTCCTTTAAACCTCCAATTACCTAAGAAATACTAGCAATATAAAGAGTTCAAATAATTTGTAGAGCTTGTGCCTAAGTGGGTCAATCATAACAAGATAACAATAAACCATCAAGATGATACTATTTCACCCCATATCAAACTTTTATAGTTTTATTTCATTATATTTTCACTAAAAAGACATCCCCTTTGTTTTTTGGAGCTTTTTATCAAAATAATCACAATGGTTTGGCATAAAATCATAAATTATCCAATGCATATCTTGCCACATTTGTGAGAACCAAAAATATAAATCTTAGTCAAATATGGTATAAGGTATTTATATATCTACATGAAAAGTGAAATAAAATCCAAAAGACTATTCTACTTTCTTGCCTCAAGGAGAAGTCAAATATGAGATAGAACATAATGAGTTTGGTGAAAGTATTGAGTTTTTATCAGTTCTGGTATTCAATAGTGTTTCAAGATGTTTTGGGTTTGGCTAATATGCATTTTGAATCTTAGTTTTTTCCTTCTTTGTAGTATCACAATTATGCTAATCATCATACTTGCTTTAACATACCTACAAAATCCAATGCTTCACTTAGGGCTTTAATATGATATAAGGTGGAATCTACTAAAATCCTCTTCAACATTTTTGGAGCCAATGGATTTATTGATATAATTCTTCCTTAATGGCATGATAGAGAGGGTATAATGTGCCTTTCTAGGTCTAAAATTTTGTATTTTCATTAGGCTTAAAAGTAAATCATTGTTCATTACATATTTAAAACAAATGTAGACAAGAGCATTTGGTTTTTTCATGTTGTGCTTATTTTCTTTTAATTTTAATAACTTTTATTGTAATGGACACACTTGTCTATACTTCATTTTGTCAAAAGGTAATGGGTTTTTATAACAAAACTATTTTCTACTCCATATTTTACTTTTTTGTTGTTCTTAATTTAATGGAGGGTGGAAAAGATAATCCCAATGTTGTTGTATGGGTTATACCTTTTATAGAATAGAATGGAATATGCATGACCAAAGTAGTCCATATGAGTTGTAGGTAATCATGAATGTTGGAAAGTCTAGGGCCAACTAACAACAATGTGGGTTAGAATTAGTCCTATACAAATACCAATAAGCAACAAGAATTAGTTTTGCAAGGCAATATTCAAGTGTTGATTTCTAAAGAAGGTAACAACGGCATTAAAGTTAAAAATACACAAATAAACAAGTCAAAGGAATGGGATTTTCTATTGTCCTTGAGCAAGATAAATTTCACTCATGATTTAATGAAATGAATTTTGGAGGATGTAAAAGTGGATTTTAATATGGATTTAAAGGATCAAACTAGCTATCCAAAATAAAATTTTTGTTGATAAAGACAACACTCCCACCTCCTTGGATATTCATGGACACATAAAAACTCAAGTTACTTATGACTGTCAACAATGTATATTTTGAACTCAACAAGGATCAAAGAATAATTGAATATATTCACATTTCTACCTTTAAGAATTGGTCGAGTCTTGATTAGAGATAATAGATGGATTGATCGAACTTCTACTAAAATATGTGGATTTTCCTCATGATTTTAAACCCATCCAGTACTTCTTAGAGTATTAGCATAATTTTGATGATGCTTCAACATTGGTTGGGATAGAAATTAACTCAATGTTAGTTTAGGCCTTAATGTTACTAAAATTGTTGTGATCACTAGGATGGCAATTGGTTATTGATAGTAGTTGGTTGTTTTAGTTAGATCAATAGTTTATCTTTCCATTGCAAGATCTGCAAACTAACCTGTGCTATTATTTATGAGGAAATTTTTATTTTATAGCATATGGTTTTATGGGTGAAGAAAAGCATTTAAAGTCCTTTAGTTGTATGTGTTGTAACTTAAAACCTTAGTTACATGACATTCCGTTAAATATGACTTGTGGTTTCATGATTATATAATGGATGGTTATGAAAGGAATCTAAGTTAAGGAAAAACAAATTGCCATTTGTGATTTACATTTAGAGGTAATAATACCTTGATCTTAACAAGAGGAAACATTATAGCCATTCATGATTTGATATTACATCTTAAGTATGCAGAACTTTGTATATACCCAAAATTAGATACTAGATTATGAAATAACAACATTAAAAAACAATAGACCCTTGACTTTTCCTATATAGATAAGTAAATACATTTTTATATGTACATATGTAAAAAAATTGTTCAAATGAAAATGAAAGACATTATATTTCCCACAAGATTAAGCCTCATATGTAATTGATTCTTTGAGGACAAGCATGCTCACCTAGGATGAGTCAATTATAAAAGAGTATAGACAATAGTCTAATGAATATAAAAAATATCGAAAACATGAACGAATATTGAAAAATATAACTTGAGTCCTTAAGAAAAAATGTTATGATAAAAATAACTTTGAAAAAAAAGAATTATCAAATAATAAAATGACTTTTGGGCCCATTGTCATTCATCCCCTTTATGAGAAGCATCTTTAAATATGTTTAAAAGCCTTCATGAATATCCTACTAAATAATTTTTAGTAATGCTCACTAAAATGTAAAGCATTAGATATCAAATATTGTAAAGGAATCTGCAATTGTTTGCATTGTATCTTCCATGCTTTTCCAACGTCGTTCAAGTGTTCCTACTTCAAGTGTATAATATTTTCCTGGCATAAATAATAGGAACTTGATTAGGAGGATGAAGTAAAATAATATACTATCAAGTTTTGAAACATGAGTCGTGGAATTTGTAATGAAAGTGAAGTAGATCTAAAACTATTCATTAACATGAATACCAAACAAATTTAAAACTTCATCCTAAAGCATTTAAGTTGTTTTCCTATCAAACTAAATGAAATTTAAATAAGGTACATCTATAATAATTATAAAGACAATTTTACCGTAAAAATATTACAAACAAAAATGTACTAATGTCATTTATTGAAAGGACATTACACATTTTTATTAGCACAAAATTCTACTCAAAAGACATTCAATGTACCTACAAGGAAGAATTTCAATCATATGATAAGGAACCATTGGTTGTTAATCATATCCATCAATACATAAAGTCCAAGGTATTGTCAAATGGGGGAGTCAATCCTCACTTCTAATTTGATTAAGAAGGTCCCCCAATTCTAGCCTTTCAACTATTTATTGGATGAAGGGCCCATGGCTCCCTCTAACCTCTATTTAGGTTGGATCCCCACTATTCTTATTTATTCCTACTCTAGTTGCATGAAATTAGAGCGCATGAAAGTAAATTTTGAAGTTAAGGGGCGAGGGATTGAAACTCACTTCTAATTTGATTAATAAGGTGCCCCAATTCTAGACTTTCAACTATTAATTGGGTGAAGGCCTCATGGCACCCTCCAACCTCTAGATTTAGGCTAGCTTCCCATTACCCTTATTGATTCCTACTCTCGTTACATGAAATTAAAGCGCATTAAAGTAAATTTTGAAGTTTAAGGGGCGAGGGGTTGAAATAAAAATACGGTCATAACCGTAGCAAGCATATAATCAATCAACACACGAGAATCCCAATAACAACAATGTTCCCATTTATCAAGTATGAAATTCTAGAGCAAATGACAAGATCAACAAAAGGGTTGTACCTCAATCACCATGCATTCTAAACCATAGAAGGATAATTCCACTGATAGAAAGCAAAAAACTTGCCAATTTCTCACCAATTTTGTGAGATACAAAGCACAATGTGGGTTTCACAAATCAGCTCTTAATTCTCATGGTCAAAGGATATTTACAATGGAGCCCATGGCTCCTATTTATAGTAAGAGTTTACCCTTAAGTTACCCAAGGTGAGAAACTACTAATCCAAGTAAAACTTTGGGGACATGTCTAACAAAATGATGCACCTCAAATGTTACATTCCTCAAAATATGCCTCTAGTAGGCTTGGATTCTAAAATTAGTTATGGTGCCACTACATGCTAAATTGTCGCTCTCCAAAGATTATCCTCAAAATCTGCACCTTTCTTTTTAACCCTCCATAGTCTAGCGAGTGATTCACCCTAGGACGCAATTGAATTGATTCACTTTCATAGTGAATCACTAGTTGATCTTCAGCGGATTTGTTCCTATAAGTTCAATCAATCCATGTTGCAAATGGATCACTTCTAAACCAATTGACACTTATTGAGCATATCAGCACTTGTATTGTACTTACTCAAAATTTGAAGGGTTTTGGAAGGCATTGCTAGGCTGATTGCATTGTTTTATACTCTCCCAAAATGGTGAATTCCAAAGTAATGACTATGCCATACATTTTTGGTAGCTTCGTGGGATGCCAAAGTCAACTGAGGAGAAATCCTAGATCCTTTACTTATCCTTGGGCACAAGGTCACCAAAATTGGGATCTGTTGGTCAAATATCTACCTAATCAACAAACACTGTGTTTGTGCGCCCTAGATACGACCAACATTGAAAGGCCGGAGGAAAGAGATGTCCTCTGTGTCAATCTCTAGAGAGGGCTGGTTCCCGAACTAAATCCTACACTGATAGAAGACTAGGGATGCAGGAAAGAAATTGAAAAGATGCGGAAAGAAATGGGGAATATGGCCACAGGCCGAAGTGCAGGATTCGGGGCAGACTAACAGCAAGAAAACTACCTAGACATAAAATAGCATTTACCAAAGGGAAAAGCAACATAATTTACTTGTAAGCTTGTAATAATAACCTCCAGAATCATACTCCAGCATTCACTCTCTCACTAGCAACATTTAAATCCAAATGCAGAATTTAAATCTAGCAACAAACACGATACATGAAAGTAAAATAGAAGCACAAGGTACAAAAGGAAATTATACACAAGACTACTTGTTAATTCAAAAGCCTGATGCCTTGTATTAATGCAGAGAACTTGGAGAGTTTTCTCACAAAGTGTCTAACCTCCTTTTATAATGGAAATTTGATTAGTATTTATAGAGGATTTCGCCTCTTTCATTAAATGCATAAGAGAACAAAATGACCAGGGATCAGGAACAAAAACAAGAAAATTCCTCCTTGGAATCATGGAAAATTTACTCCTTTTAGCACAATGATCCTTCTTTTAGGGAACAACTTCCAGAAAATCAACTCCTCAGGTGTCGGTGCATAGATAATTAAGACGTTATCGAATATTTCGGGAACGCCTCAATGCTTTGGAAACCAAGAAGATTCTTCTATCCTTCTTATTCAGCTTCTCCTATGCTCGGGATCCACAATACGGGTTACTCAATGCCACCATTATTTAATGCTCACAAATCTGGCGCTCTTGAAATTTTGACCATAGTCCTTGCCCCATAATTGCATTCGCCTCAAAAAACTGCCTCATCTAATTTTTCTTTGTGCGCACGCGAGCCTTCTTTGAAAACGCGTTCGCCCTTCAACCAATACAAACGTGACATTGTTTCATTTTCATGGTTCGTTCGCCCATGGGAGGGGCGAACGGGATGTTCGCCCCTCAACTGGGGCGAACACAAATTGAAGCTTATTTCGGGAAAACATGATTATTCTCCGCTACGAGGCGTGTTCGCCCATGGAAGGGGCAAATGATACGTTCGCCCCACCAGAGGGGTGAACGCGAACGTTTTATCTCTACTCATTCTTTTGCATTCTTCATGGAATTTTCGTTCGTCCTTCCAAAGGGCGACTGGGGCATTCGCCCCAGCTTTGGGGTGAACGTGAATACATTTTCAAGCTTTTCAAATTTTCACTTAGGCCCATCATTATTTTTTGTCTTTCACAAGTTTACAGACGCCTTCATTTTTAATGTATCCATAATCCAAATCTTGAAGGAAGTTTATAAAATACTTCTAACATCAATGCAAAAACAAATACAACACATGTAAATAAATCAAGAACATATGAAATTGTCTTCGAAATGATGTCACCATGTACAATCAAAACATTGCATCAAAAATATTCCAACAAAATTCCCAATGTGGCAAAATGCATAAGTGCCAACATTTCTGGCGACTCATGGGGTATCCAGCTCAAATGGATGCAAGCGATCCCAGACCTTTATTCATTGGACAATAGGGTCTTTAGCTGGCGCCTTCACCGATGCTTTAGACATCTTCCGACGCGCCTCTTCTTCTGCACGCTCTTGCTCTTCTGCTTCTGCTACAACCCGGAGTACTTCAGCGCGCTCGGCCTCCGCTGTTGCCTTTTCTATTGCTGCACAATCCGCCACTGCCTGTTCCTCTTGCTCCCGAATGGTTTCAGAAATAACCTCATAGGCACGGACTGCGTCCTTCCAAGCATGAGTAGTGAACAAGCAGGGAACACTGAGTGACTCATAGACGAAATGAAGATTTTGCACATCTATCAAACTGAGATGTTTCGCCCTTTAAGCCAACTCATATAATGATAGTTCTAAGCGCATATATTTTTGCATCAAGGGTAACACTTGCGCTTCAGCAAGAGGCTCTTCCCAAGTATCAATTTCAGAAGTATCTTCAATAAATTTCTTTCAGAGTGCTTCCAGTTGTTCCATCGGAATAGGTTCTCCCCAATCATCCACAAAGGTCGGAAAGCTCAACTCATCGATAGTTTGAAAATGGGTCATGGAAATATTATGCTCGCGCTTGATGACGTTGAGGATGGCCCACCCCTCCCTTACCAGGTCCATGCGCCGAAAGTAACTACACAATGTTATTTTTGCCTTAGACCAAGCGTAGTCCATATCACTGAGGGGGCAAATGTACAAATTAGTATTCATCAAAGCTTGTATTTTGACGACCATCTCCATATAGGGCAACAACATCTCCTGTGTATTATCAATTAATTGTTGCCCCTGCTGAATTTGCATCCGCGCTTCCCACAAATATTGTAGCACTTTGATAGCGTGCGCGACCAACTTTTCGTAGTTTTGAGCAGAGAGGAGGCGAGCTCCTTTGACGTTGTCACGTGAAAATCTTGTGGCCTGTGCTACCTTCTCCAACTGCTTCTTCATTTCTTCTAGTTGTTGAAGTTTATGCATCTCAATCCGGGCAGCATCGCGCTCCTTCAAGTGCACTTTGACCTAGTTGCGCAAATAATCATTCTCCGTGGTTGTCTTCTCTTCTTTGGCTCTGCTTTTCGCCGGGGCGTTTTCGAGCTCGATTATCTTATTCTCATTTTCAAAATATTTTTGCTTGAAGTGCTCGCCATGTAGGTATACTGAGGTCATGTCTGCTTGAATGTTGCCCATTTTCTCTACCGGATCAATCCGTGTGAGATCTTTTGTTATAGTTTTGGAAATGAGATCACCCGGCAGCAACTCCTTGGGGTTTCTGGACCAATGACATGATTGTAGTAATGTGGGCCTCCTTCGCAATGGGATCAAAGGCAACCTTCTTTATCGGTCGATCTGGAGCCAAGGCCTCTTTGTGCCGCATACTCTTCAACCACTGCGAAGAGCTCAGATGTGCCCAATTGATATTTTCTATGCCAGGCTGTTTACGGGCCACCTGTACATTAGGAACTGTCTACAGCTCCAAAAACGAGGTGAAAGGAACCAAAACCTCTGAGCGACTAGGCCCAGCGGAAGCGGATGACACAGTTAGAAGAGGTGGAATAGAAACTGAGGGAGGAAGGGAGATGGCAGACTTAGTCGAGGATGTAGGTTCAGCTGCAGTTACACTTACCCTGGGAGGAGCTTGCGTACTTACAACTTCAATGGTGGAAGTGGTGGTAGTTGAGGCGGAAGGACACGAAAAAGGATTCGACCCTGATGCGAAAGAACTGAAAGAAACAGAAGACGAAGGAACATGAATAGAGGAAGGAGCAGCAATGACTTCGGGGATGGAAGAAGATGAAATAGAAACGGATGTGGAGGGCATACCAAAGGGTGGAGAAACAGAAACTGGGGGAGATGAGAATGGAACATATGGAAGTGGGACAAAAACCACTACTTGCTCCAAGAAAAAAGGAAGAAAGAACGTACCTTCGGGCGCAAGCGTCGTGTGCTGAGGAGATGGGGGTGGCTACGAAACTGCTTCCTCCTGTACTTTCGCCCTTTCGCTAATGTCCAGAGTCCCTTCATCCATAATTTCTACATGGGAACTCTCTGACTGCTGTTCTTCTGCTAGTTGTTGGGCCATCGAAAAAAGTTGCGTGATTGTGGTCAGGAGCTCCTCAACAGGTGAAGGGTTCACAACTGGCACACTAACAACTGCAAAAACCGTTACAACTGAAACTGTAGAAACCATAACAACTGAAGCCACAGGGACCTCAATAGTATAATTCGTAGCCGTGCTTGTTCAGGCCTTTTCTTCGCCTTTGGAAATGGAGGTGCCATCGGCTGTTTTTGCTTTTCGGGCGCAAGCACCTCTTCTTATCGTCGCTTTGCTCGTTGAGACCTTTTAAAAAAGTATTGTTGTTTTTCCTCCCCCGGGGTCTCATCTTCAATCGTTGGGCGCTCCTGTTCAGCCTCGCCTTCGTCACTGTCAGACTGCTGAAAACTCTGCGGCAACATATTGGCGAAGGCAACGGATTGATCTGAGTCCATAAACTCATCATAAGCATCTGTAAATTTCTCATCCAATTTCAACCCATAAGAAGTGTATGGCTTGTCATGATGAATGCGCATAATCCACCAGTTCATTATTTTCTCTTCGGTCCATTCAGGTTCAGCCTCTTTAACAGAACTGAACAAACCCGATGGAGGAATTTGGGCCTTATTCCTGGCTAGATTATACTCTGCCTCTTGCTCATAACAGTCGTGCCATGGCAGGAGGGAGGTAATTTTTTCAATATGCTAGTTCATATCTAGCCCATCAAAATTGTTTCTCCTTTTCTGGATATCGGGCCGAGGACAACAATGAAACGACTTAGCCTTCACGATAGCTAAGAACTTTCCTAGAGGATCATACTGCCAGCGTTGTGGAAGTTCAATTAAGCCCAAGTCCTGCAGCGCCAATGTCAAGAGCCTATTTTACCCAACTTGGCCGACCTCTATGCTTCCAAACTTGAAAGGCATGTTGCAGGTGGTCTTCTTTCCACGCCCGGCTCCATATATGTCATTCATGTGATCTGTTTGGTGCACGACCTCCATAGCGAACATATGCTCCATGGAAAAATATGGTAACAAAAATGGCTTACCCGTGAAGCCAAAAATTCGCACAACTACGCCCTGGGTAAGCAGAAAAATATCACCCTTTTCTTTTGTGACGACTGCATCCTTCAAATCCCGTGACCCTCTCTCATAGGTACCGCAAAGTAATTCAATTGTCGGCCCCAAAAACCAGCTATTAAAACTGTACACCGACTCCCTCCTTGACAAAACTGGAGTCCACATATACACTGGCAAGGGCTCATTCTTTTTGCTCACTTGTGTCACTGCGATAAATGAGAAACGATGTTGCAACTGGAAAAAGAAAAACCAAACTAAAAACGATATGTGCCAAAACGATCTGGATTCCCTGGTTTGCATTTTCTCCAACTGAAAATTTATCCTTTGGGAGATGAAATCAGCTCAATCAAGGAAAATAGGGTTGTCGCCTTGCCTCATGGCAGAGGGAGAATAAAATTCAACTTTACAAATGCACTGAGCAACAACCGCCTACCGCTTATGCACAGTTTCATCCGAAGGCAACCCAGCGGCCCAAGACAACATGGAATATATATCTTGGCTTTTTGAATTCTGAGAGCGGATTCGGCAAATTAGGGAATTACCCCATCTGTGACTCCTTAACAAGTTGTGTCTTCATAAATTGGTGCATGGTTACAGTGGAGACGTATCTGTCCTCTTGTTCGTCAGTGTGTATTTTCTTATTAACTGCGTGAGGGGCCTTCAACCCACATGCAAAAGCCTCTCGAATTTCATCCGGAGTAATAGTAAACAAGATCTCCCTCTTGGCATTTCAGATAGCTTTAGTAAATGGGTCATAGAATTGGGCAATAAGCTGCACCAGCTCAGGGCACAGATGGACGGGCGAGCACAAGTACCAGGACAACTACGAATTGTAGGGAACTATGAGCCAGCTACTATAAGATACGCCTTGACTCACCGCAGCTTCTACATCTTGCCTAAATCTTTCAATCCCTTTGTGCGTAATTAGGCAGTCTCCAATCTCTGCCATAGTGTCTTCATACGGGTCCAAGTCTACATAATCGTTCTTTCGAGCCTTTTTAGCTCTAGAGCCTTTCTCCTTCTAGGCTCTACGGCCTTTGTGACGTCCTTGGATTCTTTGTT
The DNA here is from genome assembly GCA_028583015.1 of Wollemia nobilis. Classification (NCBI taxonomy): domain Eukaryota; kingdom Viridiplantae; phylum Streptophyta; class Pinopsida; order Araucariales; family Araucariaceae; genus Wollemia; species Wollemia nobilis. The sequence goes on from JAQPPZ010000188.1 coordinate 548,805, forward strand.
GTGCTTCCCCATTTCTCTTCTTTTTCTGACAAACTGACTGAACAAACTCTGAAATTCGCTACTGAGGAACTTCTGAAACTTTATGTAGCTAAAATGGAAGACGCAGCGCAGAAAATTTTTAAAATAAAAACCAATTGTAAACTACGACCTTTTACCTGTCTATTTTTATAGGCCCCCCCGAAATCTGCCGCGGTAAATGCGAAATTAATTGTAAGCACTCGCAGGGAAAACTGTCATCGAGCTGCTAGCACAGCACCATTTTCAATGTCTCAACAATTTCGTCCTTCGATTCGTTGTCGAATCCTGCTAAAAAAATGTGCCCTGCTTGCTGCACAATTTTATTGTAAATCTTGCCCTGGTGCTTGAAGCTTACTGGGGAAGCTAAACTGGCCGCTCAATAGCCAATCATTCAATATTCGTTGCTTCCTTGGAAAAAAAAATTCAGCACATCCCACGTTTTGAATTTAATGTCCTACTAGCGCTTTCGCCTTCTGATTGCTGACACGTAACCTAGGGGCGCATTTCATTATGCAACATGCCTCTGAAACCGCTGCAATTATTTTCTCCTTCGGTAAAATTACTTTGGGCGCGACAACAGCTTAATCCTTTCCTAACGATTTTGAAATCGAGGCGAAAGCGTCATGCTTATGTTTGATTCGGGCGCCCTTGATTTGAAAACTTCATGGCGAGTATCTTCCCTTTAAATAAAACTTTGTCTGCTTTTTTGCATGTGCATTAAAAATCAGATGCTCTTCTAAAAATGACTTTAAGGCTACTTTTTCCCCCTTTTTTTTTTTTAAAAGCGCTTTTAAAAGCTTAAACATAAAAAGCATGCGCTTTTAATTTTAAAATAATGCAAAATCAACACTTCGTCGCCTTTCCAAACGCGTTCGCCCGATGTCAATCACATGCTCATTGTCGCCGAACCTGAGATAAGAGTAAGTTCGCCCCCCATAAAATAATCGGCCAGACTTTAGTTCACCAGAGGCGAACGCGTTTCGCACAACATATTACTTGCTCCTATGAGGATGTCTTTTCGGGCGAAAGGAAAGGTTTGCTTTTCGTGCCATTCTTAATTGCCTTGAAAATTCCTTTGAACTTTTCTTCTTTTCTTTTTCTTTCTTTTTTTTTATTTATATACACTTGTATCAACAAACATAAACAACAACATTCCAAAAGGGATATTTACATATGTACAGAATGGTATCTTACCGAAATGTCAACATGAAATATAGGCCTTCAAATTAAGACCATTCACATGAATGGGGAGATCATGACCCTCCATATCACACAGATGGTAAGCATTTGCTGAATTCACCGCGGAGATCTGAAAAGGTCCCTCCCATATGGCGTCAAACTTGTGGTGATTCCCTGGCTTAGACTTCTTCTCATTCCATTTTAAAACTAGATCTCCTACCTTGAAACTTCGGATGGTTGTTTTCTTTCCAAACCACTTCCTCATCTCTTTAGTGTGCTCAGCAAAAACCTGGTGAGATTGTTCCCTATTCTCTTCCATTTGCAGCAACTATGCCAACCTTGCACTCATAGGATCATATTCTTCATTCTCATCCTAGAAAAACTGCAATGTTTGAAGTACTGGAAGCTCAATATGTGTGGGGAGAACAACCTCTTTCCCATAAACCAAAGCATACGGGGAAGTCTTGATAGATTTCTTTACTGAGATTCGATCAACCCAAAGTGCTTGATTCAATAACAAATGCCAACTCCTCTTGTTACTACCCATTATTCTTTTCAAGATTCGTAGCAAATTCTTGTTGGTGGATTCGGCCAATCCATTCCCTTGTAGGTAATAGTTGGACGATGTCTTCAAATAGATGTTGTAGTTGCTAGCAAACTTCATAATTTTTTCCCCAATGAATGGAGTGCCATTGTCAGCCACAATAGAATCTGGTATGCCAAATCAAGTAATGAGCCCCTTAAGAAAGGAGATAACAGTAGCTTGATAGGCCTTCTTAGTGGGAATAGCCTCTACCCATCTGGTGAAATAATCTATCACCGTTCGGGATATACTTGTGTTCTGCAGAAGAATGTGGATCAATGACGCTAATGAAATCAAGACCCCATTACTGAAAAGGTGCTTCCACCTGGATTGGACGTAAAGGCAATGCTCCTTTCCTAATTCTACCAACATATCATTGACAACTATCACATTGCTGACTTATTCTATGAGCGTCGACGAACAGAGTAGGCCAATAATAACCCGCTCGAATAATTTTTAAATCCATGGGTCTGCCTGCATAATGGCCTCTAGATAGCCCATAATGAAACTCCTTCAAAACCTTATCTTTTTCATACGCTCTTACACACCTGAGTAGAAATCCATCGATGTTCTTGAAATATAATCCATTAGGCAACAACACATATTTGAGTGCTTGCAGCCTGAACCTTCGACGCTGCGATGCGTCAAGGTGAAATGAACATCTTCCAAAAGCAAAGTACTCAATTAATTCTTTTGTCCAATCTCTGTCGCCTATATCTTGACGGTTTGCACAAATTCTTTCATCAACATTTTCATCTTGCACTGCATCAAGTGTTTCGGCAATAGCACTTTTAGCCAATTCCTGACATAAGGCTCGCCCACGAACTAATTTTGTTGGTTGAATTTCTACGTCATACTCTTGGATATTTGAGACCCAACCTGCCCTTTTATCACCTAGTTCGCCTTGAAGTATGAAGTTCCGAACATCAGGATGAATGACATTACAGTCTTAATTTGAGAAAAAAAATGCCAAAACTTTTTTAATGATTTCATCACCACGTAGACCTGCTTTTCTATAAAATTATACTTCTAATGTGGTGCAATAACTTGACTCAAGAAAGTGATCGACTTCTCTTCTCCATCATCTTGTTTTTGTGTCAACACAACAACATAGCTTTCTTGCTCCCCTACTACGTAGAGGATGAAATCCTTTGAGTAGTCAGGATTAATTAAAACTGGAGCTTGTGTAATTATTTCTTTAATTTCTTGAAAATCTCATCTCTTGACTTCCGTCCATTTAAACTCAACATTCTTTTTCAAAAGCTCGGTCATGGGTTTCACAACTTGGGCGAAATCAGCAATAAATTTGCGGATGAAATTTATTTGACCAAAGAATGACTGCAAGTCTTTCTTATTAGCAGGTAGTGGAAATTTCATGAGCGCTTCAGCTCTAGTAGGATCAATCGCTAACCCCTCCTATGAGATCACATGACCCAACAGTTTCCCTTCTTTAACAACAAAGATCGACTTCTTTAGATTTATGGAAATCCTGAACTCACGAGACTTCTCAAACACTTGCCTTAGATGAGCAACATGGTCTTCTCTGCGATGCAAAAACACAGTCATATCATCAAGATATATTACAATAATTCTATTTAATAACTCACCAAAGACAACGTCCATAGCTCTCTGGAAGGTAGCATCGACGTTCGAGAGCCCAAAGGGCATCCGTTGGTAGGCAAATGTGCCCCACTTAGTAGTGAATGTTGTTTTGTATTGATCCTCGTCCTTCACCCAAATTTGATTATATCTAGAGAAACCATCTAACAATGAGAATCTCTGGGCACCAGCAACCACATGAAGAATCTGATCGATCTAGGGCAGAGGGTAGTGGTCCTTAAGCGATGCCTAGTTTAGGTTGCGAAAATCAACACATAACCGTATATCTCCATTTTTCTTCCTTACTGGGACCAGATTTGCCACCCATGTTGAGTGCTTGATTGGGTAGATTATCTTTGCCTCTAACATTTTCAACAATTCTACCTTCATGAGCACTTCGATCTTGGGATTAACAGGACGTTGCTTCTGCCAAAAAGGCTTAACTCCCTCCTGCAACTCTATGGTATGCTGGATCACATTCTTGTCATATCCTTTCAAATCTTGGTAACTCCATGCTACAATGTCGGGGTATTCATAACACAAGTTCTTAATACCCTCGAGTTCTTTAGGGATACAATCAGTCCCGATCTTAATAATATTTTTTGGTTCCAATTGTAGTTCCTTGTATTCCTTGGAGTCTACCTTGATTCTATGTTTTTTTGCCCGATCATTTTGATCAAATAAACTCTCCAATGAAATCAAACCTCTGGGAATGTGATTATTTTTTAATTGGATCATCCCTTCCTTCTCTTCCTCAACAAGTATTCTATCATCTATGCTAGCGACTTCTCTGAGCAGAAAGTTGACTATTTATTCATCATTGTCAAATACTTGCCAATAAAGATTCTTATCTGGGACTGAAGGTCTATAAATCACTCTGACCATCTTGGGCTTTCGGACTACTTGTTCTACGGGAGAATAATTTGCACCCAGGGAAGCCAAAACATCTGCATGTTTATTTTGCTCTCGAGGAATCACCTGAATGTTCAAAGTTGTGAAAGCTTCAAACAAATCCTAAACCCTATTGCGATAGGCTTTCAAGTAATGTTGCTTTGATACACACCTATTAGTGGTTTTATTGACAATAAGCTCAGAGTCGCCAAAAATTTGCAATTGCTTAATTCCCAACTTTTAGCTTTTTTCAACCCAAGGCACAATGCTTTGTACTCATCTGCATTATTCGTACAACTCCAAGTCAACCTATAAGAATAGGTCTTCTGTAATCCTTTAGGGGAAACCAATACAACACCAGCTCTTGCGCCATTCTTACATCTAGCACCATCAAAATACAATTTCCATAACTGGTCAGCATCAGAATCTTGAGAATCAAGAGCCTTTTCTTCAGTCTGTTCGGGCTTAGTTATTGTATAACAACCCAGATCAGTCCCTATTATTGCATTGAAAATTGTGAGAAAAAACTCATATTCCAGGCGAAGCTCACCTAATGCTTCTTCTACTAAATCAACTTCTTCCAATTCTTCAGTCATCATGTTTACTGCACCTGGATTCTGCTCTTCCTCTTCCAACCTTTCAATATGAAAAGGCGAAGGCTTTTCATTATGGATATGAATTCTTTTCCCTTTGAATGGTATTTCCAAATGCGAATAATCCAAGGAAAGGTATCCTCCCAGTTTAGCTGTGAACTCCCTTGAGAGGCACATGCTGAAGTACGGCTCCAGGTCAACTACTACTACTTCCTGGATAATAGTGATTTATGGCATACTATGGAGAACAATGGGAATATCCTTGATCACCCCTACTGTTTTGATCGGAGTACCATCCAGCTACAACACTCCTGGGCTACTTCTTGTATACTCCATCCCCATCACTTCACATACTACCTTTGGCATGATAGTAGTGGCAGCACCAGAGTCAATCATACAATTATGTACAATCCATCCTTCCATCCTGAGTGATAGATAAAATGGGGGAGGCCTGTTTTTCCCTATAGCATAAGTAGGCAACATTTGTACTAAGATTGTTTGGGAATGATCTCTCTTTTGGTCTTTGGCAGTCTTCAAGGATTCTTGCAACAAATAAATTTGTCCCGATAGCTATAGCGCATCATATAAACTAACCTTTGTTGGGATCTTCTTCATCTCCTCTACAATGTTGTAGCATGGGACAACCGAAACCTTTTCTTCTAGAGCCCGTTCGTATTTGTCCTGATGCTGTTGAGTAGCTTCTACTTTGTCTTTTTGTCAACGATCGGTACTTAAGTCGCTCCTTAGCTTGCTCCTTTGTTTCATTCGGAGCTTGAGCGGCTGCCGCAGGTTGCAAAGTTGATGGCTTAGTCTGTGCCTTATCTTGAGCTTGCCTAGGCAACGAATCTTTTAACTTGAAAAAATCTTGTTCCTTAGTTTTTACACCAAGAGCTTTTGTTGGAGGCGGTCGTTTTTCATCTTGTATCTTTGGTTCCGCAAGCACCTTCAATGGTTCAAGCTCCGCTGGATCGACAGTCATCAGTTTTTTCCCAGACCTTGTGAGGACTGAAACTTGCTCCAGAGACGACATCATGCAATTATGATCAACTTCTCGAATCATATTGACTTGTCCACCCACAAAACTTTCCACTAGTGTTTGGACATAATTCATATGCACCATATAGGTATCTTCTCCATGAGGATAATTGCACGTCGAACACCAATATGCCTTTTCTATTGCGCTAGCTTCCTCATTTACTTGCACGGTTGTGTTCTTCTCTGGTCCTCTGCTGGTAGAAGCTTGTTCTCGGGTGATAGGTGGAGTTTGAAATCTTCGTGATCGGAATTCAGCCTCCGCTTGCTTCTTCCTTACCATTGTAAGCTCATTCGATATTGTCCTCAAGGCTGCATTATTGGACTTTACTTCTTGCAATAAGGTCGTAAGAGGATCGGGTTGAGATGATGTAGTGGGTGCTGGAAAAGGCAAAGGCATCGGTGGCACAGGTAGTGGTAATGGAGTCGAAGGTGCTAGTAATGTTGGAAAAGGAATAGATGAAGGTTGTTGGGGTACTGATGGAGTAGGTAACTATGGAAAACTTGGAGCTGACTGTTGTGGTGCAGGGATAGGGGCGATCTGAGGAGGACCCAAGTTCCATGAAGGGACTGGGTACATGGATGGCATGGGTTGCAAAAATGAGCTTGAATACAGATACTACGGAAGGTCAGGGAGGATAGGCATAGTCACTTTTGGAGGAAGCCTTCCTACGGCAATCAAATCAGATTCAGCCTTTTGAGCCTGTGTATACAGGTCTGGAAACGTAGTCACATTGGCCTGTCGCATAGCCATGCCAATTTCAGTGTTAAACACCCTAATATAATAAAATGTAGCTTGCTCATGTGTGGGCCACAAACCATTAGGGACTCTTTACCAGCTTCGTGCAAAGCGGACATTAAAATCCATGATCTCCTCTTACGGATGTCTTTGAATCGTTGTGAACTGGTGCAACAAAGAGTATGGATCAACTTGTTCATGAAATTTTTTTATTAATAATTTTGCCAACTGATCCCATGAAGTAATAGTGCTTGGTTGCAGTGATTGATACCAATACAACAGTTTTCCTCTCAATGACAAGACCAACAATTTTATCATTACATCTTCGTCTATTATGTCGTGAATTTTCGCCAAAGTAGCTACATCTTGGATATGCTCATACGCAGTTTTTCTAGTACCATCATAAGTAGGCAAGGCCTTCAAAGCGGCTTGAGGCACTGGATTTTGCACTTGCAATTTCAAGGCTCCTGAGCTATTCCATGTTGGGAACTGCCTTGGTGGCTGTTGTTGATGTGGTGGAGGATTTTGAGCCATATGGACTAGAATATGAGGTGTAGGTTGAGGAACACTAGTGGTTGTATGAGGTGGAGGTTGGGGAAAGCTGGTTGTAGTACTAATTGGACTTACGAAAGCAGAGAATACACCAACTAATCGTGAGGATGAAACGGATGGTATATGGGATATATGGGGAAGTGAAGATGTACGATGAAAAGTGGCTAGTTGAGGATGTTCTCCTAATATTTGAATATCGAGCTCATAAAACTCAATTTGATGATCTGGATTCTTGGCCTTTGATCTTGTATTCATGAGAGACAAATTTCATTGTTCTCACACTTGGAGATTTCTGGATATAATCGAGTTGCCATATGTTCTAATTATTCAGCAGAAAGGTGAACACCAAACCTAAATACCGTTGGAAGTGGAATCTTTGAGGTCCCATCGGGCGTGCCAAAAATTGTTGGTCAAATATCTACCTAATCAACAAACATTGCGTTTGTGCACCCTAGATACAACCAACATTGAAAGGCCGGAGGAAAGAAATGTCCTCCGTGCCAATCTCCAGAGAGGGTTGGTTCCCAAACTAAATCCTACACTGATAGAAGACTAGGGATGCAGGAAAGAAATTGAAAATATGCAGAAAGAAATGGGAAATATGGCCACAGGTCGAAGTGCAAGATTCTGGGGCAGACTAACAATAGGAAAACTACCCAGGCATAAAATAACATTTACCAAAGGAAAAAGAAGCAGAATTTACTTGTAAGCTTGCAATAATAACCTCCAAAATCATACTCCAGCATTCACTTTCTCACTAGCAATGTTTAAATCCAAATGCAGAATTTAAATCTAGCAGCAAACAAGATACATGAATGTAAAATAGAAGCACACAGTACAGAAGGAAATTATACACAAGACCACTTTGAAAATTTAGAAGCCTGATGCCTTGTATTAATGTAGAGAACTTTGAGAGTTTTCTCGCAAAGTGTCTAACCTCCTTTTACAATGGAAATTTGATTAGTATTTATAGAGGATTTCGCCTCTTTCATTTAATGCATAAGAGAACAAAATGACCAGGAATCAGGAACAAAAACAAGGAAATTCCTCCTTGGAATCATGGAAAATTTACTCCTTTTAGGACAACAATCCTTCTTTTAGGGAACAGCTTCAAAAAATCAACAACTAAGGTGTCGGTGTCGAGATAATTAAGATGTTATTGAATATTTGGGGAACACCTCAATGCTTTGGAAACCAAGAAGATTATTCTATCCTTCTTATTCAGCTTCTCCTATGCTCGGGTTCCACAATACGAGTTACTCAATGCCGCCATTATTTAATGCTCACAAATCTTGCGCTGTTAAAATTTTGACCATAGTCCTTGCCCCAGAATTGCATTTGCCTCAAAAAACTACCTCACCCGATTTTGCTTTGTGCACGCGCGAGCCTTTCTTTGAAAACGCGTTCGTCCTTGGGAAGGCCCTTCAACCAAGGCGAACGTGACATTGTTTCGTTTTCATGGTTCGTTCACCCATGGGAGGGGCGAACGCAAATTGAAACTCATTTCGGGCGAACATGATTATTCTCTGCTACGAGGCGTGTTCGTCCATGGAAGGGGTGAACGACACGTTCGTCTCACCAGAGGAGCGAACGCGAACGTTTTTATCTCTGCTCATTCTTTTGCATTCTTCATGGAATTTTTGTTCGCCCTTCCAAAGGGTGACTGGTGCGTTCGCCCCAGCTTTGGGGCGAACATAAATACATTTTCAAGATTTTCAAATTTTCAATTAGGCCCATCATTATTTTTTGTCTTTCACAAGTTTACAGACGCCTTCATTTTTAATGTATCTATAGTGTGACAAATCCAAATCTTGAAGGAAGTTTATAAAATTCTTCTAACATTAATGCAAAAATAAATGCAACACATGTAAATAAATCAAGAACATATGAAATTGTCTTCGAAATAATGTTGCCATATACAATCAAAACATTGCATCAAAAATCTTCCGACAAAATTCCCAATGTGGCAAAATGCAAAAGTGCCAACAGGATCCTTATTGCAAAATTTTCAAAAATGTGGTTCTTCTTGTTGCATTTCTCATGGCAACAATCTCGACAACTTCTCTCATTCCTCATCACTTGGTAGTTGAATGGAAGCCAATTTTATGTTTCTCCGCGAGATCTTCATATGGGTTTTCACATAACCCATCCTACTTTCCCTTGAGTTCTTGTAGCTTGGCATAGATGGGCTCTAGCTTCTTATTTAATTCAACTAGGTCTCCCAAGTTAGTCTGATCCTTCTCTTTGAACATCACGTCAACAATGTCATCATCGAGGATTTTTCATCTATGGGTCACAAATGTTTGGCAATCCAACGACAACTAACTCCTGAATCTCCTTGATCATCTCCTGTGCTTGGACTTTTAGAGAGGCCAAAGTATATTTGTAAGCTTGTAGGATTCTCTATGCATCTAGGATATTTTGTTAAGTTTCTCAAATATTCCTAGAGAAAAATTAAGATACAAGGGTGTACTCGACATCCTATTATTTCCAAAGGATTAACACACAACACAAACCTTAAAATAAATCATAAAATCGTTAAATGTTATCGACCATTGATATCTTACATCCAAAATTTGTTTTATAATAAGTTATTCGAAAAGTATCCTCCACAAAGTCCAAACAGATTTCTTTGATTAATGTCTTCCCTTACATTCATCCAATTGATCATAATATCTTCCATTTAATCTTTATTGATACAATATACCCTACATAATCAAGAAAGGATGGATAGACTAAGTGTTCTTCTTTACTTTTGGTGTAGCATCTTCAAGGAACTTGACCTCATTTAGGTAAATTCTAGATGTCCACATACTCTTGTGGAATCACTTCAACTCCTAGTAATGTTGCATTAGGAAACTCCTCGTTTTCACATGTGGACCCAATACTTTCATATACCCATGAAAGAACATTTGCATCAATGTGTTATTCCTTGGTTGATATCGAATGTCAAATTTATATTGTTATAAGAGGAGGATCTATCCAACAATCCTTTCTAATAGATTTGGCTTATTGAGATTATATTTTAAGGTGGCATGGTTAGTATCAATGGTAAGATTCTTCCCTAACAAACAACTTCAGAAAACATTGGTTACAAAATTAATGGTTAGAGATTCTATTTTGTGACCATGTAACTCACCTTAGTGTTATTTATTTGCTTCTTGTCAAAGCAAATTGAATGGTCATTCTCGTTGTCATATTGTTGACTCAAAGCGCTCCCAAGTATTGCATTAGAGGCATTTGTGTAGATGATAATGGTTTACTCCAAACTAGGCTCTTTAGAATTGGAGCAATTATCAAGGCCTATTTTAACTCCTCAATGGTTTCCTTGACTTCTTTCCTTGGAACATAAGGAATATCCTTCTTCAAGAACTTTGTTAATGATTGTGCAATATAAATCTCTTGTAATATCCCACGACCTAAGAATGATTGTGATTTGAAAATGACAACCTCTAGTCTTTATAACCTCCTTTGGATCTATTGCAATACTTTGTTAGGAGATAATATAGCCAAACAAAATGCCCTCGGTACATCCAAAGATACACTTAATGTGGTTGAGTCAAGCTCTTTCTTCATTCAACCATGCAAATGGCTTCTCAAGAGAAAACAAGTAATTCACTTTATTCCCATAATATAAATATATATATATAGAATAATTAATTTGTGGATATAAGGTTCAAATACCTTATTCCTGAACCATTTGAAGGATCCAGACACATTACATCATCAAAATGATGGTATTTGATAGGAAAACAACCCCATAAATTGGTAAAAGTTTTCTTCAACTAGTCCTTTTCGGAAATGCAAACTTGGTTGTAACCATAGTATCCATTTGCAAAGCCACATCATTTTTTCCTTGTAATTTCATCCAAAATATGTTCTAAGCAAAGAAGAGGGTATGGGTTCTTATTTGTGGCCTTGTTCAACTTTCAATAATCCACATATCCCCTCAACTTCCCATTCTTCTTCCCAGTGATAACTATGGACACCCAATCCTATTCAATAGCAATATGAAGCTTGTATCAAACAACTTGTTTATCTTTTCTTTGATAAACTTGGTAAACATTGGATTCATGTGATTATGCATTTGCTCCATAGGATTAGCATTATAAACAAACTCTATGTAGCATTCCACCTAGACAACTAGCTACAACTCTTTGTGATCGAAGGTGAATACGCAAACATACTTGTGAAAAAATTGAAAGTAGTCTTTTCTTGCTCTTCTATTACATCTCCCAAGTGTAGTTATTATAGTTGGTCCTCGACCCCCGCTTTAATAATTTTTCATGGTGGACCAACTACCTCCTAGATATCATATGCTTAAAGAGCTTATTACATTAATCCCAAATACCCTGATCCCACATACATGAATATTGAAAAGATCTAAAAATTGAAATCATTTTAAAAGAGATAGTTAATGGATGGGTCTCCTCCATCATTAATTTGAAAAGAGAAAACATGTAGACTAAATTTTGTATTCAAGTGTTAATGTCATGGCCATCAAGGATCCATAAATTTCACGCTTGTTCATAGACCCCATTGTGGATGAAGTAGGAAGGTATAAGATATAATCATTTTAATACAAACTCTCAAGATAAAACCAAATCATGAAGACCAAATTTGTCATGGAGAATATCATTTATGTATACAACAAGATGATGTTTTAATTGTATAATGCACTAACAACCTTCCAACAAATCATTTTATATGTTTTTAAGTGTCCATGGACACATATTCTTAACCAAATGGACTCTATATGAAATAGAGGAAGAACAACTAAGGGCTTTGGAGGAGTGCATGCAACTATGCATATGCATTAGACTCTTATTGAACCAAAAGAAGCGTAAGTTCTTGATTTGGTTTTAGAAATTGTTGAGGCACATTATGCAGAGCACGATTGAAGGAAGACTAGAACAAGGTTCAAGTCATGGTGCATATGAAAGAACCCTAAAATGTGAATTCCTTAATATCATTTCTTCGACATCTAGGGTACTATCATAGTTTCATCAAGAACTTTGTAAAATTGCCACACACACTTGATGTATTCATATAGAAATATGTTCCCTTTCAATGGATACAAGAACACGACAAGGCCTTCAAGGAGCTCAACATTCATTTTACAATTGGACAAATCATGCTTTAATAAAATTGGAAAAAGGAGTTCCATGTGCATAGGTTACATCCAACTTTGATATCATGTGCATGTTGGCTTCAAAGGAAGAGACACGAGTTGGATTACTTGAATTGTTTTGTAAGATTATGGATATCAAGAATGAAAAATTTAATACGATTAGAACTATAAGTATTGGGGATGGTCTATTTCATTCAAAAGTTTATGCATTATCAACTAGTCAATCCTTTAGTATCTAATATGGATAACACTCATCCTATGTGATTAAGTGAACAAATATTTAATGTTGTGGAAGTCCAAATTCAAATGTGGTCAAACCAAGTAAGCATGATTGTAATAACGTGGTCAAACCACATTATTACCAATTATCTCAAGATATGAATTGAAGGGCACATAAAAGATGGGACACATGATTTTCTAAATGCATGATTGTTTCACATCATGCTTTTGCCATCATGATATATGCACATCAAATCCTTGTATATAAGATAATTCCCTAAGGACTTAATAAATGCACTATATATGTTCTTAAAATTGAGGACATTCCAATTGATTAACAAGTTGTGCAAGATTGGGCTTACTCAAGTGTTGAGAATGTGTACTCAAAAAAGAGTACAAAAGCATCTGGGATAAGTTCAAGATGGCTGAATAAGTGGTCACATGGAACTAGATGCTAATGCTAAGAATGTATTACCATCAAGATTGTAGTGGTTGAGACACTTTGCTAGGGAACGAGTTCACTCATATGGCACATTACAAAGGGTGGGTGAGTCACCTAATTCACGCTCCATGTTATACTCATGCAATTGCAAGAATTGTTCAAGCAATAACAGTTAGAGTTCGTATGACCTCTAAATCCCAAAGAAGAAGTGAGTCAAATAATGAGACCTACTTGATAACTAATTAGTCTCTCTCTCTCTCTCTCTCTCTCTCTCTCTCTCTCTAACTCACATTGTGCATTTTGACACTCCTAGGTGTCAAGTAATGTTGTTATTTCCTTCTCAATTGTGACATGTTCATATCCACACTTAGGCACACACATGTTGGTCAAAAGACTTCGTAATCCTCCATTTGCTAATGGAGTAGACCATTGTTTGAGTGCCCTTCATCCTCTATGCACTCAAGTTCCAACACATTATTGTTTGTGTACTTGTGTTGGCCCTTCTTGAAAGGGATATGGTCCTTCTCCTAGTCGTTAGTAATTGTCACCATACACAACTAGCCATGCTCCATTAATGCATCATGTGGGGCATTCTTCAATGTGATGACCACAAAACACCGCAAGAAGATGTATCCAATGATTATAACCTTTTCTCCATTAAGCACTTCATATTTATCCTATATTAATCTACTAGCAATATGAAATTAGGTGGACACAAGGTTGGCTCACCCACTTTCCTCCATGTCTTCTCAAACAATACATTAACACTAGACCCACCACCAATGATGACATGCATTAATGTATGTCAAGTAGGTCCATGTGAAGCAATATAGGCCACTTCTTAGTGTTGATCATCAGCACAACTACATTGATGAACTAGTACTTGGTCATTGTTCATGGAAAGATTTTGTCGCTCACATAATATTTCCTTAACTTTACCATGCAAAAAAAGGTTTCCACCTTCACAAAGATACTTGACTCCATCAACTATGTTGTCAAGTTCCTTGTTATTGATGATTAATCAATTTGCCTCATGGTGAGTTCCTTGCCTTATTCACTTTGGTACCTTGTCATTTCCTACTTCACTTGGGCTTGGGCTTCTTGTCATCTTCTTCAATATTCAACATGTTTTAGGTATTCAACAATCTTATTTATTTGTGCTCATGTCATGGCAATAACATATTTCATTCATGAAGTAGTATCTTCAATGTATAAGAAATTCACATTTTGAGTACTCCTTGGCTTCTTGGGGCAAGTCTCTATACCAACGACACATAATTTGTTTGTTATTATTAACTACATTTGTGTAGTTTCTTGCAAAGTGACACCACTTGTGGCCCTTTCTACATTGTATGATGGGTTGACCTATTTTATCATACTACAATCGATTGTTGTCCATTTTCCTATTACCAATCTGATTATGTTTGCCATTCTACCTTCCTTGATTGTTGTTTTGGTACTCTCCACTCGTAGCACCAACTTTGCTTTTCAAAGTATTGGGTTTCTATTTTACTTCCTTCTAGATGGCTAGAGCCTAGCTTCTTAGTTTTCAAGTTAAAGGGGCATGCTGACACAAAATGCTTCTTAGTTATTATAATATGAGCTCTTGGGGCAATTGGCATTCATGTGATCATCCATTTAGTAGGATGAAAACCAAATTTAATACATCTATGTCCTTCTTATCTTTATCTCGCACATGATGCACATCATATCCTTTCCAAGTGTTTGGATGGTTGTAGGGGCATGCTAACACATAATACTTATTAGTTATTGTAATATAAGCTCTTGGGGCAGTTGGCATTCATGTAATCGTCCATTCAGTAGGATGAAAACCAAATTTATTACGTCTATTTCTTTCTTCTCTTTATCTCGCACATGATGCACATCATATCCCTTCCAAGTGTTTGGATGGTTGCACTCATTTTAGCATCTTCTATGTTTCTATTAGAGCTACTCCCATTCTTATTTCGACTTCTTGTTATCGTTGTTTTAAGCTCACTATTCAGATTCAAGGCTTTATTGAACACTTATTAGTACAACATTGGAGTTACAACATTCATATTTTTCTAGAACTTCGGAAGAGGACCATCCATAAACCATTGTTTTTGGAGTGCCTCAGTCTACTGCTTCTCCATTTTTCCAATCAACTCCTTCAAATGATTGTGTGACTTCACATGTTCATGCTTGTTTTACTTAGTGATAAACATTTCCTTGAAGATCTCTATATCATCTCATAGAAGATTGAACTCCTTCTTGAAAGCAAATTTTAATTCATTCCCAGAATTGAAAGAGGTTTGGAGCAATAAATTCCAATCCATAAAATCAACCCTATATGTAGCTAGAAACAACTGCATCTACACAACTTCATCTTCGATTTCATTAGCTTTCCCTATCGTCATAGTAGTTTCTATAAGTTGATGGAATCTGGCTTCTCATCTTCTAGAAACTTCAAGCGATTTTATTTGTGTGTTGTAGCAACCATCGCCAACTGTCATACTTTAACATGGTCTTGTGGTATACTTGTCATCTCAAATTGTTCATAAAATGACTTTTTTCTTGATGCATCTTCGAAAGTCAAACTTCTGCCAATATCCACAATATTACTACACAACCTTCTCCATGTTTACATGAATGTTGACTCCATTCGAGTATCAAATATTCAATTTCTAATACATTTTGTTATGATTCTTTCTATAATGGACTCTAATCCCTCACACCTTCAGCCACTCTTCCTCACACCTATGTAGTTGTTGAAGTTGTTACTCAAACAATTTGTCATTTGTGCAAGTCTTTCTATCACATTCCATTTTGTCTACATGAACTTCCACATTTGTGCATATATCTCTACTAGTATGAACAACTTTGGAAATATGCATGTATACATTTGTACAAACACCTTCAATTGTACACGTCTTCTCCATTGCATTGGATATCCAATGTTTGTATATCTTCTATTGTTTGCAACAATGTCTTCAACCAAGTTTGTTGATCTCTTCTCGCATCGAAAATTGACCTTTTTGTCTAAGGTTTCCCTTTTCTCGAGGGGCCCATCCATGTTCAAGTTGTGGCAACGAAACTCTCTTCGCCTCTCAAATTGTATCATCATTGTTGTTTGCATGTCTTGACTTTGTTCTAATGGGCACACCTTGCCTTATGTTTGTGTTTATGTCACAATTTGTACATCATTGCACATGTCTGCAATGCCTTTGTGCACGTCTTTGCATACGTTCTCTTTATACATGCCCTCGCATCCATCTTCATGCATGTCTTCATCATGGTCAACTACACAATCCTTTTGGACCTTTGTGTTGGCTCTTCTCTCCTCTATCTACATACACTTTGTGCATTGTCGTTCATTCAGTTTTCCACTTCTCTTCAAATGTCACCTTAGTCCTTGTTCTAGACTTGTTGCGGTAATGGCACCAACTGTAGCACTACAGTTTGATATTCCATGGAATAGAAAGTATGATAAATATCATAAGAGCAATGAAACATTAACCAGAATAGTCCATGAATACATGAATAGGGATCAAAGAAAGAGAATTCATGTTGTCACAATGTGGAATCTACAATAAAATCTCTATAGTTGGAATAACAACACAACTCAAAATGCACACATTATACAAGACAATGTGAAGATGCAAATAATGAAGGGATTGTATATAGTGTTTTATTAGAGGGATTTGCACAAGGGCTTAACTACTGAATCAGACTCATATGTACAAAATAATATCAAACCTCATACTTCACATAACACTAATATTAACCTCACGCATTCTCATACAACCCACATCTACATTAAATACATAAACTATTCACAAACAGAACTATTTGCAGCAAGTCATCCATATGGATATTTACATAAAGGCTTAGATGGCATGTGTGTCAGTGCCTTGTCAAAACTACCTCCCCCACAAACATATAACATTACCAATGGACACATATTGTTCTAGTTATTCTATAAACAAGAAGCAATAACAACAAAAGACAATAAGATAAGATAATTTTATTAATGTCTACAAATGGACAAAGTATGCCAATGGGACTCATTGAAAAGAGTTATTATAATGAACTATAATAACCAAATATATACTATGAAATTTAAGCCAAAGTAGACAGACATGTATTAACGTGGAACGAAATTCCAATCATGGAATATGTCACTAGAGACAAGAATTTAGTGTAAACTACAACAATAGAGTTCTTGGTGAAACAGTAAAAAAAATTGTTGTCAACCAAAACTACAAACCCATTAGAGCCTCAAGGAGTAGCTTTTAATTATCAACAAATTCTACAAAATTAAATTAATGGCCCAATGGATGACCAAGATGGCATAGGCCAAGTGAAAGTACTAGCTGGAGGAGCATGTGTAGCACATCAAATTCAAACAAGGAAGCCCAATGTTCAAGTTCAATGTGAAGCATAGAATTAAATAACATGTTGAAGACTTGTGGTTGGGACCTTTTGCATATATAACCTGTTGGACAATGGCCTTGTTTGATTGGAGAAAAATGAAGAAATGGATTCGAAGTCAAATGTTACAAGGTGTAGTCGCAAGTGAATTTTATTGACTTTGCAAATTTAATGGCGAGTTCATTGAATATACCAAAAGCAATAATGCATAGGAACTAAAATAAATGTATATAAGGTCTGAGGTGTAGACCAATTGATTCGACCAAACCCCGTAAGGGGACGGAGGTCCAAGGTTCAAATCTCGGGCCTTGCCGAACTGAATGCTTGTCCCTTTCCTGGTGCTTTCAGTGGCATAAAAGGTTTAAAATGATTGTGGCATGGTGGTTATAGGGGCGGACTGCGCGAAGATATGTGTGGCGGCTTCCTGGGTGGACTGCACAAAATACTATGGCGGCCATAAAAACCGGACAACCTGCCTGGATTCGTGGCGGCTACCGATTCCACCATGTAAATTCAAAAAATTAATAAATAAATATAATGAAATAAAAGAGAATAAAATAAAAATATAAAAACAAATATTTAGAAACTTGTATTCATGAATTAACTAGAAAAATAAGAAATCACCAAGTGTCATTTGTTGACAAGGATGAGATAGTTCAATTGCTTGTCCCTCGCTCGAAAGTGTTGTTATAACACCCCAAGCAAATGAGGTTATAGATTCATAAATAATTTATGTAGCAAGGTATAGGATTACGAAGATTTATATTACTTGTTGATTGTGTTTATTGCAAATAGCTAAGGCATGAAAATATTGATAAATGTCTAGTTTAAGCATGGAAGGATCCATAACTGAAGGAAATTTTCCAAGAAGGCAAGAGATCCATGAGAGGAATGAAGTACAATCCCCTACCCATTCAAAATGAAGTGAAGGAGAGAAAGGTCATTATGAACATGATGAAGACTAATACTTGCTAACTCATGCTCACCAAATCCTTCCATAAGAGATGGTTATCAACATATCAATGAGGATCATTGATATATTTTCCAACACTATCAATATAATGGCAAACAAGTAGAGGGTCATCAATACCTTAAGGCCATCAAGAGTGTTGCAAGCAACAATAAGATCATCAAAATCATCATTATGATTGACCAAGAAAAAGAGTGGGTCATTTGAAGAGATAATGCTTCTATCAAGCAAGAACAGGTCGTCCAGATGAACGTGACAATCTTCAAACAAGAGAATCATTTAAAAGAACTAGGATGCAAGGGAAGAAGACATGGTCTTCATCCGTTATAAGAGATTCTTCTAGAAGATGCCACTAGGAATTGGGGAAATTTCATCTAAGGCGATATGGATTTCCCCATGGAGAGGTGAGTCATCTACTAGGAAAAGTGGTTTTCACAAATTGTAACGGATTATTCACATGGAAAAAAGGCCATAGAATTGGCTAGAGTCATCCTAAGCATAATTAAGTCTAACTAAGAAGCATCATAAAGCAAGTGAAAAGGGCCACCAACAACCAAGAAGGAGTCACTTGAATTGTCAAGAATGCTGCAAAAATCTCAATCTATGTTTGAATTACCATAAGTCTTCCAACCAATGGAGTAGGTTGTATGGTAGAGATCAAGTGTCAATCGTCCGAAGGAAGATACTTATGACCTTGGTCATATGGAATTATATGCGCCTTCAAAAACTTGCCCAAATCATTTGAAGAAGTGGTAGAAGTAAGGTGGTTAGTCAGTTGCAATGGTCGTCTATATCTTATCGACTTCGAGGAATTCAAGCCAACAATTGGGATTCTCCCTACAATCCATCCAAATAATTGTTACCATAAAATCCTCTAATCATTAGAGAAGTTAAAACACATTTTAAGAATAGTGAAGGTGAAGTCTATCATAGGTTTTGATGTTGATAAAAACCAAATAGTTTCCAATGGCAAGCATATTGACACTAATAATTTCCAAAAGGGCCACCAATATCAACATCATCAACACTGATAACTACAAGTGTTATCAACAACACCACATTACAATCAAGATAAAAATTGGCAACCTATTGTCCAATCATTGTGCAGTTGCTACCAAGGTTCATGAGATGCTAATGAAGAGTAGGCTTTATTAAAATCACAAAATACTCAATATTTGGTGAATCTATGGTAGTAGACATGAGCAAAGTTTGTGAGGAGAAAGCATGATAAAGATACGGGGTTATAGAAAGTGATTGCTAGATTGTGTAAACAATGACTTCAATGAAGAGAAAATACAAGCACTTGCAATCAAGAAGAATGGACCTCGCCATTCTCTTGCTAGTCTAGTTTCAACATAGAAATCCAAGAAGAAAGGGAAGTTGATAGAGATGGAAAATATAGCCTTTCTAAATGATTATATGGCCTTCAAAGATAAGTGGAAATTGTGGTAGGAAATCCATTTCTAATACCATAAATTCAAGAACATGTTCTTGGAGGTACATATCTCATCTTGTAAATACAAATATTTAATCCACAATTATTAGTGTGCTTCCTAGTTAAAATTGTCTAGCATAGAACCACAAATGAGACAAAGCAAGTTCGAAGTGCTCACTCAACACCTACATATGGCATTCATCTTTTAAGACTTTGCCCAAATTTCCAATGTAAGGTTGACCAAAGAAAAACACATGGAGAAGAATGAGGTATGACCATATAAGCATAAAAAGTACTTGTAGTAGGACTACAACATCATAAGATTGTTCTAGACAAAGAAAATGCACATCTCATTACATGGGAACAAAGTATTCAAACCACAACTTCTATGAAGTGAGGAGTATAACTTTACCATGGATTTGATCATACCCACATATTGGTTTGTTTCTACTCAATATAGATGCTACCTTGGTTGGTCAAATGCATACATGATACCATGGAAATTATCAATTATAAATACATGTCATACCTTTCAAAATACTACAAACTTTTCATGCTTGACTTCATAAAAATTCACATGGTATAGCATGGTATTGACTTGATGATTGATCTATACCAAAGAAAAACAATTTATTTTCAAGAGTAGTGATGACATATAGCACTTGAACCTAGTAGGTCCACACTTCTCTATTGGGAGAGTGTAGCCCCAACCGACTAGAGGAAGATAAGTAACATAGTAGTAGCAATGCAAAGATAAGTGAAAATGTGAAATCTTGTTTGGGATAATTCAAACAAATCAATAAATCTAACACAGGAGGCAGCTAGTGGCAAAAAAATATTAGCAAGAATAACAATGGAATCAAGATACAATTGATGCCCAAGTACCATTTGAGTAGGTGTGCTACCCCTCAAGGGCAATCATTTTAATTGAAAAATCTGTGTATGATTCCTAGTTGAAACAGTCTACTAGTAGAACCCTTTTTAATTGGTTATATGGGATTGAAATGGGCCCTGCCCATATGACATCATAATTGTGTTACCATGGTATTTCAAAATACCAACCACATAGTGGTATTGATACAATAACACTCAGCACCTATGTATATATCGCCTATAAAGATTTGAACCTCTATCTTCGTATTTGAAGTTCACATTTCTAGCCACTTGAGCTCATGCCATTTGATTACCATTAGAACCCTTATGCAAGTCAAATTAAATTCAATGTAGGTACCTAGCACTTGCAAATTCACCCTTGCAAACTTTGCTTGTGTTTCAGTGCATTAAAGACTAATTAAAGGATAGCACATGGAGAAAAATCAATTCTTACCAAATAAACATAATGAGTGCTTGAGATAATATGAAGACCTCATGGGATTGTCCAAGTTGGAGGAAATGTCGCTCGCAATGCATGGGAATAGAAGGCTTAAACTACAACTTCTATGAATTGAGGAGTATATGTGCATGATGGACCTAACTATGCCATACTACTTGGCAAGTCTAACCACTAGGTATAGTAGATTGTGATGGACCAATGTACAATTTTGGACAAAATATATTAATCATAATCAGCATATATATACAAAGAAGAAGACAATGTTTGGTTCTAGTAACAGTTTTACAAGCATGCGATCATAATATTTTCCTAACTATATACATGACCTAATATTTTCCTAACAATTCCCCTTGTTACATCATGTTCCAAATGAGGGTAGTAAAACTCATAATTGGACTGGGACAAACACAATAGCTCAAATGTCTCCAAACACTAAATGAACTTGGACATACACATAGTTCACCAAAGATAACAAAAAATCATGGTAGAACTGTAGTGCCTAGCCACTACCTTGGAAGTCAACATTTTGGAAGAATGCAAACCAATGTAATTAGACTGTCAATGCCTTCAAAAAATCCTTAAAATTTTGACTAAGTACAACTCAGGTGTTCATTTGTTCAACAAGTGTCGAATGGTTCAGGAGCGATCAGCTTGCAATGGCCCAATTGGCTCATGGGAGCAAAGCGCTTAAGGTCAGCTAGTGATTTGCTAGCAAAGTCAAGCAATTCACTAGCTTCTTGGAGTGAATCACCCACCATCCTATAGAAGAGAAAAAATAAAGGTGCAAATATCGAGGAGAATCTTTTGAGAGTGACATTTTGGCATGTAATGGCTCACTAACTCATTTTGGAATCCTTCTAAGCCTATTAGAGGCATGCAACATTTGAAGGTGCATCATTTGTTAGAGATGCCCCAAATTCTTACTTTTACTAGGAGTAATAGTTTCTCATCCCACATACCTCAGAGGTAAACCCCTACTATAAATAGGAGCCATGGGCTCCATTGTAGAGATCTTTTGGCCATGAGAATTCAAAGCTACACTTTTTAAAATGCACATTGTGTTTTGTATCTCTTGAAATTGGTGAGAAATAAGAAATCCTTTTGCATTCCATCAATGGCACTGCCCTTCTAGAGTGTAGAATGCTTGATGATTGAGGCATAGCCCTTTTTCCCATCTTGTCATTCACTTAACAATTTCATACTTGTTGAATGGGAAACATTGTTGTTATTTGGATTCTCATGTGTTGATTGATCACACACTTCCTTGCTATGGTTACAGTTATTTTTTTATTTCAGTCCCACACACCCTTCAACTTCAAAATTTACTTTTCATGCATTTTAATTTTATGCAATTAGTAGGTAAGTGTAGGAATTAGCAAGGATAGTGGGGATTTGGCCTAAATCCAGAGATTGGAGGGACCTACTGGCCATTCCTCGTTGATGTAATTAATTGAGTGCATAAGGATCATTAGGGTCCACTTAGGACTATGTAACCTTAGTCTGATCTTATGAGGGCAATTATCCAATCGAGGAAATTAGAAGCTCTGTAATGCAGCATGACTTATAAAGGTTATTTAACAATTCTTAAGACATAAGCAAGGAGGTTTATTTGTATTAGAAAACCAGGTACAATCAGATATATTCCATGCAACCATAAGTAATATTTTTTTAAAGCATGGTAGTTTCTGATGTTACTTGTTGAATTCTTTGATTTCCCAAATTCTGTCTTCCTTAGGTATGTCTGAACTCTGAGTGCTTTGTCCTTGAGGTATATTTTAATTTCAATTATTTCCTCTTCAGATGTACTTCGGCCCTAAGTTAATTTTTTTTGGCATCTGTATTTTAGGCACAATATGGATTTTTCCTAAGATGCATTATCTTTAGAGCCTAGAATATTGGGTGGATTCTAAAATATCAATGGTTCTTTCAGCATCCATTCTTCAGGCACAGTATGCTCGTGTTACCCTTAGTCTGTAGATTATGGGATAGATTTTAAAGTTTAAACTTTATTAAACTATTATTTGTAACTTCTGTAAACCTTTCTTTTGCATGTCTGTTGCATTGAGGATATCAAGGAAAAAGAAAACTTCTTGCAGTGCTCAATATGCACTTTGGGCGCAATTTGACAGCTTTCTAAGACCCAACATGTTTAAAGCCTAAACAAAGGATAGATTCTAAACTAACAATTGTTCTTTAGTCACAATATGCCTCTCTCTTCAAATTTGTTACCATTAGACCCTAGATTATGGGATAGATTTTAAACTATCTATTGGAACCTTCTCTAACCCTTTCTCTTGCATGTCTGTTGCATCAGGCAATATCAAGTAAAAAGAAAACCTTTTGCAGTGCTAAGTATATTCTATGATTTAAGATATTTTAGTTTATTGGACTGTCATATCCCCATTTGTTCTTTTAGTCCAATGTGCTCCCTTGATGACATCATAATTGTTTTTACGTCTATCAAAATTGTTTATATTTGAAAACTTCAGTTATCGTTATTGTTTTCGCTATCATTTTTGTCCCTATGTTCAATAGGTGCTCATCCTGGGACTTGGGGGTCATCTAGGAGACACATCCAATGTCCCGGAAAGGTGTCCTGCAATACCAAAAAAGCATCATGCCATCTGCATCCTGGAATTTTGTGGAACATAGTTTGTCCTTACAATTACATGGAAATCTTTAAAATACCCTCCAAATGCAACACAAATATTATGATTTTCATGTCAAAACAACTGAGAAGACTTGTTCTCTAAGCAGATTTTGGAGTCTAGAAGCTGGCATCTGAATAATCCCATAGGGTGTCTTTGTCTTTTTATTCCTCCTAGCTCTTTTTGATCAGTCAAACAAGGGTCTGTAGTACTTCCTTAATGTGGTCTAAAATCTCGAAGTAGGAAATATCCTCGATTCTTACTAAAATATTTATTTAACATAAGAATTGGCACAATAATATTCACACCTGGGTCAGTTTACATTTAATTGCAGATCACAAGATCTAAGTTACAGCTCCTAAAACATATAATATGCATTTCCTATTCAGTTTGGAATTACTCTCAGTCATTATGTTCCAAACATAATAAAAAATAGTATCTAAAATATTGTAGAAAAGGAGCAATTCTTTTGTTTATATTTCAAACGGAATTACATAAGAAGAGGATTTTGGAAAGTTGTGCATGCCTAGGATGCCAAGTGAAGCACTATACTGCTCAAGGAAGAGAGAAACACTTCCAATTTTTTAAATAAATGACATTAACCATGAATTACCTTTGGAAGGTACCTTTGGACGCATAGTGGAATGATTATTTAGAACCGTAAGTAAACCTGCCCTAGAATAACAGAAATAGCAATAGAAAAGGGATGGCATTTCCCCTTGATTAGGCATAAGTTAACCCTAAATCAAGGGTCTCATAGAAAAAACTATAGGTGGCCTTTTTAAGGACCAATTAGGCACATTATGATCTTAATTAGTAGGGCAACTTGTGTTTAGGTCCAACTACAATTTAATTAAGGATTTTTAGGGTTTCTTCAGGCCCATTTATTCCTAGTAAATACTATGGCTCAATTAGGGACCTTTAGTTATTCAGATGGCCCATGTAAGGAAACCCGATCTGTTTTAATCCCTACTGTAACTTGAAACTTAGCTATTTGCATGATTAATTAAGAAATCTAGACTCTATTTAGCACCAGTGTGACCTTAGTGCGATTATTTCACTATTCCTAGGACCTAATCAAGGGGCATAGACTTAAGACTCAACTAAGTATAATAGGCAATGATATGTTATTTGGGCAAACTATAGTTTTTAAGTGAAAGGCTGTGGTTCATGTGAACAATCCTTCCGTATCCAGATAGTGATGGCAGTTTACAATAGGCTCAATTATAGGATGAGTTTCTTATATGGTTTAATTTTGCTTCTATTCACATATGGGCCACTGAATTCTCACAAGTATACTGAATAGCTTATAGCTAACTGGATAGAACAGACATTTTTCCCTATGCCACACCTTTCTATGTATATGTATGATTTGTATTACACATATACAAAAGCTACTATATTTACATATTTAAATTAGAAATAAATAAATTCCCATTTAATGCTTAGAAAGTGGTAAAGACAAATTTAAGTTAAACAATGTGGCAAGATGTAGACCAAACAACTTAAGACCAAAAAAAACTAATCCAATCTACAATTCAAAGCAAATATATTTACATCTTTTATAACAATTTTTTCATTAAAGCATATCATGTCAACATACCATTTCCAATAGCAAGAGTCACAAGGGCACGACGAGAGTAGCTTGGAGCTGAGACAGAATAATCAAAAGTGTAATAGTTCTTACCATCAGTTGTACGCTGCATGCCAAGAAATTGATGTCAAACAGTACTCAAGAAAGAAGATAAACCTTGTTTAAATCAATTATGTTAATCTCCTCCGTTACTGAAAACTAAAAGGTAAGATACTTTGATTCAAGTATCATGTTAAACTGCAGTTATAATGATTGATTAAAGAGAAATCACAGCAAAGCCATCAGTACAGCCATAACATAGAAGAAGATGAGTTTAGAATATACAAAATGTCTGCTATGGTACTAATACCAAAATAAAATCTTACCCAAAAAGAAACAAAATTTGCTTCAAGATCAAGAAACGAAAAGATCATAACATAGAATAACTTCAAGAACAGAGAAAAGGATATTACAAAATATAACTAAAAAGAAAAAAGTATGGTAAAATAAGAGAGCTTGTTCCTTCCTAGGTAGTTCCACAACACCACATATAAGAGATTATTAAAGGAAGAAGCTTATCTGGATAAAACTTAATTTGAATACTACGATACACAGGCTCTCTTATCTAGAATATATGAACTAAATAATATCCAGGAGGTTCAGGTCATCTGAAAATTCCCTGTAGCATAGCAGGAGGACTTCTTGAGACTCATCAAGTTCCATCCATTCAACATGATCTTTCCCTCAAGCAAGTTAACCAGTGAAAGATTCGTCCAAACTCATCCATATCAGTCAAAACTAGGTAAGTGTTGACAAATTTCATTGTAGCAAATTGAGAAGACTTGTTGGGTGAGGTTAAAGCCAAGACAAATGGAAATCTTATTCTAAAGCATCTTTTAACCTGACGTCTTAGGAGAACACTTCTGCAGGCAAATAGGATAGAAGTCTAAGGATTTTGAGTTTTCATCTAGATTTTACAACTTTTTCAAAAATCGTTTTTTTTTTTGTGCAATCAAACATCAAAGAGTACCCTATCTCCATTTCAATTCTTCTATAAGGGTGAGTCAACTGAGATCACCACTACTTACAACTACTTGGGGGTTCAGTTTTACAGGTCTTTATCTAAATTTTTGACCAGCTTCACGGTCACATCTTTGCAAAGGATACACATCTCTCTGTCTTGGAACACCAATGTTTCCAACAGCACTTCCAAGACATACCTACAAAGATGCATTTCTTTGATTGCATCATCAAACCCACAGTCCTTTATGGGTTTGAGATTTGTACACAGCAGTGGTATTCCATGATTGAAGGAATAGAGAATGATGGATGACAAGAAAAATTAGCAACACACAGCATCTCACAGCATACAGAATTAAAATTTAGTTCTGGAAATGGAATAAATGACAGCAATATCTCGAAAATATACTTCAGACGGCCCTGCACAATATCTTTAAATAGCAACACATAATTGGAAACATGCCCAAACAGTCATGCACAATTATCTACAGCAGCAATAAAGAATGAAAATAGGCTCAAATGGCCATGCACACTCATATATAACAGCAACGCATTAGTTCACAGACACATGCACAACACAACCATAAGTTTTGGACACAACAATGGCCGAATGGATGTATTCTCATTATCTTCAGGTCTACACATACATGTATCTCCTCAAAGCATCTACCCCTCCGTTTGAATTTGTGAGGGGGTCAATTTATACAAATCTCTATGAAGGGAGAGGTAGTTGCATCCTCAGCTTCATCCAAGTAACTACCCCGACACATCATAATGTGACTTCTTGATTACATGTACATTCAATCACCCAACATTTTAATTACATGTACATCCTAATTACACATATGGCATTTCATCAAACACTTTGCATATGTGTTACAAAACAACTCAAAATTATTTAGCGTTACATAAATCCAACAGAATCTTGAGGTAGATCCGGTCCTGGAAACTGAATCTTCTCATGCACTGTTGCATCCAAAAGCAACGCATTGGCATGAAACACCATAGAAAAATTCCTTGTGAACCACAACAGAAAATTTTGTATGCAGTCTCATAGAAATTCTGCCCAATCATATTTTACTCCGGCCATTATACCCTCTATGTATGGTACAAGCCAAGTGGGCATATCTAAGGCTCGTTGTTCGCCGACAACCTCGACATTACTACGTTCATTGCACAATATAGTTCTTTAGATTTTAGGTTCTGAATTTTCAGTCCATGGATACCATGTTTCGTCAACTGTGCAACTTCTACCAAACTGAGGTCAGTGACCTTATCCATGAATGCCTTCAACCAGAATGGCTCCACTCATTCCTTCTTAACCAGTTTGCTATTGTTGGCAGTAGGTAGCCTAAACATTCTCTAAAAACTGTTCGGTGAAAAAGA
Organism: Wollemia nobilis; assembly: GCA_028583015.1. Classification (NCBI taxonomy): domain Eukaryota; kingdom Viridiplantae; phylum Streptophyta; class Pinopsida; order Araucariales; family Araucariaceae; genus Wollemia; species Wollemia nobilis. The sequence goes on from JAQPPZ010000188.1 coordinate 576,561, forward strand.
CACCCATACCTCCTTGTCACTCAGCACCACCTTGTTTCTTTTCTTCTCTACATCATATGTCTCCAACATCTCCAACAGGTAAGTCTTGAAGAAGTCTTTGTCAGATGGGAACCTCCATGATGTGAGGTACTCTCATGCTTTAAAACACCGATTTCAATGGATGGTCCTATTGATTGTTGAACCACCATTACCTACAAAATTCATTTGTAGGAATTGCCTAGATTATTTCTTCTAAAGGAATTTGCATCTGCTCCTTCCCCTTTCTCTTCTGTTGTGGTGAAGTTGTTCGCTCTTTTCCCTTTGCTCCGTCAATCTAAAAGAGTTCTAGTCCATGACCCCTACCTTGAATCACCTCCTCCTCTATGTTGTCACGTCCTCCCCAATTAGGCTTCCATCTAGTGGTGTGTGTGTTGCATGACTTCTGACAAAGCTAACACTAACTCCTTCGCGCATTCAAGGTCCTTGCCATGACAGAGCTCCCAACACAACTCTTAGAGGAAGCCTCCTCAACTCCTCAAGCTTTGTGATCCTTGGCTTACACTACATTCCCATTGCAATTCACTCTACAGGCTTTGGTTTTTTAACTCTAGCAAAAACTACTCCCAATTGCTTCAACTGTGTCCGAGCTCCACGTGGCACATCTCTTGCCTTCTCCCGTAGCTCCACGGAGCTCACCTCTTGCCCTTCATGCTGCTCACTTTCTTAGAGTGTGTGCCTTTCTCCTTCTTGTTGCTCGTCCAACTCTGGACAGCCCTAACCAAGTGCCCTAAACAACCTATCTTTAGACGGCCTACTTCTACCAAATGGTCCATACAATTTCTTCTTTGGATGACCTATACAGTCATCTATACAGTCTTCTCCTTTTGCCAAATGAATCTTACAATGGTACGTACAAACTTTTATTTCCGTACATAAGGGAAATCAGGGAAATCAAGCCCTTTTAATCAATGAACAATAATAGCATGGCAAAATCAGAGTAAAGCCAATACAGGCCCCTTGTTAACACTTGCTTGCAGGTCACTAAGGTATTCCTAACACTTATTTTGATACATCTTCACAAGCACACATTAAGTAAAAGGAACCTTGGAAAAAATTTCGATTTCTTTGCAAGAGAGGGTTTTCTAATCAAAATCCTAACTGTGAATGTGGTTTTACAATAGGGCAAAATTACCACTAAACATTTTTGCGCTAGAAGGAGGGCATGAATTGGTTATTTCATTGATATTGTAAATGCTAACTTGTTCATTGTTTACTGAAAAGGCTATTTTCGAAGATATTGGTTTGGACTAACGTGGTCTTGTTGACAGGTGATTGTATTCATTGATTGGGAATCGCTTTAATTGATAATCCATTGATGCTAACCATTTGCTTGGGAATATTTATTGTTGTCATGGTTTAGTTGATGCATTGTTAATGAACATTGGTTTTTGTCATTGTTAAGCTGGAACCTGAGGGTATTATTACTAGGTCTAAGGCTGCAGAAGATACCAACTTCCAAGTCCTATCTCCTACTCAAAGACATAGAAGACCCAAGAGTGAAGCAGTTGTTATCCTATCTGGTGGGGTGTCGGTTGAACCACCTATTGTCCTTGTTCTACCAATTGTGCCTTTAGTTACACCTCAACCTAATCCAATGGCCGCAAATGCTGGAAATTGGTATGGGGTTCATAGCAGCCCTTTGCTACCCAAGAACATAGAGAAATCCTTACCCAAGTTTAAACACGATGGCACAAGAATGGCAGAGGAACATATTCGGGCCTATAAGGACACCTTAATTCTATTGCAAGTCGAACATGAGGATGTGGCTTGCCGCTTGTTTCCCTTGAGCCTAGATGAACTGGCATATGATTGGTACATCAATCTACCCACTGGCTCTATTACCTCCTGGGCCCAATTAGAAACCGCTTTTGTGAATCAATTTAGGTTGCCTCTTGATCCTACCATAATTTACAATCAGTTCGTAACTTGCAAGAGAGGGCCTGGTGAACCAATAAGAATGTTTAACACCCGATTCCAAAAGCTCTATGCAAGGTTGATTGGTCACTTCGCTGTTACTGCTGAGGTTGCTCTTTAGATATACTTTGGGGCATTAGATCCCTTGACCGCCATGTTTGCTAGGAGAAATCCTTTGGTTACTACTCTCGCATAGAGCTTTTGGAATCGAGCAACAGTTGATGCCTCAAAGCTGTGGGATAGGGCAATTACCTACGGTAGGGCAACTTAGGGCTTACAATCAGATTCCTATGATAAACCAAGCTTTGTCACAGCAAAATCCGATGTTGAACGTTTTGCCCTACAATCGATTTTACCCTACCATGCCCGCTTATCCTCCCCCAATCACTTATCCAAACGCATCTATCCATCCAACCGCTCCATTATTGTTAGAATACCAATTGGCCACTCAAGGAATCATAGTGACAAGCGCTCAGGCCTTGCATACATGTGTCAATCCAACACCCATACAAAGCTTGAATCCTTTTCCAAATCCAAATATTCAAGCTCAAAACATTTTACGGAATCCAAGTGTTCATAATCAAAACATGGTGCCCAATCAGAACATCCCAGGTTTCTGGAACCCAACGAATCCTACCACTGCTACTCCTCAACCCAATGAGCTGGAGTCGAAGGTAAACGACTTGGAAAGGTTGGTCCAGAAACTAAGCAGTGATATGGTTCATTCCCAAAAGCAAACACCCCAAAACGTGTAGGAAAATAGGAATTTTAGCTGTCAAAATAAGCAGTGGAATACGCGACCAAACAATGGGGGGTACCCAGTCTGGCTGCTAATCAGAGTAATGCTAGTTCTAGCCAATCTCATGCTACCGTTAATCTTTCAAATTTTGCTAGAAGCAATTGGTGTAGGTGGCATTCCACTAACGAGCACAACAAAAATGAATGCCCTGTGCTTCAGCAGTCTAGAGATATTTTCCAACAAGATATTGATGAGGGTGGAATAGTACCTAATGATGACTATTCTCATCAAGCTAGTTCAAGCAGAGGCAAGGGGCATGCTTTAGTTATTGAAACTTTAGGCTCTGAAAGTGAAGAAGAGGAGGATGATGAGCCCATAGAAGAAGTTCAGGCCGTTAGGCAGTTTCAAAAGGGGAATCACAACTGTCACTTGAGAAATAAAAGTAAGTTCCCAAACACTTCTTCCACTCCTCCAAACAATTCCATTGTTCCACCCAATGCCAGGGAAAACAATAACCTGCCTCGGATGGATTCATCTGAACCACCTAAAAGGGAGCAAAGTGTTGACAAAGGTGCTTATAACATTGTTGAGGATTTGATGACAACAAAAGCTAATATCAATATGTTTGCAGCGACAATGGTACCAAGTCAAAAGAAGGCCTTGATTGAAGCTTTGGGTGGATCAAACAAAAATGATGCTGAGGTAATTACAGAGTCGCATTACGCCTTGCGATAGGAGAGAGAAGTTCCTCCTTTCCTCCTAACAATCAGAATTGCCGGGAGGAATCTACACGATTGTTTGATAGATTCAGGCACATCAGGTAACGTAATGCCTTACGATATTTGTAAGAGATTGGGCTTGAAACCTCATCCTTCAAACAGAACGGTGATACAATTAGACATATCTGAGGTAAATGTGATAGGTATGCTTCATGACATCCATGTGCAGGTTTCTTTAGAACCTAGAGTTCAGCAACATATTGATATTCATGTTGTTGATATTCCTACTAATTATGGTATGTTACTGGCTAGGGATTGGAGCAAAAACTTGAATGGCTATTTCTCCATGGATTGTTCACACATGTGGTTACCTTGGAAAGGGATACCAATCAAATCCGAGTTGAAATAGAACCCAAGCTCAAAGACATGATCACGGAATATAACAAGCCAAATGAGACCCTCTATTACGAAATTGAGTTAGGTGTTTACACATTAGATACCAAATGGGTCGCTAATGAAACAGATGCTGAAGTTCTATCTTATGGTCCACCTAAGGATGACCATCTGATTTGGACACTAAAATTTGATAGCTCTAGATCCAAGCAGGGTGTAGACAGCAGTTCTAGACCCTAGGACTGGCTGGCACATCCACCACCAATTTTGCAAATGTATATAAGCATTTTGTTTATGTTTAGAAATCCTAGAAAATACAGCCAATGGATGTCAAGGCTGAATGTAAACGCATGTGGCACTAAAGGACAAAAACAACCGTCATGCTTGTTAATACTAGACGGGTTAATTAGACGTCTAGTTAAGTGTTGTCAAGGTTAAAAATTAGTTGACGTCTAAATGCAAGTTAGGGATTGTGTTAAAGAAACGGTTGAGGACGGTTTGGAATTGGTTGGGGAACTAACTTGTCTCCACCTATTTAAACCCCCTCTTCAAACATTGTAGAGAACACATCCTATCCATGCTGTAAGAGCCATGTGCTATTGATTCTACGTAATGACAAAGGCTGTTATGTTGTTCTATATTCTGCGTCTATGGTGATTGGATAGAGGTGTTGTGAGTTGCAGGTTGGAAACCATTAATGGAAATATTGCAGGTGCTTGTGTGCTAAGTTATTGTTGCAAGTTTGCCTCTGAAGATTGTTGATTGCAGGTATTGATACAGGGAGCAAGAGCCTTTTTTGCAGGTTTCTGGACAAGACGAGAGCCAGGCATCTGACGTCTAGCCCTGATGTCTGGCAGCCACCAGACGACTAGCCATCAGCCCCCAGTCCTGACGTCTGACAGTAACCAGATGTCTAGACCAGCCGACTTGACGTATAGCAATCAGACGTCTAGACCAGCTGACCTGACATCTAGTAACCATACGTCCAGACTGGTCAATCTTACATCTAGTACCCAAATGTCTCAGTTTGGCCGTCTAGCCTCTTGACCCCTGACGTCTAGACTCATTTGTCAGTTAGTAGAATAATACATCCACTGATCCATTAATACGCTTTTTGTTTGGACCCTGATCCGGATTGTCATAACCCCCCCTGGGAATGTACTCACCCCTGTCTACATTTGGCATCGTTGCCTAAACAAAAACTCGGAGTTTTATGACAAGTGATAGGAGGAATAGGTGAATGACTGGTTTCAGGTCACAAAGTAAAGAACAAATACCGGTGAGAAGAAGCGCACGACTGGCGAACCTTAGAGCACACGAGGATCCAGAGGTATCTCTCCCAGAGGTGGAGAGAGTATGGAATACTGAGGAAGAAGAGACTTGGTTGGTGACTGCAGAAAACGAGGGAGAGCAAATAGCTGAAGAACCCATTATTGGAGACTGGACGGCAACACCAGAACCAGCGAGAGAGAGGTGGCAAGAGGATACTGAAGGAGGGAACCTGGTATCAAGGCACCGACATGGAGGTTCGTGGGGAGGAAGGCCGGAGCCACGTTTGGTATATTCGCGAAGGAGATCGCAAAGCAGAGACCAATTGGAGACAGGAAGAAGGCTATTTGGGCAAAATTTTGCACCACCAATAGGAAATAGACAATCGAATCAACCACCACAACCACCAACACCAGGAAGACAAAATATTATGGCAAATACTGCCAATAGAACGATACAGCAAAAGTGCCCACCCTTCTCGGGTGAAGGGAAGGAGGATCCAACAAGACATGTGGGAACTTGCATTACCATTTGGGGAGCTAATGGAGTTACACAGGATACCCAATGGTTGCAATTATTGTAGAAAGGGTTTTTACATATCCCAACAGTTCCCTTTCCACGTAAGTAATCTACAGATCTGCAAGCATTGTAGTATAGTAATAATAATACGCAGAAATTCTGCAACAGCATTAATAACAGCAGTAATAACAACAATGGTAGATAACAGAAATTACAGCAGTTTTATATTAATAATGGCATGCAGTTTTATATTAATAATGGCATGGATGATACAACATTACAGTTTCAACAATACAACCTACAGTCAGCATAACCATGGCTGTACACAGGACTGGACTGCACTTTGTCATCAATCTGCCTGACTTCCCTGTAATACTTCTTCCACGTATCAACCATTCAACCCTAGGCTGAACATCCCTCATGGTTGCACATCATGCTAGACTGCATTCTGCCCATAGACTTCAATCTGCTCACGTACCAATCTTCAGCCACTCTAATGAATGAGGGGGGGTTTATTTATACACCCACCAAGTAGTTATGCTCTCCAACTACCTTGCAACTACCCTCAAATTACATTTTATGTGCATTTGCTTTGCATTTACATTTCATTTGCACTACAAGACGAAATAGCTTATTTAGCCGACTCACATGATTTTATAATGACTTTACATGACTTTATTCTTTACGTACAATATTAAATTGCACTTACAACATTAAAATATATGCACAGGCGTTTCGTCAAACACTTTGCGTGCATTTACAATAAAACACATAATATCAAAACTGGTTCTGCAATTAAGGATATCTCAATATGCCTGTCTACATCTATCCCCTCCTCTAAACTGGTCGTTGCCCTCAACGACACGAGCTAAACACTGGGAATAGAAGTACTGAGCAATGTAATAGGATCTCTTGTCACGCTCCTTCCTCTTGTTCCTGTTCCATACATCTTTGGCAATAAACTTTACTTAGGGCTGCTCACAACATCTGATTCTCTGATTGTGCACTTCTTCTGCTACAAGTATGTATAGTATCAACATGATCAACATTCTCTGAATAGGCACTTCACTTTTTGCAATAAGCCATATCATCAGCATGAGCAGTGCCATCAACATCATGAACATAATCGGTAATGCCCTCCGCCATCTGTGTCAGGGGTCAAGGGGGCGAGAGTCCCCTTGCAGGGTCAAGGGACAGCGCCCTTCGCATGCTCCCTATCACGAGACAGGCGGGGTCGAGGGGCGGAGCCCCAAAACCTCAACAACAAAACCCTTGAAAGCCTCAATGTCCAAACTAATTTATTCTTCTCATCAACCATCTGGAAGCTTTCCTTCAACTCATTCAAACTGCTTTCTTTTAGCTCTACTTCACTGCTTTCTTGATCCAACTGACTGCTTATCATCCTCTGACAGACATCTCCCTTGTCGGATTGTGCTTCTAACGGCAACTCCTCTGACTGCACTGCCTCAGACGTCAACATTTCTGACGACAATCCCTGACAGCTTAGTCTCTGACGGATTAGACCAGACGGATTGAGGAGTCTGACAGGTACCATGTCTAGACGTTTGGAACAACGGGTTAGACAACTCAGATGGGTAGACGTCTCAGACGGATTGTACACAGGTAGACATCTCAAACGGGTAAGGGTAGACGTCGCAAATAGATGGGCTAGATGTCTGGACAGATTGCTAGACGTCTGGGACGAGTGGCCAAACGGACGACCAAACAGACGGCTAGACGTCTGGGTCCGACGGCTAGATGTCTGGACTGACGGATTGCCAGACGTCTGGGCCAGACGGCTAGACGTCTGAGCTGACTGGCTGCCAAATGTCTGGGCTGGATGGCCAGACGTTTGGGCTGACTGGTTGCCAGACGTCTGGGCTGACTGGTTGCCAGACGTCTGGGTGACTGGCCGCCAGACGTCTGGGCTGACTGGCCGCCAGACGTCTGGGCTGATCGCTTGACGTTTAACTCCTTCAGACGGGTAGATTTCAGACAACTCCACTTCAGACGGGTTCTCTTCAGACGGCTCCTCCTCCGACAGATGCACTGCAGACTTCACCTCGGCCGTCTCCACTTCAGACGAATCCTGTTCAGACGTCTGCACCTCAGATGTCTTCTTCTCAGACGGCTCTTGCTCAGATGTCTGTACCTTAGACATCTCCACATCAGACGACTCTTGCTCAGACGTCTGCACCTCAGACGTCTCCTTCGTCGCCATCTGACTGCATTCTCTAGTTGTCCGAGTCTCCTTCATCGATGAGGTTTTTGCATCGCTTTCCCAAGTCAAGGCATAATCCAAAGCCTCTTGGTATGATCTTGGAGGAAATATCTTCATCTTCCTTTCATACACAGGGAGAAGTCCATCTATGAACCACGTAACCTTTGATTCCTCTAAGTGGCCTTTCTCCACATAGTCAAACAACCTACTCAACCTTCGATTGTAAGAACGGACAGGCTCCTTCTAACCTTGAATGTTATAATTTTCGTCAGTATCGTATGATCGGAATTCTTCCACAAATGCATCACGTAACTCTCCCCATGTCTGGAACTTGACTTGGGGTAAGTATATGTACCAGTCTATTGCAGATTCTCGAAATGTTGCAGGAAACCACCTCCTCCAATCTTCTTCATTGTTCTGCCCAATCGCTTTCCACTCCATACGGCAAATTCTCCAATGCCTAATCGGATCTTCCTTCCCTTCTCCTGTGAAAAGTGGCAAATTCTCCAATGCTTGGGTGTCTATGTTATCCATTGGTGGGGTTTCTGCTATGCTGCTCCTCATCGGGTATTTTTAGTCTTAGGTATCTCACTTTCACCAAACAGTCATCTTTCAATTTCCTTACTTCGCGACTTCCTTCGCAGGGATATCGATTGTGGCCTTGGTCTTCCTTCCTAAGCCCTCGCGTGTTGTTGCTCTGGTGCCTGACTCCCGTCCTCTGCACTCCTCTGCAACCTTCTTGCCGCTTGTTTAGGTGTTACCATCCACTCAACATATCTTTGCATCAACCAACATTTTCCTTGACTCTTGGTTGTCCTTGTACCCGTTCTTTCGTTCCTATCAGCAATGTGTCGCTCACCTCCTTCTTGCTCTGCTCTTGGACTCTACTCTTCAGCAACTGACTGATCTACGTGTTTTGTTGTTGTAGATGTCAGACGGATTGCACTAGACATCAGGCAAACTGGGCTAGCCATCAGGTGTGCTAGCCGTCAGGTCTTGCTAGCCGTCAAGTACTTTTATCTGTCAGGTTGTGCTACCCGTCAGGTACTGCTATTTGTCAAGTACTTCTATCCGTCAGGTACTGCTACCCATCAAGTACTGCTACCCGTCAAGTACTGCTACCCGTCAGGTGCTGCTACCCGTCAGGTACTACTACCCGTCAAGTGCTGCTACCGTCAGGTGCTGCTACCCGTCAGGTGGGCTAGCCGTCGGATGGTGCAGCCGTCAGGTGCTGCGCCTATTTGTTGCGTGCTTCTCGCCTTCTCCTCCGTCTTTGCACTGCGTTGTTCTTCGTTTGCCCGTCTTCCCAAGGGTTTCACTTCTTCAAACCCTATGTCACCAATTTAGACCCAATTTCGTAAAGCAACGGCGCCAGAATGTAGAAAGGGATTTTACATATTTGCAACAGTTCCTGTTGGTCATCAAATCTGCCACAGGAAAGGATTTTGGGAAGTGTACGCGCCCTAGACCTGGACCAACATTGAAAGGCCGAGGGGAAGAGATGCCCCCCGTGCCAATCTCCGGAGAAAGGCCGGCTCCTTTACTAAACTACTTGGTGTTTTGAGCTAAGAGTGCAGGAAAGAGATAAAAATAGTAAGGGTGCAGGAAAGAAATAAACAGAGTAAGGGAAGAAATATCGATGGATTTAAGAGGGAAAGAACCAGCAGCACGATTACTGGCTAACAGCTCGAAATAGCAGCAATAGATACCAAGAATAAAATAAAATGAACACAGTACTAGCCTTCCTATGTATCCTCTGGACGAGTTCCAGGATTACCCTTCCCCTTACGTCGAAATCCAGACTTCAGAATTACGGCGATTAGGAAATGAGTGAATATAGCAGAAACACTATCCACAGGCAGCATACAAGAAAACTATTACAGCGTTCTCTCCCCTATGTATCCTTCGGGAAAATTCCAGGGTTCTATCCCCAATCACACACCTAAATCCAGAATTCAGAATTACAGTATGCAAATGAAGAAAGGAGATAACAGAAATAATCACAGAAGGCAGCATACAAGAGAGAAATGAGGCCCGAAGCTCTTTAGTATTAATTGCAGGAAATCAAGTTACAGCAGCTTTCTAGCAGAAAGTTCCCCCCCCTTTTTCATTACAATGCCTGGGTTTTTATAGAGGACCCGACCCTCTAAGCCATCAATGCACAAAATTGAGGAGTACATCCTCGAAAACCTGAGAAGTCGGCTCCCGCTGCTCCCGTGACTGAGCTCTCAAATCCTTTTCTATAACTAGCAGCTGCGACCGGGTCAGCCGGGGAAATTCGCATTTATGAGCCGCCTGACTCGTCCTAGGCTCCTCCGGGTGCGGAGCTCGAGTGGCCGCCATGTCCGCCGGGCTCTCCTTCTGAGACTGATACCTCCTTTCAGATTGCCAAAAATGAGCCCCGAGTCTTTCGGGCACGTAAAAATTCATTTATGAGGCACTTGATTGCCTCGGAAAAATACCCGGGCTTGGAGTGCGTGCCCCTAAAGTGCTTCGCCAATTTCCAGTTCGCGACCCTGCTTCGCAATGGATATAAGCCGAAGCAGATCCATCTTCCTCGGTCATGCACTTCGCGCGAAGGAGCTTCTCAAAATGGCTTCGCAGATGTTAAATGCCGAAGCAGATATCCCTTCTCAAGACGGGGCTTTCAATCTTTTGCTGCTTCGCTGGAAAGGCGTGTCAAAAGCTGCTTCGCGAGGTTCTCTGCTCGAAGTGGATGCTGATGAGTTGTCAAAATGCTTCGCCGCGAACCTTCTTCAAAGCCGTGGTTCGGGGGTTTTTCGGCCGAAGTGCAATTTTGCCTTGGAAAAATCTTCTGCTTTTTTACGGGCCACTACTGCTTCGGGTGAAAGCGCTTCGCACGAAAGTTATCCGAAGTAGATGCTTCGCGACAACTTTGGGCGAAGTAGAAATGGTTCGCCAGTAGGGAGGCCCGAAGTGGATGCTTCGCTGATTTCTTAGCGAAGCAGTTTTCCAATGCTTGAACTTTTTTGAATCCCGCTTCGCAAAGTTTTCGCCCGAAGCAACTGTTTGGGCTGCTTCGCGTGCGAAGCTCTTTTCATGCCTTAGCGACCTTGGACCGCGATCTAGACTTCCTTGCTTTCCTTCTCTTGGCGAAGCTGTCTTTCTTTTCTGCGAAGCTCCTAAACTTAGCTTGCTCAGTAGCGAAGCTCTTGTATATCCCTATTCTATGTACAAGGGGGATGGCAATGAAAGCCAAAATTGCTGCAATGCTTAAAAAATGTTTTTCTATAAACAAGGGAACAAATTCATGAAATAAAAAGAAACACTTTACAAAAAATTTTTGATTTTTACTACCCCTCTAGGCAATGTGACAAAATTGTCAACATTCTTGGCGGCTCGCGGGGCAACGAGCTCGCCTCGGTGCAAGAACCCTCAGCCTTAATCCGTTGGGCCAGAGTTGCCTCCAGACCCTTCTCCTCTTTGTCTTTCTGGGGGTGCTTCCACAGCTACCTCTTCTTCTTCTTCTTCCTCTTCTTCCTCTTCCGGCGTGGTCTCTTGTTGCGGCGGTGGGGGAAGGCGATCGCGGATGCGTTCCATGGTTCGGCGAACATGAGCCCAGGCACCTTTCTGAAATGGCTCTTGGTCTTGTAGCGCTTTGACCAGAACATGGAACCGATCAATTTGCCCTATGTCGGCATGTTTGGCTCTTGTGCTCAGATCATTTAGGCAGGCCGCGATTTTGCAATGTCTCAGAATAAAATCCGTGACTTGCCCTTCTGTGATTGGCTCCTCCCACTCGTCTATCTCTGAGACGTCACTCTCAAAGAGGAGCCAAGCCGGCTTGAGTTCTTCCTTAGTCAAAAGGTTCCCATCATCATCAGTGAAACTTGGGAAACCTAATGCAGAGAGATCTTGAAAATACCCCAGTGATGTGCGTTGCTCGTGTTCAAATACATCCATGAGGTCCTTCGCCTTCTGTGCTTTCCTCACTTTGGAGAAGAAGGCGCGGACTGTAGCTTGGGCTGTGGACCAATCTCTGGCTGTCCGACTCATAGCGGCGACCTGCAAGTCCTGATATTTGATACTTTGAACCTCAAAAGCCAGTTTGAGTCGGCTTCTAATTTTTTGTATAATCTCATCCACTATTGGTCCCTCTTGGGCAGCGGCATACTGGGCTTCGGTGATATAAGTCAAAATTGACAGGGCACTGGAGGCCCGAGATCTGAAGTTCTTAAGCAGGTGCGAGCGGATTTCTTTTATTCTGCCTCTATCAAACAGCTCTAGGCTCTCCTTCTCATACAACTGCTGCTGCATCTGCAAGATCCTGCTTTCAAACTCTTTGGCCTTTAGCTCAGCTTCGGCCTGTATCTTGCTCTGATTCTCAGTTGTACCCTGCAGTTGTTCTACCTGTTGTTTCAAGGCGTCTACTTCTTTTCTCATCTACTCGCACTGCTTCTCTGCATCTTCTAGCTTAGAGCGGGTCCTGGCTAGATCCTCCTCCAACTTAATGTTGGCGCTCTCTGCTTCATACCGGCGCTGATTGGCGATATTAGCATGTGCGCGGAATGTTTCTATTCTCACATGCATAGATGCAGATTCATTATCTACATCCAAGTGCTCCAGGTCCTTGGACTTCTCCTGATAGTCGTAATCCGCTGGGGTCATCTCGTCCAGGGGCTTTTGGACCTTAGGAACCTTCTTTACTTTATGCAGCTTTCCGCCTTTTAGGTCGAATACAGCGCACTTTTCTACTCTTGCTAGAGAGCGCCCTCTCTTTTTCCTTGCCTCCTTCAGCATCTTGTCAGTGTTCTGCCGGGCTTGGAGCAGCTTCTCAGCTAGAGGACGTTCCTTGATCATAGCCAATTCTGTTTCAAATGAGGCTGGGTCTCCAGCCAAGGGGGTGAACAAATATAATGAATGTACAGGGGATGCCTCACCAGTAGGTTCGGCGACGGGTGTGGTGGGAGTTTCGGCGAGAGAAACAACGCCGTGCGTGACGGGGGAGCGGGAGTCGGGGTTCGGAGTTGGAGTACTACCTTCGCCCTGACTAAATACCAAGGGGATGGTGGCGTGGGCGAGCGAAGTGGTATCCATGGACCTGTCCCGGCCTGACGACTCGAAGGGGGTGGATATGCTTGTGAGGCTGGCGGGATCGCAAGGCAAACTCGTGGTGGCGAGGGGCACCATGCGATGGGGTGACTGAATTTCCAGGGGAGATTTATCCGAGAGAGGGAGAGACTGATGGGGACCTTCGGCCGGGACCGTTGTGGACATGACTTGGGAAACCAAGGTAAAGGGTGAGGAATGCGTACCTGCGTGCTCTGCCAATAGAGTAGAAATGGTAGCTTCCTGCGTGGTCGGCTCTCGTTCATTTTCAGCCTCTGTACTTCCGACCTCCATGACTTCTTCTTCAAGGCCCCCTTCCTTTTGGAGGAGTTCCTCCACATCGATGACGTCTACCTCCGAAACTACCTCGGCCCTTTGCGACGTTGTCCCTTCAACATTCACCTCGGCTGAGCCTATCACAGGTTGTTCGCTAGAAGCACCTGGAGGTTTGGTACGTGGTCGCTTCGGATGAGTAGGAGGCACTTGGACTTGCTCCAGTTTCTTTCTTTTTCTTTTCTCCTCCTTCTCTAATTGCTGCGCCGACCCCGCGGCACTCGTGTCATGACCTCCAACGGGCTCCTGAGGCAACTCTTGTGGTGTCGCCGCTGCCTCCTCTTCTTCCTCTTGTTCAGAAGCATCGTCAGCTCTCTTTGGGCTTTCGCCCGAACCTGGGGCACTGGGGGGAACGAAGTCGGCGAAGGAGATGGGCTTCCAAGACCCAGCGTTGGCTTCGTAGAAAATTGCAAAGTCTCTATCTGTCTCCAAGAGTCCGTATGATTTCTGCTTCTGGCGATGGACTCTCATTATCCACCACTCCTTCAATTGTTCTTCGCCCCAACTCTTCAATTCTTCCCTCAAATCATCTTTCATTTTTCTCCAAAAGGTGGAGTCTGGGCCCGGGAAGGGGTGCCGAACTGGATCATACTCGACCTCCATGGAGTAAAACTCATGCCAGGGAGGTAAGGTCTTCATTCTTTCCAAGTGCCACTCCAAATCTCTCCCATTGGGGTTGTTCCTTTGTTCTACTATCTCCGGGTGAGGGCAGACATGAAAATTTTTGAATCGGAGGTGATCCCTCATCACCCCCAAGGGGTCGTAACACCACCGTTGAGGAATCTGCAGCAAACCGAAGTCGGCAAGCTTATCCTCCAAGAATACATGTTGCTTCAGGGCAAAAACCTCAATGACTCCCATTTTGAAAGGGAAGTCGCATGTGGGTGCCCATTTTCGGCCGTGGCCATAAATGACATTTGTCGCGTCGCTCTGCCGAGCGACCTCCAACGCGAACTGGTATTCAGAGGGGTAAACGGGTAGTAGGAAGGGCTTCCCTACAAATCCAAACAGGCGAACCACAAGCCCTTGCGTCAATTGAAAAACGTCCCCCTTTTCCTCCTTAACCACCTTGTCTCTAAGGCTGATGGGCACTCGAGGGCAAGAACCCTGCAACAGCTGAATAGCTGGTCCTAGAAACTGCTGATTGAAAACGTAATATGACTCCGTCCTCGCCAGGAGGGGAGTCCACTGATACACCGGCAGAGGAGTTCCATCCTTGCCGCTTGAAGTAATGGCGATATGGGGGAAATGCTTGTGGACATGATAGAAAAAGAGCCAAACCAGGAAAGAGCAAGGTCCAAAATACTGACCCGTCCCAACATTCTTCATGCTGACTAGCCGCGTATGCAAGGTCCGGGCCACCCATTCCGCCCAGTCGAAGAAGACCGGGTTAGTGTTCGGCCTTGACGCATCTGGGGCATAAAACTCCCCTCGTGAAATACATTCGGCCAGTGACACTTGCCAGGGGTGCACCGAAGCATCGGTAGACAGGCCCGCGACCCACGCAATGATAGAGAAGATGTCCGTGCTCTTGAAATCCCTCAGGGGGAGAGGCATTTGGGGCAGCCTGCCTGAAGGAAGTCCGTCCTTGAGGTTCTCGCTCAGAAATTTTATAATATAGCTGGAGGTAGTGAACCTCTCCATTTGTTCGCTCAGGATGACATTGCGAACGGAATAGCCCTTGGGCGGCCCTTGCTGTGGCGCGAAAGCTCCTTGTACATCCTCTTTTAAAATTGTAAACAATTTATTGCCCGCGGCGTCCAACACTTGTCTGGTGGATGGTTGGTAGTTTTGCGCGATGGCACAGATCAATTCGGGACAATGGTGCGCGGGCGGGGTCAGATACCAGTATATCTGCGAATAATAAGCAGCGGCTCTCTTGTTCTCCGCGGAGAGTCGGCTTTTCATGAACTCGATAGTGTATCGGAGCTCGGCCACGCTCTTTGAAAGTTCGGTGTCCCTTATTTTCTCCCACCCATCAATTGGTGGTTCTGCAAGTTGCTCTTCTTCTGAATCCTCCCTTTCCTCTACGGCTTGCTTTTCGGGGTGGAGGTTGAGGTCGACCCTCTTAGGTCTGTGCTTTTTCTCTTCTTTGCCCTTCTTTGTTTTCTCTGGGCCTGCTACCTCAGGCTCTTTCCTCTTCTCCTTAGAATTCTTCTTCCCCATTCTGAATTTTGACGGCAGCAGAGTCTTTGACGCAGAGAGTTTCGACGCGAAGAATGGGAGAAATGCAGGCTATCAGCGAGGGCTCTTAAACTTGCATTAACCAGTAGGCGAACACCCCTTTTACTGCTAAGGCTTGAGTTTTATAGCTCTAAAAGGCAACTACCTCTATTTATGGCGCCTGCCAAAATTAAATTCACAACTCGGACGGAGGAGGTCGTTTTGCCTTTTGATTGGTTTCACGGCGGCGTTGTACGCGGGCCCATGCGCTTCGAGGATTTTGCCCAGCATTGGAAACCTAACCTTCTGCCACCTCGTACCTAGGCGCGAGCTTTTCTCATAACTGAATTCTCTCGGGATGTGCCCCGCCACCTTTGCATTAAAATCACCTGCCCCGAACGTTTCCCTAGGTTGCCGTCGGCACGTCTTTCAAGACACGTTTTAAATGCTCCCCGCCTTGCGCCTTATTGTTTTGGCGAAGTTGAAGCCGGCGCTAAAGACACTTCGCGGCGAACCTCCAGTGCGAACTGATTTTTTATACTTCGGGCCCGAAGTGTTTTTACCTTGCCGCGTCACTGCTTGCTTCGCGGAGGGTTAACCTCCGAAGCTTGTTCCTTTTGAAAAATGGTTCGCTAAATCCCTTCGGAAACTACTTCGCTCGATCTCCCTTTTGCGAAGTACTTCTCACGCCTTCATTCTGATGTCGTTTGGTCCTTCGAGGACTCTTTCTAGGCCAAAGTGCTTCGCTGCGAACCATCTTGCATCAGTCACTTCGCACATAAAGTTCCCGAAGGAGATTCTTGCTAATCTCAGCGGAACCGGTGCTTGTCGCTGTGGTAGTGTGAAGCTTAACTCCTTGGCAGTCTTGAAATAGGGTATATACAAAAATACAAAGATAAAAAATCTTACATACAAAAGTAAAAACTTGGAATTTTTTTTTAATTCGTTTTGTTTCAGCGATGAAAAGCCTTCAAATGAAGGCCGTTGACAGAAATCGGCAAGATCTGGCCAGCTGTATCCTTGAGGATGAAGGAGTTGGCTGAATTCACCTTCACAATCTCGAATGGTCCGTCCCAGAAAGCGTCCAATTTATCATGATTCCCAGGCTTGGCCTTCCAAGAGTCCCACTTCCATACTAAGTCTCCCACTCTGAATGTGCGGTCGGAGGACTTTTTCTTGAACCAGTCTCGGGTGATCTGGGCATGCTTAGCGAAGCTCTGGTAGGCCTTATCACGATCTTCCTCCAGCTGCAGTAGCTGAGCTAGTCTATTCTCCATAGGACTAAATTCTTCTTCCTCATCCAACAGCTGCAATGCAGGAATCTCTATATGGGTTGGTAAGATAGCCTCCTTGCCATACACCAGGGCGTAAGGCGACGTTTTAATTGACTTTTTGACAGAAATCCGATCAGCCCACAAGGCCCGATCTAGGAAGAGGTGCCAAGTTCTTTTGTTCTTCTCTATGAGCTTCCTCAGCACCCTTAACAGAGTCTTATTAGTTGATTCTGCCAATCCGTTACCCTGTGGATAGTAATTGGAAGAGACCTTGTGATACATCCCATATTTGTAGATGAACTCGTTGATCTTGGCGCCTGTGAACCCAGGACCATTGTCCGTTACTATTGCTTCCGGGATGCCGAACCGGGTGATCAAACCTTCTAGGAATGCAATGACGGTTTCCTGGTCGGCGTGCTTCGTGGGTACTGCTTCGGCCCATCTAGTGAAATAGTCGGTTGCAGTCAGGATGAACTTATGTCCTGCGGAGGAGTTCGGCGATATAACTCCTATGAAATCCAACCCCCATTGTTGGAAGGGCGTTTCTACCTGTATCGGTCGGAGGGGCATAGGAGCACTTCTGCTTCGGCCGGCGAACTTCTGACATTGCTCGCATCTGCGACAGACTGCAAAGGCATCGACGAAGAGTGTAGGCCAATAATAACCCGCCTTAATTATCTTTAATGTCGTTGTTCTTCCTGCGAAGTGGCCCCCGGATAACCCCGAATGGAATTCGCCCAGGACTCTTTTCTTATCATCTTCTTTTATGCACCTAAGAAGAACGCCATCAATATTCCTGAAGAATAGGCCTTCGGGACGTAATGTGTATCGGAGGGACCGCATCCTGAAGTGTCTTCGCTGCGAAGCATTCAAATGTGGAGGACATCTCCCGGTGTTGAAATATTCAACTATCTCACTGACCCAGTCCTTCTCATCTTCTTCTTGATTTGCGAAGCACCCTTCTGCTGCCAAGTCATCCCACTGACAAGCTGTCACTTCGGCCGCTACGCTCTTCGCAAGCTCTTGACATAGCGCGCGACCGCGAACCAATTTTGTGGGTCTAATCTCGATGTCAAACTCCTGTATTTTGCTGACCCAACCAGCTCTTTTGCTACCCAACTCTCCTTGGATAACGAAGTTGCGCACATCGGGATGAATGACGAATACTGTAACCCGACTTTGAGAAATGAAGTGCTTGAATTTCCTCAGGGATTTCATTACGGCATGCACCTGTCTTTCTATGAAGTTGTATTTCTCTTCATGGGGGTGTATTACTTGACTTAGGAACGCGATGGGGCGCTCTTCGCCATCTTCCCCCTTCTGTGTCAGGACTGCAGCGTAGCTTTCGGGTTCTCCTATAGCATATAGGATGAAATCTCGATTGTAGTCAGGGTTAGTCAGGACTGGCGCCTGAGCGATTCGGGCCTTAATCTCTTCAAATGCCCCTTTCCTTTCATCCGTCCAGATGAATTCAGCGCCCTTCTTCAAGAGTTCATACATTGGCTTAATGACTTGGGCGAAATCTGGAACAAACTTCCTTACGAAGTTGATCTGGCCGAAAAAATATTGTAGTCCCTTCTTATTCGCCGGGAGTGGGAGCTTCAAGAGAGCCTCAACTCTGTCAGGATCTACGGCGAGACCCTTCTCTGATATCACATGTCCCAGTAATTTTCCCTCATTGACTGCGAATATGGACTTCTTTGGGTTGATTGAAATGCCAAACTCTCGGCATTTTTCGAATATCTGTTGCAAATGTAAAGGATGATCCTCCCTTCTTCGGGAGAAGACGGTCATGTCGTCCAAATAGATGACAATGACCTTATTCAACAGTTCACCGAAAGCTAAATCCATAGCCCTCTGAAAAGTGGCTCCTGCATTCGAAAGGCCGAATGGCATTCGCTGATAAGCAAATGTTCCCCACTTGGTAGTGAATGCCGTTTTGTGTTGATCTTCATCCCTAACCCAGATCTGGTTATATCCTGAGAAGCCATCAAGTAGGGAGAAGCGTTGAGCCCCAGCCACTGAGTGCAAGATTTGATCAATCTGCGGGAGAGGGTAATGATCTTTGAGCGAAGCCTGATTTAGGTTGCGAAAATCTACGCATAGTCGTATATCTCCATTCTTCTTTCTAACAGGGACTAGATTCGCTACCCAAGAGGAATGCTTTATGGGGTAAATTATCTTCGCCTCAAGCATCTTCAGGAGCTCGGCTTTCATCAGGACTTCGATCTTTGGGTTAACAGGCCTTTGCTTCTGCCGGAAAGGTTTGATCCCCTCCTGCAACTCAATTGTATGCTGGATCAATTGCCGATCGTATCCCTTTAGGTCTTGGTAAGACCATGCTACTATGTCAGGATACCTTCTGCACAAAGACCGGATCTGTTCTAGCTCTTCCGAAGTGCAATCTGTTCCGACTTTTATCACTTTCCCGGATTCGAGCTCCAAATCCTGATACTGCTTCGCGTTGACTTTGATCCTATGGGAAACTGCTCGATCATTTTGATCGAAAAGGCTTTCCAGAGTAATTAACCCCTTTGGGACGTGGTTGTTCTTCAACTGAACTAGCCCTTCATATTCCTCATCATCCGGGCTTCTTCTTTCGACCGTGGCTGCTTCTTGGATCAAAAAATTCACAATCTGTTCATCATTATCAAAAATTTGCCAATGCATATCTCTGTCTGGTACAGAGGGCCTGTAAATCATCCTCACAGCTTTGGGTTTATGCACCATGTCGTCTGCTGGAGAATATCTAGCTGCGATGGATGCCAAGACATCGGCATGTCTGTTCTTCTCACGTGGAATGGACTCGCAGATTAAGCGATTCGAATTGGTCAAACAAGTCCCATACCCTGTTACGGTATGCTTTGAGATAGTGCTTCTTTGAAATGCACTTGTTGGTGACCTGATTGCATACCAATTCTGAATCTCCGAAGACTTGGAGATGTTTTATGCCTAACTTTTCTGCTTTCTTCAGTCCTAGGCATAAAGCTTCGTATTCTGCTGCGTTGTTGGTGCAGCTCCAAACCAACCGGTAGCAATATTCCTTTTGCTCTCCTGATGGTGATACTAAAAGTATTCCTGCCCCAACGCCATTTTTGCATCGGGCGCCATCGAAGAACAATCTCCATAGTTCTCCTTGGGCACATATCTTATTTTCTGGCTTGGTGTGTTTCTCTGGTTTGGTGATGGCATAGCATCCCATTTCCGTTTCTATCATGGCATTGAAATCTGCCAATGAAAACTCATCTTCACAATTCAACTGTGCAAGGGATTCTTCGACCAGGTCCACCTGCTCTATCCCTTCCACTATCGCATGTATGGGATCACTGCTCTCTTCTTCAGACATCTTCTGTACGAGGAATGTGGAAGGTTTCTCATTGTAGATTTTTACCTTCTTTCCTTTGAATGGAATCTCTAAATGCGAGTAATCCATGGATAGGTATCCTCCCAACTTCGCTGTAAATTCCCTTGACAGGCACATACTAAAATATGGCTCCAGGTCGACGACTACCACCTCTTGTATAACCGTGATCTGAGGCATTTTGTGCAGTCGGATAGGTATATCTTTAATTACACCTACAGTCTTCACAGGAGTACCATCCAGTTGGAGCACGCCGTGGCTGCTTCGCGTGTACTCCATTCCTATCTCCTCGCACACTGCTTTGGGCATGACTGTCGTCGCGGCCCCGGAATCGATCATACAGTTGTGTACAACATACCCTTCCATTTGTAGAGACAGGTAGAACGGAGGTGGCCTGTTCTTCCCTGTAATGGACGTGGATAAGGTTTGCACTAGGGCAAGCGGTGCTGACTTTCTCGCCTTAGTTGTCTTCAAAGATTCCTGCAGCAAGTCCACTTGTCCGGGTAGCTGCAATGCGTCATACAAACTGATTTTGGCCGGAGTTTTCTTCAGCTCATCTACGATGTTGTATACTAGGGAGTTGTGCACCTCAGGTTCCCTTTTCGCCTCATACCTGGTGCGATACTGCTCCGTGGCTTCGACCCTTTGTCGCTTGGTCAGCGAAGGGAGCTTAAGCTTCTCTCTAGCTTGTTCTTTGGTTTCCACCTGAGGTGGATTTGCAGGGGCCTGTTGGGCCTTCTCTTTTACTGGTGCAGGGTGAGGAGCTTCGCTTGGGGCCTGGGAAGGTTGTTGTCCCTTCTCGCGGTGAGCATACACCTTTAAGGGGGCCATTTGAACAACATCTACCTCCATTGGCCTTTTTCCTTCTCTGGTAAGGACTGAAACTTGCTCTTCTTCGCCAATTACCAGGTTCTGATCCATTTGCCTGATAATGTTGACTTGACCACCATGACTACTACCCGCCAACGTTTGTACATAATGTTGGTGCAGCATGCAGGTATTCTCTTCGTGAGGGTCATTACACGTGGAGCACCAATGTATGTAGTCGGAAGTGCTTGGAGCTTCGTCAATCACGGCATTTCTTGCCAATGATCTCCCTTGCTGTACCGCTTGATCTTTAGTAAGCGCTGGTGTAGGATAAGACCTTCTTGGTAGAAACTCTTGTTGCGCCTGCTTCTTTTTCATGATGGTCATGTCATTAGACAGGGTTTGTACTGTGGAGTTCAGGGACTGAACTTCCTGTAGTATCTTGGCTTGCATATCCTCGGCTTTGGGAATAGGTGGCAATGGAGCCATCGTCGGTATTGGAGGTAGGGCAGGGTGTTGAGGTGGCGCTGGCAATACAGGAAATGCCGAAGGGACAGTGGGCTGTGATGCCGAGAATGTGGGAAAATGTATTTGTGGAGTAGTGATCTGAGACACAATGGGGTTCGGGTTCCAAGATGAGATCGGATACGCAGGGGTTGCGGAGATTTGCGAAGCGGCCGCATTTGTATACTGGGATTGAGGGAAATCTGGAAGTATGGGCATCGGCATCCTTTGAGGAAGTTTACCCATGGCTATTAAATCCATTTCCGCTTTCTGGGCTAATTCATACAATTCGGGGAAGGTATTAATATTCGAATACCTTACCATTACACTGATATCAGGGTTGAAAGCCCTAAGGTAATAGTACGCTGCAGCTTCGCTAGTTGGCCGGAGTCCAACTGGTATCCTTTGCCAGGTTCGAGCGAACCTAACATTGAAATCAGCGATCTCTTCTTGCGGATGTCTCTGGATCGTTGTGAACTGATGCAAAAGAGAGGATGGATCGGCGGACTCATTGAAACTTCTCATTAACTGTCCGGCTAACTGGTCCCATCCCGTTATAGTACCGGGTGGTAAGGATCTATACCAGTAGAGGAGCTTCCCTCTAAGAGATAGAACCAGAAGCTTTACCATAACTCTCTCCTCTGTGATGTCATGAATCGCCGCCAGAGAAACAATGTCCTGGATATGCTCCAGAGCAGTCTTCCCAGTTCCATCGAACGTTGGGATTTTCTTCATAGCAGCAGGCGGAACTTGCCCTTGTCCCGCTAGATTTAACGGTCCGGAAGAATTCCACGCCGGGAACAACCTGGGCGGCGGTTGTCGCTGCTGTCGCTGCATTTGTTGTTGTTGTTGTTGCTGGTGTGCCATGTTCGCGCTTGGATTCCGAGAAACAGGAATTCCCGAAGTTCCTCGTTGATTGCTAACCGGATGACTAATTGGAACGGAGGCACTTGGATGATTTGGCGAGTTGGGAGGATTGGGAGGAAGGCTAGCTGCTGTGCTATCCGAAGTCAGTCCTTGTTCGTCAAAAGCAGCCTCTTGCGAGGATGTTCCACGTAACAGTGACTCAGGGGTGACCAACCTGGAGCGTTCCCCGAAGGCGTCAATATCGAGTTCAAAGAACTCAGTCTCCTCTCCACTATTCCTAACTCTCCATCTTGTTTGCATGAAGGCACAGATACTTAAGTACCGGTCTCTTACGACTTTAAGATTCTCAGGTTGAACAGAGTCGCCAGATGCTAGAGTCTTTTGGCAATGAGACAAGCATCGATTCTCACTACCACTCACAAGGTGAGACTGACCGGGTCCCACCGGGCGTGCCAGAAACTGTTGGTCATCAAATCTGCCACAGGAAAGGATTTTGGGAAGTGTACGCGCCCTAGACCTGGACCAACATTGAAAGGCCGAGGGGAAGAGATGCCCCCGTGCCAATCTCCGGAGAAAGGCCGGCTCCTTTACTAAACTACTTGGTGTTTTGAGCTAAGAGTGCAGGAAAGAGATAAAAATAGTAAGGGTGCAGGAAAGAAATAAACAGAGTAAGGGAAGAAATATTGATGGATTTAAGAGGGAAAGAACCAACAACACGATTACTGGCTAACAACTTGAAATAGCAGCAATAAATACCAAGAATAAAATAAAATGAACACAGTACTAGCCTTCCTATGTATCCTCTGGACGAGTTCCAGGATTACCCTTCCCCTTACGTCGAAATCCAGAATTCAGAATTACGGCGATTAGGAAATGAGTGAATATAGCAGAAACACTATCCACAGGCAGCATACAAGAAAACTATTACAGCGTTCTCTCCCCTATGTATCCTTCGGGAAAATTCCAGGGTTCTATCCCCAATCACACACCTAAATCCAGAATTCAGAATTACAATATGCAAATGAAGAAATGAGATAACAGAAATAATCACAGAAGGCAGCATACAAGAGAGAAATGAGGCCCGAAGCTCTTTAGTATTAATTGCAGGAAATCAAGTTACAGCAGCTTTCTAGCAGAAAGTTCCCCCCCTTTTTCATTACAATGCCTGGGTTTTTATAGAGGACCCGACCCTCTGAGCCATCAATGCACAAAATTGAGGAGTACATCCTCGAAAACCTGAGAAGTCGGCTCCCGCTGCTCCCGTGACTGAGCTCTCAAATCCTTTTCTATAACTAGCAGCTGCGACCGGGTCAGCCGGGGAAATTCGCATTTATGAGCCGCCTGACTCGTCCTAGGCTCCTCAGATTTAGACTTGAATGTTTTTGCATATTTGTATACATTTGCAGTTGCATTTTTATTTTCATTTAGGCATCAAAAGAGGAAATGCATGTAGCAACTTTTACACATTCGGCTAATTTTCGATTTTTTTTCTTTGATCTCTCTCCCTTCCTTTGAAAAACAGAAAGTATACTATGATCCATTCCTTAAAAGGCAAAATAAGACATTAGATTAAGTCTTGTTTGCTGCATAATTTGTCTTCACTTGCATTTTTGCATCTCATCATCTCGCATTAGAATAGGCCCAGATAATAACATTAGGTGTTTGACGAATCAACGCACAAAACATAGATTTAGGGTAAATCTACAAATACCCTTGGTGAACCCATTTTCCCAAAGAAAACCTCCAAAACTCGAGGGCATAGGCTTTTGCCCTTGACCCGAGGTGTGGCAGCGGGGTCCCCTTTTTCCATACTCACACCTCTTGCAATCCTTGGATAAGCATAAGTAATACGTCCCAAAACTTTGATCCCTAGGCTTTGATTACAATGTAGAAAGACCAAAGCCATGAAATATAGAGGAAATTTTAATAGAATTACCATGTTAGAAAAACCAAAGCTACAAAATACAGAGAAATGTTTAACCATAGCACAGAAAATTTGAAGAATGAAAAGGAAATGACTCACAATAGCTTGATGGTTACAAACGAAAAGTGAGGTGCATTTACATATGCACCAGTGGTGAGGCTTACAACAGTCAGCCTCAATGATACAAAATAATAAAATATTTTCCAGAGGGTCAAATCAGAGAGTAGTAATGGGACCCGCAAGTGAGTTTACAATATTCTAACATCTCCCCTTAAACAGAGGGAGCACAACGGCGGCAATATGCCATCATAAACAAACGTCCTATATTATAATCAGGCAATAGTAGTAACAAACAATGTCTTCCTCAAGTATGAAATCCTTAATGAATTTCACAAGTCACATAGGAAGAAACAAGAGTTATGAAGCAACAACGAATATGCACTGAATACATACATACAGACACATATATATAAAGGGGCATAGAAAAGTACATGAACAGTTGCAAATGTCAAGTGAACAATGTTAAACAGATTCCTCCAACCAGAAACCTTATGGCTGTCCAGCACAATACAAAAAATGGAAGAAGATTTTAATTGATTTTGTAAATGAAACTATAGCAAAAGCAGGTTCTGGAGCAAATAATGGACACGCTTGGGTTATTCCAGTCACTTCATAAACGATAAAGAATAAATTCATACCAAATTCTCCTTGTTGATCTAGAATTGCATGTGCCATTTCCAGCCCCCATTAAGCTAAAATTTCTTACTATGATCTAAATACATAGGTAAAACTGACCTCATATACAAATCATGCAGTGAATAAGGAAGAAGTATTGTGTCAAGCAAGTTATGACCTCTTTTATATTATAAATCTCTGTTCTCTGATTTGGAGCAGATAAAACCTTTTTAACAAGAGTCTTTGCAACCTGTCAATCAGAAGAAATTTATTATCATTTTAACAAACACTTATGAAATCTCTAACCACATATTTAGTTGTAAAGGATGCAGCATTTATTAATCATCCTTGGATAAACATCAATCTATCTTTTCAAAGCTAGAGTAAAAATGCAATTTAACAATAAAGTATACATTAAACATACATCATCTGCTGGTCCAAGGTCATGGACATCCCTTTTATCTGTTGGTACATAATTGATCCTTACATTTTCCATGGCTTTCCTTACATCTTTGAAGGCTGCATCCATTCCTCGAAAGGTAAAATCCTGATAAACAAAAATGACTTAGAGCCATCTCATTTATCCAAGGTTATCTAAAGTGATGTTGAACTTCTCAGCCAATATATCAAAATACGATCACCAACTCAATTTGCAATTAGTTAAATCTCTAAACTCTTATGTAACATCCAGCACATGGACACTTCTGCTTGTTGAATTTTTCATCACATAAAATGACACGTACCCTCCAAATTGATGGATAGACAAAGGAATAGCCATCAAGTATGTCTGAGTAAACCTCATATCCACTTGGCACTTCTGCAGAATTAGAACCATACTGAGTCTGCTTGCATAGGATAAATTTAATTACTGATGAAGTCAACATACTTCAAACATAAGACAATCTCTAACATAGAAAGGCAAAACAGTACTCACCTAAAGCAAAGGAAACATTTCTGGAATATATACTTGTAGTAAATGCCCCTCCTCCTATCAGCAGTTGTCTACGTCCAGTTACACCTATCAAGTGAAAAAAAAAATTTAACTCAAACTTTGAACCATTAACATAACTTCTAATTGTACAAGTAACGCAGATTAAAAGACATGCTTCTTTCTTTTTTCCATTTACATAAGACCAGCTAAAGCATTCAAGAAAACAAATGGATCTTATAGAAGTCTTTCAATTCTTCAATAAGGGTTACAAGCTAAACTGTACATAAGCAATTATTCAAGTAGAGGTTATTGCTCATAGCTCAAAAAGGCTAATGATGCCAAAATCATTTTTTAGCATAATTTAAACGTAAAAAGTGATCATGTTGTTGTTGTTGAACAAATGCATCTTATAGTTTATGTGACAACTCCAATATAGCCACATCGGTTATCTTTATTATTATTAGCTAGGGTCCCAGGTTAAGGTAATCGGCCTTGAGCGTTAGGATTAGGGTTAATGTTGATTTAGTCTATAAATAGGAAGAGTTATGTTATAGTTGGAATCATCTTTCATATTCGAATCTTAGTAGCCTCTATCACACATGAAACTTCACCCTCTCCAAGTGGCTAAGAAACATCACTCTCCAAGTAGTTGGAATCTAGAATCTATTACTGGCATTTCTAATTTTCTGGCATTGAATCTGAATTATTGTGTTCCATGGATGTTTACTGTTATGCATTATTGAATTGTTACTTAGTGCTATTACTGAATTTTTGGAAGTTGTTTCATCACAAGTGGTATTAGAACATCAATCTTGGCTCCCTGTTGCGGTGCAAAAGTACGGCGGAAGGACGTCTGAACCATTCCAAAACCTCGGACAATCAATTCTACTTCTTGTCACCTAGTAATTTTTCAGCTCAATCTTCTAGTGCATTTTTATTCTATACCATTGTAAGTTCATTGTTGTTATTTCCTTTTTCCAAACTTAATAGAAGTGTATCGGGTGTGTTGGGACCCTAGTGGGAGACCCATCTCGTTGTGATCATCTCCTCAAGCCGATCAAAATAAGGGGTATTTCTAGCAACACCTTTTCAAGGATCAGGTGTGTTGAGACACTTGTGGAAGACCTATCTCATTGTGATTGTCTCTTCAAGCTAATCAAAGGAGTATTTCTCGTAATATTTTTTCAAAAGTGCTCCAAAGAATTCTTTTTTTTTCTTTCCTTTTTTAACAAAGTTTTGCATTTGCCCCTAGAGTATGAACAAACCTGCTACTTCTACTGGTTGGTTGCAAATCAACGGTTGATTGCAACACATAGGTCATTCAAAGGATGTGTGCATGTTCAGAAAGAAACATCAACCCTGAAATCTTAGTAAGCATCACAACACCCCTCCAAAGATCAATAGTTTTGACCAGTGTGTGTTTCTTTTAAAACGCCATGGCTTTGCCTCCTCCGAACACTCATGCTTCTCCTCCAAGTGGTAATGCTCTTCCTAATACCACTAACCCCAGTCTATGATCCTATATTGTGAACCAAGAAAAACTGGTTAAATCCATTGCTGACCCTCAGCCACTAGGCAACAACAACAAGGCATGCAACAGGCACCAAATCCAAATAGACACCGATATCAAGACACAAGAATCTACCAACAATCATCGTTTTGTAACAGACCTCTAATTTCCCATGGCAATCACATGGTTCCCTATGCTACCAAGGGTACTTTTCCAGGTATGGGAGGTTTTAACTCAAGTTTTGTTATTGGTCCTTACTTGGCCTCATGATATTCCTGTTCTACGCATCGACATCCCAACCTTTCAGGGTGTCAATCCTTGTGGGTGGATGGCCAAGATGGATAGCATCATCCGTCTACACTATGTGCTTGAAGAGGGTCATCTTCCATTAGTTACTACTAAGTTGGGAACGTATGCTCATCAGTGGTTGTTATGGGAACTTTGCCAACATGGGACCTCTTTTCTGTGGCCCGAGTTCAAAGTGCTATTCCTTCATTAGCTTGACAAAGGATCTTCCACATCATATGTGGTCCATTTGACGAAAACCAAGTAAACAGGACCGGCTAAGTATTACTGTGCAAAATTCACAAGCCTACTCACCTACACCCATCAATTGGATTCAATGGTTGTGGTCCATTTAACCATATTAATTTGTGCTTTCACTTTATACGGTTTCAACTTCAAACCATTAACCGTCTCAAGACACTATGTCCTATCTAATTTCTACAACCTTATTGTGTCATTATCCATCACTTCCACCACTTGAAAGGGCCCAAGCCATAGGGTCTTTAACTTCCTTGGCTTGATTTCTCGTTTGCCATTAAACTTGAGCACTAAGTCACTTGCCTTCAACTTCATATTTCTCAGGAGCTTATCGTGCCACAACTTCCTCCGTCGTTGAGCAATCTTCATTGCCCATTGATCCATCACCCGCCTCTCGTCCAGTTGTACAAGTGCCATGAGCCTCTTCTCTAGGCTCTCTTGGTCATCCAAATAGTTCTATACAGCCATCCTCGAACTAGGCACCATGAACTCCACTGGCACTACTACCTCTTGCCCGTACATCAATTAGAATGGCATATGGTTTGTTGTATGCTTAATGGTTGTCCTGTACGCCCACAAGACAACTAGCAATCATTCTTCCCAATCGGCTACTTTCACTCCACACATCTTATACATAATTGAGACAAAAACCTTATTTGTTGCTTCCGCCTGCCCATTTTTCTCTGCGATAGTACGAACTAGACAAGGAATGAAAGATCCTAAACTCCATGGTAAAGTTCTAGATAATCTCATTGACAAAGTGTCCTCCCCTATCACTTGTCGAACTACAAAGGAATTCCAAATCTCATAATCACTTGTTCATATAAGAAACAGGTTATAATCCTTGCAAAATTGATTGGTAGAGCCCATGCTCCTACCCACTTTGTCAAGTATTCGGTTACTACTATAATATATCAGCATCTCCTTCCTTTGCTTGTATTCAATGGTCTAACAACATCCATACCCCATATTTCAAATAAATCTTGCGATTGTGAAGGATGTAATGGCATAGAATCCCTCTTTAGCGGCTTCCTTGTCCGCTGGCAGGGATCACATGCTTTTACATACTCAGCATCGTGATATAAAGTAGGCCACCATAGCCCTGCCAACAACACCTTCCTTGCCATTGCATCTGGCCCCGCGTTTCCTCCATCCAGTCCTTCATGTGCATCTTTTAATGCCATATTGACTTCTTCCTCCATTACACATCTCCACAATGTCCCATCGGTTCCGATTTTGTATAAAAAACCTACAATTAGTTGAAATGGTGTTGATTTCATGATAACGCAACGTCTTTCTACTAGCATCATTTCCTTTTGCAACTCCCCTTTCAACAAATATTCCCCAATATATTTGTACCATGTTGGTACCGCATTCGCCATGAACAATTGGGCATTGGGGAATTCATCTAGTATACCTCCTCTAGCAGGTTCTCCTGAGTGAATCCATGATAATTGATTCGTTATTACATGTTTCTTCCCAAATCTCACCACTAGCATTACTGTAATTACCAAGAGCATTGTATAGGATTGCCAACGAAGGTGCAAGTGAGAGATATTGGTGAGGATGTTGTCATTGTTATTATGCAGACTGGTTATGCAACCCTGCATATTGTAATTGCAAGTATATTATTGTTGTTTAGAACAAAACTTTGAATACAAATCCTGCTATTTGCAAACTTTTTGAAATTTGTTGTAATTGTGTATGTTGTGACTGTTAATGGTGTTGCATGTATTGTTTCCTTATAGTTGCAAACTGTAGGATGGCTTCCATAGTTGCAAGTTATGTTAGTATTTGCATTGCGATCATTGTTGTAGCATAATTGTAGGTTGCAGTGAGAGAGAAGACTGCCAAGGAATTTGTAGTTATGTTGGTTGCAGACTGTACAATAGTCAGGCCGTACGAGGGGTTGATTGTACGAAGACAAACGTACGAGTTGTGTTGCAGTTTTAGGGATTATCTTGTTGTTTTGCAAGGACTGTGGCATTGTATGTGTGATTTCCATACAAGTCACTACCATACAGAAGGATTGACAGTCAAGAGTTGCACAGTTATTTGCAAGTGACCGTCTTGTACTATGCCATACAAGACTGAGTTGTACAAGATTGTATCATATGATAAGTGTGTCGTACAAGAATATGATGTACGAAAGTGTGTCGTACAAGATTGCACCATACAATTGAGACTGTACGTCTCAGGACAATGATGTTGTACGACTATGATGATAGTCTTATGATTGCAGTCTTGATTGGTTCCTAAATCTGTTATCCCACCATTCCATTGTTGGGAATCTCACCACTCGCGCTACAATCCAACATCTCCATGTGGATCAATCCCAATTTCTTCCCTATCTCAATCATCAATATTGTGGGATCAATGTATTGATCCTTCTTAATTGTCGCTATCTCTTGACCTCTTGGCTCCACCACCATCTTTGTGCATGCAATCTCTCCTACCTTCGCATAAAGCTTAGGTATTGCATCAAGTAGACTAGACACCTTTACTTCTACTATAAACAAGTACACTGGACACCTTTACTTCTACTATTGTGTTTAGTACTCGCACCACCAACTGTTCCGTTGATGATTGTCTTCCCCAAACTTCTTTCGCAAGGATAGATTTCTTCAACGTCTTTCCCTAAAGGAGTCTATCTTGTTTTGTCTTCTCCATTTCTTCTTCGATAAAGTCATGTGTTGCCTGCCATCACTCTTCTTTGGCAGGGTTTGGGTATTGCTCAGTCTCTTTTGCCTAAGCTCTTATCACTATGAGCACATGCTTATCTTTCTCCTGTTTGTTTATCAAAGGTTCTCCTATGTCAATCAAATTGACATTCTAAGTTTTGTAGGAAATTGCTTTATTTGGGCAATTCACCTCCTTGTGATTGCCTGGACTGCACCATCTACACGTGTGTAGTATTGTTTCCATTTGCCCCTCCTACTTGTGGGTTTTGACAATTTTTTGCAAAATGTCCCCACTCTTGGAAATTTCTACATTGAATGATTGGCCTACCATTCAAATCATATTGTAATTGACTCTGGCTACCTTGTCAATTACCTTGTTGGAATTGTCTTCCTCCACAATGATTGTTTCTATAACCTCCACTAGTTGCCCCTTGTCCATTCTTCAAAGTATTTGGTTTCTCTTCATTTTCTTCTTTCTGCATTGTCATCGTTTGATGTCTTGCGCTCCTTAAGTTGAATGGATAGTCTCCTACTGCATGTCCTAGCACGTCACATATATTACAATATGCATTCTTCGGACAATTTATATTTGTGTGCCTTTCAAATTTACAATCTGAGCACCACATTTCTTTCTTTTCCTTCCTCTTCTCACCTTTCACTTCATTGATCATTCGCTCGAAGTCCTTCATCAACTGAATTGCTACATGAAAATCTTCTTTGTCACTATCAAAGACATCGCTTCTCTAGCGACTTAAACCGGCTATAGTTTATTTGGCTTCACTTTCGAAGTTCCTTGCCCTTTCATAAGCTTCTTTGTATGTCAAGGATAGTATTAGTTTCATATTCTTCTTATACCGTGGTAACAGTCCATCAATGAACCATCTTTTTAGCATTCCATTTGCTAGTTGCATCTCCATCTTATCAGTGAGCTGCTTCAATCATCGGTTATAGGACTTTATGTCCTCATCCTTCTTTTGTTTAGTGGAGTAAATTTCTATTATAATTTCTATATCATCCTACAACAGTCTGAATTCTTTCTTAAATTCATCCACTAAATCTTCCTATGTTGTGAAAGGTTTTGTTGCTTCTCTTCAAGTGCCAATCAATTGCGATTCCTCACAATGTTGTTGGAAACAATTGTAACCATGCATCTAGGTCTTGTACTCCATTGGCTTTCCATATCGTAGTACATGTCCCTATGTGACATTTGGGTCTTCTTTCCCCTCTCCCAAAAAAGGTGGACATTTTTGCTTTCTTGCCTAGTTTGCAATGTTCGCTATTGGTGGTTGATATTCCTCCTAATTCTTCCCCACTCAATGATTGCTCAGACAACACTTCCTCTCTACGTGCTTTTGTTCTTGGTAGTTCTTCACTTGGTGCCTCTGTTCTCGACACTTCCTCAACTCTTTATGGTTCTTCTATATTGTGCATTCAAACAACCTCCAACCAAACTCCAGTGCACCTTCATGAATATGCATATGCTAGGTCTGGCCTACTTGCCCAAGCACTCATGTGCGTTTGCTTTGGTGCCTGGGCCTCATCCTCTGCACCCTTTGGCAAACTCCTCCCCGCTTGCTTCGGTGTCAGCATCCACTCATGGTTTCCTCATGCACTCCCCACATTGGCGTCTTGACTTATGCAAATATTTTCTTCAGTTGTTTGCTGCAACTCACTTTGCACTTCATCTTCCATTGTTAATAACAACATTTGCCACTTTTCGTTCTCATCATTCGAGCTATCCTCCTCCTGAGGATTCCAAACACACTCAACCTTTGGTTGTTCAAGTTTCGTTCTTCTTGACTGCAGTCCACGGTTGGCAATTCGTAGACTTCTTTTTACAGGTTGCTCGAGAGCTCTCCCACATTTTCGTCTCCTACGTCCATGCAACCGGGAATCTATCATCCACCACTCCCATCTTCATGTGTGCTTAATTTGAACTTTCTAATGGCAATGTCAACAAACAAGTTGACTTGTACTTCAATTAGGGAACGACGCCAAATGTAGCACAACGGTGAGGTTCCCAACAATGAGATAGAATGACAAGGTTTAGGGGCCAACACATCTGCACTCAACACTCTGGAACAAAGTCTTCATCATCATCTGCTCAGAAAACAATGTCTAAGACGGTGAGTTGAATCTCACTCTTCAATCAGTACGACGACATCCTCCAGATGGAATCAATAGGTTGGTATCAACATGGCGGAATGACAACATCCTTGTGACGACATGACGGCATGGTCTCCAGACGACAACTCTCCAACAAGACAACAGTTTTAATATGACGATTCCTTAGCAACTGTCGTCGACAATCATCTATGCTCCTAATTGGGACCTTCAACTGGAAATAACTGATTGTGTATTCCAACCTGCAAATAAAATACCTTGCCAATGCACAAGTCTAATATTCTAGCATATTGATATCAACACAAACATCCAATACATGAATGGAGAGTGGTTTTGTATTGATAATCTGCCAGCACAACATTTACTGATTATAACATTGATACTCAGACTCGCATATGCCCCGTCAATGACAATGGTCTCTCAATCCTCAGATATCTCTATGGATTGTACTCGTTCGCTCCCTCTATATCATCATATGCTTATGCCAACATGTGCAACAATAAAGGGGGGTCTTCTTTTATAGCGTAGTCCTGGCCGTTGTTGGCAACTGTTTCTAGGACAAGTGGCACCTAACTAACTTCCCCCTTTCCTACATACATGAGATATATTCGCCAAATTTACATTATGTGCAATATCTAACTTATGAAGGTTAAAATATAAATTTGCATTTCATACTAATTACAATTCATTGGCATTAACCAATCCTTTCGTTACATTGCACTTAGACCTAAATATTAGTGCATATTGCACTTAATCAATACTGCAGACAATATTACTTATGTTTTTGCTTATGTCCAGAACTGGTGTCAGCAACACTGAGAAGATTCACAATGCAGGGTTAGAAAAGGTTAACCCATTGCAGGCATAGTTGAAAAAAATCAGGAATTGACAAAAAAAGGGGGAAAATCGGCAAAAAAAAGGAAGAAAATGCAAATTTTCATTGAAAAAAAGTTTTTTTCATGCATATCACAATGAATTAACATTATACAAATCAAATATTAATATTAAAGTGATACAAGCTTAAACTACACATGAAAGTGGCAAGTGATACAAGCTTAAAGCCTTAAACTACACATGAAAGTGACAAAACACATCTTAAATAAAGAAATTTTAATGCGTCCAAAATTCAAATATTCTTGTATTGCTTATAATATAAAAAAGGTACAAATTACAAAATGTGTCATGAGTCATGACAAATACAATGCCTCAAGATCTTTGAAGGCCTTTGCCCTTTGCCCTAGAAGAAGCTCTAGTCTCTCTTTGTCGCTGTGCCCGTGCCTCTTCTTGTGCCTTGGTTGCTATCTCCTCTGCTAGGTTTTCAAAGTTTTCAAAATCATCCATGGAGAAGAGAGGCTCTTGTTGTTGCTCCTACTGTGGCTCTGTGATCCATTTAGATGATGGATCAATCTCATCTAGGTCAATGGCCTCGATACTTGTTCTTGTAATTTTTTTATGGTGGAGGCAAAGGTTGTAATGAACAAACACAAGATCATTCAACTTTTCTTGTGTAAGCCTATTGCGCTTCTTGGAGTGTATGTGCTCAAACATACTCCAATTGTGCTCACAACCTGAAGTGTTGCATGGTTGAGATAAAACTTTGATGGCAAAGCATTGTAGATTGGGCGTATATGCACCAAAGTCCTCCCACCATAAATCTAGAAACAACCAAGAAAAAGGAAATTTAATAATTCACATGTAAAATTGTAAATTGAGATTATTTTTTAAAACAAAATCAAAAGACAAAATAAATAATAATTCAATGAGGGTTACCTGGCCTCATAGTTGACCTTGATCGAACACACAACAAGGATGGGAAAAGGATGCCCTCACATTTCTTATAAGCCTACATCTCATCCTATATCTTAATGCGCATTTCGTCGTCAGGGTACATGCGGTCAATGCATAGTCGAAGGCCCCCATCACCTCATAGTCGGCCATGAATGTATCAACATAAAAAAATTTGGGGTTGAGGTAGTACCTTGTTGCATGAAGAGGGCTATGGAGCTGAGATGTCCATCGCTTGTCAATGATATCCCAAATGGGACCGTATTTGGTGTGGACATGTCCATAAAATGAGGCAATTGCCTCTTTTGCCCTATCCATAGCCTCATATACATATGCCATTGGTGATTGTTCTCCATCAACAAGACGGAGAACCCTCACCAAAGGCTTTGACACTTGAAAAAAAGAAAAATAATTTAAATAAAAATATTATCAATAAAACAACATTTACAATACAAGATTCGCAAATGGAAAAATATTTTAAATTAAAAAAATTAAATAATAAAATAAATTTAAAAACTTAGTCTTGTACCTTGATGGCCTCATCCATGGCTATCCATAAGGGCTCCTCAAACAAATAGTCATATACCTTCTACCCCTCATTAGAGAGTTAGTATCTAGCAACGTCTTTAGAATTCCACTCATCACTCACAAACATCTTCTTCAATGCCCCTCTTGCATCAAAGAGGCTCTGCAATGTCATAAAGTTTGTGGCAAAGCATGTAACTCTAGCCCGCACTAGCTCCCTCCCACCAGTAAATTGCCTCATGAGGTGGAGGACCCATGTATGGTTGTAGATGAATTTTGTAATAGCTTTGGACTTTTGTACAACCTCTAACACCCAAGGTAATTTCCCAATGTCTTCAAGGAGCAAATCAAGACAATGGGCTGCACATGGGGTCCAAAAAATGGTGGGGAATCTCTCCTCCAAAATATTACCAACTACTACATATGTTGTTGTGTTGTCCATGATGACTTGGACAACATTCTCCTCCCCGACCTCCATCACAACCTCCCCCAACAACCCTGCAAGCATTTCGGCACTCTTAACTTGTGCCGATGCATCCACTGACTTGAGGAATGCAATTTCTCCTACAAAAGCAACCAAAAAATTAATTAAGGTTCTTCCCCTCCCATTGGTCCACCCATCAAACATGATAGTGCAACTATTCTTCCTCCACACCCTACGTTGGTCTTCAAGCACACCTTGAATGTCATCCATAAATTCACGAAGGAGAGGGCCCCTAAGGTCATCATAAGTTGGCGGCTTAAATCCTGTGCTGCAACTTGCGATGGCATCTACCATGCCCCGCCAGTATGGAGACCTTGCCATATTGAAGGGAAGGTCGAAAAAATACAAATAACTAGCAACAACATTCCTCGCTGCCCTATGCCTCTCCTGGTTCCATGCAGCCATACCCGCAAACATGCGTTGTGCCTCTGGCATGGAATGTTCCTGTTGGCAATTTTGCCACATTAAAATTTTGGCTTAAGTATGAAGCTTTCAAGCGGCAAAGAGCATGCTGAGGTGTTCGGGTTTTCGCGGGCCATAAACGGGGGCAATAAAATGGACAAAATGAGCTCTGGATATTTTATCATTGCAGATCTTCTCGCCAGCTTTCCGACGATATATCATAATAGGCGATCGGGTCAGCGGATCAAAAGTTATGGCCCCGGGAAGCTGAACCAGGAAACCCAGTTTTGGTGAGAAGTCCGACTTCGCCCAGAGAAGTCCGACTTCGCCCAGTTTTGGGGAGAAGTCCGACTTCGCCCAGAGAAGTCCGACTTCGCCCAGTTTTGGGGAGAAGTCCGACTTCGCCCAGTTTTGGGGAGAAGTCCGACTTCGCCCAGTTTTGGGGAGAAGTCCGTACGGCGGCAGAAATCAGCTTTCACCTGTGCGCAACCCGACTTCGCAGCGAAGTCGGAGTGCGCCCTTTGACAGGTGCGCAATAGGGAAATAAACTCAGAAATGCACCCAAGGCATGAAGGCCTTCCCGGCTAGCGCTGTTTTCGCACTGCGCAACCCGATGGCACTCTGACCCCGGGCGAAGTTGGATAAACTGCCTTTCAAGGCAGACACGTGTCAAGCAGCATCATCCGACAAGTGTCCAACTTTGGGATCTGAGCCAAGACGTGCCGAGCAAAAGGACAAGCATGGGCTGCACTACTTATGCCAGCTGCCTCATTTAATGCTGATGTGAGTTTCCACCTACCTCAGCTACCCGCATTCCTGTCAATATAAAGTTCTACCCAACGCGCTGCCACGTGGCTGTTCAACCTTCAGGGAGACCATGCCGAGAGTACAGTCCAGCCCGACAGATGTCGGCATCAGCAGTTCCGCGGCTGCTTTTGTCAGCTAATGTTTGACTGGGACTTTGTGCCCATTAATGTAACGGGAGAGACTCGGGCTATAAATACCCATCGCATTTTCATTGTAAGGCGGTGGAAGGGGAATGTTTGTTAGGGAACCATTGTAACCGTGCTTCTGCTTATAAATATAAAGTATATGCCTGGCTCTGTTCTACTGCTTCTATTTTTTATGCTGCCTCTCCTTTACATTTCTGCTTTACGTTTTCCTGTGTCACGGCTCGTTGATTCGTTTCAGCATTTGGTGGTCAGGAATACCTGAGGCATTGCTTGTGTCATGGCTTGTTGATTCACTTCAGCATTTGGTGGCCAAGTACTCTTGAACTTAATTGATTAGAGGATACATAGAATAAATGTGGTAGCAGTTCCTTCAGTTTGTGTGTTATGTTTGTGTTGTTGTACGTAGTGGTGATTGATGCATTGCCGTGCTGTTAGTTCTCCTTGTAGGGAGAATGTTTGCTAGGGGACCATTGTAGCTGTGCGTACAAATTCTCTGCATAACACACATACTCGGATCTGACATCTCTTGGTTGCTTTCTGTCTCTGTCCATAGTGGTGATTGATGCGCTACCGTCTTTGTTAGTTCTCCTTGTAGGGAGAATGTTTGCTAGGGAGCCATTGTAGCTGTGCGTACCCTGCTTTATACAGAAAGTATACTTAGGTTTTGTAGTTCCTGGTTATGCTTTGTATTTATGATGCAGTAAGTAGCGGTGATTGATGTGTTGTCGTACTGTTAGTTCCCCCCACCCAACTCCAATCACATTTGTAAATTCTTTCCGCATTTTTATCTCTTTCCTGCACTCTCATCTTATCTTGCTAACCCCCACAAGGAGCCGGCCTTCTCCAGAGATTGGCTCGAAAGGCATTCCTTCCTTCCGGCCTTTCAATGTTGGTCTGCGGGTCCAGGGCGCATTGACACATCAAGTCCTTCCCAGGTGGCGGATTCGTGGCCAACAGTTCCGCAAAATAGGACTCATCCATCCCACTCCTGGATGTGCAATTGATGGACTCGAACTCTTGTAGTGAAATCGGCTAAAGGTGCTGCTAGTGCTAATACAATCTTTACGAGGTAGAGAAGGAGGGGTTGACATGGCCTCGCTTTGTCTTCGTTTGAGCTCTTTTTTCTCCTCTTTGTTAGAGAGGAGGGCATTGCATTCTCTCTCAACATCAATCAGCACCTGTGGGCATATCCTAACATTTTGCTTTGTTTGCTTTGCCAAATGGAATTTGAGGCAATATATGCCTCCATGAATGATTGACCCACAAAAATTGCAATAAACCTCCCCTTTCTTTTCCCCTTCCCTTGCATACTTCCATGCTAGATCTCTTTTCGACATTTTCTTGTGGCTACACATGGAAACAAGTAACAACAAACAATTACTTAAAAAAAAACCTAAACCCTAAACCCTAGTTTAAAGTTTAAACATTGACAGCTGAAAAGATGGGCTTGCATACATAGTTTAGGCAGCAATACTTATGAAGCATTACTTAAAAGGAGGAAAAAAACAAGACAGTTGAAAGAAAAAAAACAGTTGAAGCCTGAAACGTTGACCTAGTTTTTCAAATTTATAGCTCAAATGCAATAGTCGGGTGGCTGTTGGTGGCTTCCGGATTCCGTAAAATCATATTTGAGAAAATCGAAATCGAATTAAAATCGAAAAAAATCAGGAATTGGTAACAAATATAGAAAAAATAGAAAGAAAAAAAAACACTGAAGAAAATGCAATTTTTCATTGAAAAAAAGTTTTAGCATGCATATCACAATAGATTAACATAATGCAAATAAAATATTAATGGTGTAAGTGATACAAACTTAAACTACACATGAAAGTGGCAAGTGATTCAAGCTTAAACCCTTAAACTACACATGAAAGTGACAAAACACATCTTGTTTTGCTTATAATATAAAAAGGTACAAATTATAAAATGTCATTAGTCATGACAAATACAATGCCTCAATGAATGCCTTTGCCCTTTCCCCTAACAAAAGCTCTAGTCTCTCTTTGTCGTTGTGCCCATGCCTCTTCCTCTGCCTTGGCTGCTATCTCCTCCACTAGGTTTTCAAAGTTTTCCAATTCATCCATGGAGAAGAAAGGTTCTTCCTACTGCTCATGTTGTGGCTTTGTGATCCATTCAAATGATGGATCAATCTCATCTAGGTCAATGGCCTTGGTACTTGTTTTTGTAATTTTTTTATGGTGGAGGCGAAGGTTGTAATGAAAAAACACAAGATCATTCAACTTTTCTTGTGTAAGCCTATTGTGCTTCTTGGAGTGTATGTGCTCAAACATACTCCAATTGCGCTCACAACCTGAAGCGTTGCATGGTTGAGATAAGACTTTGATGGCGAAGCACTATAGATTGGGCATATATGCACCAAAGTCCTCCCACCATAAATCTAGAAACACCCAATAAAAAGAAAATTTAATAATTCACATGTAAAAGCGTAAATTGAGATTATTTTTGTTTATCAAAACCAAAAGACAAAATAAATTATAATTCGATGAGGGTTACTTGGCTTCGTAATTGACCTTGATCAAATGCATTGAGAGAATGGGAAAAGGACACCCCGACATTCCTTATAAGACTGCATCTCAGACTATATCTTATTGCGCATTTTCTTATTAGGGTACATGCGATCAATGCATTTTCAAAGTCCTGCCATCAACTCATAGTCGACATCAAATGTATCAAAATAAAAAAATTGGGGGTTGAGATGGTACCCTGCTACATGAAGAGGGCTATGGAGATGAGATGTCCATCCTAAAGACTGGTCTGCTCCTCGTTTTGTTCTACCATCTTCCTGTCGACTGACCGGTCTACCTATTCGTCTGTCATTCTGATGGCTAACTGCTTTTGTTATCATCCTAATGGCTGACTGCACTTTTGCCATCAGTCTGACGGCTAACTGCACTTTTGCCATCAGTCTGATGGCTGACTACACTTTTGCCATCAATTTGACCACTGACTGCTATTCTGCCGTCATCCTGATGACTAACAACACTTTTACCATCAGTTTGACAGCTGATTGCACTTTTGCCATCAGTCCGACGGCTGACTTCAACTTCTCTAACTGCATATTCTCTGTCAGTAACGTTTGCGTCTGTGGCGGCAATGTCTATGTCTGCAAATCTGCCATCTGCAATGTCGGCATCGGCAAGTCCTCCATCTGCAATGTCTACGTCTGAATATCTGCCATCGGCAATGTCTGTGAATGCAATTTTTGCGTTTGTGATTGCAAATCATCTATCTGCAGATTCTTCATCTGCATTTGGATGACAATATGCCTTGCATCCCGTCTACGTGTTTGGCGTGCACGTCCCATTAGATGGCCCTTCATCTGCATCAACAAACAAATCTACCTCTTCTTCACCTACTTCTTTGGTTGCATTCCATTGCTCTCGTTGCACATCTTCCCAAGGGTTTTGCTTCTTAGAACTCCATGTCACCACATTGGACCCAACTTCGTATGGGCAACAATTCCATTTCTACTTAAATAATTCTACAGATCTGCAATCATTAGCAATAATAATACATAGAAACAATGCATAGAATCAACAACAACAACAATAGAAGATGACAATTAAATATGTAGATTTATATTTAAAAATGGCATATACAGTTTCAGCATTACAGTTTGCGACCCTTGTGCAGAATCCTCTTCATGACTGCATCATGCCCTACACACATATGCACCAACATTCTCTCCTTATGTACCTATGCCTATCCAACAATGACTGAATGAATGAAGGGAGGGTCTTATTTATACAACCAGAAATTAGTTACACCCTCCAACTACCTAACACCTCATCATTTCCCTAAATTACATTTCATATGTATTTTACGTGCATTTACATAACAGTTCCCACTACAAGACAAACTAACTTATGACTTTACCGACATACATAACTTAATATTATATTATTACGTACAATATTAAATTGCCACTTTATAACATTAATAAATATATGTACGCACATTTCGTCAAACACTTTGCATACAATTACAAAATAACATAGAATAGCAAAACTTATTCACCAAATGCAGACATATCAAATTGCCTATCTACATGGTGTACATGGTGCAAAAGTTCGGGCATTATCTGCTCGCGAACCCTCTCCGGTTCTAGCAACCCTGCATCTTTTCTGCCGACCATCCCTTGGGTTCCGGGAACAGCAGCGTTGTTGTACCTAATTAACAAGCCGACTATTCACGAACAAGTTAGCAGGTGGCTCAGTATGTTGCAGGAGTTCGTGTTTTGGGTGGTGATCAGACTGGAAAGTGTAGACAGCAGTTCTAAGCCCTAGGACTGGCTGGAACATCACGTCCATCAATTTTGAATTGTACATAGCAATTTTGGTATGTTAATGTTTTGATTTGATAGGAAAAACAGCCAATGAAATGAAGGCTGAATTGTAAACGCATATGGCATAAAAGGACAAAAACAGCCGCCTTTGTTAATGCTTTGGTTAAGGCTCTAGACGGGTTGTTAGACGTCTAAGCATTGTGTTAAGCAAGTGTTAAGGAGACGGTTGGGGTGGTTTGGGAATTGGTTGGGGAACCAATTTACCCCCTCCTATTTAAACCCCCTCTTCAAACATTGTAAGGGCAGGAGGGAGGGGAGAGCTATTGATGCTATTCATTCTACGTAATATGCCAATGCAGTTATGTTGTTCACATGTTCTGCGTGTATGGTGAATTGGTGATTGTGTTGTGAGTTGCAGGTTGTAATGCATTAATGGAGTGATTGCAGGTAATTCTATACTAATTATTATTGCAGGTTCTGCCATTGAAGATTGCTGAAGACAAGTACTGAAGCAGGGAATCAGTCATGTGTTTTGCAGGTTTTCTAGACGAGACGAGGAACCAGACATCTGACGTCTAGCCTTACGTCTGTAGCCTCCACGGCTAGCCGTCACCCACCAACCCGACGTCTAGACACTAGACGTCTAGAACCACCGACGTCTCGACCACCCTGACGTCTAGTCCTTGACGTCTCCCTACCCGACGTCTAGCACTCTGATCCGACGTCTAGACTCCTGACGTCTAGACCTAGCCGTCAACTAGCAGAGTTAGAATATTGACTGATAAACTTGTATACCCATTGCTTGGAGCCTGATACTGACTTGTCATCACCCCATCCCGGGAATGTACTCACCCCTGTCTACATTTGGTGTCGTTGCCTAATTAAAAACCCAGAGTTTAACGACAAGTGATAGGAAGAATAGGTGAATGACTGGTTTCAGGTCACAGAATAAAGAGCAAATACCGGTAAGAAGAAGCGCACGACTGGCGAACTTAAGGACACACGAGGCCGCAGAGGTGTCTCACCCTGAGGTGGAGAGAGTATGGAACATTGAAGAGGAGAATAACGCAAGCATTGAGACATTGTTGGTGACTGCAGAAAACGAGGGAGAACAAATAGCTGAGGAAGAGCCCATCATTGAAGACTGGACGGCAACACCAGAACCAGCGAGGGAAGGGTGGCCAGAGGATACTGAAGGAGAGAACCTTGTATCAAGGCACCTACGCGGAGGTTCGTGGGGAGGAAGGTCGGAGCCACGTTTGGTATATTCGTGAAGGAGGTCGCGAAGCAGAGACCAATTGGAGACGGGAAGAAGGCTATTTGAGTACAACTTTGCACCACCAACAGTAGACAGACAACCGAATCAACCACTACAACCACCAACACCAGGAAGTCAGAATACCATGGCGAATCCCGCCAATAGAACGATACAGCAGAAATGCCCACCCTTCTCAGGTGAAGGGAAGGAGGATCCATCACGACATGTGGGAACTTGCATTACCATTTGGGGAGCAAATGGGGTCACACAGGACACACAATGGTTGCAACTGTTTCCAACCACATTGCGAGGCATGGCGATAGACTGGTACTTGAAGAGACAAAGTACGCGAGCATTTACACAATGGGATGAGTTGAAGAATGCATTCATAGAAGAATTCCGACCCATGAGGGATGACACTGACATAATTACAGAAATCTGTGTCACTAAACAAAAAACGGATGAGGATGTCAAAAGCTACAATAGAAGATTGAAACAACTGACAGACAAAATGGAGATGACACCTGCCGACGGTATGATAAAGCGGTGGTTTTTGGATGGGCTACTACCAAAATTCAAGAAGAAAATGAAGGCAGTACCATCCTCAACGTATGCAGAAGCACTGGAGAAGGCTAAAAACTTCGAAAGTGAAGGCAAACAAACGACCGCAGGTATCGGAGGATACTTAAAGCATACCGAAGATTCGGACAGTGAAGCTGAAGACAAAGTACAAAGCACGATTCACACCTTTCGGAGGGAATTTGATAAAATTCTAAAAGAAGCAAAAGGAGAAGGTCGAAAGGATCGGAAAGAAATTTGGTGTTCAGACTGCAAGGCAGAGGGACATTCAAATGTAAACTGTCCAAAGAAAGCATATTGCAATATATGTGAAATTGCAGGACATCCTGTCATCGACTGTCCATTCAACCTGAAAAGTAAGAGACATCAGACTTTGGCAATACAACAGGAAGAGCAGCCAAATGCACAAAGGAATGGACAAGGAGCTACTAGTGGAGGATACAGGAATAGTCGCCGAGGAGGAAGACAAGGAGGTCAGAGTCGACTACAATACGACTCTGACGGTCGACCGATTATTCAATGTCGGAATTGTCAAGAATGGGGCCATTTTGCGAAGAATTGTTCCAAACCCCAGAATGCAGGTAATAACAGTGGTAACAACACCACTCAAATGTGTAAATGGTGTGGTCCGGGAAACCACAAGGAGGCTAATTGCCCGAACAAGGCAAGTACCAGTGGAACCCAGAATATCAACCTCATCGGTATTGGAGAAGTGACAGAAGTCGATAAAGAAGTCTTGGCTGTAACAAGAGCACAGACCAAGAAAACGGAACAGTATCCTAACCTTGCCAAGGAAAAGGAACGATGGCAGGAAGCCCAAAAATTAATTGAAACAGAACTAGCAAAGGAGAAACAGGGACAACTAGTTCTGGAGAAAGTGTTAAAGAGACCAGAGATCACTAAGAAGGCATCAGT
Source organism: Wollemia nobilis (assembly GCA_028583015.1). Taxonomy (NCBI): domain Eukaryota; kingdom Viridiplantae; phylum Streptophyta; class Pinopsida; order Araucariales; family Araucariaceae; genus Wollemia; species Wollemia nobilis. Next base: position 620,348 of record JAQPPZ010000188.1, read on the forward strand.
AGAAGGCTTGGTAACAGAGGTACTAAACACGAAGGTGGAGATGAAGGTCGCCAACCTATTTAGTGTAATACCAGAGTTGTATGCTACGATCGGGGAAGTCATCAAGAAGAAGGATGAAACTCGACAGGTAGCAACTATCAAGCAAGGACAATTTATCGATCCAACAATCCTGATGATTGAAGTCGGGAGGAGGCCAGCTATTGTTCAAATGGAGGTTTTGAACCATAGGCTGAATCAGGTGATTGTAGATGGAGGGTCTAGTGTGAACGTGATGCCAGAGAAGACATGGCGGATTCTGGGGCAACCCGCCTTACGGTCTCCAAATTTCAAACTATATGGCGTTGATCAATATGGCATTGAAACAATAGGCGTTTTGATGAATCATAAGGTACGCATAGCAGAGCAAGACTTCATCTTGGATTTTGTTGTCATTGCTATGCAGAAACCCGCATATGATGCACTACTTTAGGACGAGGATGGTTGAGAACAACAAAAGTCAACCACAATTGGGAGAAAGAACGTCTATCTTTCAAGCAAGGGCAGCACAAGTATATAATCAATCTGAAGAATCAAACAGTAAGTCAGGACATAGCTACTTCAGATGATTCGGGATCCTCTTCGTCAGATGGTGAAACGGGATATGAACCAGATGAGGAGGGAGTGTTGCACCTTGACGACTGCACGGAAGATGAGTATGACCAAGATAAAGGTTTACTACACTGGCAGTTGGAAGATTATGAGATCTTCCCTCCCCAATGTCTTTGCATAGATGCGGGAAAAGAGATTCAAGAGGATGAGATGCAGGAACCAGAAAAAGAAACCAGCAACAAAAGACAGACAGCAGCAGAGAAGGACAAGGAAAGGGAAAAGTGGACATTTCCCAAGAATTTTGCAGAATTCACGATGGGGGAGGCAGTCATAGAAGACAAACCAGCACACCCCATCGCTGCACTAAAGGCAGCAAATGAACCTGAGTCAATCAAATATGAAGGTCCAAGAATGATTCAGGTAAACTTGGGAGAAAAAGGCGAAGAGAAGATGATCAAATGTGGAGATGATTGGGATCCAGTCCTGAAAGCAGCAACATTCAAGATTTTTATGGACTATAAGGATGTTTTTGCTTGGACATATAAAGATTTGAAGGGAGTACCACCCGAACTCTGCGTACACAAGATTCCTCTGATAGAAGGTGCGCAACCAGTAAGAAGGCGTCCTTACAGAATGAATCCCAAATATGCAGCAAAGGTGAATGCCGAAATCGAAAAGATGCTAGATGCAAGCATTATATTCAAAGTTACGACAAGCGAGTGGGTCTCACCAATTGTGATCACTCTAAAACGAGAAGTAGATAAAATCCGAATCTGTGTGGATTTTAGAAGTTTGAATGTCGTAACTGTAAAAGATCCCTTCCCAATCCCATTCACAGACTCCATACTGGAAGAGGTAGCCGGCCACGAGATATATTCATTTTTGGATGGATTCTCGGGGTACAATCAGATTAGCATAGCAGAAGAAGACAAGTTGAAGACTACTTTTGTGGTAGAAAATGGAATATATGCATACAATCGCATGCCATTTGGACTATGCAATGCGCCCGCTACTTTTCAGAGGATCATATTGTATATTTTTGATAAGATGTCCACAGGAAATTTTAAAGCTTTCCTAGATGATTGGTCACTGTATGGGAAGACGCAAGAACATTTAAAGGCTTTGGAGGAATGCATGGGTTTATGCAGGAAGGCACGAATATCGCTTAACCCAAGCAAATGCGTATTACTGGTACCATACGGGAAGTTGTTGGGGCATATAGTATGCCAAGAGGGTTTGAAGCCCGACCCAGATAAAATAAGGGTAGTATTGCTGATGGAGGAGCCACATGATGTGAGCTCGGTTAAGACCTTTCTGGGAACTGTCGGATATTACAGGAGGTTTATCCGGAATTATGCATTAACATCTCATCCACTAGACGCGCTTACACGTAAGGGTGTTCCATTCAGATGGACAGAGGAACACCAGGGGGCATTTGAGGGATTAAAAGGGCACTTGGTGAAAGCACCTATCCTGGTTTACCCAGATTGGGAGAAAGAATTCCATGTGCATGTGGATGCCTCAAATTTTGCCATTGGATGTGCATTGGCACAAGAAGGCCAATACGGGTTGGATCAGCCCATATACTTTGCAAGTCGGCTACTGTCCAGAGCCGAGAAGAATTACAGCACAACGGAGCGGGAAGCACTGGGAATGGTGTATGCAGTACAGAAGTACAGACACTACCTACTGGCTAACCCCTTTGCTTTTTATGTGGATCATCAGGCTCTGTTGTACTTGATCAACAAACCAACGATCTACGGACGAGTGAGTCGATGGCTCGTCACTCTGCAGGAATTCGTGTTTAGAGTGGTAGTCAAGCCAAGGAAGAAACACGTAATAGCGGACCAATTGTCAAGGATTCGCTCAGGAGAACCTGCAGAGGGAGGAATACCAGATGAATTCCCCGATGCACAGTTGTTCATGATTAATGCCATACCAGGATGGTATAAGCATATAGGGGAATATCTGTCGACAGGGCAACTGCCAGAAGAGTTAACGGCAGCTGAGCGGAGAAAAGTAATCACGAAATCAGCACCCTTCACCTTGATTGCAGGATTGCTTTACAAGATGGGGGAGGACCATGTATTGCGAAGATGTATAATGGAGGATGAAGTACAACAAACCTTGAAGGAGACACATGAGGGATTGGCAGGAGGACACATGGGACCAGATGCAACAGCCAGGAAAGTGTTGTTGGCAGGTCTATGGTGGCCCACCCTCTTTCACGATGCAAAGAATTTTGTGGTAGCATGTGATACGTGTCAAAGAACAGGGAAACCCTTGAAGAGAGACTTCATGCCATTACATCCGTCCCAGCCTCAGGAACTCTTTGAAAGATGGGGACTGGATTTTGTAGGTCCTCTAAAAACAAGTCGAAGGAGAAGATGTCGATACATCGTGGTTGCCACAGAATATCTCACAAAATGGGTAGAAGCAAGGGCTTTACCGGACAACTCGGCAAAAAGCACGGCTCGCTTTTTGTACGAACAAGTGATTACAAGGTTCGGGATACCTCTACAGTTGACAAGTGACAGAGGAGGCCATTTTGTGAATGCGATTATTCAGAACTTGACGGAAGAATTCAGGATTTTTCACTCCTTGTCAAGTCCGTACTACCCAAGAGCAAATGGGCAAGCGGAGGCAACAAATAAAGTCCTGGTTTCGATCATGTACAAGACATGCGGAGTAGAAGGAGCCGACTGGGAGGAGCGGTTACCAGCAGTTTTATGGGCATACAGGACCACTTTCAAGCCCACTACGAATCACACACCCTTTCAACTGATGTACGGACAGGAAGCAGTTGTACCAGTTGAATTCCTTGTACCTAGCTTGAGGGTGGCAGTCGACAATCGATTGAATGATGAGGAAAGTACTCGAGAACGACTGACAACTTTAGTACAACTGGACGAAAAGAGGGTGATGGCGCAATGGGCAACGGAGATTGCACAGAAGAGGAGGAAATTCTGGCATGATAAACATCTCCGGAAATTGGATCTCAAAGCTGGTGGACTAGTTCTCAAATACAATGGTAAGAGAGAACTCAAGCCAGGAAAGTTAAAAACCTTGTGGCTTGGACCCTTCCAGGTAGAAGAAGTACTCGAGAACGGGGCAGTAAAGTTGAGGAAATTGGATGGAACGTTATGCCCCGAGGTAATAAATGGTTCCAAGTTGAAAGTATACAAACCACGTGCTCAGGTGAATATGATCAACTTGGGACAAACGGGAACTTCCAGAACAGAAGAGGAAGATCCGGGTACACAACCTTCTGGAAGCAACGAGCAGGGTAGCGCTGTTCGAGAGGAGGAAACTCATAACCTGGATTGGTTGTTTGGGAGTGAAGAAAGGCAGGCAATGGAACTCTCAAATAACAACGAAGAGGACCGACTCCAAGTTCTGACGGAGGTCGCTCAACAAGAAGTTCTGGAAGAAGATGAGGAAGGAGTTAGACTTCTGCAACGAATGAGATCGGAAACACATAGGTTGCAGGAAGAATATGAAACTCTGAGACAGTACAATAATCAGCTACGGGAACAGGTGATCCAGGAGTTGGACACAACCATGCAACGAGTAAACGAAAGGCACGAAGCTCGCCTAGCGGAATGGGCAGAGCTAGAGCAGGGGGAACTCAGAAGAAGTGCGACAGGAAACTCTTCAGAAGGTAGTTTATTTTCCTTGGAGGAAGAACAAGAAGATATGGTAAGCCCAAGGGGAAGTGGAAGAGGAAAAGCAATAGCAACAGGTGCACATTCTAGGAGTTCTTCAACCACATTAAAAATTGTGCTAAATTCGGAAGAATCCTCAAGCGCGGAATCAGTGAACCATCAGGAGATGAGAGAGTCTCCAGAAAGACCCAGGATATGGGAAGCAGGACAAAGCTCGACTGCTAAATATCAGAAAAGCAGGGAGGAAATGGCAGCCATATTATGGAAGGATATCGAGACGGTACCAGAGAAACCAAAAACTGGAGGGTGGTTGGAAGAATCCAGCAGTGACGACAACCTACCTCAGAATCCAGATATTCCATATGCCAGTCCTAACCCAGACCGTAGGAGACAAAGGGATGAAGATCGCAGTCGGCAAGCGGGTGTCAGATTTCTGGAAACCGCACAGATAATTGAAGATGATGCTTCACTAAGTCCACAAGATGAATACAATGGAGGATTAAATGAGGACGTTATGCCAGAATTACCACCACATCGTGAATGGAGAACACCATACTTTGGAGCCATGAGACGTCCAACCGAACGGGAGGAGGTAGCCAGGTATCGGATGGCTGCACTTGACTTACGAGCACATAGAAGGGAAGTAAGAAGATTGCAGCAACGGGTTCAAGAAACCTCGGAATGGCCCATGAACACGGCAGGAGAGGGAAATGACTCAAGTACCGATTCAGTCTTTTCAGAAGAGTACCAGGAAAATTTAGCTCATTGTGCCATGCAACGACACTTTGAGGAAAGCAGATGGAGACGAAGACTGATAAGGGCCGATAGGAGACTGAGGATCTTACACCAATTAACACCTGCGCATTTACACCACCCACCGGAGACAAGAGCACAACTGATAAACGAGGCCCGTAGCCGAGACAACTTAGGTACTCTCGGGAGACCGCAAGGAATTCCGAGAGCACCTGACCAAGGGAGGAGCGTGGTTGACCTCCGTCCCGGTAGCTTGAGAGGAAGAAATTCCCCTCCGACTACCAATAGGTCGACTGGTTCTCAGTTTGGACCGCAAGGCCCATCTGAAAACCTAGTCCAAGCCAACCCATTACTTCGTGCTCCTGAGAATAGACCGAGAGGTCCATCTCAGCGAGCTCGTAGGAACCGAAGACGTCGTCAGGAACGACTGAGGGACCGACCGAATCTCGGGCAGCTGGGAGTACGGCAGCCCAACATTAGAGAGATTCGATCGGAAAGAGGCCGAGGACGCGGTAACCAGGTCCGCGGAAGGAGAGATTGGGATAGAAACCCCAATCTAGAACATAGGGATCAAGAGCGGGCAGTTGCAGGAAACGATAGAGGTCGAGGACGAGGTCTAAGAACTAGACGACCCCACCAAAATAGGGAACATCAAAGACGGCAACAACCCAGGCAACATGAACTTGATCAGCAGACACAAGAAGGGGAGAGGTTTAACTATTTGGATGACTGTATAATAATCCGGCGTAATGATGGAAGTACTGAACGAATTCCACTGGTGCCCGCCCATCCACAACGCCCGAATAGCAGACACCGGGAAGAAGTAGCAGAACACCTGGATAATAATGCTAACCCAGAGGAAGGAGAAGTTCGCATGGCGGAAGAATGGATGGAACAAACGCGTCTGGCAGCGGAAAGAAATGAACAAGTCACTAATAATGTCAGACGACGGCCCAACATAAATCAGTCCCCTGAGCCAGAAATAAGGCATCAGACGGAAGAGACAGAACAACAAGACTGGCGCATTATGCCACGGGACAGGACAAGACATCAGCAACAGTCACGCCCGAAAACTCCCCCAAGACGAAATAATCGCCGAAGACGTCAGGCGACGGAGGAAATAAACAGTGATAGTGATGATGATTTCAGCAGTTTCGGAGAAAACAACCGTCATCATCGAAATGAGACGCCAGATGCATGGGAACTGCGTATTGGCTTGGCCATACGGTTCACCCGTCGACGTTAAAAAGGAGACGTCACATGCAGTTTTGAAAAAATATGGAAAAAATAAATAAAAATAAGAAAATTGAAAAGTCAAATAAAAAGTCAAAAGAGAATAAGACAAAATAAGAATAAGACGAAACAGGGACACCTAGACGTCTAGCTAGCCGACGTGTCGCGCATGCAAAAAGTTAGTTGCAAGGTGGCGGTTGCATAACGGTTTTAGGGATGGAGGAGCAACTATAAAAGGAGAGGAGGCCATTCATTTGCAACATCACTCTCAAGCAAGAGAAGGAGAAGGAGAAGGGAGAAGGCGCGGCGGTTGAGAAGCGAAGCGGCTAGAGAGTAGCAGGCGACGAGGAAGTAGCAGACGGCGAGCAGGAGGTGGCCCATAGCACCCGACGGCTAGACGGGTGCACCAGGCCATCTGACGGCACCTGCCTTGACGGCTACATCAGCTCGCCTGACGACACCTGCCCTGACGGTTGCACTGGTCCTGACGGCTGCACAACCGGACGGCTAGCGTCCCTGACGGCTGGCAGCATCTAACGGCTGCAGCACCCGACGGCAAGACAGCCCTCACGGCTGAGGAAACTGGACGGTTAGGAGGCAGATTGGACAGGGAGTCCAGGGCAGAAGCCGACAGCTTGAAGAGGGAAAAGTAAGACTGATGGCACATCAAAAGTCAGGAAAAATTCCAGTCCGTAGTGAGCCCGAACCAGAATCAGTGGTTGCTAAGAGATTAAGGCACCAACAGGAAATTGAGATGAAAGGGCAAGTCAAAAGCTCAGAAGGAGGACAGAGTCGGAGTAGAAGAGAAGCAGCAGAAGTAGCAACCCGCAAGAATAAGGAGATTCATCCGAGCGGCAAGGCACCCATACCACTGGAGGAAATCACATGGGTATGCCCAACAGGAGAATATTGTCGCCAATGGTGGGCAGATGCACCAGCTAACCACCCAACACGGAAAAAGCTGAAGGAGGCGGGAGTGCACTTCATCCTACAGGCTCCTCATTTTGAGAAGGAAATTTTCAAGGAGTACCTGCTACAAATGCTGGAAACATATGATGCTGGGAGGCACAACAGTCTCGTGGAAATAGACGGCACTGCACTAGTAATTGATTTTTCTCCCGGGGTCTTTCAGAGCACTTTTGGACTTCCACGGAAAGGCAAGCCGGTGGTGAACGAAAGGGTGGATCCGAAGAAGTCACCAAAATTAATCATGGATGTCACCACCCTGACAAGGGAAGAGGTGGAGGCTATGCTGAGTGTCCATGGGGGAAGAGGAGTTAAGCAGGGACAACTCCAAAATGACGGACTGGAAGTGAGCATGAACGTAATTATGGCAAGGTTGTCAGGAGAGCAACGAAGCACAGACTTGCCCATATGGTTGATTCCGTATCTGCAAGGGATAGTACAGGGCATACAGTATGATTGGGCAACATATTTGTCAACACGGATACAGGCTTTTCTGATGAGAACAACAAAGAATTTTTCTATGACTTTTCATGCCATTGGCTTGATCTTGGATGCGGCAGGAAAAGCAGAGATCCCAATCCCATATTTCGATGCTCCAAGAGAACTACCACCCTTAGCACCATCTATCTGCAGGTGGATGGGGGCCCAACCAGCTAAGAAAATGACGTCGGCAAAGAAGGTACGGGTCAAGCAGATTTCACACAGACCAAGTCAGGAGAAGCTGGTGGCTGCATTAGAAGGGGAGGATAAGAGAGCAGCACAAGCTCGGGAGGAGGAACCACAGAAACAGAAAGAGGCTCAATCTCCAGAAGAGCCTAAACGGAAGAAGAAGGGGCGATTTGACATACCACCCCCAACTTTCTCACAGGAAGCATTGCAAAAGATAGCTGAGAATCTGGAGACAGTTCGTAGCCGGGAGCAACATCAACCAACACAAGAAGAAGCAGATTTTTCTATACCGTCAACCCTTCATAATCTAGCAGCTGGGACCAGTACGGCTGAACGGTTTGGACCCACCGAATATCTAGCAAAGGCTGAGCATATAGCCCGCATAGGCTCACCGGACCTGACAGAGATAGACTTGGCAAGACCGACATCACTAGCAGCTACTTTGAGCACATTCTCGATAGATGCTATGTTTGATGCAGCAGCTAGGGAAACAGGCACAGTAGAAGCTCCAGAAATCAGCAGTAACCCTGGGGTAGAGGAAGGCCTACCACCACAGGTTACAAAGGCAGAAAAGCCAATGATGGAGAAAACAATAGGGAGTACAGAGGAAGAAAATCCTACAAATAAAGGAAAACAGCCCCTGGAGGTAATAGACTTAGAGAAGTTGGAGGAACAAGAGGAACAGGTCAGCAAGAGTCTTGTACAAGATACAACAATAAGAAGACCACCTGTTCACCATGAGGAGAGAGGCAAGGGAATTGCACAGGAACAGACGGACACTTGGTCCCAAGAAATTCTCCTCAAAATACCAAATTTTATGGACCCTTCGGATGAAATGGATGAGCAAGCAGCAATATGTTTTGAAAGGTTGGGCAAAGTCATGAATAGCCTTAGCTTGCAGTTCAGTAGTGCATGCATGGGACAATGGAAAAAGTGGCAATGCATGGTTGAGGAGGAGCTGGACAGATTGGTCAAGTGGGCAGCCCAAGGTCCATGGAGGAAAGACATCTCGGACATTTATGCGAGACAGCCTTGGTCATTACCCACTGGCCGGTTGCAAACAATGGAGGGCATTGAGATGTTGCCAGAAAAGACACCCAGTCTTTATCTAGAAACGGAGTAGGTATATGTTTGCGGCCATGGCAAAAACCCCCCTCAGCATTCTAGGGAGCATGGCACACAGGTGGAAGTAGTGCCAGAATTACTGCCACTATACACACAACTGAACTTCCTCGCACATCTGTTGACTTGGTTGGGCGAAGGAATCAAACATGTGAATTCAGCTAAAGAGGTCATGGAACGAGAAGTAGCGGAAGCTCTGGAAAAGAAGGATCAACTCTTAGCTGAAGGAATGGCCCGAATGGAGAGAGTCACAGAAGAAATGCGGAAGTTGGGACAAGCTATGGAAGAACTGAAAGCTGATTTGGAGGAAAAGGACCAGCAGTTAGCTGAATCGGCAACAGAAATAGCCCAACTAAAAAGTGCGAAGGAGCTTTTGATTAAGCAAGCAGAAGCATTTTCAGTCAATAGGAGCCAGCAGGAACGGGCTTGGGCTCAGGAAAGGGAGAACTGGCAGAAAGAAAAGGCAGCCTTGCAAGAAGAACTGCGGCTGGCAAAACAGCAAAAGGGTACAACAGCTGCACCTGTTTCAGAACAGCGATTGAAAGAGATGTTCCGAAGTAAGGAAATAGGAAATGTTGACCAGCCTAAAGCAGACAGAAGACCGAGCCAATGCCTTAGGAGTGGAGTGGGCCAAGTACTTTAACTATTCCAAGAGGCTCAAGGACGAACGGGACCACTACCGAGAACAACTCCAGGAGTACACAAAGGCATTGCAGGCTGCAAATCCACAGAGCTCAACACCTACAGATGCTGGAACCTCGGGAGCTGAGCGGAGAAAGTCGCTGAGGACATCGACTTCTTCGAAGGGGAGGATAGATGTAGACAGCAGTTCTAAGCCCTAGGACTGGCTGGAACATCTCGTCCATCAATTTTGAATTGTACATAGCAATTTTGGTATGTTAATGTTTTGATTTGATAGGAAAAACAGCCAATGAAATGAAGGCTGAAATGTAAACGCATATGGCATAAAAGGACAAAAACAACCGCCTTTGTTAATGCTTTGGTTAAGGCTCTAGACGGGTTGTTAGACGTCTAGTTAGAAGACGTCAAGTAGTTAGACGTCTAAAGCATTGTGTTAAGCAAGTGTTAAGAGACACGGTTGGGGTGGTTTGGGAATTGGTTGGGGAACCAATTTACCCCTCCTATTTAAACCCCCCTCTTCAAACATTGTAAGGCCTATGCGATGGATGTTGTAGAAGCTATTGATGCTATTCATTCTACGTAATATCAATGTTGTTATGTTGTTCATATGTTCTGCGTGTATGGTGATTGTGTTGTGAGTTGCAGGTTGTAATCCATTAATGGAGTGATTGCAGGTTGTTCCATGCTAATTATTATTGCAGGTTTTGCCATTGAAGATTGCTGAAGACAAGTACTGAAGCAGGGAATCAGTCATGTGTTTTGCAGGTTTTCTAGACGAGAAGATGAACCAGACGCCTGACGTCTGGTAGCCGTCAGACGGCTAGCCGTCAGCCCACCAGCCTGACGTCTGGACATAGACTAGACGTCTAGAACCAGCCCGACGTCTGAGCACCCCTGACGTCTAGTGCCTTGACGTCTGCCCCTGCAGGCCTGACGTCTAGCACCCTGACGTCTGCTCCTGACGTCTAGACCTGCTCATCCGACGTCTAGACTCCTGACGTCTAGACCTTGCCGTCAACTAGCAGAGTTAGAGTATTGAACTGATAAGCTTGTATATCCATTGCTTGGAGCCTGATACTGACTTGTCATCACCCCATCCCGGGAATGTACTCACCCTTGTCTACAGAAAGAAACACATAATAGTGGATTAATTGTCAAGGATTCGCTCAAGAGAACCTCCAAAGGGAGAAATATCAGATGAATTTTTGGATGCTCATTTATTTTCAATCACTTCGTTGTCGTCATGGTACAAGGACATGGGAGAATACTTGTCAAAAGGATAATTGCCAGCAAACTCGTCAACAAAAGAACACAACATTCCAATTGTTTACTAGATTGTTGTACAAAATTGGACTAGATGGGATTCTATGGAGGTGTGTAATAGACGAGGAGTTGAACACAACATTGAAGGAGGTTCATGAGGGATTGGTAGGAGGGCACGTGGGACTAGATACTATTGCAAGGAAGGTGTTTTTGGCAAGGTTGTGGTGACCCACCTTCTATTGTTATGCAAAGGAGTTTGAGACCATGTGCAATACATGCCAACGAGTCAAGAAGCCACTGCAAGGGGACTTTGTGCCATTGCATCCATCTCAGCCGCAATAGTTATTCAAACGATGGGGTTTGCATTTTTTCAGACCATTGAAGACAAGCCGAAGGTGTAGGTACATTGTGGTGGTGACTGAATACCTGCCAAAGTGGGTGGAGGCAAGGGCATTGCCAAATAACTCCATGAAGAACAATGCTCGATTCTTGTGTAAACAAATTATTACAAAGTTTAGACTCCAGAGTGCCTTTTCAATTAACAAGTGATTGCGGAGGAGACTTTGTTGATGAGATTATTCAGAAGCTGACGACAAAGTTCAAAATCTTGCACTAGTTGTCAAGTTCATATTACCCCAAAGCAAATGGGCAAGCAAAGGCAATGAACAAGGTCCTAGTTTGCATAATGTACAAGACATGTGGGATCGAGGATATTGAATGGGAGGATAAATTGCCAACGATCCTATGAGGTGTATAGGTCAACCTATAAGAGGGCGACAAATCTTACACCATTCTAGTTGATGTACAGTCACGAGGCAATTGTGTCGATGGAGTTTCTAGTGCCAAGTCTAAGAGTGGCGGTGCAGAGCCGTCTTGACGACCAAGAGAGGCTAGTGGCACTCATCAAGATGGATGAGACAAGGGTGATGGCATAGTGGGCCACGAAGGTTGCCTAGTGTTGGTGTAAGCTTTGGCATGACAAGCACTTGCGAAAGTTGAAGTTGAATGCAGGTGACTTAGTGCTGAAGTATAATGGCAAACATGAGATCAAGCCAAGAATGTTGAAGACTTTGTGGCATGGACCCTTCCAAGTGGATGAAAAGTTGGATAATGGCGTAGTGATATTGAAGAGATTGGATAGGACACAATGTCCTGAGACAGTCAATGGTTTGAAGCTGATTGTAGACAAGGATAAGCAACTTGCAGAGGTTGCAAGGAGGGAAGCGAAGTCAGCAAAGAGGTAGGCAGAATTAGGGGTAAGGCTTGCAAAAATCTAGCAAAAGTTGCAGCATTATGGCTTCCAATGGGCTCAATATCAAGCCTATGCCAAGCACTTGAAAGGAGGAAATGAAGCCCTCAAACTTCAAGTTCAGCAGCTAGAAGGTACATGTTGGTTACGAATCTGCCACTAGGATAGGATTTAGTGCAATGCGCCCTAGATTCGCCCAGCAGATTGAAAGGCCGGAAGGAAGGAATGCCTTCCGTGCCAATCTCCGGAGAAGGCCGGCTTCCTATATGTTTTATCAAATGGTTTTAAGCTCAGAGTGCAGGAAAGAAATTAGAAATGCGGAAAGAAATATAAATGTGATTTGCGTTGGGTGGGGAGGATAAGCAACACGACAACTATCAATCACCACTACTAACAACAATTAAATACAGAATACATTACAGAAACTACCAATGTCATTCATTCTATGTATCCTCTAACTATGCATTCCAGGAATACTTAATCATCAAATACCGATATCCAGATAGCAGAATAACAGTAAGCAATAACATAAGCAACATGAGGCATAAAAGGCAGCATAAATAACAAGAACAATCAATAGAGCCAAGTGTATCTTGTATTCAGAAGCAAACGTACAGCTACAATGGTTCCCTAGCAGTATATCCCCCTTCCACCCTTTTACAATGATATGGCGCAGCTATTTATAGCACAATTTTCCCCCAATTACACTTCCGGGCACAGGATCCCAGACCTGACAATAGCCGACAAAGCTGACAAAAGCGGCAAAAGAGCTGCTGATGTTGACCTCTGCAGATAGGGACTGTACTTGCGACAAGGTCCACCTGAAAACTTGGCAGCTACGTGGCAGTGCGGTAGATGAAACTTTGAGTCAGCTTGAATGCGGGTAGCTGCGGTAGATGAGACTTTGAGTCAGCTTAAATGAGGGTAGCTGCGGTATAATAATTCGGCTCACGCCTGCCCTTTCCCCGTCACATCTCCAACTCGAATCCCGAGGCTGGACACTTGTCAAAATCTGATAAGGGATGAATCTGCCTTGAAAGGCAGTCTCTCTTTCATGTCCGACTTTGCCCGGAATTGAAGCGCAATTAAATAGCACAAGGGGGAATCAGCGCAGTTGGGGAGGCCTCGGTGCCTTAGACAGTTTTTGGGCTGCTTGCAACATCCTGCCCAAGTGCGCACAAGTAAGAGGGCGCAGCCCGACTTCGCTGCGAAGTCGGGTTGCACACTCAACACTTAGCTAGTTTTGCTTACTGCTCCGACTGCGCTAAAAAATGAGAGCGCACCCCGACTTCGCAGCGAAGTCGGGTTGCGCTCTGGTACTTAGAAATTTCAGGATCCGCTGCTTCCCAAGTGCGCACAGAAATGAGAGCGCACCCCGACTTCGCAGCGAAGTCGGGTTGCGCTCTTGCACTTAGCCAAATTTCGGTCATTTTCCGCACTTCGCATCCCCGAGTGCGCTCAAACTTAAGGGTGCACCCCGACTTCGCTGCGAAGTCGGGTTGCGCTCTTAGACTTAGAAATTTTAGGGACCTTTTGCTCTTTTTTGGGAAATTGACTGAAGAAAGTACAAGAGGAAAAAGGGGAAATGACGGGAATGAAACTGACAGAAGGGGAGAAAGGGGATAGTGGAGAAAGGGAAAGGAGGAGGGAAGGGAGAGTAGCATACTTACAATAAAAATGAAGACATGGCACCCCGTGCAAAATGTGGCAACATTCCTGGCGGCTCGCGGGGTGTCGAGCTCGCCTCGACGCAAAGAACCAGGCCTTTATCCTTTGGGCGCAGAGGAACTCCCTTCCCCTGCATCCCGCTGCTCTTGCGTCCCCTTTTTGGGTAACTGCTCCTCTTCGGATTCGCTCTCAGCAGTTTCTTCTTCTGATTCTCCTCCCCTTTCTGAATCCGAATGCTCACCACTGTCACCTTCTTGCTCGGCCGGCTGCTCCCGCTCACGGACATGATTGTACGCAGCCTTGGCCTGGTCCCAGGCTGCTGCCTGGAAGGGCCCTAAATCGCTGACATCCTTCAGCGCTGCTCTGAATGCTGCAATCATGTGTACGTCGATGGTGTCATATCTCTCTCCCAACTCCTGAAGGGAGGTGTTGATCTTGCAATATCTTGACACCATTTGAGTTACCTGTGCTTCCTGGACTGGCTCGGCCCAGCTGTCAATTTCCGATGTATCTGCCTCGAAAGACAGCCAATCCAGCTTTACCTGTTCAAGGGGCAAAAACTCCCCATCCTTGACGAAGCTCGGGCATCCGAGCTCAGAAAGAGTGTTGAAGGGGGCCAGGCAAATATTCATTTCATGGTTCAATGCGTCCAGCATTTTCCTAGCAGCTCTTGTTTTTTCTGTTTTTTCGAAGTAATTGTGCAAGGTTACCCTTGCATCTGCCCAATCTAGGGCAATTCAAGACATGGGGGGAAATCGGAGGCCTTTGCGCGCGAACTCTTCAGTTTTCATTGCCAAGTCCAGCCATTGTTTCGCTTGGTGTTCGGCCTCCTCTACCACAAGCTTTCCCTGGGCAGATACTTCTTGGATCCTGGATGCGAAATCCAGGATGGACAGGGACCTGACAACATTAGCCCTGCATCCTTGCAGCAAACCAGCCCGCATCTCTTTGACCTTGTTTTTCGAAAAGGCCGTCGTCTGGGACGCCTTCTCCTTCAGCTGAGATTGGGCCTGCCTTAACGAATCCTGCAGCTGAGAGACATGTTCCAATGTCGCCTTCTTCTCTTCTGACAGTTGTTCGGCCGTCCTTCATTGTGTTGTAGCCTCCTGCTGAGAGGCGGCGAGCTGTGCTTTCAAGTCCTTGATCTCCTGTTGGGCAGACTCCAGCCACGTGGTGGCCTTGGCCAGATCTTCCTCCAGCTGTCTCGAGTCATTTTGAAGCTGAAACAGCTTCTCTTGATTCTCGAGTCGCTTAACAAGGAGATTGTCAGTTCTGCGGTGAATACCGTTGATTTCGTATTCCTCGCTTATATCATCAAAATTCTTCTCCTTGACCCGGTGTTCATAGTCAGCCTCGGTCATTTCTCGGAGAGGCTTCTTCACTTTAGGGATCAATTTTTCGGTTCGCAGCACTCTCCTGTCCAAGTCGAACTTGGTGCGCTTCACCGAGGCGGCTATCTGCTCGGCTCTTCTTCGTTTGACGCCCTGGAGGAAAGAAGCGGAACACCCTACGGCCTTTGCTGCCAGAGGCTGATCGTCTGTAATCTGCAGTTGCTCCCCTATGAAGTCAAGTTCTGCCAGCATAGGATATGCCGAGGCTAAATCTTGCTGCGGTATCCTTCCTGCAAACAATGAAGCAAGAGATATCCCAGAAGGCGTGGTCGCTTTCAAGGGCGACTGGGTCCTAGGGGAAGCGAGCGGCTGAGTGGGAGGTGAAGGCGGGGTTTTGAATAATGAAGGTGAACGGCGCGGCGATGTAGGTACGGCTTCGGCACTGGCCGCGGGCGAGGGGTCTAGGGTTTGGAAAACGTTCGGGTCCTGGGCAAACTGCTCGAAAGAATGGGGACTGTGGAAGGATTGGGAGATATGCGACAAGGAAGATGCAACTAAGGCTTGCCCTGATACAGTGGGGGACGGTGTTACGACAGGGCCAACTGGGATCTGGGGAACCGAGGAAGAGGACGTACCTGCGGGCTCCACCTGAGCCGCTGATTGAAGGACGCCTGCTGCCCAAACTTCTGCTTCTTTCCCAGGGCTGTCCAAAGAGATGATTTCCGGCGCGACCATCACTGTCCGTGCTGCGGCCGTTTGGTGCGCAGACTCCTTAGGCCGTTTGGTCTTTTCGCTCCTTTTCCTCTTCTTTTCTTCTGGAGCTGCAATTGGCTCGAAGGAGGCAGAGGAGGTTGGGGCGGCTGGCAGTGGTGTTCCCACGGTGAACTTGTACCTGGGTTTTGACGGAAGAATGCTTGCTGCCGACGGCCCACCGGTTGACTCTTTTGGCGCCTTTTCCTTTTGGGGGGCCGCCTCACTAGTTGACTTTTCTAGCTCCTGTACCTTTTGAGGTAACGCTTCAGGAGCTGGAGGCAACATCGGGCCTACCTGACTGCTTGTTGGTGTCGTGCTGGAAGTCCCTTGAATGGGCAATTGCTGGGATGGGGGCTTCCTTTTATATCTCTTTCTAGTGCCTAGGCGAACGCAATCTCGAAACGCGAACGACTCACATTTGCCGGCGTATTTATCATATAAGGCCGAAAATTCATCATCTACGGCCAATGTTTTCCTGTTAGACTTATCGTGTTGCGTGCGACACCTCATTTTCCAGCATTCAATAATTTTGTCCTTTTCCCAGCTGAGGGGCGTCACCTTTGAGAGGAATTTTTTGAAGCCTGCTGAGTCTAACCTGTGGTCTGGATTGCGCTCCGGATCATACTCCACTTCTTCACAGTAAAAATCCTGCCATGGCGGCCATGATTGCATCCGCTCAATGTGCCATTCCAGGTCTGCACCTGTTTTATTGCACCTCTCCTCCATGATTTCTGCTCGAGGGCGAATATGTACAAATTTTCCCCTGACCCCAATTGGGTCGTATTTCCAGCGCTGAGGTCGCTGTATCAGGCCCATGTTGAGGAGTTCTTGTTCGAGGTAGATATGCTACCCAATCTCGTGCACTTGAATGTTCGCCCAGGTAATAGGATACTTGAAAATATGGCCCCTCTGCTTTCCCTGGCCGAATTCCTCTTCGACATAGTCCATCTGGCACGATATCTCTATATCGAACTGATGCTCAGTGAAAAAATAGGGTAGCAGGAACGGCTTCCCTTTGAATCCGTAGATTCTGATCACAATGCCCTGAGTCAACCGGAAGGTATCTCCGCATTTGTACTTCCTCAGGTAGTTCGTCATGGCTAGTGGAGGGCGAGATGCCTTGCCGTTGAACAGCGCCAGGGTCATACCTAGAAATTTGAAGTTGAAATCGTAGTATGACCCTCTCCTGTACAGGGCTTCTATCCACTCGTACACAGGCAGCGGCTCTCCCTTCTTATTTACCTTTTTTAGGTCGGGTACTTTAATCCGGTAGTGCGTGTGGTACAGGCACAACCATGTATGCAGCCCCGACATGGTGTGAGGGTGAGACTTTGCCAGCCCACTTTGCTATATTTGGCCGCAGCTTGGTGAGGCTAATGGAGTACTCGTCGTCCCTATACCCGGCCAGGCGGTTGATGGACGGCGATGGAGCTTGCCCTTGGCTTCTTTTTGACCTGGATCTCCTTGTCCGCTCTCGTGGCGCTTCGCTCTCATGAGCGCTGGATTCTGTGTGCTCTTCAGCCTCGCGCTCTGTATCGCTGGACTGCGTCTGCATTGGCACTTTTCCCTTGTCCATTTTTTGTTTTCTGCTTGTGGTGGCAGAGACGGGGATTCTGGTTAATAGTTCTTCAATTCTGCGCCTTGCTGCTCAGACTTGGCTTGATAATTCGAATGTTCTGAGTATGCCAGGGCCCCTTTTCTAGGAAAAAATACAGCATTAATGGCGCAAGGGAGGGGGTTAAAGTGATTTGCCCGAAGTAGGTGGGAAACGCTGTTATTCTTTGGTGGCCGTGCGTGGGCTTTTTCTTTGGAAGGCGTACCTTGGTTGCGGTTGGTCCTAATGCGCTTGCTTTTTTAATGACATCTGCTTTGAAAGACGCGCAATCATTCTTTTAAAAAAAATTTGGACCTTGTGCTTCCAATGACGTCACAGCCACCGCTTGGGCACACACTTCAAGGGAGATTTTGGCCCAGGGTTTTAAGGAGGGACGCAGCCTAACTTCGTGCTATGCCTCACTGCACAGCCTGGGCCCATACTTAGAAATTTTTTCGCCATTATGTCCCTTGTTTCCCGTGACAAGTCGTTCAAGGTGCGCTAGAAATTGAGAGCGCACTCAGGCTTTGCCCAGAAAACGTGCACAATCCGACTTCGCCCGGAATTTGTTGCGTAGTCCGACTTCGACACTTAGCCAATTTTCGCTCTCTGCTGCCCGATTGCGCTCCCAAGATGGTGCACAGTCCGACTTCGCTGCGAAGTCGGGTTGCACACCCAACACTTAGTCATTTTTCGAGGCTTTTTGTTAGCTGTCTTCTCTCAAAATCCCGATGTCGCACTATTCAAGGAGCGATGCCCGACTTCGCTGTGAAGTCGGGGTTTGCTCTATGCTTTACTTCGGCTCCGAAAACTAAAAGCTGAATACTAAAAGAAATATGTACATTTTGTCATAAACTAAAATGCAGGAAAGGAATCTATACAAGGACCCCTTGGGTGCCTTCAGTGGTGGTAAATTTTTAGGTGGAAACCGTTGACAGGAATGGGGAGAAGCTGTCCCGCCATGTCCCGAAGCACGAATGCATTGAATTGGTTTACCCGAGCAATCTGATAGGGACCTTCCCAGAGGGCATCAAATTTGTCATGCTTGCCCGGCTTTGCTTTAAGTGAGTCCCACTTTAACACTAGGTCCTCGATTTTGAAACTCAGGTGGTGGTGCCTTTCGCAAACCAGCTCTGGGTCACCTCGGCATGTTTAGTAAAGGCCTGGTATGCCTTTTCCCTTTCTTCTTCTAACCGCAATAGTTGGCAAAGTTTGGCGTCCACTGGATCCCCGTTGCCTTTTTCTTCATCTAACATCCAGAGTGCGGGCATCTCTATGTGGGTAGGCAAAACTGCCTCCTTGCCATACACGAGCGCGTAGGGGGATGTCTTGATAGACTTCTTGAAAGATATGCGATCCACCCACAACGCCCGATTTAGGAGTAGGTGCCACGTCCTCTTGTTCCTCTCTACTGTTTTTTTAACAATCTTCAGTAGATTCTTGTTGGTGGACTCGGCCAGGCCATTCCCCTGCGGGTAGTAGTTCGAGGACATCTTGTGATAGATGGCGTATTTGCTGGTGAACTCCGTGAGTACAGCACCTGCGAACCCCGGACCATTGTCTGTAACTATTGCCTCCGGGACCCCGAAATGAGTGATGAGGCTATCAAGGAACCCAATGACCGTTTCTTGGTCTGCGTGCTTAGTGGGGATCGCCTCTGCCCACCGAGTGAAATAATCGGTGGCTGTAAGGATGAACTTATGTCCCGCTACAGAGTTAGGCGTGATGGCCCCGATGAAGTCTAGACCCCATTGCTCAAACGGAGTCTCGAATTGAATTGGCTGGAGGGGCAAGGGTGCCTTTCTGTTCCTGCCAGCGAACCTTTGGCATTTTTCACATTTAACACAGACCGCATGTGCGTCTGTGAAGAGAGTGGGCCAATAATACCCGGCTCTGATAATTTTTAAGGTCGTAAGCCTCCCAAAATGATGTCCCCCAGGCATCCCGGAGTGGAATTCTCCGAGGACCTTTGGTTTATCTGTTTCTCTGACGCATCGCAACAGGATGTCGTCAATGTTTTTGAAATACAGCCCCTCGGGGGTGCAGTACATATCTCAAGGCGTTTAGCCTAAACCTCCTTCTTTGTGAGGCATTGAGATGATCTGGACATCTCCCTATGCTAAAATACCGCACCAGGTCATTCGTCCAATCACTTTCCTCTTATAAGGAGTTGGCAAGGTTAGTTTCTGCTATCGGATCTTCCCACTTGCAGGCAGAGATTTCAGCTGCGGCGCTTCGGGCTAGCTCTTGGCACAAGGCTTTGCCTCTGATCAGCTTCGTTGGTCGTACCTCGATGTCAAATTCTTGGATTTTGGCTATCCATCCTGCCCTCTTGTGACCCGGCTCCCCTTGTACGATGAAATTCTTGACGTCCGGATGTATCACGAAGACAGTTATCCGGCTCTGGGAGACGAAGTGCCTGAACTTCCTGAGGGATTTCATGACTGCGTGCACCTACCGCTCAATAAAATTATACTTTTCTTCATGCGGCTGAATCACCTGGCTTAAGAACGCTATGGGGCGTTCTTCGCATTCATCTCCCTTCAAAGTCAGGACTGTGGCGTAACTCTCGAGTTCTCCCACCGCGTACAGGATGAAATCCTTGGAATAATCTAGATTTATCAACACCGGAGCTTGCGCGATTCTGGCCTTGATCTCTTCGAAGGCCTGCTTTCTTTCGTCAGTCCACAAGAATTCGGCATTCTTTTTTAGGAGTTCGGCCATGGGCTTAATTACTTGTGCGAAGTCCGGAATGAACTTCCTCACGAAGTTGATTTGGCCGAAGAATGATTGTAACCCCTTCTTGTCAACTAGGATGGGTAAGCGAAGAAGGGCTTCTGCTCTGTCAGGATCCACTGCAAGGCCTTTCTCAGAAATGACATGTCCTGGCAGCTTACCTTCCTTTACCGCGAAGACTAACTTCTTCGGGTTGATGGAAATGCAGAATTCACGACATCTCTCATATTTGCCGTAAGTGGGAAGCATGGTCCTCTCTCTTGTGAGAAAATACAGTCATATCGTCCAAGTAGATGACAATGACCTTGTTGAGGAGCTCTCGGAACGCCAAGTCCATGGCTCTTTGAAACGTAGAGCCGACATTAGACAGGCCGAAGGGCATGCGCTGATATGCAAACGTTCCTGTTGCCACATTTTGCACGGGGTGCAATGTTTTCAGTTTTTGTAAGAGTGCTGCTCTTCCCTTTCCCCTCTTCCTCTCTTTCCCTTTCCTCTTCTCTCCCTTTCTCTCTCTTCCCTACATTCTCATTCTTCCCTCTTTCTTTTGAGCCCCTCAGTCAGATCTCAAATTTGACAGCAGTTGCCCTGAAAAATGGCTAAGTGCTGGGGCGCAGTCCGACTTCGCAGCGAAGTCGGAGTGCGCCCTCCAGTTGGAGCGCAGCAGAAGTGCAAAGTGCGCAGTGCGACAGAATCAACCAGAAGAACAAGTGTTCTGGGCGCAACCCGACTTCGCAGCGAAGTCGGAGTGCGCCCCGCTTTCTGGGCGCACCTTGTAGCAGGCTGGCAGGAAAAATGACTAAGTGTTGGGGCGCAGTCCGACTTCGCAGCGAAGTCGGAGTGCGCCCCCTTTCCAGGGCGAAGTCCGTACGGCGGCATAAATCAGCTTTCACCTGTGCGCAACCCGACTTCGCAGCGAAGTCGGAGTGCGCCTTTGACAGGTGCGCAGTAGGGAAATAAACTCATAAATGCACCCAAGGCATGAAGGCCTTCCCGACTGCGTTGTTTTCTGCTCGCGCAACCCGATGGCGCTCTGATCCTGGGCGAAGTTGGATAAACTGCCTTTCAAGGCAGACACGTGTCAAGCAGCATCATCCGACAAGTGTCCAACTTTGGGATCCGAGCCAAGACGTGCCGAGCAAAAGGACAAGCATGGGCTGCACTACTTATGCCAGCTGCCTCATTTAAAGCTGATTGGAGGTTCTACCTGCTTCAGCTACCCGCATTCCTGCCGATGAGAAGTTCTACCTAACGCGCTGCCACGTATCTGTACAGCCTCCAGGGAGACCATGCTGCAGGTACAGTCCTGCCCGACAAAGGTCAGCATCAGCAGTTCCGCGGCTGCTTTTGTCAGCTAATGTTTGACTGGGACTTTGTGCCCATTAATGTAATCGGGAGGGACTCAGGCTATAAATACCCACCACATTTTCATTGTAAAGTGGTGGAAGGGGAATGTCTGTTAGGGAACCATTGTAGCTGTGCTTCTGCTTATCAATATAAAGTATATGCCTGGCTCTGTTCTACTACTTTTATTTTTTATGCTGCCTCTCTTTTGTCATATTTCTTGTGTCATGGCTTGTTGATTCGCTTCAGCATTTGGTGGCCAAGTACTCTTGGACTTCATAGATCAGAGGATACATAGAATAAATTAGGTAGCAGTTCCTTCAGTTGTGTGTTATGTTTATGTTGCTGTCCGTAGTGGTGATTGATGCATTGCCGTACTGTTAGTTCCTTGTAGGGAATGTCTGTTAGGGAGCCATTGTAGCTGTGCGTACAAATTCTCTGCATAACACACATACTTGGATCTGACATTTCTTGGTTACTTTTTGTATTCATGTTACTGTCCGTAGTGGTGATTGATGCGCTGCCGTACTGTTAGTTCCTTGTAGGGAATGTCTGTTAGGGAGCCATTGTAGCTGTGCGTACACTTCTTTATATAAAAAGTATACTTAGATTTTGCAGTTTCTGGTTATGCTTTGTATTTATGATGCAGTAAGTAGTGGTGATTGATGTGTTGTCGTACTGTTAGTTCCCCCCACCCAACTCCAATCACATTTGTAAATTCTTTCCGCATTTTTATCTCTTTCCTGCACTCTCATCTTAAACCATAAAACCCCACAGGAGCCGGCCTTCTCCGGAGATTGGCACGGAAGGCATTCCTTCCTTCCGGCCTTTCAAGCTGGTGGGCGAATCTGGGCGCGTTAACACAAAATCCTTTCCTCATGGCAGATTCGTAACCAACAGTTTCTCTGGCACGCCCGGTGGGACCCGGAGTCCCACATTTGAAAAAACTCAGGCTCGTGTTCACTCGGGCTGACAGTTCATTCTGAGCACTCTATGGGCCAAGGAAGTTTCCCACCCCCAAACAGAATCGAAGCACCGGTGTTCGCTTCATTGCTGTTCAAAATCAGAACACCTGGCGACTCTGCACGAACATATCCTCTGAGTCTGAAAGACCGGTCCTAGCACCTTCATGCAAACGAGAAGGTGGCGAGCAAGGGATCCGAGAAACCCGCCCGACTTTTACGAACTAGACATCAACGCTCGAGGCGAAATTGTCGGGCTGGCTGATCAACAAGCTCGTGTCGACGAAGCCGAGGCTGAAATCCAAGAAGAAGCCGAAGCCGAGGTCGGAGGAGCTGAGAACGAAATAGAAGAGGCCGAGGAAGAAGAGGAATCTACATCCTCGGAAGGTACCGACACTGAGTATACAACCGACGGAGGAGAAGAAGAAGAAATGGCTGCCCAGCAGCAGAATGATGATGATCTCTTCCCGGCGGTGGACTCTACAGGGCCCTTGGCCCTGGTCGGACAGCAAGCTGTGCCCCCTGCTGCTTTAAAGTCCATCCCTACGTACGACGGCTACGGCAAGACGGCGTACGAGCACATCCAGGACATCCTTGCCCTGGCCGCATTGCACTCCATTACTGACGAGAGTGTGAAGACCCGTCTGCTGGCCCTTTCCCTAAGGGGAAAGCTTCTCTACTGGTGGAGATCGCTGCCAGAGGGATCTATCACAGGGTGGCCCCAGCTTGCCAGAAGGCTCGTGAAAGGATGCAACGAGTCTGCTGACCCTACTTCTTTGCTGCATCAGTTCCAAAGTATCCAGAGACACCCTCAAGAGGAGGTGTCTGACTTTAACATCAGGTTTGCGAGATCCTGGAAACGGGTACCTCGTGAACTTCGGCCTTCAGCTGGCATGGCTGCTCACTACTACCTGAGATCCTTCAACTCAGACATATGCCTGGCTGCTGAAGATTGCCGGAATAGACTCGTTTCCTGCTCTGTACGAGGCTGCCCAGCAAGCTGAAGCTGATATCATTTCCATCGGCAAACTCCCGTCCAGGGTGCAGGAACCCATTCATCCCGACTTCCCCGCATCCCAGCATCCCCCGCCTTCGGTGGTGCGCCGTCCACATCGTGGCAAGCAACCCCAAGAAGCAATGGAATCCGGCGCCGGTCGTAACTCCTTACGGCCCGCCGCAAATGCATTATCCTCACCCGCCTCCTCCCGCTCCGCATTTTCCAAGCACTCCCCCGCTCCCCCGTAGGACGCACCTTATTCCAATCCTCCTCCATTAGCCGCATTGCCTCCACCGGCACAGCTTGCCGCCTCCCCGACAATAATATTCGTAATACAATCCTCCAGGAGGTACGGGCTTTGGCCTCAAGTTATCATGCCATGTCCAATGACATGACCGCTTGAAGAAGAAGCAGGCCCAGATGGACCTCGCTCCTAGGAGGCCATATCCGCCCCCGGCGCTGACAAAAGACAAACCCCTAGAGCACCAGCTGCAGAGGCGTCCGCCTCCGAGAAATGCTGCTATAGAAGACCAACCTTGTCCCTCTGACCAGGTTAACTGGTGCACTACGTGCAATGACCCGCATTCGGAGGAAGATTGCACACTGCACCAAAGACTACATCCGGACTTTGGCCGGCAGGCGCCATAGAGGACGATGAACTCTACATGATCCTGGACGGCGAAGCCAACTTTGCCCTCCCAGAGGAGAATCTAGTGCCGCCCGCCAAGGAAGAAAAGAAAACTGCAGATGCTGCCAAGCCTTTGCAGGTATATGCCAGAAGAGAAAAGGCGCAGCCCGGTGGGCTGCCACCATACAAGCGGCTGTGGCCCTACACAGCCCAGGAGAAGGCATCCAAAGACAAAGCTCCAGCCAAGCCTCCTCCGGCAAAGGCAGCCCCTGTTCCAGCCAAGCCTCCTATAGCAAAAGCCCCAGTTCCGGCTAAAAGCTCCCGTGACTCTCACCCTCCAAGCCGAAACCAAAGAACAAGCACAAGGAGAAGCCAAGTACCCGTCTCTCACCAAGAGACAGAGAGTTGAGGCCACCCAGAAGTACCTGATGAAGTATGAGCCGGTAAAAGAAGCAGAAGGAGCTAGCACCTCGGGCTACAAAGATAGTAGACGAGTTGAAAAGAACACCCGCTAGAATCAGCATGTACGATGCTCTTCTCCTCCCAGGCCAGGTGGATCTGCTGCAGGAATCTCTGAAAAACATGAAGAACGGCAAGCAGATACAGCCCGCTGTCCTGGTTCAACCTCCGACGCCTCACCACCGGGAAGAACAGACCGCCTCCTTCTATCTCGTCTTTACGGATGCAAGGGCACATAGTACACAACTGCATGGTGGACTCTGGCGCTTCCACGACTGTTATGCCGAAAGCCGTCCGCGACGAGATCAGGATGAAGTACACAAGGAGCAGCCAAGGCGTGCTGCAATTAGACGGCACCCCCGTCAAGACAGATTGGTGTCATAAAGGACATCCCTATCCGGCCGCATAAGGCTCTCGACATCGTGGTCATCCAAGAGGTCGTGGTTGTTGACTTGGCTCCCTACTTCGGCATGTGTCTCTCTCCGGAGTTCACCGCGAGCCGGGCGGGTACTCGTCTCTAGACTACTCACACATGGAAGTGCCCTTCAAAGGAAGGAGACTGAAAATCTTCAATGAGAAGCCTTCCACCTTCCTAGTAGAGAAGATACCCGGAGAAGAGTCGGACTGCATGGTCCACCTGTCGGAGGAAGAACTGGTGACAGTAGAGCTGACGGAGCAAGCCCTCGAAGTGCTACAGCTCGAAGATGAGTTCTCTTTGCGGGATTTCAATGCCGTAATTGAGACAGAGAAAGGCTGTTACACCGTTGTACAGCCCGAGAGGCTTGACAAGTCAGCCGCAAAGGAAGTGGGACCCGCACCCGAGAAGCCGTGGAAGCTTTTCTTTGACGGCGCGCGATGCAAAAATGGCGCCGGTGCAGAGGGTGCTCCTGGTTTCTCCGACCGGGATCCGTAAGGACTATACCTACAAAGCTGGCCCCGGAGCCGCACTAATAACTCGGCGGAGTACGAAGCCCCGTGCTTGGGTTTGCGAAAGGCGGAGAGGCCGGGGATTAAACACCCGCAGATCTTTGGAGATTCGGAGCCGGTGTGTCACCAGGTTACGAACAAGTGCGCCTCCAAAAAGCACTATCTCAAGGCGTACCGCAACCGGGTGTGGGACCTGATGGAGTCGTTTGACTCGTTGAATGTCAAGGCGATATCGCGTGAGAAAAACAAACACGCTGACATTCTGGCGTCTGTTGGAGCCAGGGCACGTTCCGGCCGATGACGTTGTCCGTAAACCGAAGCCGGTTCGCACTATTTACTGTGCCTTCGTGCTCGATAAGGACACCCACCGGGCATGTGTTCGATTGTGACGAGCAGATCGTCACATTTTTGGTAAATGAAGTAGGTTCAATCGAGAGTAGAGACCCTGATGACGAGCAATATGAGGGGTTGATACAGTTGAAAAATAATCATGTCCCAAAAGGACTGATTACATTGGAGAGTCTATTTGATCAGAATGACAGAGCTATATCTCATAGGATCAAAGTAGACCCGAAGCGAGATGCCGACCCGGAACTTGAACCTGGTAAAACTATCAAGGTCGGGACAGACTGCACTTCGGAGGAACTTGAGCAGATCAGATCACTGTGCCGAGAGTTCCCCGACATCGTGGCCTGGTGCTACGAGGATTTGAAGGGGTATGACAGAAATGTAATCCAGCATACCATTGAGCTAGAGGATGGCGCCAAGCCATTCCGACAGAAGCAGAGGGCCGTAAATCCGAAAATTGAGGCCATGATGAAAGCCGAGCTCTTGAAGATGCTGGAGGCCAAAATCATCTACCCCATCAAACATTCATCCTGGGTCGCGAATTTGGTGCCTGTGAGGAAGAAGAATGGCGACATTCGTCTCTGTGTCGACTTCAGAAACCTGAATCAGGCTTCCCTCAAGGACCACTATCCGCTTCCCCAAATTGACCAAATTCTACACATCGTTGTCGGAGCCCAGAGATTCTCACTTCTAGATGGATTTTCCGGCTACAACCGGATTTGGGTCGAGGATGAGGACCAAAGATAAAACGGCGTTCACCACCAAATGGGGGACGTTCGCCTATCAGCGCATGCCTTTCGGCTTATCCAATGCTGGTGCCACATTCCAAAGGGCCATGGACCTCGGCCTTCCGAGAGCCGCTCAATAAGATCATTGTCATCTACCTTGATGACATGACTCGTTTTCTCTCACCAAAGAGGGGATCATGTTTCCCACCTGCGGCAAATATTTGAGAGGTGTCGAGAATTCGGCATTTCTATAAACCCGAAGAAGTCCGTCTTCGCGGTAAAAGAAGGTAAGTTGCTGGGACATGTCATCTCCGAGAAAGGCCTCGCCATTGACCCTGACAGAGCAGAAGCCCTCCTTCGCTTGCCAGCCCCAATCGATAAAAAAGGGCTGCAGTCCTTCTTCGGCCAGATTAACTTCGTGCGGAAGTTCATCCCGGACTTCGCACAGGTGATCAAGCCTATGGCCGAACTGCTGAAAAAAGATACAACTTACGAATGGACTGATGAGAGAGAGCAAGCCTTCGAGGAAATCAAGGCTCGAATTGCGCAAGCTCCGGTGTTGATAAACCCGGACTACTCCAAGGACTTCATCCTCTATGCGGTGGGAGAACCGGAAAGTTACGCCGCAGTCCTAACTCAGAAGGGAGACGATGGCGAGGAGCGCCCCATAGCGTTCCTGAGCCAAGTGATTCAGCCGCATGAAGAAAAGTACAACTTTATAGAGCGGCAAGTTCACGCGGTCATGAAATCCCTCCGAAAGTTCAGGCATTTTGTCTCCCAGAGCAAAACGACCGTCTTTGTGATTCACCCGGACGTTCGAAGCTTCATCATACAAGGAGAGCCGGGTCACAAGAGAGCAGGATGGATTGCAAAAATCCAGGAGTTCGACATCGAAGTGCGGCCCACCAAGCTTATCAGAGGCCGAGCCTTGTGTCGGAGCTGGCCCGAAGCGCTGTAGCCGGCATCTCCGCCTGTAAGTGGGAGGACACAACGACAAGCATCTACCTAGCCAACTCCTTATCAGAGGAGAGTGATTGGACAGAGGAACTGGTGAGATATTTCGCACCGGAAGATGTCCGGATCACCCGAACGCCTCACAACGAAGGAGATTTCGGCTAGGTGCACTCAAGTACACTCTTCGCCCCGAGGGGCTTTACTTCAAAAATATTGACGGCATCCCGTTGCGGTGCGTCATGAAATCGGACCAGCCCAGTGGTCCTCGGAGATTTTCATTCCGGGATGCCCGGAGGTCATCATTCCGCAAGGCCTACGGCCTTAAAAATAATTAGAGCCGGGTACTATTGGCCCACTCTATTTACGTACGCTTATGCGGTCTGCTCCAAGTGTGATCAATGCCGAGGTTTGTCGGCGTAAACAGAAAAGCACCCCCGCCCCTTCAACCGATTCAAAGCCGAGACTCCGTTCCAAAGAATGGGGTCTAGACTTCATTGGGGTGATTTCGCCTAGTTCCTCCTCTGCCGGACACAAGTTTATTCTTACAGCCCCCGATTACTTCACACGGTGGGCAGAGGCGATCCCGACCAAAAACGCGGACCAAGAAACGGTCATCAGGTTCCTTGAAAGCCTGATTACCCGCTTCGGGGTTCCAGAGTCAATTGTGACGGACAATGGTCCGGGGTTCGCAGGCGCTGTACTCACGGAGTACACTGGCAAACTTGGCATTTATCACAAAATGTCTTCTAATTACTACCCGCAGGGGAATGGCCTTGCCGAGTCTACTAACAAGAACCTCCTGAAGATCATCAGAAGGACCATTGACAGAACAAGCGGACTTGGCATTTACTCCTCGAACCGGGCGCCGTGGGCGGACAGAGTTTCATTCAAGAAATCCATCGAACGTCCCCTTATGCGCTCGTCTATGGTAAAGAGGCCGTCATGCCATCCCACATCGAAATCCCCGCCCTATGGATGTTGGACGAAGACAGGAGCAGTGGAGACCCGGTGGATGACAGACTGTGCCAACTCCTGCAGTTGGAAGAAGACAGAGAAAAAGCATACCAGGCCTTCACCAAGCATATTGAAGCCACTCAAGGCTGGTTTGCAAAAGGCACCACTGCCCGAGTTTTTAAAATCGGGGACCTGGTGCTGAAGTGGGACTCATTTAAGGCGAAGCCGGGCAACCACGGGAAGTTCGATGCCCTCTGGGAGGGCCCTTATCAGATTGCCCGGGTGAACCAGTTCAATGCTTACGTACTTCGGGATATGGAGGGTCAGCTCCTACCTATCCCCGTTAACGGGTTCCACTTAAAAATTTACCGCTGCTGAAGGTGCCCAATGGGCCCTTCTTTGTAAAAATTTCCCTTATGCATTTTACTTTTCAGCATGTACAGTTTTCCAGCTTTCAGTTTTTCCATTTGTTTGAGCCAAAGTAGGACAAAAGGGAGAGAACACAGACTTCGCAGCGAAGTCTGTTGTCGCCCCTCAGAAGGAGCGAAGTTCGTAGAAGGGAGCTGCCTGAGAAAGCAAAGAAAACGGCTAAGTGGCAGTGCGCTGCCCGACTTCGCAGCGAAGTCGGGCTGCGCACCGGCCAAAGGGCGCGGTTTGAAAGCAGAAGCTGCAAAGGAGTGAGTGTTCGGACTGCGCTCGATTTTGGAGCGAAGTCCGACTTCGCGCGCGAAGTCCGAATACACCCGGCTTTCGCGCGAAGTGCAAGGTGCGCCCGAACTTCGGGCGAAGTCCGAGCGCGCCCCGTTTTCCGGGCGCAGCTCGAGTGGCCCATCACAAAAGGCAAATAATTCCAAGTGGGCCCGAAGCCTCGTCAAAAAATTGCAAGGTCCGGTTGCGCCCAGCCAAAGGGCGCAGTTTGAAAAGAAAGGCAGCAACAGTCTTAACGCAAGTGGCAGTTCGGACTGCGCCCAATTTTGGGGCGAAGTCCGACTGCGCGGGCGAAGTCGGATCGCGCCCAATTTTGGGGCGAAGTCCGATTGCGCCCTGTTTCCTGGGCGCAGCTTGGATGGTTTAAAAAATAAATAAAAAATTCCAATGCTCCAAGCGTGGGCCCAGGGCGCATTGCGACAGTAAGAGTTGGGTTTCCGCACCAAAGGGTTTTTTCTTGAGCAATGTGCCCGGATTGCGGCAGTGACGTCAGCCATGGCGCAGCGTTCAAAGTCAAATTTAATGATTGCGCAATCTTCAAGGAAAACGCAATCAAGGAAGCATGGCGCGGCAACCAGGGTACATCTTTCAAGACATTCTCCTGTGCGGCCACCAAAAAACATAACGCCTTCACTAGCCGGCCGACCTACCCCCTCCTGCGCACCATTAATGACGCTGTCATTATCTAGAAAAGGGGGTCTGATGCACCCAGACATGCCAAATCGTGCAGATTATTCCTGTGACTGCGAAATCTGGTGCAGACGTCCAGAAATCGTAATTATTGTTGTTTCGGAGGGATGGACAAAGGAAAGTTGCCAATGCCAGCGCAATCCAGCGAAGGGCGCGAACTGGGGGATTTACCGCAGTCAAGTGTTTTCAGGAGTGAGACACCGCAGGACCAAAAGTCAAAATCCCGGCCAAAGAAAGTACAGCGTGGGCAAGCCCCACCACCACCGGTTAATTACCTGTCTGGGTACAAGGACGGCTCGTTTTCCATGAGCCTTACTAAACTGCGGATAAATGTGGAGAATTGGGCTGAAAAAGTTTTGCCCTCTCACCATTTCGGAGCGGCATACAAGTCGAACCTTTTTCGGTTCTTGTGCCCTCCCCGTCCATCAATGCCCGGAGCTGGTAGACCTAATTGTCAGACATTACAGACCAGCTACCCGGCAAATTTGCAGCTCCAGCGGTAAACCCTTGTTCGCACTTCGCAAAGAGACTGTCCAGCCGGCCTTCGCCCCAAGGTTGGAGTATGACTCCAACACGATTGTCAAAAAGATAAATCTTGGCGAGCAAGCGGGGCGCTTTACGCATACAAAAAGGATGAGGGATTTCCTCAATTCGTAGCCGAACGCCCCGCTCGCACCGGACAATGGCCAACCGGCCCCATACCCCCGGAGAGGTTTCAAAGTAAATACATATACACCATCCTGGCGTGGGTCCTCGGCCGCGACTCTGACGAGCTGGTACAGCCGTACCAGCTAGCGCTGGCAGAATGTCTCCTATGCGGAGAATCTTATGAACCAGCGGCGCAGAGAAGTGGGAAGCGCCCTATCTTCTTTGACTGGGCGGACTGGCTTGCATACGCCATTCACTCCAGCCTGGTGAAGCTCCAGAAAAAGCAGTCAACTGAATTTCGATTCAGTTCCTTCTTGGCTTGGCTATGTTTGTATCATTTGCACTCCCGGATGCCGATCCCTAACCTGAAGAAGGTAAATGAGAAGGGAGAGCCACAGCCCGTCTATGACTGGACGGATGACCTATACCGGAAAGGGTCTTACTACAAGTTCAACTTCAACTTTCTGGGCTTGGTCATGTCAGTCTTCGGCGATGGTGAGATCCCTCGCCCCCGCAGAAATGACGAACTATTTGTTGAATCACAAGCTCGGGGACGTTTTTAGACTGACGCAGGGGATTGTGGTCAGAATCTACGGATTCAAGGGCAAACCTCATCTGCTGCCCTACTGGTGCACGGATCATCAGTTTGGGATGGAGGTTGCGCGGCAGATGGATTACGTTGAAGAGGAGTTCGGCCAGGGAAAGAGAAAGGGCCATATCTTTCAATATCCTCTTTCCTGGGCGAACGTCGAGATATCGTAGATAGGACAGCATGTCTATCTCGAGCGGGAGCTCTTTGACATTGGCCTGATTCTGCTGCCGCAGCGCTGGAAGTACGACCCACACGGGATAAGGGGAAAGTTTGCACATATCTGCCCCCGAGCGGATATAATCGAAGACAGATGCGATGTGGTCCATGTTGACCTCGACTGGGAGATTGACTCGATGGAAGCATGGCCTCCGTGGCAGGATTTTTACTGCGAGGAGGTAGCATATGACCCCGAGCGAAACCCGGACCACAAGTTCTCTTCTCCAGGATTTAAGAAATTCATCTCCAAGCTAGCAAGCCTTAACTGGCCAAAAGAAAAGTTTGTTGAATGCTGGAAGATGAGGTGCCGCACGCAGCACGATAAATCCATCAGAGGAATCTGGCCGTTGATGATGACTTTTCAGCTCTATATGACCAGCACATTGACAGCTGGCGGCCTTTCGCATTCCGAGATTACGTTCCCCGAGGTCCCTTCGAGGGTTATAAAGGGGGGTCTTCCTCCCAACAGTTGTACACTTTTGCAACTGCCAACACGGGCCCAACAGACATCCAAGTGGACCCAATGCAGCCTGTGGCTTCCAAGGTGGCGCCTGAAAAGGCGAAAAAATCAGTCAAGTCAACGCCCGAGGTGACTCCTCAGGCACAAAAGACGCCAGCGCCGCCAGCGAGCGGACCGGCCGCGGCAGACCTTCTGCAAGTCAAACCCCGGTACAAGTTTACCGTGGGAACATCAGCGCCCGTTGCACCTACTTCATCTCCTTCTTCCGAACCAGCCATTGCTCCAGAAAAGAAAAAGAGGAAGAGAGTTGAGAAAGTCAGGCGACCTAGTCTGACAGTGCAGCAGCCAGTCGCAGAGCCGCAGCCGCGTTCAGCCGCTCCAGAGGTTGTTTCTCTGGATAGTCCTGAGCCAGCCGCCGGAACCAGAACCGCAGACATTCATCCAAAGATCGGCTCAAAGCGGAGCCCGCAGGTACGTTCGCCACCCCACTCCCTCAGATCTCATCTGGCCCTACTTCAACTCCATCTCCCGCTCGATCCGAGCAAGCCGTGGCTGCATCTTCCTCCCCATATCCACACCCTTCTAGCGGCCCCCATTCTTTCAACCAGCTTTGCTCAGACCCCAACGCCTTCCTATCCCCGAGTCAAACCCCAAACCCTTCACCCGTGGTTAGTGCCGAAGCCGCGCGTTCACCGCCGCATCCATCGCCTCGCCCGCTTGAAACCCTTCCAAAGATCAACCGCTCCGCTCTCCACTTCCCGGTCGCCCTCAAAAGCGGCCGCTCCTTCCAAAGTCCTTCCAGTTCCTCCAATTTCCCTGTCCGCAGGAGAGACGTCATAGCAGAACCCTAGGCTGGGGGAACCGGACTTCATGGACGACCTCCAGAACACGGATGATTTGCCTCTGGCAACGAGAGCCGTAGAATATCCTATCTCTTTCCTCCAAAACTTGAAGCGGAGGAGACCTGAAGAGATAGCCGCCCCGGTAAAGCGCACCAAGTTTGACTTCGAGAGGAGAGTGCTCACGACAAAAAAGATAACTCCAAAAGTGAAGAAGCCTCTCCGGGAAATGACCAGGGCGGACTACGAGCTCCAGACAAAGGAGAAGAGCTTTGACGATATTCACCCGCAATACGAGATTCATGGAATCCTCCGTAAAGCGGATAATCTCCTTGTCAAAAATCTGGAGGAACAGGAAGAGCTTTTCCGGTTGCAGGACAAGACAAGACAGCTTGAAGAGGACCTGTCTAGGTCCACTGAGCAGCGGAATCGGCGCAGCGAGAAATAGATGAATTAAAAGCCCACCTGGCCGCTTCTCAAGCAAGAAGCCGCAACGGAAAAGCAGGCAGCCCTGGAGCAGATTTCTCAGCTCCAGGAGTCTTTGAAACAGGCGCAGTCGCAATCTGCAGAGAAAGCATCTCAAGCGACGGTCTTTTCAAAGAGCAAAGTTAAGGAGATGCGGGCTGATCTGCTGCGGGGATGCAAGCCCCACATGTGTAAAGCCATGTCGGTCCTGGATTTCGCATCCAGGATCCAAGAAGTTTCGCCCAGTGGAAAGCCTCGTGGTAGAGGAGGCCGAACGCCAGGCGAAGCAATGGCTGGACCTGGCGATAAAACTTCAAGAGCACGAGCGCGATGGCCTCCAATTCTCCCCCATGTCCTCATTCGCTGCAGAATGGGCAGATGCAAGGGTAACCTTGCATAAATATTTTAAGAAAGCAGAAGAGGTGAGAGTTGCCAGACGAATGCTGGATGCATTCGAACATGAAAAAGACATTTGTCTGGCTCCCCTTCACGCTCTCGCTGAACTAGGGTGCCCGGGCTATGTTGAGAATGGTGAGTTTCTCACCCATGAGCAGTGAAAAGAATTGGCTGTCCTTTGAGGCAGATACACCTGAAATCGATAGCTGGACCGAGCCAATTCAAGAAAGTCAAGTCACCCAGATGGTGTCCAAGTGTTGCAAGATCAGCTCCTACTTCCAGGAGCTGGGAAAAAGATACCTCACCATCGACCTGCACGCGGTCGCTGCATTCCACGCAGCATTAGAAGAAGTTGCCGACCGCCGACCATTCGAAGCAGAAGCCTGGGGCCAAGCCCAGGCCGCATACAACCGCATCTGCGAGGCAGAAGCCAGTGCTGGAGAGCATTCGGAAGGCGAATCTGAGGAGGCAACTGCCGGAAGTGGATCTGAAGAACAGTTGCCGCGAGGAGAACGGCTAGAGCAGCAGAAGGCAGGGGAAGCAAGTTCCTCTGCACCCAATGGATGAAGGCATGGATTCTTTGCGCCGAGGCGAGCTCGACACCCCGCGAGCCGCCAGAAATGTTGCCACATTTTGCACGGGGTGCAATGTTTTCAGTTTTGTAAGAGTGCTGCTCTTCCCTTTCCCTCTTCCTCTCTTTCCCTTTCCTCTTCTCTCCCTTTCTCTCTCTTCCCTACATTCTCATTCTTCCCTCTTTCTTTTGAGCCCCTCAGTCAGATCTCAAATTTGACAGCAGTTGCCCTGAAAAATGGCTAAGTGTCAGGGCGCAATCCGACTTCGCAGCGAAGTCGGAGTGCGCCTCCGCTTGGAGCGCAGCAGGAGTGCAAAGTGCGCAATGCGACAGAATCAACCAGAAGAACAAGTGTTCTGGCGCAACCCGACTTCGCAGCGAAGTCGGAGTGCGCCCTGCTTTTGGGCGCACCTTGTAGCAGGTTGGCAGGAAAAATGACTAAGTGCTGGGGCGAAGTCCGACTTCGCAGCGAAGTCGGAGTGCGCCCCCTTTCCAGGGCGAAGTCCGTACGGCGGCAGAAATCAGCTTTCACCTGTGCGCAACCCGACTTCGCAACGAAGTCGGAGTGCGCCCTTTGACAGGTGCGCAGTAGGGAAATAAACTCAGAAATGCACCCAAGGCATGAAGGCCTTCCCGACTGCGTTGTTTCGCCTGCGCAACCCGATGGCGCTCTGATCCTGGGCGAAGTTGGATAAACTGCCTTTCAAGGCAGGCACGTGTCAAGCAGAATCATCCGACAAGTGTCCAACTTTGGGATCCGAGCCAAGACGTGCCGAGCAAAAGGACAAGCATGGGCTGCACTACTTATGCCAGCCGCCTCATTTAAAGCTGATTGGAGGTTCTACCTGCTTCAGCTACCCGCATTCCTGCCGATGAGAAGTTCTACCTAACGCGCTGCCACGTATCTGTACAGCCTCCAGGGAGACCATGCTGCAGGTACAGTCCTGCCCGACAAAGGTCAGCATCAGCAGTTCCGCGGCTGCTTTTGTCAGCTAATGTTTGACTGGGACTTTGTGCCCATTAATGTAACGGGAGGGACTCAGGCTATAAATACCCACCACATTTTCATTGTAAAGTGGTGGAAGGGGAATGTCTGTTAGGGAACCATTGTAGCTGTGCTTCTGCTTATCAATATAAAGTATATGCCTGGATTTGTTCTACTACTTTTATTTTTTATGCTGCCTCTCTTTTGTCATATTTCTTGTGTCATGGCTTGTTGATTCGCTTCAACATTTGGTGGCCAAGTACTCCTGGACTTCATAGATCAGAGGATACATAGAATAAATTAGGTAGCAGTTCCTTCATTTGTGTGTTATGTTTATGTTGCTGTCCGTAGTGGTGATTGATGCGCTGCCGTACTGTTAGTTCCTTGTAGGGAATGTCTGTTAGGGAGCCATTGTAGCTGTGCGTACAAATTCTCTGCATAACACACATACTTGGATCTGACATTTCTTGGTTACTTTTTGTATTCATGTTGCTGTCCGTAGTGGTGATTGATGCGCTGCCGTACTGTTAGTTCCTTGTAGGGAATGTCTGTTAGGGAGCCATTGTAGTCTGTGCGTACACTTCTTTATATAAAAAGTATACTTAGATTTTGCAGTTTCTGGTTATGCTTTGTATTTATGATGCAGTAAGTAGTGGTGATTGATGTGTTGCCGTACTGTTAGTTCCCCCCACCCAACTCCAATCACATTTGTAAATTCTTTCCGCATTTTTATCTCTTTCCTGCACTCTCATCTTAAACCATAAAACCCCACAGGAAGCCGGCCTTCTCCGGAGATTGGCACGGAAGGCATTCCTTCCTTCCGGCCTTTCAAGCTGGTGGGCGAATCTGGGCGCGTTAACACAAAATCCTTTCCTCATGGCAGATTCGTAACCAACAGTTCCCCATTTGGTGGTGAACGTTGTCTTGTGCTGATCTTCGTCCTTTACCCATATTTGGTTGTATCCAGAGAATCCGTCCAAGAGAGAGAACCTCTATGCTCCAACAACGATGTGGAGGATCTGATCAATTTGGGGAAACGGATAATGGTCCTTCAGTGAAGATTGATTTGAGGTTTCTGAAATCCATGCAGAGGCGGATGTCTCCATTATTTTTCCTCACAGGGACCAAATTCGTGACCCAAGATGAGTGCTTGATGGGGTAGATGATTTTGGCCTCCAACATCTTTAAGAGCTCTGCTTTCATCATTGCTTCAATTTTTGGGTTCACTGCCCTTTGCTTCTGCCGGAAAGGTCTTGCATTATCTTCCAGCTCTATAGTATGCTGGATCATCTCTCTGTCATACCCCTTCAAGTCCTGGTAGCACCAGGCCACAATATCAGGGAACTCTCCGCATAAAGATCTAATCTGCTCCAGTTCCTTTTTAGTGCAATCCGTCCCGACCTTGATTGTTTTTCCAGGTTCTAGTTCCAGGTCCACGTACTGCTTGGGGTCCACTTTGATTCTGTGGGATATTGCCCTATCGTTCTGATCAAAGAGACTCTCTAGGGTAATCAGTCCTTTCGGGACATGATTGTTTTTTAACTGTATCAACCCCTCGTACTGCTCGTCATCAGGGTCTCTACCTTCTATAGTACTTGCTTCGTTAATCAAAAAAGTGACGATATCCTCGTCACAATCAAACACCTGCCAGTGGGTGTCTTTATCAGGCACAAAAGGCCTGTAGATGGTACGAATCGGCTTCGGCTTCTGGACAGTGTCATCAGCCGAAACGTACATGGCTCCAACAGACGCCAGAATTTCAGCGTGTTTATTCTTCTCACGTGATATGGCTTTGACATTCAAAGAGTCGAATGACTCCATCAGGTCCCAGACAAGGT
The DNA here is from genome assembly GCA_028583015.1 of Wollemia nobilis. Taxonomy (NCBI): domain Eukaryota; kingdom Viridiplantae; phylum Streptophyta; class Pinopsida; order Araucariales; family Araucariaceae; genus Wollemia; species Wollemia nobilis. The sequence goes on from JAQPPZ010000188.1 coordinate 657,286, forward strand.
TACGGTACGCCTTGAGGTAATGCTTCTTGGAGGCGCACTTATTCGTAATCTGGTTGCACACCAACTCTGAGTCGCCAAAGATCTGCAAATGTCTCACCCCCAGTCTCTCTGCCTTTCTCAAACCCAAGCACAAAGCCTCATACTCCGCAGCGTTATTAGTACAGCTCCAAGCTAGCCTGTAAGTGTAGTCCTTCTGGATTCCGGACGGGGAAACCAGAAGTACACCCGCACCGGTGCCGTTTTTGCATCGGGCGCCATCAAAGAACAGCTTCCATAGCTTTTCTGGTGCGGGTCCAACCTCTTTCCTTGCTGAATGGTCAATTCTTTCAGGCTGGGTGACGGAGTAACAGCCTTGCTCAGTCTCAATCATGGCATTGAAGTCTAGAAAGGAGAACTCATCCTCCACTTGTAACAGCTCAAGGGCTTCTTCTGTCATATCAACCACTACCAATTCTTCAGTTGTCAGCTGAACCATGCCGTTTTGTGGCTCTTCTCCGGGATATCTTCTCTACTAGAAATGTGGAAGGCTTTTCATTATAGATCTTTAGTCTCCTTCCTTTGAAGGGCACTTCCATATGTGAGTAATCCAGAGACAGATATCCACCCGACTTTGCGGTGAACTCCCTGGAGAGGCACATGCCGAAGTAGGGTTCCAAGTCGACCACAACGACTTCCTATATGACCACTATGTCGAGGGCTTTATGCAGTCGGATCGGGATATCCTCGATGACACCAACTGTCTTGACAGGGGTGTCGTCTAGCTGCAGCACACCTTGGCTGCTCCTTGTATATTCCATACCGATCTCTTCGTAGACGGCTCTCGGCATGACGATCGTGAAAGCACCGGAATCCACCATGCAGTTGTGTACTATATAGCCTTCCATTCGTAATGATGAGATAGAAAGGAGGTGGCCTATTTTTTCCGATGGCGGAAACTGTCAGGGCTGAGCTAACACGGCAAGGCTGCGTCGGCTTCCCGTCTTTTATGTTTTTCAAAGATTCCTGCGACGAGATCAACTTGTCTCGGGAGCAGGAGAGCCTCGTACATACTTATCTTCGTAGGGGTCCTCTTTAGCTCGTCAACTATACTGTAGGTTGAAGTGCTGGCTCCCTCTATTTCTTTCGCAGTCTCATACTTGGTCCGGTATTGCTGCGTGGCTTCGACCCTCTGTCTCTTCGTCAGCGACGAATATCTCAGTTTCTCTTGAGCTTGTTCTTTTGTTTCGGCTGGAGGCTGAGCTGCGGGGGCTTTCACCGCAGGAGCCTTGAACGTAGGAAACCTTTCTTTGGCTGCAGGAGGCCAAAGTGACTTATCAGGTGGTAGCCCAGCAGGTTACGCATTCTCTCTTCTGGCGTATACCTTCAACGGCTTTGCTTGGGCCGTGGTAGCCTCAATGGGTTTTCTGCCTTCCTTGGTCAGGAGCAATGCAGGATCTTCTTCTGGGACGGCAAAGTTGCCTTCATCGTCCAGGATCATGTATGCTTCATCCTCTATGGCGCTGCCCGCCAGGGTCTGAAGATAATGCTGATGCAGCGTGCAACCTTCTTCTGAGTGTGGATCGTTGCACGTAGAGCACCAGTTAACCTGGTCAGAAGTGCCAGGTTGATCCTCATTGGCAGCATTCCTTGCCGGGGGGTGTCTTTGAGCTTGTGCGGCTTGATCTTTTGTTAGCGCCGGAGGAGGATATGGTCTCCTTGGAAGGAACTCCATCTGGGCTTGCTTCTTCATTATCGTCATATCGTTGGACATAGTATGATACCTCTTGGAGGATTTTATTCTGAATATCATTATCTGCAGGCGCCAACCGGGCCGGCGGAGGTATTGCAGCTAGTGGCGGGGGTGCAGAATACGTCGCATAATGAGGGGAGCTGGGAGTGCGGGATACTGCGGAGGCGAAGGTGGCGGGTTAGGATAATAAATCTGAGGCGAGTCGTAGGGGTTTATAACTGGTGCTGGATTCCATGGCTGCTGGGGGTGCTAACTTGAGGATGATGGCATCACACCAGAGGCCGATGTATACTAGGACTGAGGAAAATCAGGATAAATGGGGGGCTACACTCTATGCGGGAGTCTGCCTATAGAGATTATGTCTAATTCTGCTTGTTGGGCAGCTTCGTATAGGGCAGGGAAGGTATCGACTCGGGCTATCTTAAGGAGTAGGCAGATATCCGAATTGAATGACCTCAAGTAATAGTGTGCAGCTTGACCCACCGAAGGTCGCAGTTCGCGAGGTACTCTTTTCCAAGACCTTGCAAACCTTATGTTGAAGTCTGATACCTCCTCTTGTGGGTGACGTTGGATACTTTGAAATTGATGCAATAATGAAGAGGGGTTGGCAGACTCGTTGCATCCTTTTACAAGTCTGCCTGCCAACTGAGGCCACCCTGTGATAGATCCTTCTGGCAAGGATCTCCACCAATAGAGAAGCTTCCCCCTCAGGGAAAGAGCCAGTAGACGGGTCTTGACACTCTCATTTGTAATAGAGTGTAGCGCAGCCAAGGCCAGAATGTCCTGGATGTGTTCATATGCCGTTTTGTCGTAGCCATCATAAGTAGGGATGGCCTTCAAGGCAGCGGGGGGTACAGCCTCTTGTTCGACTAGGGCCGAGGGCCTCTGGAGTCAACCGTCTGGGAAGAGGTCGTCATCATTTTGTTGAGCAGCCATGTCTTCTTCCCCTCCGGTCGTGTACTCGGTATCGGTGTCGTCCGAAGATGTAGGTTGCTCTTCAACTTCGGCCTCTTCGATTTCGGTTTCGGATTCGTCTATGCGAGCTTGGTAGTCAGCCAGCCTTACGCGCTCTCCCGGAGCGTGATGACAATTTCGTAGAGATCAGGCTGGTTTCCCGGATTCCTTGCTCTCCACCTTCTTGTATGCATGAAGGCGCTTGGACCGGTCTCACGGACTCAAAGAATATTCGAGTACTTGCAGAGTCGCCAGGTGTTTTGATTTAACAGCAATGAAGCGAACACCAATGCTTCGATTCTGTTTTTGGTGGGAAACTTTCGCGTCCCACCGGGCGTGCCAGAGAAACTGTTGGTTACGAATATGCCACTAGGATAGGATTTAGTGCAATGCGCCCTAGATTCGCCCAGCAGATTGAAAGGCCGGAAGGAAGGAATGCCTTCCGTGCCAATCTCCGGAGAAGGCCGGCTTCCTATATGTTTTCTCAAATGGTTTTAAGCTCAGAGTGCAGGAAAGAAATTAGAAATGCAGAAAGAAATATAAATGTGATTTGCATTGGGTGGTGAGGATAAGCAACACAACAACTATCAATCACCCCTACTAACAGCAATTAAATACAGAATACATTACGAAACTACCAATGTCATTCATTCTATGTATCCTCTAACTATGTATTCCAGGAATACTTAATCATCAAATACCGATATCCAGATAGCAGAATAACAGTAAGCAATAACATAAGCAACATGAGGCAGAAAAGGCAGCATAAAGAACAAGAACAGTCAATAGAGCCAAGTGTATCTTGTATTCAGAAGCAAACATACAGCTACAATGGTTCCCTAGCAGTATATCCCCCTTCCACCCTTTTACAATGATATGGCGCAGCTATTTATAGCGCAATTTCCCCCCAATTACACTTCCGGGCACAGTATCCCAGACCTGACAATAGCTAACAAAGCTGACAAAAGCGGCAAAAGAGCTGCTGATGTTGACCTCTGCAGATAGGGACTGTACTTGCAGCAAGGTCCACCTGAAAACTTGGCGACTACGTGGCGATGCGGTAGATGAAACTTTGAGTCAGCTTGAATGCGGGTAGCTGCGGTAGATGAGACTTTGAGTCAGCTTAAATGAGGGTAGCTGCGGTATAATAATTCGGCTCACGCCTGACCTTTCCCCGTCACATCTCCGACTTGAATCCCGAGGCTGGACACTTGTCAAAATCTGATAAGGGACGAATCTGCCTTGAAAGGCAGTCTCTCTTTCATGTCCGACTTCGCTCGGAATTGGAACGCAATTAAACAGCACAAGGGGGAATCAGCGCAGTTGGGGAGGCCTCGATGACTTAGACAGTTTTTGGGCTGCTTGCAACATCCTGCCCAAGTGCGCACAAGTAAGAGGGCGCAGCCCGACTTCGCTGCGAAGTCGGGTTGCGCACTCAACACTTAGCTAGTTTTGCTTACCGCTCCGACTGCGCTCAAAAATGAGAGCGCAACCCGACTTCGCTGCTTGCAACATCCTGCCCAAGTGCGCACAAGTAAGAGGGCGCAGCCCGACTTCGCTGCGAAGTCGGGTTGCGCACTCAACACTTAGCTAGTTTTGCTTACCGCTCCGACTGCGCTCAAAAATGAGAGCGCACCCCGACTTCGCAGCGAAGTCGGGTTGCGCTCTGGTACTTAGAAATTTCAGGATCCGGAGAAGTCGGGGTGCGCTCTGGTACTTAGAAATTTCAGGATCCGTCACTTCCCAAGTGCGCACAGAAATGAGAGCGCACCCCGACTTCGCAGCGAAGTCGGGTTGCGCTCTTGCACTTAGCCAAATTTCGGTCATTTTCCGCACTTCGCATCCGCGAGTGCGCTCAAACTTAAGGGCGCACCCCGACTTCGCTGCAAAGTCGGGTTGCGCTCTTAGACTTAGAAATTTTAGGGACCTGTTTCCACATTTTGCACGGGGTGCAATGTTTTCAATTTTGTAGCAGTGCTGCTCTTTCTTTCCCCTCTTCCTCTCTTTCCCTTTCTTCCTCTCTCCTTTTCTCTCTCTTTCCTACATTCTCTTTTTCCCCCCCTTTCTTGGAGCCCCTCAGTTGGATTTCAGAGTTGACAGCAGTTGCCCTGGAAAATGGCTAAGTGTTGGTGCGAAGTACGCACTTCGCCCAGTTTTGGTGCGAAGTACGCACTTTGCCCAGTTTTGGTGCGAAGTTCGCACTTCGCCCAGTTTTGGTGCGAAGTCCGACTTCGCCCCTCTTCTGGGCGCACCTTGTAGCAGGCTGGCAGGCTGACAGAATAATGACAAGTGCTGGAGCGAAGTCCGTACGGCGGCAGAAACCAGCTCTCACCTGTGTGCAGACCGACTTCGCAGCAAAGTCGGAGTGCGCCCTTGACAGGTGCGCAGTAGGGAAACAAGCTCGAAAATACATCCAAGGCATGAAGGCCTTCCCGACTGCGCTGTTTTCTGCCCACGCAACCCGATGGCGCTCTGATCCCAGGCGAAGTTGGATAAACTACCTTTCAAGGCAGACACGTGTCAAACAGCATCATCCATCATCTGACAAGTGTCCAGCTTCGGGATTTGAGCCAAGACGTGCCGAGCAAAAGGACGAGCATGGGCTGTATTACCTATGCCAGTGGCCTCATTTAAAGCTGATTGGAGGTTCTACCAGCTCCAGCTACCCGCATTCCTACCGAGAAGTTTTGCCCAACACACTGCCACGTAGCCGTCCAGCTTCCAGGAAGACCATGCTGCGGGTACAGTCCGGTCCGACAAAGGTCAGCATTTGCAGCTCTTTCGCCGCTTTTGTCAGCTTGTGTTTGACTGGGACCTTGTGCCCATTAATGTAACGGGAGGGACTCGGGCTATAAAAACCCACCATGATTTCATTGTAAAGGGGGGAAGGGGAATGTCTGTTAGGGAACCATTGTAACCGTGCTTCTGCTTATAAATATAATTTGTATGCCTGGTTCTGTTCTGTTGCTTTTATTTCTTTATGCTTATGCTTTACGCTTCCCTGTGTCACGGCTCGTTGATTCATTTCAGCATTTGGTGGTCAGGCGCCTTTAGCATTGTTTGTGCCATGGCTTGTTGATTCATTTCAGCATTTGGTGGTCAAGCACTTTTGAACTCCATATAATAGATGTAGTAGCAGTTCCATCAGTTGTGTGTTACGTTGCTGTCCGTAGTGGTGATTGATGCGTTGCCGTGCTGTTAGTTCTCCTTGTAGGAAGAATGTTTGCTAGGGGACCATTGTAGCTGTGCATATAAATTCTCTGCATAACACATATACCTGGCTCTGATATTTCTTGGTTGCTTTCTGTTTATGTGATTGTACGTAGTGGTGATTGATGCATTGTCGTGCTGTTAGTTCTCCTTGTAGGGAGAATGTTTGCTAGGGGACCATTGTAGCTGTGCGTACATAGCTTAATACAGAAAGTATACTTAGGTTTTGCAGTTCCTGGTCATGCTTTGTATTTATGATGCAGTAAGCAATGGTGATTGATGTGTTGCCGTACTGTTAGTTCCCCCCCACCAAACTCCAATCATTTGTAAATTCTTTCCGTTCCTTTATCTCTTTCCTGCACTCTTAGCTTAAACCCCCCAAAGGAGCCGGCCTTCTCCGGAGATTGGCACGGAAGGCATCTCTTCCTTCCGGCCTTTCATGCTGGTGGGCGAATCTGGGCGCATTAACCCAAAATCCTTTCCTCATGGCAGATTCGTAACCAACAGTTTCTCTGGCACGCCCGGTGGGACCAGGGTCCCACACTTGAAGAGAGATTTTCTGATCAGTCTCCACCTGGCGCTGACAGTGGTTTCTGAGCACTTGGTGAGACAAGGAAGTTTCTCACCCCCAACAGAATCGAAGCACCGGTGTTCGCTTCATTGCTGTTCGAAATCTGAGCACCTGGCGACTCTGCACGAACAAATCCTCTGAGTTCGAAAGACCGGTCCCAGCACCTTCATGCAAACAAGAAGGTGGCGAGCAAGGGATCCGAGAAGCCCGCCTGACTTTTACGAACTGGACATCAACGCTCGAGGTGAAATTGCCAGGCTGGCTGATCCGCGAGCTTGTGTCTACGAAGCCGAGGCTGAAATTCAGGAAGAAGCCGAAGCTGAGTACGAAATAGAAGAGGCCGAGGAAGAAGAAGCACCTGCATCCTCGGAAAGTACCGACACTGAGTACACAACCGACGGAGGAGAAGAAGAAATGGCTGCCCAGCAGCAAAATGATGATGATCTCTTCCCGGCGATGGACTCTACAGGGCCCTTGGCCCTGGTCGGACAGCAAGCTGTGCCCCCTGCTGCTTTAAAGTCTATCCCTACATACGACGGCTACGGCAAGACGGCGTACGAGCACATCCAGGACATCCTTGCCCTGGCCGCATTGCATACCATTACCGATGAGAGTGTGAAGACCCGTCTGCTGGCCCTTTCCCTGAGGGGAAAGCTTCTCTACCAGTGGAGGTCGCTGCTAGAGGGATCCATAACAGGGTGGCCCCAGTTTGCCAGAAGGCTCGTGAAAGGATGCAACGAGTCTGCTGACCCTACTTCTCTGCTGCATCAGTTCCAAGCTATCCAGAGACACCCTCAAGAGGAGGTGTCTGACTTTAACATCAGGTTTGCGAGATCCTGGAAACGGGTACCTCGCGAACTTCGGCCTTCAGCTGGCATGGCTGCTCACTACTATCTGAGATCCTTCAACTCAGACATATGCCTCCTGCTGAAGATTGCCAGAATAGACGAGTTTCCTGCTCTGTACAAGGCTGCCCAGCAAGCTGAAGCTGACATTATTTCTATCGGCAGACTCCCGTCCAGAGTGCAGGAACCCATTCATCCCGACTTCCCCAAATCCCAGTATCCTCCTGCTTCTGGTGGTGCGCCGTCCACATCAGGGCAGCAACCCCAACAACAGTGGAATCCGGCGCCGGTCGTAACTCCTTACGGCCCGCCTCAATTGCATTATCCTCACCCGCCTCCTCCTGCTCCGCATTTTCCAGCACTTCCTGCTCCCCCTCAGTATGCACCTTATTCCAATCCTCCTCCATTAGCCGCATTGCCTCCACCGGCACAGTTGCCGCCTCCTGACAGTAGCATTCAGAATACAATCCTCCAGGAGGTGCGGGCTTTGGCCTCGGGATATCATGCCATGTCCAATGACATGACCGCTCTGAAGAAGAAGCAGGCCCAAATGGACCTCGCTCCTAGGAGGCCATATGTGCCCCCGGCGCTGACAAAAGACAAGCCCCCAGAGCACCAGTTGCAGAGGCGTCCGCCTCCAATAAATGCTGCTATAGAAGACCCGCCTGGTCCTTCCGACCAGGTGAACTGGTGCACTACGTGCAATGACCCGCATTCGGAGGAAGACTGCACTTTGCACTAGCACTACATTCAGACTTTGGCCGGCAGCGCCATAGAAGACGATGAGCTCTACATGATCCTGGACGGCGAAGCCAACTTTGCCCTCCCAGAGGAGAATCTAGTGCCGCCCGCCAAGGAAGAAAAGAAAACCGCAGATGCTGCCAAGCCTTTGCAAGTTTATTCCAGAAGAGAAAAACCGCAGCCCGGTGGGCTGCCACCGTACAAACGGCTGTGGCCATACACAGCCCAGGAGAAGGCATCCAAAGATAAAGCTCCAGCCAAGCCTTCTCCGGCAAAGGCTGCCCCTGTTCCAGCCAAGCCTCCTATAGCAAAAGCTCCAGTTCCGGCTAAAACTCCCGTACCTCGGCCTCCAGCTGAAACCAAAGAACAAGCCCAGGAGAAGCTGAAGTACCCATCTCTGACCAAGAGACAGCGAGTTGAGGCTACCCAACAGTACCGGACGAAGTATGAGCCGACAAAAGAAGCAGAAGGAGCTAGTACCTCGAGCTACAGCATAGTAGACGAGTTGAAAAGAACACCTGCTAGAATCAGCATGTATGATGCTCTTCTGCTCCCAGGCCAGGTGGATCTGCTACAAGAATCTCTGAAGAACATGAAAAGCGGCAAGCAGATACAGCCCGCTGTCCTGGTTCAACCTCTGACAGTCTCAGCCACTGGGAAGAACAGACCGCCTCCCTTCTATCTGTCTTTACGAATGCAAGGGCACATAGTTCACAACTGCATGGTGGACTCTGGTGCTTCCACGACTGTGATGCCGAAGGCCGTCTGCGATGAGATCGGGATGGAATACACACGTAGCAGCCAAGGCGTGCTGCAATTAGACGGCACCCCTGTCAAGACAGTTGGTGTCATAAAGGACATCCCTATCCGGCTGCACAAGGCTCTCGACATCGTGGTCATCCAAGAGGTCGTGGTTGTTGACCTGGCTCCCTACTTCGGCATGTGTCTCTCTCGGGAGTTCACTGCGAAGCTGGGCGGGTACCTGTCTCTAGACTACTCACACATGGAAGTGCCCTTCAAAGGAAGGAGACTGAAAATTTTCAATGAGAAGCCTTCCACCTTCCTAGTAGAGAAGATACCCGGAGGAGAGTTGGACTGCATGGTCCAGCTGTCGGAGGAAGAGCTGGTGACAGTAGAGCTGACTGAGCAAGCCTTCGAAGTGCTACAGCTTGAAGACGAGTTCTCTTTGCGGGACTTCAATGCCGTAATTGAGACAGAGCAGGGTTGTTACTCCATTGTATAGCCCGAGAGGCTTGACATGTCAGCTGCGAAAGAAGTGGGACCTGCACCTGAGAAGCTGTGGAAGCTTTTCTTTGACGGCGCGCGATGCAAAAATGGCGCCGGTGCAGGGGTGCTTCTAGTTTCTCCGACCGGGATCCAAAAGGACTATACCTACAGGTTGGCCTGGAGCTGCACTAATAACTCGGCGGAATACGAAGCCCTGTGCTTGGGTTTGCGAAAGGCGGAGAGGCTGGGGATCAAACACCTGCAGATCTTTGGAGATTCAGAGCTGGTGTGTCAACAAGTTACGAACAAGTGCGCCTCCAAACAGCACTATCTTAGGGCGTACCGCAACCGGGTGTGGGACCTGATGGAGTCGTTCGACTCGTTGAATGTCAAGGCGATATCGCGTGGGAAAAACAAACACGCTGACATTCGGCGTCTCGTTGGAGCCGAGTACGTTCCGGCTGATGACGTTGTCCAGAAACCGAAGCCGGTTCGCACTATTTACAGGCCTTCTGTGCCTGATAAGGACACCCACTGGCAGGTGTTCAGTTGTGACGAGGAGATCGTCACATTTTTGGTTAACGAAGTTGGCTTAATCGAAGGTAGAGACCCTGATGACGAGCAATATGAGGGGTTGATACAGTTAAAAAATAATCATGTCCCAAAAGGACTGATTACGTTGGAGAGTCTGTTTGATCAGAATGACAGAGCAATATCTCACAGGATCAAAGTAGACCCGAAGCAGTATGCTGACCTGGAACTTGAACCTGGTAAAACTATCAAGGTCGGAACAGACTGCACGTCGGAGGAACTTGAGCAGATCAGATCACTGTGCCAGGAGTTCCTCGACATCGTGGCCTGGTGCTACGAGGATTTGAGGGGGTACGACAGAGATGTCATTCAGCATACCATTGAGCTAGAGGATGGCGCCAAGCCATTCCGACAGAAGCAGAGGGCCGTAAATCCGAAGATTGAGGCCATGATGAAAGCCGAGCTCTTGAAGATGCTGGAAGCCAAGATCATCTACCCCATCAAACATTCATCCTGGGTCGCGAATTTGGTGCCCGTGAGGAAAAAGAATGGCGACATTCGTCTCTGTGTCGACTTCGGAAACCTGAATCAGGCTTCCCTCGGGGACCACTATCCGCTTCCCCAAATCGACCAGATTCTACACATCGTTGCTGGAGCCCAGAGATTCTCACTTTTAGATGGATTTTCCGGCTACAACCAGATTTGGGTCAAAGACGAGGACCAGCATAAGACGGCGTTCACCACCAAATGGGGGACGTTCGCCTATCAGCGCATGCCTTTTGGCTTATCCAATGTTGGTGCCACATTCCAAAGGGCCATGGACCTGGCCTTCCGAGAGCTGCTCAATAAGATCATTGTTATCTATCTTGATGACATGACTGTTTTCTCTCACCAAATAGGGGATCATGTTTCACACCTACGGCAAATATTTGAGAGGTGTCGGGAATTCGGCATTTCTATAAACCCGAAGAAGTCTGTCTTCGCGGTAAAAGAAGGAAAGCTGTTGGGACATGTCATCTCCGAGGAAGGCCTCGCCATTGACCCTGACGGAGCGAAGCCCTCCTTCGCTTGCAGCCCCCATAGATAAAAAAGGGCTGCAGTCCTTCTTCGGTCAGATTAACTTCATGCGGAAGTTCATTCCGGACTTCGCACAGGTGATCAAGCCTATGGCCGAACTGCTGAAAAAAGATACAATTTACGAATGGACTGATGAGAGAGAGCAAGCCTTCGAGGAAATCAAGGCTCGAATTGCGCAAGCTCCGGTGTTGACTAACCCGGACTACTCCAAGGACTTCATCCTTTATGCAGTGGGAGAACCCGAAAGTTACGCTGCAGTCCTAACCCAGAAGGGAGACAATGACGAGGAGCGCCCCATAGCGTTCCTGAGCCAAGTGATTCAGCCGCATGAGGAAAAGTACAACTTTATAGAGCGGCAGGTTCACGCTGTTATGAAATCCCTCCGAAAGTTCAGGCATTTTGTCTCCCAGAGCAAAACGACTGTCTTTGTGATTCACCCGGACGTTCGAAGCTTCATCATACAAGGAGAACCGGGTCACAAGAGAGCAGGATGGATTGCAAAAATCCAGGAGTTCGACATCGAAGTGCGGCCCACCAAGCTTATCAGGGGCCGAGCCTTGTGTCAGGAATTGGCCCGAAGCGCCGTAGCCGGCATCTCCGCCTCGTAAGTGGGAGGACACGACAACACGCATCTAGATAGCCAACTCCTTATCGGAGGGGAGTGATTGGACAGATGAACTGGTGAGATATTTACGCACGGGAAATGTCTAGATCACCTGAACGCCTCACAACGAAGGAGATTTCGGCTAGGTGCACTTAAGTACACTCTTCGCCCCGAGGGGCTTTACTTCAAAAACATCGATGGCATCCTGTTGTGGTGCGTCAGAAAATCAGACCAGCCCAGGGTCCTCGGAGATTTTCATTCCGGGATGCCTGGAGGTCATCATTCTGCAAGGCTTACGGCCTTAAAAATAATTAGAGTTGGGTACTATTGGCCCACTCTATTTACAGACGCTCATGCGGTCTGTTCCAAGTGTGATCAATGCCAGAGGTTTGCTGGCAGAAACAAAAAATCACCCCTGCCCCTTCAATCGATTCAGGCCGAGACTCCGTTCCAGCAATGGGGTCTAGACTTCATTGGGGTGATTTCGCCTAGTTCCTCTCGTCGGACACAAGTTTATTCTTACGACCACCAATTACTTCACACGGTGGGCAGAGGCAATCCCGACCAAGAACGCAGACCAAGAAACGGTCATCGAGTTCATTGAGAGCCTGATTACCCGCTTCGGGGTTCCAGAGTCAATTGTGACAGACAATGGTCCGGGATTCGTAGGCGCTGTACTCACGGAGTACACTGGCAAACTTGGCATCTATCACAAGATGTCTTCTAATTACTACCCGCAGGGGAATGGCCTTGCCGAGTCTACTAACAAGAACCTCCTGAAAATCATCCGGAGGACCATTGATAGAAACAAGCGGACTTGGCATTTACTCCTGAACCGGGCGCTGTGGGTGGACAAGGTTTCATTCAAGAAATCCATCAGAACGTCCCCCTATGCGCTCGTCTATGGCAAAGAGGCTGTCATGCCATCCCACATTGAAATCCCTGCCCTATGGATGTTAGACGAAGACAGGAGCAGTGGAGACCCGGTGGACGACAGATTGTGCCAACTCCTGCAGTTGGAAGAAGACAGAGAAAAAGCATACCAGGCCTTCACTGATCATATTGCAGCCACTCAAGGCTGGTTTGCAAAAGGCACCACTGCCCGAATTTTTAAAATCGGGGACCTGGTGCTGAAGTGGGACTCATATAAGGCGAAGCCGGGCAATCACGGGAAGTTTGATGCTCTCTGGGAGGGCCCATATCAGATTGCCCGGGTGAACCAGTTCAATGCCTATGTACTTCGGGATATGGAGGGTCAGCTCCTACCTATCCCTGTTAACGGGTTCCACTTAAAAATTTACCACTGCTAAAGGTGCCCGAGTGGCCCTTCTTTGTAAAAATTTCCCTTATGCATTTTTGTTTTCCAGCATGTACAGTTTCCAGCTTTCAGTTTTTTATTATTTTTTGAGCTAAACTGCGGCATGGGAGAGAATACAGACTTCGCAGCGAAGTCTGTTGTCGCCCCTCAGAAGGGGCGAAGTTCGTGAAGAGGCTGCTCGAACGAAGAAAGCAAAGCAAAGAACGTCTAAGTGTTGGCCGCTGCCCGACTTCGCAGCGAAGTCGGGCTGCGCGCCACCCAAAGAGCGAAGCTGGAAGGGAAAAACTGCGAAAGGCACAAGGATCGGACTGCGCTCAGTTTTGAGCGAAGACCGACTTCGCGCGAAGTCCGACTTCGGCCGGCTTGCGCGCGAAGTACGAACTGCGCGCAACTCGCGCGCGAAGTGCAAACTTCGCGCGAAGTTCGAACTTCGCCCGAATTTCGGGCGAAGTCCGAACGCGCTTCATTGTTTAAGCGCAGCTCGTGCGCCCGGTCCCGAAAGGCAGTAAAATTCTAAGTGTTCGCCTCTCTTCCGAAGTTTGTAAAGGGGCCGGACTGCGCTCAACCCTCGGGCGCGGTAAAGAAAAAGGAAAAGGAAACAGTCTCAATGCAAGTCGCAGCTCGCGCGCGAAGTGCAAACTTCGCCCGAATTTTGGGTGAAGTCCGACTGCGCTGGCGAAGTCGGATCGCGCCCAACTTTGGGCGAAGTCCGATTGCGCCTTGTTTTCTGGGCTAGCTTGGACAGTTATTTAAAAAAAATGAATAAAATATTCTAAAAGACTCCAAGCTGGGCCCAGGGTGCATTGCGACCGTTTTGAGATAGGTTTCCGCGCCAAGGGGTTTTTTCTTGAGCAGTGTGCCCAGATTGCGGCAGTGACGTCAGCCATGGCGCAGCATTCAAGGTAAATTTAATGACTGCACAGTCCTCAATGAAAAGTGCAATCAAAAAAGCATGGCACGGCAGCCGGAATACCTTTTTGAAAACATTCTCCTGCGCAGCCACCCAAGAAATTTAACTCCTTCACTTGCCAGCCGACCTACCCCCTCCTGCGCGACATTAATGACGCTGTCATTATCTAGAAAAGGGGGTCAGACGCATTCAAACATGCCAAACTGCGTAGATTATTCCTGTGACTGCGAAATCTTCTGCAGACGCCCTGAATTTGTAATTATTGTTGTTTCGGAGAGATGGACAGAGGAAAGATGCCAATGCCAGCGCAATCCAGCGAAGGGTGCGAACCCGAAGATTTACCGCGGCCAGGTGTTTTCAGAAGTGAAACACCGCCGGAGCGAAAATTAAAGTCCCGGCCAAAGAAAGTACAGCGTGGGCAAGCCCCACCACCTCCGGTAAATTATCTGGCGGGATACAAGGACGGCTCGTTTTCTATGAGCCTGACTAAGCTGCGGACAAATGTGGAGAGTTGGGCTGACAAGGTTTCGCCCTCTCACCATTTCGGAGCGGCGTACAAGTCTAACCTTTTCCGGTTCTTGTGCCCTCCTGTCCATCAATGCCCGGAGCTGGTAGACCTGATTGTCAGACATTACAGGCCAGCTACCCGGCAAATCTGCAGCTCCAGCGGTAAACCCTTGTTCGCGCTGCGCAAGGAGACTGTTCAGCCAGCTTTAGCCCCAGGGCTGGAGTATGACTCCAGCACAATCGTCAGAAAGATAAATCTGGGCGAGCAGGCGGGACGCTTCACGCATACAAAACGGATGAGGGATTTCCTCAATTCAGAGCTGAACGCCCCGCTTGCAGCTGGACAGTGGCCAACCGGCCCCATGCCCCTGGCGAGGTTTCAGAGCAAATATTTATACACCATTCTGGCATGGATCCTCGGCTGCGACTCTGATGAGCTGGTACAGACCGTACTGACTAAGCGCTGGCAGAATGTCTCCTGTGTGGAGAATCCTACGAACCAGCAGCGCAGAGAAGCGGAAAGCGCCCCATATTTTTCGACTGGGCGGACTGGCTTGCATACGCCATCCACTCCAGCCTGGTAAAGATCCAGAAGAAGCAGTCCACTGAATTTCGGTTCAGTTCTGTTCTAGCTTGGCTATGTTTGTACCATTTGCACTCCCGGATGCCGATCCCGAACCTGAAGAAGGTCAACGAGAAGGGAGAGCCACAGCCCGTCTACGACTGGACGGATGACCTATACCGGAAAGGGTCTTACTACAAGTTTAACTTCAACTTTCGGGGATTGGTCATGTCAGTCTTCAGCGATGGCGAGATCCCTCGCCCCCCGCGGGAAATGACGAACTCTTTGCTGAGTCAGAAGCTCGGGGACGTCTTTAGACTGACGCAGGGGATTGTGGTCAGAATCTACGGATTCAAGGGCAAACCTCACCTGCTGCCCTACTGGTGCACGGATCATCAGTTTGGGATGGAGGTTGCCCGTCAGATGGACTATGTTGAGGAGTTCGGCCTAGGAAAGAAAAGAGGCCAGATTTTTCAATATCCTCTTTCCTGGGCACAGGGCTTCGTACTCCGCCAAGTTGTTAGTGCAACTCCAGGCCAACCTGTAGGTATAGTCCTTCTGGATCCCGGTCGGAGAAACCAGAAGCACCCCTGCACCGGCGCCATTTTTGCATCGCGTGCCGTCAAAGAAAAGCTTCCACAGCTTCTCAGGTGCAGGTCCCACTTCCTTTTCAGCTGACTTGTCAAGCCTCTCGGGCTGTACAACGGTGTAACAGCCTTTCTCTGTCTCAATTACGGCATTGAAATCCCGCAAAGAGAACTCATCTTCGAGTTGTAGCACTTCGAGGGCTTGCTCCGTTAGCTCTACCGTCACCAGTTTTTCCTCAGTCAGCTGGACCATGCAGTCTTCAGCGATGGTGAGATCCCTCGCCCCCCGCAGGAAATGACAAACTATTTGTTGAATCACAAGCTCGGGGACGTTTTTAGACTGACGCAGGGGATCGTGGTTAGAATCTACGGATTCAAGGGCAAGCCTCATCTGCTGCCCTACTGGTGCACGGATCATCAGTTTGGGATGGAGGTTGCGCGGCAGATGGATTACGTTGAAGAGGAGTTTGGCCAAGGAAAGAAAAAGGGCCATATCTTTCAATATCCTCTTTCCTGGGCAAACGTCGAAATATCAGAGATAGGACAGCATGTCTATCTCGAGCGGGAGCTCTATGACATTGGCCTGATTCTGCTGCCGCAGCGCTGGAAGTACGACCCATACGGGATAAGGGGAAAGTTTGCACATATCTGCCCCGGGCGGATATAATCGAAGACAGATGCGATGTGGTCCATGTTGACCTCGACTGGGAGATTGACTTGATGGAAGAATGGCCTCCGTGGCAGGAGTTTTACTGCGAGGAGGTAGCATATGACCCCGAGCGAAACCCGGACCACAAGTTCACTTCTCCGGGATTTAAGAAACTCATCACCAAGCTGGCAGGCCTTAATTGGCCAAAAGAAAAAGTTGTTGAATGCTGGAAGATGAGGTGCCGCACGCAGCACGATAAATCCGTCAGAAGGAATCTGGCCGTTGATGATGATTTTTCAGCTCTATATGACCAGCACATTGACAGCTGGCGGCCTTTCGCATTCCGAGATTACGTTCCCCGAGGTCCCTTCGAGGGTTATAAAGGGGGGTCTTCCTCCCAGCAGTTGTACACTTTTGCAACTGCCAGTGCGGGCCCAGCAGATATCCAAGTGGACCCAATGCAGCCTGTTGCTTCCAAGGTGGTGCCCGAAAAGGCGCAAAAATCAGCCAAGTCAATGCCCGAGGTGGCTCCTCAGGCACAAAAGACGCCAGCGCCGCCAGCGAGCGGACCGGCCGCGGCAGGTCTTCTGCAAGTCAAACCCCGGTACAAGTTTACCGTGGGAACATCAGCGCCCGCTGCACCTACTTCATCTCCTTCTTCCGAACCAGCCATTGCTCCAGAAGAGAAAAAGAGGAAGAGAGTTGAGAGAGTCAAGCGACCTAGCCTGACGGTGCAGCAGTCAGTCGCAAAGCCGCAGCCGCGTCCAGCCGCTCCAGAGGTTGTTTCTCTGGATAGTCCTGAGCCAGCCACCGGAACCAGAACCGCAGACATTCATCCAGCATCGGCTCAGGCGGAGCCCGCAGGTACGTCCGCTACCCCACTCCCTCAGATCTCATCTGGCCCTACTCCGACTCCATCTCCCGCTCAATCCGAGCAAGCCATGGCCGCATCTTCCTCCCCATCTCCACACCCTTCTAGCGGCCACCATTCTTTCAACCAGTTTGCTCAGGACCCCAACGCCTTCCTATCCCTGAGTCAAACCCCAAACCCTTCACCCGTGGTTAGTGCTGAAGCTGCGCGTTCACCGCTGCATCCATCGCCTCAGCCGCTTGAAACCCTTCCAGCATCAACCGCTCCGCTCTCCGCTCCCCGGTCGCCCTCAAAAGCGGCCGCTCCTTCCGAAGTCCTTCCGATTTCTCCTATTTCCCTGTTCGCAGGAGAGATGTCACAGCAGAACCCTAGGCTGGGGGAACCGGACTTCATGGACGATCTCTAGAACACGGACGATTTGCCTCTGGCAACAAGAGCCGTAGAATATCCTATCTCTTTTCTCCAAAACTTGAAGCGGAGGAGACCTGAAGAGATTGTCGCCCCGGTAAAGCACACCAAGTTTGACTTCGAGAGGAGAGTGCTCACGACAGAAAAGATAAATCCAAAAGTGAAGAAGCCTCTCCGGGAAATGACCAGGGCGGACTACGAGCTTCAGGGAAAGGAGAAGAGCTTTGACGATATCCACCAGCAATACGAGATTCATGGAATCCTTCGTAAAGCGGATAATCTCCTTGTCAAAAATCTGGAGGAACAAGAAGAGCTTTACCGGTTGCAGGACAAAACAAGACAGCTTGAAGAGGACCTGTCTAGGTCCACTGAGCAGCTGGAATCGGCGCGACGAGAAATAGATGAATTAAAAACCCGACTGGCCGCTTCTCGGCAAGAAGCCGCAATGGAAAAGCAGGCAGCCCTGGAGCAGATTTCTCAGCTCCAGGAGTCTTTGAAGCAGGCGCAGTCGCAATCTGCAGAGAAAGCATCTCAAGTGACGGTCTTTTCAAAGAGCAAAGTTAAGGAGATGCGGGCTGATCTGCTGCGGGGATGCAAGCCCCACATGTGTAAAGCTATGTCGGTCCTGGATTTCGCATCCAGGATCCAAGAAGTTTCTGCCCAGGGAAAGCCTGTGGTAGAGGAGGCCGAATGCCAGGCGAAGCAATGGCTGGACCTAGCGATAAAACTTCAAGAACACGAGCGCGATGGCCTCCAATTCTCCCCCATGTCCTCATTCGCTGCAGAATGGGTAGATGCAAGGGTAACCTTGCATAAGTATTTTAAGAAAACAGAAGAGGTGAGAGTTGCCAGACGAATGTTGGATGCATTCGAACATGAAAGAGACATTTGTCTGGCTCCCCTTCACGCTCTCTCTGAACTAGGGTGCCCGAGCTATGTTGAGAATGGTGAGTTTCTCACCCATGAGCAAGTGAAAGAGAATTGGCTGTCCTTTGAGGCAGATACAGCTGAAATCGATAGCTAGACCGAGCCAATTCAAGAAAGTCAGGTCACCCAGATGGTGTCCAAGTGCTGCAAGATCAGCTCCTACTTCCAGGAGCTGGGAAAGAGATACCTCACCATCGACTTGCACGCGGTCGCTGCATTCCACGCAGCATTAGAAGAAGTTGTCGACCGCCGACCCTTCGAAGCAGAAGCCTGGGGCCAAGCCCAGGCCGCATACAAGCGCATCTGCGAGGCAGAAGCCGACGCTGGAGAGCATTCGGAAGGCGAATCCGAGGAGGCAGCTGCCGGAAGTGGATCTGAAGAACAGTTGCCACGAGAGGAACGGCCAGAGCAGCAAAAGGCAGGGGAAGTAAGTTCCTCTGCACCCAATGGATGAAGGCATGGATTCTTTGCGCCGAGGCGAGCTCAACACCCCGCGAGCCGCCAGAAATGTTGCCACATTTTGCACGGGGTGCAATGTTTTCAATTTTTGTAAGAGAGCTACTCTTCCCTTTCCCTCTTCCTCTCTTTCCCCTTCCTCTTCTCCCCCTTTCTCTCTCTTCCCTACATTCTCATTCTTCCCTCTTTCTCTTGAGCCCCTCAGTCAAATCTCAAAAATGACAGCAATTGCCCTGAAAAATGGCTGTGTCAGGGCGCACTCCGACTTCGCTTTCTCTCTCTTCCCTACATTCTCATTCTTCCCTCTTTCTCTTGAGCCCCTCAGTCAAATCTCAAAAATGACAGCAATTGCCCTGAAAAATGGCTGTGTCAGGGCGCAATCCGACTTCGCCGCGAAGTCGGAGTGCGCCCTCCAGTTGGATCGCAGCAGGAGTGCAAAGTGCACAGCGCGACAGAATCAACCAGAAGAACAAGTGTTCTGGGCGCAACCCGACTTCGCAGCGAAGTCGGAGTGCGCCCTGCTTTCTGGGCGCACTTGGTAGCAGGCTGGCAGGAAAAATGACTAAGTGCTGGGGCGCAACCCGACTTCGCAGCGAAGTCGGAGTGCGCCCCCTTTCCAGGGCGAAGTCCGTACAGCGGTAGAAATCAGCTTTCACCTGTGCGCAACCCGACTTCGCAGCGAAGTCGGAGTGCGCCCTTCGACAGGTGCGCAGTAGGGGAATAAACTCAGAAAAGTACCCAAGGCATGAAGGCCTTCTCGACTGCGCTGTTTTCTACCTGCGCAACCCGACAGCGCTCTGATCCTGGGCGAAGTTGGATAAACTGCCTTTCAAGGCAAGCACATGTCAAGCAGCATCATCCGACAAGTGTCCAACTTTGGGATCTGAGCCAAGACGTGCCGAGCAAAAGGACAAGCATGGGATGCACTACTTATGCCAGCTGCCTCATTTAAAGCTGATTGGAGGTTCTACCTGCTTCAGCTACCCGCATTCCTGCCGATGAGAAGTTCTACCTAACGCGCTGCCACGTATCTGTACAGCCTTCAGGGAGACCATGCTGCGGGTACAGTCCTGCCCGACAAAGGTCAGCATCAGCAGCTCCATGGCCGCTTTTGTAAGCTAATGTTTGACTGGGACTTTGTGCCCATTAATGTAATCGGGAGGGACTCGGGCTATAAATAGCCACCACGTTTTCATTGTAAAGTGGTGGAAGGGGAATGTCTGTTAGGGAACCATTGTAGCTGTGCTTCTGCTTCTTAATATAAAGTATATACCTGGCTCTGTTCTACTACTTTTATTTTGTATGCTGCCTCTCTTTGTCATATTTCTTGTGTCATTGCTCGCTGTTGTGCTGAACTCTGAACTCCAACATTTGATGGCCAAGTACTCCTGGACTTCATAGATCAGAGGATACATAGGATAAATTAGGTAGCAGTTCCTGCAGTTGTGTGTTATGTTTATGTTGTTGTCCGTAGTGGTGATTGATGCATTGTCGTGCTGTTAGTTCTCCTTGTAGGGAGAATGTCTGCTAGGGGACCATTGTAGCTGTGCGTACACTTCCCTGCATAACACATATACTTGGATCTGACATTTCTTGGTTACGTTTTGTATTTATGTTGCTGTCCGTAGTGGTGATTGATGCATTGCCGTGCTGTTAGTTCTCCTTGTAGGGAGAATGTCTGCTAGGGGACCATTGTAGCTGTGCGTACACTTCTTTATATAAAAAGTATACTTAGATTTGGCAGTTTTTGGTTATGCTTTGTATTTATGTTGCAGTAAGTAGTGGTGATTGATGTGTTGCCGTACTGTTAGTTCCCCCCACCCAACTCCAATCACCTTTGTAAATTCTTTCCGCATTTTTATCTCTTTCCTGCACTCTCATCCTAAACCATAAAACCCCCACAAGAAGCCGGCCTTCTCCGGAGATTGGCACGGAAGGCATTCCTTCCTTCCGGCCTTTCAATCTGGTGGGCGAATCTGGGCGCATTAACACAAAATCCTTTCCTCATGGCAGATTCGTAACCAACATGAACTTGAGTGACAACGGCTTCCAATTTGCTGCACAAAAGAAAAGTGAAAACCATACCTTTCCACGGCGTCTAGGGCAAGGATTAAAGAGACCACGAAATAAGTTTCAAGCAGTTGATCAAAAAATGGCTCATATCTCAAGTGAATCTGGTGCTAAGGTGCACCCACAAAATAATTCTACTGTGAAAACCCCCGTCAAGGGTAAGAATTTTGAAGACTCAGTCCCAAAAATGAATTTTAGGGATGCCCTTCGTGGTGGACAGCCTCAGCCCAATGCTAATATCAATACTAGGGCTTCTCATAAACCTCTAAGAATGCCTAAGATTGATCCCAGGAAAACGGAGTCAGGATGTCTTAAAGCAACTGATGGAACTCCTATTGTTAAGCTTGATATGGGTAACATTCAGATCGGCATTGAAGATTTGGAAAAAAGAGGACTAATTTGTCGGTTCGTGGGTTTTCGTCCGAGTCTATCTCCTTTCAAAGTCTGGGCTGCAAAAAGCTGGAAAACTAAAGGTGAGTTACAAATCTCTATTTATCCAAATGGTTATTTTCTTGTTTTATTTGCTAATAATGAAGATAGAGAGAAAACTTTTCAAGGGGGTCCTTGGTTTTTTGGAAGGGCAGGGCTTTTCATGAAGCCCCGGCATACTAAATTTAAAGCCGAAGAAGAGATGCCTTCTATAGCTCCCGTGTGGGTTAGACTCTTTGGCCTCCCTATTGAATTTTGGAATCCTACTATTTTTTCTTCAATTGGAAACTCTTTAGGAACTTTTATGATGACTCGCTGATTGTACTCAAAATTTTGAACATATTATTTATGCTCGAATTTGTGTTTTAATGGATTTTGACAAACCCCTACCTAAAAAGATCACATTACAATTTGGGGAAGACACTTGGGAGCAAGTAGTGGACTATGAGAACATTCCTTTTCGTTGTAGAATTTGCCATGAATATGGTCATTTGGCCGATGCTTGCCCAAATAAAATTCCTGATCAAAAGAAAGAAGATATAAACTCAAGCAGGTTTCCAAATACCTAAGAAGAAGAACACTCGAAAAAAACAAGTAATGAAGGATCAATCAAAGTCATTTGCTAATATGTTTGAAATCCTTTCCACAAATGATGTCCCAAGTGAGGAAGAGGAAATAATGGAAACTGAAATCTTAGAAACACAATTTAAATATGAAGGAAAGAACTCAGAGACAAACCAACAAATCAAAGGTTTTCAACAAAAAAAAAGGAGAAAATTTACACAAGAAAAACAATATTTCAAATGTCAAAACTTCAAATAATGCAGGTCCCAATATAGACTCCATTGAACCATCTAGTAAAATTTTGGCTGTGTATGAGCATTCTTCAAGGTTAGAAGCCATCTCAGATTCAATTGGAATAAGTCAAGAAACAGGAAAAAAAATTGAAGATGGATTCTAATCAAAAAGTAGGTCGCAAGACCAATCAATATCATATGGTAAAAGAAGGTGAAAAGCTTGTAGAGGAAGGTAAGATTAATGCCCTTCCCAACATTTTTAGCCCCGGTATTAATGAAGATCATCACTTGGAATATTAGAGGACTCAAAGGGAGTCTTTCAAAACAAAATGAAATTAGAAGAATGATTCAGATAAATCATCCACATCTTGTTTTCCTTCAAGAAACAAAAATGTCAATGGAGGATATGGACTTAATTGCCAATAAAATTTGGCCAGCTAGAAAAGTGGTTTCCCTCAGCTCCCAAGGGACTTCGGGTGGCATTGCTTGTCTTTGGGACCCAAAAGAGGTAGTTATTCACCATATGGTTGGCAGTTGGGGTTTGTTGGCTATAGCTATTCAAAGTAGACATTCCAACCAGATTATGCTCTGCATTACTGTTTATGCCCCGACTTCTTTGGAGGAAAAAAGAAGACAGTGGAAGGATATTACTCATATTATCTCTCATTTTCCTAAAGCTTGGATCTTGATCGGAGGAGATTTCAATACCATCCTCTCTCTAGATGAGAAAAGGGGGGGAAATAGAAATTTGGACAAAAGTACTGACCTCATGAGCGAATATATTGCAAACCTCCATCTTGTGGATATCCAACCAGATAATGGCCTTATGACTTGGTCTAACAGAAGGCAAGGCTTAGCTTGTATAATGGAGAGATTGGATAGGTTTTTGCTCTCTAAAAATTTCTTAATCCATGGTCACATTCCTAAAGTGAAGACTCTTAATAATGCTGGTTCGGATCATTGGCCAGAAAACCAATGTGAGTTTCTCTCCTTTTCGTTTTCAATTAATGTGGCTTAGAGACATTTCCTTCAGACCTCGTGTGCAACAATGGTGGAAGGAAGGTAAACCTAGGCATGGGACTAAGATGTTCTGTTTTGCCAAAAGACTGCAATACATTAAATCCAAAATCAAGACTTGGAACTGGAAAGAGTTTGGGGATGTTCATAAAAAAAAACATGAAGTTATTGCTCATCTTGAAAATTTGAATAAGAAAATCCGTTTAGATGGCCTCACAGAGAAGAGAAGTGCAGATGAAATTAAACTCACAACTCAGCTAGAGGAATGGGAAAAAAGAGAAGAAATCTTATGGAAGCAAAAATCTAGAATTCAATGGCTCAAAGAAGGAGATCGAAACACAAATTTCTTCCACAAATCTCTTCTAGCTCGAAGATCTCACAACTTTATTTCTTCCTTAAAATCAGATTCTGGAGATGTTGTTTATACTTGGGATGGCATGAACTCTATTGTTGTTGATTACTTTTCCAATATTTTTGCTGCTACTCCTCTTGACTCAGCTTCTCAACAAAATGTTCTTCAAGCAATCCCTTCTCTTATCACTTCGAGGAGAACTCTATTTTGACCGCTCCTGTTACTATCAATGAGCTTCAACAAGTAGTTTTTAAAATGCAAAAAGGGAAAACCCCAGTGTCCCGATGGTTTTCCTATTGAGTTCTACCAAGAGTTCTGGGATATCCTTCATGTTGATTTATTAGAGGTGGTGGAAGAAGCCAGGAAATCCAAAGAAATTTTGAAGGTTATCAATAAAACTTATATTACTCTTGTTCCAAAAGCTCAAGAGGTTGATCATATCTCAGCTTTTAGACCTATTGCTTTATGTAATGTTCTTCTCAAAATTATTACTAAAATCATGGCAAAAAGGTTGAAGCCTCTTTTACATAAGATTATTTCCCAGAGCAAGGGGGATATGTGGAAGGACGTCAAATAGTAGATGAGATAGTTCTTGCTCAGGAAGCCATCCATTCCATGGATATGCAAAATTCTCCTTCTATGTTCATCCGGTTAGACTTATCCAAAGCTTATGACAGAGTGGATTGGCACTTCCTTATCAAAGTTTTGAGGCAATTTGGTTTCTCTAAGGATTGGATGGATTGGATTATGGGATGTATCTCTTCAGTTTCCTACTTAGTTCTTATCAATGGCAGGCCTTCTCAGTCTTTCCCAGCTTCCAGAGGTATCAGGCAAGGTGACCCGCTATCCCCTTATTTATTCATCATTCTTGCTGAATGCTTGGGTAGGACTATAACCAAAAAGAGGGAAAACAAAACCCTTGAGGGAGTTACCATTGCTCATGGAGCTAGACCTATCTCTCATCTTCAATTTGTGGATGACTCTACCCTTTTAGGTAAAGCTACAGTTAAGGAAGCTTCTAATTTTAAGCAAATCATTAGCTGTTTTTCTAAGGCTATCGGGCAGTTGATCAATGAAGACAAATCTAAAGTTATTTTCTTTCACCGCTCCGCTAGACAAGAAGCCATGGTCTTGGATAAATTAAGATATAAGAAGACCTCTCTTCCAATCACTTATTTAGGTATTCCCATAAATATTCAAAGGCAGAAAAATAAAGATTGGAATTGGTTGTTGGACAAAGTCAAGAAGAAAATTGGAAAGTGGACCAACAAGTGGCTTTCTTCTGGGGGTAGAATCACCTTGGTAAAATCAGTCCTTCAAGCTATTCCTATTTATGTTTCTTCCGTTTTGAATATCCCAAAGGCTGTTCTTCGAGAATTGGATCAAATCAGTCATCGTTTCCTTTGGAGTGGTACTAAGGAGAAAAGAAAATGGGCCTTGGTGAAATGGGATACTTTATGTCTTCCTAAGAGTGAAGGGGGGTTAGGATTCCGGTCTTCAATTAATAACAACAAAGCTTTAGCTGCTAAATTATATTGGAGGATGTTGCATAACCCCAATGCTCTTTGGGCCAATAATCTCCGTGCTAAATATGCCGAGAACAAAAGTCCCGAAGACCTTGTTCGCTATCAACTTCCTACCAAAGGTTCTCCCATTTTAGCAGCTTCTTAAGACTCGGTGAGGATTTGATAAAGAAAAAATTATTTTGGATCATTCATAATGGTCAACATGCAAATTTTTGGACAGATTCTTGGGATGGTCACAAGCCTTTGATAACTCGGCTTCCCGATTGGAGGCCTTGGATGGAGGAGCTTCACCGAGCTAATTGGATAAAGGTGGCTAATTACTCGTCGGTACCATACCGGTAATTCAAAGGTTGGTAGATATTGGATCCCTATTGAGGACTGGCCTATTCAAATCCTGAAAAGGCAAAGACAAGATATCCAAGGCATCCTTCATATGAGATCCCTCTCTTGGTCCCATGAAAAAGATTGTTTTGGATGGAACGACACTACTAAGGGTGAGTATTCAGTTGCTCAAGGTTATTTGACCTTATGCCATAATAATCCCAACCATTCTTCCGACATATTTTCTCAATTGTGGGCTCAAAAGCTCTGGCCTAAGGTGAGGTTCTTTAATTGGCTTTTATTGCATCGTAGGGTGCTTACCGGTGAGCAACTTATGAAGCGTGGTTTTCATGGCCCTTTTAGATGTGAAATGTGTGAAGAGAATGTAGAAAATATCAACCATATTTTTATTGAGTGTACTTTAGCCTCTCGAGCTATGGAGGAGAATGGCAACTTTACTTGGCTTACAAGTGGTCCAATTTTTTCACTTTTGAACAGCTTTGGAGGGATTGGCCTAATCAAGAGGGTGTTGATCATTTTATTAGGCAGCTTAGTTTGGATGGGTTCTACCATTCTTCTTTGGAATATTTGGAATGAAAGGAACAACCAAATTTTTAATCAAGATAGGAAGGATATTCACTATATTTGGCAAAAGACCATAGCCAACTTAGTTGAATCAGTCCATCATCTCCTTAATCACCCCCAAAACTCCCACCAAAGATGGGATCAAGTGATGCAAAGATTGAAGATTAAACCTTCTAAGGGCAACCAACTTAAAGGGAATGTGAGTATTAGTAAGATGGATAGGACTAGAAATTGGCAACCTCCTCCTAAGGATTTTGGAAAAGTCAATACCGATGGAGCCTCTAGAGGGAACCCCGGAAAAGCCAAGGTGGGAGGAATTGGTAGACTTTCAGATGGCTCCCTGGTTTTTACTTTTGCTGAGAATTTGGGTATTCTTTCCAATAACCTTGCCGAGGGGTATGGTATCCTTAGAGGCCTTCAAGAGGCTACTAAGGTTGGATGGGAAAAGGTGTTAGTTGAGTCTGACTCTCAACTTATGATTAATCTCTTGAAGACTCCTTCTAAGAATCATAAGGTGGATTGGAGAATAAAAAGAATTATTGAGAAGATTCAGTTAATCCAGATGGGATTTTTGAAAGTTGATTACAATCATGTGGTCAGAGATCAAAACAAGAGTGCCGATGCTTTAGCTAATTGGGCTTTGGACAAAGGTGATCTTACTTGTTATGGCCACCCTCCTATATGGTGGGCTTCTCAAATTAGGGAAGCTCTTCTTTCTATCATTTCTTTGGATGGCTCCAGTTCGAAGGTACCTAGTTTCTTCTTGTTTTTTTTTTTTGTTTCTCTTTGGTTCATTCAGTTTTTTTAGTTCCCTAGCTCATTCTATTCTTTATTTTGTTTCCTCCGTTGATTCTTGCATTAATAGTCTTCTCGGTCTAGATAGGTCATTGTTTTGTTCATTTTTTTCTCTTTTGTCTTCTTTGTTTTTTTGTTTAGTTTTTTAAGGTGGGTGGGTTCTTTTGTTTTGTTTTGTTTTTGTGTTCTTTGTGTTGTTTTTTGTTGTTCTTGTGTTTTTGTTGTTTTGTTTTTTTTTTATGTTTATTGTTATTGTTCTTGTGTTTTTTTCGTTCTTGTTCTTGGGTTTCTCTTTGTTTGTGTTATTTCATTTTTTTATGTGTGAGTGTTTTCTATGTTTTTTGTTTTTGTTTATTGTCCCGTTGTTGGTTGTTTTTATTTTTATTTTATTTATTTTATTTTTTAGGTTTTGGTTGTGTTTATTTTTCATGTTTTTTTGGGTTATGTCTTTGTAGTGTTCTCGTTGTTTTTGTCTTGTTTGTGTTTTGTTATGTGGTTCTTGTGTTTTTCTATGTGGTTTGTGTTGTGGTTTCTTTTATCTTATTGTGCGTGTTTGGTTGTGCTTTTGGTTTTGACACACTCAAGGAGTTTGTTTTTTATTTTATTTTATTATTTTTGTTGTTATTTTCTTTTTTTAATTTGGTTTTGTGTGTTTGTTTGCTCCTTGAGTATGTCAAAGGTGGTAGGCCAGGTCCGAGTCCCGGGCGTTTTTGGCGGAATGGATACCCCTGCCTCCTTGGGTCTTACCCGAAAGTGGCATCCCTTTTGGGATGTTTTCCACAAATAAAAAAAAAAAAAATAAAAAATAGTGTACAAGCTAAGGCAACCACAACTTTGGTGACAAATAGGCCAAAAAATGCTCACAAGGATTTAATTGAATCTAAAAAATCTATTTTGCAGGTACATGGCTGCATTCAGAGGGACAAGATTATTATTTCTATAAACCCTAGTAGCAAATATAATTTTATTAATACCGCTTTGGCTAAAAGGTTGCAGGTTCAAGCAACAAAATTAAAGACATAAAGCTTGAGGGTGAGAATGTTCAAATTTTTGAATATTTGAAGATCACCATGGACAAATATGTTTTACATTCACATTATTATGCTATTAAGATGGATGACGTGGATATTATTTTGGGTTATCCTTGGTTGGATTCCTTGGATATTAATGTGCAAAAGAAGTTTATGAAGTTATGGTACAAAAAAAAGATAACACTGCAAGATATTTCGTAGCTTAAGAAGCAAAAACCCAAGGAGAAGCAAGTAGTTATGGTAGGGGAACAAGTTCAGGAACCAACAAAAGAATCAAATGTAGAGTCTACAGAAGCAGCAGCAACAACAGATTCTAGGGAAGAAGCAGCAACAACAAAGTCCAAGGAAGCTCTGTTAGAAGCACACAAAGACGCAGCAAAGTAAGGGAACAAGAGAGAAGAACATGAGGAAGAATTTAAAAGAGAAGAACAAAATGCTAAAGAATCAAAGGTAATAGAACATTAGGTTAAGGTTGTAGCATATTGCCACCCCCACCACTAGAAGCAGCAACAATCATGGAGGTATGGCTTAGGGCATCAAAATTATTATGGATCTACATGGAGTCAAAAAGGCATCAAGTATGGTAATGTGGCAAAAAAAGCATAGCGATTATAGATTTTAGAGTGGTGTAGCAACATCAAGGAACAACAAGAACGATCGTTCGAAATATCAGAGTAGAACAACAAAAGCATGGAGCCAACAAAACAGTTATGGAGGCACAATGACAACTTAGCATCATTGCAGACCACTACCAATCAAGATTTCACTCGGACGGAGGGATGATCAAGATTTGTACTGGTTGCTAACATTGCTTAGCAAATCATATTATCTAGTTTCTTCTTATGTTTCAAGGACAAAACATTTGTAAAGGGGGTGGAATGTTAGGTACCTTGGGATAGGAATATGGGGATGTAATATTATATCATGTATGGGTATTATGGATAGTTGGCATGGGCTAGATTTAATACAAGATTGGTTATTGTTGGTTACGAATCTGCCATGAGGAAAGGATTTTGGGTTAATGCGCCCAGATTCGCCCACCAGCATGAAAGGCCGGAAGGAAGAGATGCCTTCCGAGCCAATCTCCGGAGAAGGCCGGCTCCTTTTGGGGGTTTTTTGATTTAAGCTAAGAGTACAGGAAAGAGATAAATGAACAGAAAGGAATTTACAAATATACGTGGAGGTTTGTGGGGGGAACTAACAGTACGGGAACACACCAATTACTGCTACTTACTGCATTATAAACACAAAGCATGACTAAGAACCGCAAAATCTATGTGTACTTCCGATACCTAAGCAAAGTGTATACACAGCCTTCAATGATCCCCTAGCAAACATTCCCTACAAGGAACTAACAGCACGGCAATGCATCAATCACCAAATACGTACACTGACATAGGTAGAAAGCAAACCTAGAGATATCGTGAGCCGTGTATATGTGTGACGTAGAGAATTTAACCGCACAGCTACAATGGCTCCCTAACAGACATTCCCTACAAGGAACTAACAGTACGGCAGCGCATCAATCACCAGATACGGACCAAGCAACGTAACACATAACTGATGGAACTGCTACCACATCTATTCTATGTATCCTTTAAACTATTAAGTACAGAAAATGCTCAGACAAGCGATGCTAAAGGCACCTGATCACCAAATGCTGAAATGAATCAACAAGCCGTGACACAGGTTAGCCTTAGGCATGAATATAAAGAAAGGCAGCATAAAAAATAGAGACAGCAGAACAGAACCAGGCATACAGATTATATTTATAAGCAGAAGCACGGTTACAATGGGCACAGTGGTTCCCTAACAGACATTCCCCTTCCACCCTTTACAATGAATTCATGGTGGGTTTTTATAGCCCGAGTCCCTCCCGTTACATTAATGGGCACAAGGTCCCAGTCAAACAATAGCTGACAAAAGCGGCGAAAGAGCTGCAAATGCTGACCTTTTGTCGGACCGGACTGTACCCGCAGCATGGTCTTCCTGGAAGCTGGACAGCCTCGTGGCGGTGTGTTGGTCTGAACTTTACTCTGGCAGTGATGCGGGTAGCTGGAGCAGGTAGAACCTCCAATCGGCTTTAAATGAGGTCACTGGCATAGGCAGTGCAGCCCACGCTCGTCCTTTTGCTCGGCACGTTTCGGCCCAAATCCCGGAGCTGGACACTTGTCAGGTGATGGATGATGCTGTGTGACACGTGTCTGCCTTGGAAGGCAGTTCGTCCAACTTCGCTTGGGATCAGAGCGTCTCGGGTTGCGCGGGCAGAGAACAGTGCAGTCGAGAAGGCCTTCATGCCTTGGTCAAATTCTGAGTTTGTCTCCCCACCGCGCACTTGTCAAGGGCGCACTCCGACTTCGCTGCGAAGTCGGACTGCGCACAGGTGAAAACTAGTGTCTGCCGCCGTACGGACTTGCTCCAGCACTTATCATTCTTCTGTCAGCCTGCCAGTTGCAAGGTGCGCCCAGAAAAGAGGGCGAAGTCAGACTTCGCAACAGAACTGGGCGAAGTGCGAACTTCGCACCAAAACTGGGTGAAGTGCGCACTTCGCACCCAGACTGGGCGAAGTGCGAACTTCGCACCAACACTTAGCCATTTTTCAGGTAACTTGCTGGAAAGTTAAAAAACCAACTGGGGAACTCCGAGAAAGGGGGGAAAGAAAGAGAATGCGGGAAAGAAAAGGAAAGGAGAGAAGAAGGAAGGAAAATAGAGGAAGAGGGGAAAAGAAGAGCAGACACTGTTACAAACTCGAAAACATTGCACCCCGTGCAAAATGTGACAACATTTCTGGCGGCTCGCGGGGTGTCGAGCTCGCCTCGGCGCAAAGAATCCATGCCTTCATCCTTTGGGTGCAGAGGAACTTGCCTCCCCTGCCTTTTGCTGCTCTAGCTGTTCTCCTTCCGGCAATCGTTCTTCGATTCATCTTTGTCGCTTGCCTCCTCGTAATCACCTTCCGAAAGCTCTCCATCTCTTGCTTCGCCTCGCGGATGCGAGTGTATGCCGCCCGGGCTTGGCGCCGGGCTTCGCCTCGAATGGCTGGCGGTCAGCTACATCTTCTAATGCTGCGTGGAAAGCAGCGACCGCGTGCAGGTCGATGGTGAAGTATCTTTTCTCTAACTCCTGGAAGTAGGAGCTGATCTTGCAATATTTGGACACCATCTGAGTGACCTAATTGCTTTGAATTGGCTCAGTCCAGCTATCAAGTTCAGCTGTATCTGCTTCGAAGGACTGCCAACTCCTTTTCACCTGATCTAGGGTGAGAAGCTCGCCATTCTCAACAAAACCTGGGCACCCTAGTTCAGAAAGAGCGCGAAAGTGGGCCAAACAAATGTCTCTTTCATGTACAAATGCGTCTAGCATTCGTCTGGCCACTCTCACCTCTTCAACTTTTTTGAAATATTTGTGCAAGGTCACCCTTGCACCTGCCCATTCTGCAACGAATGAGGACACGGGAGAAAATTGGAGGCCGTTGCGCTCGCGTTCCTGAAGATTTACCGTCAGGTCCAGCCATTGCTTCGCCTGACGTTCGGCCTCTTCTACCACAGGCTTTCCCTGGGCAGAAACTTCTTGGATTCTGGATGCGAAATCCAGAACTGCCATCGCCTTGAAGGTGTGGGGCTTGCATTCCCGCAGCAAACCAGCCCGCATCTCCTTAACTTTCTTCTTTGAAAAGACCGTCGCTTGAGATGTTCTCTCTGCAAGTTGCGATCGCGCTTGCTTCAAAGACTCTTGGAGCTGAGAAATCTGCTCCAAGGCTGCTTGCTTTTCGGTTGCGGCCTGTTGCTGGGAAGCGGCCAGCTGGGCTTTGAGTTCATCTATTTCTTGCCGCGCCGCTTCCAGCTGCTCAGTGGACCTGGACAGTTCCTCTTCAAGCTGTCTTGTTTTGTCTTGCAACCCGAAAAGCTCTTCCTGCTCCTCCAGACTTTTGACAAAGAGATTATCAGCTTTGCGCATGATCGACTGAATCTCGTATTGCTTGTTGATGTCGTCAAAGCTCTTCTCCTTTGTCCGGAGCTCATAGTCCGCCCCTGGTCATTTCCCGGAGAGGCTTCTTCACTTTTGGGATTATCTTCTCTGTTGTAAGCACTCTCCTCTCGAAATTGTACTTGGCACGCTTTACCGGGGCGGCTATCTCTTCAGGTCTCCTCCGTTTCAGGTTCTGAAGGAAAGAGACAGAATATTCTACAGCTCTCGTTGCCAAGGGCAAGCCGTCTGTATTTTGGAGGTCGTCCATAAAATCTGGTTCCCCCAGCCTAGGGTTATGCTGAGACGTCTCTCCTGCGGGAATGGGATCAGGAGGAACCGGATGGACACTGGAAGGTTCGGCCGCTTCTGGGGGCGACCGGGAAATGGAGATGAGGGCGGCTGATACTGCAAGGGTTTGAAGCGGCTGAGATGGAGGATGTGACAGTGACTGGACGGCCTCAGCGCTAACTTCGGGCGAAGGGTTTGGAGTTGTGCTCGGAGATAGGGAAACGTTAGGGTTCTAAGCAACCGATCAAAAGAATGGGGGCCGCTAGAAGGACGTGGAGACGGGGAGGATGATGCGGCCATAGCTTGCTCGGATTGAGCGGGAGACGGAGTGGGGGTAGGACTGGATGAGACCAAAGAGACGGGGGCAGCAAACGTACCTGCGGGCTCCGCCTGAGCCGATGCCGGGGGAATGTCTGCGCTTTTGGTTCCGGCGGCAAGCTTGGGACTGCCTAGAGAAACTGTCCCTGCGGCGGCAGGACGCGGCTGCGGCTCTGCGACTGGCTGCTGCACTATCAGGCTAGGTCGCCTGATTTTCTCAACTCTCTTCCTTTTCTTTTCCTCTGGAACAATGGTTGGATCCGGGGAAGGAGATGAAGCAAGTGCAGCAGGTGCTGATGCTCCCATGGTAAACTTGTACCGGGGTTTGACTTGCAGAGGGTCTGCCGCAACCGGTCTGCTCTGTGGCGGCGCTGGCGCCTTTTGTGCCTGAGGGATTGCCTCGGGCGTTGCTTTGACTAATTCTTTCGCCCTCTCAAGCGCCGCCTTGGAAGCCACGGGCTGCATTGGTTCGACCTGGATGCCTGTTGGGCCCACGCTGGCAGTCGCCGAAGTGTACAACTGTTGGGAAGGAGACCCTCCTTTATAGTCCTCAAAGGGGCCTCGGGGAACGTAACCTTGATATGCGAACGGCCGCCAGCTGTCATGATGCTAGTCATAGAGAACCGAAAAGTCGTCATCTATGGCCAGATTTCTTCTCGTGGACTTGTCGTGTCGCGTGCGGCATCTCATCTTCCAAAGATTCGAGAATCTTTTCTTTAGACCAGCTTAAGGCCTCGCTATCTTTGATAAAAAACTTTTAAACCCCGGAGATGTGAACTCGGTGGTCCGGGTTTCGCTTGGGGTCATATGTCACCTCCTCGCAAGTAAAAATCCTGCCAGGGAGGAGAAGCTTCCATCAATTCAATTTCCCAGTCAAGGTCCACATGGACCACATCGCACTTATCCTCGGTTATATCTGCCCGGGGGCAGAGATGTGTGAACTTTCCCCTTATCCCATATGGGTCATACTTCCAACGCTGCGGCAGCAGAACCAGGCCAATCCGGGAAAACTCCTGCTCAAGGTAGACATGCTGTCCTACCTCAGTAATCTCAACGTTTGCCCAGGAAAGAGGATATTGAAAAATCTGTCCTCTCTTCTTTCCTAGACCAAACTCCTCAACATAATCCATCTGCCGGGCAACCTCCATCCCGAACAGATGCTCTGTACACCAGTAGGGCAGCAAATGGGGTTTGCCCTTGAATCCGTAGATTCTGACCACAATTCCTTGCGTCAGTCTGAAAACGTCCCCGAGTTTCTGATTTAGCAGAGCGCTCGTCATTTCTCTCGGGGGGCGGGGAATTTCGCTTTCACTGAAGACTGACATGACGAATCCCAGAAAGTTGAAGTTGAACTTGTAGTAGGACCCTTTCCGGTATAAGTCATCCGTCCAGTTATAGACGGGCTGCGGTTCTCCCTTCTCGCTAACCTTCTTTAGGTTCAGGATCGGCATTAGGGGGTGCAAATGGTACAAACAAAGCCAGGCTAGAACAGAACTGAAACGAAAATCGGTAGACTGCCTCTTCTGGATCTTCACCAGGCTGGAATGAATGGCGTAAGCCAGCCACTGCCTCACCAAAAAAGATGGGGCGCTTTCCACTTCTCTGCGCCACTGGTTCGTAAGATTCTCCACACAGGAGGCATTCTGCCAGCGCTAGCTGGTACGGCTGTACCAGCTCATCGGAGTCGCAGCCGAGAATCCATGCCAGTATGGTATATAGATACTTGCTCTGGAATTTCGCCAAGGGCATGGGGCCGGTCGGCCACTGTCCAGCTGCAAGCTGGGCGTTCAGCTCTGAATTGAGGAAATCCCTCATCCGTTTTGTTTGTGTGAAACGTCCCGCTTGCTCGCCCAAATTTACCTTTCTGAGAATGGCGTTGGAGTCATACTCCAACCCTGGGGCGAAAGCTGGTCGGACGATCTCCTGCGCAGAGGTGAACAAGGGTTTACCGCTGGAGCTGCAAATTTGCCGGGTAGCTGGTCTGTAGTGTCTGACAATTAGGTCTACCAGCTCCGAGCATTGGTGGATAGGAGGGCACAAGAATCTGAAAAGATTGGATTTGTACGCCGCTCCGAAATGGTGGGAGGGCGAAACTTTGTCAGCCCAACTCTCCACATTTGCCCGCAGCTTCGTCAGGCTCATAGAAAAAGAGCCGTCTTTGTATCTCGACAAGTAATTTAACGGAGGTGGTGGGGCTTGCCCACGCTGTACTTTTTTCGTCCGGGACTTTGACTTTCTTTCTGGCGGGGTTTTACTTCTGAAAACGCCCGGCCGCGGTAAATCCTTTGGTTCGCCACTTTCGCTGGACTGCGCTGACACTGGCATCTTTCCTCTGTCCATCTCTTTGAATCAGCAATAATTACAGGTTCAGGGCGTCTACAGCAGATTTCGCTGTCACAGGAATAATTTGCACCGTCCGAGGAATAATCTGTGCAATCTGGAATGTTTGAAAGCATCTGACCCCCTTTTCTAGATAAAGACAGTGCCATTAATGTCGCGCAGGGGGGGGTAGGTCGGCTGAGTTATGCTTCTTTGGGTGGCTGCGCAGGAGAATGTTTGGAAAAAGTGTACTCCGGCAGACGTGCCATGCTCTTTTGCTTGCACTTTCGTTGAGGAACGTGCAATCATTAATTCTACTTTGGACATTGCACCATGGCTGACGTCGCTGCCACCATCTGGGCACACTGCTCAAGAAAGGATCTTTGGTGCGGAAACCCACTTTAGAACGGTTACAAATGCGCCTTGGGCCCAGCTTAGAACTTTTTTGAATTTTTTATTCACTTTTTAAAACGTTGCCCCAAACTGGCCCAGAAAACGAGGCGCAGCCGGACTTCGCCCAAAGTTGGGCGCAGTCCGACTTCGCCCACGAAGTCGGACTTCGCCCGAATTTCGGGCGAAGTTCGAACTTCGCGCGAAGTGCGCGTTTGAACCGTTCCTTCTTCTTTTCTTTGCCGCGCTCAAGGATTGAGCGCAGTCTGGTTTCTTTGCAACCTTCGGACTTTGGCCAACACTTAACATTTTCTGCTCTCTTAGACTTTGTTGGATGAGCTGCGCAGTGCGAACGCTGAGGCGGGTTCGGACTTCGGGCCCGAAGTCAGTCTTCGCTCAAAACTGAGCGGAGCCTGTCCTTTGTGTGCCCTTGTGGCTTTCCTTTCATTCGCGCTTCGCACCTTGGCTGGCCCGAAGCCCGACTTCGCTGCGAAGTCGGACTTCGGCCAACACTTAGCCAATTTTTTCCCCTTTTTTCTTTGTTTGCTTTCTCCTTTCTTTGCACAGCCGAACTTCGCCCCTCCTGAGGGGCGACGACAGACTTCGCTGCGAAGTCTGTCCTTCTCTCCCATGCCACAGTTAAGCTCAAAAAAAATAAAGAATAAAATTAAAAGCTGAAAACCGGAAGCTGTACATGCTGGGAAATGAAAGTGCATAAGGGAAATTTTTACAAAGAAGGGCCACTCGGGCACCTTCAACAGCGGTAAATCTTTAAGTGGAATCCGTTGACAGGGATAGGCAGGAGCTGACCCTCCATATCCCGAAGTACATAGGCATTAAACTGGTTCACCCGGGCAATCTGATAAGGGCCCTCCCAGAGAGCATCAAACTTCCCGTGATTACCCGGCTTTGCTTTATATGAGTCCCACTTCAGCACCAGGTCCCCGATTTCGAAAACTCGGGCAGTGGTGCCTTTGGCAAACCAGCCTTGAGTGGCTGCAATGTGATCAGTGAAGGCCTGGTATGCACTTTCTCTGTCTTCTTCCAACTGCAGGAGTTGGCACAGTCTATTGTCCACCGGGTCTCCGCTGCTCCTGTCTTCGTCCAACATCCACAGGGCAGGGATCTCGATGTGTGATGGCATGACAGCTTCTTTACCATAGACGAGCGCGTAGGGGGACGTTCTGAGGGATTTCTTGAACGCAACTCTGTCCGCCCACAGCGCCCGGTTCAGGAGCAAGTGCCAAGTCCGCTTGTTTCTGTCAATGGTCCTCCGGATGATCTTCGGGAGGTTCTTGTTAGTGGACTCGGCAAGGCCATTCCCCTGCGGGTAGTAGTTAGAAGACATCTTGTGATAGATGCCAAGTCTGCCGATGTACTCCGTGAGTACAGCGCCTGCGAATCCTGGACCGTTGTCTGTCACAATTGATTCTGGAATCTCGAAGCGGGTAATCAGGCTCTCAATGAACCTGATGACCGTTTCTTGGTCCACGTTCTTGGTCGGGATCGCCTCTGCCCACCGTGTAAAATAGTCAGTAGCTGTAAGAATAAACTTGTGGCCGGCAGAGGAGTTAGGAGAAATCACCCCAATGAAGTCTAAACCCCATTGCTGGAACGGAGTCTCGGCCTGAATCGGTTGAAGGGGCAGGGGTGCTTTTCTGCTTCGGCCAGCAAACCTCTGGCATTGATCACATTTAGAGCAGACCGCATGAGCGTCTGCAAACAGAGTGGGCCAATAGTACCCAGCCCTTATTATTTTTAAGGTCGTTGGCCTTGAAGAATGGTGACCCCCAGGCATCCCGAAATGAAATTCTCCGAGGACCCTAGGCTGGTCAGATTTCATGACGCATCGCAACAGGATGCCGTCGATATTTTTGAAGTAAAGCCCCTCGGGGCGAAGAGTGTACTTGAGTGCACCCAGCCGAAATCTCCTTCGTTGTGAGGCGTTCAAGTGATCGGGACATCTTCCGGTGCAGAAGTATCTCACCAGTTCATCTGTCCAATCACTCCCCTCCGATAAGGAGTCGGCTAGGTAGATGCGTGTCGCTGTGTCCTCCCACTTACAGGCGGAGATGCCGGCTACAGCGCTTCGGGCCAATTCCTGACACAAGGCTCGGCCTCTGATAAGCTTGGTGGGCCGCACTTCAATGTCGAACTCCTGGATCTTTGCAATCCATCCTGCTCTCTTGTGACCCGGTTCTCCTTGTAAGATGAAGCTTCGAACATCCGGGTGAATCACAAAGACAGTAGTTTTGCTCTGGGAGATAAAGTGCCTGAACTTTCGAAGGGATTTCATAACAGCGTGAACCTGCCGCTCTATAAAATTGTACTTTTCTTCGTGCGGCAGAATCACTTGGCTCAGGAACGCTATGGGGCGCTCCTCGCCATCACTTCCCTTCTGAGTTAGGACTGCAGTGTAGCTTTCGGGCTCTCCCACTGCATACAGGATGAAGTCCTTGGAGTAGTCCGGGTTTGTCAACACCGAAGCTTGTGCAATTCGGGCCTTGATCTCCTCGAAGGCTTGCTCTCTCTCATCAGTCCATTCGTAATGTGTATCTTTCTTAGCGCTTCGGGCATAGGCTTGATCACCTGTGCAAAGTCCGGAATGAACTTCCGCACAAAGTTAATCTGACCGAAGAAGGACTGCAGCCCTTTTTTGTCGATGGGCGCTGGCAAGCGAACGAGGGCTTCGCTCCGTCGGGGTCAATGGCGAGGCCTTCCTCGGAGATGACATGTCCCGAAGAACTTTCCTTCCTTCACCGCGAAGACGGACTTCTTCAGGTTTATAGAAATGCCGAATTCTCGACAACTCTCAAATATTTGCCGTAGGTGCGAAACATGATCTCCTCGTTGGTGAGAGAAAACAGTCATGTCATCAAGGTAGATGACAATAATCTTATTGAGCAGCTCTCGGAAGGCCAGGTCCATGGCCCTTTGGAATGTGGCACCAGCATTAGATAAGCCAAACGGCATGCGCTGATAGGCGAACGTCCCCCACTTGGTGGTAAACGCCGTCTTATGCTGGTCCTCGTTTTTGACCCAAATCTGGTTGTAGCCGGAAAATCCATCTAAAAGTGAAAATCTTTGGGCTCCAGCAACGATATGTAGGATCTGGTCGATTTGGGGAAGCGGATAGTGGTCCCGGAGGGAATCCTGGTTTAGGTTTCTGAAGTCGACACGGAGACGAATGTCGCCATTCTTTTTCCTCACGGGCACCAAATTCGTGACCCAAGATGAATGTTTGATGGGGTAGATGATCTTGGCCTCCAGCATCTTCAAGAGCTCGGTCTTCATCATGGCCTCAATCTTCGGATTCACGGCCCTCTGCTTCTGTCGGAATGGCTTGGCGCCATCCTCTAGCTCAATAGTATGCTGGATGACAGTTCTGTCATACCCCCTCAAATCTTCGTAGCACCAGGCCACGATGTCGGGGAATTCTTGGCATAGTGATCTGATTTGCTCCAGTTCCTCCGACGTGCAGTCTGTTCCGACCTTGATGGTTTTACCAGGTTCAAGTTCCAGGTCAGCATACTGCCTCGGGTCTACTTTGATCAAAGAGACTTTCTAATGTAATCAGTCCTTTTGGGACGTGATTATTCCGTAACTGTATCAACCCCTCATATTGCTCGTCATCAGGGTCTCTACCTTCGATTACACACACTTCGTTAACCAGGAATGTGACGATCTCCTCGTCACAACTGAACACCTGCCAATGGGTGTCCTTATCAGGCACAGAAGGCCTGTAAATAGTATGAACCGGCTTCGGTTTCTGGACAACGTCTTCAGCCGGAACGTACCTGGCTCCAACAGACGCCAGAATATCAGCGTGCTTGTTTTTCTCACGTGATATTGCCTTAACATTCAATGAGTCGAATGCCTCCATCAGGTCCCGCACTCGGTTGCGGTACGCTCTAAGGTAGTGCTGTTTGGATGCGCACTTCTCTGTAACTTGGTGACACACCAGCTCTGAATCTCCAAAAATCTGCAGGTGTTTGATTCCGAGCCTCTCCGCCTTTCGCAAACCCAGGCATAGGGCTTCGTATTCCGCCGAGTTGTTAGTGCAGCTCCAGGCCAACCTGTAGGTATAGTCCTTCTGGATTCCGGTTGGAGAAACCAGGAGTACCCCTGCACCGGCGCCATTCTTGCATCGCGCGCCGTCAAAGAAAAGCTTCCACAGCTCATCGGGTGCAGGTCCTACCTCCTTCGCAGCTGACATGTCAAGCCTCTCGGGCTGTACAATGGAGTAACAGCCTTGCTCTGTCCCGATTACGGCATTGAAGTCCCGCAACGAGAACTCGTCTTCAAGCTGTAGCACTTCGAAGGCTTGCTCAGTCAGCTCTACTGTCACCAGCTCCTCTGACAACTGGACCATGCAGTCCATCTCTCCTCCGGGTATCTTGTCTACTAGGAAGGGGGAAGGCTTCTCATTAAAAATTTTCAGTCTCCTTCCTTTGAAGGGCACTTCCATGTGTGAGTAGTCTAGAGACAGGTACCCGCCCAACTTCGCAGTGAACTCCCGAGAGAGACACATGCCGAAGTAAGGTTCCAAGTCAACAATCACGACCTCTTGGATGACTACGATGTCGAGAGCTTTGTGCAGTCGGATAGGGATGTCCTTTATGACACCAACTGTCTTGACAGGGGTGCCGTCTAATTGCAACACGCCTTGGCTACTCCGTGTGTATTCCATCCCGATCTCATCGCAGACGGCCTTCGGCATCACAGTCGAGGAAGCACCAGAATCCACCATGCAGTTGTGAACTATGTGCCCTTGCATCCGCAAAGACAGATAAAAGGGAGGCGGTCTGTTCTTCCCAGTGGCGGAGACTGTCAAAGGTTGAACCAAGACAGCAGGCTGAATCTGCCTGCCGCTCTTTATGTTCTTCAGTGATTCTTGCAGCAGATCCACCTGGCCTGGGAGCAGAAGAGCATCATACATGCTGATTCTCGCGGGCGTTCTTTTCAACTCGTCTACAATGCTGTAGCCCGAGGTACTAGCTCCCTCTGCTTGTTTAGCCGGCTCATACTTCGTCCGGTACTGCTGGGTGGCCTCAACTCGCTGTCTCTTGGTCAGAGACGGGTACCTCAGCTTCTCCTGGGCTTGTTCTTTGGTTTCAGCTGGAGGCTGAGGTACGGGATCTTTAGCCGGAGTTGGGGCCCTCGCTGGAGGTTTGGCTGGAACAGGGGCAGCCTTTGCTAGAGAAGGCTTGACTGGAGATTTATCTTTGGATGCCTTCTCTTGGGCTGTGTAGGGCCACAACCGCTTGTATGGTGGCAGCCCGCCGGGCTGCGGTTTCTCTCTTCTTGCGTAGACTTGCAAAGGCTTGGCCGCATCCGCAGCTTTCTTTTCTTCCTTGGCAGGCGGCACTAGATTCTCTTCTGGGAGGGCGAAGTTGGCTTCGCCGTCCAGGATCATGTACAGTTCATCATCCTCTATAGCGCTGCCGGCCAAGGTCTGGATGTAGTGCTGGTGCAAAGTACAGTCTTCCTCCGAATGTGGGTCATTGCACGTAGTGCACCAGTTAACCTGGTCGGGAGGACCAGGAGGGTCTTCTATAGCAGCATTTCTTGGAGGCGGACGCCTCTGCGGCTGATGTTCCGGGGGCTTGTCTTTTGTTGCCGGGGGCGCATATGGCCTCCTAGGAGCAAGGTCCATCTGGGCCTGCTTCTTCATAGCGGTCATGTCGTTGGACATGGCATGGTATCCGGAGGCCAAAGCCCGCACTTCCTGTA
This sequence comes from Wollemia nobilis, assembly GCA_028583015.1. Classification (NCBI taxonomy): domain Eukaryota; kingdom Viridiplantae; phylum Streptophyta; class Pinopsida; order Araucariales; family Araucariaceae; genus Wollemia; species Wollemia nobilis. The sequence goes on from JAQPPZ010000188.1 coordinate 697,907, forward strand.
GAATCGTGTTCTGGATGCTGCTGTCAGGTGGCGGCAACTGTGCCGGTGGAGGCAATGCGGCTAATGGAGGAGGGTTAGAATAAGGGGCGTACTGCGGGGGAGCAGGAAGTGCTGGAAAGTGCGGAGCGGGAGGAGGCGGGTGAGGATAATGCAATTGAGGTGGGCCGTAAGGAGTTACGACCGGCGCAGGATTCCACCGTCGTCGGGGCTGCTGTCCCGACGTGGACGGTGCACCGCCGAAGCGGGGAGGATACCGGGATCCGGGGAAGTCGGGATGAATGGGTTCCTGCACCTTGGACGGGAGTCTGCCGATGGAGATAATGTCAGCTTCAGCTTGCTGGGCAGCCTCGTACAGCGCACGAAACTCGTCAATTCTGGCAATCTTCAGCAGCAGGCATATGTCTAAGTTGAAGGATCTCAGATAGTAGTGAGCAGCCATGCCGGCTGAAGGCCGAAGTTCGCGAGGTACCCGTTTCCAGGATCTCGCAAACCTGATGTTAAAATCAGACACCTCCTCTTGAGGATGTCTCTGGATAGCTTGGAACTGATGCAGTAGAGAAGTAGGGTCAGCAGACTCGTTGCATCCTTTTACGAGCCTCCTGGCAAGCTGGGGCCACCCTGTGATGGATCCCTCTGGGAGCGATCTCCACCAGTAGAGAAGCTTTCCCCTCAGGGAAAGGGCCAGCAGACGGGTCTTCACACTCTCATCGGTAATAGTATGCAGTGCGGCCAGGGCAAGGATGTCCTGGATGTGCTCGTACGTCGTCTTGCCGTAGCCGTCGTATGTGGGAATAGACTTTAAAGCAGCAGGGGGCACAGCTTGCTGTCCGACCAGGGCCAAGGGCCCCGTAGAGTCCACCGCCGGGAAGAGATCATCGTCATTTGGCTGTTGGGCAGCCATTTCTTCTTCTTCTTCTCCGCCGTCGGTTGTGTACTCAGTGTCGGTACTTTCCGAGGATGCAGGATCTTCTTCTTCCTCGGCCTCTTCTATTTCGTACTCAGCTCCGCCGATTTCGGCTTCGGCCTCTTCTTGGATTTCAGCCTCGGCTTCGTCGAAACGAGCTCGCAGATCAGCCAGCCTGGGAACTTTGCCTCGAGCGTTGATGTCTAGTTCGTAGAACTCAGGCGGGATTCTCGGATCCCTTGTTCGCCACCTTCTTGTGTGCATGAAGGTGCTGGGACCGGTCTCTCGGACTCAGAGGATTTGTTCGTGCAGAGTCGCCAGGTGTTCAGATTTGGAACAGCAATGAAGCGAACACCGGTGCTTCAATTCTGTCGGGGGTGAGAAACTTCCTTGTCTCACCGAGAGCTCAGGATCCGCTGTCAGCGCCAGGTGGAGACTGATCAGAAAATCTCTCTTCAAATGCGGGACCCGTGTCCCACCGGGCGTGCCAGAGAAACTGTTGGTTACGAATCTGCCATGAGAAAAGGATTTTGGGTTAATGCGTCCAGATTCGCCCACCAGCATGAAAGGCCGGAAGGAAGAGATGCCTTCCGAGCCAATCTCCGGAGAAGGCCGGCTCCTTTTGGGGGTTTTCTGATTTAAGCTAAGAGTACAGGAAAGAGATAAATGAACAGAAAGGAATTTACAAATATACGTGGAGGTTGGTGGGGGGAACTAACGAAGACGGGAACACACCAATTATCGCTACTTACCGCATTATAAACACAAAGCATGACTAAGAACCGCAAAATCTATGTGTACTTCCGATACCTAAGCAGTGTATGCACAGCTTCAATGATCCCCTAGCAAACATTCCCTACAAGGAACTAACAAAGACGGCAATGCATCAATCACCGAGATACATACACTAACATAGGTAGAAAGCAAACCTAGAGATATCGGAGCGTGTATATGTGTGACGTAGAGAATTTAACCGCACAAGCTTCAATGGCTCCCTAACGGACATTCCCTATAAGGAACTAACGAAGACGGCAGCGCATCAATCACCGGATACGGACCAACGAACGTAACACATAACCGATGGAACTCGCTACCACATCTATTCTATGTATCCTTTAAACTATTAAGTACAGAAAATGCTCAGACAAGCGATGCTAAAGGCACCTGATCACCAAATGCTGAGATGAATCAACGAGTCGTGACACAGGTTAGCCTTAGGCATGAATATAAAGAAAGGCAGCATAAAAAATAGAGACAGCAGAACAAAACCAGGCATACAGATTATATTTATAAGCAGAAGCACGGTTACAATGGGCACAGTGGTTCCCTAACAGACATTCCCCTTCCACCCATTACAATGAATTCATGGTGGGTTTTTATAGCCCGAGTCCCTCCCGTTACATTAATGGGCACAAGGTCCCAGTCAAACAATAGCTGACAAAAGCGGCGAAAGAGCTGCAAATGCTGACCTTTTGTCGGACCGGACTGTACCCGCAGCATGGTCTTCCTGGAAGCTGGACAGCTTCGTGGCGGTGTGTTGGTCAGAACTTTACTCGGCAGTGATGCGGGTAGTCGGAGCGGTAGAACCTCCAATCGGCTTTAAATGAGGTCGCTGGCATAGGCAGTGCAGCCCACGCTCGTCCTTTTGCTTGGCACGTTTCGGCCCAAATCCCGGAGCTGGACACTTGTCAGGTGATGGATGATGCTGTGTGACACGTGTCTGCCTTGGAAGGCAGTTCGTCCAACTTCGCTTGGGATCAGAGCGTCTCGGGTTGCGCGGGCAGAGAACAGTGCAGTCGGGAAGGCCTTCATGCCTTGGTCAAATTCTGAGTTTGTCTCCCCACTGCGCACCTGTCAAGGGCGCACTCCGACTTCGCTGCGAAGTCGGACTGCGCACAGGTGAAAACTGGTGTCTGTCGCCATACGGACTTGCTCCAGCACTTATCATTCTTCTGTCAGCCTGCCAGTTGCAAGGTGCGCCCAGAAAAGAAGGCGAAGTCAGACTTCGCAACAGAACTGGGCGAAGTGCGCACTTCGCACCAAAACTGGGCGAAGTGCGCACTTCGCACCCAGACTGGGCGAAGTGCGAACTTCGCACCAACACTTAGCCATTTTTCAGGTAACTTGCTGGAAAGTTAAAAAACCAACTGGGGGACTCCGAGAAAGGGGGGAAAGAAAGAGAATGCGGGAAAGAAAAGGAAAGGAGAGAAGAAGGAAGGAAAATAGAGGAAGAGGGGAAAAGAAGAGCAGCACTGTTACAAACTCGAAAACATTGCACCCCGTGCAAAATGTGACAACAGTTATATTATAATAATGAGTAGGATAAGGGTTTAGGAAGATGGGTATATAAAGAAGGGATATAGTTCTTGTAATTAGGCATTCATATCATGTATTTTTGTAACAGTCTTGGCTAATAGAGCGGATTGGAATGATTCTCCTTAAGGAGTATTTTTGTGTTGCCTTACCTCAAGGGTATTATCTATATCTGTGTCTATTCCTGTGGATTGTTATTGTGTGTAATAATTTGTGGACGGATGTTTTGTTATTTCAGTATATGGTGAATGATTTATGTTAATGAGAAAAAAGGTTTTGAACACTCCCCTTCTCATCAATATGAAAAAGAAGAGTAGTCAAATCTGCATCTATGTGGATTTTCGAAGTTTGAATATAGTAATAATTGAAGACCCATTCCAAATTCCCTTCACGGACTCAATATTGGAAGAAGTAGCATGGCACGAGATCTACTTCTTTTTGGATGGATTCTCGGGATGCAATCAAATCAATATTGTTGAGAAGGCCAAGCTAAAGACAATGTTCATTGTAGAAAACAGGATATATGCATATAACCGTATGCCTTTCAGTTTATGCAATGCACCCTCACATTCCAAAGAAAAATTTTATACATATTTGAGCAAATGTTGAAAGGCAAATTCAAAGTCTTTTTGGATAACTAGTAGCTATAAGGGAAGAAAGAAGTGCACTTGAAGGCATTAGGGGAAGTGCATGCAGCTTTGAAGAAGGTTCATGAAGGGCTGGTAGGAGGGCACATGTAGCCAGATGCAACCATGAGGAAGGTGCTTCTAGTAGGGCTATGGTGGCCCACACTCTATCACAATGCAAAGGAGTTTGTGACGACGTATGATACATGTCAAATAGCCAACAAGCCGTTGAAACAGGGCTTCATTCTATTAGAATCTTGTCATGCCATCTTCCTATATCATAACATGCCATCTTCCTTAGAATCTTGTCATACATAACAAAAAATTCTAAACAGATGTGCAGGCTTATAAGGCCCAACACTGTTTATTATTTGGGAAGATGATGTTGAAAGAAAACTAATGAACAGTGAAATAATATGGACAATCAAAATAGATGACGGTAGCATGAGAGCTACGTTTGACTTCCTTAAAGTTGCATCTTGACATAGCCAGATAGTCAATCTATTCTTACCAGGTTAAGTTGGTGTACCGACCCCTACAATATAGGAGCCACAACTCAAAATTACATACCCTTAAAATTGGAATGCTAAATTCAACACTAAGAAGAAATGAGCCATGGGTTGGTGCACTATTGTGAATGAAAACAATTATGGAACTGTGAAGTTGGGAGCTCACCCCAATGCAAAATTGTTCATAGTAAGTACTCAGCGTATGATTTTATCAATAAAATAGTCTCTGTTTGAGGAAGGTGCTGAAGGTGGTAAATTGGACTGGTCCATGCCTGTGACAAATTATTGTCAAAAACAATGACAGATGGTAAGGATTCAATTTCAAGCATTCGGGTTGCATGTTGATCATGAAGATCCACAAAATGAAACTATACAACAGATTTGTCGAAATAAAATGTATATACATTTTGTCCTATGCATAGGCATCATAGTTGAGATAATTGAAATCGGCAAAAAATTGGCAAGGCAAAAGAATTGGCAAAAAACCGGCAAAAAAAAATAAAAGAAGAAAATGCAATTTTTCATTGACAAAAAGTTTTTTCATGCATATCACAATGAATTAACATTATGCAAATCAAATATTAATAATGTAAGTGATACAAGCTTAAACTACACATGAAAGTGGCAAAAAATGAGGCAAAATGAAAAAAACAAGTTATTTATGCCATTTCCTCTACCCATGTTGCTATGGCATATTTTTTTGGCAAAAAATCACGATTTTATCGGCAAGGGCAGGAATCAGCAAAAATCAGGAAAAATTGGGATTTTTTGCAGATTTTCTCAACTATGATAGGCATTACGATGCAAAGCATTTGAACTAGACAAAAGTAGTTTCATTTCCATGTACTGGATGGACAATTGATGACCTAGTAAATGGGAGGAATGTAAGATCAAACAGTTCTTATAAAAAGTGTTATATGTTGAAGGAGTAGTGTCCTGTACAGAGTATCACATCTAAGTTGAGTCAAAGGAACAAGGCATAAGACCAAAGGATGCTCACCACTGGATAAGGAGCCCCATGGGAGATTTGACTTGGCCATATAGCATGCCCCTAGAGGAATCGTCTCCCATATGGCAATATTGAAAGGACTATTCATACTCTATCATTCCCTTAGTGCTTAAGCGGGTAAGCACCCATGGTGACATATAATCATCATTAGTGTTAAGCTTAGAGAGAAATAATTGGTATAACACTAATTAAATTTGGAAAACAAATCTCTGTGAGAGAAATGGAACTTATGGAGCTGAGAATAAAAATGATTGAAGAATTCATCCTTGAGATGAATGCATGTCTTGATTGCAGAACCAAAAGAAAGCCTCGATCAAATTTTAATGCTAAATACTCAAATCACTTACTTAAGAGGACATAGTAAAGAAATTCAAGGTCCAACATGAAAACCGTAAGGCCAAATGAATATATTCCAAACTTAAGTAACAAGAATACCAGTGGCAAATGAGATGGACCACTGATATGGTAGGATCTGGGAAGAAGCTTCATAAACGATTGATTATTTCATGGGCTTCATTGAAGGTAAGAAGGTAGACGATATCATCACCCTTTCAGAAAAGACATCATAAAGTTATGAAGATGAATGTTCTTTCCCCCCCTTCATCCACGTTTTCTGCGTCTTAGAAAAGGTTTAAGTTCAAATACTGGAAATAAGTTGAAAGCAATAGGGACTTCAGTTAATGAATGAAAGCCACTGCGACAGGATATCAAAAATGGCAGACCATATATAATTTAGTTCATAAGAAGTTAGAATCATATTAAGAGGACGCAATTACTTCTACCGATTCAAAAATTATGGAAAAAAACAGTCAATTGGTTAACCATTTCACAACATCAAGCAGTTAGCACTGCCTAATGTCAGAAAGATTATTCGCAGAAATTCTCTTTCATTTCTTCAGAATCGTAATAAAGTGCAATATTTGTGGAAGAAATCTTTACTTAAGAAATTATTTTTAAACCCACAAAAAATCAAATGATGAATACAAGCAACAAGGAGCACCAAATGAAGGAGGTGCTTAGCATCAAAAACATTCTTTCTAAATGCTTACAATTGTTGGTTGAACAAAGATACTACAGAAGGCAGTATTTTGTTCTTTTCAAGATTGATCATGAAAGAGAGTACATTTAAACTTTGAGACCTCTTAGGTAATTACAATAGCCATTGAGTAATTTATTGAGGCACTTATTTGATTTGTAATAAGCTCTTGAAATTGACTCTAAACAAAGGTAAAGCAATATTGGAAATCTTATGTGCAAACATTACCTCTAAGATCACTCATAAGAACCTCCCCATGTGGATGAGAATAAGGGAGAGTCGATTACCATTACCTATAAGGCCCCAGAAAGAACTATAGGATGAGTTAAGTCAATATTGTCTTGATGCTAGCTCAGAGTTATAATATTCAATGATACCTATCATTTTGGAGGCATATGGAGAGTGAATTGCTGAAGTCTCTTATGGACACTGCCGCCAACTCCATGACTGGCATGAGAATTGCCGCTCAGTCCATGATATACCCGTTAATACTTCTTGTAGCCATCTATCTGAGCATTTCAATCAGAATAAAGAAAAAATTATGTAGTCATTGCCTATCGGCATGAGAATTGCCATTTAGTTCATGGAAGACTTGTTGATACTTTTTGTAGCTCTCTATTAGGGCATGTGAATTAAATAGAAGAAAAAATACGTCGTTGTTGCCTGTAGGATCTATTAGATATGTGAATAAGAGGAGATGACTGATTAAAGTGTTCTCATGGTATTCTTAAGAATTTCTAATATAACTTCCCCATGAAGCCAACGCTTTTGAGAAATTCAGACATTGGCCTCATTTTGCATAAATACTTTTCAGCACATCTAATCCATTCAAAACTATTGATTTCGTAACTGGACTATTTTTCATTTGTAGATTTCCCAATAACACAGGAAACCTCACTAGCCTAAATGCTAGGCTTTGTCATTTGGAAAATAACTAGTCCATGCTTTTCACTCTATCTGATCATCAATTGCTATACACTTAGACTGCGCCTGACATATGTGAGAATGATCTAGGGGCGATGTCATACAATTTGGTCATTATCAATAAAAGAATTTAACTTAAACAATAAGGAGGATTCACGAATTGTTTATAAATGGAGCAAGCTATGTTGCCAGATGTGCAATGGACGGCGTTTTTCGCACCAGAAAATGGAGTGCGACAGAAACATCCATTGCCAAAGAGTCTTTTGGTGTCTGTGTTTGACTGCAATGTTGACCTTGTGATAGGGTTTATAACATGGTCTATTTTGGGGTATTTTTCATCCAACCAAACATTTTTTACCTCTAATGGGCATATAATTTCTGTGCACCTTCTTTCAAATGGAGCTACAATGGATAGATATGGGGCTTTTGCCCTAGAAAGGATGTGGGTTTAAACCTCAATGAAATTTGCTTCTGTATGTAAATCCGTTTATAATAAGCAACCTTTATTAAGCTACATTTCTCGTCATGTTGCCGTTGCTGTCAACTTTTACGTTTCTCATTTTTTGCCAACATAGGAACAACCTTCTCAAAGATATTAAGGATCATATGATATGATTTGAGTAATTGTACTTCCATATTTGAGGTCCCATAGACCATATTTGGGTCTCACTGACGTAATTAAAATCTTTCATTCATTCATAGGGAGTAAATTCCCATCAAAATCCCAAAGTCATTGTAAGCTGAGAGACCTAAATGAACAATTATCAACATAAGAACTGGTTTGGCTTCACATTCGATTTCCAGTGCAAACGTTTATCCATTTGCATCATGGGCAGAAGTAAATTCAAGACAAACAATAAAAGGGGTTGAGAGATGACAAGGATAAACTCCTGCATTACCTCTCTATACTTAACACACTAGGTTGACAAGAGCAATGACAGAATACTGCTCCTTAGTAACTACTATCATAAAAGTTATGTATTACGAAGGCAAGTCCTAAAACAGAAACCATGGAATAGAGAGCACTACCAATTGCAAACTAACTTGTCTAGTGTTTCATGGTGTAGTGGCAAGGTGGAGCTATTGCCACGATGATAAACTTCAGCTGAAGGGTATACTCTGGCCCTGAAGTAGCCACATTAGTGCGAGACACATCCAAACAAGGTTAGGGGTAAGTTCCGGGGGAATTAGGTAGAACAGAACACCTCAAACAGTGCCAAAATTTCTTCGAAATTAGCTTCCAAATGAAAAGGTGTTCTAAACTTCACGGTGGATTTCTGGTGAACCAAAACAATGCCGAATGGGTGTTAAATTTACATGGCCAAAACTAAACTTTCCAATTCATTGAGCCCATATAGGCTGAATAGGACCATTTTGCAAAATTGTAAAATAAAGCCCACAACAAAGTGGGCAGTGGCAATCAGAAATTGGGTTTCATAAATGGTTTCAAGAAAAGATGTTGGAGATTACTTGGAGAAAAAAGAAAAAGAAAAAAAGGAGCTACTGTACCATGTTTTGGAGGTGAAACGTTCTCTGTATGCGCAGAAACAATAAGAAGCGAGGGAACACATCTTTTGTAAGCAATGCCTGATCTTCTACTGAGGAAAAGCACCTGAACAAACAATGAATGAAGATTTTATGACTGTTATTAACTATAAATAAGTTTAAATGCTGACATAGGTGTAGAGCAGGAACAGAGAAATCCCAGCAATGTGTGACGTTACAATTTTGGGTAACAACTAATTTGCAGATGGAACAAAGTACCTGACAGGGAATGACCGAAGACCATATCTTGTACAATGGAGACTGTTTTTGCAGGGTCGCCATGTTAATTGAGAGGGCAAAAAGTAGTTGAGAGTGTCTAGTAGAGCAGTACTATAATTAGGCTACGAGAAAATGAATGACAGAGCCCAGTCAAATTCGAACCTGATGCCACCACCTTATCCTCTAGCATTTATTTTCCCCTACATAATAAACCAATTAAATTTTGTTAACTCCAAGCCATTTAATTAAAAGTTTTTTTAATTGCAGTTGTCTAGTTATTATCATCCATGTAGTTGTAAGGTCAATTCTTTTGCCTAGATATTATCATCTATGTGGTTGGAAGGTCAATTCTTCTTATGTTTACTCGAACGAGCGCTGATATTTGTAAATATTTGTAAACGATGTTCAATATAAAAAAAAAAATTATATATATATATATATAGTGGTTGAGTTTCTAAAGCAAATATAAGGTTTTACTCCGCATTTCAGCTTAATAGATGTAAACTTAGAATTTTCACTTCCCAGACGGAGCAAGTATTAATGGTACGAAAATTCAAACATCGAAATATGCTATGAGTAGAAACATCCCGAAGAGATGGATAACAACTTCCACAAATATGCTGTAAACTTACAGGGATTTATTCCAAAGGGTTTGAATTAGATGATTGTTTTTTTTAATGAAATTATAAATTTACTGTTCTCTTCTCTATACACATGTATTGCATTCTTAATATCCTATTTTATTAGAGTTATTTTATGGGAATTTTTACATGAATTTTTTTTTGTAAAAGGATAATTTTATTATGACGGTTTTTAAAACTTAAAAGTGTGCGTTGGATTTAAATTATCATTAATCATTATAATTAGGAATCTTATTTTTCACATGAATATTAATATATTTATATTTTATTAATTATTTTTTAATAAGTTGTATTTAAGTTTAAAGGTTATTTTTATTAAATAATTAAAGTATTTAGTTTAATCAAACTATATTTAGCATGTTTTTTTATTATAAATATATTTTTTTTTATTTTTTTTATTTTTTCATCTTCCTTATAGTGTTATGTTTTCACAATGAACTACTTTCATTTTTTTTTTTAAGTTTTATGTTTCCACAATCAACTTCTTGATGTCATTTTTTAAAAAAATAAAATCTCATTTGGCTAGTTACCTTATAAAATTTGAATTAGACATCATTTATTTTTTTTAAATAAAATCTCATTTGGTTAGTTACCTTATTTGAATTAGACATTGGGCTCTTTTAGGGGAGACCCAAGTTCAATTCAGGGAAGGGCGGCCTTTGATGTGCCTTTGCTTTTCAACTTCTTAAAAAAATGAACACTTGATTTACTAAATTCTTTGTTACTTAATTTCCTTTTTTATGTTACTTGATTTCCTTTTTTAGATATGCTCACATTTCAAAGAGATTGTTTTCAAATGAATATCAATAATTTTATTATTTTTTATTTAATCCCCACATCCTTTTTTGTTGATAACATTAATGATAATTTTTGAATCTCTCAATTGAAATATATTTTCATCTTTTTTTTTGTTGCAATTTAAATCCTTGTAAGAAGTGTCCTAGCCTCTACATAGTGGTTAGTTGAAGTTCTATACGATTATGTGGAATTGAGGAGAATTTTGCTTTCGTTATTAAAAAAAATACCACCTCCACTACCTTTTTATTTTACCATAGATCGAAGTAGATCCTTTGTTCTAATGTCATTATTGTAATTGACTCTTTCATATATGTTCAAATCTTGTAACCAAGTTGTTACCACCTCTTTTTCTACGGTTGAAACTTCTTATGATAAGCACCATACTTATAAAAATTTTGCAAGGGAGGCAATAATATGGTTTCAAACGTGGGCATGATTTTGAGATTTTTCTTTTTTAATTATTATTCCTTTCAAGCCATAAATTCCAACAAATAATGATAGGACCAATCCTTCATAAAATAAATTATGCCTTAGCTTTGAAATAATTAATCTAACATTTCATCAACTCTTTAAATGTTGATGGAGCTATCGAATATATTTTCATATTCTTAAAAAAATAACCTTACATGGTGTGAGCTAAGAGACAATAAAGGTCTCGGTGATCCAATATTTTTAATCCTTCTCACATAAGGCACGTCTAAAAAGTTCATAATATCTTCTTCTTTCTAGGCTTCCTCTTATAAGAATCTTATTTTGAACTCCTGATCAAAGGAATGTTGAGGCCTTAAGGAAAGCTTCTAGTGACCAAATATTCTCCAAAGAAAATATTTGGGAGTAGGAATTTTTTATTGCTCTAAATCCTCACATCCCAACTTGAGTGAGTACTCACCATCTTTTGGTAGATTCTAAACCAACTCACCCTTTCATGTAAAAATCTATAGATAAAACTATATAATCATCTTTTGAAGTTCATTTGTAATTTGTTTGATTTTCTCTCCTCAGGGTTATGCGTAAGGGGTGAGCCCCAAAATGTATTTATAAAAATTTGGCAAATCGGTTTCAAAATCTAGGCAAATAGTGTCGAAGCACATGTAGAAGGTTCACTATTATTAGGGGCAATGTTGGAAATTTAAACTTAAAATGGTCAAATTATTATAAAATTGGGGCGAATTGACCGAAAACAAAATTGCACCCAAAAATTTTTGGCTAATGGACCCTGCTCAAGGATCCCAAATATTAGCCAATTCCAAATTTTGAAAATTCTAATTTTAACCAATTTTGCAAAAATAACCACTATGCATAACCATGTCTCTCCTTCAACAAGGTTCCTAATAGAAATCCATGATTTGGAGTTGTTTCTCATATTAATATAATCTTTGCCCTTTGGACCTTTACAATCTAGGTACGTTTGAGGCGAGGCTTGCCATTTTGAGTCAAAGATAAGAGGATAAGGCTTCAGCCAAACATCAAACAAAAAATTTGCATAATTTCCCTCATTGACTAACCATTTAATATGTTTCTTGATCAATTGTAAACTATCTAATATGAAGTTATATATTGAAAATCCTTTGGGTAGGGTTCTTTTCCTAAATTATTTCATTGCATCAAGAGAACCTATATATTATTGAAGTAATATTTGTGCCCAATTGTTTTCTTGATATCTATATAATCTCCACCCAAGATTTGTCCCATAAGTTCAAACTCATAATTTTGCAATTCTACAAGTCTGCTCCTCCAATATACTTTCTTTTGCAAACCCTATCCCACTTACAAAGAGGAAACCTAAATTTTTACTCACATCCTTTCAAAAGAAAATCCCTTTTGTAACAACTCTTAACTGTCACTTCACATCTACTAATTTTTTTTTATTTTTATCTAAGTTCATCTATGTCCACCTTGTGATAAGATAAAGTTATAATAATGATCTAAGACAAGATTTCCCCAACAAGAAGTAAGTAATCCAAATCGTAATAGATTAATCAAATAGAAGTACCAACTTCTATAATTCACTTTGAGCCAATTGCAAATAGGAGCACCAACCCATATATCCCCATCTTACCATCCTATAATGTTAGATGATTATTAACATACAATGGCTACGTCTCCTTCATACATTTACCACATGGTAAGGGACATTATATTGGTTTAATCAACCATATAGGAGAACAATTCCTTACCAAAGGAATACCTTTCTCCATTTCTCCATACTACCAATAAAGGCTAGTATCTTAGGAGAATCCATTAATCTATTGCTCATTATGGAAACTTACATACAATTTGGGTCAATCCTCTTAAGTGTTATTATAAGAATCTCTCATCATCAAGGTGTTGGAAGTTTTGGTGGTGGTGGATTTTACTCCATATGTATTGAGTCTTTAGTTTGCTTCCGTTGAAGTATAGGTTACTCATAAATTTTCCTCTACACTACTATACTCAAAAGAAATGGTTCTTATGATCAACCAAATATCACCATACATACATTGCTATAACTTGAAATAAACAATCATACAAATAATATTTATTTACTATAAGAACATTCACATTTATTTACGATTGTTAACGAGCTTTACACAAGATACTTTCAATTGATCATATTTTCAAAATCATACATTGTCTACCATATGGTTGAGCTAATTACATCCTTTAGAAGACTTCCTTACAATATATGAAAGCAAGAAGAGAAATACATCAAATACTACAAGTATGACTCAATATTTTTTGTCTTTAAAAATTACAATGAGAACATCTCAAAACATGCTCATGTTGGGAATACAAAGGACTGATTGTTTCTCCGTGGATGTAAGGTACACTACTCGAACCATGTATATCTTGTGTCTCTTATATTTTTGTGATTGCTTATTATTTATTGCACTACTTAACTATAGTTTGAACTATTTCTCCATTTATGTTGTTATTATTTGTTTTTCTTTCATAGGCTGTGTATTATCTGTACATGGTAAATTCTCAACAATTGATATCAGAGCGATCTTGTTGGGAAAGGGTACTCATAGGAGAGTTTTCTGTTCGAATGGGAGAAATGGGAGAAAGTTCGAAGTTTACCAGACAAAAATTTGGTATGTGGAAAACCAAAGTGGAGGATTATCTGTATTAGAATGATACTTTGTACTTGGCTCTAAAAAGGAAGACTGATGGTAAACCTAGGCTAATGGATGATGAGGAATGAGATCTATTAGATAGGAGGGCACTGGGGGTGATCCGGTTGAGCCTAGCTAATTTTATTTCATACAGCATCGGGAATGAAAAGACCACCAAAGGAGCCATGGATACACTAGCTAAGTTGTATGAAAAACCCTTAGCTTCAAATAAAATTTTCTTGATTAGAAAGTTTTTTACTATGAAGTTGCAAGAGGGTGGATCTATCCAAGAACACCTTAATGAGTTTTATGTTATTATGGGTTCTTTAAAATCTATAGGGCTTGATTTTGATTATGAGGTTATGGCTTTAGGGTTTCTTTGTTCACTACCAGACTCGTGGGATAGCGTTGTAATGGTAGTGAGTAATTTTATGCCTGGATCTAGAAATTTGGTGTTTGATGATGTGGTTAACACAATTATCAATGAGGATATGAGGATAAAAACCTCAGGGGAGGCTTCATCATATGGAGTCGCACTATCTATAGAAATCAGAGGTAGAAACAAAGAAAGAGGAAAAGGCCAAACTAGAGGGAAAAACCAATACAGAGGAAAATTGAAGGGTATATCTAAAAGCAAAGACAAAAGCAAGATTGATTGCTGGCATTGTGGGAAGAGTGGACACTTCAAGAGGAAGTGCAAATATAGAAAGAAGAATGAGGATAGTAATGGGAATGATGCTCAAGAGGTAAACATTGTAGGTGCAATTTATCAGGATGCCCTAATTCTTGCAGCAACTTACACGAGTGAGTATTGGGTTACAGAATTTGGAGCTTCTTATCATATCATTTCTCATAGGGAGTACTTTGCTGATTATACTCCAGGTCATTATGGAAATGTTTTGTTGGGCAATAATTGTCCATGTGAGATTGTGGGTATTGGCACGGTGAATGTAAAGTTGCCAAATGGAAATACTTAGATGTTTAACAATGTTAGGCACATTCCTGATCTGAAGAGGAACCTGATTTTAGCCAGTGCACTTGATTTGGAGGGATACAAAACTAATTTCAAAATTCGACAATGGAGAGTGACAAAGGGTTCAATGGTGATTGCAAAAGGTAAGTTGACTGGAACTTTGTATTGACTGCATAACTCATCTTATTGTACATTGAACTATGTTGCTTAGGATGATGTAAAAACATGGCATTTGCGATTGGGTCATATGAGTGAGAAAGGGATGAAAACCCTTCACTCCAAAAAACTGTTGCCATAACTCAAGGAGTTTGATTTGGGTTTCTGTGAAGGTTTTGTATATGGAATATAGAAAAGGGTAAGATTTCTTAAATTTGGTCCAGAAAGAAATAAAGAGAAATTAGATTTAGTTCATTCGAATGTGTGGGGTCCCTCACCGGTACTTTCTCTTGAGGGCTACTATTATTATGTTACCTTCATTGATGATTTTAGCAGGAAGACATGGATCTACACAATCAGACATAAATCTGATGATTTTGACACTTTTTGAAAGTGGAGAGCATTAGTGGAGATTGAGGCATGTAAGAAAGTAAAGTGCCTTAAATCTGACAATGGTGGTGAATATTGCAGCAAGGAGTTTGAGGACTAGTGCACAAAGGAAGGAATTAGGAGAATAAAGAATACTCCTAGGACACCATAGGAGAATGGAGTCTTGAAGAGGATGAACAAAAATATAATGGAGCATGCCAGAGCTATGAGATTGCATGCAGGGTTGCCATTGTTTTTTTGGGCTAGTGTAGTTAATACAATAGTTTATTTAATAAACAAAGGACCTTGTACTGCATTCCAGAGGAGACTTGGAAAGGTAAACCTATAAACTACTCTTTCCTTAGAGTATTTGGTTGTGAGGCTTTTACCCACATAGATAAAGAAAATAGGAGTAAGCTTGATGCAAAGTCTATAAAGTGCTATTTTCTTGGTTATGGTGTGGATGAGATGGGATATAGGCTATGGGATAATGTTGGCCAAAAAGTTATCAGGATTAGGGATGTGATTTTCAATGAGGATAAGTTGTACAAGGATAGGCACATACAGGTTGAAGAGGATGCACCTGATTTTGTTGACTTGGATGCAATCCCAAAGCATAATGTAAAAATATAGCCTCTTGTTCATATTGATGAACATGGTTCTCATGAGGAAGAGCAAGGTCAACAGGAAATTGTTGTTACTCCACCATCATCCCCACATAAAGTAAGGAGATCTACAAGGGTAAGACATGCACCTGATAGGTATTCTCCTGATTTACATTATGTACTGTACACTGATGTCGCTGAACCAGAATGCTTTCATGAGGTGTTGAAAGTGGATGCTAGGATTAAGTGGGAGAATGCTATGAAGGATGAGATGGACTCATTGACTCAAAATCAAACTTGGAATTTGGTTGAGCTTCCCAAGGGAAAAAAGGTATTGCATTGTAAATGGGTGTACAGGGTGAAGGACGAAGTTTGTGATGAGGATTGATGTTTGATCTTTCATATGACCCCTCTAGTAGTTCCTAGCTAGGTTTGCATAGTTTATTTCTTGCAAATTAATAATTGTAAGTGAGTCTCCTTCTCACATGCACTTGTGGGCACTAGTTATCTTCTAGTTGTCATTTAGAGTGTTAGTTAGTAAGTGTGAACTCAAAGTAGGAAGTGTGTACTTCAAGATAGCTAAAATGGATCTTATAGTTAGCATTATTCCTTTTCTCTTAACTTAGAAGTTACGTGCATTCTCCCTTGCACTTTTGTAGCTTATGGTTAAGCATATTGGATCAAATCCATGATTTGATGGGTTTGGTTATGTATTTTGGGCCATTAGTGCCTATAAATTGAATTGTAAATAATAGAACACTTAGTTGGATTTTCAATCCTTTTCATTGGTATCAGAGCCTAGTTCATGTTTGCACTAGGGCTTGTGAGGTGAGAGGATAGGAGATAATTTTGTTATGAGAAATTCTTTCTCATTGAGGACTCGGTTTAAGCTCAAGGGGAGCTTGAAAACCATTCGGAGAAGGAAGTTCCTTCGACGACAAACTCCTCGTTCCAACTTTTTGCTTATGCTCAAGAGGTATAGGAAAAGTTTGCCTCAGAGTTCTTCCTATTGTGATCCTTGGAAGGGATTGGATCGTAGCTACGGTCCAATTAGGATTAGGGAGCCATTTAACCCTATTGCCCCCCCCATTTTCGAGTCTCGAAGAGCTCCAGGAGGTCATCAAAACTAGGTCGTGTGTCGACTTAGGTCTGGTTGCCTTTCAAACGCTGGTCGTGTGTCGACTGGATCTTGAAAGGAGAGCTACCGAAGGGATCCGGTTGCTCGTATTTTTACAAGTTTAAGTTTTTCAATGCTTTGGAATTAACCCTCCTGGTTAATTTTTCAAAATTTTCTAGTTGTGTATTAGAAAAACATAAATTTTAAATTAATATATTATTTCCTTAAAATATATTAATTTAAATTTCTATTGTAAAAAAAAAAAAATTGAAATTTTTTTTTTTAGCAGCCTAAGGCTTCTGCCTTTTCGGCTACCGCGCCAGCACCGAGGGTGCGTGGTCGGCAGCCGTGGGCTGGTCGAGCGCGTCAGACAAGCCTGACGCACTCGGCTCGTCGCTCGTGACTCGACAACTCGACATTCTTGTCGAGGCGTCAGTCCTCGGGCAGACGCTGTCGTCAACGAGCACTGCAACGTAGGCCAGCGGGCAGCACCGCCTGATGTCGAGCCGGTGGCAGACTGCACTGCCCGTCGACCTAACAACCTGACATCTTGTCGAGCATTGGCACCGGTGCAGACAACCCACCATCGCAGGCGCTCGACAGTATTGTCGAGCGACTACGAGGCTTTGTTGCTCGTGACGCAGATGTCCGACAAGACTGTCAAGCGATTGCAGAGGGCTCGTCGCTCGTAGAGCCACCATAGCAGCCTCGACAGTGCTGTCGGGCATCTGTAGGGCCTACGATCGACAACGCCAGGGCCTGCGGCAGTCTGGCTAAGGGTGGCTGCGGCTGTCTAGCTACGGGCTTGGAACCATTCAGGCCAAGCTCACGGGAGTTTGTGCATGGAAATTTGTGCATGCAAATTTGTGGCACAAAAATTTGTGCCAACTGAACTTATTCTACATTATAACTATAATTTGTTATTGGTTCATTTGCTCGAGAAGCGTGCAACAGGAGTTTTGTGCCAAACTTGAGAGTGAAGTCTGCCTCGGGAAGTGTGCCACAGTAGTAGCAGAATTTCATGCAACTGAAATTAAGTTGGAGTGCAGTGTAAGTCATCTTCAAGGGTAATTTATTGTAATTTTTAATTTTTACTATTCTAAAGGTTGCATGTTAAATTTTGTTTTTATTAATTTAATTTTTAATAACTTGATTAAATTCATTAATCTTTGATTAATTGAAATTTAATTTTTAATTAAGTTATTTTTAAATTAATAAATTCTAAATTGCACCTTAGGTTAGTTTAAAATTTCAAAATTTTGAGCCTTAGGAGTAAATTTTCAAATTCAGAGGCACTCCATTGTAACAAGGAAAATTTTCATTTTCTTTCCTTGATTTAGTGCTTTCTCATTTTTTTACTCCTGGCTTATACCCGGTTGCATATGGCTTCTGACTTGGCTGCCCAAGTGGCAGAACTTGCCCATGTTGTAAATGCTTTAGCAGATAAAGCTAATGATACTACCATGGCAGATGTTCTTGTTAACCTTGCAATGAAGGTAAATGACATTTCTGTGCATCATGCTTCCACTTCTGCTCATGATTCTCGTCTAAGAGTTCGTTGTGAAGTTCCATTTTATGATGGATCCAGGAACCCTGATGTCTTGAATAGTTGGATTCTTGACATGAGTTCTTGGTTTTCTTACTCTCAACTTTCAGATGAAGATGTGGTTCCTTATGCTAAGCTAAAACTTTCTGGTTTAGCTAAAGTACTTGTTGAACGAAAAAGAGGTCATGATGAACTCACCTCATGGGATGAGCTTGTAGATTGTCTTAAGACCAATTTTTATCCTTCCAATTATTCTAAGGAATTGGTCATTAAATGGTTTCATTTTCGACAAGGTACTAATATGTCTGTACAGGAATATATTTTTCAGTTCAACAAGTTCAGGATACTTGTGAATGTGGAGGATGATGTTCCAGCTTTGATTATCAAATTTCAAAGTGGCTTGTTAGAGCACTTGTACAGAGAAATTATGTTTGTTTCTATGGAAACTTTGGATTCAGTTTTCAACCAGGCGCAACTTGCGGAGGACAAGTTCAAAGCGCACTCGCAGGCATTCCGCACACCTGCTCCTCAAGTGGTTGCAAACTCATCAAAAGGGAATAATTCTTTCTCACAAAAGAAGAATTTTGCTCAAAAGAAGAATGTTTCTTCTCCATCTCCTTCTTCTCCTTCCCCTTCCGCTTCTACTCCTTCTTCTTCTTCTTCTAAACCTTCTTCTTCTTCTTCTTCTAAAAAGTTTTGTAACTATTGTAAGAAGAAAGGTCATGAAAAAGCTGATTGTTTTAAGCTTAAAAAGAAGAGTTTAGTCATTACTACTCAAGAGGAGGATGCTCCCAAAGGTCCCCTTGAGTCTGTAGGAGAGAGTAGAGTATACACGGAATTACGAGGTAAGCTCAATGAAGTTACCTTGGTAAATGTAAGTTCATCAGAGGGCGCTCGTGATGCTTTGTTCATCACTCGAGCTCATTTGCTTCATAATTTTGCAACAGATTGTATAGTGGATAATGGCTCGCAGAAAAATCTAATTGCGAGGTCCATTGTCGAGCGTTTGAAGTTACCTATGGAGCCTCATCCTCAACCTTATTCTTTGGGTTGGAAGGATAGTGGAAGAGGCTCAGAAATCACTCACACTTGCACATTAAAATTTGCACTTGGCCCACATTTCATAGATCAAGTCACTTGTGATGTGACTCCTATGGATTGTTGTGGGATTTTGCTTGGACAACCTTTTCGGTATGATAGGAGAGCTGTTTATGATGCTTTCAAAAGAACCTACACACTTCAAAAATATGGTAAGGTCTTTCTCATTAAAAGCACCAACACTCCTAACATCATTCTAAGTTCCAAGCAAACAAAAAGAGTAATTAAAAAAGGTGGTGATGTTGCTCTAATTTTCATTCGCTCTCAAAACACTTCTACATCCACATCCATTCCAAAGCAACACTCTTCAATGGATAAAATATTGCAAAGTTATTCACACATATTTCAGGAGCCAAAGTCTCTTCCTCCAATTCGCACAATTAATCACAACATTGAAATAATTCCTGGTTCTTCCCTTCCTAATGCTCCCATGTATAGACAATCTATTTTGCAAAATGAAGAAATAAAAAGGCAAATAGAAGATTTGTTGTCTAAGGGTTTCATTAAGGAAAGTACTTCTGCTTGTGCCTCACCTATTTTGTTGGTTCTTAAAAAAGATGGCACTTGGAGATTGTGCATTGATTTTCGTGCTTTGAACAAAATTTTTGTAAAGAATAGATATCCATTACCACGCATTGATGATTTATTAGATCAGCTTCAAGGAGCTAAGTTCTTTTCAAAAATAGATCTCAAAAGTGGATATCATCAAGTGCGTATCCAAGCTGAGGATACATGGAAGACAACTTTTAAGACGAAGATGGGCCTCTTTGAATGGTTGGTCATGCCTTTTGGTCTTACTAATGCTCCTGCAACCTTCATGAGGTTGATGAATGATGTATTTCGTGATGTACTTGACAAATTTGTAATAATATATCTTGATGATATATTGATTTTCTCAAAAACTTGGGAGGAACACCTTAGGCATATCCAACAAACCCTTGATCTTCTTGCGAAGAATCAATTATATGCCAATTCTTCCAAGTGTTCTTTTGGCAATACTTCAGTTTCTTACCTTGGCTATGTGATTAGTGAAAGTGGAATTCAGGTAGATCCCATAAAAGTTGATGTTTTACTTAAGTGGTCCCCTCCTACAACTCTCACTGAGTTAAGGAGTTTTCTAGGACTTGCAAATTTTTATCGCAAGTTCATTCCTCAATATTCCACCCTTGCAGCTCCATTGCATTATCTCACTAAGTCCAAAATTCCATTTCATTGGGAGAAAAGCCAAGAAGTTGCCTTTGAGAAACTCAAAAAGAAACTTTGTACAACACCTGTGTTAACTTTACCCGACCTCTCTCAACCTTTTGAGATTGAAACGGATGCCTCTAAAGTTGCCTTAGGAGTTGTGCTCAAACAGAATGGTCATCCAGTTGCTTATCATTCGGAAACTTTTTCTCGTTGCTAAGTTGAACTATTCTACATATGACAAGGAGTTGTATGCATTAGTTCAAGCTATTAAGTATTGGAGACATTATATTTTGGGAAAATATACAGTAGTACACACTGATCATATGCCTCTCAAGTTTTTACAATCTCAAAGTAAAATTGAAGAATCAAGACATATGAAGTGGGCCTCTTACCTCCAACAATTTCACTTGGTGATCAAGTACAAAAAGGGGAAGAGTAATACTGTTGCTGATTGTTTGAGTAGGCCTCCAGCCGCTCTTGCCTTAATAGTTATGTCCACTTCACACTTGGGATTTCAGACTTGGCCTAATCGGTATTCACAGGATCCTGATTTTGGGAAAATATTTGAGCAAGTGAGTAAGCCTTCTTCTTCCAATTTGCGTCCTTTCCAAGATTTCTACATCAAAGAAGGACTTCTTTACAAATTGGACAAGGTTTGTGTTCCTTGTGAGCCTAGAGTGTCACTTCTTAAGGAAGCTCATTCTACACTTTATGGTGGTCACTTTGGGAAGCATAAAACACTTCATCATTTGCAAAGATTTTTCTATTGGCCTAAAATGCGGAGGGATGTGTTGAGATTTCTCAAACAGTGTGCAGTTTGTTGTCGCTCAAAACCAGCTAACAGGAAGTTTGGCTTAGGCATGCCTTTGCCCATTCCTTCCCGTCCTTGGGAAAGCATTTCCATGGATTTGGTTAGTGGTTTTCCTATGACAGTGCGCCAACATGATTGTGTGTTCGTGGTGGTTGACAGATTCAATAAAATGGCTAAGTTTATTCCATGCCGCAAGACAAGTTCTGCATCAGACTTAGCCCAATTTTTCTTTGACAGCATTTGGCGTTCCTTTGGTCTACCTACCAGCATTATCTCGGATCGTGATTCACGCTTTGTGGGTCACTTTTGGCATTCTTTGTGGAAAATTTTGGGAGTTTCCCTTAACTTTTCCATCGCCTATCATCCGCAATCCGATGGGCAGACTGAAGTGGTAAACCGTACCCTTGTGCAAAGTTTACGAATCTATCATCACGCTTCACCAACAAAGTGGGACTTGAGTCTCACTCATATTGAACATGCCTACAATAGGGCCCTACATTCTTCTACAGGTCATTCACCCTTTGAGGTTTGTATGGGATTTCAGCCCTTGGCACCTTATGAGTTACCTTTGTCTTTGCCTTCTCCTGTCACTTCACATCTTCAGAAGGAGCAAGACAAGGCACACTCATTTGTTCAGCATTTGCACAATCTGCAATCAAAGGTGGTTGAGATTTTGCAAAAGACACAGCAGTAGCAGAAAAAGGCCATGGATCGACATCGAATTCCTCATCCATTTCAGGTTGGTGACAAAGTTTGGTTGCATCTTGACAAGCGACGTTTTTCTGATAAGACTCATAGTAAAATCAAACCGATTCGCTATGGGCCTTATACTATTCTTCAACAGGTGTCCGAGAATGCTTTCCGCCTTGATCTTCCCGCACACTTGGGAATTCATGACGTCGTCAATGTAGATCTTTTGAAGTTGTATTTTGACTCTACATTGGAGACAACACCAGCTATCAGTCATCCTGTGGACGTGGTTCCTGATTCTCAGTTACCATTGGATTCTGATCAGATCTATGACACAAAGATTCGACAGACTCGCCAGGGGTCTACCACCTCATATCTTGTGGCTCGACGAGGACAGCTGCCGCATCAGGCTCGTTGGATTTCTTTTCATCAGATGTCCCGTGACTTTCCTACTCTTCGAAAGCATTGGAGTCCAATGCTTCTATTGTGGGGAGGCATGATGAGGATTGATGTTTGATCTTTCATATGACCCCTCTAGTAGTTCCTAGCTAGGTTTGCATAGTTTATTTCTTGCAAATTAATAATTGTAAGTGAGTCTCCTTCTCACATGCACTTGTGGGCACTAGTTATCTTCTAGTTGTCATTTAGAGTGTTAGTTAGTAAGTGTGAACTCAAAGTAGGAAGTGTGTACTTCAAGATAGCTAAAATGGATCTTCTAGTTAGCATTATTCCTTTTCTCTTAACTTAGAAGTTACGTGCATTCTCCCTTGCACTTTTGTAGCTTATGGTTAAGCATATTGGATCAAATCCATGATTTGATGGGTTTGGTTATGTATTTTGGGCCATTAGTGCCTATAAATTGAATTGTAAATAATAGAACACTTAGTTGGATTTTCAATCCTTTTCAAAGTTTATGGCAAGAGATACAAAGCAAGACTTGTTGTGAAAGGATTTGCACAGAGAAAAAGTATTGACTATAATCACATTTTCTCACCTATAGTAAAAATGACTTCAATTCAAACTATTTTGAGTTTAGTTGCAATAGAATATCTTCAGCTTGAATATTTAGATGTGAAGACAACATTCCTTCATGGGGATTTAGATGAGGAGATATACATGCACCAACCGGCGGGGTTTGATTACAAAGGCAAGAAGAGTCTTATGTGTAAATTGAAAAAGAGCTTGTACGGTTTGAAGCAAGCTCCAAGGTAATGGTATCTCAAGTTTGATGGTTTCATGAGTGAGCATGATTTTACTAGGAGCCAAAGTGACCATTGTGTTTATTTTTGGGCTACAGGAAATGGTATCTTCATTATTATCTTATTATATGTTTATGATATGCTTGTGGTAGGATCCAATATGCTGGATATTAATAAATTGAAAAGGGAGTTGGCAAGTAAATTTGCCATGAAGGATTTGGGGGAAGCCAAACAAATCCTTGGCATGAGAATCACTAGAGACAAGAAGGAGAAAACACTGAAGTTGTCTCAGGAGTATTATGTGGAAAATTTTCTTAAGAGGTTCAGTATGCATGATGCAAAACCGATAGCCCAATCTCTTGCAAAGCACTTTAAGCTCTCAAAGAAGCTATATTCCAATACAAAGGAGGAGGAAGAGTACATGAATATGGTACCCTATGCTTTAGTAGTTAGGAGTTTGATGTATGCTATGGTGTGTACAAGACCAAACATTACCCAAGCGATGATAGTTGTGAGCCGATATATGAGTAATCCAGGTAAATCTCACTGGCAAGCAATAAAATGGATACTCAGGTATTTGAAAGGGACTTCAAAATTCTGTTTGAATTTTGGAGATTCCAAAGTTGAGTTACAGGGCTATGTGGATTCAGATATGGTAGGTGATTTGGATGGTGGGAGGAGCACTACTAGGTATGTATTCACATTTGGAGGTACAACAATGAGTTGGATATCCAAGCTACAACGTGTTGTAGCTCTTTCTACTATGGAGGCTAAGTATGTAGCCATCACGAAATGTGCCAAAGAGTTCATATGGCTTCAAATGTTGATTGAGGAGTTGGATCAGGAGCAAGGAGATGGGACACTTTGGAGTGATAGCCAAAGTGCCATTCATTTAGCTAAGAACTTTGCTTTTCACTCACGGACAAAGCACATTCAATTGAGGTATCACTTCATTTGATCAGCAATAGATCATGGTTTGGTAAGGTTGGGTAAGATTCACACTTTCCAATTTTTTTTTGATATGCTTACAAAGGTTGTAACCATGGAGAAGTTGAGCTTTTGCTCTACTTCTGTTGGCCTTAAGGAGTAAGGTCATGTTATGATAAACTTTCAGTCCTAGGATGCAGGGATGTTGCATCAATCTTGTATCCAAGTGGAAGATTGTTAGGTAATGGAGTCAAATTGATAAGAAAGGAATTAATTACCATTAAATATTATTGGCGGAGTTCCAAGGGGCAACATTAAATATTTAATTACCATTAAATATTGTTGATGGAGAAATTTAACCATATTTCTTGGTGAAAACACTTGTCAAAAGAACTTTATAAGTGTATGGGTGGTTACAACTCATGGTTTTTTGACCCATTGTATTTTGAAACCACTATGTGGTTTCGGGTAGAGGAAAAGCCATGAATCTCTATATATTTTGTACTGTAAATACTGCCTCTATGGTGGAATGCTCTTTTCTGGTTTGGAGGAAGAGAGGGGAGAAGACATTGTACAAGTGGAGAAGATTGTTGTATTGTTGCTAATACAAAGGACTGATTATTTTTCCGTGGATGTAGGGTACACTGCCCAAACCACGTATATCTTGTGTCTCTTACATTTGTGTGATTGCTTATTGTTTATTGCACTACTTAACTAGGGTTTGAACTATTTATCCATTTTTGTTGTTATTATTTATTTTTCTTTCATAAGCTGTGTATTGTCTGTACATGGTAAATTCCCAACAACTTATACAAAATGACCAACAGTAAAATCATCTTCAATGCTTGACTAGTTCTCCTCTGGCTTTCTTGCATCTTCATGATGTGAGAGATATGATTTTGTAAGGGATCAGGACAACTTGAATGCAAAGTATGCCAATGCAGCACAAGCAAATTATGCCTTTCATATTTAAATGCATACATGCATCATTAACTTTGCTAGTTGCATTTCACATGTTAATGAACATCCTTAGCATTATATCAACCATCATGCAAAGTAAGGTTTATTGCACAATCCATATCATCATATGTTTGGTTTATCTCCAAACAAAGGAAGAGTCCCATACCCCTTCCCAAGGAAAAGATACCAATCCTTTCCTTCAATACTAAAATTTTACCATACTTATGATGATAAACAAAACATATAACTTCATAAAATTTGAATTGAAATATATTTCTTTAATCAAAATATTCAAACTATATAAATTTAAAGCTTACAAGAGAGCTAGAATGATCACTTAACAATTTTCAAAGCATAAATGTTAAAATTTCACTTTCATTTGGATACTATATATAAAAAACAACTTATGCAATACTATTTGATTATTCAAAGCAAACCCAATAATGGTTCCAACACAAGGTATATGACTTACCTAAGTTAACCCTTATACCAATACATGGTGAAATATTCTCTATATAGAAATCACTCTACATTCTAAAAGACATGGGAAATTACTAAATTCTATAAACTTATATTAAGTTCTCATACCTTTAGTACATCATAGATCATCATCTATGATTAAACTTTATAGTAGGGAAAACTAATGCATTATCACTTCAAATGTATTGACCCTAAGCCCATTGAGAGTGGAATTTAGCTAGGCGACGACGAACCAAGCATGATTGGAAGCACATGCTAATAGTGTAATGATTACATGCGTGGGCATTAAGGAAATACTGACATAAATTATGTGACAACTTGGACAGGATAAACATTATCAGGAAAACATCGTCTCACAGTGACGATAATCAACTATGCCACATATTCATAAATCTTTTTATGAACACCCGAGAAAAATTCTTAGGCCGGCAAGCAAGAAAAGAAATGATCATTATCAAACACACTCTAACCGACATCATTACAGGTGTCAAAATGAAATGCACCAAACTGTAACATCACCAAGTTTCTGAGGATGATTTACTCACAACCCGGAGCTTGAAAACACACTCTGCGTTCTGGCTTACACTAGGCTCTAAAAACATTTTGGAGACATGCAATAGCGATGAGCCGATTACTCGACTTATGCCCAACACTCTAACGGTAGACTCGCAATCGAATCAAGGTGACACACAACATCAAGCATGGACTCTCTGACAGAACATGAACAAGAATACCTCACGAATTTTTGTGCGACAGGGAGACAATTTTTGAGGTCTGTTAGTTTCGTCCATGTCCCAACAATAAATATCAAACTATATAAGAAGACATCGAATGCAAAAATAAAACCAAGCTCCACAATACAACTAAGAAAAATACAATTATCAGAGTGGACCAAATTACTAGGCATGGCCTCTACTATAACGTCAGTCGTAACACAGTTATCATGGTTTCTACAGTGACAACACAACCAACATGGTTTCTACCATATGCGTAGATGATTAAGGTAGTGGATTTGGTTATAAATGTATCAATAATTCCATACATGACCTTTCTAAAAGAAAAGCACACTTTGCCTTTCAATTCTAAATAAAGACATAGATGTAAAACACGCTTAGAGTCTGACACATCAATGTGTGTTCCCCTTGCATTGGTTTTACTTTTGTATAGACATTAATATAAGTAACCCCTTAGTAAGGCCCATATTTGTATTCAGAGAAATGAAAAAGAATAGGGTCTTAGCCTATTACAAAGAAGCATGACTTACTAAAACTACTATAATGTATTAAGTCACACCAAACACATTAATCATATTATTTCAGCAAAGAAGAAACACACGGAGTGCAAGTAATAAGAGACAAGTGGAAACTCTCACACCTGGGAATTTCGCAAAGCCACAAAACCAATGTGCTTGAAGGTCTTTCTCCCATTCTAGCCTTCCTCTAAACTTCACAAGACATAGCATGCCCCTTTTTCTCAACCCCCATGGCTATTTATAACACTTTCTTTTCCCGACAAGAAGATGCTCTACATTATTTTATTACTTTTCTTTCTTTTCCCTTCACATGCAAGTTTCTTCAGGATATAATATTTTAATACAAAAGGGATTCCCTAGAGATAAGGTATAGGCTGGTTATATGTCCTATGTCCCCCACCCTAAGGGCACTAATACTATTGAGAGCATGGGTGATAAGATTTGGAACTATTAAAGATAAGAGGAGAGTCTCATCCCTTAGTACAACCATCCCAAAGTTGCCATGTGTAGGAAAGATGTAATATTTAATTTATAAGGTAGTCTTTTCATATTTTGGTCCAATAAAATTTGGACAAGTTCATAAAAGACAAACCACCTAATTTCTTTTCAAAAATAGGGTAAACCAAAATAAATAAGCATGTTCAAAACAATTAATCTCTACTCTAGAGAATGCTTAAGTTGTATGCATAAAAACATATATTTCAAAAATATTAAAATGTCAATCATTAATAAATATGCATTTCCAAGGTAGAATTCCTTTATGCAAATTAATTATGCAACCAACTATATTTCACACAAATGGCATACAAGCACTCGATGCATATGCTCATTGTTTCCCATCACCATTTTTCCTTTGAGTGGCGGGAATTTTAGAGTAATTCCTCAGGTAACACCGCCATCAAGGAGGTAACTAGTGATGATAGAAACAAGAGCTTTACCTGATGAGTTGTCTTTGTCATCATTTCCCTTCTCATATCTTGGTGGTCAATCTTCCACTTAAGAGAATACCTATTCCTGCAATCAATCAATGCACGCAACATCATTTTATTTTGATAGAAACCAATATAATGCAAATACATCAAGTATTACAAACCAACTATCATAATACAAATAGCATATTAATAAAGTTCCTCCAAGGTGGGTCGTGACATACTCCCCCCTTAGAATAAACACAGTCCTCTATGTTTTCCTACAATATTACATATCAATCATTAAAACATAAGGTTTGCTTAGTTTTCCACTTTCCTAAGTGGTAAATGGTTCAACCTGTATTATTACATAGCATCATCAAATAACATCATCAAATAAATAAGGAAAATATCTTTTCATGTCCTCCACTTTTTCCCAAGTGGAATTCTTCTCAGAATATTGGTCCCACTAGACCTTGCATTGCTCAATATTTCTTTTCCTCATAGTCTTGGAATGAAATTCCAAGATCTTCATAGGTTTCACCTCAAAGGTTGTCGGATCTGCCATCTGCAAATTAGAAACATCTAAAACATGATCAGGATCAACAATATATCTCCTAAGTAGGGATACATGAAAAGTGTTATGGATCTTTGATAGGTTAGGTGGTAAGTCAAGTCGATAGGCTACATGACTTATCTTTTCCACAATCTCAAATGGTCCTACAAACCTAGGATCCAATTTGGTTGATTTAATTGCACTCTTTTTAGGTTTTACTCTCAAAAACACCCTGTCACCCACAGAGAATTCTCTAGGAGTTCTTTTCAAATTTGCATAACTCTTCTGTCTATCCGAGGCTTCCTTGAGCCTTTGTCGGATTAGTGCTAGCTGCTCCTCCATGATTTTAACCATTTTTGGTCCAATGACAACCCGATCCTCGGGATTATCCCATGATAATGGTGTTCTGCATCATCTACCATACAAGGCTTCGAAAGGGGCCATTTTCAAAGAAGAATGATAGCTATTATTATAAGTAAACTCAACCAGATACAAATAGTCTTCCCAACGAGACTTTTGGTCCATGCAATACATGCGTAACATATCTTCTAGAACTTGGTTTACCCTTTTAGTCTATCCATCCATTTCTGGATGATACGTAGAACTAATATTCAAAGTGGTGCCAATTGCATGATGGAGAGCCTGCCAGAACTCAGAAGTAAACCTAGAGTCCCTATCTGAGATTATCATCTCTAGAAATCCATACAACCTAAAAATTTCTTTAGAAAATCTATTGGCAACAACTACAACATCATCTGTAGTACTACCTGCTATAAAGTGTGCAACCTTAGTGAGTTTATCTACTATCACAAAAATTGCATCATGCTGATATTTTATTTTAGGTAAACCGACAATAAAATCCATTGAAATCACTTGCCATTTTTGAGTAGGAATGTGATGAGAAAACAATTTCCCTATTGGATGTTGGTGTTCAACTTTCACCTTTTGACACTGTAAACATCGTGCCACAAAATTGATGATATCTTTCTTCATGCCAGACCAATAAAAGGTCTTTTTCATATTTTCCCTCATCTTAGCTCCTCCAAGATGAGCGGAATAAGGTGAGTTATGAGCTTCTCGCATAATCAATCTCCTTAGATCACCCATTTCAAGGATGACCACATATTCCTTAAAGCATAAAAGTCCATCCTTTATGCTATAATCTAGATTCTCATTCAAATTTTGTTCTATTTTAATCCGAATTTCACTACACTCTAGATCCTGGCACTGCATTTTCCTGACTCGATCCATTAGATCCACATGACTACGAGTCAATGTTGCTATATGTCTTCTCCTACTTAAAGCATCGATGACCTTGTTCTCCTTCCCTTTGATATACTCAATACCAAAGTCATATTCAGCTAAAAATTCTATCCATCTTCTTTGCCTAGCATTTAACAATGGTTGAGTGAAAATATATCTTAAACTCTGGTGATCAGTTCTCAACTCAAATGGTCTACCCACCAGATAATGTCACCAAATATTCAAAGCATGTACAACTGCAGCAAGCTCTAGATCATGAGTAGCATAATTAACTTCATGCTTTTTGAGTTTCCTAGACTCATATGCTACTACGGAGTCATCTTGAGATAAGACTCCTCCAAGTCCTTCTAATGAAGCATCAGTGCAAACTGAAAAATTTCTAGATGGATCTGGTATCTTCAGAATAGGAGTTGTGGTAAGCTTCTATTTAAGCAAATTAAATGTTGCTTCGCATTTGTCAGTCCACTTGAACTCCTTCCCCTTATTTTGAAGGTTGGTTATAGGATAAGCAATTTTGGAGTAATCTTTCACAAATCTCCTATAATAACCTGATAATCCCATGAAGCTTCTAACTTCTATCACATTTGTTGGAGGTGGCCAACTCAAAATAGCTTCTATTTTCTTTGGGTCTACAACAATTCCATCTACTGATATTATGTGTCCCAAATAATGCACTTGAGAAACATAAAACTCACATTTAGACAAGTTTCCATAGAGTTGATTTTTCCTTAACAACTCTAATACTATCCTTAAATGCTTATCATGCTCTTCTCGACTACGAGAATAAACCAAAATATCATCCAAGAATATCAACACAAACTGATCCAACTGATTCCTGAACACATTGTTCATCAAATTCATGAAAGTTGTTGGTGCATTAGTCAAACTGAATGGTAAGACTGTGAATTCATAGTGACCATATCTAGTCTTGAATGTGGTTTTGTGTGTGTCTTCATCTCGGATTCTTAGTTGATGATACCCTGACTTCAAATCAATTTTGGTAAAAATTGAAGCACTTTTCAACTGATCAAATAGATCTTCAATCCTTGGCAATGGATATCTATTTTTTATTGTTGCCTTGTTCAACATTCTATAATCTATGCAAAGCCTCAATGATCCATATTTCTTCTTAACAAATAAGATGGGTGCTCCCCAAGGTGATACACTTGGTTTTATTAATCCCTTATCAAGCAACTCTTGAAGTTGCACCTTCAATTCTTGCATCTCGATGGGATTCATTCTATAAGGAGCTCTATGGATAGGCTCTATTCCTGGAAATAGTTCTATGGTGAAATCAAATTCATATTTAGGTGGTAAACCAGGTATCTCATCAACAAAAACATCCTGATATTCTTGCAAAAGTGGAAATTTGTTAATAATTTCTTCCTTTGGAATCTCCTCTTTTTCTTTGATTTTCACTGCATAAACCATTCCTCCTTTTCTAATTGTCTTCTTCAATTGCATAGCTGAAATTAGCTTAGGTTGAAATTCCCTTGCTTCACTATATATCCTTTGTCTTTCCTTGTTTTCATTAGTAAACTCAATCCATATTTCTTGGAAATTTACCAAGGCTTCATGAGCCTTCAACCAATCTATTCCCAAGATGATGTCAAATGCATGTAGGGGTGCTACATATAAATGCCACCTAGTAAAGCCATCGGGTAAGGTAATTTGAGTTGAGGAAAAACATTGGTTGACATGATAAGTCTATCCTGATCCATACTCAACTTTCCACCCTTGTGCCAAAGATCCTAGCTTTTTAGGTATATCCCTTAATAGGTTACTTGAAATAAAACTATCTGTAGCCCCACTATCAATTAGAATTTTAACATCTCTATCAAAAAGTTTACCATTCAGAAGTAGAGGAATAGCCTGACCATCCAAGTCTTGCGCTGTTGTCATTGCATAGATCTTGTGATTCGGCCTATCTATGCTAGTGCTGGCACATTTTGGGCAATTAATAGCATAATGTGGACCTCCACAATCGAAGCATCTTATCTTTGGATTTGAGTCTCCTTCCTGAACCTGCTTCTCGATGTCCACTGCTTGTAGTGGAGCTGGTTGTTTAGGAGTTTGGAAGTCCCTATTATTGTTGTTGGAGTAGTTATTATTCCTATGGTAGAATTCTTTCTTGAAATCCTTCTTGCCACCATTAATATGCTTCTCAAATTTTGAATTTCCTTTGTTTTTCTGATTTTACCCATTATCCCACTTTCTCTTTTTCTAGATTTTTTGTCCTTTGTTTAACCATTTCGTGGAATTGTTGTGATTTCCATTAGTAGCCTGAGTAGCCTCTGTTCTCTGAGCCATATTGTAAGCTTTTTGCATAGTTTTCTGAACATGCATGCTTACTCTATCTCTAATCCAAGGCTTCAGTCCATGGACAAAT
This sequence comes from Wollemia nobilis, assembly GCA_028583015.1. Classification (NCBI taxonomy): domain Eukaryota; kingdom Viridiplantae; phylum Streptophyta; class Pinopsida; order Araucariales; family Araucariaceae; genus Wollemia; species Wollemia nobilis. Next base: position 730,013 of record JAQPPZ010000188.1, read on the forward strand.
TTTTCTATTTTCATCTCATTGTTCTGATTATGAGATGGTACATACTTAAGGAGTTTCACATATTATTCATAATATTCTTCCATGGAGAGTGAACCTTGTTGAAATGCGAAGAACTCCTTGTACTTATTCAAATAGAATTGCTTTGTAAGGAACCTATCCTTAAAATCTTCCACAAAAACTTCCCACTTCAACTTATTAGGTGAGATATTAAGTTCTTTACTATAAGCATTCCACCAATCAACTCCTCTTTCTCCCAGATGAGAAAGAGCAAATGTCATTTTAGTTGTAGAGGAGTAGTTTCTTATGGCAAAATGAAGTTCAAGTTCTTCTATCCATGCTTCAACTGCATTTTCTCCTCCTTTTCTAGTGAACTTAGTCACTTTAATATACTTTAGATCATTACCAATTTCTTTCTTCATACAGATCCTATTTTCACATTCTTTAGGATCTTCATCCTCCCTAACCTCATCATCTAGAATTTCTATCTCCTAGTTGTTGTTGGGGTTATGCTGAGAACTTATGGCTTGCAAAATCTATTGAATTTGATCTTGTATAACAAAAATGGTAGCAACAAGGTTCTCTACTTATTTATTTAAATTTCTAAAACTTTCTCCCATCTATCTAGCTTTAGGAGTATCAGGACTAGCTTATTGCGAGGTTATTTTCTTCTTGCCTCTCATTCTTGTTGCCATGTTAACCTGGAATAAAGAGTTGTATTAATATTTGCTCTTTCCAAGTCAAAATACTAGATAACTAGAATAGTTTTCCAAATAATTTATTATCGCTAGGTTTATTCCCTAGTTTCTTCCTCTAACTCTAGTTGAAGATCATACACACTTGAAATAAGGAATAAGTAAGTCAAAAGACACATATGCCGAGTAGTTTCCCAAAATATTCTAAGGTACACCACTTAAAACCCATACAAGAGGGTTCGCTTAGCTCTTCCACTTTCGAACGACTATGGATCTATTCATGGGAGAAAGGAACTCGGACACCAATGATCTCAAGAACTGACCTAATCCTTACCAAGTATGCATCGTCAAGAGTTAGGGAGTTCATGTTTTGATCCATACCCCAAATATTTTGCTAACCTAGATTTATCTAGAATCTATCAGTTAGCCTAGGCTCTGATACCAACTGTAACAACCCCAATTGTCACTACACGTCTACTAATTTTTTTTTTTTTATCTAAGTTCATCTTTGTCCACCTTGTGATAAGTTAAAGTTATAATAATGATCTAAGACAAGATCTTCCCATCAAGAAGTAAGTAATCCAAATTGCAATAGATTAATTAAATAGAAGCACCAACTTCTACAATTCATTTTAAGCCAATTGTAAGTAGGAGCACCAACCCCTACAACACCATCCTACCATCCCATAATGGTAGATGAATAATAACATACAATGGCTATGTCCCCTTCATACATTTACCACATGGCAAGGGACATCATTTTGGTTTAATCAACCAATTAGGAGAACAATTCCTCACCAAAGGAATTCCTTTCTCCATTTCTCCATACTACCAATAAAGGCTAGTGTCTTAGGAGAAACCAATAATCTATTGCTCATTATAGAAACTTACATACAATTTGGGTTATTCATCTTAAGCATTATTATAAGAATTTCTTATCATCAAGGTGTTGACAATTTTGGTGGTGGTGGGTTTTAGTTCATATGTTTTGAGTCTTGGTTTTGCTTCCATTGTTGTGTAGATTACTCATAAATTTCCCTCTACACTACTATATTCAAAGGAAATGATTCTTATGATCAACCAAAGATCACTATACATACATTACCATAACTTGAAATAAGCAACCATACAAGTAATCTCTATTTACAAATATGATCATTAACATTCATTTACAATTGCTAACAAGCTTTACACAAGATACTTTCATTTGATCATATTTCCAAAATCATACATCATCTACCATCTAATTGAGATGATTACATCATTTAAAATACTTCCTTACAATATACAAAAGCAAGAAATACATCAAATATTACATAGCTTGGCTCAATCATTTCAGCCATTCAAAATTACAATGAGAATATCTCAAAACTAGCATAAGCAAAATGTATAGTAAAATAGTCTTCAACAATGGTTGTCTGGTTCTTCTCTGGTTTTCTTGCATCTTCATGATGTGAGAGAGATGAGTTTGTAAGGGATCAGGACAACTCGAATGCAGAGTATGCCAATGCAACACAAGCAAGCCATGCTTTTCATAATTGAATGCAAACATGCACCATAAATTTGCCATATGCATATCTCATGTTAAAGAACATCATTAGCAATAATTCAACCATCTATGCATAGCAAGGATTAATACACAATCCAAATCATCATTTGTTTGGTTTATCTCCAAACATTAGGAAGAGTCCCATACCTCTTCCTTCAATACTAAAATTTTACCATACTTATGATGATAAAAAAAACATATAACTTCATAACATTTGAATTGAAATAGATTTCATTAATCAAAATATCCAAACTATATAAATTTAAAGCTTACAAGAGAGCTATAATGATCACTTAACAATTTTCAAAGCATAAATGTTAAACTTTCACTTTCATTTGGATACCATATATAACAAATCAACTTATGCAATACTATTCGATTATTCAAAGAAAACCCAATAATGGTTCCAACACAAGGTATATGACTTACTTAAGTTAACCCTTCTACCAATACATGGTAAAATATTCTCTACATAGAAATCACTCTACATTCTAAAAGACATGGGAAATTACTAACTTCTATAAACTTATATCAAGCCCTCATACCTTCAGTACATCATAGATCATCAACTATGATTAAACTTTATAGTAGGGCAAACTAATCCATTCTCACTTCAAATGTATTGACCCTAAGCCCATTGAGAATGAAATTTAGCTAGGCGACGATGAACTGAGTATTATTGGAAGCGCATGCTGATAGTGTAATGATTACACGTGTGGGCATTAAGGAAATACTAACATAAATTATGTGACAAATTGGATAGGATAAACATTATCAGGAAAACATTGTTTCACAGTGACGACAATCAACTATGCCACACATTCATAAATATTTTGGTGAACACACGGGAATGATTCTTAGGCTGTCAAGCAAGAAAAAATGATTTCTATCAAACACACTCTGACCAAAATCATTGTAGGTGTCGAAATGAAATGCACCAAATAGTAACATCACCAAGTTTTCAAGGATGATTTGCTCATGACTCGAAGCTCAGAAACACACTTTTTGTTTTGGCTTACACTAGGCTCTAAAAACATTTTAAGTACATGCAATAGTGATGAGGCGATTACTCGACTTACGCCCAACACTCTGACGGTAGACTTGCAATCGAATCAAGGTGACACACAACATAAAGCATGGAATCTCTGACAGAACGTAAACATGACTACCTCACAAATTCTTGTGTGATAGGGAGATGATTTTTGCGGTCTGTTAGTTCCCTCCATGTCTCGGTAGTAAAAATAAAACTATATAAGAAGACATTGAATGCAAAAATAAAACTAAGTTCCACAAAACAACTAAGAAAGATACAATTATTAAAGTGGATCTAATTACTAGGCATAGCCTCTACTAGTCGCCCATTGTAACATAGTTATCATGGTTTCAATAGTGACAACACAACCAATATGGTTTATACCATATGGGCAGATGATTAAGGCAGTGGATTTGGTTATACATGTACCAATAACTCTATACATGACCTTTCTAAAAGAAAAGCACACTCTACCTTTCGATTCTAAAGAAAGACATAGATGTAAGACATGCTTAGAGTCCGACACATCGACGTGTGTTCCCCTTGCGTCGGTTTTACTTTTGTATAGAAATTAATATAAGTCTACCCTTAGTAAGGCCCATATTTGCATTCAGGGAAAGGAAAAAGGAGAGAGTCTTAGTCTATTACAAAGAAGCATGACATACTAAAACTACTATAATATATTAAGTCATACAAAACTCATCAATCATATTATTTCAGCAAATAAGAAATACACAGAGTGCAAGTAATAAGAGACAAGTGGAAACTCTCACACCTGGGAATTTTGCAAAGCCACAAATCCAATGCGCCTGAAGGTCTTTCTTCCACTCCAGTAATAGCCTTCCTCTAAATTTCACAAGACATAGCATACCCCTTTTTCTCAACCCCCATGGCTATTTATAACACTTTCCTTTCCCGAAAAGAAGATGTTTTGTATATTATTATTTTTCTTTCTTTTCCCTTCACATACAAGTTTCTTCAGGATACAATATTTTAATACATGAGAGATTCCCTAGAGATAAGGTATAGGATGGTTATATGTCCTATGTCCCCCATTCTAAGGGAACTAATACTATTGAAAGCATGGGTTATAAGATTTGGGACTATTAAAGATAAGAGGAGAGTATCATCCATTAGTACAATCATCCCAAAGTTGCCATGTGTACGAAATATGTAATAATTATTTATAAAGTAGTCTTTTCATATTTTGGTCCAATAAAATTTAGACATGTTCATAAAAGACAATCCACCTAATTTATTTTCAAACATAGGGTAAACTAAGACAAATAAACATGTTAAAAATAATTGATCTCTACTCTAGAGAATATTTAAGTTGTATGCATAAAAGCATATAATTAAAAAATAATAAAATGTCAATCATAAATAACTATGCATTTCCAAGGTAGAATTCTTTTATGCAAATTAATTTTGCAATCCAAACATATTTCACACAAATGGCATACAAGCACTCGATGCATATTCCCGTTGTTTCTCATCACTATTTTTCCTTTCAGTGGCAAGAATTTTAGAGTAATTCCTTAGGTAACACCGCCATTAGGGAGGTAACTAGTGATGACAGAAACAAGAGCTTTACTTGATGAGTTGTCTTTGTCATCATTTCCCTTTTTTTCATCCCTTGGTGGTCAATATTTCACTTGGGAGAATACCTATTGCTACAATCAATAAATGCGTGCGACATCATTTTATTTTGAAAAAAACTAATATAATGCAAATACATCAAGTACTACAAATCAGATATTATAATATAAGTAGTATATTAATAAAGTTCCTCCAAGGTGGGTCGTGACACTTTTGAATTTATCAATCTATGATGCTATACCTATTGACAATCTTGAAAGTGACGTTATATAAATGGGAATGGATTGTAATTTAGTCTTTATGAGTTGCAACCTTTTTGTTATAGGTAAAAATTTACCTTTCCAACCTATCAAACAATCTTCCATTCTATCCAAACAAGATACCCAAAGCTCCTTTTTATATCCTTAATGAGACAAAGGAATACCCAAGTAGGTTGATGGAAATTTTTCATTTTTGAACCCTAATATATCCATAATAAATTGTAAATATAGGACAGTATTAATAATTTTTTTATAGTACTTACCAACTATCTAGTAGCCTTCTCATAGCATGTTAATATTGATTTAAACTCCATGACCTCCCCGACTAAGGGATGACCTGGAAAAAAAGTATTATCAAAAAATTAAAGATGAGATTCAAAGGGACTTTTTTTGCAACTTGAATACCTTTGATTTTTTCTTCCATCTTTGACTTTTAGAAATCACTCCCTAATGTCTTTACAAGAATAACAAATAAATAAGGAGATAATGGATCACCTTAGCAAAGCCCACAAGATGACTTAAAGTAATCAACAAGAGGACCATTGATCAAAATAGAATATTTCACAGTGCTATAATAACATTTAATCCATTTACACCAACTGTAATCAAAACCAAAATTTTTAAGAACATCATATGGAAAACTCCATGAAACCCTATTTTATGCTTTGTTCATATGTAATTTCATAAGTATACCTATTGGAAATATGCTGAATATTTTCCATGTTATTCTGGTGAGGTTAACTCTAAAAGATACTAGACACTCTCCATGTATCCTCATAGGGGTTCTTAAGCTATTTTTAGACCCATATGGGTTGTTTAGGGTTAAATATTTGAACCCATAGTTTTTTACCCATGGTATTATAAAATTCATTCTTGTGTTGGTATTTAATTGCACTTGCATGAGGGTTTGATGAGATATGAGAGATAAACATTATTGTATTGGAGATAGTTATGTTTATACAATAAGGAGATACTATTGTGCTAGGTTTTTTTCCATAAGGATTTTCCAGGTGAAATGTTGTGTCATGTGTGCATCTATTATCTTCTTTTTCTTTGATTCTGTATTTATTATTTTTCTAGATTTAGTTTATCGGGACCTTTTGCTCTGCATTTGGTATCAAAGCTAGGTTTTTTTAGCTTTGTTCGATGGGTAATAATTTAACCTTGTGATAAATTAATTTTTGAGTGGGAGCCATACGCAAAAGAATTTGGGAAAAGAAAAATGATGGGAAGCACACGAATAAATATTGAAAATTTAATGGATATAATTTTAAGTTATGAAAACTCAAGATGGAGGATTTATTGGTTGATAGATATCAGTGGATTATAGTATTAGAAATAAAACCAACATCAATGATAGATTAAGATCGGTTGATATCAATAAGAAGTAAGAAGTTATATCAAATTGTGCTTGTTTGATTTGGTATTATTGAATTTATCGACAAAAACTACGATAAAGTCATCATGGGATAAGCTGGGAACTTCGTATCAGATAAAGTCGATAAATATTTTTTTTTTTGAAAGTTGTATTCACTTTGGATGAATGATGGTGACTCTATAGCTAAACATATAAATGCTTTTAACACTGTGGTAAGTCAATTAGACTCTGTTGAAGTAAAAATGGATGAAGATAAAAAGTGTATTACTTTACTTTATTCATTACCTGATTCATGGGATAACCTAGTTATGGTTATCACCAATACTACTTCTACATTAAAAGTATAGTATATAGTACGAAAATTGCTATTTGATAAAATGAGATGAAAATAGTTTAGGGATTATCATTAGAAGAATGCCTTGGTTGTGAGAGGCCATTCTGAAGAAAGAAGTAAAAAGAAATCAAGATCTAAGGATATATTTATTGTTCCAAAAAAGAGAAAATGCTGGAAGTAGGACTATGTTAAGCCTAAGGGAGGTAGGATGTCATGACCCTCCCTTGGTGGACTTATTGTGTGGATGAATTGAGACTATGTTGTATTGTTTCTTTAAATGAAATGATCGACTTTTTCGTGAATAATTATGCAAAATATATTTTATTGATGGAAAGACTGATGTTTCTAGATGCTAATCTATGTAAGACATGTTTTATAAATTAAACATTTGTTTTTATGTGAATTGTGCAGGATAATCGAAAACTGATGAAGCACTCACCTTAGAAACTCTTGCTAACATCATAGTATCTTAACATAAACTAGGACATATATGTTACATTGTGATTTCTCAGGAAAAGAACATGGAGATGATAGTAAATGTTTTGTCACATCGTTAAAATATGTGAATGCACCATGCTTGTAGTTCATGGTGGAGACACTTACTATAATCCATGTAATGGTTTTTTGTCGCATCGAGTAAGTCATCAATGAAAGGTTGAGTCTTTTCATGTGGCCACCACTGGTTGAACAAGTTAATGGAATAGGAGTTTGAGAACGAGGGAATTTTTTTTTTTTGGAGGAAAATAGAGGGAGGGTTTAATAGGAAGGAGGACGAGTTGGGAAGAGTAGGGAGTAGATGCTAGTAGATGTTAGGAAGAGGAAAAAGGACAACAATAGTAACAAGCTTGCATGACAACATAGTATGTTTCATTGATCTTTCCTTTAGTTTGCTGCAAATGGCACTAAGTTTGTTTAATAAAATAAAAAACCCTTTTTTAACCGATATCGAGTGTCAATTTCATATAGTCATGGGGACGTTTGTTGTTAGTTCACTTTCTTTTAATTAGTTAAGATGTGGTATAATGCTTATGAATTATGATTTACTGGTGTAGCGAAAGAAGCATTGAAGTGATGTTTCATATCTTTATATTAAAATGAAATGGTAACAATGATTAGAATCTGCTAAATTTTAATTAGTAGGAATGATAAAATGCTTGTGACTTGTAATTTGTTGGTGTGGTGAAAGAAGCATTGAAGTGATGTATCATATCTTTATATCAAAATGAAATGATAATAGTGATTAGAATTTTCTAATTTTAATTAGTAGGAATGATAAAATGCTTGTGATTTGTGATTCACTAGTGTAGCGAAAGAAGCATTGAAGATGATGTTCATATTTTTATTCAAAATGAAGCGTTAAAAACAATTAAAATCTGTTACATTTTAGTTATAGGAATGGTAGAATATTTGTGATTTGTGAATCACTGGTGTAGTGAAAGAAGTCATTGAATTGAATATTTCATATCCTTTTATTAAAATGAAATGCTAACAACATTTAGAGTCTGCTATATTTTAGTTAAGATATGGTAAATGTTTGTGACTTGTGATTCACTAGTGTAGCGAAAGAAACATTGAATTGGATGTTTCATATCCTTTTATTAACACGAAATGTTAACAACATTTAAAGTCTATTATGTTTTAGTTAAGATATGATCGAATGTTGTGATTTATGATTCACTAGTGTAGTGAAAGAAACATTGAGTTGAATGACTCATATATTTTATTTAAAATGGAAATACTAACAATGAATAGAGTTTGTTATACTCTAGTAGTAGGAATGATGATTATTGTGGCTAGCAGTGTCGCTGGTGTAGTGAGAATAAATTTGAAATGGGTTTTTTATATTAATGCTAGTGGCCTTAGTAAAACGAGATTGTTATATTTAGAGTATTGTCGAAGTAAGAGTGACACTCAGTAAAACTGAGATTGTATATTATTGAATGTTGATATTTCATTAACATATTGCTATGGATATTTTGATGCGATTCATTTGTTTTTCCATAATTTTAAATGATGAAAATGTTACTATTATAGCAATATGATGGTTGATTCAAGTTATGTTTCATGTAGTGAAATGGATGGCTTATATATAAGCCACAAATATGTGAAACGTAGTTAGGCCAAGTGATGTCCAAATGATCTATTCTCACCTTACTATGTTGAATTCGTTGAGTCCTTATTGTCTATGGTCATGGAGGACTTTAAAATTGTTGGATAATCAACTATCTTTCCTATCTAGAAAGAGATTAATGAATGGTTGGTTTGAAAGGTTCTATTTTACCTTATGAATAAATGCTCCATTTTTTGTAAGTAGGTATGCTATTGAAGATGACATAGATTACAAGAGATAAATTGAGATGACTCTTAATCAAATAAGTGGAGATATCTTAGTATGAATATTAGGTGCTATTGATGTATGATCTCACACCTTTTACCCGATTAAAGAGGGATTAGTGTTTCTGAGCACTATGGACCATTAACTACGACAAATAACTTGTGGTTTCAGTTGAAGGAACAAAGAACTCTACTGCATCATGAGATTAGGGGAGGTTTTATGTTGAAATTTGACATTACTATGTGTAATTATTGTCAAGTCTGTGCTACATGTATATGTGAATGGAAGTACGTAAAGTCATTTCCTTTAGAAGGCTAAAAGGAAAGCCTTTGGTGATGTATGGATTCAATTTTTAAATGAATTAAAGAGAAAGACAGACTAAGGATGGGTTTTCCCCATTAGGGGTTTCTCCTAGGGTAAAATATTATATTGTGGTTTTTTGTGGAATGTTACTCTATGATAGACTTGTTATTTAATCTTTAATGGTTTGTAGAATGGTACTTTAATTAGGGTAATATCTTTCTACGAATATATGGTAAATTGTGATGAAGTGTTTGATGTTACAAGAGGACTAGTTGTGCTATGATTATTACTGATTATTCATATTCTTGTATGTGTGGAGCTTTATAATAAAGAGTTCCCCGTGGGGTATTTCAATTAATGATGACCGATACTTTCATAAATGTGCTTATGTCATGTTAGTTGATGGTTGTTCATATAGATTAGTTGATTACTACTCTAAGGTGTAACTAAATACCTTGATGGATATAGTTAAGAGAAACCACATATGAATGTGTAGTGGCTAGCCTTATTGCACTAATGTATAGACTTTATAAATAATAATAGTAAGACCTATTATAACTAAATGAAAAGTATAGATAGGTATGACTATTGATTCCAACAAAGGATAATGAGGCCCTTATGTGATGTCTAGCTCAAACAGATATTAGATGGATAGTCAATCCCCACACGCATAAACCCTCTAGAGATGTCAATGCTAGCTCATTGGATCCATGAGATGGATAGTTTTGACCCATTAAGTAAAACACCTAGTACTCTTACATAGTTGGATTTATGTAAGACATAAAGATGGGTGTACCTCAAAGAAGATCTAGTTAAGTAGTTGGTGTTATAGCATTAGTAGATGCTCTAGAGCATAGATTCTAGATCCTAGGGATGTAATTTATGGTTGTGACATTCCTTCCTTATATTTTCTTCTTCCTCAATATTAATTTCGTCTCGAGTTAAAATATTTTTGATGTGACAAAAAGAAAAAATTGTTTTTGTTGTAGAATAATTTTTTTAATTCTTATTTCTATATCCTTCATTGAGTCATTTCTATCCAGAATTTTGGAACCAAAATGTCTCCTCATTTTTTAATGCACTATGATAATAATCAAGAAATTATTATTCTTTCACGTAAGAATATTTATCCATTCCATTTTATTTTACTATCTCTTATAAATTTGTGAGCTTGGATTCAATTTTTTTATAATGTTACCAATATATTTGAAATTCAAAATATTAATTTGCTCCTTTAAATATTTCTTCTAAACAAACTTGTACATATATAATACTTTAAAATTTGTTTCATCCCACCATAATATAACCATTTGGAAGAAATTAGAGAAGCAAAATGGATTTGGATGACCATAATTGGATAAATCACAAGTCAAAAGAATAGGTTTGTGATAGTATAGAAGCATTAAGAACTTTATTAATTATCAAAGAGCTTAAATAAACATTAACATAGGCTAGAAATAGCCTTAGGATATTAGAAATAATATCCCCCCAAATAGTGCTAACTACTAACTAATGACGACAACAAAATGATGCCGACACTAACAACTAACGTAGTCAAAATGACTACGACAACTAACTACTTAGATATTTATGAACAATGTAAATATCCTAAGTAAAAGTAAATGCGAGTGGTAAAAGTAACAAACTACTTTTACCATGCAGTAAATAAATTCTACCTAAAGTAGGGAAAGGGTAAATATACCAAATGATGGAATATTACTCTAACATCCCCCCTTATTACATTATTTGGGTAATGTATATAACTTTCCCAATACAGTGTAAAAGATGCTAAATTGCTGGTTCTTGCACTATCACAGTGCTTTGGTGCTCCTAAGAAAAAAAGTAGGTCATTCCTCACTTTGTCTTCACATCAACGAATGTCGTTATTGTAATCTTGTCATCCAAACGAATTACATGGATAACCAACCACTGCAATTGCTAGGTGTAGTAGATTAGATCACTTCATACGAGGTTCATTCAGTTACAATATGAGTTTGCAAAAGATAAGGTAGCTAAGGTTTCGGTCGTTGCCAAAAATGCACCCTTATAAGTTTCCCCCCTTATTGCAAAACATGTTGTAATAAAATTTTTGAAAGAAGTGTGACTAAGGTGTTGGTCGCTGCCGAAAATGTACTCTTATAAGTCTTCTTCTCATTTTACAAAAAAAATTTGTGAAGAAAAAAAATGATTATCCCTCCTTAATTGCAAAATATGTGCAACTTAAGAAGCTTTGTGAAGGATTGTACAAAGATTGCCTCTTAGGCAAAATTTTCACCAAATAATTCTCTCCTTTTGTTACAAGTACTTCAAACAATGAGAGTTTGCTATTTATGAAGCCTAAAAGAGGTACAATCACCCCTTTATTTCTAGTACTTAAAAAAAAAACTTATGCTATTTATGAAGCCTAAAAAGAGAGAAAATGGTGCTTGCTGAAGGTGACAAATTTGTTTTCCCTCTACAATACTGTCTTAGCCAAGAGCACTTTGTGTGCTTTTTCTGAAATAGAATCAGAATCAGAACTAGACACTTCACTAGCAATATTGCATTTGTTTTGCTTCTGTGATGTGCCTTTGCCTTTCTTGTTTTGCTTTTTTTTAAACCAACACCGATTGGTGTCATGGTTATCATTTTTACAATGCGAGCAAAACCTCTTTTGAGTTTTCTTTCCCTTACCTTTTGAAAATGATCCTCCCTTTTAAAATTTTCCTTTCTTCTTATCACCCTAATTGTTTGAGTAAAGTGCATTATTCGAAACTTCATCGCTTTGGAGTTGATTTGCTTCCTCTGTTTGAAGAAAATTGACTAAATCCACAAAGGTGACTGATATTTGTGATACATTAAGGGATGTAATCAACATTTTATAGGATTTAGGAAGAGCCCTCAATATTACTAAAGTCAAAATGGTGTCTTCTACTTTAGCTCCTAAAGCATTGAGCTTAGACTTCAGTTATGACACTCTATAGAGGAAGAGTTCTATTGATTCACCTGTCTTCATATGGAGTGTATGAAGTTGTGTTTGAAGGTTTAGAACAGTTGATTGATTATTACCTTCAAAAATGGTACAAAGTGCATCTCATACCTCTTTACTAGTTTTAGCTTCACTTATGTGAGACTGTATCTCATCAATAGTTGCTAGGAGTATCAACATGTGAAGATGATTATTATTTTTGTCCCATGCTTTTTGATCTATTCCTACTGTTGCAGGTCTTGATTCAGTGCCATCAACTAAATCCCACATTTCCTCTATAGTCAGGATGAATTTCATCTTAGTTTTCCATGCTAAATAGTTAGGACCTTTAAGCAATTGTGTATCATTTAAGTATTTGTTGACAGTTGCCATGATGAAGGTCCTAGTATTTGTATTAAGATGATCTTTCTTTCACTCTTAAGTGGTATTTAATGGCACCTGTCTGAAAATCCTCTAGAAGAGAAATAATCAGTTTGAGGAAATTAAGCCAAAAAAATAAGAGTTGAAAGATAATTCACTCAAAAAGATATTTAATTACACCTGCCTGAAAATCCTCTTGAAGAGGAATAATCAATTTGAGGAAATTAAGCCAAACAAATAAGAGTGAATTAGGGGTTTTTATTTTTAGGAGAGAATATCAAGTGTAATTGGCTTTAAACCTATGCAATGGTTAACACAAATTTATTGTGAAATTTTGGGGTCTGAGTGTCCTGGATTCTATGACTTATAATTGTAAAAACTAATGCAATAATCAAACAAGAATACCCACAAAATTCTTATCACATAGGTGTCGGATGCAACCGAAAATGCACCTAATTTTCCAATGAAGGTGTCGAGTAAAATAAAAAATGCACCTTTAATTTTTGCAACAAAATTTGGATTTTGTGTTGTGCAAAAATTTGATATATTATGTCTCCTCTTGTTTTTCAAATTTGCAAAGAATGTGGCATAAAACAATTGCCTTTTCTTTTTGTTTTACAAATTTAACAAGTTTGATTTTGTTTTAAAGTGCTCCTCACTTTTGTGTTACAAATTTGCAAAAGAAATACAATTTCTTGTCTTCCCCCTTTGTTTTGCAAATTTAACAAATAGCACTCCTTCCAAGATAAGTCGACACACAACCCACTTTTGAAAGGCTTCCAGAACTAGTCGACACATGAATTAGTTTTGATGGACCCAAGGTCTTCAATTTCTTCTCAATTTTGCAAAAAAATATATTGTGCAAATTTTATGTCCTATATCCCCCCTTGGAGAAAACAAATGCACACGTTGCCTTTGAATTTTACAAAATTTTGAGTCTCCTTGTTTTATAAGTTTGCAATAAAAAATCAAATGTGTTTGAATAGGTCCCCTTTCATGTTTTCAAAATTAACAAGTTTGAGAAGAATTTGGGGTTTTCTAATTTGCAAAAAAATAGAGGTCTCTTCCTTGTCTTATATCTCCCTTTTGTGGAGAAAACAAAAGCCCTCAATTGTTTGAGATTGCAAATAAAATAGATCCCCTATATTTAAATTTTAATTTGCAAAATTAAAAAAAAATTTAATCATATAAATTTAATTAATATTAAAAATAAAATAATGTTTTATGAAAAAAAGATCAATTTATTAAAAAAATGATTTTTTTAAAACATTATTCATATCTAAAACATTAAAAAAATACATATAAAAAAAATTAATTTAATTAATAACAAATTAAAAAAAAATATTACCTTGATTTTGTTTTTAAGTAGCATTTTTTTCTTAAAAAAGCGCATAAAAAAATGTACCCCGCGAGGAGTCGAACCCGCGACCCCACGGGTTTATGCCCTAGGCTGGCTCGATCAAGCCAGTCGGGCTAAGCTTTCGACTGGGAAGCTAAGCACACCATGTACGCTTTCTTCCTTTGCGAGGAGCGCAAAAGGAAGAATTGATGTGGGACTTTAGTCCCACATTGCCATCGCGGGTAATGTTTTCACACTATAAAAGTGTGAATGCTCCCATTTAACCTTGACTGCCTGCGGGTAGTCGATAGTCGTCAGTCACTATTTTTTGCTTGAACCATCAGTCATATGATGACACGTGTACACGAACCACAAATTGGAACATGCCACGTGTACAGGAGCAACCAATATGAACATGCCACATCAGTAGACCAGTCTATGCCAGCTCAGCAACTAATCAAATCACTCCACATTAGCTTGTCATCCATGCCACATCAATAGATAAAAAGTTGCCATGTGTACACCTTCTTCAATTTGTGTTCTGCCAGGTGTCTATCTCGCCATGTCAGCTAGACTGCCACATCTACACCTTGGGATCCATACCCGTAGGTCTTACAGGTTCGCTACATCAGTCAGGTCATGTGTACACCTTCTCTAATTCATGTGCTGCCAGGTGTTTGCCTTGCCACATCAGCTAGACTGCCACATCTACACCTTGGGATATGTTCTCGTAGGTCTTATAGGTTCACTACATCAATTAGGTCAACCATGTGGTCAGATTTTTGAGCCCACCATCGAGATTCATGCTCTAACTTAGTATCCTATCAGATTGCCATGTGGCCTCCTTGGGAATTACACCTTGGTTTCTGTGCCTACGTTAGCTTGCATCCTCGAACTGAGGGTCCGTATCAGTCTGTTGTCAGGTGAACTCCTCAAAAATTATGTTAGTTGGATTCACATCAATCAGTCTTCACCTAAAAATTGTGCCAATTGGATTCACATCAGTCAGTCATCGATGTCAATGTACATGATAGGTGGTTAGGTATTGGAGTCAGGGCGCTCATGCCCTAAATCTTAGGTCAGCATTATCGAAGAGTATTTCGATGGCCTGTCGCTTTCCTGGGGTCACCCACCGGTTCTGTGGCTGGATCGAAGAAAAAATCTTTGATCGTCGATGCCGATCCCACAAGAGGGCGCTCCTGCCCTCTTTGGTGGGCCGGTTGCTACAAGTGTTTGATGGGCAGTCTCAAGGAGTTCTATGGAACACCTTGCCCTCACATGGCCTGCTCCATGTGGGCCTTTTAGGTGAGGATTTTCGTGATGGCTTGGAAAGTGAGCCGATCAAAAATACTTAAAAAAAAAATAAACAAAAAATAAAATTCTGCTGCATAAAAATAAATTCCGCAAAATAATCCATGTAGGTAGAACTAGGGCAAGGAAATTTTGAGAATCTCTGAAGAAATGTTACCTCAAAAAATGTGCTTACTTAGTGGCCCTTTATCCAAGCTATTCGCCTTCGCCCTTCGCCTTGCACACATCAACATCTCTGATACCAATGATATTATAGAAGCATTAATAACTTTATTAATTATCAAAGAGCTTAAATAAACATTAACATAGGCTAAAAATAGCCTTAGGATATTAGAAATGATATCCCCCAAAATAGTGCTAATTAATGACGGCAAAAAAAATATGCCGACACTAACAACTAACGTAGTCAAAATGACTATGACAACTAACTACTTAGATATTTACGAACAATGTAAATATCCTAAGTAAAAGTAAATGCGAGTGGTAAAAGTAACAAACTACTTTTACCATGCAGTAAATAAATTCTACCTAAAGTAGGGAAAGGGTAAATATACCAAATGATGGAATATTACTCTAACAGTTTGTGATTGGATCCTGGAAGAGATTATATACTCTATTTATAACCATGTTTTGGATAACAAGAGTCTATCTAATATTTTTGTGATACGAGTTTGCTCAATGTGTCCATTATCCTATATTTATTAAAACCGTAAAGGACTAACATGTTAGCAATATAATACTATTCTCATAGGTTAAATTCTAGGATCATAAATCATATCAATAATCAATCATATATCAAATGAACAATAATCTCACATAAATCACATAGAAAGCTTTATTGAAACTACTAAAGCAATGCATAAAGCAAAGCTTCTTTGAGTTACATTTTACATGGCTTTGTCTTCAATATAAAGATACATGAGACTCTTTACATTACATGACTCTTGACCTTTGTTCTCCTCAAACTTACAAGAGAACTTAACTCTTCATATTCCTTTCTTACATAATAAATATTGCATATTACATAAATACATAGTATCTCATAAGTACATGTAACTCACTACTTCTAAACTTGACACATCACACTCATAACTCTTACTTGCTAACTAGACACCTCACACATTTAATTACATGACACATGCTCACACCTACTAACTTGACACATACTATATACACAAATATCAAACTCACACCCTAATATAAATATTTACAATGGGATCAAATAATGTAATACCTCTAACATAACATCCCAAAGTCTTGTTAGTCTTACAATGGCACTGAGAGGGGGGGGTGAATCAGTGCAGCTATTTAAAACTTAAAACTTTAACTCTTAAAGCCAAAACAATGAAAGCTTAAAACTAGAAACAACAAGCATAACAAGATAGCAACACATAACACAAGATTTAACGAGGTTCACCAGATTTGGCTACTCCTAAAAAATAGACTGCTTGGACTCCCATCCAAATCCAGCCTTTGCAAAGCACCGACTTCACAATCAGTTTTTAAGCACCCACTAGAAGGAGCACCAACCCCTGATTTATCTACATCAACAGAAAGAAGCACCAACCCCTATCCAAGCACCAACTTGTATTTCTATTTTAAATCTTAATTGACATTAAAATGCCTTCTGTGTTACAAGACCCTCACTGGTATAGCTTAACTCAAATCAATCTCATGGAAGCATAAGGAGAATTGTTAGAGACTCAATATATTCATTTTCTAACTCTCAATATCAACTCCCTGTCCACAAAGCATATAGTCTTTTACAGCTCTACCTTCTGCACACTTACAACCCTTTCTTATGGCTTGCTCTTGCAGCTCTCACAGCTCTATACTTCTTACAACATTCATCCAGCTTTGTAACAGCCCACAACACTATCCCTCTATACAACAGCACTGCTCTCTGTACTTTCTCAGCACAATACTTTCTATACTTTTTATAGCACAATGCTCTCTATACTTTTTATAGCACAATGCTCTCTATACATTTTTATAGCATAATGCTCTCTGTACTTTTAATAGCATAATGCTCTCTGTACTTTTCATAGCCCCTTTTTTCTTTTATCCGACAAGTCACAACACTCTTGCCACGTGCAGAGCTCAACCCTAACCCTAACTTTCTGTACATGAAAAACATTCTTACGGCTCTGCTTACTGCACTGATAATAGCCTTAAAAGATTACTTACGTCTCTAACAGACTTATCTGCCCACTTTACGGCTCTGACAACCTTTTCGGTGCTTTGTAAGTAAATCCGTTGTTTTGACAGATTTATCTTTCTATTTATGACTCTGACCGTCTTACCTGCCTTTTTACGGCTCTGATAATATTACCTATGTATTTACAGTTTTGACAACCGAACCTGCTTATTTACAGCCTCTGACAGCCGAACTGCCACTCTGACAGCAGAACTGTCGCTTTGACAAATTTTTGTCTTCTTCTCGACATGCAAGCATGAAAACACAACATGTCGCGAAATCGTGACACTTTTCGCCTTCATACACTCTACTTGGCATGCACCCACGAAAATGGAACATGTCACAAAATCGTGACACTTTTCGGCATGCACCAATGAAATCGAAACATGTCACGAAATCGTGACACTTTTCGCTACCTTGCACTTCTCTTTGCATGCACCCACGAAAATGGAACATGTCGCAAAATCGTGACATCTTTTTCTCTCTCCTCTTTCCTTCACTTTTGCCCGCAAAAATGAAACATGTCGCAAAATCATGACATCTTTTTCTCTCTCCTCTTTCCTTCGCTTTCGCCCACAAAAATGAAACATGTCGCGAAATCGTGACACTTTCACTTCCTTGCACTCTTCTCTGCATGCACCAGCGAAAACATGACATGTCATGAAATCGTGACACTTCTCGCTGTCGTACATTCTTCTTTGCATGCACCAGCGAAAACGGAACATGTCGCGAAATCGCGACGCTTTTGCTTCCTTGAGCTTCTTTTCGCATGCACTAGCGAAATCGAAACATGTCGCGAAATCGTGACACTTTCGCTGCCTTGCACTTCCTCCTTGACTTTGTCACGAAATCGTGACGCTTTCGCTTCCTTGCTCTTTCGTTTTGCTTCTATTGCAAAATCACGACACTTCATCCTTCGGAGCCTTCCTCTTTGCTGCTATCGCGAAAATGCGACATGTCGCGAAATCGCGACATCTTTTCTCCTTGGCAGACACTTCTCTTCAGGTCGTGAAAACGCGACATGTCGCGATATCGCGACACTTTTTCTCTCGAGCTCTTCCTTATGCAATATGTCACGAAATCGCGACACTTTTTATCTTGCCTTCTCTCTCCTGCAATATGTCACGAAATCACGACACTTTTTCTCCTTAGCACTTTTTCTTGACATCGGATTGCGAAAACCCGACATGTCGCGAAATCGTGACACTTTTTCTCCTTAGCGCTTTCTCTTCGAACCTGTCACGAAATCGTGACACTTTCTCTCCTTGGCGCTTTTCTTCTCATCGGATCGCGAAAACCCGACATGTCACGAAATCATGACAGTTTTCTTTGCCTGTGCCTTCTCTCCAACCATGTCGCGAAATCGCGATAGTTTTCTTTGCTTGCGCCTTCTTTCCAAACATGTCGCGAAATCGCGACAATTTTCTTACTTGCCTTCTTTGCTTCCAACATGTCGTGAAATCGTGACAGTTTTCCTTGCGCCTTCTCTCTCCTTGGCCATGTCGCGAAATAGCGACAATTTTGCTTGCGCCTTCTCTCTCCTCGGCCATGTCGTGAAATCGTGACAATTTTGCTTGTGCCTTCTCTCTCTTCTAACATGTCGCGATATCGCGACAGTTTATTTTCTTGCTTCTCAGCATGTCGCGATATCACAATAGTTTTTCAAACTTTTTCTCTCTCCTCCGATATGTCGCGAAATCGCGACAGCTTTGCCAGCTTTTTCTCTCTTCTCCGTTATGTCACAAAATCGCGACAAAAAACATGTCGCGATATCGCGACAGTTTTCTTACTTGTCTTTTTCTTTGATTTTCTGAATCTGGGTCACTTCTGTCTTCTTGGAAATTTACTGTACATGCTCTGACTACTCTGAACTCTTGTCCACTGCATCATTAATTGATCTATCTGTCTGTGTTAACAACAATGACAATTCTTTGGCTGCACCTTGCTCATCAATCAACTCCTGTCCATTGCATCAACTGATCAACCTGACTGTGTTGACAACAATGACAATACTTTGGTTGCACCTTGCTCATCAATCTCCCCCTTTGGAATTGTTGGCAACACACGTAATTGCGTGCAATTACCTGTAATTCTTCTCCCCCTTTGACAATAATACCAAATGGCGGTCGCAAACTCCCCCTGAGTCTATGCACAACATTCTCAGGCAAAAATTATTACAGTTAGCAAAAGCATAAACATGAGCAGTATGATAAACAAATGCATAAATGCTCCCCCTGAGTCCAATACCACTTCATTTCACTAATTGACAACATCATGATAAGCATAATAGGCATCAACAAAATCAACAATGTGAATAGCAGCAATAACCAGTGAATGACACCATCACTGTCAAATTCACCAATATAACATGTGTAAGAACATGATTGGACCACTTTCTTCTGTGCAACAACCCTCTATTGCTTTGCAAACTCAAACTTGTTCACTGTTAGTGAAGGCATACAATAATATTATATAGCCAACTTTTTGTTCTGCTATGCCAGCAACATCTGCATACATCTCCACCATGCATCTTGGATATTCTCAACAAGCTTGAACTCAATGACAGCTGTTTGTCTCTCTCTACAGTGAGAATACAGCAGACTACCTCAATCCACTCAGCCACAACCAATTTCTTTTCTCAACCAAATAGGGCTTTAACAACAATGCTTATAGACAAGGTTTAATCAACATCATTCAACTCAAGATTAACCTTGAAGCATTCAACCAATCACTACATGAAAAGGAAACTAGTAGACATCCTTTTCCTTCCAAAGGTATTTGAACAAGACAGCCACCAACATAAATCAGCAATGCAAAGAATAACTTGCTCAAATCAATCTCAATGGAGTAGGCCCAAATCATGTATCAAGTAAAGCATTAACTTGATCAAACACAACCTCTATGAAAGCAACTCAATCATCAATCTCAAAATAGCCAACTAAGGGTTTCACCATCTTAATGCAAGTAGCAAGACTTACTAACATAAACCCTAGTGCAACATGCTTCCTCTTTGTTTGAGGAAGAAGAGAATAGTTCTTCAACCTGTTACCAACACCACCCTCAACTTTGCCACCAAGTTAGGGTTAGATCATAAAAGTAACCACAAACATATTTATACCATAAAGCACCTTATGACTCCAATCCTTAGAAGTCAACTACAAAAAATATAAAGCATACAAACAATATATCCTTTTACACCTTACTCAAACTCATACTTCTAGACCGTTACCTCTAGCGTTGGAACTTCAAACTATGCCCAGTCATCAACTCTCGGTATTCTACTTCCTCAGTAAATATCTCGCATTCCTCAAATAATGCAATACTTTCTTAGGTGCATAGGCATCTTGTCCTCCTTGATGCTTCACCACCTGGGCACTATTCTCTCAACGTCTCTGCCTTGCATGTGCAACTTGGCACTCTTGACGAACTGGGTGCAAGTGTCACTATTTGTTTTGACTCTGGCATCTCTTTGCTGCATGTTCTATCTCAGATAACGTCAATTAGCTGCTGCATCAAAACACAAGTACGCAGCTAGGGCACGCATGCATACTTTCATTTAAACCAAAAAAAAATCTGAACTGTTATGATCCATAATTTTGAACAGTGGCAGAAGAATCATCAACAGTATAACAATGACAAATATCAAAACTGCCAAGGGTTCCAGCTCTCAATTTAATCACAACCCTTCATGGTACTTCCATAGTCCACTACATAAACCGACAAAAACTTTGACAACTGTACAACAATTTCTTGACTGCTGGTCTTTCATCCTCAGATACCCAGACAAATACATAGGAGCATTAAAATAAAACTTTAAAATTGCTCCCCCTGAGGATGTGCCACTCGGAGTGGCTTAGAGTAGTAGCGGAGTAGTCTCCTTCAGTCCAAGGAGACACGATTCCCTTTCTTCTGTCTTTCTCCAAACTTTCTTAAACATGGGCTTGAGTTTTTCAACTACATCCCCGTTTTGCACCTTTTCGTGAACTTGAACATTCTTCTTGCGCAGTTGTTTCTTGTGCATTCTTGATGAATGATTATTTTCTTTTCTTTTATGCACATGATATGTTCCTTGTCTGTGTTGTCCTCTTTGAGTCTGATGAAATCTAGGGTTTTGCCTTAGATTAGATACAGAAGTGCTTGGACAGAACCTTGCTATGTGCCCTTGACCGTTGCATTTAAAACATTGCACATGTTTTATTCCCTATCTGTATTGCATTCTGTGTGTATGATGAAATCTATGGTCTTGCCTTAGATTGGATACAGAAGTGCTTGGACAAAACCTTGCTATGTGCCCATGGCCATTACATTTAAAACATTGCACAGGGTGTTCACTTAGAAAAGCAAATGTATTTTTATCAGCATAACTCTTTGATCTATTGTTCAGTCCACAATAAATTGCCTTGTGACAAAAGTGGTTGCATTTAGAACAATAGCCATTAAAATCATTATTATTAAAAGAGTGAGAGTGAGAGAACCTCTTTTGTTGTGGTTGCTTTGTTGTAGATCTTCTTTGATATTTTCTTCCTTTTGAGGATTTAGCTTCAGACTTTTCTTGCTTCAATCCTTCAACCGTGGACTTCTTCTTCTCTGCATATTTGGAGGATGAAGGTTGTTCAGCTTCATATCCAAGACCAAACTTGGCCGTGGAGCTTCTTTGTTGATTTATCATTGTATCTAGCAGCTCTGTGCTCTTCTCAAATTTGAGATTTATATTGGCCTATTTTAGTTGTTTCTTTAATGAAACAATCTCTTCTTCTTGTTGGCAGCATATAGTCTCTTTCTCATTGATTTGAGACCTGAGAATATCTTCAATCCTTTTGTACTGTTCTACTTGTAGCTTTAGATCAACAATAACTTTGTTAGATTCCTCTTCACTTGTGCTGCATACAACATCCTCAACATCCAGGTGAGTTTTCAAGGCTTCTTCTGATTTCTTGGCCTTTTGAACTTGTAGGAAGAGATCTTCAATCTCATCCCCATATTCTTCTAACTTCTTGGATATTCTTTTGTTCTTTTTCTTTTCTATACTCAACTCTTCAAGTGCAGATATCAACTCTCCTTCAAGATCTACTTCAGCCTCAAGATTTTCATCACAAACTCCAGGATTCACTTCTTCTACCTTTTTTGGTTCAAATTTCTCTTCTACAGAAATAGAAACTAACTGGGATGCATTTTTGGAGGAGGATCTATTCTTCTTAGCCATTGTGTACTAATCCAAGATCAACCCTGACTGATTTAGCCAAAACTGGGAACTTGGCTCTGATACCAATTATTAGTCTTACAATGGCACTGAGAGGGGGGGTGAATCAGTGCAGCTATTTAAAACATAAAACTTTAACTCTTAAAGCCAAAATAATGAAAGCTTAAAACCAGAAACAACAAGCATAACAAGATAGCAACACATAACACAAGATTTAACGAGGTTCACCAGATTTGGCTACTCCTCAAAAATAGACTGCTTGGACTCCCATCCAAATCTAGCCTTTGCAAAGCACCAACTTCACAATTGGTTTACTAGCACCCACTAGAAGGAGCACCAACCCTTGATTTATCTACATCAACAGAAAGAAGCACCAACCCCTATCCAAGCACCAACTTGGATTTCTATTTTAAATCTTGATTGACATTAAAATGCCTTCTGTGTTACAAGACCCTCACTGGTCTAGCTTAACTCAAATCAATCTCATGGAAGCATAAGGAGAATTGTTAGACTCAATATATTCATTTTCTAACTCTCAATCTCAACTCCCTGTCCACAAAGCATATAGTCTTTTACAGCTCTACCTTCTACACACTTACAACCCTTTCTTATGGCTTGCTCTTGCAGCTCTCACAACTCTATACTTCTTACAACATTCATCTAGCTTTGTAACAGCCCACAACACTATCCCTCTATACAACAACACTACTCTCTGTACTTTCTCAGCACAATACTTTCTGTACTTTTTATAGCATAATGCTCTCTGTACTTTTTATAGCACAATGCTCTCTGTACCTTTTTACAACACAATGCTCTTTGTACTTTTTATAGCACAATGCTCTCTGTACTTTTCACAAGCCCCTTTTTTCTTTTATCCGGCAAGTCATAACACTCTTGCCATGTGCAGAGCTCAACCCTAACCCTAACTTTTTGTACACAAAAAACATTCTTACGGCTCTGCTTACTACGCTGATAATAGCCTTAAAAGCTTACTTACGTCTCTGACAGACTTATCTGCCCACTTTATGGCTCTGACAGCCTTTTCGGTGCTTTGTAAGTAAATCCGCTGTTCTGACAGATTTATCTTTCTATTTACGACTCTGACCGTCTTACCTACCTTTTTATGGCTCTGAAAATCTTACCTGCATATTTATAGTTCTGATAGCCGAACCTGCTTATTTATAGACTCTGACAGCCGAACTGCCGCTCTGACAGCCGAACTGCCGCTCTGACAGCTTTTTGTCTTCTTCTCGGCATGCAAGTGTGAAAACACATGTCGTGAAATCGTGACACTTTTCACCTTCGTACACTCTACTTGGCATGCACCCGCGAAAATGGAACATGTCACGAAATCGTGACACTTTTTGGCATGCACCAACAAAATCGGAACATGTCACGAAATCGTGACACTTTTCGCTGCCTTGCACTTCTCTTTGCATGCACCCGCAAAAATGGAACATGTCACGAAATCGCGACACTTTTCCTCTCTCCTCTTTCCTTCGCTTTCGCCCACGAAAATGAAACATGTCGCGAAATCGCGACATCTTTTTCTCTCTCCTCTTTCCTTCACTTTTGCCCGCGAAAATGAAACATGTCGTGAAATCGTGACACTTTCGCTTCCTTGCACTCTTCTCTGCATGCACCAACGAAAACATGACATGTCGCAAAATCGTGACACTTCTCACTGTCGTACATTCTTCTTTGCATGCACCAGTGAAAATGGAACATGTCGCGAAATCACGACGCTTCTGCTTCCTTGAGCTTCTTTTCGCATGCACCAACGAAATCGGAACATGTCACGAAATCATGACACTTTCGCTGCCTTGCACTTCCTCCTTGACTTTGTCGTGAAATCACGATGCTTCCACTTCTTTGCTCTTTCGTTTTGCTTCTGTCGCGAAATCGTGACACTTCATCCTTCGGAGCCTTCCTCTCTGCTGCTGTCACGAAAATGCGACATGTCGCAAAATCACGACATCTTTTCTCCTTGGCAGACTCTTCTCTTCAGGTCGCGAAAACGCGACATGTCACGATATCGCGACACTTTTTCTCTTGAGATCTTCCTTATGCAATATGTCGTGAAATCGTGACACATTTTATCTTGCCTTTTCTCTCTTGTAATATGTCATGAAATTGCGACACTTTTTCTCCTTAGCGCTTTTTCTTGACATCGGATCGCGAAAACCCGACATGTCACGAAATTGTGACACTTTTTCTCCTTAGCGCTTTCTCTTCGAACCTGTCGTGAAATCGTGACACTTTCTCTCCTTGGTGCTTTTCTTCTCATCGGATCGTGAAAACTCGACATGTCGCAAAATTGCGATAGTTTTCTTTGCCTATGCCTTCTCTCCAACCATGTCGCAAAATCGTGATAGTTTTCTTTGCTTGCACCTTCTTTCCAAACATGTCATGAAATCGTGACAATTTTCTTACTTGCCTTCTTTGCTTCCAACATGTCATGAAATCGCGACAGTTTTCCTTGCGCCTTCTCTCTCCTCGGCCATGTCGCGAAATCGTGACAATTTTGCTTACGCCTTCTTTCTCCTCGGCCATGTCACGAAATCATGACAATTTTGCTTACGCCTTCTCTCTCTTCTAACATGTCGCGATATCGCTACAGTTTCTTTTCCAGCTTCTTAGCATGTCGCGATATCGGGATAGTTTTTCAAACTTTTTCTCTCTCCTCTGATATGTCGCGAAATCGTGACAGCTTTGCAAGCTTTTTCTCTCTCCTCCGTTATGCCGCGAAATCGCGACAAAAAACATGTCACAATATCGCGACAGTTTTCTTACTTGTCTTTTTCTTTGATTTCTGAATCTGGGTCACTTCTGTCTTCTTGGAAATTTACTGTACATGCTCTGACTACTCTGAACTCTTGTTCACTGCATCATTAATTGATCTATCTGTCTGTGTTAACAACAATGAAAATTCTTTGGCTGCACCTTGCTCATCAATCAACTCCTATCCATTGCATCAACTGATCAACCTGACTGTGTTGACAACAATGACAATACTTTGGTTGCACCTTGCTCATCACTTACTAACTAGACACCTCACACACTTAATTACATGACACATGCTCACACCTACTAACTTGACACATACTATATACACAAATATCAAACTCACACCCTAATATAAATATTTACAATGGGATCAAATAATGTAATACCTCTAACATAACATCCCAAAGTCCATTTAATTTTACAAATGAAGAAAAAACATGCATTGATTTAGACCATCCTAGAGTCCCACCCTTTTTTCCAAAGGAGATAGAATTATTTTAAAATAATCCCAAGAATCCATAGATCATAATTACGAATCATCATGGTGTTTGACAAAAATATTATAAGGTCTATAGATGCTAGTTTTGATGTGACACCATCACATATGCCACCTCATACACAAAAATAGAATAAGTGCATTACAAGTAAAGTACAAAAACATTTAGTTTTGATGTAATAGTTTTAATTCATTGTAATGTTTTTATTACCAATTAATGTATGGATGATTAAGAAGTCATGTAGTCATGATTTAGTTGTCATATACTTGGAAATAAAATGAAATGCAAAGGCATAAAAATGTAATATAAATGTGGTGAGGTGTTGGGTTTGTAGTTGGGAATTAACTAACTCCTACAAGTTTAAATAAGACCCCTTATTTGAGCAAGGAGATACACACACACATAGAGGTGCATGCTAGATAGAGTGCACATGAATAGTATAAAGATAATTGCATTCCATACAAACAAGTATTTTTGATGATAATAATAACACCATTCAATAATTGTCATGTAGATTGTGTAATATTATTGCATGTGTTTGTATTTGATTGCCATTACTGTAAATATAATATCCAAATTATTTTCTCTCATTTATCTTTGTTGTAGATAGCCATACTAGTCAATTTGGATCTTGGATTGAGGTTATCCCATGCAATATTAAGGTCATCTAACTTGATAGGAAAGTTGCATCGATTTGTATCTAATTTGTTGTGCTATGTAGGGCCATCAAGAATATTATGTTGTAGGCTATTTGGATTAAGACATATGTCTTATCAACTTACTGTATCATTCATTCTTTATCCCTTCAATAATAGAATACCATTGTTGTTCTACATTTGGCACCATTACCATATAAAGTTTGAACGAGTGACTACATAGAGCTTAGATATGGGAGATATGGATAATAGATAACCTACCATGAGGATGTGGGAGACATAGATAAGAAGGACGAGAGAACGATTGACAAGATAAAGTTTAAGGATTGCATACCAACAAGATCAAGAATATGGACATGTAGAGCATGAGATCAACTTGCATGTTGATGAGGAATACTTGCATGTTGACAGTGGAGTGTTAACAAAGCTTGCTAGTGAGGAGATACAAGTGCCAGAGGTAGAGCAAGCGTGGAACCATTATGAGGAGTGAATTTCAAACAAAGAATATGGAAGCTGGAAAATATTATTTTTTATAATAGAGGATGACATGCAAGTGGAGGTACACCATGCAAACAAATATTGGGCTAAGGAGAATGTTTGCATGAGTGGTGAAGGAAGCACCAATGTGGATCATGCATAGGACAAGATGAAGTAATTGGTGATTACAATATAAGTATAGGGGAGAGTGTACTTGAAAGACCAAAATTGACACTTATGTACTTAAGAAGGAGATTGCAATGTGTAGATGCTTAAGAAAATGGTCAAAGATTGTTTACAAATGACCAATCATCAACATAAGTTTTATTGAATGGAGATGAACAACCACCAATGAAAACCATTACTATAAATATAGGTAAGTGTTGTCGTCTTCAATTGTCCTTGGTGGGGCAATCGCACCTCACAAGGAGACACAATGGTGTCGTGGCCTAGAGCGCAGGGTTTGGCTAAATTGGGGGTCTTCAGGAGTTTTTACAAGGCCAACTCATTGTTAAGATGTGATCTTTATGTGCACTTGGAATCAATCAAAGGTAAAATGGGGTGCAAGAGATAAAAAGAAAAATAACTCAACAAAAGGAAAATGGGGTGATGCACCAAAAGATCTGCTAATATCTTCATACAAAAACAGACTTGAACGCTATGTGCAAGTGGTGAACACTTCCTCTCATTGACACAATGAAGCACAAATGAGAGTTACCAACCATAGGTATGCATTAAAGAGACGGGTCCCATAAGAGAGCCAATGACAGATGACTAATCCAAAAATAGATGCAGGCCCAATACATACATACACTTATAAAATCTAAAATAGGTAAAAATATTACAAACACATACATTGATGGCTTTTTAAGCCTTACTACTACCACAAATATCATATGTTAAATATCATAATATCGAATATAATATAGCCATAATACAATAAGGTCAAATATAATGATATGAGTAGAATAATATGAGAAAATTAATATGTAGATCAAGGCTTATAATAACTCAAATAACATTCAATAATAAGCAACAATATGAATGTAATAGCTTGAATAATACATGTACAAAGCATGTAATACAACTTACAATATTAATTACTCAAAATGTATGTAATATTTATTACTCCTCTTTCTCTTATAAATATGATAGTAATGATCATGATTGTTTATGATGTTTGCTTATGGAGTATTACCTCCATAATATAGCCATAGTAATATGACTCTTTGGATACTTGACTATTCATTTCCATATGCCAAGTCTCATGACTCTTGGCTTATACTTGATGAACACTTGACTCTATATTGTACGTACAACTATACATGACTCTTACATTCCATTACTTGCACACTCTAACCTAAGACACTTGTGCACATAGAATCAACTTACACTTGCACACTAACTCACATGACACTTGTGCATTTTTTGCATATTACAACTTTACATGACACTTGTGCATATCCTTCACATTCACACTTACATAAAGGAAAATATTACTCACACTTTAAACTATGACTCAACCCTAATCTATTATTTACAAATATACCATGAAGGTACCATGGGGATACATTAGCATGTACCAAATAATGTAATATACTCCAACACACATACACACAAAAACGGGTCCGTAGGGAGCCACAAATGACTAGGCCATAAGAATTTGCATATGCACTACATTCTGCCTGTTATTGCATTTAAAATATATGCATGATTGTGTTTTGCACATGACTACTATCGCATGCTTGTTGCTTGCTATGATTTTAAATATCAATATTTAAATAAAAAGGAAAAAATATATAATAAAATAAAAAAAATAATAATTATAATAAAAATAAGAATAAATATTAAAGGAATCATATAAATGTAAATAAATATAATACATTATAGTTGTTGCCTGTTTCTTTTGGGGAAAGGGACTATGGAACTTTATGTAACAAGAATATGTAATATTAAAGCAAAGCCCAAGTAATATGTCATTATTCGAACAGGAATTCAGCCTAGGTGGAAAATACAATATAAAAATAAATAAACAAATATATCTCCTCTCCGCTCGGATGAGGGAAAACAAAACCACCTGGCCATATTTGCAAACCATTAGCTGGCAATATAATCTGAAAGGTGTTAAACTAAAACTTCATAACTACCTTATAAAAAAAAGGGAAGGGAATGTCGATTGATATACTTTCCGGAGACTTCAGATTTGGGCTCTATTAGCTACTAATTATCCGCCATTGAATTAAGAGTCTGACATTCCTCTGCTAAAGCCGTGAAGAGAGTTGCTTTGCATTGGGTATTCGACAACGTTCTGAAACAATCAGAGATAATTCGTTTTCTCTTGTGAAAATTGTTTGTTCTATGTGATTAAGGAAAATATTTTATTGTTGCTTGGGTGTGAATGATTTGTAGAGGTTATCAATATAATCTCTAGATAAATAAACACTGTGTGCGCTTATATTTGCTGCCTCTGTGTATTCATAAGGAAACATTCCTTTGAGATAATGTCAATATAGGCATGAGGATTTAGTATTGAAGAATGCTGCATTTCAAATAGTGATGATGGAAATTTTGGACTGCATATGTAGTTATTGTTCTCTGCATGTATGTCTGAAACATGTAGTTGCATTTTATCGGGCCAAGCTGATCCCACACCCTTGTATAAGTCCTTCTAGCTCTGTCTCTGTCCATTCGAGCGCATGTATGGTCAATTCCATGTGGAATGTGGGCTGTGCAAAGAGTAGGAAGCAACTAAAGAGCTCATCTCAGAGTACAACATTGGAGTCTTGCTTTTATATTAATTACATTCTTTTAAAAAAAATTCATTGACAGAATTGTATACGGTTGGAAGCTAGGCCGTAGATGCCTTTTTTAGAAGGCAATTCCTTGCTTTTATGTCGAAAAAAAGATTTTGTATTGTAAAGGAATAACTGGATTTGCAGTTTATGAAGGCTTGAAGTTCTTGTTTATTAAAAAAACTATTCTGGACAATTAGCATAGTCGCCTGTTGTGCTGCATCGAGTCCCTGAGTTTTACTTTTTAAAAATAATCGTAGGGAAAATATCATTAGAGTGTATAGAAAAAGAATTTAACAGTTTAGCTGTTTTATTTTCTTTCTTTGATTGGTTTTCAAAGGCTTTGTAAAAACAAAAGGTGTAGACGGTTGCACCTTGTAAAACCTGCAAGTTCTGTGTAGGCATGCACAGATTAGAAAAAGTAATAGTTAAAAACAGTAGCGTATCCTCGAACATTGCGATGGACGATGGTTCTGGATATAAAAAAATTACAGTATTGACCCCCCCTTGAACATAGAAAACGTAGGAGGGAACATATGATGCGTAAGGGATACACAGTGAATGTAGGTATGACAGAATGTGTACGAACTTCCATGGTTTAAAACTCGTATCAAATATAAAGTTTAGCTTTAGAAATATAAATTAGGGATCGACATAGGAGG
This sequence comes from Wollemia nobilis, assembly GCA_028583015.1. Taxonomy (NCBI): domain Eukaryota; kingdom Viridiplantae; phylum Streptophyta; class Pinopsida; order Araucariales; family Araucariaceae; genus Wollemia; species Wollemia nobilis. The sequence goes on from JAQPPZ010000188.1 coordinate 760,742, forward strand.
CCATGAGCATAGATTGATGTTCTATTGTGAGAAAACTATAGAGGAATAGGAGAATAGCGATGTGATTTATAAGCATAATATGGTAAATGCAGCAGCGATGGACCAAAAGGATGCTAGAAGGAATTGCATTAGTTTATGAAAAACTAACCAAGTTTTAATGGTGAAAGATATGGTGCTTAGTAATAGTGATATGTGCTGCTTAGCTCTTATGTGATTTACTAAATGCTACGCTTCAAGATGTAAAATAATTCTAAAAATAGGTTTAGTCTAAGATGTTTAGATTTAATCTAAGATGTTTAGAGGTTTCACTTAAATAGTTGAAGGGATGTTATTCTCAATTATAGAAGAGCATTTTCATGCTTTGTTTTTTTAGAATAATAACTGGAAAAATCACAAACATGGTGTTTGACTTGGAAATATCATGAAGTTTCTATTAAGAAGCATGTGGCAAGGTATACTGTTTACTATTCTTTATAGTTGTGCAATGGAAAAAAAATTACTATTTTATCTTCCAATGCCGTGCCTAAATTGCTTTTCTTTTTATATGAAAGATTATGGCTATATTTAAATCAGCTTTATGGCAATATGTAGGAGATAGTCAACTTTCATTTGCTGATATGGGTTATGCATTGAAGATTATTTTATATAGCTAAAATATTGATGTTGGACTACTCTAATTTTCATTTATAGAAAAAATATTAATATTTTAACGTGAAGACTAAATAAAGAAAAAAATTTCTAGAAGAAGGAACTACAAACAACTAAGATAAGATTTTTATCTTCAAGTGGGTAAATAAAATTTGGAAATATGCTTTTTAAAACTAATACCTTTGCATTCTAAATCCTTTATACAGAATGAATAAAGAATGACTAAAGCAATAGACGAGGGCTTCAATGACATCAATGGCATTATTTCGAGTAAGGGTTAATGTAAAGGGTTAATGTAAAGTGTCGAGTAGGGATACTTAGCAAGGGCTAAGAGGAATGTGTCACGTAGGGTTATTTACTCATCTACTTACTCATTTAAGAGGAATGGAATGTGTCACGTAGGGTTATTTACTTGCTAAGAGGAATGTGTCACGTAGGGTTATTTACTCATCTTCGTTAGCTGCGGTGGCGGCTAACATAAGTGGTGTTATCCGTTCTCCAGCTTTTAAGACAGAGGTCCATGGCTGTAAAGAGTAAGGATGGTGGTATGAGACGTCACCCTAGGGTAACAACCAAGTAGTACATGAGGATGCTCACTACTCCGCTTCGATTATGGAGGAACCAACTTAGGCCATGGTAAAGGAGTTAACCATGCAGTTGAACAATCCAATGGTAGATGGTATGGGCTGCATTATCGTCAACCAAGGTAGGGAGTGAGAGATCCGGTCTATGAAACCATGAGATGGTGGACCTTGGTCATTCCATACTAGAAAGTCATGACCGGGCACTGGCATAATCCAAAGCATCTTGGCTTAGAACTAGGAATAGGTAAAGGATTGCGAATCCACATGCTTTGGATGGGGAAATTGAGTGTTCACCCTTTCAGGTGATATGGGTCATGAAAGGACAACCCCTGCCAGGATCAAGTAAAGCTCGAGTAGGGATCCTAATTGACAAACTTTAGCAGGAAATGGCTTGTAGGTGATATGGGTCATGAAAGGACAACCCCTGCCAGGATCAGGTAAAGCTCGAGTAGGGATCCTAATTGATAAAATTTAGCAGGAAATGGCCGGTCCCAAGCACTTAAGATTTCAACTACAGTGGTGATTATTCTTGGAGTGTGAATAATTTTGCCATGTACTAAATTCAAGATGGTGTATTCATGAATATAATTGAAATTTTTGTATGCTCTCACTTTTAATTTTTATTTAATGTTGTGGAACAACTAGTAGTAGAACTGGGTTGTGTGTCCACGTGCACACAAGTAAATAATTACAAGTATTGTGTTAGAAGGCAGAGTTTTATATTACCCACAAGTCGCTCAGGGTTCGCTCAGGAGTTGATTGTTTTTACAAAAATAAATGAAATGAAAGCCTACAAGAGAATACAATTGTAAACTAATGGCTTTTGAAGCCTCAATATTAATGTAAACTCATAGGATAAATATTCACATGATCAAAATAGTAAGATCAAAATAATAATGTAACCAAAATAATATGAGCCAACTAATATGTAAAATCAAGACTTATAATATATCAACTAACATTCATTAATAAGCATCAACTAACATTTATTAATAAGCATCACTATGAATGTAATGACTTGAATCATACATGTATAAAGCATGTAGCACAATTTATAAAATTAGTTGCTCAAATGTATATAATATTTATTACTCCTCTTTCTCTTACAAATGTATCATAAAACTCTCATATAATAACAATGTTTTCTATGCTCACTATGCTCACTACGTAGACAATATAGACTATATAGGTGATGTAGGAAATGTAGACCATGTTTCTCCATGGAGTAATATATAGCCATTATAGAGTAACTCTTTGGTTACTTGACTCTTCCTTTCCTTATGCCAAGTATCATGACTCTTGGCTTTTCTATTTGACATATATACATATGACTCTATCTTGTATGCACACCTAGACAAGACTCTTCACTTATTACACTCTAATCTAAAGATACTTATGCACACTCACACATAAGACACTTGTGCACATATACTTACATTACACTTGCACACATGACACTTGTGCATTTCCTAAACATTATTACATTACATAAAATATTTACTTACACTCTAATCTAAGACTCAACCCTAGTCTAATATTTATAAGGTGTACCATGAAGGTACCATAGGGGTACATTAGCATGTACTAAATAATGTAATATTCTTTAACACAATCTTGCCAATCCTTTTTATAGTCCATGTTATTGTTATGTATAGTTTACAAGGGATATTTTCCCTTCAAAATTATCTGTAAGTGGATCTGACAATCTCAGCTAATCTTCCTAGGGATCTTGGACATTGTATAAAGTACTCTTTGATCATAATAATTGTTAGGCCTAGGACTATCATCGCCATTATTTATCTTGAATGAATATTTGAGTCATTTACTTAAAGATGTCTTCTGGTAGGTGATCTTTGTCTTCTTAATTGGGAAAGCATTCATTCAACTCATCTACCTCTATCATAGTTTATCATGCCTTTGATTTGACTTAGGTGTCAATGTTCACTTGACTTTCTAGCATATTTTATTCTTTAAAACCCAAGGTCATCCTATAGACAAGTTGAGAGTTTTGTTGTTGGTGCTTCATTGAGAATTGTAAAACCTTTGATATCAAAACTTATTTCAAAATAAAAGGTTTCCTTGGCACTTTTCTTATCATTGGATCTATGGAGACTTTCTTATGAATAAAATTTTATATAAGTTACTATTATCAAGACTTATTCTAGCTTCCTCCTCTTCAAAATAAATGCTTCGATTGCTTATGATTGGGACTTTGCCTTAGTCACAGATGAGTAGTGAGGAATAATTATAGTTTTGGAAGCTCATAGGGGCCTTCTATCATGCTTGAAGGGGAACTAAAAATCACCTTTATCCCTGGGCTCTGAGTCAAAATTCTTATAATCCTTGCAAAAATAAAGCACAAAAAAGAAAAAAAAAGTTAACTAAATAAGGCTATAAGGCAGACAAATTTTCCAGTGTTTGCTTGACTACTACCCATTCTTCTTTTGATGGGTATTGGATTGTTTTGAAATTATTGAATGCAACTTCCACTTCTATTTTTTTATGGATAGACTTCTAATTCTTATAGTAATTTAGTATGTCTAAGTTCTGAGATTAAGAAATGGTTCAACTTCCTGCATGATGTCTTTTGGCCTTGGTGGTTTTGACCACTTTTTTGAGGGTAAATTCATCTCCTTGTACTCTTTGAGGAGTCGTATGTATTATTGTACTATCATCATCTTATTTTCTTCACTATAAGAGGAGGGGAGTCCTTTTTGCAATAATACATCAGTCTCAACCTTGAACCATATCGTAGCATTCTGATGAGAGAACATTGTCATATCATCTAAGTATATCACTATGATTTTGTTGACGAGTTCTCCAAAAGCCATATCCATTGCTCTTTGAAATGTTGCTCAAGTGTTGGATAATCCAAATGGCATCCTATGATAAGAAAATGTTCCCCACTTGGTGGTGAATGTAGTTTGAACTGATCCTCATCTTTGACCCACACCTATTTATACCTAGAAAACCCATCCAAGAGTGAGAATCTTTCTGCTCTTGCTATAGTATGCAGAGTCTGGTCAATTTATGGGAGAGGATAATGGTATTTTAGTGAATCTTTGTTCAGGTTTTGGAAGTCGACACACAATATGATGTCTCCATTATTTTTCTTTACTAGAACTAAGTTAGCTACCCAAGTAGAATGCTTGATAGGGTAGACAATCTTGGATTCAAGTAACTTAAGTAGTTCTTGCTTCATCAGAGCTTGAATATTTAGTTTTACTAGTCTTTGCTTTTTTTAGAAGGGTTTTGCACCTTCTTTGAGCTCGATGGTATGTTGTATGTGTTAGAATTAAAGTGCAATATGCCTCTATTTTGACACTTGTCAGTTTATATTGACACTTGTCAGTTTATCATATAGGCCTTCTGCCTATATATGTAACTCATTTGTATCAATAATATAATCCCATCAGTTTTAGTCCTAACATTTGGTATCAGAGCACATTAAGGGGGAATGTTAGGATAGATGTAATGTGCACTATGCCTTCCTTGACACTTGTCAGTTTATATTGACACTTGTCAGTTTATCATATAGGCCTTCTGCCTATATATGTAACTCATTTGGTATCAGAGCAGGTTCCCTCTCTTGCATGTGAAACCCTTGAGGGGAGATTTCCCTCATGGAAATCCTCCCTCCCCTCATTTTTTTCCCTATTTTTTAATTTTTTACCAAGGGAGTATGCTCTCCATCATTTGATGGATCAGAAACCAGATGGTCAAAAATATTAAAATTTGGGAGTATGCTCGCCAGCCACGTGAGGCAGATATCTTTGGTTTCAGATTCATCCCGCAAAGCTATGTTGACAACATTTCCAAATGCTGTAAACGACCATAAAATAATTTGTGACATTATGAGGAAGGCCAAGATTCATCTGCGTAAATGGAGGTGAACATCATCTACAGCGCACCACAAATTATTCTTTTCTCTATGACATTCAAGATCACATGTTGTACATGAGGAAAGTTGCAGAGAGGAAGGCAAAGTTCAACCATCGGGCGTATAATCACCCCTGTGTAGCCTGTGTGCGTGTTGATTCATGGAGGTAGCCACGCGCTGTGGGTGTTTGATATCTTCAGTGGAGTTAAAGTTGCAGATTGCTTCTATGGTCAAATTTGGTGGCAAAGCTGTAGGGCCTACATTTCCAGGGGATTTTTGGTTTTACTTTTCTGTGTGAGGAGAGTAAAAACGACGATCGGCTCTCAAAAATATGGGTGGACGAAACCTGGGTTCAAATTTGGGGAATATTGGTTTGATAGTGAGGAAGGCTGACGATATTTTTTAGAAGTCTTATATTGTTATTCAGAGGAATCAATGGAGGTTTGCATGGGCGATCTGCAAGCTTGGCCCCAGCTAGATGGCAACATGACAGAGGAGAAGGAAAGTGTGACGACAACAAAACCTCTACCTTCGTCAATTGACAAGAAAGTTTGGGGCAGCGCCCGGCTCATGCTTGTGGCAGATCTGGATGACCTCGATGATGGTCTTCGTAACCACGGCTGCGGCACGCTCAGAGTAGTGGCTGTGGGCGACGATCGTGAGCAATGGCGAGGTTGGACGTAGGAGCAATTTTGGGCAACGTCAGTGAGCTCGATGATGCAGTTGAAGTTTCACGAGACGATGAAGAAGAAGGCATCATCGTAGGAGACGGAGGGGATGGCGCTGGAAGGATCCATCCACTACTGGAGGGGACAAGCTCACTGGCGATGGAATCCTACAGCACCCACAAAATCTGGCTGTTGAAGTATAGCAGCAGTAGCGCATCCAGTATAGAAACGAGGTTCTACTTGAATTATAACACCGATGAGAACTCCAGCATCAGAGTTCTCAGGGTTTCCCTCTACACCATAAATTTGCCCCCCTCATTGTAAGGCGAAACTTCTGGAGATATTTTTTTTGGCATGTTGCCCAGATCTACGTATTTTTTGTTTTTCGACCACTGCGAGAAAAATCATGCTATTTGAAGCTTTCTGGAGGATATACTTCAATCATGTCAACACCAATCCAGTTTCCCATTCTGTTCGTGTTTAGACAGTCGAATGTATTGATGGCGCCGCTTATTTTGAATTTACTCAAGAATGTATTTGATTTCATTTTTGTTCGATGCCGTGACTGTGGCCATTTTGAAAGAGGCATTTGTTTGGAGGTAGAATGAGCGTTCGGTGGCACCACTTTTTTTTTTACGGACGGTGCATGGCTATTGCTATTTTTTTTTGGTTTGTATGTGGGAATGGACCCAAAATGGAGAGTTGATGGATAGGGGGCCACCGTGGAGGGACAGTGATGCGTTGTTTGGGCATTGCGTCCATGTGGAGGAAAACATGCATGTTGCCACTAATGTGTTCCCGATAGTGCAATTTTTCTTTTTTAAGAGATCTGGATCAACCTCTAGTTAATACTACCATTCAAAAATTCTCGCTCACGTCGAACTCCTCGAGCATGGAGCACCGATCGGAGAAAATATCTTCGTAAATTATGCTTGCGCACCTGTTAGGTCATCGTCGCTCGACCGGGAGCGCGCCAAGAACACTTGGCAACATTTGATGCCCTCACTGGCGGTACAGGGAGTTGTTGATGAAGCGGCAGTTGAGGTCGTCATCCACAGTGTCGTAGGTGACGGCATAGATGCACGGGAACTTGTTGGCGAACACCGAGAAGAGGTGGCACCATGTGTCAACATCATGGCGGAGCCAGGGCCATGACACGGCAGAGAGGAAGCTATCGTTCTTAAGGTTGAGGTTCATATTTTTTTTATGAGGCTTTGCTTTCAGGAAAAATTATAAGGGCCCAACTATTTTTATTTTAATATCATGGGAAGGGGCCACTTTAATAATATTTAATTAAAAATCAAGGGGGCATATTTTATTAAAGTGGGGGCATAAATTTATATGTATGGGGAATTGAAATTTTCAAAGTGGAGGGCCATTTTTAAGGGAAATTTTATGAATATTTCTATTGGTCGATAATATGGCCACCTTGGTCATTTTTTATGTTTTTCCATATTGAAGTGGAAGTGAAAGGCCTAGATGGCCCATGTAATTCCCCTACGTGGGAAATTTTAATGTTATTTTTCCGCTTGAGAGTGATGCTGCCATTGAGCGATGTTGTCTATTTACTGCCTAGATAGGCATGGTATTGTTTTCCACATGTTGAAGGCCCCATTCACATACAAGTATAGGGGTATTTATAGTCATTGGAAATGTTTTTCCACAACAGACACAATGGTGGTGTCAATTTGTAATTTTGAGGCTATTTCAAGTGAGTTTTTTAGCCTCAAAGTTTTTCTACCTTGGAGTGCACTTTCGGTTGTACCCGACACTCCCAAGGTACTTGTAAGTGAACCTAGTATCTAGTATTCACCTCTTTCTACTTGGCGGATGCAGCGGCTGGTTACCCATGCATTCCGGTAAGATGAGGTGACTACCATAAGGACACTTATTCTAGGGACTACAGACATAGACACCCTAGACTCTATCCGAAGTTTTTTTGGATCTACTTCTGAAGACTACATACGAAGACACTTCAGAAGATTCTATTCTATTCTTCTTTCTTCTTCTCCTCCATATTTGGCTTCTATGGCTCATTTTATTGTATTTCATGGCTCATTTTTTATCTTATGTATTAAGGTGCATTTTCGACAGAGATCAACACCTTCTAGATTGAGTTCACCATGAGGAGAGATTTGATATTCATGGTGGATCTAGTCAGTGACCTACGAGAGGCAAAATCCTCTAAGGATGACCTGCAGAGGCAACATACCCAGAAGTGGCTGACCCTGAGGCACCCATGATGACCCTGAGGCACTTAGACGGCTGACCCAGTGGCAACAGACCCGTGGAAGTGGTTGACCCTGAGGCAACAGACCGAGATGTATACACAATGAATCTAGCATTATTCACAGTTGGAGAGCCAAGCGCACAAAGCACGAGCCTAGACCAAATCAGCAATATGAGAGGATGATAGATTATTTTAGAAAAGTCAACATTAAGGGGGAATGTTACCTAATGTTGACTTGTTTTGTTTCTTCTTTATTTAGGATAGTGCACTTTAAGGGGGAATGTTAGAATTAAAGTTCACTATGCCTTCACCTTGAAACTTGTTAGTTTCTCTTGACAAGTGTCATGTATTTCATATAGGCTTATGCCTATATATTGTAACCATTTGTATCAATAAAACAATCCCTTTAGTTTAAGTCCCAACAGTATGGTCTCTTTAGAGTAGACTTTAAGATCACCATATGTCCAGGCTATGATGTCAAGAAATTTGCATAATCTTGGAATTTGGTCCAACTCTTCCTTTGTGCTATTTACTCCCACTTTAATTGATTTCTTTGATTACGTTTGGACCTCTTTTTATCTATGCTTGTCAACTTTCATATTATGGCCTATAGACCTATCATTATTATCAAACAGGATTTCAAGAGTGATCAATCCTTTTGGAATATGGTTATTTTTCAATTGGATCATGCCTACATTTTCCTCATATTTAGACACTCTATCATTTGAGCAGTTCATCTCGTGGACAAGAAATTCCACTCTTTGTTCATCGCTTTTGAATACTTTCCAAAAGGTATCTCTATTGGGCATAGAAGGCTTGTAGATTAGTCTAACTATTTTAGAATTCTGGATGACATTGCTGATAGGGCAAAAATTTACTCCTACTAATGCTAATAAATCAGCATGAGTGTTCTTTTCTATAGGGATTTATTTTATGTTTAAAGACTCAAAAGCTTCTAGCAAATACCAAAACTTATTCCTATAAGCTTTGAAGTAGTGCTGCTTACACATTTCTCAGTGACCTGATTCACTATCAATTCAAAATATCCAAAAATATGGAGTTGTTTAATACCCAACTTCTTGACTTTATTAAGGCCTAAGTAGAGTGCTTCATACTCTGCTGCATTATTAGTGCAGCTCCAAGTTAACCAATAAGAAAAACTTTCTCTTCTCCTATCGAAGAGATTAAAACAATACCTACTCCAGGTCCATTTCTGTATCTAGCACTGTCAAAGAAAAGTTCCATAGTTGATCGGTAGATGGGTTTACCTAATGGAGAGGAGTGGGGTTGCTTTTATTGGGCTTCATAATTGAGTATATTCCAATATCTATTTCAATCATAGCATTGAAGTCTTGGAGAGAGAACTGGTCTTCTTATTGCAGTACATTTAGAGCTTCCTCCATCAAGTTTCAGTCTTCCAATTTCTAGGTCATCATGTTTACTGTAGCGGTTTTTTTGCCTTTGTATTCAAGTTATTCAATATGAAAGGTTGAAGGTTTCTCATTGAATATTTTTACTCTCTTGCCCTTGAATAGAATTTTCAAGTGCGAGTAATATAATGATAAATATCCTCCTATTTCGGTGGTGAAATCTCTGGAGAGACACATACCAAAATAAGGTTCTAGATCCACTAGCACTACCTCTTGTATAACTGTGAGTTGAGGCAATCTGTGAAGAACTATTGGGATATCTTTAATCACCCCTACAATTTTGATGGGGTTCCATCTAGTTGCAGTATTCCAAAGCTGCTCCTTGTGTATTCCATCCCCATGATGTCGCATATAGCTTTAGGTATCACAGTTATTGCAACTCCTGAGTCTATCATGTAGTTGTGTACCATTCATCCTTCCATATAAAGAGATAGATAGAAATGAGGAGGTCTATTTTTTTTTCTATAGTGTACGTTAGACTAGCCTGTGCAAAATTAAACTGAGCTAGGGTTCCATTCTTATTTTTCATAGGTCTCAAGGATTCCTGTAATAAATCAATATTTCATAGAAATTGTAAATCTTCATACATAGTTGCTTTGGAGGGAGTTTCCTTCATTTTCTCGACTATGTTGAATGGGAGAGGTTTAACACTTTTTTCTTTTATAATTGTGTCGTACTTATTTCTATACCCCTGAGTAGTATACATCCTTTGATGCTTAGTCAATGAGGGGAATTTAAATTTATATTTTGCTTGTTCCTGCATCTTCACTTCCTTGTGTAGGGGTGTTTGTTTCCGTACTTCTACTTCTCTCAGACCTAAAATTTGGGGAACCTTCTCATAGGAGGCCCTTCTCTCAATAAAGTTCCTCATAGGTGAAGGCATTTTTAAGGGATTAAGCTCTAGGGGATCTACCTATAAAAGTTTCATCCTTGATCTGGTTAGAATAACCACCTGTTCTACAGAGGGAATCATGAGATTTTGATTTTATTTTCTGATCATGTTTACTTATCCATTGAGGGTTTTTTCTACTTTTTCTATAGCTATCTTCTGGACATGATGTTTATGGATCATACATGAGTTCTCACCATGTGGATCATTACACATAGAATACCAAAATTTTGACTCTATCAAAGCATTAGTTGGTTCACTATCTTCATTGGTGTAAATCACATTTGATTTATTGTGACTTCTACCACTCATGGAAGCTTGATCTCTTGTTACTTGTGGAAATATACTTGGCTAGAAATTTATATCTATTTATCTTCTTTCCATTGACATCATCTTATTTGTCAGAGTCTTCATATTCGATTGTAGATCTAACAGAGCTACAAGCTGAGGATCGGGAGTTGGTGAAACTATTGCCATAGAAAGTGCAGGGATGATAGGTAATATTGGAGGAGCGGGTGGTGCTTGTACCACTGGGATAGTCAGCTGCCTAGTCCAGTTTGGGAGACTCGTATTAGAAGTGGGAGAAAAACTTGGGAAAGCAGTATTGTATGCTTGTGGTAGATTTGGGAAGATAGGCATTATCATATTTGTAGGGAACCTGCCAATAACGATTAGATCTCTTTCTATTTTCTAGGCTTATTGGAAAATCTTTAGGAAAGTAAATACTTGGGATTTCTTTATAGCCATACTTATGTTTGATTTGAAAGATCTCAGGTAATAATACATTTATTGTTCTTTTGTTGGCCTCAATTCGTTAGGTACACTCTGCCAAGTTCGACTAAATCTAATATTAAAGTCAACTATATCTTCTTGAGTGTGCTACTAAATGACGGTGAATTGGGTTAGTAGTGAAAATGGATCGACATGTTTATTGAACTCTTCTACTAACTTTTCGACAAGCTAGGACTAGGTAGATATGGTTTGATTGGCAAGGGCTCTATAGCAGTAGAGCATTTTTCATTTTAAGGAAATGACTAATAGTATTATCATGACATATTACTCGGTGATGTTATGTATTGGTGCAAGCGTGGCTACATCTTGACAATGTTCATAAGTCATATTACCAATATCGTCATACTAGGATAATGGCTTTGAAGATACTACTGTAATCGGGTGCTGAGATGCTAGATTCAAAGGGCCTGTATGGTTCAATGAATGGTAGGATAAATTTAATTTATTCATGGCCATTGCAGCTATGGTCTTACCTAATATTATAGGAATATGGGTAGCTGGAGTTAACGTTCCATTAGTAGCAGTACTAGGGATGGCTGTAGAGGAAATATTTGCGTATCCTGTATTGAAGTAGATGAAGAAATGGTTCTAGCAACTAATATAGGATTAACTTTGAGGCTACCAAGGTGTAACTCGAAGAACTCAATGGGCTCTTTAGAAATTTTTACCTTAGATCTAGCTATCATATAAAAATAGTATTCAACCTGTTGTGACTATCACACAACTCGCCCCAAAATTGGGGACCCACCTTTTGTTTTGGTATTTGGGTGTTTGCATTTTGTTTTGAGTTTCTAATGTTTTTGTTTTGTTGTGGGTTTGCAGTTATCGTCAGTTCTGATCGACAATATTTTATTGTCGATGACTTTTTCTTGCCAACAACTTTTTATTGTCGACAATTTTTCCTTGTCGACGACCTTTTATTGTCGACTATTTTTTATTGTCGATGACTTTTCTTGTTTTTTTTGTTGTTAGCAATTTGTTGTTAAATTTTTGTGTTCCTGTCATATACATGTTTCAAATGATAAAAATAAGAAAACAAAATGAAAATTTATATAAAAATATATCTATGTATGTTTCATATATATAGATATATATAAAAAAAGAGATAAAAAATAAAAACAAAATATGTATTCATATATATATATTTGTATATATTTTTATAATGAAAAAAATAAAAAGATAATAAAAATTATAAATATATACATTTATATATTTATAAAACCCATAAAAGAATAAAAATAAAATCTATATGTGTTTATATATAAAGATTCAATAAAAACAAAATAATAAAATATGCTTATTCCTATATAGGGATCAAATGAAACAGTTTCAATTAAAGTTGTTTGTTTTGGATGCTAAAGGTTCTATTTAGCGAAATAAAAATAGTTTTGAAGATTATGTTAATAGGTGAACTCATTTCATGTCTTGTTTTGGGCAGGTTAATGAGTGGCATTATTTGGATTGAATTGGGAGATTCAGAGGAAGTTATCACGACGAACCATTGGGAGAGCTGATTCACAGCATGGGACCCACATGACGACAGTGGATAAAGCAATAACAACGTGATGAAGGATGCACAAGGTAGGGTTCAACTGGACGATGTAGCCATCGGGGATGGTCGTCACATGGGCGAACACAGTCATTCCAGTGAGGAGGTGGTGCGTAGAATGTTGACCCTTCGTGGGCGTTAACTGGCAATGACATTAGGGTTTCATGTGGACAGTCAGGAGGCGACAGAGCAATGAAAACCAACATGGTAGATGATGCGACCATGGATATATTCTGATGGAAATTCTGAAGTTGTCGGGCCCACGACCAATGAAGGATAGCAGAACACATGACCAAGGAGATGACAATGTAGTTCATGCACATTGGTTTTTGACGATGGCAACCTAGAAATTAACAGGTTCCTGAACGATAGTGGTGCTAATATTTAAGGAGAATCCCCCCAAAGGTAATACAATGGTGCAAATCTGGCAGTGATTCAGTAGTGTGAGCAAACTATGATGCAGCTACAGGCATCATCGAGTTTGTCTGTGGGCCCTTGCGATGTGGAGAAACAAGGTACAAGCCAAGGGACCCACGGGAGCTATGAGGTGGTGAACGTATACCGGATGACATTATGGTCATAATAGACATAGCGAGCATATTTTGGATAGTGAGCAGCGATTTCAATGAAAATCAATATGGGTTAATTTCATGAACAATATCATAATGAAAACTCATCATGGTAGGCGAAAGGGGAATATGAGACCTGGCATCGATTGAGAATGATGCAGAGGTAATAGCGATGACATCACACATTATAAGGCTAATGAGATATCTTAATGAGCATCAATAAGCACGCAATATAGGTGGATAAGGTAGGACCCACAACACAACAATAGACAACGTAGCGTAACTCAGCATGGCAAAGCATCTTCCAGACCCGGACATAGGGCACAATAAATATGCAAAGGAAAATCAATATCAAAAACCCTAACCCTAATCGTGAGATTTAGCTCCTTAAAACCTAAATGCAGAAAAGCATTGTCATTTTTTATCAGGAGAGACCACTAGGGGGTTGGTTGCACGTTGCAGAGCAGGGTTTGTCATAGAAAAGGTTGTAAAATCACGGTGGTCGCAGAAAGCATTGCAGGAGGTATAAGGTTTTGATGTGTTAAATTTTTAAAATTCTATTTAGTGTTATTTTGTTATATTATATGTTATCGAGGGAGGCATAAGGGATGAGGGGCTCTTGTTCATTCCTAACATATAATATGAGGTACAAAAGGGAGGCATAAGGTGTTGAAGTGGTTATATTGTAATGTTCATCGGGGCATATATTTCAAATAGAAAAAGGAAAGAGAGTTTTTTTTGTTTTGTTTAAAAAAAAAAAAAAAAAAACTTTTTCAATTGTATAGAGGGCATGTGGGAGTCATAAGGGATTAAGGGGCCATTGAAGTTATTTTGTTTTTTATATGCCACATGGGAGGCATAAGGGTTTAAAAAGATTTATTTTGTGATGTTAAAAGGGGGAGTTATAGGAAAAGATAAAACAAAGCAACTTATTTTATTGCTTTATTTACATCTATTTTAACATCATTAAAAGTGTAAAGTTGAAACAAATAGTTTGAGAAAAGCTTTAAAAGCCCAATGAAGACATTGTACAATGGCTAAAAATGTTTGTAAATAAGATTACTTTAAAGAATCAAATGCTTCCATTTTGGCAAGAAAAAACCTTGTGAGAAAAACTAAAAGGAGATTACGTCTAAGACTACTACATTTATTGTTTATCTTTATTGCATTTCTTTTCGATTTGTATCTATGTGTTTATGCCATTGAAGGGTTACACTAGGTGAATGTTGAATAGAATGCAACCGTGTTTTATCCTTTGAGTCTCACACTTGATCTAATCTGATTGTGTTTATTTGCAGGTCTTTTAGATCAAGTTTTCTTTAGATTTATCTCACAACTTGGGGTTTTGCAGGGAGGGGATTGTGACACCAAAATCTGATGTCATTTCAGTGTTTTTCTAGCTATTTTGTGAATAATTCTTGTTGTTTTATTTTATGTTCTTAGATTAATCTATTTTCATTTCTGTTGTTGATTTATTTTACATTCTGGTCATTTCCAAAATTTTTGCACATAGCTTACTTTCTATTCTAGTCATTTCCATAATTTTTGTATTTATTTTCTTTCCATTCTGGTCATTTCAAAAAAATTTGTACTTGTTTTATTTCCATTCTGGTCTCTCCAGAATTTCTGTACTTAACTTAAGTCTTCATTCTGGTCCATTTTCTGAAATTTCATTTTTGCATTTTCTATTCATTTACTTCCATTCTGGTCCTTATCCAGAATTTCTGCACCTCCTAATTGCACTAAATTAATTTTCAGATAAAATTAATCTTAGGAGGGGTTACTAACGCCAAATTTACATTAATGGCAGATAAAACAAATGAACACTAACATGCTAACCATTACTAACGCCAAATTCTAACTTAGTGGTAGTAGAATGCTCATAATGAAGATAAAATGAATCTACTAACTGTAAAATGAACCTCACATTAAAGGTATGGAATTTAAAATGAAGTGGACTATTCCACACACTTACATTTTTACACCTTTAATTTGAAGTTAAAAGGAGCTTACTAACTGGGATTCAGGGTAGATCAGATTAACTTCAAGAGCACTAAAAAGAATCACTTTCACATTTGCTAAGTTCACATGCACTTTGAAGATTAAAGGATCATGATCACTAAGCATTGTATGAATAGAATCGTTAAGGCCCCTTGTTAACTGTCACTTGCATACTTTGAGTTATTCTGGTATTTTGGTATCTTGTTTTAATTATTATCAGTTACATACATGCATGGAATGTTTGCTTACCAGAACCTTGGAGAAATATGTGTTTTCATCTAATTTCTTTGCAAGAGGGAGTTTTCAGTTTAATACTCTGATTGCGGTGATTATTTTGCAATAGGGAAAAATATTCACTCAACACAATCAAAAAGTAGATAAGGATTTTCTTAGGGTTCCTCTCTTGGGCGGAGTCACCAGGTGATTCATAAAAATCAATCAGGACAAAGATAATCATCGAAAATTTGACCTGTATATATAATGGGATTGAGTCCCATCGGGTGTGCCAAAAACTATTGGTGCAAAATCTACCTTTGGTTACATTTGCACCCAAGACTTTTACAACATTGAATGATCGGGTTCAACACAAATTTTACCCGGTTCAATATCCAGATAAGAGGATATTGAATTGATTTATTTTATTGCTAGCTAGATGTTAAATTGTTCATGATTACTTGAAAGATTTATTCATAGACACTGGTCTTGACTAATGAAATTTTGTTGATCATTTTTATTGATTCTAACATTCTCTATTTGATGATGTGTTGATGCTAATATTTTGGTAAATTTAAGAATGTTCTTTCATGTCATGTTTTAATTGATGCATATCTTTTGGATGACACTAACATGATGATATTTGTGGTTTATTCATTCAATAATTGTTAGTCATTTTATGCTTCATTGCAAGATATTTTTATTTGACTAACAAATTTGGTTCTAAAGTTATTCTTTGAGTTTCACTAATGGTGACATTAGAGAAGTAAATCATATCTTTAAGATAAGAAATGGTATCTACATTAGGAAAGTATTATGAGTGTTTTCCCATGATTGGAACATCTCATCAAATTTTTGAAATGTTATTGGAGTTTCTACATCTGTTTAATCAAGAAGTGACATCAGGATACCTACAAAAATTGACTTACCTAAAAAAATTGCATGAGTACAAGAGCACATTATTTCAATACCAAATTTTCGATGAGGATGTTGCTTGTAGGTTTTTCTCATACATTTTGGATGAAAAATAATTCTTATGGTATGGCAAGTTATCCATGGAGGTTAGGACTTCTTGGATCTAACTAGAAGCAGCCTATATTTATCATTTTGGTAATCAAGTTGACTTAGATATGTTGCAAAATCAATTTACCTCTATTCTTAAAGAGCGTAATGAATCCACAAGTCAATTCAATGGGAGGTTTTGTGAATTACACTCTCAAATATGGGAAAGTTTTGACATACAAGAAGAGGAAGCTATTAAAGTATACATGGGAGCCATACCCCCCACGCTTGTTACACTTATTGAGGAAAGACTTGATGACTCATATTTTCCTAGAATCTATGACGTTGCTATAATGGTAGAACAAGGGCAAGTGGAGGCACAACATGTTTCCATGAAATATTATTCTTTTGGATTTAGTGAAGCCAACCTACACCAACCATTGAATATAGCACCCTCCACTCAAATGATGCCTAAGGTGAATGATCAAGGGGATGAATGTGAATGTCCAAATATTACAACCACCTTAGATATTTCCCAAGAGAAGGTGCAAGTTTCCAAGCCAACATCCACCAATAAGGATTGTGTAGAGAGGGGTTCATTTCTAGAAGTGCATGAGTATTCAGATAATGGTGTCCTAAATCTAATTAGTATTGGAATATATGATAGGACAGAACTTACCATAGAATTTAATGAAGTCGTTGAAAGTGAAATTGGAAGAGAATCAATAAATGAATTTGAATACATAATAGAATTTCACCACTGGTTCTTGGGAGAAACTGTGGATGAGAGTGTTGAAACTAATGATCAAGAAATTTCTCACCCTCCAAATTATGACGAAATTGAATCATGGGTTAAAAATGTAGATATTTATCTTGCAAACTTGGATACAAAAAGTAGCACTTTTGGAAATCATTGAACCATCTAAGGAAGGTGAAGGTTAATTTGATGCGAAACATATTGATGAGTTGGAAGATGTTGAAGAAATAGTTGAGCATCACAACTCAATTTTGGAAGATGATCACCATGATCCTCGAAAGAAATTGGATGAATATGATCACTTTAAACCTTCTAATGAACCCTTTGTGTCAATTGATATGCAGGATAACACAATATCTTTCTCATAGGAAGATATTACAACTCCTACACAATTTGAAGATATTGTGGAAGAAGGTTTGGAATCTCATCAAATTTTGGAAGATGATAATGATCCTACTACCAAGGAAAAAGAAGAAAAATAATTGATGGATGAATCAAAAGATCATGTCACAAATACCATAGAGTTTCATCCCATAAATTTGGATGACAAATTTTACAATGGTTGGGGAGATATGAAGATGTGTTATTTTATCACACCCATATTTATGAAACTTCTATTCCACTTGATATACAGGAGGTTGAAACTTCTACTTCATATGAAGATCTTACATTCGCAAGATTTGAGAAGGTTACAAAATCCGATCATGTTGAACATAAGTTTATTGAAGATCTTGTTGACATAGAAAGAGAAGAAATGGTAAAAGTTTCTTATGACTCGTCTATTTTGGGTGAGGAAGAGGTAAAATCTTCTATTTCATTCTTGACTATTGAAAATTCAAATACAAATTTGCATGATTGTTTTGAGGATTCAAATAAAGAGATACCATGGATAATGAACAAGGAATTGGAACCAAATGACAAAGAGATTGATCTATTAGAAGCAACTCAAGGGTTTGATCATGAAGATGGGTTATTTGACAAACACTTTGACCAACAAGATTTGAGGGTTGAAAAGGATGGACATGTTTTTAATTGGGTGCCCAATTTCGGTATGTTTGATGAATAGGTAATCAATGAAGATAAAGACCATGAGGTAGAAGAGGAAATTGCAAATCCTCACCAAGTTTTGGTAAATAAAAATGTGCAAAAGGTAAAATCTAACCCTTTATGTCCAAGCATCCAAGCTTTAGGTGAAAATTTGTATGACCATTTATTGAATTTGAATGATGTTTATGATGAAATGCCATTGAAGGTAAATGAAGAACAAGGATTAATTTCTACGTACACCTTTAATAAGAATGCTTTGATGAATGAAAAAGAAGTTGATGCACTTGAATTGTTAAATCAAATTCATCAACAATTGATAATACAATCTAGGATAAAAACTTATAATGATTCTCATTTAGTAGATGTCCTAGATGCTTGCAAATAATTGCATAAGTTTGATTGGCCTAAAAACATGAATAATGAATTGGTTTCAAAATTGTAGAAATAGGCTCCTATTTACAAGATTGCATATTTGAAAAGGATAGCCTAATTCTAAACAAAAAATCAAATTGTGAAATTGAAGTTTTAAAGAATAGACAAGAAAGAATTGAAAATCAAATGTTGTACAATCAATTTAATAATTTGAATCTCACCCATGGGATCATTAATGGAACTAAATCAAACTGGTGGGATGAGAGAGGCAAGTTGAATATTGTTGCATTGTTTGGCTTAATCTTGTTTTGGTTGGATTCCTAAAACATTTGGCATGCGTATCATGTTATATGTCTTTTGAAATGTTCTAATCATGTTTGGGATCCAGGGAAGTGATAGTTCAAGCTTTGCACCATATTGTACCATATTGTACATTTGTATATAGTTTTGGTTTTTTGCTTTCTGTTTTGGCTTTGTCCTTGATTTTTGCTTGGATGTAGGTTTGGTTTGTGTCTCTAATTTGGTGTTGTGGGTTGTTCCCTTTGCTTAGAGGTAATGTTTCATGGTTGCTAACTTATGGTCTCTGGATTGCTTTTGAAGATCCTTTAATTAATAGGTTAGAGTACCTGACCTAAAAATCGATGAACCTAAGAAAAGGGGGATGAGTTATTTAGTGATCATGCTCAGATTTTGGGACTAAGATGGTGGAAAGTGGAACAATGAAAAATTAGCCAAAACTCCACATGGGACTCACACACATTAAATTGTGTTTCTAGAAGTAAGAAGGATGGAGTTGTCTTGATTTACAACCCTAGGAAAAAATCTAAAATACTCTATTTACTGGATTTCTAATCTTAGTAAGACTTGAGGCTTTGCAAGAGTTCCATAGGTACAAGCTATGCAACAAATTTCTTGAAATCTGTCATCTAGTTTAGGAAAACTCCACCAGGGCTATACACACCTGATTTGTAGTGGGGCCCTAGCTAGGCAAAGTTTGATACATAGAAAGAGAGGAAAAGGGAGAGAAAAAAGAGAGAAAAAAAGAGAGAAAAAAAGGAGAAAAAAAAGAGAAAAAAAAGAGAAAAAAAAGAGAAAAAAAAAAGATAAAAAAGAAGAAAATAAAGTGAGCATTGAAAGTATAGACATACCTAGGATAGATGGGCTTTGCAAAGCATTAAGCAAACACACGAGTGAGTTAGATAACCCTCATAGGGGTGATAGAAATCTGACTGGAAGTGGGGCTCTGTCTATAAAAGTTTTCATTTCATGAGCTATACTTCATAGCCTAATGCAAAAAAGGATGATGGAATCTGGAGGATTTTCAGAAATACAGAAATGAATCACTTTTGCACACACTGAGCAAAGGCAGATGGATTATTTGTTTTCATGCTGAAGCTATTTACCCCATTTTCTTGAGATGTTGCTAAATTTTTGTGTCTTGCTAATCTTGTGTGTTTTCATTTCAGGTTGGGTTCTTACTGAAATGCCCAGGAGTATTTCCCAGTAGAGTCACCATTTGTTGTTATTGTTGCACAACTCGCCCCAAAATTGGGGAACCACTTTTTTTTGGTATTTGGGTGTTTGCATTTTTTTTGAGTGTCTAATGTTTTCGTTTTGTTGTGGGTTTGCAGTTATCGTCAGTTTTGGTCAACTATATTTTATTGTCGATGAATTTTTCTTGTCGACGATTTTTCCTTGTCTTCGACTTTTTCTTGTTGATGACTTTTTCTTGTTGATGAGTTTTTCTTGTCAATATTTTTTTCTTGTCGATGACTTTTTCTTGTCGATGATTTTTCCTTGTCGACGACCTTTTATTGTCGACGACTTTTTATTGTTGATGACTTTTCTCATTTTTTTTGTTGTTAGCAATTTGTTGTTAAATTTTGTGTTCCTATCATATACCTGTTTCAAATGATAAAAATAAAAATAAAATGAAAATTTAAATATAAATATATCTATATATGTTTCATATATATAGATATATATAAAAAAAAGATAAAAAATAAAATAAAATATGTATTCATATATATGTTTGTATATATGTTTATAATGAAAAAAATAAAAAGATAATAACTATTATAAATATATACATTTATATATATTTATAAAACCCATAAAAGAATAAAAATAAAATCTATATGTGTTTATATATATAGTTTCAATAAAAACAAAATAATAAAATATGCTTATTCCTATGTATATAGGGATCAAATGAAACAGTTTAAATTAAAGTTATTTGTTTTGGATGCTAAAGGTTTTCTTTAGCGAAATGAAAATATTTTTGAAGATTATGTTAATAGGTGAACTCATTTCATGTCTTGTTTTGTGTAGATTAATGAGTGGAATTATTCAGATCGAATCAGGAGATTTAGAGGAAGTGATCACGATGAAAAACTGGGAGAGCCGAGTTCACAACGTGGGACCCACATGACAATAGTGAATAAAACAATAATGACGTGATGAAGGACATAAAAGGTCGGGTTAAACTGGATGACACAGCCATCGGGGATGGTCGTCACATGGGCGAACACAGTCATTCTATCGAGGAGGTGGTGCACAGAATATTGAGCCTTCGTGGATGTTAACTAGTGATGACATTAGGGTTTCGTGTGGACAGTCAGGAGGCGGTAGAGCAATGATAACCAACATGGTAGATGACGTGGTCGTGAATATATTCTGACAAAATTTTTGAAGTTGTCGGGCCCACGAACAACGAAGGATAGCAAAACGCATGACCAAGGAGACGACAATGTAGTTCATGCACAATGGTTTTCGACGATGGAAACCTTGAAATTGACAGGTGCCTGGATGATAACAGTGCTGATATTTGATTCTTGGCAGTGTGAATAAACTACAACATAGAAATAAAGGATCCTGTGGGCAACATCGAGTTTGTCTGTGGACCCTTGTCGATGTGGAGAAATGAGGTACCAGCTGAGGGATCCACGGGAGCTATGAGGTGGCAGACATATACCAGATGACATCATGGTCATAGTAAACATAGTGAGCATATTTCAGATAGTGAGCAATGATTTTGATGGGAATCAACATGGGTTAATTTTACAAACAATATCATAACAAATACTCATCCTGGCAGGCGAAAGAGGAATATCCATGGCAAGAAATGACATCGATTGAGAATGGCATAGAGGTAATAGTGGTGGTGTCGCACATTATAAGGCTAACAAAATATTTTAATGACCATAAATAAGCACACGATGTAGGTGGATAAGGTAGAACCCGCAACACAACAATAGACAACATAGCATAACATAGCATGGTAGAGCATCTGCCAGACCTGAACAGAGAGCACAGTAAATATGCAAAGGAAAATCAATGCCAAAAATCCTAACCCTTATCGTGAGATTTAGCTCCTTAAAACCTAAATGCAGAAAAGCATTGTCATTTTTTTATCGCTGGGAGAGAGCATTAGGGGGCTGGTTGCGCGTTGCAGAGCAGGGTTCATTGCATCAAATGTTGGGAAATCACGATGGTCCCAGAAAGCATGGCGAAAGGTATAAGGTTTTGACATGTTAAATTTTTAAAATTATGTTTAGTGTTATTTCGTTATATTATATGTTATCGAAGGAGGCATAAGGGATGAAAGGCTCTTGTTTGTTCATAACATATAATATGAGGTACGAAAGGGAAGCATAAGGTGTTGAAGTGGTTATATTATAATTTTCATCGAGACATATATTTCAAATTAAAAAAAAGAAAAGAGAGTTTTTTGTTTTATTTATTTTTTCTTTAAAACAAAAAAAATTATATTGTATAGAGGGTACGTGGGAGTCACAAGGGATTAAGGGGCCATTGAAGTTAATTTTTTTTTATATGCCACATGGGAGGCATAAGGCTTTAAAAAGATTTTTTTTTTGTGATGTTAAAATGGGGAGCTATAGGAAAAGATAAAACAAAGCAATTTATTTTATTGCTTTATTTACATCTATTTTAACATCATTAAAAGTGTGAAGTTGAAACAAATCATTTGGGAAAAGCTTTAAAAGTCCAATGAGGCCATTGTACAATGGCTAGAAATTTTTGTAAACAAGATTATTTTGAAGAATCAAATGCTTCCATTTTGGCAAGAACAAACCTTGTGAGAAAAACTAAAAGGAGATTACATCTAAGACTACTGCATTTATTGTCTATATTTATTGCATTTCATTTTGATTTATATCTATGTGTTTATGCCATTGAAGGATTACACTAGGTGAATGTTGAATAGAATGCAACCGTGTGTTATCCTTTGATTCGTGCACTTGATATAATCTGATTGTGTTTGTTTTGTAGGTATTTTAGATCAAGTTGTCTTTAGATTTATCTCACAACTTAGGGTTTTGCAGGGAGGGGATTGTGACACCAAAATCTGATGTCATTTCAATGTTTTTCTAGCTATTTTATGAATAATTCCTATTATTTTATTTTTTGTTCTTAGATTAATCTGTTTTCATTTTTTTTGTTCATTTATTTTACGTTATGGTCATTTCCAAAATTTCTGCACATAGCTTACTTTCTATTCTGGTCATTTCCAAAAAAATTGTATTTATTTTCTTTCCATTCTGGTCATTTCCAGAATTTTTGTACTTGTTTTCTTTCCATTCTGGTCTCTCTAGAATTTTTGCACTTAACTTCAGTCTTTATTCTGGTCCATTTTCCAAAATTTCATTTTTGCATTTTTGTTCATTTACTTCCATTATGGTCCTTATCTAGAATTTCTGCACCTCCTAATTGCACTAAATTAATTTTCAGATAAAATTGATCTTAGTAGGGGGTTATTAACGTAAAATTTACATTAATGACAAATAAAAAAAATAAATACTAACATGCTAACCATTACTAATACCAAATTCTAACTTAGTGGTAGTAAAATTCTCATAATGAAGATAAAATGAATCTACTAACTGTAAAATGAACCTCACATTAAAGGTATGGAATTTAAAATGAAGTGGACTATTCCACACACTCTTACATTTTTACACCTTTAATTTGAAGTTAAAAGGAGCTTACTAACTGGGATTTAGGGTAGATCAGATTAACTTCAAGAGCACTAAAAAGAATCACTTTCACATTTGCTAGGTTTACATGCACTTTGAAGATTAAAGTATCATGATCACTAAGCATTGTATGAATAGAATCGTTAAGGCCCCTTGTTAACTGTCACTTGCATGCTTTGAGTTATTCTAGTATTTTGATATTCTGTTTTAATTATTATCAGTTACATGCATGCATGGAATGTTTGCTTACCAAAACCTTGGAGAAATGTGTGTTTTCATCTAATTTCTTTGCAAGAGGGAGTTTTCAGTTTAATACTCTGATTGCGGTGATTATTTTGCAATAGGGAAAAATATTCACTCAACACAATCAAAAAGTCGATAAGGATTTTCTTAGGGTTCCTCTCTTGGGCGGAGTCACCAGGTGATTCATAAAAATCAAACAGGACAAAGATAATCATCGAAACTTTGACCTGTATATATAATGGGATTGAGTCCCATCGGGTGTGCCAAAAACTATTGGTGCAAAATCTACCTTTGGTTACATTTGCACCCAAGACTTTTCCAATATTGAATGATCAGGTTCAACACAAAGTTTACCCGATTCAATATCTAGAGGAAGCTGGTTTCTTGCTTTATTTTAGGAAAAGGAGAAAGAGTAAAATACACAAAGAGAGAGAAATATAGCTATTGCTAAGAACATTTACATGGTGTAGATTAGATAACAACAAAGAAACATATACAATATTTTACAGATAAGCATTCTTTGAACCATAAAATTAGAATAACTAGTCCTCTAGTGCAAATTTAATCAAACATAAACTTATTGGAAATATTAATTTTAGAGCTAGCTAAACTTTAAATGCAAAAATTTAGAATGAGAATTAAGGTGATTTCTATTCAACGTAACTTATACAACAATCAACAATCCATACATACTTTATAACAACACCAGTGATCCAGAAACCAGAATGAGTAGTCTTTATTTTATTTTAGAAGTCTGTGTACATTGCCTTGTAAACATCTAAGAGTTAACCATTTGTTTGGGTCGCTCATCCTATATATAATATTTTACACAACAAAAAATTGAAAGTTGTTAAAACAACATGCTCGTAGGCTCATTCTGGTAAATAGGTAGTTAAAAATTATGGGATATTCAACTGTATATGGTGGGGATCTTCAACTACATATGGTTAGAATTTTCTTGTTATTGTATATCCACCTTTATCTTCTTGGAGATGTTGTGGCCCAACTGTTTTCCACTTCTTTGTTTTTTACTTCTTCGACCAGTGAAATCATGACATGTGAAATTGTGATGTTTTTTGTGGAGGCGGCTTGTGGGTTCCAAAATGTCGTGATATTGCAACATTTTCTCCAACTTGTATTTTGAGCTTCAAAATATCACGATGTCACGACGTTTTCTCCAACTTGTCTTCTGAGCTCCAAAATGTCACGATGTCACGATATTTTTTCCAAATTATCTTCTGAGCTTCAAAATGTTATGATATCATGACGTTTTTCTCCAACTTGTCTTTCGAGCTCTAAAATATCATGATGTCATGACATTTTATCGAACTTGTCTTCTAATCTCTAAAATATCGTAATATTGTGATGCTTTCTCCAACTTGTCTTTCAAGTTCCAAAACATCGCGATATTGCGATGTTTTCCTGACTTGGCTTCTGAGATTCAAAAATATTATGAGATCATGACATTTTTCTGACTTGGCTTTTGACCTTCAAAATGTTGCGATGTCGTGACATTTTCTCCAACTTGTCTTTTGAGCTCCAAAATTTTGTGATGTCATGACATTTTCTCCAACTTGTCTTCTAAGATTCAAAATGTTACGATATCATGATGTTTTCTTGACTTGGCTTCTGAGCTTCCAAAATGTTGCGAGATCACGATGTTTTCCTAACTTGGCTTCTGAGCTTCCAAAATATCATGAGGTTGTGACATTTTTCCTGCTTTAGCCTCTAAGAAGTAAAATTCCATGAGATCACAATGTTTCTTCTACACTTAGCAAAATTTTGAGAAGACACCTCCTTGCTCCCATTGATGTAATCATTTTGAACTATAGGTTTATGAGTAGTTGTGTTGAAGCATCCAAGCTAAGAGGACGAGAGTGCCTAAGACAAAGAGGAACACCTGAGTCAAATTTTGCCTAATCTAGAAAGGAGAAAATGGGAAGTGCATTCAAAAGGAAGAGGAAGTAATCTTTACACCAATACCTGTGGAGGAGGAAATTTTGGATACGTTAGAAATATTTGAGTTTGAAGTGAAATCTCATTCAATAAAGCTACCACATGTGCAAATAAGATAAAAGGTGATGCCAAAGGTATCAATTAATCCTTAGTTGCATATTTCAAAATTGAACACATAATTAAGGATATGTTTGATTTATTAAATTTGGGAATTATAAGTTTGCTTGGATAAATTTAGAATTTGATAATTATAAGGTTAAACTTTGGAGTTAAAAGGAATTATTATGGAATGAATTAATGAATGGGAGATATAAGGAACTTGAAAACTTGAAATTCGAATTGAAGTTTGAATTGATTGGAGTGTGGGTGAAATTGAAATTCAAAGGTAAAATTGTCAAAGTAAATTGAATTTGAGAGATAAGAAAATTTAAAAATTGAATAAAATTAAATAAAATGAAATTGATTTGAAAACTAATTGTGAAAACTAAATTTGAAAATTTGGGAGATAAAAGGAGATTAAAAGAATTGAATTGATTAAATTGAAATTTGAAGAAGAAATTTAAGATTTGAAAAAATAAGTGATTAAAGAAAAGGGAAGAATTTGAAATTTAAATTTTGGGAGTCATAAGAATGTCTATATCAAAGGAAATTTAATTCTGAAAAATGGATACATCAAGAAGACCATACAAATTTAAAGGATCAAATTTTACGAGAAGAAATTATCAAACTCAAAGATATCAAAGACATGTGACAAGATCACATGACATTCATACGAAAATGATAAATGTAGATGATTCATGGTACATAGATTCAAGTGCAAGTCACCACATAACAAAAAATTATATTGCTTTGATTCAATACAAATAAAAATGGACATTCCAATGAAAATAGTAGATGACAAGGTTTACCATGTACAAGGATATAGAAATGTCTCATTAAGAGATAAAATATAATTGAAGCTATAGGATCTATCAAGAATGATGTAATGGGAATATTACAACATGTTTCAAATCAACATTTTCCATAGGAGAAAAAACAAAAGAGATATTATATTGAGCATAAATATCTTATGGAAAAGAAACAGGGAACATTACAATGGAACAAGAACAAAATCATCGACAAGATCAAAGGATGCAAATAGGATGAAGACCAAAGATAAATATTGAAGACTAAAAGTCTTCACACTTAATAATGTAATATGAGGAGGTGTTGGAGATATTATATTTTTTTGTACATTGAAGCACCATGGATTACTATTACAAATATTTAAATTAGGAAAAGTGTGTGTCTAAAGTATGTGTTGAAGTGTGAAGAGTGTTTATGTGTTATGTAAAAAGTGTTCAAGGTGTCAAGAGTGCAAGTGTGAGGTGTGCAAGTGTGAGTATGCAAGATTTCAAGTGTGCAAGTGAAGAGTCATAAGTGTTAGGTGTCAAATATGGAAGTGGAGAGTCATAAGTGTTAGGTGTCAAGTATGGAAGTGAAGAGTCATATGAGATGTGTCAAGATGTGAAGTAGGAGGTTATGTAATCATGATATTTTTATCATAATGTGAGACATGTAAAAGGTTGCATCTCCCAAGATTTTAATGAGAGTAATAGTCAAGGATATTGAAGGGTTTCTATGTAAAGTTATATATTGGAGATAAAGCTCCATGCTATGTAACTAAGAATATCTTTTGTAATTTGAATGTATGTGATAAATCTTGATATATAAATGTAATAGTAGAGTTTCATATTATGCAATACTTGTGTTACTTGTGAATGTGATTGTATGTAAAAAAAATTACCTATGATATCTTAAGGTTTAATTGCCAACAGATCATCCCTATCCTTTGTTAACTACAATTTGAAGAAGTCCACTATCTCTTGTCTTATTTGATCTTATTCTCTTACTACAACTCCATCCTCTTTTTAAATTTTAGTTATCCTTGCTACACTTTTATGTCTTATGGTAGAAACATGAAAGAAACTTGTGTTTCTATTTCCTTCCATTAACCATTGGTTCCTTGAATTTTGCCTTTAGTATCTTCCCTTGCCATTATTGTATGTAATTCTATCTAGATAACTTTATCTCTACTAAAAAGGACATGATCTATTATGTTTTTGCTTATTTCCTCTTCAATTTGACTCAATTATTTCCTTAATTACTCCTTTCATAGGAATATACTTCTAAAGATATTGTTCCAATGTTTTACTTCTCCTTCACATATTTCATTTTTCTAGCATCCACATACATCTTGCATCCTTATATCGAATGCATCCACCATATTTCTATTTTCTCATAAATTCTTGGGTGTTGTGGCTATATGAATTCAAATTTTAAGGGGTTATTTTTCTTTCTATCCTCCAAATTACACCAAAATACAAGAGGGTTATGCTTTGAACCTATTCTTGACAATGGTGCCAATATATGCTTATAATTTTTCTTAAACCACTCTATTGTTGCCATTGCACAACTCACTCCAATGGGGGATCCAATTGAAATTTTGATTTCTTTTGATCTTAATATGCTTTCATAAAGGTTTTAAACTTGTTGGCATTCATATTTTACATTGATTTGCATTGAATATCTTATAAACTTGAATTTCAATTGCATTGATCTTATTTAAATGACTTTGATAATTTTTTTAATGCTTAGGTTGCTACCTCCAATCATTTTTCGCTGATTAAATCACCAAGTTTTAAAATATTTTAGTGCTAAAATTCTTTTAATTTTGGTATTAAAATAAAAATAAAAATATTAAAACTAGGCATATTTGAATAATACCATTAGATGCTTTACCACGAAAAATTATTCTCCATGTCAATTCTTATTCACTAATAATCATAAGGCTTAAGCCCCTTTCATTCACACAATTAAATATAATTCATTAAAGTCATGCCATGTCTAGCAATATTAGTGAGTATAAGCACCCCTTTTGCCCCTTTTTACTAAGGTTTAATGCGATCAATTAATTTTGATATTATTTTTATCCTTTTTAAGGTTTAAGCTAAAGGTTAATTTAGCACGAACAAAGCCTAACCACCACTCTTTTAGCCAATAAATGCCCAAATTTTACTCGGCTCATTCTAAGCCATATATTTCTTCAACCAATAAGAACATGGTGCTTGAAATATAAAAAATATTAATAGCTTTAATATAGTAAACAATTAAAATGTCCATTCATCAACCATATTACACTATTTTTTGTGCCAAATGCAATTCAAACCAGGGTTATGCCTAAGGGGTTGGAATCAAAATGTACTTGTTAAAAAATGGCGAATCGTAATCAAAATCAAGACGAATTTTAAGCAAATCAAATTAATCATCTTAACACAAAAATTTAGGGCAATTGAAGCCCTAAAAAGTAAGATCATCTTTGGGGTAAATTTTAACCTACTAAATCACCTATACCTTTATAAAAATACCACTATAATATTAGGCTCAATAAGAGCTTTCCAACGAGTACAAATATGCCTATGTTTGGATATATATTGTAGCAAATTGACCCTAAGAAAAATTTGGTCCTAAAAATTTTAGGTGAATGGGCCAATGTCGAGGGTCCTCATATTTGTCAATTTCCAATTTTGAAAATCCTAATATTCGTCCAATTTGAAAATATTCACCACTGTACATAACCATGATTCAAACTAATCTTGCTTGTCTTTTGATTTACAAGCAACAAAGTAGCAAAACAAAAACCAAAAGCGAAGGCTGATAAAGAAGCAAAGATGATAGCTGAACAAGAAAATGGATATTCACTAAACCTAAAATGAATATCAACCACTGGTGCATGACAACTCAAATCACTTGGAGTGTGACGATTCAGCTACCCAGTATTCATAGAGAAGATACCACAGCAGTTGGAAGCATCTATGACAAAAAATTGAAGATCAAAATCAAGAAGAACCTCAAGATGATGCATCATATTTCCAGGTAGTGATAGACAACTGTAAAGCATTGAAGTATAACTGTAAAATACTAAAGTACAACTATAAAGTACTAGAGTACAATTGTGAAGCACTAAAATTTTGAAATTGTAAGGCTATAAATAGCCATGAAGAGCCCTTTTTAAGAACTCGAATTTCACTTTTAGCAATAGGCATGTAGGATTTTCTTTTATTTGGTAATTGGTGGATACCTAAACCTTAACATTTTACTTAGAGAGTTATTCTTGTAATAATATAAAACAAGCAAATCTGATATGTAATGATTGAACATATTATTAATATAATGTACTAGAATTTTTGGTGTAATTTGTGCATGTTGATGGTGATTGCATTTGAGTCCATTCTAGTATGTTGTTTCTATTTCCTTCAAGGATGGTACCACTTTGATCTCAAATTATACAAAGACTGGTTGAGTTAGAGCTAATTGATTTTAGAATTGCTGCTTCAACAAATTTGACATAAGTATTCAATGATGCAATGACTTATTTTCTTTCTTTCTCTAACCCTTTTCTTTTGATTTTTTTTGAAATTGGTTAGATTAGGAGTAGATTAGCTGAATTTTATATTTTAAAGCTCATTTTATGTCTTATATTTCATAATTTTTAGAATAGACATTACTACATGCTATAATTTACATGGTTATGATGCAAGAATGATGCTTGTTGATTACTTTGACACAACAAGGCTAGAATATTACTTTTCTTTAATTCTTTAATGCAATATTTTGAGATTGAATGTTAGATTTCTAGTATTTCAAGCTTGAATAATGAATTTACACTTACCTTTATTAACAATTATATGTACTTCTAAGTTATTCATAATAGCTTTAAGTCTAAACGGTTTAATAATCCAAGCTTGTAAGCTTTGATTCACTTTTACTTTAAGGTTTGAAATAGCCTAATTTTTATGGATTAATTGTTACAAAATACCTAATCATTGATTTTTTGAATTCTAAAATTTTGAATTTCATTGTTATTCTCATATGTCATACTGCTTGACTATTAAAACTAGAACCTAGAGTTATTATCACCAGGTCTAAGGCCTCTAAATATGATATTGAATTTAATAGTATTTATCCTCGTAGAAGACCTATAATGGTAAAGGTCAATCAAACACTCTTCCTCCCATTAATACCTCACCCAACCTATCATACTATATATTTATCCATTTGTCACTCCATTAAGTACACCAATGGTAGCATTTGCACCTTGGTTAGGTGGTAGTAGTCCACTAAATATACCTGGACCAACCCATGATATGCCTAAGAATTCATAAAGGTATTTACCTAGATACAAACATGATGGAGCTAGAATAGTTGAAGGACACATACAAGCTTATAAGGATGCTTTAATTTAGTTACAAGTTGAACATGAAGATGTGGCTTGTAGGATTTTTCCTCTTACTTTGGATAAACTAGAATATGACTGATACATTGGTTTACCCATAAATTCCATCACTTCTTGGGTTGAGCTAGAAACCATATTTATTAGCTAGTTTATATTACCCATAGATCCTACTATCATATACCATCAATTTGCCTTAGCCAAAAGAAAACCTAGTGAACTTCTAAGCCTATTCAATACTAGATTCTATAAGCTTTATAATAGGCTAACTCCACATTTTTAACATTGAAGCAACTATACAGGTATATTTTAGAGCTTTAGATCCTCTTACATCCATGTTTTTAAGGAGTGTACCC
Source organism: Wollemia nobilis (assembly GCA_028583015.1). Lineage (NCBI taxonomy): Eukaryota > Viridiplantae > Streptophyta > Pinopsida > Araucariales > Araucariaceae > Wollemia > Wollemia nobilis. Next base: position 792,197 of record JAQPPZ010000188.1, read on the forward strand.
AATATTACCACTCTATCCATGGCATATAATGAGGCCTTGAAAGTAAAACAAAAATTAATACCTCAAGGTTAAGGAATTGGTTAATTGCCTTCCTCAAGATAACTAGGTACATTTAACCAAGTTCCAATGATTAGTCAAGCCCTTTTACAACAACTACCTATGTTGAATACATTACCATAACCTAATTATAATAAGCCATATAATACCATTGTCGCTTCTACTCATCCTATTACTTCAACATACTTAGATAACTGATTTACTACTCATAAGAATGCTTAAACTAATGTTTAGATCAAAAGTGAATGTTCATGGACTTCACCAGTTCTTTAAAAAATAAATATCGTGATTTGATTTTTAACACATTTTTCATATTTTATTATTATGTGGTCCATAGGGCTACTTAAATATGCCTGAGAGCATGGCCTTACAAGTCTAGATTAGATAATAAAAAAAGTAAGGATGATGATTTCACCTCATTTAATTTAATAATAGAAGTTGTTAAATTAAAATTAGTACCCATTTCATAACCATATCTACCCCTACTCAAAATATGTCAGCTTTATTGAATGTTAATTCTAATCAAAATATCCTAATCCTTACTAAATACCAATGCAAATCAAGTTGCACCTATATTTTCAAATCAAACTACACTAGAATTTCTAAATGCTACTTCAAATCAAAATATACCAACATTCTCAAATATTAATTAGTCTCAGAATACCCTAGAATTTTTTAATAATTCTCCAAATCAGACCATACTAGCTTTCCTAAATCCTATTTCATCTGCCAATAACACAACAATCTTGACTACTGTAGCCTAGACCAATAATGTTAATTCTCAATTAGATAACCTACATAGATTAGTCTAGAAGCTCAATAGTGATATGATCCAATTATAGAAGCAAGTACCCCAAAATACACTTCCTAAAAATAATATTTAGAATAGGAATTTCAATGTCCAAGAGACTAATAACCAATGGGATACTCACCCAGACAATGGAGGTGTCCCAAATCTTATTAATAATCAATTAGATGACAACCTAGAAACTTCCATAAATTTGGTTGAATTTACTAAAACTAACTATCTAGAGTTTAAAACTACTTTAGATACTGACCATAAAGAGATGAAAATTTTGGAGTCAGTACCCACCAATGCAGATTATAGGAATCAAGTTAAGTAAAATGTAAGGACAACCTTAATTTCAGAAACATATGAACCATTAGAAGTGGATGAAGAAAAATTTGAAGAGGACATAGAAGAGGTGAAAGCTCACCAATTGTTTTAGAAAGATAATGATTATACTATTCAAATAAAAGAAGAGGAATCACTAATTTATTTCATATATCCTAGAGAAACTTCCATCCCACCTGAGGTGTAAGAAACTTAAATTCTTATCCCACCTAGAGATCTTGCAATTAATATGCCATTTCCATAGAGAGAGAAAATATAGAACCAAATAATCTTGGATATGATATTATTGAAGACCTTAATAAAGCCAAGGAAAATAGTTTGTTGATTGAGATAGTTTAGTTGACTAACCACAAGAATTTGTTGCTTGAGAAAGAAGAAAATACAAAGGCTACTCATGCTCTAGTGGCTATAAACAAAGAAAAGGTAGAATCCCCACCTTTCCTTTTGACTACTAGAATTTTTAGTAAAATTTTACATAACTACCTTATGGATTCAAATGTTGTTGGTAATGTGATGTCATATGTTGTTAACAAAAGATTAGGGTTGACCCCTACATAAATAATAAGGTTGTTACATTGGATAAGATAGAGGTAAACATGATTAGGGTGTTGAATCAAGTCCATAAATAGTTGGCTACTAAACCTAGGATACAAAAATACATTGATATTCAAGTTGTGGATATTCCAAAAGCATTTGGGATGTTGCTCAGCTATGATTGGTCTAAAATATTGAATGGTCATATGGTAATTGAATTTTTAGAAATAGGGCCAAGGTTGAAGGAGCTCATCATTGATCATAAGAATGACAATAATATTCTGTGTACTAAACCAAAAATAAGAGTTTATAGTATGGTGGTGGAAACTAAAGCTAAAGATAATTATTCAGTAGTAGATATCCCACATAATAAACAAAAAGTAATTCAAGACCAATCATGGTAGTGGTGATGGGATTAAATCAAGCTAGTGTAGTGGGAGGTAAAATAAAAGCTTTTAATTTTCTAGATTTGGTGTTACTATGGGATAAGGCCCATGAAAGCCAACATGCTTGTCATTACATGCATCTCCCAAATGATCATAACCGTGTTTGGGACCCTGGGAAATTTAATATGACTCCTATTATGTATATAGTTTTTGTTTTGTTTCAATTTTATTTTATTTCTTCATTTAGATAAAATTCTAATTCTGTTTAGAGTTAATTTTGCTCTAGATTTTTTAACATTTACCTTTTATTTTTATGTTTAGTTTTTTTTCTTTTTTTTTTTATGTTTAATTTTTCTTTATTTGATTTATGTTTGCTTTTAATCAATTTTGTACTTTTGGTTGAATTTTAATTATTTTTGGCTGATTAGTAAGAATTATTTGTTATTAAATTTCTTGTTTGTCTTATGTTTTAAGTTCCCACCTACACTATGCATATTCATTCTTTCTTCCCTTAATTTTGGTGGTTCATCTATATGCAATTAACTTTTGGTTTCTCTAAAGGGAAATGTACTTAATTAATTGAGGATGAATGACTTTTTTAAAATTAGGTGAAGCTGATGATTAGTGAATTAGATTATTTTATTTTATTCTTTGATTATGGGGCTAAAATAGATGAAGCTAAAATAATGTAACATGATGCTAAAGCTTCATATTTAATAACACATTAAATTAATTCTTGATCATAAGGATGTAATCATCTTGGTTTGATAATTAGGTGAAAATACATACACTTCACTTTTTAGCCTTATAGATGCCTAACTCAAAAGCATATTCAATGTTTGCAATTGATCAAAATACTTATTTTTTTTGGTACTATTAAAAGAAGAGGGTTTTAACAGGATCCCACAACCACTACAAAGAAATCCACAAGGGCGACGAGAGCTGAACAAACATCGAAAAAAAAAACTAGAGGTAAACAAAAAGGAAAGACAAAAACCAAACCTCAAGGCACAAAAGGAGGGAGAATTGAGATAGTTCTACACCAGCTTGTGAACACCCTGAGCTACATCATTCGCCAAATGAGAAATATTTTTAGATAAATCAAGGGTGAATTTCAGCGAACTCCAAATTTTGCGTTGGTTGATGTCAATAAGTTTTAAATCATGGAAGACAACATCTTTAAAATTCTTAGCCGCACCTCGAGCATAGATTTCTTCCATAGACTTCTCCCAAGAAATATCCCTCAAAAGAACATCAAGATTCGAGAGGCCCATAGGAAGGGGGAATCACCTTCCTCCTTTTTACTATGTAGCCATTTTGACTTATGATGATCAGCAGCAGCGACACCAACCAACTTGATCTCAGAATCACCAAGATCATCCAAACACACTTTAGGGGTCATTTCAAATTTAACAGTGTGGCCTGTTGAATGGGCCATAGCCCTTGCCTTCAGCTCTTGACCCCAAAATCCTTTGGAGGAGACCTGTATCTTTTTTGAAATCTACTCAGGGTCAACACCAAAGAAAAAGGAGAGAGTGTTCACACTTTCGTCAAAGTTTGTACCAGAAGCTAAACGAGAACCACCACCAAAAAATGAGGATTCCACTTTCAACTTGGAACCACACGCCAAAGAAATGGAAGGATCTGCAAAAGACTTCAAAAAATTATTAGCACCAAGGCCACACTCCAAAGTAGCCTGTTCAAAAACCAGCAAAGACAGGCCTTGGTGGATAGGAGCTTGACCACGACCACCTTGAACATTAAGGAAGGACTTTTGCATGGAATGAAAGAGAAATAAAGGAATGTTCATACAAGCATTACGTCTAAGATGGGCATGAAAACTCCTTATAATTTCATAGGAAGGGTCAAGGGTAAAGTAATCCATAATGACCCTAGCAAATCTGTTCCAGGGAGGAGGCAAGGCCATAGCGCTAAAGCCATTATGAATTCATGGCAAATATTCCTCCTTGTCCAAAAAAAGAGTGATTTCTTGCAACAAAGAATGTCTTTCATGTTGTTATAGGCACCATCCAGAACCAGGCCAGTGGTCCCGCTGATAAGATCTACCGTAATTTGAAAGGACCAGGAGCCAACGCTAACCCAACCATCATTCCAAGAAGAAACCATCCAATTTGTGAGCATCATATTATGCCCATGGAATTTTTGGATGTAATCCAGAAGACCTCCATCTGCTAAGATAGTTTTGACCTCTTCATCAAAGGAGATAGACGAAGGTTCCAAATGAGGTTTACACAATTTGGGCTTAGCTGGATAGATCAAAATACTTCTTAATCAAGAAGGAAAATCTCAATAATGCAATAAACTAAAGTTCTTGGGTAATTCTAAAAACCTCTACAAGGGCTATAAATGCCTAGCTGATAGTAGAGCAATGTCTAGAAGGGATGTCATCTCCACAAAAGCTATGAATACTTGAATAGCAATGGAGCAATGCAAAGGCATATCATTTTTACAAGTAAAACCTTTAATAGCCTAACTTCAAACTAAGTGGTGAAATTTTGAGGTATCTAGAAATAGAAATGAAGGCACTAGCACACACTTTAAGCCAAAGCAAAATCAAGCATTTATTTAAAGTAGAGTTTATTTAACCCCATTTTTTTAAAATGTTGCCAAGTGATTTCATTTTACCAACTAAGGTTTCATTTATTTCAAGCTGTGTTCTTTATCCAAAATGCTCAGAAGAATTTTCTAGTAAAGTCACCATTAATTGTTGCCATTACACAACTCACCCCAATTGGGGACCCACTTAAACATTTTATTTTTTATTATCTAAATTGGCTTGCATCAAGGTTTTAAACTTGTTAGCATTCATGTTTTACATTGATTTGGACTGAATATCTTATAAACTTAAAATTAAATTATATTGATCTCATTTAAATGACTTTGACAAAAAAAAATTAATGCTTAGGTTGTTGCATTCAATCTTTTTTCTTTGCTAAATAGAATAAATCACTAAGTTTTAATATCATTTGGCACTAAGATTCTCTTAAATTTGATATAAAAAATATAATAAATTTAATATAGATTTATCTTAATTTAATATAAATTTGTTTTTCATCAACACACACACACACACACACACACATATATATAATAAAAAAAAAATTAAAAAAACTGCCAACAATTTCTGATTATAGGCCGATTAGCTTGTGTAATGTTGTCTACAAAATTTTGACCAAGACCATTGCCAATAGAATGAAGAAACTGCTCCCTGGTATTATTGATTTATGTCAAGGTAGCTTGGTCAAGGGAAGGCTTATAACTGATGGTATAATAAATTTCACGAACTACTCCACTTTGTCTCAAAAAATAAAAAGCCAAGCCTTTTTCTCAAGTTAGATATCACCAAGGCATTTGACAGGGTATCTTGGAGTTTTTTGTGTGTTGTGCTGGCAAAATTTGACTTTCATCCAGACTGGATTATCCTAATCTAGAAATGTCTTTCGTCTGCCTAGTTTTCTGTCATTGTAAGTGGTTTTGCTGCTGGGTATTTCAAAAGCAACCAAGGAATCAGGTAGGGGGATCCTCTTTCCCATTATTTATTTATTATTATTGAAAAATCCCTTGGGATGGCACTCAATTCTGCCTGTTCTAATGGTACTATGTATGGGATAAATGCCTCCTCCATCTTCCAACCGGTCATGCATCAAAAATTTGTTGATGATATGTTACTAGCAACCAAAGCTTCAATTCCTGAAGCAAGGATAATCAAGAATATCCTAGTCTTCTACAATATATTTCCTGAATACTCCCATTGACAAACAACAAATTATTACCAAAATCCTGGGCTGCAGCATATCAAGCCTTCCTTCCACCTATCTAGGTATGCCCATTTTCCATGGTAAACCTCCTACAAATGTGTGGAACAACATCTTGGAGAAAATTCAGACAAAGTTGGTCGGGTGGAAAGGTTGTCTCCTCAGCTAGGCAATGAAAGTGACTCTTGTCCAAGCTTGTTTGCAAGGTGTTCTGGTGTATTTATTATCCATATTTAAAGCTCTAGCTTTTATCTGCAAGAATATTAAATAGATACAAATGATATTTCTTTGGTCAGGAAGACAAAATATCAATAGAATTCCCTTGGTTGCTTGGGATTATATCTTCTTGAAGAATAATCAGGGAGGGTTGGGTTTCAGGTTGGTAAGCATGGTTGGAGAATTGTTCGAAATGAACAAGCCACCTGGATCAATATCATAAAGAATAAATACATGCAGCAACGAGCCTTTCTAAGTGATGAATTGCTTTCGATTGGATCGTATTTTTGGAACTCAGTGATTAATACGAGACCCATCCTAAAATTTGGACTTAGGTGGAAACTGGGAAATGGAACATCTATTGAATTTTGGGAGGATAGATAGCTCAACAATCACCCTATGATCAGTGATGCTAGTCTCTCTTGTATCAAGCCAATCACTGATTGTCTATTTGGTTCTAAGGTATGTAATTTATTTTCTAGAATCTGGAATGGAGCCAGATGGAAGCCCTTTCCCTCTATCGAAATCATCATTGCCTAATCCTTTGCTTTTTCTATTATTTTTGGTTTGTTGCATACCACTATCATTCCTAGTAACCCAAATGCTTTAGACTCTCCGTTATGACACCTTTGTGAGGATGGGCTTTACATTGTTAAGCTTGCCTACTACACCCAAACTAGAGAAGTCAACTTCTGGCCCAAATTTAAGACTGTCTAGTTGAAAATTCTAATCCCTACAGTTACCTATTTTTTTTGGCTTACTCCTTTAAATAAAATCTTGACCATTGAAAATCTAATCGAAAAAGGCCTAATACTCCCTAATCACTGTGTCCTTTTTAAAAATAGTTGGGAATCTGTGATCCATATCTTTCTTGAGTACCCATTCTCTAATGAAGTTTTATCTTCCTTTCTCAAGGTGGTCAACATGTCTTGAGTATACCCAAAAACTCTTGTTGATGCCTACCATAAGTTGCCAAATCCATTTATGAATCCAAAAACCATTGCTTTTTGGTCGTATTATTTTCCTTATTTTTTGTGGTAGGTATGGTTGGAGAGAAACAACATAATTTTTTATGCTTTTACAAAAGATGCTAGATTAGTGTTCTCCCAAGCACTATTATTTACCATTGAGAATGCTAATCTCATCCAAGTTGAAAAGTCCAAGAACCAATGGGAATTATCCATTTTTAATACTCTCAAATTTTAGATTGACACCCCCTCGGGTCCTCCAAAAGCTGATAGGTCAATGGTGAAATGGATTCCCTCGCCTTGTGGATGGGTTAAGCTCAATGTTGATGGAGCCTCAAAGGGAAACCTTGGTAGGGCTGGAGGAGGTGGTATTTTTAGAAATAGTCAAGGTAAAGTCCTGTGCGCGTTTGTTGAGTCCATGGGTAGTCAAACCAATAATTTTAATGAAGCTCGTGCATTATACCTTGGCCTCCTCATTTGCAAGTGGCTTCGATTTGAAAGAATTATCATAGAGAGTGATTCTATGAATGTCATTCAATGCATCTAGAAATGTCAGCTTACTGCTTGGAGCATGTTCACTACTATCCAAGAAAGCTTTAAGATAATTAAATGCATTAGACATGTTACAATTCAACATGTTTACTAGGAAGGAAACAAAGTTGCTGACCTCCTTGCTAGTCAAGGAGTTGAACAGGATAACCTCCAAGTCTGGTATGATAATTTCCCTCAATGTATTGTGGCCCGCACTAATACAAATGGAAACCTTAATATTTAACTGGTTGTTGGTGCTGATGTGGCTGACTTGGTGACGGGGACCGGCATATCAAGACATACACAAATTCTGATTTCTCATTAAAATCTGCTGAAAAAAAAAAATATTTACATGCATCCAATGAAACAGCCCGCAGGCTTTACAATGGCCGAGCTCGGCTTCGGTCTCCCTTCTGTGCTTCTTCTCCCCCTTTCTCCGGTCCACCATCCCCGACTAATACAAAATTTTGAGTTTTTAATGAGGTCCCGATACTCTAGGCAATTAATGCCCCGCCTAATAAAAAAATTCAAATTCGAACTTTCCCCCTCCCCGGGTTTTTCAAAATTTTAGTCATAAATGGCAATCTGCCCGATCTGCCATGGGGCTTGCATTAATGGCCTCTCTCTCTGACCTGCAACGACCACTTTGTTCTGACCGTCCTCTGCACTATTGTCTCCTTCATTAAGCCATCACCTGTAATAGTTGTGTTGCCAGTAGCAATTAATAAAAAAAAAGATTGCATGGCCGACACCTCCCTTATCAACCTCCGTGACCTTCATCTTTGATTTCTTACACGTAGCCAACCGTGCGTAAATCTTCCATGACTTCTCCATGTCGCAATATATATACGACACACGTGTCCTCCTCAACTGCCATGATACACGTGGCAGTCCACGTGTCGAAAATGGCCTTGCCCGGCCGTCCGCTTTCTCTCCCTTGGCCCGTCTTCTTCTTGGCCGTGATATCGCGACAGGTCACAAAATCGTGACATGTCGCGATATCGCGACCAAAAGCGCCTTCACCCTGCTGAGCCCTTTGGGGTCGCGATTTTGCGACATGTCACAAAATCGTGACATGTCGCAATTTCGTGACCCCCATTTGTCTTTGCCCCCTGTCGTGAGAAATGGTCGCGATATCGCAACCATTTCTGCCTTTGCCTCCTGTCGCGAGAAATGGTCACGATATCGCGACCATTTTTGCCTCTTTGTTTTCACCTTTCTTTGCTTTGTCTTTGCCAACCTTGCTCTTTTTAGCTGCTCCGAGACCACACCACGTGGCAACTTATCATTGGTCGCGATATCGTGACAACACAGCCGCTCCACTCTGCTTTCTAAAAGACGTCGCGATATCGCGACGTCGCGATATCGCGACAAAACTAGCCTCCGCCTTTGCCAGCGCTTCTGCGGTCACGATTTCACGACCCCTCTCCAACTTTTGCCTTGGCAATACAAACTCCCCCCCTTGCTTTACAGAACTTTCCCAAACCGAATATTGCTCCACAGAACTTCCTCCTTGGGGAAAAAAAGTCAGAATGCAAAGTACTTCGAAAAAAGTGAAATTTTTTTAGAAAATGCAAGATTGCTCTACTGTCGCCGGATGCTCCTGCATCACTTGGGGCCTAGTGGCTGGACATGGTTTGTCTGACATGGATGCCAACACATATTCTATTTTCTCTTATGCACTTTTGTGCAATCTATCTTAGGGTAATTTTGAGGAGATATAGAGATTTCACACGGTAACTATCATCCATGAACCCAGGTGGCAAGGAATATGGAAATTTCACAATGCAGCTGTCACTTATGAACCCAGGTGACAAGGAATGATAAATAAAAGTACTAATTTCTAGCATAGTGGAAGTGGTTGCTCCAATAAGCTCACAGATTGAACCTCATCGAGCCAAATTATGTAATATTGGTTGGGCTTTCTATAGTTGTTTTTTATTTCATTTTTTTATTTTCTTTTGGGTACTGTTACTGTAGTTTGGATCCTTATTCATTTTTGTTTCTGTTTACGCCTTCTTTCTGGTTTAAAGTTGGTTGTTTCATTCCCCTTTGGAGTTGTTTGTTTTTAGTTTGGTTAGTTAAATTTTGGCTAGATGTCTTTGTTGCATTTGTGTAAAAGGTTTTAGGACCTTTCAAAACCCTTTTTATCAACCAATAAAAAGAAATTATAAAAAAAATAGTAAAAATATCCATATTTGAAGTAATATCGTTAGATGCTTTACTGCAAAAAATTAATCTCCATGTTAATTCTTATTCACAAATAATCATAAGGTTTAAACCCATTTCATTCACACAATTATATATAATGTTGTGTCTAGGAATATTAGTGAGTATAGGCACCCCTTTTTACTAAGGTTTAAGATAAAGTTTATTTTGCACGAAGAAACCCTAGCCACCAATTCTTTCGGTCAATCAAGTTTGAGTGCTACAATTTTACCCATGCTTTTGCCCAAATGCTTTTCAATTGAATTTCACCTTCAACCAATAAGAAATTTGCGCTTGAATCTAATTAAATAAATTAATTAGAACTAAATGTTACCATTGACTTACTTTTTGAAAAAGTAATTTTAGTCGGCACATTGATTAATTAAAACTATTTTTGACATTAGACTTAGGGCACTTTAATTAATTAGAATAATATCATGAGAATGTTAATGTTGGATTTAAATTTGAAGGTTTAAACTAAATTTTCATTTCAGCTAAATTTATTTTTCCTGAATTTATTTCACTTGAAAGACATTTAATGGCTCAGAATTTAGTCGCTCCAAAGGTGCTGAATGGCACAGATTCATTTTTATAACCCTTTAAAATTAAAGCAAAAGGAAGAAACCTTAGGCAACAATTTAATTAATTTGAGTAATTAGACCCAATATTTTTTTGGAAAGGAATTAAAATGAAAAGATAAATGTTGGTCACTCATTAAGGGAAGTAAAATTTTATAAGCATTAAATAATAAATTGTGAATGCCTTTAAGAAGATTTAGTTAAAAACCTAAAGTATTTCATAAAGGTAATTTAACTCGATAAAAACTAAAGGTAAATTAATAGTTAAAATTAATGGTTAATGGTTAAAATTAAAATCGAGAGAAATAAAAAATATTAATAGCTTTAATATTTTAAACAATTAAAATATCCACTCATCAACCATATTAAATTTTTTTTCCCACCAAATGCAATTCAAACTAATCTTACTTGTATTTTGGTTTATAGGCAACAACATAGCAAAAAAAAAAGCAAAAAGTAAAGGCCGATAGAGAAGAAAAGATGATAGTTGAGCAAGGAAATGGACATTCACTGAACATAGACTAAATATCAACCATTGTGCATGACAACTCAAACCACATGAAGTGTGACGATTCAGCTACCCAATTTTTATAGAGAAGCTACCAAAGTAGTTGGAAGCATCTATGGCAGAAAATTGAAGATCAAAATCAATAACCTCAAGCTGACAAATCATCTATCCACGCAGTGACAGACAACTATAAAACACTTAAGTACAACTATGGAGCACTATTTTTTCTAAAATCGTAAGGTTATAAATAGCCATGAAGAGCCCTTTTCAAGAGTTTTGATTCCATTTTTAGCAATAGATATGTAGGATTTTCTTTTTTTTGGGTAGTTGGTGGGTATCTTAACCTTGATATTGTACTTAGAGAGTTATTCTTGTAATCACAAAAAGCTAGCAAGTATGATATGTAATGATTGAACATCTTATTAATGTAATATACTTGAATTCTTGGTGTAATCTACGCATGTTGATGGTGATTGCTTTTGAGTCCATCCTAGTATGTTGTTTCTATTTCCTTTGAAGATGGCATGAATTTGATCTTAGATTATGTAAATGTTGGTCAAGTTAGAGATGATTGATTTAAGAATTGTGGCTTCAATATATTTGGCATAAGCCTTCAATGATGCAATGGCTTGTTTTCTTTCTTTCTCTACCCCTTTTCTTTTGATATATATATTTTTAAAATTAGCTTAGATTAGGAGTATATTAGTTGAATTTCATATTTTTAAGCCCATTTTATGTTTTTTATTTTGTAAGTTTTAAAATAGATATTGCTACATGCTATAATTTACATGATTATGATGCAATGAATGATGTCTATTGATTATACTACATGCTATATTGCTATGATTAAATCAAAGAATCGTCCAAGTGAACAAAATACTACCAAATCGTAATTATAGGATCTCCATGACCACTGAATCGTTATGTGGATGCTTTAGAATTTTTATTAAAGTTGGTAAAACTGTTGAAGTTATATAATCTTCACTTTCTTATATTTGTTCTAAATTTTCAACTGGACCTTTTGGAGAATGTTTCCTTCACATCTTAAGAACAACTTCAAAAAAGTAAATTGAATAATAGTTAGCGGTTTCCATGTCTTGATATCGTTCCTTTGAATGATGTACTTGACGCTTGTAAGCTCTTGATCTATAATATATAAATAGTGTTGCAGATCCGACATCTTGATTTTTTTCTCACTAAATTTTGATCGATTTTAAATGGTTAAGATCCAAAAGAGCTACGAATAGGACGTTAAATGTGAATACAACTATACATATACATAAACTTCTACACAATCATCTTCTTCTTTTTATGAGTCATTGACGTTGGCTCGTATCACCATCTCATAGGTCACTAGAAGGAATGAAAGTTTTTGGTTTTATTTTGTGGGATTCCTCACTCTTATTAACATCGTATGGATATTTGTGTGGGGGCTGGTCCTCTTGTTACCTGTTAATGTGATGATACAAATCTAGTGACATATTCCATGATTGAAATTTCCTTCACATTAATACCTATCTATCTATCTTTATCCTTTCCTGAAAAATAAATTTTAACCTCTAAATTAATATACAAATTTATATGTTTATAAGAATAAATTACTTTTAAAATAAATAAATAGGATATTTATTGTAAAGACATTAAAGGTTCGAGTTTTTTAATACAAGATAAATTTTGTATGGCCTTAGATTTATTTTGACTTTCCATTAATAACAAATAAGAATTTTGTTATATGTGAAGACCTAAAGCTTAAAATTTAAAAAATAGATATTGTTATGGACATTTAGTTTAATAAAAATGTTTTTATTTATATTTTTTTTTGATACATTGAAGTAATCAATAACTATATTTTTTTAAACAACTAGTCATAAGATCAAGTTACATTATTTTTGATATTAGCATCAAATAATGATGCTACCACTATAACCCCTATCTCGCCTCGGTAAACAAGACCCAGAGTGTGGGACACCCTGACCCCCCATGGCTCGAGGTTGGTACCATTATTAAAATAAATTCTTAATAAATAAGTTATATAAATTAAATGGCATGAGTTCAAGTAATTAAATCAAAATATTTAGATTTAAACTTTATTACTTTTTTTTTGGTAATAACATCACTCCCAAAATATTATTTTACTATAATATTATCATATGGTAACAACAAGGTCATAATATAACAAATATAGGATCATTTTAATTATATTTAATTAAGTCCTAGGGGGGATAACACAATGGTTTGGGCTTTAGCTCTTCTTTGGAAGGTCCAAGGTTCAAACCTTGTGGTGGGTAAGTGTGTGAGGGATGGGTGTGTGGTGGTTGTATATTAAATTCCCTATTGATAAGCATAGTTCTCCTCTTTAGGAGAGGTCATGGTTAGGGGGAGCTTGGATATCAGCTTTAGGAGGGGCCATGGTTATGGGGGAGCTTGCCCACCCCTATGCGTTGGTCTAGGTGTTTTTCACACTAACCAAATTAAAAAAAAATTCATATAATTAATTAAAAATAAGTAAAAATATATAGTTAATTGAACCATTATGATCATGAAATGAAATTTACCTATATTACATGATCACTATGATGTCATTGCATTTAAACTAACTACACATTTATATTACAATATATTATCTAAGAATTAAACTAATTAACCTTAATGAAAGCCCATGTTTTTAATAATTTATATTTTACTTCTCTTAGAGGTTAATTTTCTCAAATCAACAAAAAATAACATCATCTATTAGGTCCATAAGATCATGAAATGAACTTTACCTATCATGATAATTAATATGTCATTGCATTTCAACTAAGTACACATTGATATTACAATATATTATCTAAGAATCAAATCAATTAACCTTAATGAAAGCCCATGTCTTTAATAATCTATATTTTTCTTCTATTAGAGGTTAAATTGCTCAAATAAACAAAACATAACAATGTCTATTAGGTCCATTAGACCAAATCTACTTTGAGAGTTTAATTTTTTTATTTCTAGACTATTAAGTTTTTGCTTCTACCTCCATCAACAATTGGTTCACATTTAGAATAATGTTGTTGCTAATCAAATTACAACCTTTTTTATTGGTAGTATTCATAAGAGTCTATGTATCCCTATAAAAAGTATCTTAGCCTCTATATAGTTATTTTTTGATATTCCATATGGTTCTAAATAGGTGAGAAAAGTTCTACTTTCATTATTTTAAAATATTTTTTAATATAAAGCTGAAATATTCTTAAAAGTAAATGAGAAACTTGTTTTGAATTTCCCAAGAAAAATAACATTTCTATCACTTTTCCTATGCCATATCTCCATAATTTATGGGCCCAAAATATCCCTAACCTCTGTAGCATGTTATGATAACTAGAAAGCAATTATTATTTTTCCACATAACCATATTGTCTATTGTAATAATCTCTATATTTCTTTGCAATTTTTTTTTTTGAATTTACATGGTAGAATCGGTAGCCGCCACGAATCCAAGCAGGTTGTCCAGCTTTTTATGGCTACCACAGTATTCTATGTTATCCACCCTAGAAGATACCACACAGTTCTTTGTGCAGTCCACCCCTATAACCACCATGCCACAATCATTTTCAACCTTTTATGTTTCTAAAAGCACCCAAAAAGAGATAAGCATTTAGTCGGACGAGATCCAAGATTTGAAACTTGGACTTCTACCTCTATTTTTTTGTAAATTATTGATATGTAATTTATTTTTTATTCTCTACATTCATCCATGAATCATCTATTATAAGGATTAGCAATAGAAACTAGCTAAAGAAAGTCGTCAAATAAAGGACTATGTCCAAAATAATTGCATAAACCTAAAGCAATAAATCTAAAACCAAAGGATAACTAAATTTTTCTCTCTCTTCCATTCCTAAGATTGCTATGGATAACTGGAGGAAAACGTCACAACAACTAATTATAAAGTCAAAGCTGGAACGATATGATATTCATCATTGATGTTATCCTATGGAAATCCTAGAAACTAGTTGGTTCAAAATATTTCCCTACCGTAAGACACATCATAGCAAATCTTAACAAACTTGATAGTTACTAATACAAATGTTCTACCTAGGACGGTCGTCTATTTCTATAACTCCATTATTCCATTAATTCACTGATCCTTTCTATATGTGCAACCAAGCGGCTGGAAAACGTATCTATGAATTCTATCATATTCACTACCAGAGAAGGATAACATAATAGTTTGTGGCTTCTGCATGGAGTGGTCGTCTATTAAAAATATCCAAGAGTACTAATCATAGTGGAAAGAGTTTCTACCAGTTAAAATGGTCTTACCTCTTTCCAATACCCAAAATAAAAATCATCTAATACCAATGATTATAAGGATAACAATGCTCCTCCATTACACTAAGACAAAGCTACGTTTCTAATTTTGGAACCCAAAAATTATTAACTTATAACCTTACCTGATAGATTCAATTCGAACACAATCTCAATTTACCAGTAGCGTAGTCCTATGTGTTCGTCCTCTTCCAATGCAATACAACTCCACATGAAATTTTTTGTTCACTCTTGATATATCCAATAATCCTCCTCCATATTTTGATCACCTACCGTGCTATCCTCTCCCACATTTTTTTACACTACCTCTAAAAATCGAGAGGCTCTTCCCACTTCGTCTGTCATACACGCTCCTCAAACCTCGTAAATACCCACTTACTCCACTTCCACTTTCTGTTATTGACATATTCATTTTTCAAGCCACATGGAACTCATTCATTAATATTAACATAGTAGACAAAACAAATCAACCAAACTTGAGTTAATTGTGCATCTTAAACCAATACTTATATCATGGGAAAAACAAAATATTCCTTTTTCAAATATTTGCTCATCCATGACATGTAGTGGTGTTCCATTGGTAATTATCCACCTTCCAAGTCCTCTTTTCCTGATAAGATCATAAAGCAAGACATTAATCCATAATTCTAAGTTAAGATATGCATGGGGATTAGCACAAGTAACGAATCATTTTCAAGTACCCTGCAAGACACAAATAGAAGCAAAATGTTATTCCATTTCTTTTAAGATATACATAAACTAGCATATGAAATAGTCAATCATTCCATCAATAAAAGCGTTTCCTTTTCCATAAAATAAATGTTTTATATTACTAGACATAAGATATTCCATCTATTTGTCAATAAAATAACACAGTAATAATATAAGTCTATCCACATAAAAAGTTTGCCAAGGGAGGGTTATGACAAATCCAAGACAATTTCTTTGAAGTTCAAGCACTAGCATTTAAATTATAGAACTTTATTTTTTTAAAATTAGTTATATGGGATTGAAATAAATCTCATAAAATTTTGAAAACTATGCATACACTGCTTATGGACCTAGTTCTCAAACTTGAACATACATATTTTTAACCACTTAACATAATTCCATTTGATAAATATTAAGGTTCACCCATGGGATTGGAACCTTTGTCTATCATGTAAAATTTATTTCTTCCTACTACTTGATACAACCCCTTGAGTGAAACACCCATAGGATTTAAAAAATTAGCTATGTTGTGAAATTCCTTGCACCCCATCGTATTCCTTAAATCCCATGGAAACTAGATTTCTAGTTTTAGTAAGACCTAAACTTGAGTTTTTTTTATAAAACAAAAATAATCTCAATCACTCATTCTAACTTCATAAATAATAATGATAAGGATCACATGAAACTATTCACTCCCCACCATATTCCTTAAAAGCCCATGGAAACTAGGTATCTGTTCTTATAGAGACTTAAACCAAAATTTTTCTTCCTATAAAATAAAACTCATCTCAATCACTCAATATAACTCCATAAACAAAAATTAATGGTACTAATAAAGGTCACATAAAATATTGATGTGTTAATGTATTTATTTTTAATAAATAGTATATTTAATTATTTTTTTTGTAATAAGCTCACTCACACACACATACACCATCGTGGTTTGGACTTGGGACTCATAGAAGAGAGCCCAAAGCCTAAACCACTATGGTGTATCACAAGGACTTACATTTAATTTTTATGAACAAACAATGAAAATGCATTATATGTAAATAATAATTAAAAAAAAAATTATACTTTATTTCAATAGTTATTGTCTTATCATAAATATTTTTTAAATGTTAATATAATAAAATAATTAAAATTATTTATATTTTTTATTACATATTTTTGAAATATATACTAATAAAGTTATATATATATATATATATATATATATATATAAGGGTAAAATATGGATTTTTGAAAGGACCCGAATCCTTTTACATTCCTAGTTTAGTTTTTCTAGTCTTACCAACTAAAGTGCCTCATCTCCAAAGGCTAGAGGAAACTTGAAATATTATACTATATTATTTCAAAACTCAATAAATTTACATTTATATCCTTGATGAGTCCCTGATTTGTCCTATTTGGAACTTTACCTAGTGAATTGACTTTCTATATTTCCTCTCTCCTTTGCCACTAAAGTAAATCTATATGGATATCATCTGGTGGTAACCATATTTATCTTCCTCTCTAAGTTATTCCCAATTGGTTATCCAATCCACCATCCCATTTCCTTCTCCATACACATGTACCAACTCAAATTCTTTCAGTGAATTTAAGTATCTTAGTGTATTTGTTACTATTTCGGCTACTCTCTAGCTGACCACTGCCCTTATATTGAGGTAGTTAATAATATTAAGTGAATGTCATTAAATTATTAGTTTTCTATACCCCAACTGAACTACCATATTTACTCCTACCAAGACCACTCTAGCTTTAGTCTAATGACTAGTCATAATGCCCAAGTACTCATTCATCACTTTGACCAAAATTCCTTGGTTATTCCTTGGCCACCCCTTAGGTTACCTTTAGAATACCCATTAAAATTTAGTTTTATTCATCCTTTTTTGGGTGGCTTCCACTTAGTCAAGCTTGGCAAGTCTCCTTGGGAACTGTCATTCACCCCAACTAGACTTAGGTTATAATTTTCACTTAAGTTTTCCCTGTCCATTAAATTTGGAATCTCATGCATTTTCAATGCTTTAACATTCTCTACTATGATTTTTATGATGTGTTATTTTTCCTAGTTGTAATTCTATTCTATTTCTCTCCAACCAAACTTCACATGCATAATGAAATATAATCAAATTCTAAATTTGATTCAATATTGGGCTCTTAAATGGATTCTCTCATTGTTCTATCCAACCTTCCATGTTATTAGATAGTATCAACACCAACCCATCTTGTTTATTATATCATAAAATATTTTTATGGAGTATTTACATTCCAATATGACGTAATTTACCAATTTCTCATGATATTAATAAAGGTAACATCTATTAAGGAATTGAAAACCCCTCTTATATAAGTTATCTACTTTCCTTAAGTCCTTGTTGCTTCTAAATAATATAGCTAATTAATTATTCACTATAATTAATAATTTAGATCCTCCACAGTAGCTATTAATCCACCTTCTCCAATATCTATTGAATCCAAACTTATATAAGACTCTATCCAAAAAATACCATGAGATCCAATCATAGGATTTATTCTTGTTAAACATTAACACCATTCCATCCCTTTTACTAATTTTAATTGAATGGAGTGTGATTATTCTATCCAAAATTTTCCTACCCTTCACAAAGCCCCCTTGTTACTCTATAATGATCTCTAGGAGAATAAATTTTAGTCTTAATACAATCACTTTTGATATTATCCTGTTAATGGTGTTACATAGACTAATTGGACTGAAGTCTTTATATCCCTTTAGTCCAGGATTCTTTAGAATGAATACTGGGAGAGTATTATTATATTCTCTTAACACTTTTTTTGAGTGGTGTGACTCTCTTACTGCTACCACTACGTCCTTACTCACCATGTTCCAAATTCTTGGAAGAAACCCACTTGAAATCCATCAAGCCCTAGAGCTTAATATGTTTCTAATGAGAAGACTACTTTATTGACCTCCTTCTCATTCACCTCTTTGACAAGTTCTATATTCATGTCTCTAGATAGAATCCTTGGTATATGTTGAATTAGTTTCTCCATAGCTTCCTGATCATCTTGTTGGATATATTACAGTATTTGGTATATTGAAGTACCATGGAGTACTATTATAAATATTTAGATTAGGAAGAGTGTGTGTCTAAAGTATGTGTTAAACTGTAAAGAGTGTTTATGTTCTATGTAATAAAGTGTACAAGGTGTCAAGAGTGTAAGTGTAAGGTGTGAAAGTATGAGGTGTGCAAGCATGAGTTTGCAAGGGATGAGTCATAAGTATTAGGTATCAAGTATGGAAGTGAAGAGTCATATGAGATGCATCAAGACATGAAGTAGAAGGTTTTATAATTATGAGATTTTTGTCATAATATGAGGCATATTAAAGGTTGTATCTCCCAAGAGTTTGAGGAGATCAATAATAAAGAATATTAAAGAGTTTCTATGTAAAGTCATATATTGGAGATAAAGCTCCATGCTATGTAACCAAGAATATATTTTTCAGAGAAACCAACATTAAGTCCTTTGTATTGAATGAAATATATAATACAATGTAGGCCCCAATTATCCCATGAAAAGCGGATCACAACAAGATTCTGCTCAACAACTAGATAATAATAAAATAGCCTAATAATAATCTTAACAATAAAATACTGGAATAAAAAATATATGTTAAACTATAATATACACTAACATCCCCCTTCATTACATTATTTTGCAATACAAAGAGAGCTATGAAACATCTCAAATTTGACACATGCAAGTGTCTTGGTGAAAATGTATGCAACTTGAGCATTTGTGGGAACATACTGAAGCTGAATGTGGTGACTTAAAATTTCATCTCGAATGAAGTGACATTATGTGTCAATATGTTTGGTTCTGTCATGATGCACTGGATTCTTAACAAGGTTCAAAACACCCTGGTTGTTGTAGAACAAGTAAATTGGAGATTTGGATGGATGACCCATACTTGTCAAAATGTGATGCAACCATATCACTTCGCACATAACTTCTTGTACGACATGATATTTTGCCTTTGTAGATGAAATAAAAACCACCTATTGCTTCTTGCTGTCCCAAGAGACAAGACCGGATCCAAGATGAAATATATATCTTGAAGTTGAATTATGATCATCATATGACCCGACATAGTCAGAGTCCATGTATCCTTCCAAGAAGAATTTGTCATTCTTCTTGTATTCTAGGCCATATTCCATTGTACCATAGACATAGTGAAGAACACATTTTACTTCTTTCCAGTGAGTAGTCTTAGGTTTCTACATGAACCTCGAGAGATAGTTGACAACAAATATGATATCTGGCCTAGTATTAGTCAGATATATGAGACTCCCAATCAGCTATCGATAGAGAGTACCTTCTACCTGATGTGAATAATAATATCACAATAATTGGAGTCCTAATTCCATCGGAGTTACCATTGGATTGTAATCGGTCATGCGATATTTTTCTAATAATGTATTGGCATATTTTTTTTGAGACACCTTGATGTAGTGCTCCTTCTGGCTCATTTACAAACCAAGAAAATAATAGAGAAGTTTGAGATCTATCATCTCAAAATATTTACGTAAGTCTCTTTTGACAATAGAGATCATAGTTTCTGAACTCCCTCTAAGGAGCAGATCATCAACATAGAGTACAAGCAATACTATTTTAGAACCTTATTTCTTGAAATAAAGGTTTGCATCTAATGAAAATCTCTTAAATCCATGTTGCAAGAGGTGACTATCCATTTTTATATACCAAGCTCGAGGATTTTATTTTAAACCATACAAGGACTTGACCAATTTGTACACTTTCTACTCTTGGCATTCCACTTAAAATCCTTCAGGTTGTGTCATGTAGAATTCCTCTTGGAGATCACCATTCAGGAAAGCACTCTTTACATGCAGCTGATGAAATTTCCATCCATACTGTGATGCCATAGTACAAATAACTCGTATGGTGGTCATCCGAGCTGTAGGTGCAAAAGTTTCCTCATAGTCAATGCCTTCCTTTTGTGCATAGACCTTTGCAACAAGGCAGGCCTTATGCTTATCAATTATCCCATCTACCTTGTACTTTACTTTGTACACCCATTTGTAGCCAATGGGCTTATTTTCATGTGGTAGATCGACAAGATTCCAAGTTTTGTTCTTTTTTAGAGACTTATACTCAACATCCATAGCAACCTTCCATTGTGGCTCACTAAGGGCATCTTGTACAGAAGTAGGTTCATGCTCATTCAGTGAAGACATAAACACCCTGTCATCATCCACATCCATATCCTCTATTTCTCTCTCTGGATCTACTGAAAGTTCCTCAAAATATTGACAAATATCATAAACCTTAGTAGTCTCTACTGCTACTCTATCCTGTCGAGCCATACTATGAGTACAAGGTCTATTTAAAGTCAAATCTAGTGGTGTGGATAACTTTGAGTCTTTGATAGTGCTTGTATACCATTTTGGATTCTTCTTTTGTGGTGAAGAAGAAGAAAAACCTCTAGCCTATGGTGATGAAGGAGACTTCTCAATTTTAGATTCCACAAGATCTAGGTATACATCAGATGTACTTTGTGATGTGAAAGCCTCATCAAAATCAACATCTCTACTGATATGAGTCTTCTTGGTCAAAGGATCAATCAAAAAATAACCCTTAGAGTGCTCATCATAGCCAAGAAGAATACATTTCAATGTTTTCTCATCTAGCTTCTTCCTTTTCTCTTTTGATATGTACATAAAAGCTTTACATCCAAAAATGCATAGATGAGAGATGGAGGATTTTTGACCACTCCATGCTTCCTATGGAGTAATTCCTTTTAGGGCCTTTGTGGGTGCCCTATTCAATAGGTACAATGCTATGGTGATATATTCTACCCAAAACTTCTGCTCTATATGGGCTCCTATGAGTATACAACGAACCATTTCCATGATGGAATAGTTCCTCTGTTTAGCAACTCCATTTTGCTGAGGAGTATAAGAAGTGGTGACCTATCATTTGATCCCATGTGGAGTCAAAAATGCAAAAAATTCCTTAGAGGTGAACTCCCCCCATCGATCTAAGCAGAGGGTCTTTATAGAAGTCCCTGAATCCTCAATAGATTTCTTGAATTGTTGGAAGAAACTAAAGGCTTCACATTTCAGTTGGAGAAAGAAAACCCACACCTTGCATGAGTAGTCATCGACAAACAACTCAAAGTAACTATTCCCCCCACAACTATTTGGTGTGAAAGGATCACACATATCGGTGTGAGTTAACTCTAGAGGTTTCTTTGCTTGTGTAGAGCTCTTCTCAAATGGTACTCTATGCTACTTTCATGCCAAGCAATCAGAGCACACTAGAAAATTAGAGGAAAGAGAGGGAAGGCCCTTTACCATATCATACTTACTTAGCTCAAGTAAGTAGCCAAAACTAATATGTCTATATCTCTTGTGCCATAGGGAAGTTGCCTCCTTTATAGAGTCTATCATGGCAACATGAGGAGTAGAGATAACATCTAAGGCAAATAACCCATGCTTATAGAAAGGTGTTGCAATGTTCTTATCCTGCCTGGTAATAGAGCAACACTTCTTGCCATCCTCAACAAGAAAGTTCACAACCATATATTTATCTAGAATTTGTGTGACTGACAATAAATTTGAATAACATAAGCTTATACTGAGAGGGGGGTGAACAGTGTAAGACTGCTTTTTACTTTTCTTTTCAATCCAATATTATGCAGTGTATAGATAACAGTATCAATAGTAGTAATCAAAGTAATGTACAAAAAACCATGCATAATAGAGACACAAATTTTAACGTGGTTCACCCTATGTGGGCTACCTCCATAGAAAAATATTTCTTCTAAATATTTCTCAAATAATCTTTTGGGAATCCTTCCCAATTACAATGTTTATGGACCTTTATCCAAAGGAGATGTTGACACCCTAATCTCAAGCTCATGTATCTCTTCCATAGGAGAACTCTTTCCCCTTCATCTCTGGCTAGTGATATTCTAGAAGACTCTATCTATATGCTGCACTGACTGGTGGATCTATCTTCAACTATCCTGGTTACTGGATCTCTATCCAATGAGACTCTATCTTCTATACTCTATCACCTCCAAATCTCTATCAATAGGTTCAATTAGAACCTTCTCAAATTTTCTCAATAGGTCCACTCAAAACCTACTCAAATATTCTCAATAGGTTCACTTAGAACCTGCTCAAATCTACTTAATAGGTTCACTCAGAACCTACTCAAATCTACTCAATATATCCACTCAAAACCTGCTCAAATATTCTCAATAGGTCCACTCAAAACCTACTCAAATCTGCTCAATAGGTCCACTTAGAACCTGCTCAAATCTACTCAATAGGTCCACTCGAACCTGCTAAAATTTGCTCAATAATTTCACTCAGAACTTGCTCAAATATGCTCAATAGGTCCACTCAAAATCTTCTCAAATTTGCTCAATAGGTCCACTCAGAACATGTTCAAATCTGCTCAACAAGCTCACTCAAAACTTGTCCAAATATGCTCAACAAACTCACTCAGAACTTGTCCAAATCTGCTCAAAAAGCTCACTCAGAACTTGTCCAAATTTGCTCAACAAGCTCACTCAGAACTTGTCCAAATCTTCTCAACAAGCTCACTCATAACTTGTCCAAATATGCTCAACAAGCTCACTTAGAACTTGTCCAAATATGCTCAATAAGTCCTCTCTAGGACTTGCTCAAATCTGCTCAATAAGTCCTCTCTAGGAATTTCTCAAATATGCATAGCAAGCTTCCACAAAAACTTACACAAAATTAGTCCACAAGCCTTCTCAAAGACTTGCCTCAAATCAGCTTAACAAGTCCACATAGAACTTGTCCAATCTCATAGAATCATAAAGAGAATTGTTAGAGACTCAATATGTTCTATAATCAATGCTCAATCAGTATCTCAACTCAATCTCATAGAAGCATAAAGAGAATTGTTAGAGATTCAATATTTTCTATACTCAAATCCTAATCTTAACTCAATTCAGAATATAGAATTATTTATTTCATGGAACTTGAACAATAATTTCACACACTCACTTGACTAAGCTTAATCAACTCTACTCAACCAATCACCTCAAGGAAAAATCCTTTATTACAAACCCTAGTCCAATTATGTATCAACCAACTCAAAATGTTTCCAACAATGCTCAACAACAAATCTCACATAACAATGATACTCATGTTCTTTTCAACTCAAGTTCAAGTTCTTTGCACAACCAATGGGCTTCAACAACAATGCTTATAAAACAAGGTTTAATCACAACTCTCAATACAAAAAAGAACCTTGAAGCATTAAACCAATCACTTTCAAAAAGGAAACCATAATCAATCCTTTTCTCTCCAATGATATTTTCAAAAATCAATCACCCAACCAAGATAATGGAGAATATTGCTCATACCTTTTGATGCCAAGGAGTTGTCCACAAAATCTGTCAAACTCAACACACTTTCAAATATTTTCTTTTCAATCACAAAGAGGTTAGAGGACTTGAGTAATATAGCAACAAAAAAAACAATATACCAATAACACCTTATTACTCCTACTCAATAAAATTCACCATGTCCTCTCATAAAAGAAATAATCCCCTTTGAAAAGGAATAAACCAAACTCACTTTTGAAACCCTTTTTACAAAACTAGAATTATCTCTTCACACACACCTTATTTCTCCTTCTAAGTAAGTTAATCAAATAGCCCTTGAAAAATGCTTTCCAACGATATATAATATGCTACCCTTCCAAAAATAAAACCTTCAAAAATTTCCCAATATTCTAGGGCATAGCATACCCTTATTTCTCCTTAAGGCTATTTAACAAAAATAAAATATATAAAAAATTAAACTTGCCTTTGCCTCACGGAGGGATTCAATACCCTTACTCATTCCTTCTCAACGCATTAGCCATAGCCAAGCCGCGGTTGGGCCATGCGCCCTCACGTGCCTAAAAGGGCATGACCACCATAAAAGTCCCCATGAAAAGCGCTCTTTCAAAAATCAAAAACTGTGCTTCTTCCTTGCAAGCAAACCTCAAGCGAATCAAACGTAGGACCTCTTCAATGTTGCCAAGCCAACATACCACTAGGCCACACTAGCCTATGTGCTTAATGCCTCCGAACGTTCTCCCCTTTAGCCTTTACGAAATTCGTAAAACCTTCAAAAATCAAAGCTCTCTTCGCATGCGCTCAACAGAAATTGCAAGGGATGCTTTGACTAAGGTTTTTGTTGGCATTTATATAATGCCCTTTGTCCTCTTATGCAATCATGTCGGTGCTTCGAATAATTTCGACGTTGGCATGATTTTTAATTTATAATTAATTTAAATTTAAATATTATAAATTAAAAAGAACCAACCTTAGGTTTAATTTAATTAAACCTTAGAACCTTGTCTTAATGCCCAACCTTGGTATAATTAAATATTATTTATAAAATTTAAATTCCTTGTGAATTTAAATAATTTGTAAATAATTATTAGACCTCTTTTTAACCTTTGCAATAACCCATTTTGGGTTTTTATAAACCGATCGCTTAACCTATGCTCCCAATAATATTAAAATATTATGGAGCCTTTTTCCTCTCACTTTTGCACTGATGAAGCTTTTTATTGGATGACTTGGGTGACTTTATTTCTTGCCAAATTATTTAATACGAGTGATAACTCTATCAGGTGACATCAATGCCAAATTTGACTTAGAGGACTCAAAATATCCAACAATCTCCCCCTTTGTCATTGATGGCAACCCTTATCATTTTACTAAAACCTGACCTTCTTTTATGTTCCCCCTGGGACTTAGTCCCCCTGGTTCAATGCTCTCTCAAATATCAAATCTCTCCTCATATCAAATCTCTCCCCAATACATAAATCTCTCCCCCTTTGACATCAATGGCAAAGGGTCACCTTTGGGGTTTAGGGCTAAGAATGAGCCTCTTAGCTTAGCCCCTCCCCCACCTCCACATGAGGTGGTTAATTCTGGGGTGGGAGTATTTCTACTCCCTGAAAGCATTGTTCTTTACCTTTATCTTTATCTCTTATTTTCTGAGTTTTTTGATTCTTCTAATTGTTTATTTCCAAGTCATTATCCCTGTTCCTATCATCACTTCTGTTACTGTTCCTATTCTTGTTCTCATCCATATTCCTGTTCCTGTTCTTCTTCTCATTATTATTATTTTCTAAGTCTCTATTCCTGTTCATCTTCCTATTCCTGTTCATGCTTGATTCTAGAATATTTATCTACATCATCTTGCTATGTGACCATAATTATTGCAGTTATAACACTTGATGTTATTATTCCTTGGAGGTATAATTATCTTAGGACTTCTCCTAGTGAAACCATATCCTCTTCTATCATGAACCCTACAATTCATTGCATTGTGATCAAAATCATTACATGAGTAGCAATACTCTTGGAAAAGCTATCCTCTTCCATATACTTGTCTTTCATGAGTCCTGCACTGTGAAGCCATGTGTCCAAACCTATGACATGAGAATAATATCCCATTGAAGCTTCCTTGCATAGACCTCATTGGTCTCTTATTCTGAATGTTGTTCCATCTATATCTTCTTTGTGCATTGTTCCTATTTTTTTTGAACTCTTTTGTTATCCAACTCATTTTCTAATGTCTCATTCCCACTTATACTATCATCTTCTGAAGTATCTTCTTCTGAAGTTCCTTCTTCTTCAGGACTTTAAGTAGACTTTTCTTCTCATTTCTTTTGAACCTATTTGGAACCAAGACCTGTCTTGTTTGTTGCACCTCTTTGTATATTTATTATTTTATCCATATTCTTTGCACTAGTTACATACTTGTATAGCTTATTCTTGGAATCCTCTAAATATTCCTTTAGTAGTGCCACTTCTTGTGTTAACTTTTCACATTCTAGAATCTTTGCTTCTAACTTATCTTTGAACTTGCTTGCCTTAGCCTTTGACTTCTCTAAATCCTCTATGAGCAATAATATTTCTTCATCACATTCTTGAAACTAACTTTCAAGCTTAGAGTGTTGCTTTCTAACCTTCTTTACTATGTCAAGGGCATAGATAAGTTCTCCCTTGATATCATAACCATTATCTACTGAATAATCCTCTATATCATAACCATTCTCTACTGAATAATCCTCTATTTGTTTGCATTTGTACATATCATTACTTCCTTTAGACTTGACTTCTATAGGATCACTCACTTCTAATTCCATTAGAATATTCTCATATGGTCTTTCAAGTGCATCTTAAAAACCATCATCACTGAAACTATAACCATCCCTAGTGTAATCATCTTCAAGATGTCCAAATTTATCACATCTAAAACACTTGAGAATAACTGGAGTCCTTTTCTCTTTAACCATAAATAGGACTTCATCTCTATCATTGTATGAAGAACTAGCATCACTATCATTTGAATAATTACTTGCATTATTCACATAATAGCTTCTCTTTTGCATTTGGAATAACTTATTTCCTCGTCTGTTTTGTTCATCCTTGCCTTTCTTCTAGTACCTGTGTCTTTATGATTCTCTATACTTGTGATCCTATTTTTCTTCATCACTATTGTACTTTGGCTCTTTGCACTCTATTGCATAATATCCATACTTTCCACAATTGAAGCACTTAATAGATATTATATCTATGGGTCTTCTAGAACCTTTATCTCTTTTGCCATAGTTTACTTCTTCATCACTAGATGACTCACGGCTTGATTCTATCTTCTTACCCTTTTTATTTTTGTCCACTTTGAATGCAAATTTCTTTCGAAGGAATAGGATTTTTTGTTCTTATCTCAAAAGTAGTAAGCATACCAAGCAAAGAATTCCTTGTCAAATAATCACTATCAATTGACGTTTCTATAGCAGAAACATTTTCACTGTACCTTTTTAGAAGAGTTCTCAAGATCTTATCACAAGCATCAAATTCATCGACCTTCATTCCAAGACCTCTCATCTCATGTACAAGTTCATCAATCTTACTAATATAGTCATGAATATTTTCATCATCTCTCATTCTTAAGTTCTCAAAATCTCCTTTGAGATTTCTAATATTAGCTTTCCTGACACCTTTATCTCCCTCATAAATGTTATGCAGTATATCCCACATTTCTTTTGCTATTTTACAATCCATAACCTTCATATATTTTGATCTACCCAATCCTTTTATAATCGTATTCATAGCTCTTGAATTTGCATGCATTAGAAGCTTACCTTCCTTATCTATAGGTGGATTGACTATTTAATCATATCCAAGTTCCACTGCATCCCAAACTTCATTTCCAAGTGCCATCAGGTAAAATCTCATCAGCATACACAAATACAAGAAGTCACTTCCATCAAAGACTGGTACTGCATTATTGAAGGCCCCATCCTTTTGATCCTTATGATCCATTGTGTTCTTAGACCGCTTTTCCTTCAATTTGTCAAACTCTTATGAAGAAACCCACTCTAATACCAATTGAAGAACATAAGCTTATAATGAGAGGGGGGTTGAACAGTATAAGACCACTTTTTACTTTTCTTTTCAATTCAATATTATGTAGTGTATAGATAGCAGTATCAATAGCAGTAATCAAAGCAATGCACAAAACACCATGTATAATAGAGACACAAATTTTAACGTGGTTCACCCAATATGGGCTACCTCCATAGAAAAATATTTCTTCTAAATATTTCTCAAATAATATTTTGGGAATCCTTCCCAATTACAATATTTATGGACCTTTGTCCAAAGGGGATGATGATCCCCTAATATCAAGTTCATGGATATATTTCACAAGAGAACTCTTTCCCCTTCATCTCTAGCTAGTGATCTTCTAGAAGACTATGTATCTATATTACACTGACTGGTGGATTTCTCTCCACTTGAAGACTCATCACTTAGAAGATCTATCTTCAATTTTCCTGGCTACTAGATCTCTATCCACTGAGACTTTGTATTCTATACTTTGTCACCTCCAAATCTCTATCAATAGGTTCACTCAGAACCTTCTCAAATCTGATCAATAGGTCCACTCAAAACCTGCTCAAATATGCTCTATAGGTTGACTCAAAACCTGCTCAAATTTTCTCAATAGGTTCACTCAGAACCTGCTCAAATTTTCTCAATAGGTCCACTCAGAACCTACTCAAATCTGCTCAATAGGTCCACTCAGAACCTGCTCAAATATGCTCAATACATCCACTTAAAACCTGCTCAAATATGCTCAATACGTCCACTTAGAACCTGCTCAAATATGCTCAATAATTTCACTCAGAACTTGCTCAAATCTGCTCAATAGGTCCACTCAAAATCTTCTCAAATTTGCTCAATAGGTCCACTCAAAACATGTTCAAATCTGCTCAACAAGCTCACTCAAAACTTGTCCAAATATGCTCAACAAACTCACTCAGAACTTGTCCAAATCTGCTCAACAAGCTCACTCAGAACTTATCCAAATTTGTTCAACAAGCTTACTCAGAACTTGTCCAAATCTGCTCAACAAGCTCACTCATAACTTGTCCAAATCTGCTCAACAAGCTCACTTAGAACTTGTCCAAATTTGCTCAATAAGTACTCTCTAGGACTTGCTCAAATTTACTCACTAAGTCCTCTCTAGGACTTGCTTAAATCTGCATAACAAGCTTCCACAAAAGCTTACACAAAATTAGTCCTCAAGCCTTCTCAAAGACTTGCCTCAAATCAGCTTAACAATTCCACATAGAACTTGTCCAATATCATAGAATCATAAAGAGAATTGTTAGAGACTCCATATGTTCTATAATCAATGCTCAATCAGTATCTCAACTCAATCTCATAGAAACATAAAGAGAATTGTTAGAGACTCGATATGTTCTATACTCAAATCCCAATCTTAACTCAATTCAAAATATAGAATTATTTATTTCATGGAACTTGAACAATCATTTCACACACTCACTTGACTAGGCTTAATCAACTTTACTCAACCAATCACCTCAAGGAACAATCCTTTCTTACAAACCCTAGTCCAAACATGTATTAACCAACTTAAAATATTTCCAACAATGCTCAACAACAAATCTCACATAACAATGATACTCATGTTCTTTTCAACTCAAGTTCAAGTTCTTTGCACAACCAATGTGATTCAACAACAATGCTTATAAAACAAGGTTTAATCACAACTCTCAATAAAAAAAAGACCTTGAAGCATTAAACCAATAACTTTTGAAAAGGAAACCACAATCGGTCCTTTTCTCTCCAATAATATTTTCAAAAATCAATCACCCAACCAAGACAATTGACGGCGGGCCAAGAAAATCACACGTAAAACACACACATCAACACTTGCTCAACTCGAAGCTTTCTTCATTAAAATCTAGAAATTACATGCAAACAGCCCGTAGGCTTACATTAACCAGCGCTCGGCTTGGTTCTTTCTCACTCATGCTCTGCGTGCAATCTTACCCGAATCCACCATCCCGACTAAAACATCAAACTAGGTTTTTATAGAGGCCCCGACCCTCTGAAACCTCCTATCACATTAATCGGGACACACCAACCCGATTAATTACCCTCTGGAACAATAACCTAAAAATCGAGACACCAACCCGATTAAATTCTCCTCTCCACACGGTCCCTGTCACCACTAAATTTGTCAGATTCTCTATGTGCCCATCCTCTTCGTTCCCTGTGCTTCTGGGTAATCCCTCGCTTTAACTTTAGCTTGTGCCACGTGTCATATTTGAACGGTTCCCAAAAAATACCGTTCCCACCATCTCTTTCTCCTCCCGCACCTTTTTCTCTCTCCGTCGCGATATCACGATATCGTGACGTTTCTGTCTCCCTGCGCTCTTTTCCCATTTTGGTCACGATATCGTGACATGTCACGATATCGTGACCTTTCATCCTTCGCACCTTCTCTTCTAATTCTTGTCGTGATATCGTGACGTCGCGATATCATGACAGTTCCGTCGTTCGACCCTTCGCTCGTAATTTCGTCGCGATATCACGATAGGTCGCGATATCGCGACCTCTGCCTTTGACTGTCCCTCGTTCGCCTGCTCTGGTCATGATTTCGTGACAGTCATGATTTTGCGACATGTCACGAAATCATGACACTTCCTCTGTGCCCTCCTGCTGCTGCTTTGATGTCACGATTTTGCGATGTCACAAAATCGTGACGTCATGATTTCGCTACAATTTTCTCCTTCTGCCTCCGCCTCTCCAGGACGTCATGATTTTGCGACGTCGTGAAATCATGATGTCGTGATTTCGCTACAACTTTCTGCCACTGCCTCCTCCTTGCCTTGACATCGTGATTTCGCGACGTCGCGAAATCATGACATCGTGATTTCGCGACGTCGCAAAATCACGACATCGTGATTTCGTGACGTCGCAAAATCACGACGTCGTGATTTCACTACACTTTTCTGCCTTCACCTCTGCTTCACATGGACGTCATGATTTTGCGACGTCGCAAAATCATGACATCACGATTTCGCTACGCTTTTCGCCTTTGCTCCTGCCACCGCTCCGCTGTCGCGATTTTGCGACATGTCGCAAAATCGCAACATTTTCCCCACTGCGCCAACTTTGCCATTTTTCGTCGCGATTTCGTGACATGTCACGAAATCGCGACGTTCTTCTTCCTCTGCCTTGGAGAAATTTTTCCTGCCTTCTTCTTCTGCTTCCTGAGCCGACTCTTCTGGAGTGGCTTTCCTGCAACTTGATGCTTCTGCTGCTGGTGCTGCTGGATGCTCCTACATCAGACACCCAAGGTAAGTGGAGAAGTGATCTTCACTTCTGCTTGATCTGGTTACTACCTCCTGCAGCACTTCCAGACATTCTTCTGCCTCTATAGACTACTCTAACCCCTTCTCCTGGTCCACACAACTTTTGTCTTCTTCCAGATAGATTTCCCCACTGCTACATACTTCTTCTGCAGCCTGCTTCAATTCCTCCTCTTGCATAGAAAAATCTGTGCCTTCTTCCGGGCAGGTCCCGGTACTGCTGCACTCTTCTGCAGCCTTCTTCAACTTCTCCTCTTTCTTTCTCTGTCTTTCTTCCCGCCTTCTTTGCCGCTCCTCTTGCTTCTGCAATTTCATTCGGAGCCACTCTTCTTGCAGGGCCTTCAACTATTTTTGCAAAGCTATAAATTCTTCTTCTGTCACCATATCTTCCTTGCTGTCCCGTCTTCTTCGAGAATGCATATATATATTTTTTTAATTATTTTTTTTATCGGGTATTGGCGTAAACTGCCTCATGCTCGACGAATCTTCTTACGCACTTAAAGACCAAACTCACTCTCTCTCTCAGAACCCTACCATAGATCCTGGCGTAACTGCCTCACGTCCGATGATCTGTTACGCACTCAGAATCACTAGCTCTGATACCACTGACGGTGGACCGAGAAAATCACATGTAAAACACACACATCAACACTTGCTCAACTCGAAGCTTTCTTCATTAAAATCTAGAAATTACATGCAAACAGCCCGTAGGCTTACATTAACCAGTGCTCGGCTTGGTTCTTTCTCACTCATGCTCTGCGTGCAATCTTACCCGAATCCACCATCTCGACTAAAACATTTTATTGGGTTTTTATAGAGGCCTCGACCCTCTAAAACCTCCTATCACATTAATCGAGACACACCAACCCGATTAATTACCCTCTAGAACAATAACCCAAAAATTGGGACACCAACCCGATTAAATTCCCCTCTCCGCACGGTCCTTGTCACCACTGAATCCATCAGATTCTCTGTGCGCCCATCCTCTTCGTTCCCCATGCTTCTGGGTAATCCCCCGCTTTAACTTCATCTTGTGCCACGTGTCATCTTTGAACGGTTCCTAAAAAATACCGTTCTCGCCATATCTTTCTCCTCCTGCGCCTTTTTCTCTCTCTGTCGTGATATCGTGACATGTCACGATATCATGACATTTCTGTCTCCCTGCACTCTCTGTCCATTTTGGTCGTGATATCGCGACATGTCACAATATCGCGACCTTTCATCCTTCACACCTTCTCTTCTGATTCTTGTCGCGACATCGCGACATTACGATATCGCGATAGTTCCACCGTTCGACCCTTCGTTCGCAATTTCATCATGATATCACGATAGGTCGCGATATCACGACCTCTGCTTTTGATTGTCCCTCATCCGCCTGCTCTGGTCACGATTTCGTGACAGTCACGATTTTGCGACATGTCACGAAATCGTGACACTTCCATTGTGCTGTCCTGCTGCTGCTCCGACGTCACGATTTTGTGATGTCACAAAATCGTGACGTCGCAATTTCGCTACACTTTTCTCCTTCTGCCTCCGCCTCACCAGGACGTCATGATTTCGTGATGTCACAAAATTGCGACGTCATGATTTCGCTACAACTTTCTGCCACTACCTCCTCCTTGCCTTGACGTCACGAAATCGCGACGTCGTGATTTCGCTACACTTTTTTGCCTTCACCTCTGCTTCACCTGGATGTCACGATTTTGTGACATCGCGATTTCGCTACTGCTTTCCGCCTTTGCTCCTGCCACCGCTCCGCTATCACGATTTCGTGACATGTCGTGAAATCGTGACATTTTCCCCACTGCGCTAACTTTGCCATTTTCTGTCGCGATTTCATGACACGTCGCGAAATCGCGACGTTCTTCTTCCTCTGCCTTGGAGAAATTTTTCCCGCCTTCTTCTTCTGCTTCCTGAGCTGACTCTTCTAGAGTGGCTTTCCTGCAACTTGATGCTTCTGCTGCTGGTGCTATTGGATGCTCCTGCATCAACAATGGAGAATATTGCTCATACCTTTTGATGCCAAGGAGTTGTCCACAAAATCTGTCAAACTCAACACACTTTCAAATATTTCCTTTTCAATCACAAAGAGGTTAGAGGACTTGAGTAATATTACAACAATAAAAACAATATCCCAATAACACCTTATTACTCCTACTCAATAAAATTCACCATGTTCTCTCATAAAAGAAATAATCTCCTTTGAAAAGGAATAAACCAAACTCACTTTTGAAACCATCTTTACAAAACTAGAATTATCTCTTTACACAACCTTATTTATCCTTCTAAGTAAGTTAATCAAATAGCCCTTGAAAAATGTTTTCCAACGATATATAATATGCTACCCTTCCAAATATAAAAGCTTCAAAAATTTTCCAATATTCTAGGGCATAACATACCCTTATTTCTCCTTAAGGCTATTTAACAAAAATAAAACATATAAAAAATTAAAATTGCCTTTGCCTCATAGAGGGATTTGATCACCCGACTTCTTCCTTCCCAATGACTTAGCCATAGCCAAGCCACCGTTGGGCCATGCACCCTCACGTGCCTAAAAGGGCATGACCACCATAAAAGCCCCCACGAAAAGTGCTCTTCCGAAAATAAAAAACGTGCTTCTTCCTTGCAAGAAAACCTCCAGTGAATCGAATGCGGGACCTCTTCAATGTTGCCAAGCCAACATACCACTAGGCCACACTGGCCTATGTGCTTAATGCCTCCGAACGTTCTCCCCTTTAGCCTTTACAAAATTCGTAAAACCTTCGAAAATCAAAGCTCTCTTCGCATGCACTCAACGAAAATTGCAAGGGATGCTTTGATTAAGGTTTTTGTTGGCATTTATATAATGCCCTTTGTCCTCTTATGCAATCACGTCGATGCTTCGAATAATTTTGACATCAGCATGATTTTTAATTTATAATTAATTTAAATTTAAATTTAAATTTAAATATTATAAATTAAAAAGAACCAACCTTAGGTTTAATTTAATTAAACCTTAAAACCTTGTCTTAATGCCCAACCTTGGTATAATTAAATATTATTTATAAAATTTATATTCCTTGTGAATTTAAATAATTTATAAATAATTATTAAAACTCCTTTTTAACCTTTGCAATAACCCATCTTGGGTTTTTATAAACTGATCGCTTAACCTGTGCTCCCAATAATATTAAAATATTATGGAGCTTTTTTCCTTTCACTTTTGCACTGATGAAGCTTTGCCTTGGATGACTTGGGTGACTTTATTTCATGCCGTATTCCTTGATAAGAGTGATAACTCTATCAGGTGATATCAATGACAACTTTGAATTAGAGGACTCAAAATATCCAACACAATTGTTCGCCAATCTTGGAATATAGAGGACTTTTTCAATATGAAACTTGCCATCAGGAAGAGTGACTAAAATTATACCCTCTTTGCACCTTGTAGTTTTTTCATTAGCAATAGTGACAGGTTTGCCCTCTTTGGCCTCATATATTTAAAACCACAATTTGTCGTCATTCATGTGCTTATTGGCACCAGAATCAAAATACCATACATGATCCTTCTGCTTGGAGGCTGTGGTAGTCATGAGCACCTTGTGTGCCCACTCAGAATCAAAGTCAGATTCTTCAAAAACAACATTCAACTTGGGTTTTCTTGTTTTGTGGTTTATTTTGGCCCTTGTTCTTAGGTTGCTCATTCTTGTGCCAACACCTATTTGTGTCATGGGTGTCTTTGTCACAAATTTTGCAATATAATTTTTTTTTTGAGGTTGTTTTCCCTTTGAATATTTTTGAGAATTGGCTCCCTTCTAAAAATTACCCTTCTTCTTAGAACCCTCCCTATTGGAATAGAGGGCTGTATTAGGAGATTCATCTCTCTGAAGTTGGTGAGCCTCCTCTTCTTGAAGCAAATTGACCAACTCAAAAAATGTAACTTTTCTTTGTGACACCTAAAGGGAGGTGATCAACATCCTATAAGAATCAGGTAAAGATTTCATTATTACTGAAGTAAGGAGCTTATCATCTACAGTTTCTCCCAAAGAATTCAATTTTACTTTCAACTCAGACACTCTACAAAGAAAGAGTTCAACTGTATCACCCTATTTCATCCTAAAACTGTGAAGTTGAGATTGAAGGTAAAGAATGGGATCTGAGTCCCAGTTAGCCTTTCATTCGAGTTAGTGACCTACAATCCAAGTCAGCAGCGTCTTCGCACTTGCTGGTTGATGTAGACAGGTCTAGAGATCATCAACAATATACATTCGTATCACAACTGTCTAGATCCCTTCCCACAGATCCCACGATGTTTGTGGTCAGACTCACATCGAGATTCAATCCTAAGGCTTTCCTAGATTTTGAACTACAAAAAAATTGAGCTTCGAAAGATAATGCTCTGATACCATATCAGAGAAACCAACATTAAGTCCTTTGTATTGAATGAAATATATAATACAAAGTAGGATCCAATTAGCCCGTGCAAAGCGGATCACAACAAGATTCCACTCAACAACTAGCTAATAATAAAATAGCCTAATAATAAGCTTAAAAATAAAATAATTGAATAACCAATATATGCTAAACTATAATATACGCTAACAATATTTTGTAATCTAAATGTATGTGAGAAAGCTTAATTTATGAATATAATAACAAAGTTTCTTATTATGCAATACTTATGTTACTTATGAATGTGATTATTTTTATCCTACAATAACAAAGTTTCTTATTATGCAATACTTATGTTACTTATGAATGTGATTATTTTTATCCTATATAAATTTACCTATGACTCTCATCACTTTTCCTTTCTTTTTCTTTTTTTATGGATACTAGGTAGGCTTCTTAGAGATTCAAAATTATATTAAATGTAAATAGGGATTAAGTTGACATTATTTAACAATTTTATTTTGAATGGATTTTTTCCTCATCATATTCTTTAGTTTAAAAGACAAGAATAAAACAATTAGTGGTGACCCATGGTTTAGAAGTAAAGATGGCTTGTATTTAAGACCATGGAATGAATTTATTTTATAGAGTGAAAACTCTGAAATTTTTTTTGGTATTGATTAGGCCTTTTGGATGACTATATTATCTAGTCAATAAGAAGATTTTAGAGAATATTGGTAATATTCTAGTAAACCTCATCTAGAGGGATTAACTATAAAGATCAAAAGTATATTGTATATAAACAAATGTGTTCCATGAATATTTCAAAATATTTCCAAAATCTATTAAGATCACATTTGATTCAAGAGAAATACATCAACAAGCAGATTATGAAAAGATTACATTTTTGTTATCATAAATATTATGAAATTAAACATATAAAAAAAATTAAAAATAAAAAGAATTGATAAAGAAATAATAATAAATACTTAAATTTTCAATTGTTTGAAACAACGGTTGTAAAAGTTTGAAATTTTTTTGAAACTCCGAATGAAATCAATCATACATCTTACAAAGCATGGGCTGACTCAATTCAATAAGATGAAATCAAAATTTGGACATCCTAATGCAATTTTAGGGCAAGTATCTGAACATTTTGGGATTATCCTTGTCTCTTTCTATGAATTCTCGGGCAATCAAATCCTCTATTGCCCTTTTCATTTCCGCCATATTGGGGTTGGACATTCTTCCCAGATGCTTAAAACATTCCATCACCAGTACCTTCTCTACTAACGTCTTCTCCCTTTTCAGCATTCTAATAATTGCTGCCTCAATTACATGCCTTCTATCAGTGGCAGCGTTCTTTATATCTTTTTCTTTATTCTTTATAAATGGTAGTGGAATCTCCATTCTTCTGATTCTATCGGTAAATAATCCATTCAGCTCATATATATCTTCATTTACCATAGATTCTGCTTCCAGTCTTTTATTGAGGATCCTACATTTATAAGACGAAAGGGAATTCAGCAAACTGGCAGCATCTTCGTCACTTAAATTCAATCGAGTCTTTATTTGAGAATAGCTTACTCTCTCTGATTCATTAAACAACAGCAATGCAGACGCCTGATAGGGTGTCATAATCATTTCTATCTGCTTCTTGTCAAATCTCCCAGTGACATGACATCTCCCTGCAGAATACACAAATTTAAGCATTTTATTGTTGTTTGTGGAATGATAGAACTCTTTAAAGACATTTACACATCTAATCATTTCCACAGGAAGATGGAGATTGTCAGATGCCCAATGACATGGCCAAAATATAGATGTCAAAACCATGACATGCAACTCTACTCCAAGATGTACTTGAGAATTCTCATCAAGGTATTTCTCAAAGTTAGTGTGTTTCTGCCTTGCCATGGTTAAATCAGTCAACATGCACTCCATTTTGTATGTATACTGGCCACCAAAATGTTGCTTCAATTCTGTAACAATTATTTTTTCATGGTGATGATCATTATTATCAATGTCTGAAATTTTATTGATAAGTTGATGTGCAAGTTTTTCAAGGTAATACTCTCCAAACTTGTCTTTTACACCGATGTGGTCCACTAGCTTGGCAATCTTTTGAACTTTATCTTCAGTATATTTTTCACTGCCTTTCAAAATATTAACACATGATTCAATCAATAATTCTACACCAATACTTCCGGTGACGACGTCTTCGATTGCTTCCACCAATACATTCTTAAAAATATAATTGCCCCCCAAAACCCAGCGGACATATTGCAACCACTTGTCATGTAATTCAACAATTTTCCATACTGTTGCCAAATTCTTTTGCTTCTTTCCATTAAGCATGTCCACACACTGTGCATGCTTATCCTCAATTACTGTCTTCTGAACTTCGCCAATAATATGCTGTTTGAATATTCTGGCTATGACTTCTAAAAGTTTAGGCATCCCATGGAGCAGCCGATAAAAAATCGAAGCGCTCACTTTGTTATTACCTCTTAGCAATGCAATGAATTTCTCCGATAACTGATTCTCATATTCTGGCAGCAATACATCTTGTACTTTCTGTAGCAATTTTTGTTTGCCACTACAAGGCATGTAATAAGAAACTCGTCTTTCTCCAGCCCTTAAAATTTTCGTTGTTTGAAACATATGCTTCGAAGAGGAATCTCTGCGAATGGATCTTGAAATCATTAGGGCGTAACGTAAAGCTTCATCATTCAGTATAACCGATTCAAAATCATTCTCCCAGCAATCCCTTCCAATCTCATCTCCTACAAATGCGTCTACGACACATTTCAACAAAAATTTAAATCTAAACTCTCCTTTGCGCTGTTTAAGGGCTAGTAGTTTCAACGCATCCAGTAGTTGGTTCTTTATATTTTCATTGTGATAGATCAAGTCAAGGAACATCTTCCTTCCAAAGACGTATGTGGATTGGCCCTGGCCTAAATTGAGAAAGTTTAAATCAAAGAATCGTCCAAGCGAACAAATGGCTACCAAATCGTAATTATAGGATCTCCGCGACCACTGAGAGAACAGGAAATCGTTATGTGGATGCTTTAGAACTTTCATTAAAGTTGGTAAAACTGTTGAAGTCATATAATCTTCACAAAATTTCTTATATTTGTTGTAAAGTTCCAACTGGACTCTGTGGGGAATGTTTCCTTCACATCTTAAGAACAGCTTCAAAAAAGTAGATTGAATAATCTTAAGCGGTTTCCATGTCTTAAGGTCGTTCCTTTGAATGATGCACTTGAGGCTTGTAAGCTTCTGATCTATAATATATAAATAGTGTTGCAAATCCGACATCTTTGTTTCGCCTCGCTAAATTCAGATCGATTTTAAATGCTTAAGATCCAAAAGAGCTACGAATAGGACCTGGGAAGACAACTATACATATACATAAACTTCTACACAATCTTCTTCTTATCATGAGTAATTGACGTCGGCTCGTACCACCATCTAGAAGGACATTCCTTGGTTTTACTTTGTGGGATTTTTTATCCTTATTAACATTTAGTTTGGATATGTGTGTGAGGTTGATCCTCTTGCTTTCTAACCGTTATATGTTTAATATAATGATGCAATTTTAATGACATATTCCATTATTAGAATTCTCTTCACGCTAATACCTATCTATCTATCTTTATCCTTTTCATGATATGAAGAGTAAATTTTAACCTCTAAATTAGTATACAAATTTATATGTTTATAAAAATAAATTACTTTTAAAATAAATGGGATGTTTATTGTAAAGACATTAAAAGTTCAATTTTTTTAATACAAGATAACTTTTGTATGGTCTTAGATTTATTTTGACTTTCCATTAATAACAAA
The DNA here is from genome assembly GCA_028583015.1 of Wollemia nobilis. NCBI lineage: Eukaryota > Viridiplantae > Streptophyta > Pinopsida > Araucariales > Araucariaceae > Wollemia > Wollemia nobilis. The sequence continues at coordinate 832,074 of JAQPPZ010000188.1, forward strand.
TAAGAATTTTGTTCAAGACCTCAAGTTTAAAATTAAAAAAATAATTATTGTTATGAACATTTAGTTTAATAAAAATGTTTTTATTTTTTTATATAGGGAAGGAATCGATAATTTTTTATTATTTTTTAAATATTTGGTTAAGGATCAAGTTATATTACCTCTGATCTTAGCATCAAATCATAATGCTACCACTATAACCCCTATCTTACCTCACTAAACATGATCTGGAGTGAGGGAGACCTAACCCCTCTGGAGTGAGGGAGACCTGACCCCTTGAGGTTTGTACCATAATCATCAAGCTGGCAAAATAAAAAAATACTATATAGTTATGATTAAGCATAATTAAATCTATATTATATAATTTTCTTTTTTTAATATTATAAATAAGTGAGTTTATAAGTATAATTTTTTATTAAAATAAATATTCAATAAATAAGTTATATAAATTTAATGGCATGGGTTCAGGTAATTAAATCAAAAGATTTAGATTCAAACTTTATTACTTTATTGGTAGTAACATCACTCCCAAAATATTATTTTACTATAACATTATTATATGGTCTATTGAAATATGGTAACAACAAGGTCACAATATAACAAATATATGATCATTTAAATTACATATAATTAAGTCCCATGGGGGATAGCACAATGGTTTGGGCTTTGGGTCTTCTTTAGAAGGTCCAAGGTTCAAATCGTAGCATGGGTGAGTGTGTGAGGGGGTGGGTGTGTGTTAAATTACCTATTGATAAGCATAGCTCTCATATTTAGGAGGGATCATGGTTAGGGGGAGCCTGCCCAACCTTATACGTTGGTCTATGGGTTTTTCACACTAACCAAATTAAAAAATACATATAATTAATTAATAATAAGTAAAAAAATATAGTTAATTGAACCATTATTATCATGAAATGAACTTTACCTATATTACATCATCATTATGATGTCATTGCATTGAGTTTTTCACACTAACCAAATTGAAAAAAATACATAAAATTAATTAAAAATAAGTAAAAATATATAGTTAATTGAACCATTATGATCATGAAATGAACTTTACCTATATTACATGATCATTATGATGTCATTGCATTGAGTTTTTCACACTAACAAAATTGAAAAAAAAATACATAAAATTAATTAAAAATAAGTAAAAATATATAGTTAATTAAACCATTATGATCGTGAAATTAACTTTACCTATATTACATGATAATTATGATGTCATTGCATTTAATTGAACCATTATGACCATGCAATGAACTTTACCTATATTACATGATCATTATGATGTCATTGTATTTCAACCAACTACACATTGATATTACAATATATTATCTAAAAATCAAATCAACTAACCTTAATGAAAGCCTATGTCTTTAATAATCTATATTTTGCTTTTCTTAGATGTTAATTTTCTCAAATCAATAAAAGATAACAAAATATTTTAGGTCCATTAGACCAAATCTACTTTGATAGTTTAATATTTTTATTTCTAGACTATTAAGATTTTGCTTCTACCCCATTTCCTTGTTGGAGAAGTATTGACATTTTCAACATGTTACCTCCATTAAAAATTGGTGCACATTTAGAATAATGTTGTTGCTAATCAAATTACAACCTTTTTTATTGGTAGCATTCATAAGAGTCTATGTATCCCTATAAAAAGTACCCTAGCCTCTGTATAGTTGTTTGTTGATATTCCATATGGTTCTAAATAGGTGAGAAAAGTTCTACCTTAATTATTTTACAAGATTTTTAATATAAAGCTGAAATATTCTTAAAAATAAAAGAGAAAATTATTTTGAATTTTCCAAGAAAAAATAACATTTCTATCACCTTTCCTATGCCATGTCTCCATAATTTATGGGACCAAAATATCCCTAACCTTTGTAGCATGTTATGATAACTAGAAAGAAATTATTATTTTTCCACATAACCATCTTGTCCATTGTAATAATCTATAAAAAAAATTGTAAATTGTTTTTTTTAATTTACTTTGTAGAATCGGTAGCCGCCACGAATCCGGGCAGGTTGTCCAGCTTTTTATGGCTACCACAATATTCTATGTTGTCTACCCCGAAAGCCATCACATAGTTATTTGTGCAGTCCACCCCTATAACCACCATTCCACAATCATTTAAAACCTTTTAAGTCGCTAAAAGCACTAGGAAAGGGATAAGCATTTAGTCCGATGAGGCCCAAGATTTGAGCCTTAGACCTCTACCCCTAATTTTTTATAAATTTTTGATCTTTGATTTATTAGGTATTCTCTACATTCATCCATGAATCATCTATTATAAGGATTAGCAATAGCAAACTGGCTAAATACCTTCATCCAATAAAGGACTATGTCCAAAATAATTGCATAAACCTAAAGCGACAAATTTAAAACCAAAGGATAACTAAATCATTCTATCTCTTCCTTTCCTAAGGTTGTTATGGATAACCAGAGGAAAACATCACAATAACTAATTGCAAAGTAAAATTTGGAACAATATGATATTCAACATTGATATCATCCTATGGCAATATTGGAAACTCACTGGTTCAAAATAATTCCCTACCATAAGAATCACATCATAGCAGATCTTAACAAACTTGATAATTACCAATCTAAATCTTCTACCCAAAAAGGTTATCTATTTCTATAACTCCATTATTTAACTAATTCATTGAACTGAGTGATCCTTTCTATGTGCAACCAAGCGGTTGGAAAACTTATCTATGAATTCTATCATCTTCACTACTAGATAAGGATAGCACCATAGTTTGTGGCTTCTGCATGAAGTGGTCATCTATCAAAAATATCCAGGAGTACTAACTATAGTGAAAAGAGTTTCTACCGGTTAAAATGGTCTTACTATTACCTCTTTCCAATACCCAAAATAAAAATCATCTAATACCGACGATTATAAGGATATTAATGTTCCTCCATTACACTAAGATAAAGCTACATTTCTAATTTTTGGAACCCAAAAATTATTAACTTATAACCTTACCTGATAGATTCAATCTGAATGCAATCCCATTTTACCAATAGCATAGTCCTATGTGTTCATCCTCTTCCAATGCAATCCAACTCCACACGATATTTTTTATTCACTCCTAATTTCTCCAATAATCCTCCTCCACATTTCAATCACCTATCATGCTCTCCTATCCCAAATTTGTTTACACTACCTCTAGCAACTGAGAGGCTCTTCCCACTTCTCCTCAAACCTCATAACTCCCCACTCGCTCCACTTCCATTATCCATTATTGACATATTCATTTCTCAAGCCATATGGAAGTCATTAATTATTATTAACATAGTAGGCAAAAAAAATCAACCAAACTTGAGTTAATTGTGCATCTTAAATCAATACTTACATCATGGTAAAAACAAAATATTCCTACTTTAAATATTTTCTCATCCTTGATATGTAGTGGTGTTCCATTGGTAGTTATCCACCTTCCAAGTCTTCTTTCCCTGAGAAGATCATAAAGCAAGATATTAATCCATAATTCTAAGTTAAGATATGCATGGAGACTAAGACAAGTAACAAATAATTTTCAAGTACCCTACAAGACACAAATAGAAGTAAAATATTATTTCCATTTCTTTTATGACATACATAAGCTAGCATATGAAATAGTTAATAATTCCATCAATAAAAGCGTTTTCTTTTCCATAAAATAAATGTTTTGTATTACTAGACTTAAGATATTTCATATATTTATCAATAAAATAACACAATAATAATATAAGTCCATCCACATAAAAATTCTGCCAAGGGAGGGTTATGACAAATCCAAGACAATTTGTTTGAAGTTCAAGCACAAGCATTTATATTAAGAAACTCTATTTTTTTTAAATTAGTTGTATGGGATTGAAATAAATCCTACTAAATTTTGATAACTATGCATACACTACTTATGGACCTAGTTATCAATCTTGAAAATACATATTTTAATCGCTTAACCTCATTCCATTTGATAAATATTAAGGTTCACCCAAGGTATTGGAACCTTCATCTATCATGTAAAATTTATTTCTTCCTAATACTTCACACAAATCCCTTGAGTGAAACACCCATAGGATTTGAAAAATTAGTTATGTTGTGAAATTCCTTGCTTCCCATCATATTCCTTAAACCCCATGGGAACTAGGATTCTAGTTTTAGTAAGACTTAAACTTGAGTTTTTTTTATAAAACAAAAATAATCTTAATCGCTCATTCTAAATTCATAAATAATAATAATAATAATAATAATAAGGATCACATGAAAATATTCACTCCCCACCATCTTCTGTAAAACCCCATGGAAACTCTTCACTCCCCACCATCTTCCTTAAAACCCTATGGAAACTAGGTTTCTGTTCTTATAGAGACTTAAATCAATTTTTTTCTTCCTATAAAATAAAACTCATCTCAATCACTCAATCTAAATCCATAGACCAAAATTAATGGTACTAATAAAGGTCACATAAAATATTGATGTGTTAATGTATTTTTCTTTTGGTACTATTAAATGAAGAGGGTTTTAATAGGATCCCACAACCACTACAAAGAAAGCCACGAGGACAACAAAAACTAAATAAACCTCGGGAAAAACTAGAGGTAAACAAGAAAAGACGAAAACCAAACCACAAGGCATCAAAGGAGAGAGAACTAAGATAATTTTACACCAGCTTGTGAATACCTTGAGTTACATTAGCCACCAAGCTAGAAATGTTTTCAGTTAAGTCGAGGGTAAATTTTACGCTTGTTAATATCAATGAGCTTTAAATCTAATAGAACCATATCTTTAAAATTATTGGTCGCACTTGGAGAATAGATTTCCTCCATAGAATTATCCTGGGTAAGATCCCTCAACAGAACATAAAGATCTAAGAGGGCCATAGTAATGGGGGAGTCACCTTCCTCCAATTTACTATGAAGCCATTTAGACTTACGACGCTCTGCAACAATGACACCAACCGGCTTCAAATCAGAAACACCACGATCTTCCACACACACCTTCGGGGCCAAATCAAAATTAACAGTGTGACCCGACGAGTGGGCCTCATTCACCTTCGGGTCCCAACCCCAAAACCCTTTGGAAGAGACCTGAATATTTTTGGAAATTTGCTTTGGGCCAACACCAAAGGTGAAAGAGAGAGTGTCCACACTATCATCAATGACTGTACTAGAGGCTAAACGAGAGCCACCACCAATAGAGGGGGAGTCCACATTTAGCTTGGGACCACGCACCAGAGGAATCGAAGGATCTGCAAAAGACTCCAGTAAATCATTAGCATCAAGGTCGTGCTCCAAAGCAGCCTGTTCAAAAACCAACAAAGCCAAGCCTTGGTGGATAGGGGCTTGACCACGACCAACTTGGACATTAAGGAAGGACTTTTTTATAGAGTGTTAATGTATTTATTTTTAATACATAGTATATTTAATTGATTTTTTGTAATAAGCTCACTCACACACACATACCCCATCGTGGTTTGAACTTGGGACTCACAAAAGAGAGCCTAAAGCCTAAACCACTGTGGTGTCTTACAAGGACTTACATTTAATTATTATGAACAAACAATGAAAATGCATTATATGTAAATAATAATTAAAAAATAATTTTTATACTTTATTTCAATAGCTATTGTCTTATCATAAATATTTTTTTAATTTTAATATAATAAAATAATAAAATATATTTTATTTTTATTAAATATTTCTGAAATATATACTAATAAAGTTAAATTATATATATATATATATATATATATATATATATATATATATATATATATATATATATATATATATATATATATATATATATATATATATATATTAGGGTAAAATATGGATTTTTGAAAGGGCTCGAACCCTTTTACATTCCTAGATTGGTTTGTCTAGTCTTACCAACTAAAGTGCCCCATATCCAAAGGCTATAGGACACTTTAAATATTGTACTACCTTATTTCAAAACTCTATAAATTTATATTTATTTCTAATCTATTTACATTCATATCTTTGATGAGTCCTTGATTTGTCCTATTTGGAACTTTACCTAGTGAATTGAATTTCTATATTTCCTCCCTCCTTTGCCACTAAAGTAAATCTAGATGGATCTCATTTGGTGGTAACCATATTTATATTCCTTTCTAAGACCTTCCCAATTGGTTATCCAATCCACCATCCCATTTCCTTCTCCATACACATGTACCAAATCAAATTCTTTCAATGAATTTAAGGATCTTAGTGTATATGTTACTATGTAGGCTACTCTCTAGATCACCACTACCCTTATATTGAGGTAATTAATAATATTAAGTGAATATCATTCAATTATGAGTTTTATATCCCCCAACTAAACTACCATCTTTACTCTTACCAAGACCACTCTAGATTTAGCCTAATGACTAGTCATTATGTCCAAGAACTCACTCATCACTTTGACCAAAATTTCTTGGTTATTACTTAGACATCCCTTAGGTTACCTTTAGAAGACCCATTAAAAATATAGTTTTATCCATCCTTCTTTGGGTGGCTTCCACTTATTCAATCTTGTCAAGTCTCCTTGGGAATTGTCATTCACCCCAACTAGACTTAGGTTATAATTTTCACTTAAATTTTCCTTGTCCATTGAATTTGGAATCTCATGTATTTTTAATGCTTTAAAATTCTCTACTATGACTTTAATGATGTGTTATTTTTTCTAGTTGTAAATATATTCTCCCCTTTAAAACTCTTTCTATTTCTCTCCAACCAAATTTCACATGCACAATGAAATAGAATCAGATTCTAAATTGGATTAAATCTTGGGCTCTTAAATGGATTCTCTCATTGTTCTATCCAACCTTCCATGTTATTAGATAGTATCCACACCAACCCATATTATTTATTATAGCATACAATACTTTTATGGAGTATTTACATTCCAGTATGATGTGACTTACCAATTACTCATGATATTAACAAAGGTAACATCTATTAGGCAATTGAAAACCCCTCTTATGTAGATTATCTACTTTCCTTAAGCCCTATTTCTTATAAATAATCTAGCTAAATAATTTTTCATGATAACTAATAATTTAGATCCTCCATAGTAGCTATTCATCCACCTTATCTAATATATGTTCAAGCCAAAGTTCTCTACGATTCTATCCAAAAAATAACATGAGATCCAATCATAGGATTTATTCATGTTAAAAATTAACACCATTCCATCCCTTTTACTAATTTTAACTGAATGTATGGTCTCATGGAGTGTGATTATTCCATCAAAAATTTTCCTACCCTTCACAAATCTCTCTTGTTACTCTACAATGATCTCTAGGAGAATAAAATTTACTCTTAATGCAATTACTTTTGATATTATCTTGTTAATGGTGTTACACAGACTAATTAGACTAAAGTATTAATATCCCTTTAGTCTAGGCTTCTTTAGAATGAGCACTAGGAGATTATTATTGTATTTTATTAATAGTTTTTCTAAGTGGTGTGACTCTCTTACTTCTACCACTACATCCTTACCATGTTCTAAATGCTAGGAAGAAACACACTTGAAATCCATCAAGCCCTAGAGTTTAATTTATTTCTAATCAGAAGGCTACTTTTTTGACCTCCTCCTCACTCACCTCTTTTTCAAGTTCTATATTCATGTCTCTAGATAGAATCCTTGGTATATGTTGAATTATTTCCTCCATAGCTTCCTGATCATCTTCTTGGAGATATTATAATATTTGGTACATTGAAGTACCATGGAGTACTTATAAATATTTAGATTAGGAAGAGTGTGTATCTAAAGGATGTATTAAATTGTAAAGAGTGTTTATGTTATATGTAATAAAGTGTACAAGGTGCCAATATTGTAAGTGTAGGGTGTACAAGTATGCGGTGTGCAAGCATGATTTTGCAAGTGAAGAGTCATAAGTATTAGGTGTCAAGTATGGAAGTAAAGAGTCATATGAGATGCATCAAGATGTGAAGTAGAATGTTATGTAATCATGAGAGTTTTGTCATAATGTAAGGCATATTAAAGGTTTCATATCCCAAGAGTTTGAGGAGATCAATAATCAGGAATATTGAAGAGTTTCTATTAAAATTTATATATTAGAGATAAAGCTCCATGCTATGTAACTAAGAATATATTTTGTAATCTAAATGTATGTGAGAAAGCCTAATTTATGAATGTAATAACAAAGTTTATTATTGTGCAACACTTGTGTTACTTATGAATGTGATTTTTTTATCCTAGAGAAATTTACCTATGAGATCTTAAGGCTTAAATTTCCAATAGTGGTATCAAATACTTTGTGGTTTAAGAAAGAAGATATGAATTTGAAGTAGTTTTGTTGAAGAAATTATTGAAAAGAGAAATATATTGGAATGAAGAGATTGATATGTTGAAAATGTGAGAAGATTTAGCATTGAGGATATTAATTTATTTATGAGACTATTGCATTGAGGATGTGAGGATATTTTATGAGATTTATATTAAGGAACATGAGAAATTTATTGGAAAATGATTAAAAAAGAAAGTATTTGTTGGATATGGATGAAGATATTGCTATGAAAAGGATGTCGACTAGAAGAAAAGAGAAAATGCTAAAGAAATTGAAGTGAAGATTTGATGAATTCTAAATCAAAGAGTAAAATGTGAGAGTTGAATAATTCTAGAGAGTAGAGGGTTGAATGTTTGAGCTAAAAGGATTGTGAGTACCAATGTTGTGTTGTTGGATAGACTACGAGTACCTATGTTATGTTTAATATGGAAAGACTATTAGTGGCCATGTTGAAGCATCCAAGCTAAGAGGAATGAGAGTGCCTAATCCAAAGAGGAACACCTAAGTCAAAATTTTCCTAATCCAAGGAGGAGAAAATGGGAAGTGTATTTGAAAGGAAGAGGAAGTAATGTTTACTCTAACACCTATGGAGGAGGAAATTTTAGATATGTTAGAAACATTTGAGTCTGAAATGAAATGTCACTCAAGCAAGATACCACATGTGCAAAAAGATAAAATGTGATGCCAAAAGTATCAATTAATCCTTAGTCACATATTTCATAATCGGGCACATAATTAAGGGTATGATTGATTTATTAATTTTGGGAATTATAAGTTTGTTTGGATAAATTTAGAAATTTATTATTTTTTTTGAAAAATTTGAAAAAACTTGTATTAAAACAAATATCAATTACAATATGGGAAGAGACTCTTCCCAGCCGAAATCAGAGAGAACACAAGCTTACAATAGTAGAAGAAGATTTGCAATGGAGCCAAATCTCCTGAACCATTAACTAGCTAGCAGGGGGGACGACATGGACAGATGATGCAGCTTGTCACAAAATCATGACACTATTCTTCTCCTTAGGTTGTGAACATGCAACATGTCGCGATATCGTGACACCTTTCCCCTTTGGCCATGAAAAAGCAACATGTCACGATATCGTGACATTTTCCTCCTTTGTTTGCAAAAATTCAACAAGTGATATCGCGACACTTTTCTCCTTTGGGCATGAAAGTGCAACATGTCGCGATATCGTGACACTTTTTCTCTCTCGGCCATGATGAAGCAACATGTCGTGATATCGCGACACCTTTTCTCCTTTGGCCGCAAAAATGCAACATGTCGCGATATCGCGACACCATTTCTCCTTTGGTCACGAAAATGCAACATGTCGCGATATCGCGACACCTTTTCTTCTTTGGTCGTGAAAATGCAGCATGTCACGATATCGCGACACCTTTTCTCCTTTGGCCGTGAAAATGCAACATGTCGCGATATCGCGACACTTTTTCTCTCTTGGCCGCAAAAATGCAACATGTCACGATATCGTGACACCTTTTCTCCCTTGGCCGTGAAAATGCAACATGTCGCGATATCACGACAACTTTCCACCCTTGGCCCCGACGAAGCAACATGTCACGATATCGCGACAACTTTCCACCCTTGGCCACAACGAAGCAACATCTCGCGATATCGCGACAACTTTCCACCCCTGGCCGTGATGAAGCAACATGTCGCGATATCACAACTTTCCACCCCTAGCCGCGACGAAGCAACATGTCACGATATCGCAACAACTTTCCACCCTTGGCAACAACGAAGCAACATGTCGTGATATCGCGACAACTTTCCACCCCTAGTCGTGACGAAGCAGCATGTCATGATATCACGACAAATTTCCATCCTTAGCCGCAACGAAGAAACATGTCACAATATCACGACAACTTTCCTCCCTTGGCCGCGACAAAGGGTCATGTCGCGATATCACGACAACTTTCCTCCCTTGACCGTGACGACGCAACATGTCGCAATATCGTGACAACTTTCCTCCCTTGTCCGTGATGAAGCGATATGTCGTGATATCACGACAACTTTCCACCCTTGACTGCGACGATGCAACATGTCACGATATCATGACAAATTTCCTCCAGTGACCACGATGACGCAACATGTCATGATATCGTGACAACTTTCCTCTAGTGACCGCGACGACGCAACATGTCACGATATCACGACAACTTTCCTCCAGTGACCGCGACGGTGCAACATGTCACGATATCGTGACAACTTTCCTCCCTTTGCTTTTTCTTTGATCATTGGCTCAAGGACCTTTCTAGACCCTATCTAATCACCTCATCCTCAATATCCATGTCATTGTGCAACTGAACTCCAACCTCCTTTTTCGCACCCATCTTAGCCAGAAATTCAGCCGCTTTGTTCAAATCTCTACTCGCATAAACTGGGATCATGTCCTACAATTCCTTCCATAATTCTTTAAATTGGGTAACAAGATCCCTCAACCTCCAAGATTTCAGATCAAAGTTCCTCATGCAGTCTAGAGCTCCAACCATTATTTACGAGTTTGATTCAAGAATAATCTTGCGATGGCCATGTTTCACTGCCCAAATAGAAGCAGACTTGATGGCAATGGCTTCGGCTTCATTGTTAGTGGATATTCCCAGGCCTTGCAATTCCCAATAGAGCACAGTCCTAGCATGGTTACAACACACCACTCCAATTCCAGCTCTACCCGGATTGCCTTTTGTAGCTCCATCAGTATTTATTTTAATCCAACCTTCAAGGGGAGGTTTCCAACAATTTTTGTCCTGTCCCTCTTGCAGTTCAAGGCATTCTTCCATAGCTCCAATGTCAATTTGAGATTCCTCCTCAGCATGAACAGCCACAGTTTCGGTAACCTTGCTCCAAATGGTCTGCCAAACCCCATCTAGAGCAGTAAAAGTTTCTCTAAAAATTATGGCATTTCTTTCTAGCCATACTTGCCACCAGATAAATCTTAAACTGAGCTCCCAGCAAAAATGAAGAGCTTTAGATTTGAATCTATCTTTCTACCATTTTTCCCAGATATTCATCCGGTTCAGGTCACCACTTGAATTTTAAAGTATGCAAACCAACGCAGCCAAATATGTCGGGTGAAAGGGCAACCAAACAACAAATGGTCAATAGTTTCCTTGCTCTTGTAACATGTACATATTAAGAAGGGCCGATGATACCTTTTGATTTGAGATTATCAAAAGTGAGGATTCCATTGTGCATGCACTGCCAGGCAAAAAAGTTAACTTTCGGCCAGCCTTTAGAGTGCTAGATTTTCCTCCAGTCCTCAACCTAAAAAGTATGAGGGGGGGCTCTAGGAGAATGCTGTCATATCCGTCCTTTAATGTATAGACACCAAGACTCCCAAAGTCCCAGGCTAATTCATCCTCCACATCTCCCCCTGTAAGAAATATTTTTGTTAGAATTTTAGTCATGATGGGAGTCAAATCCGGAGGGATTGAAATGGGCCACTCATCTAACTTCTTGAACTTCTTAAACTTACACTCCCCCAGATGAGTATTTGTGAAATAACTTTCAATACGGATCCACCATTGGCTTCAATGACTGCTTTTATTGGTTGTAATTTTGGAAATTTAAAAATTATGGGAGGGAACTGATCCCAAGAATCTATCTAGAAACGAGCCTTCTCCCCTCTTCCCACTTTCCAAAATAAGCGGTCTTTAACAACCTGAGACCCTAACTTGAGAGCCTGCCAAACTAGAGACCCTGTACCATCCAAGGGGATGTGAGCTACATCGATTGGGTTGGCCTATCCCAGGTATTTTTTGGTTAGGATTATACTGAAAAGGGAGGTGGGTTGGGAGATCCATCTCCAGTACAGCTTTCCAACCAAAGCTTTATTATTCAGCTTAGATTTTCTCAAACTCAGACCTCCTTTAACCTTGGGCTAGGTAACTTTGTCCCAACCCACTCAGGCCCACTTTCTCTCTCCCTTTTCTCCTTCCCATAAAAACTTTCTAGCCATCCTGTCCAACTCTTTCCATATTGTAATCGGGGCAGCCAGGATAGAGAATTTGTAAATTGGCATGGCTTGAATGACTGACTGTAAGAACGTTAATCTGCCACCATAACTTAACCACTTGTGAGACCAGTGATTAATTCTATCCTTGATACACTCCAAAAAATTCCTCCATGTGTCTAATTTCAGCTTCTTAAAGTGCAAGGGGACCCCCAAGTAAACCACTAGGAGAGAAGTCCTTGTGAATCCCAGGATTTCTAAAATTCTGTTCTGAAGCCTTTGCTCCAGATTAAAAAAAACCACTTTGGATTTCTTATCATTAATGACCTATTGAGTAGCCCTGAGATAGACATTAAGAGTATCCCTAATCATTCTTGCTTCCCTAAAGCTAGCCACTCCCCCCAAACCAATGTCATCCACAAACTGCAGGTGCGTTAAAACTGTCACCCACCCTGATACCTAATAATCTACCTTGTTGTATTCTCCTCAATAAAATTTTGCCAAGACCTTAAGCCAAAATGAGAAAAAGATAAGGAGAACATGGATCCCCCTGGCACAGTCCCCGAGTAGCTCCAAATGGTTGCAAAGGAAGGCCCTTGATTAGCATAGAGTAATTCGGGGACACAGCTCATGACCCACTCTATCCAGTCCTGAGAGAAACCAAAGGCTGCCATCATTTTAGCCAGGAAACTCCATTAAACCCTGTCATAAGCCTTTGAAATGTCCAATTTTATGAACATCCCTTTATTACCAGAAGTGTGCATTGAATGGATTGCTTCCTGGGCCACAACCACCCCATCCAAAATCTGTCGTCCCTCAACAAAACCCCCTTGCTCAGAGGAGACAATGTTGTGAAGAAGAGGTTTTAGGCGCTCAACCATTACCTTTGTGATTATTTTGTACAACACATTACATAAGGCAATAGGCCTATAATCTAAAATATGAACCCCCTCCTCCCCTTTTGGAATTAAGGTAATGAAAGTGTGGTTTATAGCTTTAAGCATTCTCTTATTTTCTCTGGAATCTTCTACAACAACCCTTACATCTTACTCTAAGTAGTCCTAGAAAGCCTTAAAAAACTCAATTGGGAAGCCGTATGGACTTGGAGTTTTACCAGTGCTCATTCCAAAGACCATAGTTTTCAATTCATCTCTATCAATGGGTTTGAGGAGGGCCTGATTTTCATCCTTAGAAATAACAACAGGTATGATAGAAATAACTTCATTTTGGGCCTCTACATCTTGTACCACACTTTCCTTAAAAAGCTTAGAAAAATAATCCATAGCATGGGAATGCAAACCTGGAAGTGTATCAAAGGAATGACCATTCTCATCTTGAAGGGCCTCCATCTTATTCATCTTTCTTCGAGCACAAGCAGTCCGATGAAATAATTTTGTATTTTTGTCCCCTTCTAATAACTAGGTGGTTCTTGCTCTCTGCTCCCAATAGGTCTCCTCCTGGTTGTCAATGTCCTCAACCGCTGTACACAAGGCATCATCCTCAGCTTTGAGTTGGTATGTAATTACTCCTTATCTAAACTGTTTTTGGACCTCATCCCATCTGGCCATCAATGGAGCTCTTTGGGCCTGGAAGTCTGTTTTATTAGCATGCCTCCAATACTTCAACTGAGTTTTGACATATTGTAGTTGTTTGTGGATTCTGAACATTGCTCTCCCATAAGCTGGGCGGCCTTCTTCCCACCACTATGGAATTTTCTCTCAAATTTCTTCTTTCTGAAGCCAAAAATTCTCAAATTTGAAAGGTTTGTGATGCTGCCCCATCCTAGTCCCGCATTCCAACAGAATGGGACAGTGATCTAAAACTGGGCCTTCTAAAATCTAAAAATTTATATTCCATTTTACAAACACCTCCTCTGAAACCAGAAAATGATCTAGCTTAACCTTCCTGCTATGTGGCTCCCACATTTTATTAGTCCAAGTGTAGTTAATGCCAGGACATTTAATGTCCACTAAGAGCAAAGCCTGGACTTGGGCAATCATGAAACGGTCCCTTGGGTCCAAAAATGGTGTTCCCCCTTCCTGGTCTCTAGAAGATAATTTAGCGTTAAAGTCCCCCATTATAATCCAGTCTAGATCTTCCCTTGAGGTTTGCATGTCATGCACAACCTTCCACTACTGCATCTGACCATCTAGGTTTTGAGACCCATAAAAGTTTGTGATTAGAACATGTTTTGCAGTGACATTATTCCTAAAAAGAGAAGTGAGAACACCTCTCCAGGAAAGATGTTCTATTATAGACCATTTAAGAGAGTTCCACAGAGTAACAATCCCCCCTGAGGCACCTTGGGCAACCACATCCATATGACCAGCACCCCTTCAAATTCTGTTGACTGTTTTGGACATAAGATCTAATGACATCTTAGTCTCTTGTAAAAGCAAAAAATTAGTATTACGATTCTCTAAAAGTCTTCGAACAGTAGATTGATGGGTTTTGTTGTTTAAACCCCTCACATTCCATGATTGTATAATCATTGGTTACCCTGGGAGCAATAAGAGTCTATTGTCCTCACCGATCCTCCCATGATCAGTTTGTCTCCTTGGGCTGCTAGCAACTCCTTATTGGATCTTCTACCTACTCCCTGAGAATTGTTGTTTTTTGATCTTTTTTCTACCTGGGTTATCACCAAAGTTGGCTTTTCCCTATTCTTCTCTGCTATTCCCATGCTGACATCCTGAGATATTGTCTGCTCTTGGTTATGCACTACTAAAGCCCCTGAACACACTAGCTGTGATACCTCACAGAGTTCAACTACCTGCTGTATGACGGGAGGAGAAGAGAGAGGGAGTTGCCCGGGAATATTAGAATTTTCCTTAATACCCTCCATTCCCTCCATAAATTGTTCCTCTTTGTCAACCAGTGACTTAAATATCTCATACCTATTGGCAGGTCTAAGATGGGATTGCTCCTTTCCCTCTTTTTTCTTTGTTCGTATTTTTATTCTAGGTTGTTCAAAACCCTCTCTTTGAGCTTCCTGGCCCTGAACGGTGCTATTAGAATCTTTATTAAGTGTTGCCTTATCCTCTTTAGGCAGGTTTGGCATTCCTAAAGGGGCCTCCATTTTAGCATTCAAATTATTAGGGTAGAAACGGGCCAAATGTCCATGTTTATGACAAACCCTACATCTAAAGGATAGGGCCTCATAGTCCAGTTATTGAATCCAGGAGAGTCATGCCAATTCAATTTCCATCTCTGTCGACAAAGGCTGGTTGAGATCCATATCCACACATATTCTTGCATACACTGCCATGCTCCCTTCAATTGTGTCTCTGGCAACACCCAGATGTCTTCTAATAGAATTGCCAATCCTTGCTAACACCTGCTCACTCCAAAATTCCATTGGAAGAGCATATAGTCAAATCCATATTGGGACAGCAGTAGGTTCAACTAGGGGATCGAATCCCACTCTCCATGGTTGAACAAATAGCCCTGTCGGGCCATGATTTTTCTTCTCTGACTCGAAAGCCCTATTTCTATCGACCAAAGATGAAAAGCTAACAATAAAATATCCATTGCTAATAAACCACAATGAATACTCACCGTGAGGCTCCCAGTTTTGGTGGATCCAAGAGTGAAAAAAATTCAAGGAAGGACGTATACCCATGAACTTGCAGATTAAATCGTGATTAGCTCTATAAATGACTGATTCTTCAACCATACTTGGCTCGATGACAATTTTTGGCTTGGTTTCGACCTGTGGCAAACATCCATTCACACGATGTGCTGTCGACCTATTCCCAATAACCATGAAGAGCATTTTATATGCCATTTTTTGAGCTTTGTCGTTCTTTGGAGGAGAATTTTCTTTAAACAAATCTGCATATGAGCTGCTACTCCCTAGAAAAGGAGCCGGAGAAGTCCCCATTGGACCCTCCTAGGGCACCAATCTAGCCTTCAGATCCACCAAACCCCAAAGGCACTTCTGCAATCCAACTGATGCCCTAGATTTTTTGAAGTTCCAGAAACCCTAGTTCAGAGGAAAAAATCGCCAAAGCTCATTTTTTTCTCGCTGGTCCATCCAATTTAGAAATTTATTATTATAATATTAAAATTTGGAGTTAAAAGGAATTATTATGGAATGAATTAATGAATGGGAGATATAAGAAAAATGAACTTTGGAAATTAGAATTGAAGTTTTAATTGATTGGAGTGTGGGTGAAATCAAAATTCAAAGGTAAAATTGTGAAAGTAAATTGAATTTGAGAGATATAAGAAAATTAAAGAATTGAATAAAATAAAATGATATAAAACTGATTTGAAAATTATTTTCTAAAACTAAATTTGAAAATTTTGGAGATAAAAGGATATTAAAAGAATTGAATTGATTAAATTGAAATTTGATATTTGAAAAATTGAGTAATTAAATAAAAGGGAAGAATTTGAAATTAAAAATTTGGAAGTCATAAGAAAGTCTACATCAAAGAAAATTTAAGTTTGAAGAATGAATACATAAAGAATTCCATACAAATTTAAACGATTAAATTTTATGAGAAGAAATTATCAAACTCAAATATATTGTCAAAGGCATGTGACAAGATCACATAAAATTCATCAGAAAATGATAAACAGAGATGATTCATGGTACATAGATTCAAGTGGAAGTCACCATATGATAGGAAATTTATATTGGTTTGATTCAATACAAATTAAAATGGAAATTCCAAAGAAGATACAAATGAAAATTTTTACCCATGTACAAGGATATGGAAATTCCACACTTGGTTTACCATATTTTACATGCAAATTAGATGTATTGTATGTTCCAAGTATAAAAAATAACTTCATTTCAGTATCTCAATTCATTAACCAAGGAAGAACTATGGAATTTAAATACATCAATGGAAATAAGAAATATCTCATTAAGATATAAAATAAAATTGAAGCTATGGGATCTATCAAGAATGGAATATTTGCATTGGATGTAATGGGAATATCACAACATGTTTCAAATAATTTTTTTCCATAGGATAAAAAATAAAAGAGATATTATATCGAGCATAAATCTCTTATGGAAAAGAAATGGGAAATATAACAATGGAATAAAAAAAACATCATCGACAAGATTAGAGAATGCAAATAGGACGAAGACCAAAGACGAATATTGAAGACTAAAAGTCTTCACACCAAATAATGTAATATGAGGAGGTGTTGGAGATATTACATTATTTGGTACATTGAAGTACCATGGATTACTATTGTAAATATTTAGATTAGGAAAAGTGTGTGTCTAAAGTATGTGTTAATGTATAAAGAGTGTATATGTGTTATGTAATAAAATGTGCAAAGTATCAAGAGTGCAAGTGTGAGGTGTGCAAGTGTGAGTATGCAAGGTGTCAAGTGTGCAAGTGAAGATTCATAAGTGTTAGGTGTCAAGTATGAAAGTGAATAGTCATAAGTGTTAGATGTCATGTATGGAAGTGAAGAGTCATGTGAGATGTGTCAATATGTGAAGTAGGAGGTTATGTAATCATGATAGTTTTATCATAATGTGAGAAATATAAAAGGTTGCATCTCCCAATAGTTTGAGGAGAGCAATAGTCAAGGATATTGAAGAGTTTCTATGTACAATTATATATTGGAGATAAAACTCCATGTTATGTAATTTAGAATATCTTTTGTAATTTAAATTTATGTGATAAATATTGATTTGTGAATGTAATAATATAGTTTCTTATTATACAATAATTTTGTTACTTGTGAATGTGATTTTATCTGATTATTTTGATCTTGAATAAATTTACATGTGCGATCTTAAGGCTTAATTGCCAGCACATCCTCCCTATACTTTGTTAACTACAATTTATAGAAGTCCAATACCCCTTGTCTAATTTTATATTCCTCTCTTACTACAACTCCATCCTCTTTTTTAATTTCAATTATCCTTGCTACACTTTATGTATTATGGTAGAGATATTAAAGAAACTTGTGGTCCTATCTCCTTACATTAGCCATTGGTTCCTTGAATTTTAACCCTTATATGTATCTTCCTTTGTCATTATTTTATGTAATTCTATTTGGATAAATTTATCTCTACTAAAAAGTACATGATCCATTATGTTTCTAATTATTTCCTCTTCAAGTCAACTCAATTGTTTACTTAACCACTCCTTTTGTAAGAAGATATTTCCAAAGACATCAACGTTTCATTGTTTTACTTACCCCTTCACATGTTTCAATTTCCCAACACTCACATACATATTACATCCTTGGATCAAATGCATCCACCATATTTCCATTTCCTCATAAATTCTTGGGTGTTGTTGCAATAGAAATTAAAATTTGAAGGGGTTATTTTTCTTTCTATCCTCAAAACTACACCAAAATAGACAAGGATTATGGTATGGACCTGTTCTTAGAAATTATGTCAATATATGCTCATAATTTTCCTCAAACCACTCCAAGGATAGGATAATCCTATTCAATATCACTTGGGTAAAGTCCATCCATAACTTCCTCTTAGTCCACATGAATGCATTACTTCTCAAATCAACATCATAAAGACTTGATGTTAATATAATATTACTAAGGTCCTCTATACTCTTTATGGATCCTTGGGACCCAAATTTATTCACGCTTGGTCTTAATGGAACGTTGAAGTCTCTTGCCACTATCCACATTATCCCCCCGATCTACTATCCCATCTATTCTAGTTATTTCTAAAATACCTTTCTCAATTTATTTGGAGCATAGACATTTGTAACAAGGAAAGCCAACATTTAATACTTGTTCGATATAAGAATAACCAATTTATTTACACTTCTAGAGATGACTTATCCCTCATAGAGGCTAGAGTTCTATATAGTTAAAAATCCTCATAAGCTCCCTAGCTCCCACATGATAGCTCTTACCCTTCTTCCATTTCCACTCTGAATACTTTCTCAACATGCACATGTTAATTTATTTTCTTGCAATAATACTATCTTAGGTTGGTGGTCCTTCATTTTGGATCTCACCATTTTGTGTTTTTTAGGAGCATTCATTCCCCTAACATTCCATGATATGACTTTATTTTTTACTTCTTGTGGTGGGATTCTACCCATTTAAGTCTAAGGCCATCTACTTCCCATATTTCAAATCCTTCTCTATTTTCTTTAAGCATTTTTACTTCAAAGTTGGTTTACCCACCTTCTTTACCTCCTCTACTACTACATTTAGGATATCCTTAGCATTCCTCATCATCCTTTGGTATGGTAATTTTCCTAAAATTTTCTTTAGACACTTCTTCTTGATTAAATAAACATGACATAAATTCTAGAACTGATTTTCCATGGTCCTATGTCTCCCCTACCATTTCTTTCTCCTTTTATTTCATTAGATCCATCTTTTATTCATCCTTTTTAGTCACATCATCTCATGGTATTGGAGAGTTTATCCTTTGTAAAATTTCTTGGATTTATATATTTTTAGTTTCCTCTCTTAGGATTAGAATTTCACCTTCTTCCATCTCCATTTCCTTCTAAAATTTTTCCTTACCTTCACCAATACCATCTTTCTTAATTTATTCCTTATTTTTTTTGGCTCCCTCCTCTCCTTAACTTCCTATATTTTAATCTCTTTACCCTTCTCATCAAATATCTTCTCCTTTTTCTTCCATAATAGTCATTTTTTCCTTTCTTCATTCTTACTCTAGATTTCTCTATAATCCTCTATCTTTTTGGAAAACCCTTTTCTAGATAACCTATATTGGTATAGATTCTACAGCTAAATGGGTCACTCTAATATATTATTCTTTGATTCCACACCCCCATCTCAAGATTAGTTTAATTTCCTTAAGTAGTTTCTATCCTAATTCAACCATTACACACATTCTAGCAAAAAATACCCTTTTTTTTGTTTGGTAAAAAAATCCATTGTGAGAAAGTTTCCAAAGGAGTTTACTATACTTTCAAAAACTTCTTCCTCCAAGAATTCTAGAGGTAAAATAGATATCCTTAACCATATTAGGGCCACATCTATCATATCTATGTTAGGGTTAAAGATAAAATCTTATTTCTTGAGATATAGGTTAGATCTACCCATAAACCATGGGCCTCCTAGAAGAGTACTATGACAATCTTCCTTGTTAGAAGAGGTAAGGAGAAAACCTTTTGGTAGGAAGGAGAATTCCATATGTCCTTTAATTTTATAACGATTAGCCACCCACCCACTTCTTGATCTGATCCCCGAATTATCTTGAGCCTATGAACTTTCCTATTAGAGTACTATTAAGCTTTTTCTAAGCTCTGTCACATAATTTATCAATAATATTCAGATATGTTTCTCCCTCCTTAGTTTCAAAGGATATTAGAATTTATTTTTTTGGGTTTTTGTTCTCACTTCTCTTTCCCTTCAACGATTATATCTATATTATATTATCCTTGTTGTGTTTCTACTCTCTTGTGGAAATTTTAGGTTCTTTTCCTTTAGATCAATAAATATGGATTTGATGGAGCTCAAGTGTCATCAACTCCACATTCAAAATCCTTAGCATTAATAGGCTTTTCTATTTCTCTCTAATTTATTTCTAGTGCTACATATGCTTCAACTACATACTTCTATCTCCATCCTTGCTAGTAACTATCATCCCAAACTTATTGAGAACTATAGCCCCTTCTATTTACTACTCACCTAGATGTATTTGCTACTCCCAAATTAATTTTATTTTCCCTAGAATTTAAAATTCTTACTTTCCCTCTACTAAAAAACCACGTGTTGGGGAAGCCTTTCAAAAAATAGAATTTATGGGTTCCTCTATTTTCCACATGCTCAACTGGGTTTCTCTTAGAATCAAAATCCATTCAATAGATTGGTAGTTGTAAAATTTTCTTCACCAATAATTGCTTCTCTATAACTTTCCAATATCTACAACTTTCTCTAAAAATTTCTTCTCTATAATTTGTTGTCAACTATCTCCCCTTCTATTTCCTACTCACCTAGATGTATTGGTTGCTCCCAAATTAAGTTGATTTTCCCTGGGATTTAAAACCCTTGTTATACTAAAAACCACTTGTTGGGGGTGCCTTTCAAAAAAGAGAAATTGTGGGTTCTTCTATTTTTCCAAATGCTTAATTGGGTTTCTCTCAAAATCAAAATCCATTGACTGAATTGGTAGTAAAAAAATTTCACCTACAAGTTTTTCTTTGCAACTTTCTCTAAAAATGTTCTCTAAAAGTTGTTCTCAACTATCTTTCCTTCAATTTCCTACTCACCCAAATATGATGGTTACTCCCAAATTAAGTTGATTTTTATTTAAAATAAAAATCCTTATTTTCTCCCTCTACTGAGAAACCACACATTGAGGGTGCCTTTCAAAAAATAAAAACTATGGGTTCCTTATTTTTCCACATGCTCAACTAGGTTTCTCTTATAATCAAAATCCATTGAGAAAATTAGCAGATGTAAAATTTTCTTCACCTATAATTTTAAATAGAACACTAAATTTTTCAAAATGAAAATGCTAAGTGGAAAAAAAAAAGAATTTACCTAGGATAAAATGCCAACAAGAGTGAAACCCTATACTTTTAGAAAATGAAATGTTATGACCCTCCCAGATGGACCTTTTTGATATGAAAAACAATATATTATCTGATGATGTTTTACTACTTGATTTTGTGCAATTAAGAAACTATGTGATATTAACAAGATATTGAAGAGCATGATACTGCTAATAAATTATAGTGTGTAGGATTAGGTGCAATTGTAAGTGGAATAAGTTGAGTCATCCATCGAAGATCAAGGTACTTGAGGTTGGGGAAGTGATGATAAGACAACTCGAAGGTAAAAAAGATGGATTAATTCATATAGACATGCATTTAGTTAAGGGAAAATCATCAATAGCTAGCCACCTTGAGCCCCAGAATGATAGCCTAGTAGCTATTGTAAGTTCTAGAGGCTAAGATAGGTGATTAGATTGATGGAAAGACTCCCTCTTTGTTTTTTGTACATGCATGATTCTCTTTTACTTTAGCACTATTTGCCTTAATAATATATGAGCTATGAATGAATAGGTTATCTTCATAACTCCTTGTATGCCTTGGTAAATAGAATAATAAAGAGATATCATTTTAAATAAATGATTAATTTATTTGAATAAGAAAGAGATGTCAATTTAAATAAATGATTTGATTTATTTAAATAATAAAAAGATATCATTTTGAATAAATAATTGAGTTATTTATTCAAGACCTGGAGTACAAATTTTCCTCAGTATTATTAAATATTTGTCTTGAAAATGATGTATCCACATATGTGTAGTCTAATTACCTTGCTGAATGGGTCTCACCATTTGTGCTGGAGTAGAGGCCCCTGCACACCTATCTTTATGAGTGGACTTCATCACTTATACTAGGGAAGATCCCAATTTCAATTAGCCTTGCTAACTGGTCTTCACTCGTTGCACTTGAGACACGTGGGCAAGAATACCTAGTTTCATCTCCCAAGGAATCCAACCAAAATGAATCAAGACCATAATGCTCTTAATTTTTTACACTGGTGTGATTGCAATATATTGTATAAGACTAAGGTCCATAAGAATATTATTTTCCATATCATAATCACTAGATATAAGTGAAAACCTAGTTGTGATTATCCATCCAATGACCATGTCAGCTATGGCGATCACCATTAGAAAGGAGGAAATCTTGAAATGCAAGGGAATGTACATCAAATGAGGATCGATAAAACACATGAAAAATCTAGCTCTGATCATGTGTTCCTCACCTCAAAAAAATGATGTGACATCTCCAATATTGACATGACCAGCAATTTATGCCAACTAATTAATCATGTTATCATTATCAATAGGATTTGCCAACACCACCTCTATGCTGATGGTAATTCAAGCTATTCTCGGTCATGTGTTCTTTTTTATACTTGGGTTTGTTGTGAGGAATGCTTTCATTGTTCCACACTAGCACACATTTTTCAATTTCTTGAAGCATCTACTCCAAATACCACTGCTAGTCCCAAAGATGTTCACTATATTTTCATTCCTCATTTCATACATCTTTGTTTGGCCTTTGCTTAGCTGGTGAAACCAATCATTATTGGGTATGGTAGAGCTTGTGTGGTGATATATTTCAGGTTTGAACATGTCTCTCAATGACACATATTGAGCACTAGCTCCAAGGGTGGTGGCATGAGCTCTTCTCATCCTATGGTGACTTTTTTTAAACCAATGGATTCTTTGTTTCGCAATTGTGAATTATGAGTGTATTCAAGAAGTATATTTTGAGATGGTTCATGCTTATTTCTGAGTGGAACTATGTCTAGTAAGGGGAGGATGATGACGCTTATTGAATATGAACTTTTACAACTTGACATGATGGTGGAAGAGATTATGGCATCCCATGGGTTGCTAAATTTCCTAAAAACATTTCAGGACCATGACCTAGAGCTTTCAAGAGAATTTATCTAGACTTGGGATAATGACACTATGTCCTTGAGGGAACTTACATTTTCTATAATTATTGATTTATTGGCTGAGATAACAAAGTTTCCCAATGATAATGATATCATCCATCAAGACAAGCACTCGATGGTGGGGGAGCTTATATTATTCTGGGACAAAGGGAAATTCTTATCCAAGAAGAACAATAGTTTCATTTGGAAAGACCTCCCACCACCGTGGACCCATGCCCTAGTTACAATAATACATCATTTGATGATTAACGATCAATCCTCCCCATTACGGAGCTTCCATATGGTATTTTTGAACTATCTGAAGGATGTTAATTTAATCAATAATACTTATAAAATTAGGCAAGGATCAACAAGCTACAATTATAGGAACAACCACCAAGGTAGACATCAATTGCAACAAATAAATTGACCACAAGGTAGAAAAGGTTAATTGAAATGTTCTTTGGATGGTAGATTTATCATTTAATGTTGAAGATGCCAAGAGTGGAGGCACTTCACGAGATATTGTTAGAATGCACTTGTTCAAGCTAATGCTATAAATAATAATGGATTGATGTCCCAATGGTGTAGACCAAGAAATCATAGGAAGGACAATTTACTGAAGGTGAGTTTAATTCATATAATGTAAATTTTATTGACATAAAAGAGCCTCTAGAGGACCAACAAAATAAATAAAAATATGTGTTAATAATTACATAGCTAGGGTTATGCGTAAGGGGTCAGCCCCAAAATGTATTTATAAAAATTTGGCGAATCAATTTCAAAATATAGGTGAATAGTGTTGAAATGCATGTAGAAGGTTCACTATTATTAAGGGCAATTTTGGAAATTTAAACATAAAATGGTCAAATTATAATAAAATTGTGGTGAATCACCCCAAAAATAGGTTTACACCCAAAAATTTTTGGCTAATGGGCCCTGGTCAAGGGTCCCAAATATTAGCCAATTCTAAAATTTGAAAATCCTAATTTTAGCCAATTTGGTGATAAATAGCCGCTATGCATAACCCTAGACATATCCTCAAGTAAGGAAGGTTGAGCAATATTTGGATCTTGCCATAGAAAAAAATATGGTAGGAAGAACATGTTCAAGTGGTGGAATAAATGTGAAGGACCAATCAAGAGAATATTCTTAAAAATAAAATTTTAAAAGACCCATCAGAGGTGTAGTAGAATAAAATACGTCAACACGATAGTTGGTGATGCAAGTACTGAATACAAGTGTGAAATATAATTTACTATGCATAATAGGAGATATTTACTTGATAATAGGAGATGGCATAGACAAGGAAAGTGGTGGATTCATAATTCCAATAATAATAAAGTAGGATAAGAAAGGATTAGTTCATCGATTCAATTGTATTGATGATTGATGCTAGAAAGAAGCTAACATTGGTTCATAACGAGTTGTTGAGCCATAAGTTGACACAAGTTATTATTTATGGAGAATCTAGTGTGAATATGTTTCTCAAGAAGATGTGGAGAGATTTAGGGGAACCCTTCTTATGGTATTTAAATATTAGACCATATGGTGCAGACCAATATGACATTGAAATAAAGAGAGTTTTAAATACATAGAAAGTGAAGATTGCTAACTAAGAATACATCATGTATTTTGTGGTTAATTCCATGAAAAAACCTATATATGATGTGTTATTGGGGCAAGGATGGATGTGCATAATGAAGGTTAACCACAACTAGAATAAGGATTGCCTAATATTTAATGTCAAATACATGATAAAGTTGAATAACCATTCCATTAGCGAATATCTTGTGATATCTGATGAATTAGGAAGCTCATGATCAAAATATGATAATAGATAAAATTTAAAATAAGATGACATGCTAGAGCTGAAGGAGTGCATATAATATGAGGAGAACTTAAATAGTATACTTCTCCATTGATATATGGAATATTATGAAGTGCTTTAGCCAAATTGCATGTGTATTCATGAAGAATAAGAGGCAAACCATGATGAATAGAGAAGAATTCTATACAAGGTGGCTGAATGTAGTAAAAATAAAAATTCTTTTCTCAAAGAAGATGAGAAAAAGTGGATATTCCCAAATAATTTTATACAATATAGTATCATTTATGCTATAATAATAAGAAACCAACACACCCATTCGATGTGGCCAAAATGGCTAGAGAAATTGATACCATACAATATGAATAAGGTTCAAAGATAGTATAGGTTAATATGAGAATGTGTGATGAGGAGAAAATAATTTATTATGAATATGATTGGCATCCAGTACTAAAAACAATTTTTTTTAAGATTTTTATGTAGTACAAAGAGGTCTTCACTTGGACATACAAAGACTTGAAGGGGATTTTTATAAACTATGTGTGTATTAGATTTCATTGGTTTTTAGTTCATTTCCAATAAAAATAATATTATATAGAATGCATCCAAAGTACATGACATTGGTCAACATTAATATAGAGAAATGTTGGATATAAGAATAATCTTCAAGGTGACGATGAGCAAATGGGTGCCATAAATCATCATAAGCTTGAAGGAGGGTAACCAAAATTACCTCTATGTTGATTTTAGAATTTTGAATGTAGTGACCATAAAATATCCCTTTCTAGTTTTCTTTACTAATTTGATTCTAGAGGAAGTAGCAAGACATGAGATCTATTCATTTTTTGATAGATTCTATGGCTATAATAAAATTAGTATAGCTGAGGAGGATATGTTGAAGTTCACTTTTGTAGTGGAGAACAACATCTATGCATATAGTCAAATGCCATTTATTTATGTAATTCCTTAGCCATATTTTAGAAAATAATTATGTATATTCTTGAACAAAATCCACTAGGAAGCTCAAAGTCTTCCTGGATGATTGATATTTGTATAGGAAAAAGGATGAGAATTTGAATTCATTAGAAGAATGCATGAGATTGTATGTGAATGCTTAGTTGTCCTTAAACCCAAATAAATATAAACTATTGGTACCATATGGAAAGTTGTTAGGGAATATTATATGCAAAGAGGGGTTGAAGATAGATCCCAAAAATATTAGTCACGATGAGCATGGAAGAGTTGTATGATGATAGTTCATTGAAGTCATTTTTAGGACATTTCGGGTACTATCGATGGTTCATCAATAATTTTACAAAAGTATACCATCCATTAGATGTTTTGATAAAAAAAAATATTTCTTTTTGATGTACAAAGCAACATCAAATGGCCTTTGAGGAGATGAAGGCAAAGTTTATTTTCACACCTATTAAAGAAATGCATTGACAAGTATTGAATAAGCATGCAATATTATAACTCTGATAAAGAAAACTTAACATGCATGAAAATATGATTGAAAACTTCATACAATGCTCTAGAAATACTCATATAAGAAAGCTCATGAAAATTACAATGCTCCTCTCATGGAGTTTACATCTACTCCATGATAACAAAATGGAGCTACATTGTGACTACTACTACTCTAACCTATGCACTCCAAAAGTCCTCTCACACAAACACTCACAATGAGGCTCCCAACAAGATTAGAGTCACCATGAGCATGGAAGAGTTGTATGATGATAGTTCATTGAAGTTCATTTTAGGACATGTCAGGTACTATAGATGGTTCATCAATAATTTTACACAAGTATACCATCCATTAGATGTTTTGATAAACAAAAATATTTATTTTTTATGTACAAAGCAACATAAAATGGCCTTTGATGAGATGAAGGCAAAATTGATTTTCACACCTATTAAAGGAAATGCATTCACAAGTATTGAATAAGCATGCAATATTATAACTATGATAAACAAAACTTAACATGAATGAAAACATGATTGAAAACTTCATACAATGCTCTAGAAATACTCATATAAGAAATCTCATGAAAATTACAATGCTCCTCTCATGGAGTTTACATCTACTTCATGATAACAAAATGGAGCTACATTGTGACTACTACTACTCTAATCTATGCACTCCAAAAGTCCTCTCACACAAACACTCACAATGAGTCCTTTATATAGAAATATAGATTCCTTGCCTCTCACTCAACCTTAAGACTCATGTACATGTGGACTACATGCACATTCTAACACTTGTGAATTTATTAAATTACTCTAATAAACTATTTATCTCCTAATATAATTCTAAGATAAATATGTACCCATGAAGGTACATTAGTAAAGAACCAAATGATGTAATATATTCCAACACCCCATGTATTACATTATTTGGTTTTTGAAGACTTTAGTATTCAATGAAGAACTTCATATTAGTCTTCTACATTGATTTAGTTTTGTGGCTCGAGTTCTTCTTTCTTCCTTTCTCCTTTGAACTAGTTGACTGTATCGGGATGTGTTTCTTCTTCTTGTGTCTTTGCTTCACTAGGACCTATATTTAGTTTGAGAGTGCTCTCTCTCAACTTCATTTATTTGTTATGCTTCTTCTTCCTTCTTCATCTTCTTTTCTATTTCTGTAAACTTTCGTGTGATACATATTTTTCATGATGGATTAGTATATCATCACTATTGTGGTGATTGGTATTGTTAATTGATTTCTTATTTTGAAAAAAATAAAAAATTATCAATGATAGATATATCATCAAACATTCTTCTAAAGTAAGTATAATTGTATTATGTGTATTCCACCATGCTCTAAAGAGTACTTCATGTAGATAACCTATCAAAATTAAGAAATTCCTTCATTTTCTTCCCTGAAGAACATTGATAATCTATCATTTTTACTAGTGGATAGGGATTTGTATCCTTCAAATGTATCTATTAGAATTTTGTTAGCGTATCTCTATTGTTATTACATTATTAGGTTAGTTGTTAGTATAGTTATAACTGCTACTATTTAGCGCCTAGGTAGTTTCGTAACCTATGGGTTATTCTAAGGCTTATTGTACTATTTATTCAATCCATGTCAATGGGAATGAATATTGATTTCCTACATGGTATCACAACTATCTATGCTATGGGCTCATTCGTAGCTTGAGATCTGAGCTCGCTTTGCTGATTGGAATTCAGATGAAGTTGTTCACCTGACGAGACCCCAACACCGAGGATATAGCCAACAGAGAACATGTTGCTAGTTGTTATGAAGGGACCTGTTAGATGTTTTGACTGATGGATGCTAGACTACACCTTGACATTGACGAGTGTGGCAACCCTAGATCCAAGGGATGTATGACATAGGTGACCGAATGACCTCGATAAGCTCACAAAGCTTAGACGACGTGAGACCCCTACGGAGGACTCAGACTAGACAAACCTTGGGGATGTGACGACCTAATATGACCTAAGGTAAAAGACCCTAGACGTGATTATAATGTGGGACTAAAGGCCTGTGTACGGCAAAAAAAAGGATACAGACTTAGTACACATGTAGACTGACATAGAAAGGACATGTAACACGGAGGAGTATAGGAGACAACAAGCAAAAGATGGCTCAACCACCTTATGATGGTTATTAAAACTACTATGGTATTTTATTTGTATATGCCTTGTTGACCCTGCACCTCCCATATGTGGGATAAAATCTAGAGCATTTTGTTTTTTATTTCTACTATTGCGTGACGTTGAAATTGAACACGACCTCCTCAGATGATCATAGAAAATTGTGTGACAGATCTCGTGATGCTGAGCACCAACATAGACAACTCATTTACAGTTTGCTTTGATGTTGAAGGAACATTCTCATTGCGACAGTGGCTGTGTTACAAATTTTCATGATGCAATCGAATCATGACAAAAGTTGCAGGTTTCACGTTGATATACCGATGAAGAAGCGCTACTAGCAATCAAATCATATTCATGTTGCTTGATGATAAATAGTACGATCACTGCCATTACATGCCATCATCATAGGAGGGAATCAGATTCAATCGTTATGAGGAATTGACTATTTTATAAAGCAGATTGTAGACGTCTAATTTAGGCTACCATAGTTTGTCAACAATTTGACACAGAGTTGAGAAAATTCTTCTCACGCATTCGGTACCAAACAACCTTAAGGGCTTCTACAGCTGCTCGCGCTAACAAGTTGGGAGGTTGCTCGCTGGAGGAAAGCCAAAACGCTGCCCTAACCTTGCACAGTAAAAATACATCAATGGAGGAACAAATATGGTGTTGATCTATCTGATATGGCGTTAGCCACCAGGTGTAGGCCGAAAAATTATTACAAGAGTATTGATTTCACATTGTCATAGAATTCACAAGGGGGAAATTCTGTCATTTTTCCCACCACAAGAAACTGGTGCACACAGTGAAATTCTACATCACAAGGTATTCTACATCGCTCGAGATAAGATGCCATCACTACCCATTGGCAAGTGGAGAGGTGCATTGCTCGGAGAGGAGCACGCCGTGTGCAAATAAGTGCTAAAGAAGGATATAAAGTGCAACACTTGCAATAATTTTTTTGTGATTGTGGCAACCAGAGATTTGCATCAAAACGACGATTGAAGTATGCTCTCGAAGGTTAGCCACACAAAGTAGCACCACTTCATAGGAGGGATCAACCTTGTGGTTTTATAGCCATCATCAGGAGGAAAAAGTGTCGTCGTTGCTAGGCAGACGAACGCTACCCACAAAGAAGATAGTGCCACTTGGAGTGGAGGAGGCACTGCTCATCGTTCTCCTCGAGTGAAGACATCATCATCTTCAAATAAGGGTTATTTTACTCTTATAACCAGCCAGTGTAGTAGCATAGCCGGTTGGTGGCCTGTCATTGAGGAGCAGGTGCGGCTAGGTCAGGGGTTCGATTCCCCTTGACCACAAAGGTACAATTTTCTTTTAAAAAAAAAAGTTTAATTTTGTTAAGTTTTAATTTTTTTTTATGATTCATAATTTGTTTTTGAATTAAATAATCAATTTCTTAATTTAAATTTTATAAATTTTATTATGAAATTGATATCATATTTAATTAAAATTCAAATTGTTTTTCATAAAAATTAAAACTTTTTTACTTTCAAAATTCTTCTTTAAATGTACCTTTGAAAACACATTTCATCCTCCATTTTTTGAAAATTGGGGGAGAGGCATTTTTATGTACTAAGGGGGGATTTTTGTGGTAAAATTCCTACCATTTGCAAATTGCCTCCAAAGCAAGATTTTGTAAAAGCCTAAGAGGCTTAATAGTTGCATTTTTTTGCACTACAAAGGGGGGATAATATTTTTTCTCTCCACCATCCTCTATCTTGCAAAACTAGGGAGATATAATTTTGCAAACACAAGGGGGGAAGACTTATAAGGGTGCATTTTCGACAGTGATCGACACCTTAGTCAGATTATTTTTGCAAAATTCATTGTAAAAGGTGCATTTTTGGCAGAGACTGACACCTTAAAAATGGGCAGATCAAAGAAAAAGCAAGCCCCTAAACAAACTGATGTTGTTGAAAAATTAGTTAAAGGTCCTTACTTTCCACTAGAGATGGAAGGAATGGATTTTTATGAGGATGAAAAATATTCTACACTACGCAGTGGTGTAAAATCCATTCTCAAATATTTTGAAGATTTTGAATACCTTCATAAGAATGGTGTTCAAATACCTATAGGCATCATAAGGACAGTCTACATATCATTGATTTCTCTTGATATTGCCCAACGTAAAGTGTACAGGGACTTTAGTGAGGAAACATAGGTCAAACCCCTAATGGTCGATGCTTGTAGTGACACAAGTGACCTTCAGCCCATGGTGGCGAATGCTTGTTGTGACACATGTGACCTTAAGCCCATGATGACCAATGCTTGTTGTGATACAGGTGACCTCCTACCTTCTATGGTAGATATCAGTTCTAGAACAGGTGATCTCATAACAGTAGCAAATTTTGCTTGTGACACTTGTGACTTAAAAATTGAACCTCCTCAAAAAGAGCACCGTAATATCATCAATAGCAATAAATTCAA
Source organism: Wollemia nobilis (assembly GCA_028583015.1). NCBI lineage: Eukaryota > Viridiplantae > Streptophyta > Pinopsida > Araucariales > Araucariaceae > Wollemia > Wollemia nobilis. The sequence continues at coordinate 863,670 of JAQPPZ010000188.1, forward strand.
TATTGTTAAAAGCATTGATGAATATGATGAAATTGGGTGTTTTGAAAAACACACCAAAGGATTTGGATCCAAAATGATGAAGAAAATGGGATTCAATGGTGAGAGATTAGGTAAACATGAATAAGGCATTAAAACTCCTATAATGCTAAATGTCAGGGCAAATAATGAAGACCTTGGCTATACTGGACATGCAAGTACCAGTAATTCCATGTGTGTAAAACCTAAATCTCCTTCATATTCTAAAAATCATTGTTGCAGTCACTATGGAAAGATAGAACATGTTGTAGCTAAGTGTTGGAAATTACATCCTTATGATTCATGTGGATGTACGAATCACTCTTCTTCAATTTGTTGGTACAAAGTGAAAATGGCCAACAAGGTTCATATTGATTGTGTATGGATAGATCACACACAATGGACCATGATTAAAGAAATTTTGTATGGCTTCTACCGAAAAGGTAAAACCTATGGTAGACCCCAAGGTAAATCTAGTGATAGACCTAGTGGCAGTCCTAGAGATAATGACCTAGAGATAGACCTAAAGATAGACCCAGATATAAAGTTCCAGAGGCATATCTACAAGCAGATCCAGAGGCAATGATATAGAGGTAGATTCATCATCAATTCTAGAGATAGACCCATAGGTAAAGATCCAGAGGTATGCTTAGAGCCAGATCCAGAGCGATGAGCTAGAGCCAGAGTTGACGACAAAGCACGAGCCACCATTCTTTCATTTCTCTTCTTCTTCTTCACTGTATTGGGGCAGTTATATAATTTACCCAAATATTATTGTATGGGGGAAGATAGTGGTTATATTATTACCCAAATAATGTAATAAGGGGGGATGTTAGTGTATCTCTATTGTTATTACATTATTAGGTTAGTTGTTAGTATAGTTATAACTGCTACTATTTAATGCCTAGGTAGTTCTGTAACCTACGGGCTATTCTAAGGCTTATTGTACTATTTATTCAATCCATGTCAATGGGAATGAATCTCGGTTTCCTACAAATTTAAGAATAGAAATCCAACTCTTGTAATTTCTCCTCACTATTGAATGCATTCTTCATAATTTCATCCACGTTTCTTTTAAATAATTATTAAAGTTTACTTGTGTTTCGATTTATATGAGCAAATTTCAGTCGATGATTCTTTAGTTCTTTTGAGAATATTTGAGTTGTTGGCCTTGTCTCCTTAGTAATTCTCTTCTTTAATTTATTGAATCAATATTCGAGATTATTCTCAAGATTTTTAGGCTATGAACTTGAAGCTTATGCTAGTATTTCTAATATTGAATTTTGTTGAATTCCTTTTGAATCCCTAGAGATTACGATATGCTATGATATTAATGATATAAAATATTTTAGACTAAAATTCAACTCTAAAACTTTGCTAAATTTTATCTCTTCTTGTAGAAAGCTTTTAGAAATGCAATTTCAAAGATTTGAGTTCAATATATTTAGTTGGATTGTCTATGTTCTTCTAAATAAATATTCCAACTATAAGTTTTGATGCAAGCAATATCTTCAACTAAGAATCAATGCAATGATAGATTTCTAAACTTCTAGAAATTCAATTGAAGTAGGATTCCTTGTCTCCCTAATTAAAATTTTCAAAAATATTAAGTATTTGCAAATTAATTTTTTACTAATCCTTTTATCTCTTTGACTTTAAGATTTATAAATATTTTGGAGCAATAGAAATAGTTTAGATGTTTCAACTATTAAATTATTTCTACATGTAATCAATAAGAATTCTAGATATTATTTCAACACCTTATAACTCCTAAAAATAATATCTCTAGAATATAGAGCATAGTTGATATCAACCTGAATAAACTTAAAGTATAATTATGGATAATTCTCACCTTTCAAGTGCTTGATTATAGTATACAAGTTGATTGAAATGAATGTTGCTTGCTTCGTATTGACAAAAATCGACTGCTCCTTATCGATTTTTGAATGCTCTTGTTACTCTTTACTTTGCTTGTGTACTTTCTCCTTGATGTAGATACATTGGTTTACCTTCCTTTCTCCAACCACAATATTGTTGAATATGTGCCTTGAACTCACTATATGTCTTCGACTATTATGTGCACTATTCTTCTCTTCAATGTTGGTCTTCTTTCAATGATTGTTCATGCATTTCCTCCTTGTTAATCGTACCATTTTTTCTAGTTTCTCTGTCACTTTACGTGCTCTCTAAAACAACAATTCTATCCTTACTTTCAATGCTATCTTAGCTCATTTTTTTAATATATACATACGTGGGTACTATTTTTAAGCTTAATCCTGTGTATAATGGGAAGTGCCAAGTGGAACTTACTTTCTCTAACTATTCTTGTTGTACATTCTTCCAATGCCTATGACAAGTCGTGTTAAGTGTCTTACTCTTGCTTCCTTAATATCTTGATAATTGGTGTTGTTAGCAATGCTTATAAGAGAGGGTTATCAAATTATATGCTTTAAATATTTCTTTTCCTTGGGTGCTCAAATTGGTTTTAATAAGTGATAAGCTTCTTATTATTTGTATGTGATGGCTCCTTCCAAGTGGCATAATATTCCTGCCTATTTTCCTTATCTTCCTTGGGATTTTTACTGTCTTTTCTAGCACTCTTCAATGCTCACTTCTTGGTGATATTCCTTGCTATTTTGGAAGTTATTTTCATATTATTATTGGGTAGAGAACTTATTTATTTTGTGGCTTCCTTTGAATGGAGTTGTAGATTATTTTGTGTAGGCCAGCTGATGTCTAATGCCTTCTCCAACATGCTTTCAATATTGGGTGCCACTTTCTCTACAATGGTGGCTCCTCTTTGGTAGTAGGGATCCTTGTGATAATAGATAATTCAATTAAACTATTACTTGAACTTTTACCTTGGCTATAAACCTTACCTTATTTTCTTTCTTACTTGCACTCCTTGTACTATCGCTTTATTGAGTATTAAAGGTTTTATTCTTGCGCTCCATGTAGATGTTAAATCTGGTGGCTCTTGTGCTATGTTGGGTGTCTTTATAAACCTTAAATGACTATATTTTTAAGCCTTTGAATGACTCTTTATCTTGATTCTCAAGGGTCTCTATTAGGGCTTTGTAGAATATCCACTTGAAATCTTTGATATGAACTATATTTTATTTTCCTGCTACTATGTAATCTGCCTCTTGACATTAAGTATACCTTATTTGTAGAGTTCTCTTGGATGTCTCTAATGTGTAGACTATGATGAGATAGGCAATTTTTCCCCTGTGTTTGTAAACCAAACCTCATTCTTTCTCAAAATGTAGGCTTCAATTGGCTGATATTGCTATTCTATTTTTTTCTAAGATTTCTTTCACAATATCGTCTTAGCTCCTTTTCAAATATGTCCAAAAATGCTTTGGAAATATAGCCTTTAGTTGCACTGTAGACTTAAATTTTTTTATCTTTCTTTCAATCTCCTTTCCTTTTTAATATGGTGCCTTTCTAATCTAACCTTTGGAGGTGATATTAACCTTTTTGGTGGCTACTCCTTGCCACAAAATACTACAAATAAACTACCTTATCTCTTATGCTGCCTTCAAATCTCTTGTTTTGGCTGAGATAAAATTGATATTATTATTGTCTTTAATCCTTGGAAATACCTTCCTTTCTTAGCTATTCTTTCACTTAACAACCCAAGAATTCAAAGAAATATATTGTACTATAGATTATGAAAAACTATAGTATTCTTTTATTAGAATAAGCAATAGAATTTTGATACGTTTCTTTCTATCAAAATATACCTAACTTATATTTTCTTCTATGTGTAGGTTTGAACTTGGTAGACTATAACTTATGCACTACTTTTGAAAACTTGAAATAAAACTTTTGATGTAACCTTTAAAATTTTGTAACTAGTGCTTTATAACTTTAATAGAAATTCAAATATAAAAAGCTCAACTAATGAACTTTTGTACCATTTTGTTGCATACATTTTTCCTTGTATATGATGATGATGATGATAGTGACTTTGGTCACTTAAATTTTCTACCTTTTGTAGATGTTATTTGCACCTCTTCTAGGCTATCAAAAACAACTCACTTGCTCACCATTTTGTAGCTTCAATACTTGAATAATATGATACCCAATATTGTAACTTGGTGGCTTAAATTTTCCTTCATAATATACCTCTAAAATTTTATCTTTAGCAATCACTAATGCTGCCCAAATTGCTGCATTTTTCTATCTTCAAATATGAAAAATTTAACATTGTAAAGCAGTCAATACCTTCACTGAAAAACTATCCTTGAATTCCAAAAATTTGGTAGGATCCTCCTCCAAATCACAACTGATATGTTCACTCAAGAACCCTTCAATGATGGCCCCCAAATATCTTATATTTTCCAGTTTTTCTATCTCCTTTCTCTTGCCGAATTTTGACTTCAAACTAGATCTCCTCCTCAAATAATCTATCAATATTGAGATCTATTCCAAACTACCTTGAGATTTAAAAATATTCTTACCAAACCTTCTCCTTTGGGCTTATCATCAGATGGTGATAATTATCCCAATTCCTTAGCTATCACAAGCTTCTCTATTGGTAGTAATTTCTTCAATGAGTTCTTCTAGGAACTCCTTCAATGAGGCTCACCAATACCTCTCCAATATTCTCAATCTTGCAGTTTCAAAAACTTTAAATGACACCTTCCTTAGACTCTTTAATATTCAACTATGGAAGTTTCATAGTGATATCTTCTCCTTGGATCTCCTAAATCCATTGCTACTAAAATCTACAATAGAAATTTTGTTAGTTATTCTCAATACTCAATCTTACACTATGGAAGGTATTTAATAGGACCTTAAATGGACCTCTTCTTCAATGTGAAGTTTTTAGTATTCAATGAATATCACCAATCTCCAATATTTGCTAGGACTCTTCTCCTTGAGTCTCTTGAATCTTCAATGGGGTCTTCTTTCTAGGACCTCCTTCATAGATTTACAATCTTCAATATGGATTCCTTTGCTACTAGATCTCTCCTCAATATTTCAACTAGGAGTCTTCAATATGAAAATATCTCAATGGGACCTTTCTCCTTAGGCCTCCAAACTTCACTCTTTTTTTTTATGCAACAAAAAATTAATCCCTGCATGAGGAAAGTACGTCAACTTTTAGATAGTGAAGATGAAGTTCTTCTCTATCTGTTGTAGGAAGCTTCCTAACTTTTGAGAGTTTTTTTTTGCAACAAGAAAAACTTAGATGATAGTAACCCAATGGTTTTACTAAAAAAATATTTTCTCTCTTGTAATGAAATATTAGAGATAATTAAAATTTCTATGACTCTATAGACAATAATCTTCACTAGTTGGATTAGCAATCTAGTGGATGCAATATTGAGTTCTAATATTTACATATTTTTGCAACTCTGTGGAAAAAATCTAGCTAAATAAATCATGAGGTTTTTACTATTTTCTATTATTCTACCTAGATCTACTTCTATCAAAAATATTAAAGAAACATCATTTGCAAGTGGTAGTGCACAATGGCAAGTCTGGTTTACAAATACGAATAAATGTCTATTGTGATGGTATTTGCATGTAGCGGCACACAATGGTTGATCTGGTTTGCAAATACTCAACAATAGCAATGGTGATCACTTATGGCTTTCCTTTGATCCATCATGGCTCTAAAACTATTGTTAACTTTTGAAGCCTTAAACTTAAATAAAATGCATTCACAAGTATTGAAATAAGCATGAAATATTATATATATGATAAATGAAACTTAATATGCATGAAAATATGATAGAAAACTGCATACAATACTCTAGAAATACTCATATAAGAAAGTCAAAAAAATTACAATGCTCCTCTCATGGATTTTACATCTACTCCATGATAAAAAGAATGGAGCTACATTGTGACTACTACTACTCTAACCTATGCACTCCAAAAATCCTCTCACACAAACACTCATAATGAGGCCTTTATATAGAAATATAGATTCCTTACCTCTCACTCAACCCTACATGTGCATGTGGACTACATGCACATATACATAAATAATCTCTATTGTGAAATAAGGATGTCGTATTTGAGTGAAGTAATATTTATTCCATAAAGAAAAAATGAATAATAAATCAATAGTAATCTCTATCTAGATAACAAAGGATGCACCAAAAGTGATTATAAATGATGAGATGATATATCCATGATATAATAATTCTTAAAATAAGAGGACTAATATGCAAGTTTAATGGATACAAGGAGGCTTCTTAGGGATTAAAAATTATATTAAATGTAAATAGGGATTAAGTTGACATTATTAATGACTTTTATTTTGAATTTTTCCTCACCATATTTTTTAGTTTAAAATACAAGAATAAAACAATTAGTAGTGATCCATGGTTTAGAGTTAAATATGGCTTGTATTTAAGACCATGGAACGTACTTATTTTATGGATATGAAAACTCTCAAAAGAATTATGGTATTGATTAGGTATTTTGGATGAATATATTATCTAATAAATAAAAATATTTTAGAGAATATTGATAATACTCTAACAAACCTCATCTAGAGGGATCAACTATAGAGATCAAAAGTATATTGTATATAAAAAAATGTGTTCCCATGGATATTTCAAATCCTTTTCTAAAATCTATTAAGATCACACTTGAATCGAGAGAAAGATATCAAGAAGTAGATTATGAACAAATTACATTTTGATATCAAACAAATAAATGATAAAGAAATAATAGTTTTTACCTATGGTACTAATATAAAGATGAAGAAATCATATTATATTGGAATATGGATTACATTTAAAATAACTTAGTCCAAAAAATGATAAAGAAATTCCCTTTATCTCATTATATGGAAAATAATATCAGGTTTTTTTTAGTGTAAATATCTTAAGAAACTAATAAAGATACATAGGATGATGAGGTGTGACATCCTAGTTTAACTATAGATTGAAAAAAAACTCTGGCAAGACTTTGTACCAGTTGAAAAGTAATGCCATGGGGGGACCATGTCAAAGAGATCCAAACTCTCAATAATGACTCAAAAGGGATATGCTCAACAAAGTGCCCAACCAAAGTGTGTGAATCGACTCCAACCAGTTACATGCAGATTCAATAAAGTCAAATAAAAAAAAAACATTAAGAGATGAACCCTTATCGAAAGAAAATTTAGCATGTCATTTTTAGGGATACCTCAGAAGTGCCATTGACAAGAACTATCTCCCTTACAGTGTCAACAAAAATCAATGGGCTATCAATATTGGAGGCTATGGAAAGATTCAAAAAGAAACCCTAACATGGCTCACACTAGAAACCCTAGGATAGCCTTCCTCCTTGCACTCCTTTCAATATCTACTATGCCAATTTTAGCCATGGTCAATTTCTCCAAACCTTTGGTAATTAAAGTGATACTTCAGGTAGTAGAATAGAGGTGATATTGATGTAATAAGGAAGACTGTTGGCATTCACTAATAATGCAATATTAGGAAAAAACTTGGGAAAATCAACTTATGAGAAATAAATGTTGGTCATTTTGCACACCGTCAATAATGATGTTAAATGCCTTTAAAAATTCACTCTTAAAAATATATCTATCCTTAAATCATCAATTAATTAAATTCAACCACTTTTCATATGACTCAAAAATTATATGTTGTTATCAAATTATCTTATTATTTTCCATTAAACATAGCCACATATTTGCGTGCTTATCCTAAGTTAATCGTTAATCTTTAATAAATAATATCAATACTTCACCTAGAAAAATCAACTAATGGCAAACACAAACATAAGAAAATGTGCAGAAACCATAGGATTGATTTAATATTTAGATGATGTTTAAATAGGCTTAACAATAGGCTATGAATAGCCTTTAGAATAATAAAATATATTATCCTAATATAACGCTAACAAACGTGTTATGAGTTTGCCTAACCCTAAAGGTAGCTAAAAACTAACCTACTAACCTATTAACAAATATCATTCATGTAACAATGTGAATAATCATCCGTAGTAGAAGGTAAATAGTAAAAGATATTTACAATGGTAAAAATAATCTACCATGCGGTAAATAAACTCTACCCTAGGTGAATCTTACAAATTACCTAAATGAGGTAATAATCATAGTTACTAACATAGTAACTCTAACATCCCCCCTTATTACATTATTTGGGTAATGTATATAATTGTCCAAATACAGTGGAAAAGATGTTGATCGGCTAGTTCTTGCTATGTCATAGTGCTCTAGCTGCTTGTAAGCAAAAAGTAGATCATTCCTCACTTTGTCTTCACATCAACAAATGTCCTTATTGTAATCTTGTTATCTATCTAGATTGCATGGGTAACCAACTGCTACAACCACTAGGTATAGTAGAGTAGATCACTTCATACGAGGTTCATTCGGTTACAATATGATTTTGCAAAAGTTTTGATAAGGTAGCTAAGGTGTCGGTCACTGTCAAAAATTCACCCTTATAAGTTCCTCCCCCTTTTTGCAAAACATATTTGTAATGAAATTTTTGAAATAAGTGTGACTAAGGTGTCAGTCGCTGTCGAAAATGCACCCTTATAAGTCTTCTTCATTTTTTACAAAAAAATTGTGTGAAGTAAGAAAATAAATGTTTATCCCCCCTTAATTGCAAAATATGTGCAACTCAAGAAGCTTTGTGAAGGTTTTGTACAAAGATTACCTCCTAGAAAAATTTACACTAGAAAATTCCCTCCTTTTGTTACAAGTACTTCAAACGATGAGAGTTTGTTATTTATGAAGCCTAAAAGAGGTACAATCACCCATTTATTGCAAGTAATTCAAACAAAAATGTATGTTATTTATGAAGCCTAAAAAAAAGAGAGGAAATGATGCTTGCTTAAGGTGACAAATTTGTTTCCCCTCTACAATACTGTCTTAGCTAGGAGCACTTTGTGTGCTCATTCTAAACTATAATTAGAATCAGAATCAGATACTTCACTAGCAATATTGCCGTTGTCTTGTTTTTGTGATGTGCCTTTGTCATTTATGTTTTGCTTGTTTTTTAAACCAACACCGATTGGTGTCATGGTTGTCCTTTTTACAATGCGAGCAAAACTTCTTTTGAGATTTCTTTCCTTTACCTTTTGAATATGATCCTCCCTTTTGAAAGTTTCCTTTCTTCTTTTCACCCTAATTTTTTGAGTAAAGTGTATTGTTCGACACTTCATCACTTTGGAGTTGATTTGCTTCCTTTGTTTGAAGCAAATTGACTAACTCCACAAAGGTGACTAATCTTTGAGATACATTAAGGGATGTAATAAACATTTTATAGGATTTGAGAAGAGCCCTCAATATTACTGAAGTCAAAATAGTATCTTCTACTTTGGCTCCTAAAGCATTTAGCTTTAACTTTAGTTCTACTACTCTGTAGAGGAATAGTTCTACTGATTCTCTTGACTTCATATGGAGTGTATGAATTTGTGTTTGAAGTTTTAGAATAATCAATTGATTCTTGCCTTCAAAAATGGTACAAAGTGCATCCCATGCATCTTTACCATTTTTAGCTTCACTTATGTGAGGCTGGATTTCATCAGTAGTTGCTAGGAAGATCAACATGAGAAGACGATTGTTATTTTTATCCTATGCTTTTTGATCTGCTTTTTATTATACGTGTATTTATTTAGTGCCATCTACTAAATCCCATAGTTTCTCTATAGTCAGGATGGCTTTCATCTTAGTTTTCCATGTTGAATAGTTAGGACTTTAAGCAATCGTGTATCATTTAAGTATTTGTTGATAGTTGCCATGATGAAGGTCCTAAAATTTGCACTAAGTTGATCTTTCTTTTACTCTTAAGTGGTATTTAATGGCACCTTCTTGAAAAAACTCTCTTTGAAGAAAGATGATTAGTTTGAGTATATTTAACCCAAAAAAATAAGAAATGAAAGAGAATTCACTCAAAAAGATATTTAATGGCACCAGTCGACACACAACTTGATTTTAGTGGACCCAAGGTCTTCAATTTCTTCTCAATTTTGCAAACAATAGAATGTGAAATTTTATGTCTTATATCCCCCCTTGGAGAAAACAACTACACACTTTGCCTTTGAATTTTGCAAAAATAATTGCGTCTCCTTGTGTTACAATTTGGCAAAAAATAATTCAAGTTTGAACCTTTATTGTATGCTAAATTAACAAGGTTTGAGAAGAATTAATGGTGCCCTAATTTTGCAAAAAAAAATGCTGCTATTTCTTGTCATATATTTCCATTTTTTGGAGGAAACAAAAGCTCTTTTTGAGTTTTGAATTTTGTAAAACAAATAGGTATCCTCATTTTTATTTTAATAGTAATTTGCAAATATTTTAAACAAAAAAAAATTAATTATAGAATTTTTAATCAATAATAAAAATAAACAAATATTTTATTAAAAAAATCAATTTATAAAAAAAAAGATTTTTTAAAAATATAAGTTATATTATGATATAAATATATATAAAAAATAACTTTGAGCTAACAAAAAAACAAATTAAATTAAAAAAAAATTATCTTACCTTGGGTGGAAGACCCCGACGGTCACCTGAGGTATGTGTGGTCGCTTAGGTAGCTGTGGTTGGGTAAGCACCTAGCCTCATGCTTTGATCTGTGGTAGGGTAAACTTGCTAGCCCTTCGATGATCTACGGTGGTTGGGGCGGTCGTTGTCAACCCAAGAATACCACCTATTGCAAAATCAAATGTTCTGCGCATGCCACATGTCTGATCTCGATTCATGTATCAGGATGCTTCCCTTGAGGTCTGTGTGGTCGCTTAGGTTACCACTTATTCGATATCAAGTCTCGTGTTAGGGCGCTTCACCTAATGTCTATGTGGTCGCTTAAGTAGCTATGGTCAGATAAGCGCCTAACCTCACGCTCTGATCTATGGTAGGGTAATCTTGCTGGCCTTTCCATGATCTAGGGTGGTCAGTGCGGTCGTTGTCATCCCACCAACAATCTACAACAGTCGGGGTGGTTGTTATTGATGGTTACTTTGATCATCGGATGCACCTACCCTTCGTTGAGCAATCATGGTCGCTTTGATCGTCGATCATAGCTGGTAGAGTGTTGTGGCCCAACCACCAGAGGGTGCTTCTGCCCTTTGTGTGGTCTGCCATTGGTCCCGCCCTGGCTTGGTCTTTGAGGTCAACCCCAGAGGGTGCTCCTACCCACTATGTGGTCGGTCATTGGTTTGGCCTATACTATCCACGTGGGACTATAGGTTTGGACCTTCTATTTCTATGGAAATAAAAAAAACTTAGGAGATTAATGAAAATTAATCAAAAAATATTACCACAACCTTAGGTATTTCATGCAAAACAATTTGGAACGAGAAATTCTCCTGCCTTGTCCAGTGTGGAACGAGGGATTCTCCTGCCTTGTGTAGTGTGGAACGAGGGATTCTCCCGCCTTGTCCAATGTGGAACGAGGGATTCTACCATCTTGCCCAATGTGAGTATTGCCGCCTCAACCTCCATAGCTTTGATGCCAATGATGGCAAACATAAACATAACAAAATGTGCATAAACCATAGGCTTAAATAGGCTTAACAATAGGCTATGAATAGCCTTTAGAATAATAAAATATATTATCCTAATATAACTCTAACAAACGCATTATGAGTTTGCCTAACCCTAAAGGTAGCTAACAACTAACCTACTAACCTATTAACAAATATCATTCATAGAAGATAAATAGAGGTGAATCTTATAAATTACCTAAATGAGATAATAATCATAGTTACTAACATAATAACTCCAACATTAACTGCTTGACTTTGTAGTATATTTACTAGATTTTCATAGATTATTATTATTTTTATTAGTAATAAAAATATAGCTTACTCTTTATTTGAGAATAGCTTACTCTCTCTGATTCATTAAACAACATCAATGCAGATGCCTGATAGGGTGTCATAATCAGTTCTATCTGCTTCTTGTCAAATCTTCCAGTGACACGACATCTCCTTGCAAAATACACTAATTTAAGCATTTTATTGTGGTTTGTTGAATGATAGAACTCTTTAAAGACATCTACACATCTAATCATTTCCACAGGAAGATGGAGATTGTCAGATGCCCAATGACATTGCAAAAATCAGGATGTCAAAACTATTACTTGTAACTCTACTCCGGGATGTACTTGAGAGTTCTCATCAATGTATTTCTCAAAGTTAGTGTGTTTCTGCCTTGCCATGGTTAAATCAGTCAACATGCGCTCCATTTTGTATGTATACTGGGTCACCAAAATGTTGCTTCAATTCTGTAACAATTCTTTTTGCATTGTGTTGATCATTATTATCAATGTCTGAAATTTTATTGATAAGTTAATGTGCAGGAATTTCAAGGTAATACTTTCCAAATTTGTCTTTTACACCGATGTGGTCCACTAGCTTGGCAATCTTTTGAACTTTATCTTCAGTATATTGTTCACTGCCTTTCAAAATTTTAACACATGATTCAATCAATAGTTCTACACCAATGCTGCCGGTGACGACGTCGTCGATTGCTTCCACCAACACATTCTTAAAAACATAATTGGCAACACACTGTGCATGCTTATCCTCAATTATTCTCTTCTGAACTTCGCCAATAATATGCTGTTTGAATATTCTGGCTATGACCTCAAAAACTTTAGGCATCCCATGGAGCAGCCGACAAAAAATCGAAGCATGCACTTTGTTATTACCTCTTAGCAATGCAATGAATTTCTCCGATAATTAATTCTCATATTCTGGCAGCAATAAATCTTGTACTTTCTGTAGCAATTTTTGTTTGCCACTACAAGGCATGTAATAAGAAACTCGTCTTTCTCCAGCCCTTAAAATTTTCGTTGTTTGAAACATATGCTTCGAAGAGGAATCTCTGCGAATGGATCTTGAAATCATTAGAGCGTAACGTAAAGCTTCATCATCCAATATGATCGATTCAAAATCATTCTCCCAGCAATCCCTTCCAATCTCATCTCCTAAAAATGCGTCTACGACACATTTCAACAAAATCTTAAATCTAAACTCTCCTTTGCGCTGTTTAAGGGCTAGTAGTTTCAACGCATCCAGTAGTTGGTTCTTTATATTTTCTTTGTGATAGATTAATTCAAGGAACATCTTCCTTCCAAAGTCGTATGTGGATTGGCCCTGGCTTAAATTGAGGAAGTTTAAATCAAAGAATCGTCCAAGCGAACCAATGGCTACCAAATCGTAATTATAGGATCTCCGCGACCACTGAGAGAACAGGAAATCGTTATGTGGATGCTTTAGAACTTTCATTAAAGTTAGTAAAACTGTTGAAGTCATATAATCTTCACAAAATTTCTTATATTTTTTGTAAAGTTCCAACTGGACTCTGTGGGGAATGTTTCCTTCACATCTTAAGAACAGCTTCAAAAAAGTAGATTGAATAATCTTAAGCGGTTTCCATGTCTTGATATCGTTCCTTTGAATGATGCACTTGAGGCTTGTAAGCTCCTGATCTATAATATATAAATAGTGCTGCAGATCCGACATCTTGGTTTCTTCTCGCTAAATTCAGATCGATTTTAAATGCTTAAGATCCAAAAGAGCTACGAATAGACGTTAGCTGGGAAGGCAACTATACATATACATAAACTTCTACACAATCATCATCTTATTATTATGAGTCATTGACGTCGGTTCGTATCACCATCTCACTGGTCACTAGAAGGGGTGAACATTCTCTTTGTCCTTTTCACGAGATTAAGAGTAATTTTTAACCTCTAAATAAATATAAAAATTCCTATCTTTATGAGAAAAAATTACCTTTAAAATAAATAAATAAATAGATTGTTTATTATAAGGACATTAAAATACAGGATAACTTTTGTATGGTCTTAGATTTCTTTTGACTTTCCATTAATAAAAAATAAGATTTTTTTTATATGCGAGGACCCGAAGCTTAAAATTGTAAAAATAGATATTGTTGTGAAGTTTTATTTTTTCTTAATACATAAAGAAAAAATAACCTCTATCTCACCTCGGTAAATACAACATCACAAAGTAATATGGTATGAATTTTGGATACTAATTATTGCATACAATAAGCCTTAAATGGCATATATAAGAGAATCTCATGGTTATAACAAATTATACATAAACAACTAAAATCTAGGAGTATGCTAAACTATACCAGGTGGGTATAAAATTTGTAAGTTACAACAAACTCACAAATAGATTATAAAATATAAATTAAGCTAGTAAAAGAAATGACAAATTGGCAATTGGTATATCCTCATCACCTCTTCTAATAATATAAGTATTAAACTTCGATGCTTGAAAAATATAAGGAAATAACTAAGACATATGCTACTTGATAAGGAATTTATCCTTATTAGGTTACAAGGTAATAGTTAATGAAGCAGTGTCAAGTTTGATAAGTGTGTGTTGTAAATAAGATTTGCATTGAGAGAAACCTTGAAATTAGAAATAATTTCTACATAATGGCTGATGTAAAGTTCGAACTCCAATGTCAACTCAATATAACATTCATAACATTAGGAATTACCAAATAAATTGTAATATCAAGTCAAGAAGTATTCTTGAACATATGCTAAAGGAGAGTGCAAGGACCATAGCAAAGAGGCTTGACCTTATATGCTAAATTTTATCTTTTACCCTCTAAAGCTTATTTACATCTAAAATTAAATTGTTCATTTTAGCAAAAAATCCAAAGTGCTCTTCTTATAGCTTTTTTATCACAAATTAATAGGTTTTGAATTGTTCACATAGAAGTTGATAGCCAACTATAGTATATTATTTCTCAAATTGTATACACTTGTTCAATTTTTCAATCTCCTACTTTGTGATTTTATCTCTAGGTGTGCTCATGATCTTGGAATAGAGCCTTATATTTTTCTTCTCTACATTCAATTCAGAAACTAGTGATTGTAGATTTTTAATCTACTCTATTAAAGATCCAACTTTAGACTAGATAATGATATTTTTCTATCCTATGGTCATTTTATCATCGTGGAGATATTTCAATTTTATTTATCATGGAAGGCATTCTTCCATCATAGTTTGATATTAACCTTTCAATTTTTTTTCTTCTCCTTATAGGCTTCTAAGTGCTTTAGTTTCTTGAAACACATTAGAAATTTTTCAAATATCTCCATGTTGTGTGGTGATTGTGGTGCTTGCTTGCTTTTGATTATCTTGTAGACTAAAAAATACTAATGTGGATTGATTGATTGTTTTGTGTTCTTGCTTACAAGTGAGTACCATTTTTTTGTAATACTCTTTACTAGATATTTTTTATCATCATTTTGTAGTGTATAGGTGTTATTGTATGCATCATATTAGGATTTTCTATAATATTGGTAAAATTTTCCAAGAAAAAATCCAAATAGTCTAGATTAGTCACATCATTGAAAATCTTATCCATGTACTTGAGATCAAAAGCAAAGGATACAGTGCATGTGTGTGTGATTGGTGTAGATGAACCAAGATATTTTTATTTAAGAGTATATAGATGAAGATAAGTTTCCATGAACAAGTATAATTTACTAACTATGGATCTCATTATTGAGCTCTTCATTAATGATAAAATCCATTAGAAACTCATGTGTGAGGTCATGAGTGACAAAAAAATTATGTCACCCCCTTAGAGTGGAATGGTGATGTATCAATATGACCTTGTTGAGTCAACCTTTCAATGTCTTATATGGCCTATCTTCACTATAAGTCTTTATGGAAATGTTACTTATTTTCTCATCATGAGATAATACATTCAATATATTGTGTTCAAATAGAAAAGCTAAGACCTTGCATGTCCTAATTTGTTACAATGATTATAAAACTTACCAAATTTATTGACATAAAAATAATAAAAATGAGAAAAAGAAGAAGAAGATCCATTTCCTAGATGAGAAAAAAATATTTCCTTGGTAAAGAGAATGAAGGCCTCACTAAAGTCAAAAATATATTTGCTATAGAAGAAAATGACTATCTACCTACTATTGATGACTCTATCAATATTAAAAAGGATGATCTAATGGTACCAGATGAAAAAGGACAAATGCCTTTATACATAGCAAAATATTTATTTTTTGCTAACTGTGCTTGGTTGAATTTTACATCAAGTGTGTTTATAAATTATTCATAAGTGATTAAACTACTAGATATTCCAATTAGATTATGCACATCTAATAAATAACAAAATTAATAGAATTAAAATAGAAATACAATCATTTTTATTAATCAAAACAAAATCACAATACAAAATGGTTGGCCTCTTCGAGGGGAAAACCTCCTTAGAAGTAGATCTTTGATACAATGTGAAAAGACTTGTTATATTACATATATGTCCTTACCTTTACAAAGACTCCTATTAACCCTAACCCTAATGCTCAATGGTCATATTCACATGCAAATGGGGGCTCAAGTTACAAAGTTATTTTAAAGAAAGAGTTACATATTTTGTAATAGTTACATCATATGCACCCATATGTCTAGGTTCCCAAGGTGTAATATACATATTATAGTTTATTACATAACAATATTAAGATGAAGTCCTAACATACCCTTCCCCTTCAAGAAGCTTTATCCTTAAATCTTGAGATGAGGAAACTATTGTTGTAGTTGGTGAAGTAATTTTCATGTAGCATATTTGGGTTGCAATTCTTACCATTGTACCCAAACATTGGTGATGGTATGGTTATAAAAAGTGCAAGCACACTAGCCTAAAATTCTATCAAGATCTAAAATGATAGGTCCTTCTTCATCCAACTCAAGTAGTATTAATTGAACCTATACTTTGATATAAATGATCTTATTCAATTAGGAAATATGAAATAATGGATAGATCTTAGAAGGTTGTGGTAGGATGAGTTTAAAAGCGACTAAACTAATCTACTCGAGTTAAGGACCATTAATTTTTTCTACAAGATTTTTGTGTCCATAAATTTATACTAAGGATTAATTGCATGTTTGCAGATAAAGAAAGACCATATCCCCTACATCAAATTTATGCTTAGAATGGTGTCGATCAAATTATTAACACATGATTTTAGGTTATCTCCAAATTCTTCTTGAGTTTCTTGAGTGTTGCATGTTGATGAAGATTGATATCTATTGCTTGTACCTTGGAGCTTCCTAGGATATAAGAGGAAGGTGTTGTAGGAGGGTGTCCATACATTTCCTCAATTAGTGTAACCTTGGTCATAGTATGATACAAAGTGTTATACTGCCATTCAACTAGGGTTTGCCATTTGACCCACTATGTAGGATGCTTTGATATAAAATAATAGAGGTGTATCTCTAAACATTTATTGACAATCTGTGTTTGGATATTTATTTGAGGATGGCATGCTAAACTCATTTTAAGTTGAGTTCCCTACACTTTAAAATGTTTCTTCTAAAAATGATTAGTAAAAGTAGTGTCCTAATAAAGAATAATGGATTAGGGCATACCGTATAGGTGAAATATGTAATACAAGAATATTTGGAAAACTATAAAGGCCTATAAGAATGGGCTAGGGAACAAAAAGGAGCATACTTTATAAGATGAACCACTACAAAAAATAATCTATTTACCTATGGACTTTAGAACCCCTTCAATAAAATATACAAATATTTTTCCATATTTATGTTGGGGTTGTAAGAGGTTGAAGTGTGCCTGAAGTGCATAAAATTTATCCCTTCATCCACTGGCATGTGTCACACTTAACCATAAAAGTTTGAATATCCTTCTTCATTCCAATTCAAAATAATAAGCACTTGGCCCTTTCATAAGTTTTAATAAACCTTGAATGTCCTATAGTTGGTGATGCATGCATTTCCTATAATATGGATTCATGGGCTAGCATGTGTTTTTTTTACATTAAGCATTATTTTTTCAACATCTTCTCCTTAATGCTTAATTTTCTATTTTTAGATTTCTTGAAATAAAACTCTCTTAATATCCTATTATTGCATACGCATCTTCACACAAATTTTACACACCTTCAAATAATTTGCTTGATTTCTTGTCCAATCATTATAACTACCTTTGTAATTTTTTGAACTATTCATCCAACTAGTGATTCCTTTAATTTTCTTCTTCAACATGGATGTGAACCCATGAATAAATTAGAAGTATCCTTATGGTAACCTTCCATATTACCAGATTGCATAGATAACGAGTCTTTGCAAGTATCAAATATAATAGAATAGATTACTGCTTTTAAGGTTCACTTTATCATTTTTTGTAACATTTTCTTTGTTGCTTCACATTTTCATCTCTTTATAGATACTTGTACTTGTTCATATCTTCATATTTTTTCTCTCATGTGTGGTTTATTGCTTCTAAAAAATATAACATTCATCCAATGACTCTTATCACTTTTTCTTTCTTTTTTTGGTGATACACTTGCAACTACACTTTCTCTTTTGGGTCTTCTTTTGATGTTACAATTTTCTTCAATTTTATTACTTTGTATCTTCTTGTTTCTATCTTCTTCAATTTTATTGCTTTAGCACTCATACCCTATTAAAGGTATGGATCAACTACAACTTAAATTTAAGACCTCCATGTTTTGAGGTTGCTCAACCAATTAACTTATAGCCCCTCCTTGAACTAGCCTATGATTTGTATGTAGGATTATTGCTACTTCTTGCTCCAACATCCCCCCTAATCCACTGTAAGGTTGCTTGGATCTCCTTGCTTCAAAACTTGCTCTAATATGAAATATTAGAATTAAATTAATCTAATACTTAAATAGATATTATTTTAAGCATTGTCAAAGCATACAATTTATATTAGAATTTCATGATTCCATTAATTTAAATCACAACATACAAAGACCATGCATAGTACAAATTTATTTACTCAATTTTTATGCTCAACTATTCCATTGAATTAATAATCACTATAGAAAACTTGTTGACATCCAATTTCTCCATATAATTTTCTTAACTACATAATAGGATCTATCATCTTACTTCACTCCATACAATCTATCCCAAATGTGTATGATGTACATGTTAAATGATCAATGAATGGATGAATGAATCAGTAGGAGATACACCAATATAAATTCTCATTACAATAATCTTCCTTATTTAATTGAATAAACTTGTTTAAATTTAACTTTATATTTCTATTTTTATAATCCCCTTTTATGTTTTCAATTCCTTTTCTATATTTTCATATGACATTCTATTTCTACAATTATTTTTTATTTTCTCTAAATTACTTTTTCTTCTTCCCTAAGCGCATGTATTTTTATTTTTACATTAAATATTATTTTCCCACAAAATAGACATTCATATACTAGTAATTTCATGTTTGCGCCAAGTACATGTAGGTTTATGTTTTAAAAGGAGAAAATAAATGTCAATAGTGTAAAAGTGTTTGCCATTTCTATTGAACACCCTACCCTATGGGGCCTAGCCAAACTTGATAGTTGGTTAAAATAATATAATTTTTAATAATTTAATACTTTTAGATGTTTTTATTTTTTCTTTAAATTAGTTTTTTTTTTAAATATGAACTTTTCAAGTTAAAAGTAAAAAAAAAAAAAAAAGTTTTTTTTAAAACTTATATAAGAAATGATTAGTTTTTTTTTTTTAATAAGTTATGTGTAATTTTTATCGGAGGTCACTTCCATTAAAAAAATGAAATATTACTTTGGTCTCAAAAATAATAAAACATAACATTATTCTTATTAAATTGTTGTCATGTTAATTAAACCATATCCAACTTGCCTTTTTATCAAATATATCCTGCATCTACCTTTCTATCAAATATACTTGTCATATTCCTCAAAATATTACGTTTTCATAATCAACTCCTTGATATCATTTTTATTAAGAGAAAAAACATAACTCATCCAATTTTCTTCTAAAATTTGAATTTTACCAAGATGAAAATCAACTATACAAAGGGCTAAAAATTTTGATACTCAGTTTATATTTCTATAAATATGTTGTCTATATCAACCTATCAATTCTCTAATACCTATTTTTTTAGGGTCTCATTCATTCCCATAACATTCCAAAATATCATTTTTATCATTATTGTTTTTGTGATTTTTCCCACTTCTTGTTAACACTTGTAACATTTGCTTTTGTTTTCCCATATCAATATCCCTTTAAGTTTTTTTCTCTCTTTGTTTTTGCTTCTTGGGTATTCCTCTCTTTTTTCCATTCCCACCAACATTGTTATTTTCATCAATCTCTTTAATTTTTTCACACTATTCATAGTGAAACTTGTCATCTATAGGTGTATCTTACTTGAAAGTATTCAAAATACAAGGAATAACCTCAAAAGAACTTTCTTCTTTATGTTTCCTTAGAAACCCTAATGTGCAAGACATTCCTCCATAGAAATTACCTTCTTATAATACCCTAAAAACCCTAAATTGCTATAGATTTATTTCATTATAATTTCCTTATTATGTTCCTCTTTAAAACCTATAGTACAATGGATAACCTCCACACTACTTTTATTTTTATAAAAATAGAGGATTCTATACTACTGAAAAAAACAAAGACAATTTACTTGGATATAATTACCTCTTAAGTTGTCTTTAAAATTATTCTCTACATCTTCTTTTGCACCTTTAATTTCTCATAGTCATTCTATGATCATGTCTATAATTTGGACTTAGAGTTATGTATCCTTATTATATACAATTGTTCTAATTCTTAGGATTTTATGTAGTAATATTTGTACTATTTAATTTCTAAATTAACACTTGTGATATAAAATATTGAGTTTATAGAGTGCTAGCATTATATTACATGTAAGATAGGATAATTATATCCATTATGAATTAGAACCATAGATAGATAAGGATACAAGTATTTCATTACTTTTACTAAATGATGATATGAAATGATTTATTGGGACTATAAATTATAAAAATAACATTCCATTAGTTGTATTAGGTGGAGGGAAGGGTGTAGGAGCTAGTTATAATGAGCATAAAATAAATAAGTAGAAAATAAAATATGTGCGATGTACATAGATGTAAATGAAATGTAATTTTGTATTGTTTGTTTTATGTCATAAATAATGGCATAAGCATTTTGATAATTCAATGTTTATAATGTGTATGGTATAATTCATTCAATTAAGTATACGTAGGCATAGGGTAGTTATAACCCAGTTAGATATGATGTGTCTTAGGTGATAGTTGTTATTAACTACTAGCTCTCAATAATAAATAGAACCCCCATCCATTTGGGTGGATATCATGTACGGGGTATCATACCATGTAATGTATTGTAAACCATATACACAAATAGAGAGATTAGATACATTTATGAAAATAATATTATAGAAGATATCTACATAGGATCATAGACTAATATGTAATGCAAGTGGTATATATATAGGAGTGAATACAATAAGTACTAATTTCATCCTTCATCTGTTGTGATTGTGTATACATTGTGTGTGATGTCATTGTGAATTATTGTGGTAAAGTAGATCTATAGGTTGTTCTTTCCAATTTGTATGTGCAAGGTTGAATTCATAGTCAAAGAAGTCATAGTCAAAGGAGTGTCATACAAGTAATGTCAATGAGAGTTATCATACAAGTCACTACAATACAAGTGACATGTTATACAAGTGATGTGTTGTACAAGTGAATGGTGTATAAGTTATTATCATACACATAATTATTGTACTAAGTTTCATTAGTTGGAGAGATAAGGTTGCATGCTAAGTAATATAAGTATAGAATAGGATAGGCCTTCCTATTTATAGACTAAAATATTAATATTGACTTGATTGTAGTCATTGTTGATTAATAAATATATCATATCAATTATTCCTCTAGAATTTGGAGTATACACGGATATGCTACATTTGGGGTCATAGTTGTTTTAAATACCAAACCAACATCACATGAGATTTTTAGAGGTGAATGAAAGATAACTTGTTGTGAGGACATGGTAGACGTAGACATGGAAGAATTGATAATCATCCAACAAGACATCAAATAATTACACAACAACATTAGAGTGTTGCATACAACATTATTGATGAAAGACAACAGACAAGATTGGTATACCATGTATAACCAGAAGTAATATATTTTTTGAGTCCTCAAGTAGAGGATAGTTTAGGTAAAGAAAGAAAAAAGTGGAAAATGTTGTTTCTAACAATAGAGGAGGAATTGTAAGCCAAGGCACATTAGGTAAACAAGGAACAAACTAAGAAAAATATGTGTGCAATTAATTAAGAAGGCATAAACATGGAGTGTGCATGAAGAGATAAGGCAAATTGATACAAGAGTAGGGGAGAGTGCCTAGATATGCAAAGAATGAGAGTTAAGCATAAGAAAATCCATGAGAGAGTGTATGGATACCAGAACTGGTTCATGAAGGAGGTTGCAAAGCATAGGTACATAGGGGAGTAATAAAATATTATTTGCTAGTATTAAATCATCAAGTGAAAAAGACTAGACACACTTGTCAACCATTGCTACAACAACACACAAAAAAAAATGTATATAATTTTTAGGTGATGGAAAGAAGGATCCAAAATATGATATTGATATGTGTGAAACAATGTGGTGGGCTAATAGATTAGATGATGAGGGATCATGTTTGAGATTATTTTTAGCTATATTGTAGGGGATCATAATGGATGGGAATTTGAAGAGATAAAATCTCTTAATTATATGGGATAAATTTAGAATACTATATGATAATACTAAGATCATTAGAGAAATAAATTCTATAATATAAAAGAGAAACAAAAATATCAATTCATATAATATACAAATAAAGGAAATCATTGATAATATGTAGTTAAAACCAATAGATGGGTTGCAAAAGAGATGATTCTTAGATGGATTTCTACCAAGATATAAAAAATATGAAGGTAGTACCACCAAATACCTATCAAGAATCCTTTGAAAGAGATCTCAACTTGGAGAGCGAGATGAATCAAACAATAGTAGGAGTAATTCACTATAGAGATGATGATTTAGATAGTAATCGATATGACTTGGTTTTTGTCATCCAATATATGAGGAATGAATTATAAATAATTATCAATGACATGAAAGGAGAACAGGAGAAAGATAAGAAAGGTATTTGGTGTTTTGATTGTAAGTCAAAAGGACATAAAAATATAAACTACCAAAGAATAATTTTTGCAATATTTGTGAAGTTGTAGGACATGCTATTATGGAATTTCCATTTAACCTAAGACACAAAAAATATCAAACTCTAGTACTTATAAATGTAGGTAAGGAGCAACAAGCTACAATTATAGGAACAACCACCAAGGTAGACATCAACTGCAACAAAGAAATTCATCACAAGGTAGAAAAGGTTAATTACAATATTATTTGGATGGTATATTGATAATTTAATGTTTAATATACCAAGAGTAGAGGTACTTCATAAGAAATTATTAGAATGCACCAGTTCAAGCTAATGCTATAAATAATAATGGGTTGATGTCTCAATAGTGTAGATAAAGCAATCATAGGAAGGAAATTTTGTTGAAGAAGGTTAGTTTAGTTTAAATAATGTAATTTTTATTAACATAAAAGAGCCTTTAGAGGATAAACAAAATAAATAAAAATATGTATTAACAATGACATAGCCTCAAGTAAGGAAGGTTGAGCAATATTTGGATCCTACCATAGAAAAAAGATATGGTAGGAAGAAAATGTTCAAGTGGTGGAAGAAATATGAAGGACCAATCAAGAGAATATTCTCAAAAATAAAATTTTAAAAGACCCAACACAAGTGCAGTAGAAGAAAATATGTCAACACGATAGTTGGTGATGCAAGTACTGAATACAAGTGTGGAATCTAATTTACTTTGCATAATACGAGAGATTTACTTGAAAATAGGAGATGGCATAGACAAGGAAAGTGGTAGAGTCATAATTCCAACAAGAATCAAGTAGGATAAGAAAGTATTAGTTCATTGATTCAATTGTGTTGATGATTGATGCTAGAAAGAAGCTAACATTGGTTCATAATGAGTTTTTGAGCCATAAGTTGAAACAAGTCATTATTTATGGAGAATCTAGTGTTAATATGTTTCTCAAGAATATGTGGAGAGATTTAAGGGAACCTTTATTATGGTATTTAAATTTTAGACCATATGGTGCAGATCAATATGACATTGAAATAGAGAGAGTTTTAACTACATAGAAAGTGAATATTTCTAACCAAGAATTCATCATGTATTTTGTGGTTAATTCCATGAAAAAACCTATATATGATGTGTTATTGGGATAAGGATAGATGTGCATGATGAAGTAACCACAACTAGAAGAAGGATTTCCTAATATTTAAGGTCAAATACATGATAAAATTGAATAACCATTCCATTAGCGAATATCTTGTGATATCTGATGAATTGGGAAGCTCATGATCAAAAGATGATAATAGATAAAATTTAAAATAATATGACAATCTAGATCTTAAGGAGTGCATCGAAGATGAGAACTTAAATAGTAGACTTCTCCATTGATATATGGAATATTATGAAGTCCTTCATCCAAATTGCATGGGTATTCATGCAAAAGAAGAAGTCAACCATGATGAATAGATAAGAATTCTATACAAGGTGGCTGAATGTAGTAAACATAAAAATTATTTTCTCAAATAAGATGAGGAAAAGTGGATATTTCCAAATAATTTTATACAATATAGTATCAGTGATGCTATAATAACAAGAAACAAACACACTCATTCGATGTGGCCAAAATGGCTAGAGAAGTTGATACCATACAATATGAAGAAGGTTAAAAGATGGTATAGATTAATATGAGAATATGTGATGAGGAGAAAATAATTTATTAAGAAGATGATTGGAATCCAGTACTAAAAACAATAATTTTCAATATTTTTTATGTAGTACAAAGTGGTCTTCACTTGGACATACAAAGACTTGAAGGTGATTTTCATAAACTATGTGTGCATTAGATTTCATTGGTTTTTAGTTTATATCTAGTAAAAATAATATTATATAGAATGCATCCAAATTACATGGCCTTGGTCAACCTAAAGATACAAAAATGTTGGACATAATAATGATCTTCAAGGTGACGATGAGAAAATGGGTGTTATCAATCATCATAAGCTTGAAGGAGAGTAACCAAAATTACCTCTATGTTGATTTTAGAAGTTTGAATGTAGTGACCATAAAATATCCCTTTCCAATTCCCTTTACTAGTTTGATTCTAGAGGAAGTAGACAAACATGAGATATATTCATTTTTTGATAGATTCTATGGCTATAATAAAATTAGTATATCTGAGGATGATAAGTTAAAATTCATTTTGTAGTGGAGAACAACATCTATGCATATAGTAAAATGCCAATTATTTATGTAATTCATTAGCCACATTTTAGTGAATCATTATGTATATTCTTGAACAAATATCCAATCCTGGATGATTGGTCTTTGTATAGGAAAAATGATGAGAATTTGAAGTCATTAAAAGAATGCATGAGATTGTATGTGAATCCTTATTTGTCCTTAAACCCAAATAAATGTAAATTTTTGGTACCGTATGGGAAGTTTTTAGGGAATATTATATGCAAAGAGGGGTTGAATACAGATACCAACAATATTAGAGCCACCATGAGCATGGAAGAGTTGTATGATGCTAGTTCATTGAAGTTATTTTTATGACATATCTGGTACTATCGATGGTTCATCAAGAATTTTACATAAGTATGCCACCCATTAGATATTTTTATGAACAAAAATATTCATTTTTTATGTACAAAGCAACATCAAATGGCCTTTAAGGAGATGAAGGTAAAGTTGTTTTTCACACCTATTAGCTTTTGGAGCCTTAAACTTAAAGGAAATGCATTCACAAGTATTGAAATAAGCATGCAATATTATAACTATGATAAAGGAAACTTAACATGCATGAAAATATGATAGAAAAATTCATACAATGCTCTAGAAATACTCATATAAGAAAGCTCACAAAAATTACAATGCTCCTCTCATGGATTTTACATCTACTCCATGATAACAAAATGGAGCTACTACTCTAACCTATGCACTCCAAAATTCCTCTCACACAAACACTCATAAGAATGCCTTAATATAGAAATATAGATTCCTTGCATCTCACTCAACCTTAAGACTCATGTACATGGACTACATGCACATTCTAACACTTGTGCATTTATTAAATTACTCTAATAAACTATTTATCTCCTAGTATAATCATAAGCTAAATATATACCCATGAAGGTATATTAGTAAAGAACCAAATGATGTAATATATTCCAACACCCCCTTGTATTACATTATTTGGTTTTTGAAGACTTTATTATTTAATGAAGAACTTTTTATTATTCTACATTGATATAGTTTTGTGGTTTGAGTTTTTATTTCTTTCTTTATAATTTTAACTAGATGACTGTATCAGGATGTGTTTCTTCTTCTTCTATCTTTGATTCATGTTGTTAGTTTGATAGTGCTCTCTCTCAACTTTATTTCTTTGTTATGCTTCTTCTTCCTTCTTTGTATTATTTTCTATTTATGTAAACTTTCCTGTGATACATCTTTTTCATGATGGATTAGTATATCATCACTATTGTAGTGATTGGTATTGTTCATTGGTTGCTTGTTTTGAAAAAAATAAAAAATTATCAATGATAGATATATCATCAAACATTCTTCTAAAGTAAGTATAACTATATTCTGAGTATTCCACCATGCTCTAAAGAGTACTTCATGTAGATAACCTATCAAAGTTAAGAAATTTTCTTCTTTTGCTTCCTTGAAGAACATTGAGAATCTATCCTTTTTACTAGTGGATAGGGATTTGTATCCTTCAAATGTATCTATTAGATTTTGAGAATAGAACTCCAACTCATGTAATAGTTCCTCACTATTGAATGCATTCTTCACAATTTCATCCATATTTCTTTTAAATAATCCTTATAGCTTACTTGTGTTTGGAGTTATATGAGCAAATTCTAGTTGATGATTCTTTAGTTCTTTTGAGAATCTTGGAGTTGTTGGCCTTGTATCTCCTTAGTAATGCTCTTCTTTAATTTATTGAATCAATATTGGAGATAATTCTCAAGATTTTCAAGCTATGAACTTGAAGCTTATGCTAGTATTTCTAATATTGAATTTTGTTGAATTCCTTTTGACTCCCTAGAGACTGCAATATGCTATGATATTAATGAGATAAAATATTTTAGATTGAAATTCAACTCTAACACTTTTCTAACTTTTATCTCTTCTTGTAGCAAGATTTTATAAATGCAATTTTAAATATTGGAGTTCAATATATTTAGTTGAATTATCTATGTTCTTTAAATCAATATTCCAACTATAAGTTTTGATGCAAGCAATATATTCAACTAAGAATCAATGCAATGATAGATTTATAAACTTCTAGAAATTAAATTGAAGTAGAATTCCTTATATCTCCCTAATTAGAAGTTTAAAAAATATTAAGTATTTGCAAATTAAGTTTTTACTAATCCTTTTATCTCCTTGACTTTAATATTTGCAAATATTTTGAAGCAATAGAAATAATTTAGATGCTTCAAATTTTAACTTCTTTCTTCATGTAATCAATAAGAATTCTAGATATTCTTTCAACCCCTTATTACTCTTAAAAATTATATCTCTATAATATAGAGTGTAGTTGATATCAACCTGAATAAACTTGTAGTATAATTATGGATAATTCTCACTTTTCAACTACTTGATTTTAGTTTGCAAGTTGATTGAAATGAATGTTGCTTGCTTCATATTGATAAAAATTGATTTCTCATCTAAATTCTCTTGTTACTCTTTACTTTCTTGTGCACTTTGTCCTTGACGTAGATACACTGGTTTGCTTTCCTTTCTCCAACCACGAGATTGTTGAATATGTGCCTTGAACTCACTCTATATCTTCGACTATTATATGCACTATTCTCCTCTTCAATTTTAGTCTTATTTTAGTGACTGGTCATGCCTTTCCTCCTTGTTAATTGTGGTGCCATTTTTTTGGTTTCTCTGTCACTTTACATGCTTTCTAAAACAACGATTCTCTCATTACTTTCAATACTATCTTAGATCATTTTTTTAATAGCTACGTACTTGGGTACTATTTTTAAGCTTAATCCTATGTAGAATGGGAAGTGCCAAGTGGCACTTACTTTATCTAATGATTCTTGTTGCACCTTCTCCCAATGCCTATGACAAGTGGTGCTAAGTGTCTTACTCTTGCTTCCTCAATGTCTTGATAATTGGTGTTGTTAGCAATGCTTCAAAGAGAGGGTTATCAAATGATATGCTTTAAATATTACTTTTTCTTGGGTGCTAAAATTACTTTTAACAACATGATAAGATTCTTCTTATTTACATGTGATGGCTCCTTACGAGTGGCATAATATTCCTACCTCTTTTCCCTATCTTCCTTAGGCTTGTTTAATGTCTTTTCTAGTGCTCTTCAATGCTCACTTCTTGGTGATATTCCTTGCTATTTTAGAAGTTATTTTCATCTTCTTATTGGGTAGAGAACTTAGTTTGTTGGTGTCTTTCTTTGAATGACATTGTAGATTATTTTACATATGCCTTTTGATGTCTAACGTCTTCTCCAACATGCTTTCAATCTTGGGTGCCACTTTCTCTACAATGGTGGATCGTCTTTGGTGGTGGTGGTACTTGTGATAATAGATAATTCAATCAGAATATTAATTGCACTTAGAATTTGGTTGTAAACCTTGTCTTATTTTCTTCCTTACTTGCACTCCTTGCACTACTACTTTGCTAAGTATTACAAGTTTGATTCTTGTGCTCTGTGTAGATGGTAAATATGGTGGCTCTTGCATTGTGTTGTATGTATTTATACACATAAATGACTAGATTTTGGATCCTTTGAATGACTATTTATCTTGAGTTCCAAGGGTCTCTCTTAGGGCTTTGTAGAATGCCCACTTGAAGGCTTTTATTTGAACTATATTTTATTTTCTTGCTACTATGTAATCTGCATCTTGACCTTGAGTATACCTCATTTGTAGAGCTCTCTTGGATGGATCTAATGTGTAGACTATGATGAGATAGATGATTTTCCCCTTGTTATTGTAAACCAAACCTCTTTCTTACTCAAAATGTAGGATTCAATTGGATGATATTGCTATTCTATTTCTTTGTTTGAGATTGCTTTCACAAAATTGTCTGAGCTCCTTTTCAAATATGTCCAAAAATGCTTTGGAAATATAGCCTTTAGTTGCACCGTAGACTTAAAATTTTTGTCTTCCTTTCAAGCTCATTTCATTTTTAATATGGTGACTTTCTTATCCAACCTTTGAAGGTGATATTAAAATTTTTGGTTGCTACTCCTTGCCACAAAGTACTACAAATAAACTGCCTTTTCTCTTATCAAATATTACCTTTAAATTTATTGTTTTGGCTAAGATAAAACTGATATTATTATTGCCTTTAATCCTTGGAAATACATTCCTTTATTGGCTATTCTTTCACTTACCAATCCAATATTTCAATGAAATATTTTGCACTCTAGACTATGCAAAAACTATAGAGTCTTATTTTATTAGAATAAGCAATAGAATTTTGATACGTTACTTTCTCTCGAAATATACTTTAATTTCTATTTTCTTCTATGTGTAGGTTTGAACTTGGTAGACTATAACTTATGCACTACTTTTGAAAACTTGAAATGAAACTTTTTATGCAACATTTAAACTTTTGTAACTAGTGCTTTATAACTTTAATAGAAATCCAAATATAAAAAGTTCAACTAATGAAATTTTGCACTATTTTGTTGCATACCTTTTTCCTTGTAGATGATGATGATGATAGTGACTTTGGTCACTTAAATTTACTACCTTTTTTAGATGTTATTTGCATCTCTTATAGGCTATCCAAAATAGCTCACTTGCTCATATTTTTGCAGCTCCAATACTTGAATAATATGCTACCCAATACTATAACTTGGTGGCTTAAATATTCCTTCAGAATGTACCTCTGAAATATGATATTTAGCAATCACTAACGCTGCACAAGTTGTTGCAATTTTATATCCTCAAATATAAAAAATTTAATCTTGTAAAGCAGTAAATACCTTCACTGAAAAGTTGTCCTTGAATCCCAAAAATTTGGTAGGATCCTCCTCCAAATCCCAGCTACTATGTTCACTCAAGAACCCTTCAATGAAGGCACCCAAATATATTAGATTTGATATTTTTTCTATCTCATTTCTCTTTCCATATTATGACTTCAAACTAGATATCCTCCTCAAATAATCTATAAATCTTGAGATCTATTCCAAACTACCTTGAGATTTGATAATCTTATTGCCAAACCTTCTCCTTTGGGCTTGTTATATGGCTATAATGTTCCCAATTCCTTAGCTATCATGAGCATATCTCTTGGTAGTAATTTCTTCAATAAGTTCTTCTAGGAACTCCTTCAATGAGGCTCACCAAGACTTCTTTTTTCTCATTGAGACCTCTCCAAGGTTATCCATATTGTAGCTTCAAAAACCTTCAATGAGATCTTCCTTGGTATTTTCAATATTCAACTATGGAAGTTTCGTAGTGAGATATTCTCCTTGGATATCCTAAATTCATTGCTATTGAAATCTGTAGTAGAAATTTTGTTAGAAATTCTCAATGCTCAATTTTCCACTATGGAAGTTCTTCAATAGGGCCTTCAATGGACCTCTTCTTCAATGTGAAGTTTTTAGTCTTCAATGGAGATCATCAATCTCCAATATTTTCTAGGACTCTTCTCCTTGAGTCTCTTCAATCTTCAATGGGATCTTCTTTCTAGGACCTCCTTCCTATATTTACAATATTCAATGTGGTTTCCTTGGCCACTAGATCTCTCCTTAATATTTCAACTAGGAGTCTTAAATCTACAAATCTCTCAATGGGACCTTTCTACTTAGGCATCCAAATCTTCACTCTTTATTTTTCTACAAGAAATAATTAATCCCTGCATGAGGAAAGTACATCAAATTTTAGGTAACGAAGATGAAGTTCTTATCTATATATTGTAGGAAGCTTCTCAACTTCTGAGAGTTAATTTTTTGCAACAAGAAAAACTTAGATGATAGTAACCCAATGGTTTTCCTGAAAACTTATTTTCTCTCTTGCAATGAAATATTAGATATAATTAAAATTTCTATGACTCTATAGACAATAATATTCAGTAGTTGTATTACCAATCTAGTGGATGCAATGTTGAGTTATAATATTCACAAGTTTTTGCAACTCTATTGAAAAACTATAGCCAAATAAATAATGTGGTTTTTTCTATTTTCTATTATTCTACCAAGGGCTACTTCTATCAAAAATCTTAAAGCAACATCATTTGCAAGTGGCAGTGCACAATGATGATTCTAGTTTACAAATACGAAGCAATATCTATTGTTATGGTATTTTCATGCAGTGGCACATAATGGTTGGCTTAAAAATACTCAACAATAGCAATTATGATCACTTGTGGCTTTCCTTTGATCCACAATAGCTTTGATACCACTATTAACTTTTAGAACCTTAAACTTAAATAAAATGCATTCACAAGTAATAAAATATGCATGTGATATTATAACTATGATAAAAGAAACTTAACATGCAAGAAATATAATAGAAAACTTCATACAATGCTCTAGATATACTCATATAAGAAAACTCACAAAAATTACAATGCTCCTCTCATGGAGTTTACATCTACTCCATGATAACAAAATGGATCTACATTGTGACTACTACTACTCTAACCTATGCACTCCAAAAATCCTCACACAAACACTCAAAATGAGGTCTTTATATAGAAAGGTATATTCCTTGCCTCTTACTCAACCCTACATGTACATGTGGACTACATGCACATATACATCATTGCACATTCTAACAGTTGTGCATTTATTAAATTACTCTAATAAACTATTTATCTCCTAATATAATCCTAATCTAAATATGTACCCATGAAGGTACATTAGTAAATAAATAAATGATGTAATATATTCCAACAACACCCAATCTAGTATTCCTAGATCAAGAGAAGAAATTCCATATCCATGTGGATGTGTCCAATTTTATAATTAGATGTAGGTTAGCCTAGAATGGACAGTTTAGGTTAGATCAACCTATTTAATTTTTAAGTTTATTATTGTTATGAGTGGAGAATAACTACAACACAATAGAATGAGAGGATTTGGTACGGTATATGGAGTACAAAAATTTAGACTGTACCTACTTGCCAATCCATTTGCCTTTTACATAGATCATCAAGCACTATTGTACATGATCAACAAGATGACTATCCATGGGCTAGTTATCAGGTGGATTATCACTTTATAAAAGTTTATTTTTGTGTTGTAGTGAGACTAGAAATGAAACACATAATAGTAGATTATCTATAATTGATTCACTCAAGAGAATTTATGAAAGGAGTATTGGATGAATTTTTATATGTTCATTTATTTTCAATAATTGTGTTACCATAATGGAACAAATATGTTGGAGAATACTTGTTTATGGGAGAGCTTCCATAGGAGTTTATGTCAATAGAGAAGAATAAAATCATCATCAATTCAACATTATTCTAGTTGATAATTGATTTGTTGTATACAAATAAACCTAATGGAGTTATGAGGAGATGTGTAATAGAAAAATAAGATAATGTAGTGCTAAGATAAGATCATGAGGGATTGGTAGGAGGGTAGATGGATCTATATGCAATAGCAAGTAAAGTTCTTTTGGTAGGTCTATGGTGGCCTACCCTCTATCATGATGCAAAGGAGTTTTTAATGCTATATGATGTATGCTAGTGATCTAGGAGACAATTGAGGAGGGATTTTATACCATTATGCCCCTCACAATTGTAGGAGTTGTTTGAAATGTGGGTTTTAAATTTTCTTGGGTTATTAAAAACCAACAAAAGGAATTTTAGGTACATCATGGTGGCAATAGAGTATTTGATAAAGTGGATAAAGGTAGGTACATTGCCTGATAATTCTATAAGGATCATTATGTGTTTCTTGTATGAGCAAGTGATCCTAAGATTTGATGTACCTCGATAGTGTATGAGTGATAATGGGGATCACTTTATCAATGAGATAATTCAAAAAATCACCATGAAATTCATTATCAAATCTATATTACCCTAGGATAAATAGGCAAGCAAAAATAACAAACAAGGTCATAGTTTTGATAATGTATAATACATGTGGAATTGAGGATGTTGACTAGGAGGAGAGATTGCCAATAGTTCTATGGGCATACATAAATGCATAAAATACAATGAAAACCCTACATAATTCCAAGTAAAGTACTGGAAAGAGGTAATTGTGCTAGTTAAATTCCTAATACCAAGTTTGAGAGTGATAGTGTAAATATGTTTAGGTGATCAAGAGATATTATAGGAGAGGCTAGTGACACTAATCAAATTGAATGAGAAGAGGGTGATGGAATATTAGGCAATAAATGTTGGCCAATATCGAAGGAAATTTTGGCATAACAAGCACCCAATAAATATGAAGTTAAAGTCAGGTGACTTAGTATTAAAGTTTATTGACAAGAGAGAGATCAAGCAAAGTAAATTAAATTCCTTGTGGCTTGGACCCTTCTAGGTAGAGGAGGTAATGAAAAATGGTATATTAAAATTTAATAAAATGGATAGGGCTAATGGTTCAATATTATAGTCATATAAGATAAAAGTTCAAGTAAATATGGTTAATCTTGAACTAGTTGAAGAGAAAGCAAGTATTGAAAGGTTGAATATAAAACCAAAACATCCTTTAGAACCTTTTGAGGGTATATTAGTCCAATAATATGGGGAGCCAAAATGGACCAATAAAGAATATTGTGTAGAATAAAACAATGACTCACAATTGATATGGTTGTTTGGAGGAGAAAATAGCACACAACCTATAATTGAATAGGAGGAATTGGAACCCCTTCCTGTAGAATAAAGAAGAATATAGGTACATATGAGATTCATAAATATGGAATAATAAGAAATACTAATATTATTGAATGAAGAGGTTACATAGAGAATAATGATAATGTATGATAAATAAGAAACACTAGGACATGACCCTCATAGTGAAGGAAGTGAGTAAGATGGAATGAATTTGTTGATAGATATTGGATATGCACATCTAAGAATGCACTAGGAAATATAATAGCTATAGAAGAAAAGTGAACAATTGTAAAGATAAAATAAATAGATAATAAGACACCATAAAAGGATACCTATAGCAAATAAAATACTATGGATAGACATATATGGCATGCCATCATCAATAGAAGGAGAAGTTAGGAACTTAAGAGAAGAATCTAATAGTACATCCTTGAAAATTGCAAACAATAGAGAAGAAGACTAGAGTAGTGATAACTCAGGATTGGGGCTTGGAATAAGATATAGGATTGTAAATACCAAGGATTATACAAGTTCTCTAACCAATGGATGAATGTTAGTAAGTAATTTAGAACCAAAATACCTCCAATGAAGTAAGGTGGATGACTAGGCAAATATTATTCCTAAGGACATAGGTGATGGATAGAGGAGAAATGATCATATTTATGGAAGTTAATATGATTGATCTAATCCATATCTTTATATCCTTCTCTTATTAAGTGTCTAGTTTATCAAGCCTAAAATTGCAAAAACTAGGCCATGTTGGTCTAGTCCATTTTTCTAAATAGGTAAACCTGACAAGGTCATACAACTACTTAAGGCTAATTGATGAGAATAAAACATATGCCAAGAAAAATAAGGAACTAGCCATAGTACTTAAGTAGAAAAATTCCAAGACAGATCAAGGAAAATGAATTTGATGGCTTAGTTGGAAGATTCCATATCAGAGAAGGATGAACAAAAGCTACTAGTTGAATAGCTAAAATATGAGTAGTTGAAGTCGTAAAAGGATAAGGAAAAAGTGATCAAATAGAAATATTATGAGATATTATGACTCAAATATATAGAAAGAAATCTTAAAGAGGATATTGAGTCTGTCAAATATGATGTCTCAATCATAAATATCATTAATAGTATCTAGAACCAGATCTTGGATAAATTAAAACATGTAAGGACATACCTATAAAAAATATAGGTATGTGGCTCTCTCCTTGCTAAGACCAAATTATACATGGGCAATGTAGAGTCTGAATTTTGACTAAGAACCAACTATATTCTAATCTTGAATCAAAACTACAAGGTTAACTTAGATAAAATACAACAATTAGGATTCCTAGCTAAGTAGGTATTACAAGTAGAATTTATAAGCATCCCATTCAAACAATAACTTATTATTGCATTCTAATCCTCCTATAATGGGCTAAAGAATGTTAGAAATATTCTAAAATGTTACATCATTTAGCTAATTCTGGGAGGACTCCCTAGGCCTCTCTTGTACCAAGATACCATTTTGTTAGAGGATAAATATGCTAGGCTAGTTGAAGAGAAAAATAAAGTGAGGTCCCAAGAAACTAAAGCTTCACAAATAGATGTTGTAGCTAATACCCCCAATATTATAGCTCAACTAGAAACTATTTTGGAAGGGATGAAGACAATCACAAAATACTAGGAGAAATTTTCATAGGAAGAATATAATAGTTTGGTAGTAGCACTATCTTAGATAGAGAACATAAAAATTCCTTTATACATAGAATGGGTTGGTGGGACAATAGGGTACTCAACAAGATTATATCGATCAAAATTGTATATGTATACATAAAGGTGTAGATGGTTGGTTTCAATAATGAACTATAAACCACCTATTCATGTACAACTCCCAAATACCTAAATCTAACTATATTATGTGATGTAATAATTTCTATCATTCCCCCATTATTACATCATATGTCAAACAAGGGCTAAGAATAAATAACTTATATAGTTTAATAAGTTAATGGACTAGTACACTCAAATTAGTCCATGATTTACATCATTATCAACAGGGAAAAACTTAAGCACTCACCTTAGTTTGACTAACCACACTAGACTCAATCAAATATAGGAAGAAACATAAATATCCAAGATTTTACATCATAAGTGGATAAGGACACACACATGATATCCATATATGCAATTATAAATAGGGACATATTGATTTATCTATAAACCTATATGACTAGGGACACACTCAACCAATCACAAGTACAATATTTCACTTGTGAACAAATACACACACAACCATTCACAAAAGCATAGTATTATTAAGAATGCACTCTACTATCCATAAAATATAGGATCCCCAATTCTCTTTAATGAAGCATTATCTTTAGTAGACAATGTAGTCTAATTTGATCTTCAAAATGGATCATAGTTGGGTCAACCATATGACCCCCCTCAAGTTGAATAAAATTTTTGAACATGTGGTATTTAAAAGTCCTTAGCATCTATATTCAATAGGATGGTTATATTGGGCTAAAAAAAATTCTTTTAAATGAGTATAAATATACCTATATTCTACAACAAGATAGTAGGTAAAAATAATTAATTTTTATATCTTTGAGACAATCATGTCAGACCTTGGTATTTTCACCCATCAAGACATTCAAGATCCTCTACTTAAAATTTTTGTACATGCATAGTAGGTCATAGAATATATCTTCATCATCAAAATGATAGATCAAATAGCTTTGGTTTTTAACTATTAGTTGCTCTTGTTGGAAATATTGAGCATGTTGAGTTGTCATTGATGTCAAAGGAGCATGGAAGTCAAGGCAGAAATATTCTCCATGGGTTTGATGAATAACAAGGCAAGGTTTATTGAAAGGTAAAGCAAAAGGAATATAATGTTATTTTAAATATTAGAGGTTTAAAGAGGATCCCAACATGTTATGTGGGGTGGGCCAAGGTTTAAAAACAAAAAAGGAGCCCCAATGGTTTACAAATAAAATATTATAATATATGGACACCAAAGTTATATAACCCTATGCATGCAATGATGTGTGAGTGAAAGCTTAGGAGAAGGGCATTTAAAATTTTGTTAGTGCTATTTTTTTTAAGAGCAATATTATTAACTCTGCATCGACGTCATTGACTTTGAAAGCAAACTATATATAAATCGGAGGAAAAAATATTAAATGTGAATATTTTCTTAAGTGTGCTATTTAATATATTGTATGAGAAAAATTCATAGAGATTTTGTAGGGCGGAAGCAGGCGACTATATGAGCACCATTTGACGAATAATAAATGAGAGGAGCTAATGTTTCAAGTTGAAGTGTATGTTTCGATGTATGATTGTGAGAAATCCTATTTATGAACAAAAATATAACAGAGTTGGTGTGATTTGATTGGCGGCACCTAGTGCAGTGCAATGTCTTCGTATATGCATCAAATAAGAGAGTGAGAGATGTGTTATCTGATAATTTTTTAAAGTAGACTTTAATTTGTTATGTGATACTTCTATTTGTTGATCGAGAAACCATCCTCTACAGCCATTCGAAGAGCTATTATTTGCTATGTTTGTAAGCTATGTTTGTTGCCTAATGTGAGCACCATCTATTGATGGTGAAAGCTACTATGTTGCTATTTTAAATTTATCAAATTTCATTGGTGTGAAGCTTTCTGGTTCACTGATTGTTGCAGTTATTATGAGTGTTGTCTGTTATTATGTGTAAGTCTCTGATTTCACTATTGTGAAATGTTGCATTGTTGTTCAAGGAGAAAAATTTCATTGTTATTTCTATTGTTAGCCATCTGAAGAAATTTTTCATTTGCAATAGCATTGAGGAAGTTTTCCATTCATTTGAGCATTGAGAAGATTGACGAGACATAAAACTTGTGAGTGAAATTTGATTAGCAATTGTGAGCCTGCAAAACATAGCTATCGTGGGACTCATAAGGACATCATTGTCATTTAGTATTGTTGAACATGGGATGTAGCTTGAAATGGTGGATGATAGCAGCAGATAGTGGAGAAATTGGATTAAAAATATCATTGCCATGTGTCTTGCGTACAGTAGATTTTGAATTGAAGAAATCACTACCATAAGGTTGAGAATATCGTCACTGTAAATTTTGAGTGAAATCAAATGTCATGGATTTGAAACAAAGAATAAAGACATCAATGCATTAAGGCTTGCAAATGAGAATACAACTAGATATTTTTTGCCTCTACAATTCCATTTGGTAAGATAGCCGAGTTGGTTGCTTGTTTGTGTCAAGGTTCTATGAAAATGAGGTTTTTGTTATTTGATTAAAAATCTTTATTTTGGGAAATTAAAAGGAGTTGTAAACCATTATCTCTATGCACATATTTTGTAGAAAAATTTAATGTGGAAGATTTGAAAGAGAGAACTACTAACTAGGTTTTAAAGTGGCACTTTGAAAAGGAAATTCTTTTGAGATAGGTTTTTGAGGGTACATATTCATCAAAGCAAGTTAAGGGGTATGGTTATATTATTCCTTATTTAAGGTTTTTGGTTGAGAAAATATCTCTAAATCATAAGGTGGAGAAATAAATATTATATATGTGCATTATTGGAAATATAAGCGCTAGAGTTTGAGAACAAATTGTGCAGCATTGTTGAATGAATTTGTGAAGTATTTGGGCATTGATTTGAGTGACATTGAATGTGAATGGGCAAGTGTTAGAGACCAATTTTGTGAAGAAAAATTATGCATTATTGTGTTTGATATTTGAGAGAAAATTTGCAAGGAACATAACCAATTTTGTGAAGCAAAGTTATACAATAACATGATTTGATTTGAAAGGAATTTCTAAGAAGTAGAGATCTAATTTGATGAATGTGTGACCATGTGAAAGTGATAAACTTAATGAATGTGAAGAGTACATATTGATAATTGCATTGCATATTATTATTTATATGTTTTTGAAAGAATTCTGGGAAGAATATGTCTAAATTTCCTAGTTGAAGAAAGTATTTTTGAAAGAGATATGAGCATTATTTTGAACATCATTTGTGTGCAATATTTGGGATTGGTTGAGCATGTGTTATGTGCAGATTTCAGTATGTATTATGAATATATTTGAGTAAGTGTTATGATCATATTTTAGTATGTATTTTGAGCATATTTGAGTATGTGTTATGAGCAATTTTGAGCATGTGTTAGAGCAGATTGAGCAAAGATAGTGAGAAGATTTGAGCAAGTCTTGTGAGAAGACTTGAAGCAGGTTTAAGGCAGATTTGAGAAAGTCTTGTGAGAAGACTTGAAGTAGATTTTGGCAAGATTTTAGAGTAAATTTGACCAAGCCTTTTGAGTAGGCTAGGTGCAGATTTGTGAGCAGGTTTCGTTGTTGATTTGAGCAAGTCTTGTAAGTAGGCTTGGTGTAGATTTGGGAATATTTGTGAGCAGGTTTCATTGTTGATTTGAGCAAGCCTTGTGAGTAGTATTGGTGTAGATTTGGGTATATTTATGAGTAGGTTTTTTTCTAATTTGAGTAAGCCTTGTGAGTAGGCTTGGTGTAGATTGGAGTAGTGATTTGAGCAGATTTTGCTACAGGTTTGAGCAAGGCTTATGTTAATGATTGGAGCAATTTTTGAGTAGAATATTGAGTTGGATTTGGAGTAGATAAAATCTGAGAGGACAGAGGTCTCCTATGGATAGAGGTCCATAAATCAGAGTAGTTGGGATAGAGATCTCCTATGGATAGAGGTCTACAAGCCATAGTAGTGGGAAAAAATGTCTCTTATGGATAGATATCCACAAACCAGAGTAGTGGGGATAGAGGTCTCATATGGAAAAAGGTCCACAAACCAGATAAATGGGGATAGAGGTCTCCTATGGATAGAGGTCTACAAACCAAAATAGTGGGGATAAATGTCTCCCATGGATAGAGGTCCATAAACTAGAGCATTGGAGACAGAAGTCTCCTATGGATATAGGTACATGAACTTGAGCATAGGGGATGGGTGTCTCCTTTGGACAAAGGTCCATAAACACTATAATAGGGATTTGGTTCCCAAGATATTTTTTGCAAAAATTTAGAAGAAATATTTTCTTCGTGGATGTAACCCACATTGGGTGAACCACGTTAAATTTGTATCTCTTGTGTGTGATAATATGTGCATTGCTTTGTTATTGCTATTGATGATATTAGTTAACATTGCTTTTTAAAGATATTGCAATCGATAAAATTGGATAATATTATTTTAGAAATAAAATCAAAAGTTTATCTTATATTATTCACCCCTCCGTCTCAATATAAGCTTGTTTTCTTCAATTGGTATCAGAGTGATTTCCTTCAGGGAAGCCTAATAGCTTGAAGGAATATCTTACAAGAACACACATGGCAAGGAAAGGTAAAATAAGAACCATGAGATCTAAGAAGGAAGGAACACACATAGCTATGAAAGAAAAGGAAGATGCTCCAGTAATTGAAATCCAAGAAAGTGGAAAAGAAGCTAACTTTGTAAAAAGGAATAAGAAGGAACTAAGAATACTCAAATGTTTTATTTGTGGTAACTTTGGTCACCTTGCAAATCATTGTTCAAAAACTAGGTTTAGTAGTAGTGAAGATGAAAAGGAAAACAGACACAATCAAGACAAGTATGAGAGGAAGATCTTTTTTGGAAATAACAGTGATGAAAGTCTCTCCGATAGTGAAAAGGAAGATGCTCCTATTGAAGATCAAGGAGAAGAGAAAAATTTAGAAAATGAAGAGAAATTCATAGTTGAGTTTGCTCGTAAAACATTGGAAAGGATTAGAAAGAATATCTCAAGATTGAAGGCTCAAGCACAAGAGAATGAAGATGATCCTGTAGTTGAAGACCAAGAAGAAGAGGAAATCATAGTTGAGTTTGCTTGTAAAGCATTGGAAAGGGTTAGAAAGGAGATCTCAAGATTGAAGGCTCAAGAAAAAGAGAAAGTAGATGCTCCTATTATTGAAGATCAAGAAAAGGAGAAAGATGAAATTGAAGACCTAGAAAATGAAAAAGATCCAGAAAAAGAAGAGGAAGTCATAGTTGATATGGAAAAGGAACTTGTTGTTGATCCTAAAAAACTAAAAAATGAGAACTTAGAATTGAAAGCTCAAGTACAAGAGGATGAGAAAACAAAGGCAAAGCTTCTACAAGATCTCATGGACCTAAAAGTTAAGGTTGAAGAGGCAAGGAAAATTGAAGAAGGTATGGCTGAACAATAAAGATAAAAGAATTAGAATGTGAGATATTAGAACATGAAGTGGTTTTTC
The DNA here is from genome assembly GCA_028583015.1 of Wollemia nobilis. NCBI lineage: Eukaryota > Viridiplantae > Streptophyta > Pinopsida > Araucariales > Araucariaceae > Wollemia > Wollemia nobilis. Next base: position 904,735 of record JAQPPZ010000188.1, read on the forward strand.
TAATTTTGGAAGTGAAATATTCTAATGATAAGATACATAGGTTTACGAAAAGCTCAAAATATTTGAATGATATTTTCAAGGCACAAATATCTTCATTTATCAAGACTATACGTGGTTTTGAAGAAGGACAAGGGAAACAAGAAGAAGGGTCAAGCTCAAGTTCAAAAGAAGAACCATAAGTGATTGAAGAAGAACCTAAGACTTACGCTAATATGTTGAGAGGTGATAGTATCAAAGAGGAAGCAAACAATGCACCATCAAGAGATAGATATCATCACAGGAAAATAAAATAAAGAATAATGATATCAAGGTAAGATGAATATTTCTTCTAGGGTTATTGTCACTCATGTAATCAGTTTGGTCATAAAGCTATGCATTGTAGGATTCATGGAAAGAATAATTATGGCTTCACTAAGAGGAACTTCAATTCATTTGAAGGTGGATATTTATTTCAAGGTCATTGCTACTCATGTAATTGTTTTGGTCACAAAGCTATACATTGCAAGGTTCATGATAGAAAAGGTTATGGCTTCACCAAGAGAAATTTTAGATCATTTGCACCTTCCAAGGACTACAACATCATGTGTTACAATTGCAATAATTTTGGGCACAAAGCAAAGTGGTGTAGAATAGTGTTTCAGGAACTACCAAGAATAAGCAAGAAGCAGGACAACCAAAAGGTTCAAAGAGGTATGACTACAAAGGTGTGGAGGAAGGTTGAGAAAGGAGAAGAGCATTGTAAGTTGGGAGTAGATTTACTCCCACCCCAAAATTGATCACCTCAAGGAAATGAGATGGTGAGGGGGCTGAGCCAAGAGTCTTATTTTTAGCCCCAAAGGAGCCCTTTGCCATTGATGTCAAAGGGAGAGAAATTTCAGTAAGGGGAAGATAACTCAGTAAGGGGGAGCAGCTTATTAGGGGGAGCAGATTTGGAATCTAGTAGTAGTAAAAGAAAATATTCTAGAAGGGTTTCCATCAATGACAAAGGGGGATATTGTTAAAAATACTGAGCATGTTGAGTTTTCATTGATGTCAAATAAGCAAGGAAGTCAATGCATAAATATTCTCCATGGGTTTTATGAATAACAAGGTAAGTTTTATTGAAAGGCAAAGCAAAAGGAATATAATGTTATTTTAAATATTAGAGGTTTAAAGAGGAGCCCAACATGTTACGTGGGTTGGGCCAAGGTTTAAAAACAAAAAGGGAGCCCCAATGGTTTAAAAAATTAAATATTATAATATATGGATATCAATTTTCTATAACCTTGTGCATGCGTCGACGTGTGAGCAAAAGCTTAGGAGAAGGGCATTTGAAATTTTGTTAGCACCAATTTTTTTAAGAGCAAGATTACTAACTTTGCACCGATGTCATTGACTTTGAAAGTAAACTATATATAAATGGGAGTCTAAAATATTAAATGTGAATTTTTTTTAAGTGTGCTATCTAATGACTATTGTATGAGAAAATTTTGCAAAGATTTCATAGGCCAAAGCAGGTGACTAGATGAGCATCGTTTAATGAATAAGAAACAAGAGGAGCTAATGTTTCAAGTTGAAGTGTATGTTCTAGCATGAGATTGTGAGAAAGCCTATTGACGAACAAAAATATTATAAATCCAATGTGATTCGATTGGAGGCATAGAGTGCAGTGCAATGTCTTAGTATATGCATCAAATGAGAGAGTGAGTGATGTGCTATCTAATAAATTTTGAAAGTATACTTTCATTCATTGTGTGAGACTTCTATTCATTGATCGAGAAACCATACTTTGCTGCCATTCAAAGAGTTATTCTTTGTTATGTTTTTTAGATGTATTTTTTTCTTAATGTGAGTGTTATCTATTGATGGTGAAAGCTAATGTGTTGCTATTTCAAATTTGTCAAAGTTCGCTAGTGTGAAGCTTCCTGGTTCAAATATTGTTGTAGTTTTTGTGAATGTTGTATGCTGCTGTGTGTAAGCCTTCGATTTCATTGTTGTGACATGTTGTATCACTGGTAAGGGAGAAAACATTCATTTTCATTTCCATTGTTATTTGTTTTAAGAAAGTTATTGTTCACAATAGCATTGAGGAAGTTTTCTATTCATTTGAGCATTGAGAAGATTGACGAGCCATGAAACTTGTGAATGAAATTTTATTAGCGATCGTGAGTCTGCAAAACATAGCTATCGTGGGAATCATAAGGACATTATTTCCATTGAGTATTTTAAACACAAGATGCAGTTTGAAATGGTGGATGATAGCAGTTGATAGTGGAGGAACCAGGTTAAAAATATCATTTCCATGTGTCTTGCAAATAGTAGCTATCATATTTAAGAAATCACCACCATAAGGTTGAGAATATCATTACTGTAAGTTTTGAGTGAAATCAGATGTCATGGATTTGAAACAAAGAATAAAGACATCACTGCTTTAAGGCTTGCAAAAGAGAATACAACTAGATCTTTTCTACCTCTATGATTTCATTCGGTAATATAGCCAAGTTGGCTACTTGTCTGTGTCAAGACACTATGAAAAGGGGGTTATTATTATTTGATTAAAAAGACTTATTTTGGGAAATTAAAAAGAGTTGTAAACCATTATCTCTATGCACATATTTTGAAGAAAATTTTAATGTGGAATATTTGAAAGAGATATCTACTAACCAGTTTTTGAAGTGGCGCTTTGAAAGGGAAATTCTTTTGAGACAGGTTTTTTAGGGCACATCTTCATCAAAGCAAGTTAAGAGGTATTGTGATATTATTACTTCTTTAAGGTGTTTTGTTAAGCAAATATCTCTAAGTCATAAGGTGGAGAAATAATGATTATATATGTGCATTGCTGAAAATATAAGTGCTAGAGTTTGAGAACAAATTGTGCAGCATTGTTGAATGAATTTGTGAAACATTTGAGCATTTATTTGAGTAACATTGAATGTGAATGGGCAAGTGTTAGAGATAATTTTTGTGAAGAAAATTTATGTATTATTGTGTTTGATCTTTGAGATAAAATTTTCAAGGAACATAAACCAATTTTGTGAAGCAAAGTTATACACTAGCATGATTTGATTTGAAAGGAATTTGCAATAAGTAGAGATCTGATTTGATGAATGTGATACATGTGAAAGCGACAAACTTAATGAATGTAGAGAACATATAGAGAATTTTAATTGCATATTATTATTTATATGTTATTGAAAGAATTCTAGGAAGAATATGTCCGAATTTCCTAGTTTAAGAAAGTATTTTTGAAAGAGATACAAGCTTTATTTTTAATATCATTTGTGTGCAAGATTTGGTATTGGTTGAGCATGTGTTATGAGTAGATTTGAGTATGTGTTATGATAAAATTTGAGTATGTGTTATGAGAATATATAAGTATGTGTTATGAGCAGTTTTTAGCATGTGTTAGAGCAGATTTGAGCAGAGATAGTGAGCATATTTGAGCAAGTCTTGTGAGAAGATTTGAAGCAGGTTTGAGGTAGATTTCAGAAAGTCTTGTAAGAATACTTGAAGTAGATTTGGGCAATATTTGAGAGTAGATTTTAGCAAGCCTTGTGAGTAGGCTTGGTGCAGATTTGGGAAGATTTGTGAGCATGTTTTGTTGATGATTTGAGCAAGCCTTGTGAGTAGACTTGGTGCATATTTGGGAAGATATATGAGCAAGTTTTGTTGCTGGTTTGATCAAGCCTTGTAAGTAGGGTTTGTGCAAATTTGGGTAGATTTGTGAGCAAGTTTCATTTCTAATTTGAGAAAGACTTATGAGTAAGCTTGGTGAAAATTGGAGTAGTGAGTTGAGAAGATTTCGTTGAAGATTTGACAAAGCCTTGTATGAAGTCTTGAAGTAGTTTTTAAGTATAATATTGAGTTGGCTTTGGAGTAGACCATATATGAGAGGACAAAGGTCTCTTATGGATAGAGGTCCACAAACCAAAGTAGTGGGGAAAGAGGTATCCTATAGATAGAGGTCCATAAACCATAGTAGTGGGAACAAAGGTCTCTTATGGATAGAGATCCACAAACCATAGTAGTGGGGATAGAGGTCTCATGTGGATAGAGGTCCACAACCAGAATAGTGGAGATAGATGTCTCCCATGGATAGAGGTCCAGAAACCATAGCAGTGAGGACAAAGGTCTCCTATGGATAGAGGTCCATGAACTTGAGCATAGGGGATTGGTTTCTCCTTTGGAAAAAGGTTCATAAACATTGTAATAGATATTTGGTTCCCAAGAGATTTTTTAAGAAAATTTAGAAGAAATATTTTCTCTGTGGATGTAACCCACGTTGGGTGAACCACATTAAATTCGCATCTCTCTTGTGTGTGATGATATATGCATTGCTTTGTTATTTTTTTTTTTAAAGCAAAAAACCCCTTGTGGATCCGCATTGGTCTAAGAGACCACGAACAGGGGATTCTACATCGTCAAAGTCACCCGAGAGTCGCACCCGACCTTGCCCGCACCAAAATTATCAATTGGATTTTATATACCCAATTCAACTTTTTGGTAGGGTGGAGATTTGAACCTGGGACCTCCCTTGGAGGATTTCCCTCTCCTCTCCAACTCACCTACAACACCTGGGTTTGCTTTGTTATTGCTATTGATGATATTGGTTAACATTGCTTTGGAAAGATATTGCAATTGATAACATTGGATAATATTATTTTGGAAAGAAAAGTTAAAATTTATCTTATAATGTTCACCCCCCTCTCAGTATAAGCTTGTGTTCTTTATCTCTATCTGATCGGCACTATCCCTTGTACCTCTATATTCTTATAATTTTTTTGTTGTCAAGATATTTTATCTCTACATTGTATTTAAATTATTTGTGGCACCTATTTATTTTAAAATTACTTCTTTATTAACTAGATGTTCAATCATTGTGATGATGTCTTAAAAAAAATGAACTATATTATTGCCTCTCCTATAAAATATTTATAAGTGTAATTAGACAACTATGAATTTGTCTCATCCTTCAACAAAAAATTACAAATTGTTTCATCTCCCTCTAAAAAGGACATGATAAGGAAAACATTGATGCTCTATTTTAACAAGGCCAACACTCCAATTTAATTTTTTAGGGAATACTTTATCAACATTGTAGGCTAATCAAAAAATTCTAAATCATTGTCTTGTCAACTGCATTTAATAACAATAAAAATAAAATAGTTTTTAAAGGATACAAAGAGCCTTTTCATGAAGCATATGGGATTTAATTTATTTATTTAAATATATTTTTACCTCATTTCTATTTTTGTATGGCATATTCTTAGCATGTAGTTGATCAACACTTTTTCTAGATAAATTGTAGGTAACAAACACTTTTTATTTAAATTAATGGCACAAGACTTCAACTAACAACACTTCACTAGAAGTTAACTTTCAAATGGACCATGAATGCATTAGATGGTAACTTCACAAGAGATTGTGTATTCTTAGATGGTATTATTTCTAGAAGACTTGGTCAATGGATGGTAGGGTTAAAGTTCACTTTAGATGTTAATATGAAATTTCACCTTAAAGAGAAATATCTTGTGATGGAAAATATAGATAGATCTTCCAAATAAGTTATGTAAAGGATCCTATGTATTTATATGATAGCATCTTCTAAATGTATCTCTTCTCTAGAGGGAAATTCCAACTCTAGATGTAGTGTCAGAACCCAATTTTACCCAACTCGACCATGAGTCTTTTTTATTTTTTAAACTATATACTAGAAATCGTGTGAATACCTAAACATGGCATGGAGTCATATTAATTTATTTGTGCTCTAGTTTGAGTAACGTAGTTTCTATGTGAACTTGTTTCTATTTATTTAGAAACCATCTCAAGTATTACCCATCCCTACAATTTACATGTCATTTAATGTAAGTGTATTAGGTAAGAAGTATGCTCAGATATCCTTCTCATATTTCTTTTGATGAGCTAGCTTAATTCCCTTCAGTTCATTGAAGACATGCACCAATCCATACATCTTACATAGTTCTATCAATGTAAGAGAACTAGGCATGTAAGCAAGCTTATTAGTTCATTATCAAAACAGGTTAGACTTCTCCTTAATTCTTGCTTCACCATACTTTAGAAAACACTAAGCCATCATGAGTTATCCCCTTGTTGGTAGGATTTCCATTAGGTTCTACTTTCAAGGATCCAACTCCCTATCAAATCTACTATCATACTTTGGATATCCATTTATAATAACATGTTCACTCTTTATGTGTCTATCACAAATATGTTTAAATAACTTTTAAAGTAAACAATAAGATCTACCCCCTTTTCCTTTGTATTAAAAGGCTGCTCTTAAAGAATTAATCAAACTTTTATTATACACCCCCCATACACAAGTTTTAATTAAACTCAAAGAAGCCATTTACATATCCTACTTAATATTAAATATTATTACTAAATTAAATCAATTTGTCTTCATTTAAGACATACATAACAATTTGTCCTCATATTTACATTATAATATCCAATTTCCATTATAATATCCAAATATTTAAATTGAAGATAGACATAACAATTTGTCCTCATATTCTAATAGATACATTCTATTTCCCTTGATCTACACAATGAAATACCCTTTCAAAAAAAAGATACAATTTCTTTTTCATTAAATAAAAATAGCATACGAACATACTTTTTGCACATATGAAATTTTAGATTATCAATTATAAACCGAGAACACCCTTGTATCACAGAGTATAATACATTTTGAAGCCAAACACAGAATTAAATATCACTACTTGGTTTCTTAAAAAAGACACAATAATATTCTCAACTCTTTCCTCTAATATTACCATTAGTTAGAAGTAAAGGACTCCTTTAGTCAATCCTTGCAATGTCGCTAAACTCTAACAAAAATTACAATCACCATAATGTTACATATATCTATGATACAATATTCTAGGAGAATTTACAACCTCTTTATGAATTTCCAATAAATTTAATATAAGGCTTACAAGTAACCAACTTAGAACCATCACCTTATATCCATCTAGAGACCTTGGTTGCCACATTCTTTATCTTACTTCAGTGACAATATTTTTATAAATAAATAATATCTTTCTATCATCAAATTAATCTATGCTATAGGTAGAAATTTCACTATGGTTCCTACCATTCACAACATACAATATCTCATGATGAAACCACTCTTTCTTTCACTAAAATGACCTAACATATTACTCACACCCCCAACTTATCCTACGGTTTTAATTCGAGTGGTGTAAAATTTTAAATATGGTTTCAAAAATCTCCCTAAGGCCAACAATCTGCCATTGTAGCCGCTATTTTTGATCCATCAAACAAAATAACAAGATAAACTTTAAAAACTACTCATCCCATCAAGCGTGTTTCCTATAATTTGACCAAGCAACTAGACACTAAGCAAAGATATAGATTCACAAGAAAAACCTACCAATATTGTTACAAATAGCTAATCCCATCCTTAATTGATGTAGGAATATTTGGCCTTGAATGTCATTATATTAAATACTCACATAATGTGAAAAATTGGCTGATTAAGTTAGTAAACTACAATTACTACTGAATGACTTATTTGGCTATTCATATTACTACAAGAAATGCTACAACTTGCTAAGTTTCCAATTATAAATACAAAATCACAATTCAATAACAACACACTAATTTTTTTGGATAACATCTTTACCAACATATTCAACTATTCTGGTGCCCCCAGCTATTCAACCATTCATTATAAAGGTTTTATTTTTCTACGGGTTAAACCCAAAAAAATAAACTATTACACAAGTTTCATTGGCATTCTCTACATCCTTTCCCATACATTCGTTGGTAGATAAACAAGAAAGTTAAATATCATAAAGTAAAATACCTCTATAATTTTGAAGACGCTATGACGATGGCATCCACTCTAATGGTAGCTCTAGACAAACCAAATATCACACAAGTGAACCCCAAAATATCTTCTCACCAAACCTATATCACACATAGTGAAAACCACTCTAAAATATTCCAGTCAAGCCTGGTATCACACATAGCAAGTCCACCCATGATATCTACCTAAATTTATGGTTTCACCATTTTTTACCCACTCTGTCTCCATACAAATTTTCTTTCAAAGAATTAAAGGAACCATCCTTACATTTCCTTCCACTACTATCACCAAGGCATCTAAAGCTTAATCAATGACACTCCTCTAAAACTCTCATTATTACCAACTGCCACTATCTCTTGATAATTTCTAGAACCTTCATTCCAAACCCACATTGTGAACCATTGATTTTTTCAACATTCAATTTGGTTGTATGCTTTGACTCTAATTCAAGTGGTAGTGCAAGTTATACTACCAAGTTATTCTTGTCTATAACATCTATTTACAACTAAAATAACCACATTCGCTTCTTAATTAAATCCAAACATCAATGCTTATCAAGATATATATTCCCCCATTTTAAACAAGGACAAGGGAACACAATAGCTAACTATATTTTCTTGTTTATAGCATATCGTTTAATTATCTACACATCCAAGATAATATTAGTATGCAACATTAATTTCATATACTCATATAATTTCCCTTAAGTGGATTCATGGCATGCAACTATAATTAAATAAAATTCATCCTTCTTACTCGAGTTGGGTGACAGAATAGACATCATGTATTTTCCTTTTTTTTTGCATCTCATTTGGTGATTAGTCTTTCTTCCAATCATGAGAAAAAAATGATCCTAAAATAATACAATTCCATTAGTAGCATCCTTTTATGCATAATAATTATATTTGCAAGAAATTTAAACATAAAATTATCCAACATCCCATTAGTGGATACACATACCACAATTCCCATAGAATATATGTGTTTTGCATAACTAAGTTTGAAATAGTCAAAATTCCATCCATAAAGCAATTATATCAAAACAAAGTCTGCAAAAGGAGGGTCATAGCATCCTTCCCCCCTTAGGCTTAACACAGTTCTCTGTATTATAAAATTTTTTAAACAATAACAATATTTATAATGCATTTTTAAACAAGAACGAGAAATATGTTTACATGTCTGCTACTTTATCCCAAGTAGCATTTCTTTCAAAGTAGTATTCCCACTAGACCTTGCATTGTTCCAAGGTCCCTTTTCCTCATCAATTTGGAATGGAACTCAAGGATTTTTATCAATCAAACCTCTATAGCCTCTGGGTTCACCATCTACAATTTAGAGAATTCCCACACATGATCAATATTAGCTATATATTTTCTAAACAATTATTTGTGAAAGGTGTCATGAATATTCGAAAAACTGAGTGGTAAGGGAAGTCAGTATGCCATAAGATTTATCTTTTCTATAATTTTTAAGGGTACAAAAAAACATGGATTAAGTTTTGTGGACTTAATAGTACTCTTCATTGGTCTCACCCTCAAAAATACTCTATCACCCATAGTAAGCTCTCTTGGCAACCTCTTAAGATCAACATAGCTTTTCTAATTATACGCAACTTATTTAAGTCTTTTCTAATAGTACTCTTCATTGGTCTCACCCTCAAAAATACTCTATCACCCATAGTAAGCTCTCTTGGCAACCTCTTAAGATCAGCATAGCTTTTCTAATTAATACGCAAATTATTTAAGTCTTTCCTTGATCATTCTTAACTGTTTCTCCATTTCCTTGATCATATTTGGTCCAAGCACAATCCTATGTTCTGTATTGTCCCAATACAAAGGTGTTCTACACCTTATACCATATAAAGCTTAAAATGGAGCCATGCGTAAGATTGAATGATGACCATTGTTGTAGGTGAACTCTACTAGGTGTAAGTTGTCTTCCCATAGGGTCTTTTGACCTATACAATACATGAAAATCATTTTTTATAATACTTGGTTTACTCCCGTTTTATCATCAATTTTTGGATGATATGCAGAAGTAATGTTTAGTCCAGTGCTAATGTACGATGTAAAGCTTACCAAAAATTAGATGTGAATCTTGAGTCCCTATCTAAAATGATCACTTTCAGAAAACCATGAAGCCTAAATATTTTCTTGGTAAATCTATTAGCCACAACCATGACATCATCCTTGGTATTTCTAGGTATAAAATGTGCAACCTTGATCAATCTATTGACCACAACTAGGATTGTGTCATGTTGGAATCTAGTCTTTGGCAACCCTACAATAAAATCCATTGAAATCACTTGCTATTTCTATGTTGGTATATCATGAGGATACAATATTCCTACAAGATTTCTCAGTTTTGCATTAAATTTTTGGTATTTGAGACACTGACCGATATATTCACTTGTATCATTTTCATTCTTGGCCAGCAAAAATTTTTCTTCATATTCTCCCTCATTTTTGCTTCTCGTGGGTGAGCAAAATATGAAGATCTATGTGCTTCATTCATTATAATTTTCTTTAGATTACGAGCCTCAGGAATTACTACCCTATCCTTAAAGCATAAAAAATCATTCTTTATGTTGAAATCCTTACTTTCATCAGGTTTCCTTTTCATCCTTTCCTAGAGTTGATTGTAAAAATCATCTTGATGTTGCTTTTCCTTAACTTGTTCCATCAAGTCTATACGGATGTGAGACAAAACAACTATGTGCCTTCTCATACTAAGTGCATCGACAACCTTATTTTCCTTCCCTTTGATATTAAATACCAAAATCATATTTGGAAAAAATTCCATCCACCTTATCTGTATGGAATTCGATAATGGTTGAGTAAATATGTATTTCAGACTTTGATGGTTTATCCTTAACTTAAAAGGTCTCCCTACCAAATAATATCACCAAATTTTGAGAGAAACATCACTATTTCCAATTCTAGATCATGGATTGCATAATTGACCTCATGCGTTATCAATTTTCTAGATCCATAGGCTACCACTACTTCATATTGTAAGATCACTCCTCCCAAACCTTCCAAAGATGCATCTGTACACATTGAAAAACTACCATGAAGGTCTGGTTTATGTAGTATAGGAGGTGTAGTGAGTTTTTGTTTGAACAGATAAAAAGCTACCTCACATTTATCTATCCACTTTAACTCTTTTTCCTTCCCTTGAAGGTTAGTTATTGGGATGGTTATCTTGGCATAGTCTTTCAAATAACATCTATAATATCTATTCAAACCCATGAAACTCCATACTTCCATCACATTTATGGGCAGTGACCAATTTAGTATAGCTTCTATTTTCTAAGGATCCACTATGATCCCTTTCAATGATACTATATACCCTAAATATTGCACTTTCAACACATAAAATTCACACTTCGACAAATTCTTGAATAATCGATTCTTCCTTAGCAACTCCAGAATGATACTAAGGTGTCTATCGTGCTCTGACTTATTCTGGGAATATATCAAAATATCATCCAAGAAAACAAGGACAAATCAATCCAATAGCTTCCTCAAAATGTTATTCATAAAATTCATAAATGTTGTTGGAGAATTTGATAGACCAAAAGGCAAGATAATAAACTCATAATATCCGTAACAAGTTTTAAAGGTTGTATTATGTGTATCCTTTTTTTGAATTCTCAATTAGTGGTATCCCAACTCAGATCAATATTTGAGAATATAGTGGCATATTTAAGTTGATCGAAGAGGTCTTCAATTCTAGATAAAGGATATATATTTTTAATGGTTGCCTTGTTTAGCATCCTATAATCTATACATAGTTATAAGGAATCATCCTTTTTCTTTATGACCAACACTAGTGCACCCCATGGTGACACACTCTGTCTAATTAATCCCTTCTCCATCAATCCTTGTAACTACACTTTCAGCTCTTGCAACTCAATTGGATTAATTCTATAAGGAGCTCTATGAATAGTCTCTATTCCTGGTTGAAGTTTAATTGTGAAATAAAATTCACATTTATATGGTAAGCTAGGTAAATCCTCTGGAAATACATATTTGAACTCCTAAAAAACTAGGTGTTTTTCCAATATTTCTTCCATATTTTCATTTTCTATATCATTTAACTTCACTACATAATTCATTCCTCCTCTCTTTATTGCCTTCTTAAGATGCATTGCAGAGAGGATATGGGATCAAAAAAGCCTGTGCAAGCTATACACCTATACTTTCCTACCATTTTTTGAGTACTCAATCCATCTATCTTATAAATTGATTACAACTTTATGTGCTTGTTACCAATCCATTCATAACACTACATAAAATACATGCAATGGTGCTATGTACAAATATCGAGTGGTTATATCACTAGGAATGATAATTTTTACCATGGGATAGCACTAATTTACAGAGTAGATTTATCTTGAGCCATACTCAACCTTCCACCCATGTGTCAAGATTCTTGGCCTTTCTAGTAAATCTTTAACTGAACTAGTGGAAATAAAACTATATGTAGTACCACTATCAATCAAAATTTTAATATTTCTACCAAATATCTTACCTTTTATCAGTAGTGGAGTGTCTTACCCTTCCAAACTATGACTTCCTATCATTCCATAAATCTTGTGTGTAGGATCATTGTAAGAGAGTTATTTTCCCTTTGAACTCAGTCCTATTTTGTATTGATATTTATTAGCATAGTGAGGTCCACCACAATAAAAGCATCCATCCTTAGGTCCTATATGGATTTTCTACTTTTTTCCTTCTAATTTTACCAGTTAAAGGAGGATTGGACTGATCCTACGGTGTTGTTCTATTATTCCCGTTGTTGTGATTATTAGGATTACAATTCTTTCCTTGGAACCTTTTCCTAAACTTTCCTTGTTTCTTGTCATCCCTTTTGTCCTATTTATAGGAGGTTTTGTTTGCTTGTGTTCCTTTCCACTTCATGAAACCTACACTATTTATTTTTCTCAATGCTTCTTTGTCCCATTTAGATACTCCTTCATAATCGAAATAAGGCTTTAGATAAGTTTCAGCCTTCCTGGCTAGATCATAGGCCTTCTGAAGATTACTATGTTCCCACATGTTCACTTCATACCCTGCTCTAGGATTTGCTCCTAGAATGAACTTATGAATTTTTCATATTCTCACTGTATGCAAACACATATTTTAGCAGCTTGATAAATTTTTGATAATATACCTCCATCGTCTTATTCCCTTGTCTAATATTGGTAAATTCCTCAAATTGCTTGGTGTAAAAATGTTCGATGAGGAATATATCTTTAAAAACAACTATAAATTCTTCCCATTTCGGATATACTACCAACTCAATTCCTTTTTCCTTGTTGAATGTTTCCCACAAATCCAAACCAACATCTTGTAGGTGTAGACTGGCATAAGATGTTCGGGTTCTAGTGGAATAGTTATTCATGTTGTAGAAAGTTTCTATCTTATTTAGCCAAGATTTGACTTTATTACCATCTTCCTCCCCAATGAATTTGGAATATTTTAGATGTTTTATATCCCTACCCAATTCTGCCTCTAGTCGAATTCTAGCTTGTTGTGCCTTAGAAGAGGTTTTATTCTCTTGTCCCACTCTGGAATTTCTAGCTTGTGGATATTGATTCACTAATACCTCTAACATTTATTTCTATGTTTCAATTTGCTCCCTTAGTAGAGAAATTGTTGTACCTATATTTGTAGTCCTAACCTCTACATTATTTTGGCATGTCTTCCTTGTTTATATGGTAGAACTCCCTCTCTTTCTCTTGGGTGGCATTTTCCCTAGCCAAACATAGGATATATGGTAGGGATCAGTTCACAATTACATATTTGAATTGTTTCTTCTACTAGCAACGATATTCCTAGTTATCCTAACTAGACAATCGAGGTCTACTTTATGGATACATTTTCTCTATAGGTATAGTCTTTACATGGTATGCATCCTATCACACCCCATCTTATTCTTGTACAAGGAAACTTGTATCTCTACAAACCAAGTGCTCTGATGCCAAATGTTAGAACCCAATTTTATCCAACTCGACCATGAGTCTTTTGTTTAACTATATCCTATAACTCTTGTGAATACCTAAACATGGCATGGATTCAGCTTAAGTTCTTTATGCTCTAGTCTAAGTAACATAGTTTCTATGTGAACTTGTTTCTCTTCCTTTAGAAATTGTCTCAAGTATTACCCATCCCTACAATTTACATATGTCATTTAATGTAAGTGTATTAGGTAATATGCATGCTTGGCTATCCTTATCATATTTATTTTTATGAGCTAGCTTAATTCCCTTTAGTCCATTTAAGTCACACACTAATCCTCACACCTTACATAGGTTTATCAATATAAGAGCACTAGGTATGTAATAAAGTGTATTAGTTCATTATCAAAATAGGTTAGACTTCCCCTTCATTCCTTCTTGACCAAACTTTAAAAAACACTAAGCCATCATGAGTTATCCCCTCATTGGTAGGATTTCCATTAGATTCTACTTTCAAGTATCCAACTCCCCATCAAGGCTACTATCATACTTTGGATATTCATTTATAATAACATGTTCACCCTTTATGTTTCTATCACAAATATGATTAAATAAATTTTCAAGTTAACAATAAGATCTACCCCCTTTTCCTTTGTATTAAAATATTATTCTTAAATAATTAATCATAGTTTTATTATACACCCCCCTATACACATGATTTAATTCAAAGAAGTCATTTACATATCCTACTTAATATTAAATATTATTACCCAATTAAATCACATCCATGATAAAATAAATCCATAAATTCATAACCTACTTCTAAAGAAGGAAACATATATTATGTTCATAATGCAGATAAACAACATATAATATCTCACAATAAATTTCCATAACAATAGATTTACCCTGGGAAAAACCCTGAAGGGAAAACCTAGCCTTGAACATTTCCATTTTATTTTCATTATAATATCCAAATATTTACATTGAAGATAGACATAATAATTTGTCCTCATCTTCTAATAGGGATATATTTTTTCCCTTTATCTCTACACAATGAAATACCATTTCAAAACAAAGATACAATTATTTTTTCATTAAATTGGGACAACATAGGAATGTATTTTTTGCACATATGAAATTCTAGGTTATCAATTATAAACTGGGAACACCTTTACCTCTTACAGTATAATACATTTTAAATCCAAACACGAAGTTCAATGCTCACTACTTGGTTTCATCAAAAAGGTACAATAATATTCTCAATTCTTTCCTCTAATATTACCATTAGTTAGAAGTAAAGGACTCCTTTAATAAATCCTCGCACTGTCACTAAACTCTAATGAAACATTACAATCACCAGAATGTTACATATATCTACCATACAATATTTTGGGAGAATTTACAACCTCTTTATGATTACCCAACAATGTTAATATAAGGCTTACAAGTTCCCAACTTAGAACCATCACCTCATATCCATCTAGAGCCCTCGGTTGCCACATTCTTGATCTTACTTCGGTGATAGAATTTTTATAAATAAATAATAGTTTTCTATCATCAACTTAATTTATGATATAGGTAGAGATTTCACTATGGTTCCTACCATTCACGATGTACAAGCTCTCATGATGAAACCACTCTTTATTCCATTGAAATGACCCGATGGATTACTCATAACCCCAACCTATCCTACTGTTTTAATCTGAGTGGTGCAATGTTATAATAAGGTTCCAAAAATCTCCCTAAGGCCAACAATCTAGCCATTGTATCCATTGGTTGCGATCCATAAAACTAAAGCACAAGATAAACTTTTAAAACTACCCATCCCATCAAGCGTTTTTCCTATAATTTAACCAAGAAACTAGGTACTAAGCAAGGATATGAATTCACAAGGAAAACCTACCAACATTACTACAAATAGCTAATTTCATCCTTCATTGATGCCAAAATATTTGACCTCGAATATCACTATATTAAATACTCATATAACATGACAAATTGGCTTATTAAGTTAGTAAACTACAACTACTATCGAATGACTTATTTGACCATTCATCTTCCTACAAGCAATGCTACAGCTTTCTAAGTCTATTTATAAATACAAATTTACAATTCAATAACATCACACTAAATTATTTGGCTAACATATTTACCAACATATTCAACTATTATGGTGCCTCAACTATTCAACCATTCATTATAAAGGTTTTATTCTTCTACGGGTTGAACCCAATCAAAAAAACTATTACACATATTTTATTGGCATCCTCTATGCCCTTTCCTTTATGTTCATTGGTAGATAAAAAAGCAAGTCTAATATCACAAAGTAAAATACCTCTATAATTTTGAAGGTGATACGACGATAATTTCCACTCCAATGGTAGCTCCAAACAAACCAAATATCACACAAGTGAACCCCCAAATATCTTCCCATAAAAACCATATCACACATAGAAAAAACCACTTTAAACTCTTCCATTCAAGCATGGTATCACACACAGCAAGTCCACCCATGATATCTACATAAATTCATGGTTTCACCATATTTTACCCACTCTCTTTTCATTTGGATTTTCCTACAAAGAATTAAAGGAACCATCCTTACCTTACCTTCCACTACTATCACCAAGGCATCCAAAGCTTAACCAATTGTACTCCTTTGGAACTCTCATAAGTTCCAAATACCACTATCTCTTGATAATCACCAAAACCTTCATTTCCAAATCCACATTATGAACCATTTGATTTTGGTTTAACATTCAATTTGGTGGCATGCTTTGACTCTAAGTCAAACGGTAGTGCAAGTGCTACTACTAAGTTATTTTTATCCATAACATCTAGTTACAACTAAAACAACCATATTCGCTTCTTAATTAAATCTAAACATAAATGCTTATCAAGAGCTATATTCCCCCATTTAAAACAAGGATAAGGGAACACAATATCTAACTACCCCTTCTTATTTGTAGCAAATCCTTTAATTAGATGCACATCCAAGATAAGATTAGTATGCAACATCAATTTCATCTACTCAATATAATTTTCCTTAAGTGGATTCATAGTATGTAACTATAATTAAAGAAAATTCATCCTTGCTACCCAAGTTGGATGATGGAATAGACATCATATATTTTTCATATTTTTTTACATCTCATTTGGTGATTAGTCTATCTTCCAATCATGATAATAAGACTATTCCTAAATTAATACAATTCCATTAGTAGCATCCTTTTTGCATACTAATTATATTTACAAGAAATTTAAACATGAAATTATCCAACATCCCATTAGTGGATACACTTACCACAATTCCCATAGAATATATGTGTTTTACATAACTAAGTTTGAAATAGTCAACATTAAATCTATAAAGCAATCATAGAAAAACAAATTCTTCTAAGGGAGGGTCATGACAATTTTTTTGAAAGAACATTCATCATATTCCATAAGTCAATAATGTACAAAGTAAATGCGTAGAAGTCAAGAAATATGACACTCTAGTGTGATTGTCGGTGGTGATTTGTAGGTGTGAATGTGCAAAAGTCATCAAACCCACAATAATTCATTGAAATTAACATTTACAATGCATCGAGATATTTTATAGATACAAAGGAGATTTAGGGTTTTACAAATATAATGAAGTTGTTCCAAAGAAACATTTGTCTCCTCCATAATAGCTCTTCACACCAAGTTTAGCACTTTCAAATTCACTCCAATACTTTTGCTTTTCCATTGTGTGGATGGGTGAGGGAAGGAGTGAACAACATCAGGGAAGTTGATTTTAGAGAAATAGCCTTTGAGGTCAAAAATGGTTGCGTTGAATACGCTTGCAGCCTGAAGAGATTCATAGATCCATTAGGGTTTACAGTGGGAATTTAGGATTTATTGCAACTTCATTTGTTGGATTCTGGGATGGAATGTTTCAACAAATATGCATGCATTGAGCTAAAAATAAATTTTAAATAAGCTATCCTTGGAGGACCACCTCAAACAAAAGGGAAACACAATCAATAATTGCCAAGGTTACCATTAAGGATGCCAAAGGTCGATTCAAGGAAAATAGATATGGGTTGTATGAAACAAACTAATGGATTTATATTAAGCATTTATATTAGAACATTCATCATATGAATTATATATGACATTAAGGAAAACATTATAAAGTGATTATCAAGAAAAATATAAAATAAAAAAATTAACTCTAAGGGATTTCCAAGGAAATTTCTATTTCTTTTAAAATCTTGTATTCATCCATAAAATAATCTCCCCTTGATGGGTATGTATCCACAACTATGAGTGATTTTTTTGGAGTTTCTAGAAAACTAGTCTTATTACATCATAAAGTCTTATGATTTTATATTTTTTTATATCATTTTTATTTTTTTATATCATGTATTTAAGCTATATAGCTGTTGGTCAAGAATCTGCTTAAGTACAAAGTATTATCACTTGTGCGCCCTAGACCCGGCCAACATTGAAAGGCCGAAGGAAATAGATGTCCTCCGTGCCAATATCTAGAGAGAGTTGGCTCCCTTACTAAATCCTACACTAGTTTAATACTAGAGTTGCATGAAAGAAATTAGAAATAACAAGAAAGAGATGGAAAATATGGCCACAAGCCAGAGTGTAGGTTTTGGGTTAGACTAACAACGAGAATTCCCTCCAAGCATTATATAGCATATCATAGAAAGTAAGCAGCAGAATTAACTCAGAATATGGCAAAGACAACTTTCAATCACACTCCAAGACTCACTCCCTCACCAACAATGTTCAAACCCAGATAGCATAATTTAAACTTAACAACAGATAATGAACATGAGCATAAAATAGAAGTGCTTGAAGTAGAAATAAATCACATAGAAATTGCATGTAAAATTCAGAAGCCAAGTTTCTTATATTTATGCAGAGAACTTGAAAAGTTTTCTCGCAGAATGTCTCCCTCCTCTTTACAATGAACATTGGTTAGTATTTATAGAGGATTGCACCTCTTTCATTAAATGCATACAAAAACAAAATGTTGGCAAATCAAAGACCACCAAGAGTGATTTCCTCCTTGGTAACAACAATACTCGAATCATAACATTCTTAAGGAAATAATGATCCCTCATTCATGGAGTGCGCTTGGAAAATCAGCAAAAATAAGCGGTGGGAAATTGCTCCAAAAGTCGGCACGTTGAAATTACAACAATAGCTTATAAAAATTAGGATCTTTAGCATTAAATTTTGGTTGATGCGGTCACCTTGTGCCCTAGAAAGTTAACTTCATTTTGACAATAAATGGAATCCATAATCGGTGCCTTGGAAACGAAAAAGAGCATTTAATACTGGCATCTCTTCAATCGAGATTCTAAAAATATCACTTTCGGTGCCCCAATAATTAAATTTCATCAATTTTCTCTTTTTGAAAACTTTCTATTTTCGGCAACTTTCTATTTTTGGAAAGTTTCTATTTTTAGAAAGTTTCTATTTTTGGAAAGTTTCACTTTCGGGCCAAAAATGAAACTTTCGGGGGCCGAAAAGGCATTTTTTGGGGACAAAATGCCTTTTTCGGAAAACTTTCTATTTTTGGAAAGTTTCTATTTTTGAAAAAAAATTATTTAAAAAAAAAAATCTATTTTTAGAAAATTTCATTTTCAGGCTGAAAAGGGCATTTCGGGGGGCGAAATGTCTTTTTCGGAAATTTTTTTTATTTTTGGAAACTTTCTCTTTTTGAAAACTTTCTATTTTTGAAAATTTTCATTTTCGACAACTTTCCTTTTTTTGGAGACTTTCCTTTTTCGATGACTTTCCTTTTTTGGAGACTTTCTTTTTTCGATGACTTTCCTTTTTTGCAGACTTTCCTTTTTTGATGACTTTCCTTTTTTGGAAACTTTCCTTTTTGGGCGACTTTCCCTTTTCGGAAATTTTCCCACTTTCTCATAGTGAATCAACCTTTGACTTCTTTGACTTTGTAATTGCATTTGCTTCCCCAAAATTGATTTTCTGCCCCAAAATTGATTTTTTGTGGTAAAACTTCTCGAAGCCATAACTTTTGATCCGTTCACCCGATTGTCTATTGTAATATATCGTTGGAAAGCTTGTGAAAATATCTGCAATAATTAAATATCCAAAGCTTATTTCATCCACTTTATCATCCTCATTTATGGCCCACGAAAATTCCAACACATATGCATGCTCTTTGTTGCTTTAAAACTCCATAGTTAGGTAAAATTTTATAAAAAATTTAATGTGGCAAAAATGCCAACAATAGTTCATTTTAAGGAAATATCATCCCTTTTATTTAAAATTATAATATAAATTGGTTGAGTCTAAATTTTCATGAAGATAATAAAAATTACACAAAGTATTAATCATATTTATGTGTCATAATAAAGGTTTTAAAGTATTTTTTCCTAAAAAAACCTTTTGTATCATGCATAGAAACAAAAAGATGCAAGAAAAGTGTGTAAAAAACACACTATCGAAAAATAAATTCAGCAACAAAAAATAAAAACAAAAAAATAAAAAGAGAGAAAAAAAACAAATTAAAGGTAAGAGAAGAAGTATTTCCCTAACCAAGACTTGGGGCATGACTTACTAATATATCCATTTTCCATCTCATTGTTCCATTTTTTTTATCATATGAATGGCTATGATTTTCTATATGTTCATATTTTCCAATTTGATCAAATTCCCCATCACATGGATTGCACCTTACCCATATTTTCTATCATAGCCTTCTTAGTTGTAGCTTTTTTCAATATACAAATTTATTTTCTAAATTACATATTCTATTTTTATCACTTAGTCATTTATTGAGTTTATTTTCATTCATCTACTCCACTATTAGTCACTTCTAAATCCTTAAAGTTCTAGATTTCTACATGACATCACTCTTACTTATGTTCATCCTTTGACTTATACAATATATAAACAATTTAATAAAATTAATCACCTACGTACAATCAAATAATAAATTGATCAAGTACATGATGAATACATTCACTTTGATGTCCATACTTTGATTTAAATATGATCATGGTAGTCATTGTGGATCATTTGCACTTGATCATGTTTTGTTACTTTCATTTGTAGGTTCATATATCTTCTTTTCCAAGGTACTCCATTTTTGCTATGTTATATGCAAAATGAAAACATTTTGGGGGAAATGTATACTAGAAAAAATAATAAGCACAAAATCAAATGCAAATAAGGTAAGTATAGCTAAATAGGCTCGTTTCCTTTCTTGATTAATGGTTCCTTATAAAGGGAAAGTAGTCCTTGAGGTATATAATCCACAAATAACCTTTAGCATTCCCTTCCCTTGACTAATCCATCCATTATGAGTTATCTAATTTGGCCACCTAGGAGCATATAGAAGGATATAAGAAGCTTAGAGGACCATTAGGAATTATTCTACATATTCAATTTTATTATATATGGAAATTCTAACTATTGCATTGATTATTTTGACCATTGTGCTTATTACATTACTAGTGCATTGACCAATACACCAGTTTCCAAGGGAGTAATCTAGTCACTTTATTAAATTGGTGTACTAATTGAAATTAAGACAACTACAAATTGATTTCAAATTCAAAATTATCATGCTCATCTAACCCTATCATGAACTTATTACTTCTATATAAATTTAGGTTGACTGTTGTATCGTAATGGATTCCACTTTTTCTTTATCAATGTAGGGTTGTAGGCTTTTACATAGTATCAACAAGGCATATGCACTCACACTTAATGATGGTCTAGGTTGCATCTAGTAGTCAAGCATTTTATAAAAATCATTTTGATGGTGGAGTTTGTTTGTTTTAGTATTTATCTTCATAATCCTACTAAAATCCAAAGATAAAGTAATCTAATATAGATAAACTAAAATTATACTTTGTTTAGAGTGAATTTCTAAATAAGGCTATGACTTGGCATGTAACCTAGTATTGTAAATAGAGTTTGAACTATACTATTGAATGAAATAATGTTAGATTTAAATCTAGTTTATGCTTGTTGAATTGACATGTACTAAAATTAAATTTTAAAGTACACTTATGGAATTGAATTGATAGGAATTAGAGCCATTCCATGATTGCTAAAATTAAAAATACTAAAATAGGAAATGTTTTAGAAAAGAAACCTAAGCTCTAGTTGTAGAGGTAAGACAAAGCCAAGTCAGTCTAAAACATGTGCATTCTAACCCAAAGTAAACTATACTTAAATCATAGAACTAAGTTGAAATGTTGAGTGTAACCAAATAGAATGAAAAAAGACATTAAATTAAATCTAAATATACTAATAGAACATAATTATTAAAGTGCTAGAAGTGTAACAAAGTTGGATTAAAACATAACTTTAGAAATAAATAATAGCAATATTTTAGAAATGTAAAGATTGATGATATAAGAAAAATAAATAAAATAAAAATTAAATGATCATATGCAATACAATTAAAAATGCATCAACACATATAGAAATAGATGGGAAGAAATAATCATTTCATGCCTAGAATGAGTGGTCCCTTATATTATGAGCATGGGTTGGACCTCCCCTTGTAGATGCTTAAGAAATCTAAACTATGCAAAGCAAATCTCCATTCAGTTAAATAAAAAGCTACATGAAAGAAAGACTACAATATTTCTAATCTTTGTTATCTTTTACTATTCTTTAGCCCATTCATATGCATACGAGGCATGAATGTATATAGATATGCGGTATTTTAATATTTTCTAGGCATGCAACAAAATGACATTACCTACTCTAGCATGTTGTAATATCTTCATTGTTAAAATAATTACCCATGTCTAATTCAAAGCACAATTGTTGCCAATAGTCATCATATAGAACAAGGTGGTGATCAATGACTACTCTACAATATATCACATTGTTAGTCAATGTGTTAATCCGTTAAATTATTGGATTCTCACCAACTGTGGGTTTCGAGCGATTTCATCAAAATGGATCAGGAAGAAGGTTCTTGGAATTTAGTGGGTAAATTTTATGGTAGTAGGCCTAATATAGATTCTATCTGAAGATGGGCCATGTCTAAATGGAGGACTCTGGGTTCCTTGGAGATTTTTGTTATCCCCAAGTCCTTCCTAATCAAGCTCAACTGTGAAGAGGATTCCAGGAGCATTTTGGAAGAAGTATTGTGGTTCTTGGAAAGAGGGGGGTATTCCTCCATAAGTGGGGAACATATTTCAATCCATATACCTAGAAAGTTAACCTAAAATCTTGTATGTTATTCACTAGGATGTGTGTAATGGTAGATATCAATGCGAATATCCCAAGCTCTATAGAGCTTATATTAGACCTAGGCATATGGATTCAACTTGTTGAATATGATAATAAACCAATGTTGTGCTAGGTATGTGGTAAGAGTGGTTACATTCATGACTACTACCCTGCTCAGAAAGCTATAATTATAGCAAATACATCTATGAGGGGGAAAAATGGGTACATAAGAAACCCCAACCAGAGATGGTTGAAGAAATTTAAGGTATAGAAAAATTGAATTATATTAATGTGAAAGAGACTCCTCTTCCCTCAACCCCAACTAAAGAGGTTTTAAAATATGTCAACAAGGGAGTTTCAAAGAATGAACAAGTTTCTCATGATAATAAGTAATCAGGCCCAACATTGAGCCTTGGGGAGTTTCCCTTTGTTCCCTCAACTTTAGTTGAAGAAGGAGCAATTACTGCCTGTGAAGAAGGTCAAAATATGAATGCCTTGAATGACTTGGTGCCTAGAGGTATCCTAGGGCCATCGCTAGTAGAGGTAATTTCAAAATATCTTATCCTCCATAACTCATTTGAATACCTTGAAATAGGGGATCCTATTATTTAGCATTTATTTCAAATAGAAGATGAAACAATACCCTCTTCCAATATCATCATGGAAAAAGGATCACATGGCCCCAAAACTAGAAGTTATAGGAAAGGTTGAATTGATGTTGGAATAGAGATAAAAGTTTGTAAACCCACTAATAAATATCTTAGGAAAAAAGTAGAACTTTAGACTTCTAATGGATCTCAGACCATGTTGAAAGTTAAAAGGAGCAAGGAAGCAGGTTGTAGACAATTGAAACTTAACCCCTTCAGATGATTTTCCCAGCTTGGGGTTTGTGATAATAAATCTTGTTCTAAATCACATTAATAAAATTCCTTTCATGGAACATTAAAATATTAACTGGATCCTCTAAAATAAGGCCAATATTATCCCTCAAGAAAGAAGAATCTCTAAATATTACTTTTATTCAAGAGTCCAAAATCGATGCTGATAATATTGACATGGTTAAAAATACTATCTAGGAGGTGAGATTTGCAACTAGTCTTGCGAATGGTTCTTCAAGTGGTTTGCTCTATTTTTGGGATGTTTCTAAGGTGGGAATATTTATTCTATATTCTTTTGGAAGAGTCATGAATATTTTGTTCTGCTATAGATCCTCTAACCGCAAATGGGTTATGTCTAAAGTGTATGCTCCAAAAGTTTTGGTTCTCCTTATTAAAAATGAGTGAGTGCTTTAAATAGGAGTTCTCGGTGTTAGAAAGGGATTTTAACTCCCCTATTTACCCTTTGAATAAAAAAGGTGGCAACTATCCTTTTTCCAAAATCATGGAGGAATTTGTATATTTTTTTAACCAAGGTGATCTGATGGATCTAGATTTAAAGGGATTCAGATTCACTTGGAGTAATAGAAGGGTCTAAGAACACTTAGTCCTTTTCAAGTTAGACAATTTGTTTATGTCAAAGCAAGGATTACCCTTCTTTGGAGATGTGTCTCTTGTTTCCTTACCTAAATTTGGTTCTAACCACAACCCACTTCTATTTGAGTCTCCTACGGATTCAATTTTTTTTTTCCTAGAACCTTTTGGTTTGAATCCATGTGGTGCTTCCACCCAAAATTTAAAGATAGAATAAAGTTATGGTGGTCTATTTAAATACCAGGTGAAGGGATTACCAAAATTGCAAACAATCTCAAGCTAATCAAAGCTAAACTAAAATATTGGAACAAATAAGTTTTTAATGATATTTTCAAAAAGAAAGAATCTCTCAAAGGTTCGGTTAAAGAGTTAGAATCTGTTGTGGAAGATGTAGGCCTATATTTTGATTCCATAAAAAAGGAGAAGGATATATTGGTTGAGCTTCACAACACTTTGAGTAAGGAGGAATTACTATGGAAGCAAAAATTGAGGGCTCTATGGTTAAAGAATGGTGACCAAAATACTAAATTCTTTCACACAACTACCTTGAGGCACATGAGTTATAACAGAATTCGAGATATTTAGAAGGAGTATGGGATCAACACAAAGGATATCTAGAAAATAAGAGTAGAGGAAATTGCTTATTTTATAGATTTGCTAGGCTCTAGAGACTGCAGAGATAGAGAGGCAGAAAGCAAGCTATTGTGTTCCATTCCCAATCTGTTTTTAAGGGAGATGATTTTGATTATAGAAGATCCATTTTTTAATGATGAAATTAAATTGGTGGTGTTTAGTATGGGATCCTTGGAAATGTTAGGCCCAAATAGTTTTCTTGTATTTTTCTAGAAATTTTAGCAAGTTGTTGAAAATGAGGTCTACGATGTAGCAAGATCTATTCAAACCTCTTATTTGATCCCTACTAGGATCAATTCAACTTTCCTATATTTTATTCTTTAGTCTTCTATTGCTTTCAAGTTTAGTGACTTTCACCCCATAAACCTTTGTAATATAGTCTATAAGATTATTTCATAAATGGTAGCCAACAGACTGAAGCCTTTGATTCCTCTTCTCATTGATAAGGTGTTGAGTAGATTCATAGTAGAAAGATAAATTTTGGATGGAGTTATCTTAGTCCACGATATTATGCACTTAGTTAAGTTGAGCAGTAGGCCAGGCCTCTTCCTCAATTTGGATATCAATAAGACCTATGACAGAATAACCTAGTACTTCTTGGTAGAAGTTTTAAATAAATTTAATTTCAATTAAAACTGGGTTAATTTGATGAGAGCTTGCTTCATGATGGCCAAATTATCAGTGTTACTAAATGGGTCTCCAATAGGATATTTCTTGAGCTCCAAGGGCCTTCGATAGGATGACCCTTTATCTTTGCATCTATATATCCTCATGGCTAAAGTGTTGGGTAGATATATCAAACTAGATCCTACTATTGTGGTCCTTAACCCAACTCTCTCAACCAATCCTATTTCACATCATCAATTTGCTAATGACATCCCACTTTCCTTTCTGGCTTTGGTTGTTCAAGCTAGAGTTGTAAAGATTTTTTTGTATCATTTTGAGAGAGTGATAAGGTAGATGATCAATTTGTTGAAAATAAAATTGTATATCATGAATACTCCATTTTCCAGACAAAGAAAAATTGCTATATTCTTGGATGTAGCATTGTTGAGTTCCCTAAAATTTATCTTGGATTACCTCTGTTTAACAAAAGGTTGTTGAAGATTTTTTGGAATCCAATGGTAGAAATATTGCAAAAGAAGCTTGCTAGTTTAAAAGGTGATCTTATGAGCCAAGAAGGGAAGATCCTTCTAGTCAAGACTACTTTATAGAGCATTCCCATATACTTTATGTCTATCTTTAGATTCCTTATGAAAGTTATTCCAAGATCAAATGTATTCAAAAGGTCTTATTATGGGTTGGCTTGTATGATCATAGGAAATTCCACTTAGTTTCATGGGATCAAGCTTGCAACAAAAAATCTGGTGGAGTTCTGGGTCTTAGAAATGTTCATCTCATGAATGAGGCTTTAGTAATAAAATAGGGATGGAGATTCTTAAAAAAGGAGGATGCAGAATGGATTTGCATAATTTGTGCTAAATATTTGATTTAGAATGGCATATTTTTCTCAAATACCCTTCTAATGACTGGTTCTATTTTTTGGTAGAGTTTGGTGAATTCCAAGCCATCACTTGTTAATGGAACGAGATGGGTTTTGGTAAATGGTAACTCTATTGATTTTTGGAAATATTCTTGGTTGTGATATGCTCCACTCTCTCAGAATACCAATTTAGTGATGGCCAAAATTCTTAATAAATTATTATGGTGGAATCTTATTAGTGATTTTATTGGATGGGAGAATGGTAGGAAGTTCTAGAAATCTCCCTAAATGGCCAACTGCAAAAAAATAAGGGGAGCAAGCCTAGGCCTCTATTTCTAAATTTCTCTAGTTATAGGTGATAAATTTAAAAGATATTGAGGATGTTATTATTTGGAAAGGTGAGAATAAATGTTACTTATCATTTAAGTTTACCTACACCTTCCTTTATGCAAATACTCTGGTCGGGATCCACCTATAGAGTGTGGTATAAGTGTTTGAACCCAAAAGTTAATATGTTCTATTGGTTGGCCATCCAAAATAAACCGCTCACAATAGAAAATCTACATAAGAGGGTGATGGTTCTGCCTAAATGATACTACCTCTATGAATCCTATAAGGAAACCTCAAAGCATATTTTCTTCCAATGTTCCTTCTCCTCAAATATTTTGAGTAGAATTTTTCTTTTCTTGGGGGTCTATTGGGTTCTACCTAACTCCTTTTTTGATATTTTTACCTAATGGTAACCCCCATTTAAATATTAGGGACGCATCATCCTTTTAATATTTCTATTACCTCGCCTCTACTGGGGTATTTTCTGGGAGAGAAACCAAAGAGATTTTAAACAAAAATAAAAGGATTTGAAGATAATTTGCTCTAGGATTATTTGAAGCTCTATGGAAAATGTGGTCACTTGTATTCCAAATTTGGGTAAGGAAATCCATTTAAAAGCTGATATGGAACTTAGACTCAACTTTTAACATACTTCTTGACCTTCTAGCTCACCCACATATAATCCAAGAAGATTAGTGCAATGGTTACCCCCTCCAATTGGTTAGGTGAAACTTAACTTTGATGGTGCCTCAAAAGGAAACTCTAGTCGAGTTGGCATGGGGGGAGTGGTGAGAAATGATAACTATGAGGTTTTATTAGCATATGCATAGTTTCTATCCTCTCAAACATCCCACTTTATTGAGGCCAAGGCCTTATTTCAAGGTCTGGTTTAATTATAATCTTTGGATCAACATAAGATTATTGATGAAGGTGATTTCTTGAGTTTGGTTAATTTAATAAATTTTGCTAAAATCCTTAGCTAGAACATAACTAATATGCTTGTTGAAGCTACTAGTATCCTTAACTCTAGAGAGGAGTTTTTGGTTCAACACATTTATAGGGAATGGAATAAGTTAGTATACCTAATGGTGAATATTGCTTTATCTCAACAAGGCCTCACAATTTGGAACTCAAACTTTTCTCAAAGTCTTTTAAGGCTTATGGAAGAATCCAATGCTTGAATCCTATTCTTATGGTGATTTCTATTGGTTTATAGGGTTTTTTTTGTGAATTCCTTTCTTTTATGAGGTGGCTAGAATCTTCTTCAATTTTCAAGAGGTTGAGAGTTAGGATCCCTCTTCTTAATTCAAAGTTTAAATTCAAGCTGGAGTGTTTTGGCACCACTTGCCCTTATGAGTTCTTTATTTTTGAGGTTTTTTTGAAAAGGTGACTTTTGGTTTTATTTGGTACAAATGCATTTTTGTTATTTTTTGAGGCTTTATACCAACCACCCACTTCATCATGTTTTTGAAGGGTTAGAGGTTCTTCTCTAAGTGTAGACACCTAAAACATGTCATGTCAAGGTGACTACTCATATGGGACATGCTAGAAGACCATATGGAAGACCTTGGATAAATACCAAGGTATAGCAGTGGTCCTAACCACTCATTTAGGCACTTTGGCCTAACCAGCATTAGCCGCGACTGAGACCCATGGTTAATAGAGCTGACCGTGCCTCAGAGCCGTGGTTAGTAGTCAAAGTCAGTTGGACCTTGGCCGACCCAAATTTGGTTGCAATAGCCAATTGGTTGTAGATTAGAGTGGTTTGGGGGTGGAAAGATCCAGAAGCTTCCCTCCAACTGCTCCAACTATCCAATCTTGATCTTGGCTTCCTCAAGAAGCTAGGACATAGCCCTCTAAGAGGCTATAAGAACCCCATCCAAAATGGGAGAGAGAGAGATATGCATAGGAGAATTTGAGTAGTGAAGCCCTATCGAATTCATTACTCACCTACTTGCATTGAGAGAGACCTTGATTGCTAGCATTGGAGATCAAAATGGCAATTGAAGCCATGGAGGTCCTAGGAGGCTAGGAGAATCAAGAAATGCACGAGAGTGCAATAAACCATTAATTTGAGCAATTCAACTATAAAATCTGTTAGAGGACATAGAGGTGACCCTTGATCATCAATTCCTCAAGGAATATTGGAGATCCAAAGCCAAATTTGGAGAGCTACAACATTTCAAAGCCAATCGTAGCTGTCAACAATGATTAATAGTGCTCACCACACGATATACCCACAATCAGGTTTGATCTTCATTTCTCCTTGATCTTAGTAGTATTTTTTCTTTTATTTGCAATGTATTAGATAATATTAATCTAGTTTTTCTTTCTTAAAGATATTTCACCACTAAAATCATGAGTTAGGATAGTATTTCCTTTCATTTTGTCATTTGTAGCAATTAGGACAATAATTGTTATATTTCATGTTTTCATGTTTTAATTTGCTTAATTAGATCATTAGATAGATAATTATATCTCTTTTATATATTTCATGGCAATATTTCATGTTTAACATAGGTTTACCATGTTTCTTGCATTTTCTTGATTTCATGCTTATTATGGCACCTTTTTATGTAATTCCCTCAAAAAGCCTCATCAAGAGAGGCATCCTTTATTACTAATGCTTCTTGTTGTTTATTGTATGCAAGATTAACAGGGTTTTGACATGCAAGGCAACAAATACCTCTAATCATGGAGAAGAAGGTCATCGACACCTTGGAGCAATTCATGTCATTCTGAAAAGTCTATGGATTACACCTACCCTTGTGTGGGGATTTTATTTATAATTGTAACATTGTATCACATTGGGTATTCCTAAGAGGGATAAATTTGTAACCTTGAATTGATGAAAAATTAATAAAATAAACCTTTCTTTATGGTTTATTTCAATTTTGTCAATTTTTGTATGATTTATGTGATTCAATCATTACTAGATAAGGGTGTATGCTTTTCAAGATTGTATAAAAGGTGATCATGGTAGGAAATCTAAAATTTATGCCACAAAATACTAATCCACTGTATTTTGTGGTGATAGGTACTAACCACGAATGAGAACCATGGTTAACAGTTGCAACCGTGGCTGACACCCATGGGAAAAATTTGTAGCCATGCCATAGAGTCACAATCATCAGAACATAGACGTTACAGTAGTCAGCCAGATCGTCATCGAACTTGGATTTGAGGTAATATTCATTTTCCTATGTTTTTATTGTTCTATCTATGTTTGTTTTTCCAGAATGCAAAAAAATATTAAAATAATTAGAAAACATAAGGAAAATTTAAAAGGATGAATTTGTAGGACTTTATTTAGTTTTCTACTAGTCGTTGCTAGGAACATCAGACCTCTAAGTGCAGTCTACCCTATTCTCCAGTGGTCTAGGCCATTTATATTTTCATATTTGCATGCATGAGGCCCAATTAATGGCCATCCATTCATAGATAATTTGCATTTTCTAAAAATCATTTAGCGTAGTCATGCATTTGAAAAGTGAAACGTTCTTTTGAAAGCATGTAGGATCATTTGAATGTTGTTTTATGCATTTATATTTCATGCAAATTAAAAGGAACCACACACACCATGACACATTATAAATGCTAGTGAGTTGGAAGTCACATCCAACCACTAGTAGGGTTCAACGATGGTGGCAGTGATTTCCATCCGTTGGCCCAACTCCCTCATACATTTTGTTACTAGACCAATACTGACTCCAAGATCCATCCTAACCATGCAAAATAGCATGCATTCCTCTTCAGAGGGGTGTATCACTATGCACGAGGTGTCGGGGTGAGGATCGATAGGACCTGTGCTCCCTGCCTAGGTGTGGGTTTCATCTCCACATTTTGAGGGGATTACGTGACCTAGAGTTCATAGTCAAGTTGTCGAGCTATGAGTATACAAGTGAAATCCCTTTAACAATTGAGTATATCATCAACATTTTGAAAACATGATGAGAGTTACTTACTGATACAACAAACTTGAAAAACACATCAAACAGTTTAGGGTTCACAAGCAAAATTTAAAATAAGATAATCATCATTGTTTACTTTGCTTGCCTTAAAATTTACATAAAATATAATATAATGGTGCTAACATAGAGAGGTCAATCTAGGCATAGACCCGAGATCGAAGCCGAAGCTCCACCCAATGCACAACACAACGTAGAAGGCCCTCAATCATAGAATCCTCTCGAACGTCGTTCGATGAGTATTAGAGGGGATAATTCTACACGAAGGAATTCTATTGAGAACACCCCAATTAGAGGAAGTGCTAGACACTCCTCGAGACATAGATCAGAGCATGGGACTTCCCAGCATGGGGCTTCCCGAACATGGTGGCATTTACCATGATCGCACTCCATGTGCATCCATGGGTTCTGCTGAAGAGTATGTCATAGAGAGATCCAGATTGGTACCCCTTCAACCTGTATCTAAGGGAGGCTTACGACCTCCACCATCTGAGTATAGACAGGCTCAAGATCTACCCATTCAAGGGCAAGTAGATGGGGCCGCTTTCGAGCGTAGGCCCATGCAGACTCCCTACAGAGGTGAACCTTGTAAGTTCACCATAGACATGTCTAAAGTGGGAGCTAGAGGCATGCCACCTCATGATCCATGGTGTAGTAGTCAGTTAGATGGTCTAGACAGAGTCCTAGGATAGCTAGGTTATAAGCCTTCACATGTGCCCTCTCGATCTACGAGTGAGTGTAGCAAAAGCACCATTAGGACCATCAGAGAACCTAGAGAGTGCTCCAAGCATTCTCATGATATGCATGCTCCTACATCCCATGCAGGCACAAAGTATAGGAGACAGCCTGATGTGAATGTCGTATTTACAAACAAGGGCAAGAGCATGGCAAATTAGTCCATTGGGGGACATACCCATAAAGTCACTCGAATAGAGCGCACACACCAGAGGCCTCATACGGTTGATCACATAGATAGATCTCATAGACTAGTGTTAGAGCAAAGATGTTAGATCCTCCAAGACCAATTGGAGGATGTTCACATAGAGTGGGAATACCTTAAAAATGAGAACACTCAGAGGCAAAGGTTCATAAGACAATGCTTATATGAACAGCGCATGCGTGAGCAATGCATCCTTGATCAGAAGGAGCATGTTGAGAGAGAGGACCGATTGGCCAGTACCATTTTACCTCCTCATAGTGAGACCAGGGAGCATGTTGATAGACGAGTGGCTTCATAGCCCGAGTTGTACCCTGAGTATATAGACACACATACTCATCGTATGACCCAACACAGAGATCGATGTCTAGTGTTCAAACATCATGGGCATAGGTAGTATGAAGAAGAAGTGGGAGAGGAACCAGATCAAGAATATCCTAAAATCTCCCAATTCGAGGAGGATGACGAGCCTAGTCCTCCACCTCGATAGAAGAAGAATCTACCTTCGAAGGTGCCTCCAAGGCAATCTAGAGAAGAGGAGATCCTATCTTTGCAGGCCTATAAGGCCTTGGCAGAAAAGGTTAAAGCTATCGAGAAGCAAGGAATGACTTATCAAAAGCCTACCTTGAATAAGATTCATAATGAACCTTTATGCCCATAAATGCCTATTTTGGCCTATCCTAAGCATTTTGAGATGCCTAGGCTAGAAAAGTTTCAAGGAGAGGAGGACGCTCAGGAGCATGTGATGAGTTTTCTAGACATGTGCTTTCAGATCGAGAGCAACGATGCCTTGCTCCTGCGCACCTTCATTACAACCCTCTCAGGCCCAGCTCAGGAGTGGTTTAATCAACTTAAGAGGCACAACATCACTAGTTTTGAGCAACTAGTTGATGCATTTCTTGAACGCTTCTCCTTCGGCATCAAGAAAAAGGTGAACCTATCCAACTTGGCTACTTTAATGCAACATGATGATGAGCCAATTATGGATTATAGGAAATGATGGAGGAAGATGATGGTGAAGCTGCCATTCTCCATCCCATCCTCTGAATTAACCTGAATGTTCATGAAGAGTTGTGCCAAGCACATTTTGTTATTGTTGCAGTTGCAGCAATATTAGACATTCGAAGAGGCTTTGGTGCAAGCCAAGGTTATTGAGGACATCAAGTTATAGGAGGGTAACTTGAAGCTCAAAAACAAGGAGTGGAATAAGAAGAGCACTGAGAAACAATAGGCCAAGCTAGCCCATGTTAATCAGGTGGTGTTGAACCTTCAAAAAGGGGATAAGGGGCAACAACAATGAAACTATCAAGCCCAACCTCCTCCTACGCAATATGAGCAGTGCAACAACAATCAGAGGGGTAAGGATAAATAAATATGCCCTCCTTGCATATTCACTTAATTATCGGAGTCGTTGGCATCGATTTTCCATCAGTTATGTGAGGCAAAGGCCATAAACTTACCCGAGGTCAAATTATTGGACCCTAATCAACCCAAGCCTAAGGGATACAAGGATGATCAATATTGCATATTTCATCGAGTGAAAAGGCCATGACATAGAGGTATGTTGGTCTTTCAAACATCTAGTGCAAAATATGATCGAAAGAGGTACGCTTCTTTTCAACAATCCACAAGCTCCTAGACAATCAGAATATGGGGATTTACAAAAATCCTCTACCCAACCATGAGGCACCAAGGAATAATGTTGGCCAAGTCAATCAAGTACGCATCGAACCACCAACCCATGGGTTCATCGGAATGGTCAACATTATCACAAGACATGTGAGGTATGAAAGACCAAATAAACCTCTAACTCCTATTAGAGTCCAAGTTGTGCCTCCTCCAAGGCCAGCCCAAAATGTGCCAGGCCCACCAACTAGACCGGTGGTGACAATCAGGAGTAGGTTAGTTCAAAACCTATAGATGACTCCAACAAAGTTGTCAATTTATGAGCTAATTCAGTAGTCTCCCAAGCATAGGGAGACGCTTATGGATATCTTAAGGTCCATAGAAGTGCAGTCCTAGGATCTCGAAGCGTTCACACACTTTGTGGGACACGTGCAACAGTGTCAGGAACCGGTCATACAATTTTATGATCATGAAATCAAGATGGTTTCCACTATCATAGCAAACCCACCGCTCCATATCATTGCATGTGTGAATCACATACCTTTCAAGCGGGTTTTTATTGATATGGGATCATCAATCAATATCATCATGACCAAGGCATTAACTTACCTAAAGTTGCCAAAGATGCATATCATACCTTCCACCTTCACATTGAGAGCTTTCAATGATGCATTATGCTCAACTATCGACACTATAGTTTTACCTATTCAGGTAGGACTGAAGACCATACCGATGATGTGTCATGTGATTGGGGGTGCTATGCAATACAATATACTTCTAGGGAGGCCTTGGATAAGAGAAATGTGTTGCGTCCCTTCCATTCTCCATCAATGTATCAAATACGTTCATGAGGGATAGGTTCACGTGGTGCCTTCAGATGAAGAACCATTCAAATACGTGAATCTAGTAGATTTGTTAGGGGAATTCATGCTCCTCTCAATGCACCTAGACATATGACCAGCATCATCGATCAAAGAGCTAGGAGGTAAAATCAAAGAAGTGTGTGCCAAACCTACAACATCCACATCTCAACGATCGGAGCACACGATAGTTGCTTCTACTAGACCGTCTGCATCCATAATGCATCGGGATGATAGGAAGCTAAAAGCAAAGAGGGGCAAAAAAGAGATAAAGCAAGCACCCAAACTAGTTGTCATTGAGGTCCCTACTCCCATGGAAGTAGAGGAAATTCAAGGAGAAGTCGAAGAGGCACCTCAACCTGCTTCACCTACATCTTTAGCAGGGTCATCTACACCGCAGGTGACCATCCATTTGGTTAATCCTGGATTAGGGGAATACATCATGCAGAATGTGATATTCACACCGATCATCGAGACTGCATAGGATATGGGCCAACCACGAGCCCATCGCCTTCCCATAGGGATGGTGGTACCACTAGGGGTGCCACCTAACCAAACCAACTTCATCTATGGAGGGCTTGACCAGATTGCATCTTGCACTCCCATGGATGAGGATGATGATGAACCATTCGCTATGAATGTTCATTATCTCTCTAACCCAAAATACGCCATCTGATATTTTGAGTGTTACCATTGGCATGGTTATGGTCTTAGATTATTCGAGCAAGGGTGTAGGAGGCCATATGAACCATAGTATCAGTTGCTAACTGATAGGTTCGGGTTAGGGTACTATATTCGAGGATAAGATGAACTCCTCATGGCATATTTAGACCGCCTGTACCTTAGTTTGGGGGTGAAGTTGACTTCAATCCTTATCACCCTAATCCCTCTACCTTTCGAAGGGATAACCGGTTAGTGTCTTATGTCACTATAGAACCACCCGAGAGATACCACAAGAACATCTTGGTGGAGACCGGTCTAGAGCACATTCCAAGAGCCAACTTGGACAATCAAAGCCATGAAGCTACCAATGATATAGGTATGCATATCCAGAGTCTAGATATAACAAGAGACACTGAATCAAAAGTTGCTTTTGAGGACGTGCATGCAGTATCCATCGTCGAAAGTGATGGACCAGACTACGATTCTAGAACAGATGACACTGAGCTATCCTCAAACAATGAGCAATATGAGGATGAAACTGAGTTGGCCTACTTAGGCCCTCTCAACTTACGTCATATGTTACCCATGGAAAAAATGGGCGAGATCAAAGAGCGCTTCATAGTTGAGAGTGACTATGAGGATGAAACGGAGTGGGCCTACCTTGGGCCTCATCTTGCTGATCTCCCAATTCTAGTGGGTAGGGGTGAGAGATTTATATACGATAGTGATTATGAGGATGAAGCTGAGTTGGCCTATCTAGGCCCTCTCAACTTACATCATCTATTACCCCTGGAATCAATAAGTATGAGTGAAGAGCCCCTTGATGATGATGATGGCTATCAAGAAATAGCCTACATGGGGCCTCATCTAGAGCATCACCCAATTCCAGTAGGTAGCGATGAGGATATTTATTATGATAGTGATAACGAAGATGAAATAGAGAGAGCCTATTTGGGACCTCCCTACTTACGTCATCATAATGTGCCATATACTACAGAGGAGATGTATAGAGATATCAATCTCCACCCTTGCCTTAGGGGAAGACCATCGAATCTCAATATGATTTATCATATGGTATTTCTCGATCCACCGATGTACATGGAGCTCCTTGAGCCCAATGATCCCATCCGATAGTCTGTTCATGGACCGGATCCAGAGATCCCCATACCCCCAGAACCACATCTCGGGGATGGAAGTTCTATCAATGTTGAGTCACGTGCACGTGGTCCTGGAGACATGATCCATTCCATCAATATGATCTCCATTGATTTGACCACTCCACTTCATAATCCAATCGATCCTTCCAAGCCATTGTGTCTTAATGTAGATGCTATTGATTGGGACCGCATGCTGATTCACCCCTAGAGCCTAAAGATTTCTTCCCTAACAAAGAAATGTTGTAACCTTTCCATTTTGTGCTAGGCTATGCACATGATGTTTATCATGTTGAGGATGCTTCCAATGAGGAACCCATAAACCCAGAAGATGACATCCACTTGATCCCTATGCCTCATCATCTTGAGGAGGGATCCCATATGTCAGTAGAGGAAACCTTTGAAGTGGATATCAGTAATGATCCCACCAATCCTAAGAAGGTTAAATTTGGAGAGAGTTTGACTCCTGATGAGCGTGCCAACCTCATCCCTCTACTGAAAGAGAGACCTGATCTCTTTTCTTGGACTTATAAGGACATGTCGGGTCTAGATCCAAAATTGGTTACTCATAACCTTTCGCTAGATCTCTCAAAAAAGCCAATCAAGAAGAAACTCAGGAAGATGCATCCAATAGTAGCCTTAATGGTTAAATATGAATTGCAAAAGCTATTGGATGTAGAGTTTGTCATTTCCATCGACTATCCAGAATGGGTATCAAACATGGTGCCTGTAGGAAAACCTGATGGAAGGATCCGTATCTATATGGATTTCAGAGACCTCAATAGGGCAACACCAAAGGATTCATTTCCATTGCCAAACATAGATGCTCTCGTAGATGCAACTGCAGGTCATGAGATGCTCTCCTTAATGGATGGTTTTTCTGGTTACAACCAAATTCAGATTAAGCCTGAAGACCAGCATAAAACCGCATTCATAACACCATGGGGGACATTCTGTTACAAGGTTATGCCATTCGGCCTTAAGAATGTTGGTGCTACATATCAACGGGCTATGACATATATCTTTCATGACTACATGCATAAGATCTTAGAAGATTATATCGATGACTTATTGGCAAAGTCATTGCTGCGTTTAGAGCATGCAGAGGTCCTAAGAAAAGTCTTCGATCGCCTGATAGAGCATAATGTCAGGTTGAATCCTAAGAAGTGCGTATTTGGCATAACTTCAGGAAAGCTCTTAGGATTCATCATTTCAAAATGAGGCATCAAAGTTGACCCAACAAAGGTCAAGGCTATTTTAGAAATGCGTCCTCCCATAAACATCAAGGAATTAAGAAGCCTACAGGGCAAAGTAGCATCCATAAAGCAATTTATCGCATAATTATCAGATAAATGTCGACCCATGAATCGACTGCTACACAAGGGGGTCCCATTCAATTGGGATGAGGACTGTCAAGCAACCTTTGCTGAGATTAAGCAATACCTAGTGACGCCACCAGTGCTAGCTCCACCAAGACCATATGTACCATTTTTGCTATATATATCGACAACTAATTTTGCACTAGGGACCATGTTAGCCCAAAAGAATGTGCAAGACAAAGAACAAGCCATATATTACATTAGCCGAACCTTGGTGAGTTACGAGCTAGGATATGCCTACGTGGAAAAGTTGTGTTTAGAAGTAGTGTTCGCTACAAAGAAATTATGGCACTATATGTTAAGTCATACAACGTATGTCATATCAAAACAAAATCCTTTGTAGTATATGATGAGCAAGACATATCATAATACATGTACTGCAAAGTGGATCATGCTATTGATAGAATTCGATTTGGAATTCATTAGCCAAAATTCCATTAAGGGACAAGTCATAACTGATCAACTAGTTGAGGTGCCTCTCAAGAATAGTAGGCCCCTCACCATAGAGCTTCCTGATGATGCAGTATTTGCCTTATCAGAAGCACCCGAACCCGAGGAACCGGATAACAAAGCTGATATGACCTTGTTCTTCGA
This sequence comes from Wollemia nobilis, assembly GCA_028583015.1. Taxonomy (NCBI): domain Eukaryota; kingdom Viridiplantae; phylum Streptophyta; class Pinopsida; order Araucariales; family Araucariaceae; genus Wollemia; species Wollemia nobilis. Next base: position 942,849 of record JAQPPZ010000188.1, read on the forward strand.
TGGTTCAAAGTGTGAGCAAGGGGGTGGTGCAGGAATAGTGTTGTTCACACCACAAGGTGCTCCAATGCCCTTGTCGTTCAAGTTGGACTTTCCTTGCACCAACAATAATATTGAATACGAAGCCCTAATTTTGGGCCTCCAAACAATTGTTGCCATGAAGATCAAAAGGCTAAATATCTTTGGTGATTCCCTTCTCATTGTCAACCAAGTTAAGGGACTATTTCAATGTCGATGTCCGGTATTGAAAGCTTACAAGGATCTTGTTGACATTTATCTAGCTCAACTGGAGTGGTACGACATCGAGGTAATCCCTCGTTCATCTAATAGATTCATAGACACCATGGCATCTTTGGGATCTTTAATCCCTCAAAATCCATCTATCGATTTCACTACCATCCATGTAAAAACGTTGTCACATTCTATTGTGTAGTGTGAAGCATTGGATAACAAAGAGTCAATCAACATGATTCATGTAGAACCAAACCATGAATGGTTCTACAGAGCCAAAGACTTTCTCAAGAGAGCATCCTAGGGGTCTTTGATCTTGTAGGATCCGATGGGGAGTGGTACTACCATTCACCACAAGGTCATTTTCCAGTCTGCATTTGCAAATGTGGAACCGCAGGGGGAACATGTTGTCTTGTCATTTGAGGCTGAAGCTTATCATAACTAGACATCACATATACATGACTTCCTTAGACTTGGTGTAATCCCTCAGGGATTATCGTGTGTCGTAAAATACACATTTAAATAGAAAGTGACAAAGTATGTCTTGTTAGCAAACATTTTGTACCATAGAAGCTACGATGGAGTTCTCCTTCATTGTCTTGAGCCCCAAGAGTCATCTTGGGCAATTTTGCAAGCTCACGATGGTACGTGCGGTGGCCATTTCAACGGTATGGCTATCATCAAGCGCATCCTTCACATGGGTTATTATTGGCCCACTATGGAGAAGGATTGCAATGTGTATGTCAAGAAATGCATTAAATGCTAGCATCATGCTAATCTTGTGCACTTGCCATCATAGGCCTTACAACCCATTCAAGTAGCTTGGCCATTTGCTCAGTGGGGTTTTGATCTCATCGGTAAGATCTCTCCTCCATCATTGGGCTAGCATACATTCATTATCATGGCTACTGAGTACTTTACTAAATGGGTGGAAGCCATTCCCTTAACAATGACAACTAGAGCACGTATTACAAAGTTTATACTCACCAGTATCATAAGTCATTTTGGGATACCATCCAAAATAGTTTTGGATAATGGAACGTCATTTAAGAACAAAATTGTGAGGGCTTTGACGTCCAAGTATAAGATCAAACATAGTTTTGCAACTCCATATTATCCACAAGAAAACGGGTAAGCTGAAGCTTCAAATAAGACAATGGTATCCATCTTGAAAAATATGGTACAAGAGCACCACAAATATTGGCACACCCAGTTGACCCTTGCATTATGGGCTTATAGGACTAGCATTCGGACACCCACTGGGGCAACTCCATTTTCACTAGTATATGGCGTTGAGGCCATTATGCCCTTAGAGTTGGAAATTCCAATACTATGCATCGCATTGAAAGAGTTCATTGATGATGACACCACACGACAAGCTCACCTAGATCAATTGATGCTACTTGATGAACGTCGCATGAATGCCCTTGAGCACCTCCACATTTATCAGGAGTGCTTAAAACAAGATTACAATAACAAAGTCCATCTGAGAGACTTTGAGGTTGGTGATCTTGTGTTGAAAGAGAACCAACAGAACTCAAATTTATCACCAAAGCTGTGAGACAAATTTATGGCTAATTGGTTGGGTCCTTATATGATCTCTAAGAAGATTGGACCTGGGACATATCGCTTAACATCATTGGAAGGTATTGAAGATCTTGAACCTCTCAACATCCTTCATCTTAAAGCGTTCTATACCTAAAACCATAAAAAGGCCCCAAAGGCATCTATAAGCCCTTTGGTCAATTCTAAAAAGGCCCCAAAGGCATCTATAAGCCCTTTGGTCAATTCTCAAAAGGCTCCAAAGGCATATGTAAGCCCTTTGGTCAAAGCATAAAAGGCTCCAATGGTATTTAAAATCCCTTGGTCAAAAATTTAAAATCCAAAAAATAAAATAAAAACAATAAAATCCAAAAACATTGCAAAACATAAAAATTCAAAAATTTGCATTTCATTTCAAAAAGAACATTGCATTTCATTTGCATATGGCATTTCATTTTGCATCCATTCATTTAATTGCATTGCATTAGGCATTTCCATCTGTCGCACACCTTGCATTAGGATAGGTTGTGTTTGCAATCTTACAAATGACACCACATTTGTGTTTCAATCATGCATCTTTGCATTATCATCATGCATCACCCTTGTGAGTAATTGTGTTTTTCAACACAACCCATCTTGTTGCTACGAAGAATATACTAGGGTTTTTTGGTCATTCAACCATACCTAGTGGTCTCCTCAAGAGTTTGGTAGAAATATTGCTTTGCTTTTGTAGATGAGGTCTAGTTTTGATAGCACTTAGCATATCATAATCCTATCACTAATCAAACACATTTAACAATCCTACTTAGGGCAAGGAAATATGAACACTACGAAGTGGTCTTGGTCACCTTAGGTGAAAGGTTTTGTTACTTGCTCATTTTTTGAGGTGCAATGGTCTAGGGTAGTGGTCATTGGCAAAAGGACAAGCATTCTCCCCTACCCAAATAAATCCCTTGCTTACAAATGAAGGAGCAAAATTCCCAAAAATCAAATCAAATCCCAAATTCAAATCCATATCAAATTCAAATCCCTTGCTCAAAGAAAAAAAGAAAAGAAAAAAGAAAAAGAAAAAAATTATACAAAATAAATAGTGATTTTTATCACTATACATGAGCAAGTATCCCAATAAATTGAAGAAAATAAGGGGGGAGCTTGAATCCCTGGAATGATCATTACTTGAAAGCCATAGAGTGATCCCCAATAACAACAATGGGCTGAATGAATCTCGCCTAGCATTGGGGTAGGTCTAAGCAATTTACAAATGAGCTAGCTTTAGGTGGCCTGGATTGCCTAGTGGTCTAGTCTGACTAAGTTCAAACCTAGGATTGGATAGACATTTGAGGATCCCCAATACAACAATGGGCTGAATGAATCCCGCTTGGCACTAGGGTATGCTTATGCCTTATCTAATATATTCATTTGCACACACATGGGTAATGAATAGCTTGGTATTTTAGAGCGAAATCTTTATTTTCAGAAGTCTAGTATAGTCAGTATACAACTTTTGATGAGTCAACTAGGGTGTTTGAGTCTCATGGAAAACCTCAAAAATTCCCAAATAGCAACAACCAATTTTCATGCAATCATCAAAAATCAAATTTCTTTTATGAGAGTTTGTTTATTAGAATGATTTGTAATATATGTTAGATACTAGATGGATGTCAGAAATGATATTTAAACAGCCACTGACTATGTTATCCATATTCTTTTAATTTACAAAAACTTATGAATAGAAACAATATATATCATTGCATCTCACATAGGGGTGTACAATTTATCAAATTTTATTAAAAGATATAGCAATTACATTTCATGATTGTTATACATTTTGTGGTGTCATCCATTAGATTGTTAAATTCATATTACATTCATACATTATGTTTTAAGTGATTAAAACATACATGTTCATTTGCATAGCATTCATCATAGAAAAATTATGCAATACATACATGGCATAAATCATGTCATAACATCATAAATTAAATGCATACAAGTAAAGCAAATTACACATGCATTTAACATCAAATATTGCATTCATATACATTCATCATAAGTAGTCCATCTACACATGTATATCATCACATCTAAATCATACATCCATCATCTAGCTAGTGCATGTCATCCATACATCACATCATATAGCATAAAATAAACATAACATATAAGCATTGCATCCATATGCATCTCATAAAACATAAACAATAAAACATATAAAATCCACACATATAATGAGTCTCAAATGTTAGATCATATATATATATGTGTGTGTGTGTGTACCAAAAATAATAATAAACAATACATTGGCATGTGTCAAAAATGCCCACAGGCTACATCTGTGTAGGTCCTCGACCTTACACTCAAAAATGGTACAATAACATATCTGAATATATCTATACTAAACAGGGTTTGCACCCCTAGTCTGAGAGGCTCCGCCATCACCTCCACCCTCCCTGTGAGTCCTCCTCGAGCTGGCACTTGAGGTCCTCTCTGACCTATGTGATCTATGATTAGAGCTAGTTGAGGACTGCCTTGTCTCTCGAGTGTGAGTCCTCTAAGATATTGCAAGTAAATGCCTCTCAGGAACCTAAAAATTGAGTAGCCCTATCTCACCATCCAAAGTAGCAATGTACACATCATCTGATGCTCGATCACTAATGTGCTTCTATATCAGAGATCATAGTCTCCTGATCTCGATCAATGGGTCTAGCCTTGCTAATCCCTGTGTTGCCTCTACTGGAGTAGCTGGAGGTGCTAGAGCAACATATGTTGATGCGGGATCTACCATCCTAGCCCTAAGTGCATCACACACTATTGTCATAGCATATAACTATGACTATAAGAGGATGCGCTACCCTGTGACCCTTTGAAAATCTTTTCTTGTTGACTCAACCTTAGTCTCTAAAGTGATATTCTCCTCCTCATAGTTGAACCACTGATACTACCCTATTGTGAGTCACTACTGGATATCCCCAAACTTTTCCTGTAAGGTGGCAGTGGTGGTATCTCTATGTAGGATTTTTGTTTGTAGGAAGCCTACTTGAGTTTGTAGGTTGGAAATTTGATCCCTGAGCTACCAAATATCACTATCATGTGCTACCTTACCCTCATCAAGAGCGTAGCCCTCCTCCTTAGTTGAAGGTACGGTTGGTCATCAAATCTACCTAGGTAAGGATTTTTGGTAAATGTATGCACCCTAGACCTGGACCAACATTGAAAGGCCGAAGGGAAGGGATGTCCCTCGTGCCAATCTCCGGAGAAAGGCCGGCTCCTATACTAAACTACTTGGGTTTTGGATATAAGAGTGCAGGAAATATATAAAGGAGTTAGGGTTAGAGAAATAAAATAAAAATGGTAAGGGAAGAGAGATTGATGATTTCAGGTGGAAGAGAACAGGAAGCACGATCACAAACTGACAACTAGAATGGAAGCAATGAACACCAAGAATAAACAAAAGAAACGTAGTATTGACCCTCCTATGTATCCTCCTGAATGAGTTTCAGGGTACTGTCCCCAATCGCACATCGGACGCAGAGTTTAGCATCTCAGTATACAAACGAAGAGAGACAAAAAAATCAAGCGAGGCAGGCAACATAAAAGAAATTCAATATGACGCTTTTTCACTCCTATGTATCCTTCAGAACGAGTTTCAGGACATAGCCCCCGATAACACACCGGACGTAGGATTCAGCATCCAAAATACAAACGAGAAGAGATAGAAGAAACAAGCACAAAAGGCAGCATAAAAGAGAGAAATGAAGCTCAAGGCTCTTTAGTATTGATCGCAGGACATCAAGTTACAACAGCTTTCTAGTAGATAGTTCCCCCCCTTTTCCATTACAATGCCTGGGTTTTTATAGAGGACCCGGGCCTCTTAATCATAATTACATAGAGGAGAAGAGTACGCCCTTGATCCCTGAGAATCGGCTCCCCGAGGCTCTTGTGACCGAGTTTTCAAATCTATTACCAAAACTAGCAACTGCAACTAGGTCAACCATGGAAATGTGCATTGATGATCCGTCTGGACGTCCTTGACCTTTGGGTGCAGTGCTCGAGTGGCCGCCATGCTCGTCGGGCTCTCCATCATGGCTTGATACTTCATTTTTGATTGCCAAAAATGAGCAGCGGACTTGCTGGGCACGAAAAATTGTATTTATGAGGCACCTGATCACCTCGGGAAGATACCCGGCTTGGAACGTGTGCCCGTGAAGCGCTTCACTAGATCTTTGTTCACAACTTCACTTCGCAATGGTTTTGGGCCGAAGCAAAAAATCTTCTTTAAATTATACTTCGCACAATTGAGCTTCACAAAACTACTTCGGCGAAGGTTTGTGCCGAAGCATATCTGCTTCACAAAATGGTCTTCTTCGTCCTTGCTGCTTTGCTAACAAAACTGCTTCGCTGATGCCTTGGAAAAATGCTTCGCTAATTTTCTGGCTGAAGTGACTGATGGAAATACTTCGGGTGCGAAGTAGTTTTCTTGCATTTTCTTTTGAATTTTGGTTCGGCATATTGCTTCGTAGAAATATTTCCCAAAGTAGCTTTTGAAAAAGCTTCGGGCCCGAAGTAGATTTCTTGCCTTTGCTTTTCGGAAAAATTGTTCTTTCGAACGCTGCCTTTGTATTCTACTTCGGTGATACTACTTCGCAAAAACTCCACCCGAAGCAGTGTTGAAAATGCTTCGGGTGCGAAGCTCTCTTTCCTTCTGGATGTCGCTTCGCTCAACTTTCACCCGAAGTAGGCTGCCTGGAAGCGCTTCGGGCCCGAAGTAATTTCATTCTCCTTTTCTTGTGTTTTACTTCGACGAAAACTACTTCGCAAAACTTTTACCCGAAGTAGTGTGGGAAATGCTTCGGGTGCTAAGTTGTTTTATTTTCCTTCGGTGAAGCTCTTTTTTCTAGCTTGTTTGGCAATGAAGTTCTTTCCTTTCTACTTTATGTACAAATGGGTGGCATTTGAAAGCCAAAATTGCTGCAACTTTTCAAAATAAAAATAACAAAGTAAAAAAACTTTACACAACACTATACAAAACTTGTTTCTTTTCTACCCCTTGAGAAATGTGACAAAATTGTCAACATTCTTGGCAGCTCGCGGGGCAACAAGCTCGTCTCGATGGAAGGACCCTTTAACTTTGATCTATTGGGCCAGAGTCTTTTCCTGATCCATCTCCTCCTTTTGCACATTCTTCTTCTAGGAGCACCTCAGCAGCTGGTTCTCCTTCTTATTCTACTTCTTCTTCCTCTGCTCCTTCATCTGTTGGCGTGGCCTCTTGCTGTGGAGATGGGATAATACGATCGCAGATTTTATTTATAGTTCAGCGAACATGAGCCCAAACCCCTTTCTGAAATGGTTCTTGGTCTTTGAGTGCCTTGACCAGAACATGGAATCGATCAATCTACCCTATGTCGATGTGTTTGATTCTTGCACCTAGGTCGTTCATGCAAGTCGTGATTTTGCAGTGCCTCAGGATGAAGTCTGTGACCTGTCCCTCTGTGACCAGCTCCTCCCACTCATCAATCTCAGATATGTCATTTTCAAAATGGAGCCACGCTGGCTTTAGTTCTTCCATGGTGAGAAGGTTCCCATCATCATCCGTGAAACTCAAAAAACCCAAAGAAGAAAGGTCTTCAAAGTAGCTCATCGATGTGCACTATTCCTGCTAAAATATATCAAGGAGGTCTTTCGCCTTTTGTGCCTTCTTCACCTTGGAGAAGAAAGCGTGAACAGTTGCTTGGGCAGTAGACCAATCCCTAGTCGTTCGACTCATGGCAGTGACTTGTAGGTATTGATATCTGATGCTTTGGACCTCAAAGGCAAGCTTGAGTCGTTCCTTAATTTTTTAGATTACCTCATCCACCATTGGTACCTTCTTAGCGATGGTATGCTAAGCTTCGATGACATAAATTAGAATTGATAGGGCATTGGCGGCCCGAGATCTGAAACCCTTGAGTAGGTGAGAGTGGATTTCCTTGATTCTTCCATTGTCGAATAGCTCCAGATTCGCCTTTTGGTATAATTATTGTTGGGACTGCAAGATCTTGCTCTCGAGCTCTTTGGCCTTTAGCTCATTTTCGGCCTATTTTTGTGCTTGTTGCTCGGTCGAAGTCTGCAATTGTAGAATTTTTTGTTTGAGGGCATGTGTTTCCTTTTTTAGCAATTTGCCCTATTTTTGTGAATCCTCCAGCTCAGAGCAAATCTTAGCCAACTCTTCCTCCAACTTGATGTTGGTGTTTTCTGCCTCAAACCTGCGCTGGTTGGCAACGTTTGCATGTGCTCTAAAATTTTTGACCCTGACATGCATGGATTTAGATTTGTCATCTATATTTAAATGCTCTAGGTCTTTGGTTTTCTCCTGGTAGTAGTAATCGGCTGGAGTCATTTCATCCAGAGGCTTCTGGACCTTAGGGACCTTTCTCACCTTATGCAAATTTTTGCCCTTCAGGTCAAAAATTGCACATTTTTCAACTTGAGCCAGAGATTTCCCTCTTTTCTTTCTCGCCTCCTTTAACATCTTCTCTGTATTCTGTCGAGCTAAGAGTAGCTTTTTTGCCAGGGGGCAATCCTTTATTGCAGATAGGTCTATTTCAGAGAAAGCCGAATCTTCGGCCAAAAGTGTAAACAAATATAAAGAACTAATAGGGCCAGGTTCGCCCGACGACTCAGGGATGGGTGTAGTAGGGGCTTTGGCAAGTGGGAATATGCTTTGAGCTATGGGAGAGTGGGCTACAGGGCTTGGTGTAGGCAAAGTGGTTTTAGCAGGATTATCCTGTTCAGATGACTCAGGATGAGTGGGGCTATGCAGGATTGGGCTGGCGATGGGCGGTTTCTGAGTGGGGAATTGACTCTATGGGGAAAGGAAAGACTAATGAGGGCTTCCACTCGAGACTGCCATGGATGTGTCAAAGACCGAAGCAAAGGGAAGAGAGTGCATACCTATGTGCCCTCTTGGCAAAGCGGCTATGGTCACTTCTTACGTGGCCGAATCTTGTCTCTCTTGGGCTTCATCACCCTCGACCTCTACAACTTCTGCTCCAGTCCTTCTCTTGTTGGAGGAGTTCCTCCACATCGATAATATATATTTTGGGGACCGTTTCAGCACTTGGTGCCCCTTTGTCCTCAATGTTCGCCTCAGCGGGGCCTGATGCAAGGGATCCAATAGGAGTACTTGAAAGTTTTGTGCGAGGGCGCTTTGGATGGCTCGGAGGAATTTGAACTTGCTCTTGCCTCTTCCTTTTCTTCCTCTCCAATGGTTTCTTTGCTTCTTCGATGCTTGCTTCCTTTTCTTCCTTCGAAGCATCCTTAGCGCCTCCTGGGCTTTCGCCCGATATTGGGGTAGCTGGGGGAATAAAATCTGCAAAGGATATCGACTTCCAGGTTTCGACATTGGAGTCATAAAGAATTGTGAAGTCTTTATCCAATGCTAAGAGTCCATAGGAGTTTGTCTTTTGATGGTGGACTCTCATTTTCCACCATTCCTGAAGCTTTTCCTCGCTCCAGTATTTTACCTCTTCCTTCAAATCGTCCCTTGCCTTTTTCCAAAAGGTGGAGCCTAGAGTCGGGAGGGGATGCTGATCAAGGTCGTACTTGACCTCTATAGGATAGAACTCATGCCATGGAGGCAATGTCCTCATCCTCTCTAAATGCCACTCCAGATATTTTCCATTGGGGTTGTTCCTTTGTTCCACAACTTCAAGGTGAGGGCAGATGTGGAAGCTCTTGAATTTTAAATGATCCTTCATCACACCCAAAGGATCATAGAGCCACTGCTGAGGGATCTGAAGTAAGCCAAAGTGAGCAAGCATTTCTTCCAAGAACGTGCCCTATTTTAGGGAAAAGACTTTGATTACACCCATTCTGAATGGGAAATCATAGGTATGTGCCCACTTACGGTCGTGCCCGTATATTGCATTTGTAGAGTCGCTCTGCCAAGCGACTTCCAATGCAAACTGATATTCTAAGGGGTAGACTGGTAACAGGAAGGGCTTCCCAATGAAGCTGAATATGCGAATCACTAGTCCCTGTGTCAATTTGAAGACATCTCCATTTTTTCCCAGCACCACTCTATCTCTCAAACTGAGTGGTACCCGGGGAGAAGAACCTTTCAATAAATGCATGGCGGGTCCCAAGAATTGTTGATTAAAAGAATAATAGGACTCTTCTTTCAATAATAGGGGAGTCCATTGATACACTGGCAGAGGATTTCCATCCTTGCCGCTTGAAGAGATGGCGATGTGAGGAAAATGCTTATGAACTTGGTAGAAGAATAGCCAGACAAGAAAGGAACAGGGTGAGAAGTACTGACCTGCTGCTGAATTCTTCATGCTAGCGAGCCTTGTATGCAGGGTTCGGGCCACCCATTCTACCCAGTCAAAGAAAACTAGGTTGGTCTTTGGCCTTGAAGCGTCAGGGGCATAAAACTCCCCTATTGAAATGCATTCGTCCAAAGACACCTACTAGGGTTGTACTAAAGTATCTTTTGACAAGCCTGCCACCCATGCAATGATAGAAAAAATATCTGTGTTTTTGAAAGCCTCCAAGGGTAAGGGCATCTGGGGCAACTTGTTTGAAGGCAGCCCGCTCTTGAGATTCTCCGGTAGGAACTTCAATATGTGGATGTTGGAGGTGAATCTCTCCATTTGTTCATTTAGGAGGACATTACGAACAGAATAGCCCTTGGGCAGGCCCTACTGCGACGCGAAGGCAGCTTGCACATCTTCCTTCAAGATGGAAAATAGTTTGTGTCCCAAAGAATCTAACACCTGCCTCGTAGTAGGTTGGTAATTCTGTGCAATGGCGTAGACTAGCTCGGGACAATGGTGAGCAGGTGGGGTTAGAAACCAATAGATATGGGAGTAATATGCAGTGGCTCTCTTATTTTCTGGCATGAGCCTGCTTGTCATGAATTCTATGGTGTGCTGAAGATCAGATACACCCTTCAAGAGCTGTGTGTCTCAGATTCTCTCCCACCCATCAATTAGTGGATCCATAAGTTGTTCTTCTTCTAAGTCATCCCCCTCTTCCATTGGCTATTTTTTGGGTTGAAGGGGAGGATTTAGCTTCTTCGGGGTATGCTTTTTATCCTCTTTCCACTTTTTTGTCTTCTTGGGGCCTGCAACTTTAGGCTCTTTCCCCTTCTCCTTAGAGTTTTTCTTTCCCATGTTGTTATGGACAGTAGCAGAGTTCTTGATGCAGGGGGCTTAAATGCAAATGGCCAAATGTGAAGGATGGGAGAGTTGCAGAATATCCGAAGGCTCTTAGTTTAGCTCTAACTGATGGACAAATAACTTCCCTCTTGCCAAGAACTCACTTTTATAGCCTAAAAAGGCAACCACATGAATTTATGGCACCTACTAAAATTAAATTTGTACTTGGACGATGGAAGCTGCCATATTCTCAAACCGCTTCTACAGTGACATGGTACATAGGGCTGCATGCTTTGATGATTATTATTCATATTGGAGATGCCACCCGCTACCACCTCATACCTTAGTGCGAGCCCTTTTTCTCTTTTTTTGACTCGATCATCTCGGGCAGTGTTCCACCACCCCTTTTCCTTAATTTTGTCTACTTTGTACTCCTCTCAAGGTCGTTGTTGGCACATTTTCTGAGGCACGTTTTGAATTCTTCACCTCATGCATGTTTGGCTCGACGAAGAGAAACTTGATGCTGAAAATGCTTCACGGTGAACCTTTGGTTCGGACTATTTTTTGATGCTTCGGGCCCTAAGTACCTCTTCTTCGTTGTGTTGCCGCTTTGGTCGAAAATGCTTTGGGGGAAAACTAGCCGAAGTGAATGCTTCGCTATGGTTTCCGCCGAAGTAGAAATGATTCCGGTATAAGGAGGCCCGAAGTAGATGTTTTGGCAACTTTCTGGCGAAGTAATCTTCAATGTTCTCTTGGATTTTTCTTCGCTAGTTTCCTAGCCTAAATGTTTACTGAAAATGGTTCGGGCCCGAAGTCCTTCCACCTTGGTCAAACTTGAATCGTGGCCTAGAATTTTCTTCTTCGGTGAAGTTGCCTCTTTGGAAGATTTCCACTCGAGTCAGGAATTTGAAATGTTTCGGGCCCGAAGCTCTCTTTATCAGCCCTTTTCATTTTTATTCGGCAAAACAACTTCACACAATTTTCACCTGAAGTAGTGCTGGAAATGCTTCGGGTGCGAAGCTTCTTTTGTGCCTTTGGTTCGGATTTTGGTTTGGCTTCCTTTCGAGTAACATGCTTTGCAAGGAGCCTCTTATAATCTACTTCACAAGAATGTTGCCCAAAGTAGCTGTTGAAAATACTTTGGGTGCGAAGTTCTCCTTTTGAAAACTAGTTCACGAAATTTTGCCTTTGGTTACCTTCTTTGCAGCGAACCTTTTGTATCGGCTACTTCACATCAGAAGTCTCCAAAGAAGATTTGGAAGTGGTACTTGGCTTTGTGATCTTGGAAGAGAATGTACATACAAATGCAAATTATATATAGAAGTATATATACTATATATATATATATATATATATATATATATTAAAGAGAGATTGTCTTTAGCGATGAAAAGTCTTCAGGTGAAGACCATTGACAAAGATTGGCAGAACTTGTCCATCTACATCTTTGAGGATGAATGAATTTGTCGAGTTTACCTTCATAATTTCAAATGGCCCATCCCAAAAGGTTTCCATATTGTCGTGATTCCCAGGCTTGGCCTTCCAAGAATCCCACTTCAATACCAGGTCTCCCACATTGAATGTGCGATCGGATGACCTTTTCTTGAACCAGTCTCGGATAACCTGAGTATGCTTAGCGAAGTCCTGGTATGCTTCTTCGTGATCCTCCTCCAGTCACAGCAACTGATCTAACCTGTTCTCCATTGGATTAACTCCATCTTCTACTTCTAACAGTCGCAGTGCAGGGATCTCAACATGGATGGGTAAGATGGCCTCCTTTTCGTAGACCAGAGCATAAGGCAAAGTTTTGATTGACCTTTTGACAAAAATCCGATCGGCCCACAAGGCCCGATCTAGAAGGATATGCCAAGTCCTTTTTTTCATTTCTATGAGCTTCCTTAGCATTCTCAACAGAGTTGTTGGTGAATTCTGCCAAGACATTGCCCTGTGGATAATAATTAGAGGATACTTTATGATATATCCCATATCTATAGAGGAAATAATTGATTTTAGTGCCAATGAATCTAGGGCCATTATTTGTGATGATTGCTTCGAGGATGCAAAAACTGGTGATCAATCCTTCCAAGAAGGTGACTACAGTATCTTGATCTGCATGTTTGGTAGGAATCGCTTCGGCCCACCTGGTGAAGTAGTCTGTTGCTGTCAGGATGAACCTATGTCCCGCAGAGGAATTTGGTGATACGACTCCTATAAAATCCAACCCCCATTTTTGAAAGGGTGTCTCTACTTGTATCGAACGAAGGGGCATTACACCATTTTTGTTTCGATCGACGAACCTCTGAAACTGCTCATATTTATGGCAAACTACGAAGGCATCGACAAAGAGTGTGGGCCAATAATAACCCACCCTAATGATATTTAACGTTGTTGTTCTTCTTGTAAAGTGACCCCTGATAGTCTTGAATGGAATTCTCCTAGTACTCTCCTTTTATCATTGTCTTTGATGCACTTAAGAAGGACACCATCAATGTTCCTGAAAAATAGGCCTTCGGGGCACAGAGTGTATCTGGAGGACCGCTTCCTAAAATGTCTTTGTTGTGATGCATTTAGATGTGAAGGACACTTGTTGGTGTTTAAATAGTAGAATATCTCATTGACCCAATCCTTCTCATCTTCTTCGTGGTTAGTGAAGCATTCTTTGGCTGGTAAGTCATCCCTCCGAGATTCTGTCACTTCGACCGCTGCGCTCTTTGCCAACTCTTGACACAATGCACGGCCGCATGCCAATTTTGTGGGCTTGATCTCAATGTCAAACTCCTATATTTTTTTCACCCAACCAACTCTTTTACTTCCCAATTCTCCTTGGATAATGAAATTACATACATCGGGGTGAATGACATAAACTGTGACTCAGCTCTGAGAGATGAACTGCTTGAACTTCCTTAGTGATTTCATTACTGCATGCACCTGATGCTCAATGAAATTATACATTTCTTCATGGGAATTGATCACCTGACTCAGAAACGCGATGGGACACTCCTTGCCATCTTCTCCCTTTTGTGTCAGGATAGCAGCATAGCTCTCGGGCTCTCCTATGACATACATGATGAAATCTTGATTGTAGTCTGGATTGATCAAGACCGGTGCCTGAGCAATTTGAGTCTTAATCTCTTCAAAAGCTTCTTTTCTTTCTTTGGTCCAGCTAAATTCGGTGCCCTTCTTCAGGAGTTGGGACATTGGCTTGATGACTTGGGCGAAGTCAGGGACAAACTTCCTCATGAAGTTAATCTGGCCAAAGAAATATTGAAGTCCTTTCTTGTCTGTGGGAAGTGGGAGCTTCATTAGAGCCTCGGCTCTGTCCGGATCTATAGCGAGGCCTTTCTCTGATATCGCGTGTCCCAGCAACTTTTCTTTGCTGACTGCTGTATCGCTCCAAATTTTTTGCATCCCTACCTTCAGGCTATTGGATCCGTGCCCGGAAGGAGGATCGGAAAAGGATGATGCGGTACCTCAAATGAGAGGACTTTACGAAGGTCCCGCCTCTCAAGGGAGGTGTATTTTGGTGATTTTTTTACGGATGGTGGGTTCACTAGGAAACTTTTAATGGCAGTTTCCATGCCTAGGTTTTGGAATGTGTTTAGATGAGTTTGTTTTGATCTTAAACATTCATCCTAGGTTTGGTTGAATGAATCTAAATTAAACTACATGAAAATGCAATTTTCATGAATACAACAAACAAATTTGAAAGCAAAAAACAAAGAATTTAGAGGAGGAAAACGGGGAATACCTGATCCGAATGTCTGAAGAATATTCTGATGTTTGAGGCAGTCTGGATCATCTGGAATTCGACAGAATAGCCTGCAATCTGATAGAATCATCCGAAAACTGACAGATTCGTCTAGAATCTGACAGAATCGTCTAAGACTGACAGAATCATCTGAGACTGACAGAATCATCCGAGATTTGACGAATTTGTCAGACGAATTCGTCAAAAACCTGCAAAATAGAAAATAGATGCAAAATACAAGAAATCCTACTGTGCAAACAGAGGCAAATTACACCAAATAGCAATATGAATACTGAACAATATTTAAGAACAAAAATTAAAGCAAATTACTATCCTTAAATGACAAAACATGATCTTAATATGCAATCTAGGCTAAATGGGTGAACTCCAGATGCAAAATAATGTAAAAACTGAATAAATTGTCTAATTTGCAGCATAAGATGACAAAGAAAAAGGTGAGAAAAACAAACTCCAGGCACTGATTGCCTCGATGTGGATTGCAGTCAAGATCGTCTCGCATCAGTACGAAATCGTCTCGTATTTGACAGGATCACCTACAATCTGGACAAGTTCGTTGGCGACGATGGGTGCTGGCTCTGATTGAAAAATAATGTTGTACCTGCAACAAAAGAATATGAAACTTATCCAAATGCAAAGTAGGGATGTTTCAACGTAGGGGGAATCAATTTACCAAGAATTTCAGCCAGGGGTTGGGGAGGGAAAATCCTAGAGGTTAAATAGGCTTAGAGGGAGTTGGTAGGAGGTTGGATATCATCCCAATTCGGGAGATCTCCAACGGGGGAGGGTCCCAATGGCGCAGACACGCTTCTACCAAGATTGGAGACCCGTTGGAACAGATTCCAACTATGCAAATTCAGTTTTGCGACAAGATCGTCTGGACGTCCTAGTCCAGATGAAATCCTCAAATTTGGGGCGATATCGTCTGATCAACGACGATATCTTCAAATGGTCAAAAAAACCTCTAAAATTGGTGTGGAAAAGGGAGAAACAGAATACCCGGCAGTTAACGGGCGGTTTGGAAGGTTAAATTTGATTTTAAAATTATTTACTAAGGTGAATGTAAATTTTATAATTTTACTACGCCAATTTTAGGGTGCTACATTTTGCCCCCTCTTTAGCGAATTTTCCAAAAAAAATGCATTAAATATGAGTTATTCTCGATCTACGAGAAAACAAAAAATTATACCCATTTTTAGGCGATGATTCTTGGTCGAATCGTACGACAGCTTACTATGGTGCCCCCTCCGTGTTTTTACCCAAATCGAACGTTTGAGGTAAAAACGCGAAAAGCACAAAATTATTGTTGAATAAAATTAGGAAAAATAGGATAAAACCCTAATTCATTGTTACTGTTCATTTTTCTGGTTTTAGAGCTCTGAAGCAAAAAAATGGTCGAGACAGCGCACAGATCTGTAGAGGTCCGACGTGGTCTACGGGTAAGGGTCTAAACTTACTTTAGAACTGATTTAATTTGAATTGACATGCTTTTTAGATAATTTTTAGGTGAATTTTGAGCATCGCGGCCATTTTTGGGCCGTCGACATCGTCGGGACGAAATCGTCTCGATTTTGACGAAATCGTCTCAATTTCGACAATTTCGCCCGGGGGCAAAATCGTCGAAAGGAGGACGATTTCGTAAAATTAGAGACGATTTCGAACTACGAAATCGAAGACGATTATGCTCAAATTTGGGACGATATCGTCCAATAGTGGGCGATATCATCAATTGTAAAAAAATTGAATTTATAACTTGCATTATTGATTACTTGAATTATTGATTAATGATTTGTTTATTATTTTTTTGTTTATGTTTGCAGAGAGGATTACTAAAGAGCAGGGAGTGGAAATATGGAGGTTTGAGAGATGACTTGGCTGCTCTGACACAGGCAGAGCGAGATCAGCTGGCATAGGTCAGCTTACAGCATGTGACGGAGATGCCACAAGTATCCACAGATATGGGGCTTCTAAAAGTCCTAGCAGAGAGGTGGTATCCGGGTTCTTCCTATTTTTGGCTATCGATAGGGGAGATGGCTCCCACACTAGAGGATGTATGGAGGATTCTGAGAATCCCCATACAAGGACGGCTCATCACTCCTGCGGCCAATCAGGGCCGCGCTATGGGATGGTTATGCGGTGACCCGAGCTTTGCCCTGGAGAAGGGCGGAGTTAACATCGAGGCATTGCACCAGATGCCTGGGGCATCTACACTCACACGAGTTCTGGCTGGGGTAGTTGGTGGACTTCTTCTGTGCCACCAGAGCGGGTGTAGGGTACCATGGATGCTCGCAGATGTGATCTGCGATATGCGAGACCATGGGTACAGGTTTGCTTGGGGCAGCTTTGTACTATGCCGATTGTACAGGATCCTATATGGGGTCGTGTATAAGGGTGGACGATGTCTGATCATGACATCGCTCCTACAGGTTTGGTGCTGGGAGCACATTGCATTGCAGAGGCCGATAGGGCTTCCACTGACAGGGGTGGATGGGGAGAGGCCCCGAGTCTTCTAATGGTGGCTCCGAAGAGGGTCACAGTGGCGGATCGACCTACCGATGTCCCGGAGGCTATTGGATGACCTAGTCCCGGACCAAATCACCTGGAGGCCATGGAGGGAGCATCCAGGGTGGGCCGAGGATGGACAGGAGCTGGCTTGCATCACGCGAGTCTGCTGGCTACGGATGGAGAGGGGAGAGATGGAGCTCCACCGCTATGACCGAGTTTTGAGGCAGTTCGGTCTACAGTAGGGGATCCCATCTCTCAGAGACTATGAGTTTTTTTAGACTATCTGGGATAACACCACTATTAGCAGGGCTCTTGACATGCAGCGGTTCTAGAGTCAGGACGCAGACGATGCCCCTATCCAACCAGTGGATGGGGACGACGTAGGGGTAGCCGACGACTACGATGCCTGGTAGGCAGGCATCCGCCCTCCTTGGATGATGAGGGCTCAGGGTCCGATTCATGCGGTTGTGCGTCGGATAGGGAGGCAACGCCAGGCAGTGATAGAGGCGGCCCAAGGTTGCGACGGGAGAGAGTAGAGGAGGCCACAGGCACAGGAGAGGTCGTGACAGCGGGAGAGGAGGGAGGAGAGAACCCCATCTCCACAGAGGCCACCATCGCCTGATAAGGGCAAGGGTGTGGACACAGGAGAGAGTAGTGAGATGGCTACTCTCCGGGCGGAGAGAGATCGTCTGCAAGTTTAGGTGCAGACGCTACAGGATGCGGCTGCACGACACCATGCTGAGGTGTCACAGCTACGGGATGAGATTGCACGCCTTAGGACACGGGACGGAGGGGCGAGCTCAGGAGAGTTGACACGGGCTATTGCCCAATTGACATTCTATCAAACACTGTACTTCCAGCTGGTGCCAGAGGTAGATAGACTACCCCTACCAACTAACATTGTAGAGCCGATCAGGATCAGGTCATCGAGGACCACGTCCCGATCGAGGACTAGGACTACACAGACTGCGATGGGGCCTCCTCGTCCACCTTAGGTCGGGGGAGGAGATGAGGCAGAGAGCTCGAGGGGCTCTCGAGGCTAGAGGGCTGCACATTGATGTTGTATTATATATATTTTTTTGTTTGATAGAGGATTGAGTATGCCGAGAGTACAGATTATGGCATACCAATCCGGTTTTGATGATGTACATATATTTGTGACATATATAGATGAGATATTTTTGATCATATGACTTGTCTTATGTGATGCTTATGATGCTTTTATGTTTGATTGATTGATTTCATGTGATTATGTCGGTGGATATATTATAATTGGAATGTCATGCTTGTAATATTTGAAATGAAATAATCTGATGTAACAATTTGGTTGTTTGTAATGAAAATGTGATAAAAATAAAAAGAGACTTCTAACAATAATTTCAAAGGACATTATCGCTATTATAGACCATTTCATGGAGTCACTTCTCACTCGGTCGTCAAGCTAGTCCCATTTATAGAAATATTGTTAAAAGTAAAAAGAGTGCTTAAGAGACTGTCTTAAGACTTTGGTGCAATAGTGCAAATGATGATGATGATGATGATTTGTTTTCAGATTTCCATGAAAATATTATGCATGAAATATTTTAAAATGATTTTCGCTAGGCATAAATTCCTAAGTGTGATAAATTTTTTGGATAATTCCCTAGGAATTATACCATCATTGCAAAATTTAAAGGTTGACATAATGATATGAAATAATGAAAATGTGTTTCTTGTTGAAAAGCATAATTTGTGTAACATAATGAATTAATTCATATGGTTTTCATGATTTTTGAATAAATGGAAAATAAAATTGGTACAATGGTTTGCGCTAGGCATAGAATATGTAGGTATAGACTTATACCATCATCACAAAAATCAAAGAAAAATAGATAGTTTTATTGCATGGTTGATTTTTTGATGAACAGAAAAGATGAAAATGAGGACTTGCGCTAGGCATAAAATTCCAATTTTGGTTTTGAAACTATACCATCGTCGCGAAAGTCAACCAGATATATATGATTTGATTTGTGTAATTTGAAAGAAATTTTTGATTTTTCTATTATATAGTTGTCTTTATGGTAAACAACTGTACTTGATTTATTCCAAACAAGTTGCAAAAAAATAATATTTCAAAGTATTTTGAAGACAAAAGTTAGATTTATAAGGAATCCCATGTGCATATGTGAATTCATTTCCCATCTTGATTTATCCTAATGATAAACAAAATCTCTCAAATACAAATGTGTGTGCAATTGCATTGTTCATTTACCAGTTTTGAGCAAGATACTATGATACAAGTGATTTGAAAAAACCAAATAAATGTTCATTAACCATGATGTAGATGCATATAACCATATTAGACTACTATGTAGATCGGATTATCAAGAGCTAGCTAATCCATAAGCAGACATAGGTCTGTACAAAATAAGGTCGCTAATGTGACAGACATATCGCCATGCTAGGAGTTACCCAAGGCCAAGCAGGTTGGGCACAAACCACTGTTATGGGGCTTACCTCACGAGTTTCGAATAATTGAGAATTCCAGGGATTCAAGCTTATCAACCCTTCTTTTCTTTTCAAAGGGTAGGGAAAGGGATTTTATTGCTTTCTTGCTTTCTTTTGAACTTTGCATATTTTTCTTTTGTATTTCTTTTGCATGATAATGCTTGGAACATTGCTATAATGATATAAAAGAACATTTCTCTTTTCTCTTTTTTTTTCTTGAATTTTTCTTCTCTTTTTCTTTTTATTTTTCTTTGCTAGGGATACTTGCTCAGATTAGCTGTAGAGCAAGGGATTTTTATTCTGGGTAGGGGTGAGCTTGTCCTTTTGCCAATTCTCAAATATTCTAGACCATGTGCATGATAGGATAGCAGGGGAAACTTTTCACTCAAGAAATCAGTTCTACTATGTAGCAAAACATGGAAATGACAAATATAATCATTTTATTGTGAAAATATGTGCTTGGTTTAAGTAAATAACAAGATCAATTCTCTATGCTCAAACTTTATTTAATTGACTTTTGTGGACTTTGATATAAGAGAGATTAGTAATCATGCCAGATAAAATCAAGATATTTATTGTTGTGAGTGTGCTAGTGAGGGATGCCAAAGAAATGCTAATTTTATCCAAAATAAGTTGAAACATATAACTGCAATAATTGTAAGAAAATATATATAAACATTTTTGAGAAGTTTTGAGAATGTTGACTCTCTCTTTCTTTCTGTATATTGTTTTATTTTGGTTTCGAAAGAGTCAAGCATATAGTCTGTTTTTAGATTTTGATTTTTGTTTTGAGCAAAAAGAATTTAACAAGTGCTTTAAATAAATGCAATAGATAGTTTTGAAGATTTTTAGAGATTTATGAATGTTTTTTTTTTTTTTTTTTTGGTGTTTTTGAATTTTTTTTTTTTTGAAAGAAATACAAAATAGTAATTTGGAACAAATATATACATGGATGAAATGACCAAATTTATGCATAATAACGTTTAAGATGCAAAATATTCATGGGTTCTTTAAGTTCTTTACCATCTAAGGTAGATAATTTATATGCTCCTGATTCAAATTTAGTAGTAATGATGTATGGTCCGAGCCAGTTGGGCTCAAATTTACCTTTAAGTTCTTTGGTTGCATTTGTATTTTTTTGATTTTATTTTAAAACAAGGTTGCCAATCTCAAAGGATTGATGACGAACTCTCTTAGCATATGATATTTTAAGCTTGTTTTGGTAAGCACGGAGATGCTCCAAAGCATTGATGCATTTTTCATCGAGGAGTTCCAGCTGACTAAGTCTGCCAGCACGATATTCATCTCCTACTTCGGTATCTTGAAGTAGCAAAGCCAAAGAAGGAACTTCCAATAAAAATGGAAAAACTACTTCAGCACCATATACCAAAACAAATGGTGAAGTGCCCGTGGGGGTTCGAACACTAGTTCGATAAGCTCACAAGGCTGGATATAATTGAATATGCCAGTCACGGCCAATTTTATTGACTAATCTTTTGAGAATTTTGATTAAAGTTTTGTTAGAAGCTTATGCTTGACCATTACCCTGAGGATAATAGGGGGTGGACCAACGATGTTGAATCTTATATTTTTGACATAATTTTTTAACATCTTTATTTTTGAAAGGAGTTCCATTGTCAGAGATGAGGTTGGCGGGAATTCCGAACCTGCAAATAATTTGATTAAAAATAAATTTAGAAACTTGTGTGCCAGTGCAAGAAGCTAAAGGCATAGGTTCGACCCACTTCGTGAAATACTCAGTGGCAGTTATGATGAACTTGTGTCCATCAGATGACACAGGATTGATTTTTCCAATAATATCCAAGCCCCATTTAGAAAAGGGCCAAGGAGATGAAATAGCCTGCAACTCTTGTGCAGGCGCATGGACAAGGTCAACATGTTTTTGACACTTGTCGCAATGGCGCACATACTCATGTGCATCCATTTCCATGGTAGGCCAAAAGTATCCTATCCGAAGGAGCTTTTTAGCAATGACACTACCACTAAAGTGTCCTCCACAAGATCCATCGTGGGCTTCACTCAAGGCTGATTTAGACTCATCTAAATTTAAACATCTTAATAGGATACCTTCAAAAGATCTCCTATATAAAGTATTACCAATTATTACAAATCGACTTGCTCGTCGACGTAATAACCGACACTGGTTTCGATTAGAATTAGCAGGGAAAGTCCCATTTTGGATAAAATCAAATATGTCGGTATACCAAGGTTCAAGAGTAGTTTCATTGATTAGAAACACATCCAAAGGCTCTAAGCATGACTTATTTGAAGAGGGTTCCTGGAGTCGACGAATAATTATAGTGGCATATTCATCGTATAACTCCAAGGGCAGGAGAGATGTAGCTGCGGCCATGGCATCAGCTGCACGGTTGCTAGTTCGAGGAATGGCTTCCAAGGTGACTTTATCAAACAAGGACATTAGTTGTAAAACATAGGACTTATATGGGTGAATTTTATCATCTCTGGTCTGATAAACTTCATTAATTTGGTTTATAACCAGTTGGGAATCCCCAAAAAATAAGAGGTTTTTAATTTTTAGCGCTAAAGCAACTCGTAATCCAAGGATTAGAGCTTCATACTCAGAAGTATTGTTGGTGCAAGCAAAGGTCAGTTTGAAGGACAGAGGAATAAGATGTTTTTGTAGAGATATTAAAATAATACCCGCACTTTGACCCCACTCATGCATCGGGCTCCATCAAAGTATAAGGACCATTATTCAACAAGGTCTGCCTCTAATTGAAGGCATTCATCGGAAACTCGATAATGAGGGGATGAGTAGACTCTAAGGGTGCAACAGCTAATTGATCTGCTATGATTTGACCCTTAACAGACTTCTGTCCTATGAATGTGAGATAAAACTCGCTTAGAGCAAGAACCCACTTGGCTGTGCGACCCGATAAATAAGGTCGACTCATGAGATATCTTAAGGGATCATATTTGGCAATGACATACGTTTTTTGGCTAAGCATATAATGTCATAATTTTTGCGTAGCAAAAATGACTGCTAGACATAGCTTCTCTAACGCTATATAGCGGGTTTCATAGGCGATGAAGGTTCGGCTAATGTAATAATTAGCACGTTCTCATTTTTCATCATCGAGTTGAGCTAACATAGCTCCTAAGGCAGAGTCTGAAGCAGAAATATAGAGGAGAAATGGGCGATCAGATTTAGGTGGTGAAAGCACCGGTGGGTTAAGGAGATATTGTTTGAGAAGTTCAAAAGCTTCTCTACATTCTGTGTCGCAATTGAAAGGGACATCCTTCTTAAGAAGTTTGAGAAAAGGACCAGTTTTGTTCGCCAGCTTATCAATGAAGCGACAGATAGCTTGAAGTTTACCCTGTAAACTTCGTAATTCAGATATATTAGTAGGTGTGGGCATATCGATGATAGCCGCAATTTGAGAGGGTCAATTTTGATACCACGTAAAGAAACTAAAACCCCAATAGTTTGCCGGACTTAACTTCGAATATACATTTTGCTGGATTTAATCGAATGAGATATTCTCGTAATCGATTAAAGACTTTTCGTAAATCATCCAAATGATGATCTTCAATAAGAGAGCGAGCTATAATATCATCTACATAATCATGTAGGATATCATGCATCATATCATGAAAAATGTAGGTCATAGCTCGTTGATAAGTTGCACCTACGTTCTTTAAGCCAAATGGCATCACTTTCCAGCAAAAGGTACCCCAGGGGGTAATAAAGGCTGTTTTAGCCTGGTCTTCAGGAGCTATCCGAATTTGATTTAGATTCGTCATCTATATTTAAGAGCTCTAGGTCTTTGGTTTTCTCCTAGTAGTAGTAATCTACTGGAGTCATTTCATCTAGAGGCTTCTGGACCTTAGGGACCTTTCTCACCTTATGCAACTTTTCGCCCTTCAGGTCAAAAATTGCACATTTTTCAACTTGAGCCAGAGATTTCCCTCTTTTCTTTCTCGCCTCCTTTAAAATATTCTCTGTATTCTGTCGAGCTAAGAGTAGCTTTTTTGCCAGGGGGAAATCCTTTATTGCAGATAGGTCTATTTCAGATAAAGCTGAATCTTCGACCAAAAGTGTAAACAAATATAAAGAACTAACAGGGGCAGGTTTGCCCGACGACTCGGGGACGGGTGTAGTAGGGGCTTTGGCAAGTGGGAATATGCTTTGAGCTATGGGAGAGTGGGCTATGGGGCTTGGTGTAGGCAAAGTGGTTTTAACAGGCTTATCCTGTTCAGAAGACTCAGGATGAGTGGGGCTATGCAGGATTGGGCTGGCGATGGGCGGTTTCTGAGTGGGGAATTGACTCTGTGGGGAAAAGAAAGACTAATGAGGGCTTCCACTCGAGACTGCCATGGATGTGTCAAAGACCAAAGCAAAGGGAAGAGAGTGCATACCTATGTGCCCTCTTGGCAAAGCGGCTATGGTCACTTCTTACGTGGCCGAATCTTGTCTCTCTTGGGCTTCATCACCCTCGACCTCTACAACTTCTACTCCAGAGTCCTTCTCTTGTTGGAGGAGTTCCTCCACATCGATAATATATATTTTGGGGACCGTTTCAGCACTTGGTGCCCCTGTGTCCTCAATGTTCACCTCAGCGGGGCCTGATGCAAGGGATCCAGTAGTACTTAAAAGTTTTGTGCGAGGGCGCTTTGGATGGCTCGGAGGCATTTGAACTTGCTCTTGCCTCTTCCTTTTCTTCCTCTCCAATGGTTTCTTTGCTTCTTCGGTGCTTGCTTCCTTTTCTTCCTTCGAAGCATCCTTAGTGCCTCTTGGGCTTTCGCCCGATCTTGGGGTAGCTGGGGGAATAAAATCTGCAAAGGATATCGACTTCCAGGTTTCGACATTGGAGTCATAAAGAATTGTGAAGTCTTTATCCAATGCTAAGAGTCCATAGGAGTTTGCATTTTTATGGTGGAATCTCATTGTCCACCATTCCTGAAGCTTTTCCTCGCTCCAGTATTTTACCTCTTCCTTCAAATCGTCCCTTACCTTTTTCCAAAAGGTGGAGCCTAGAGTCGGGAGGGGATGCTGATCAGGGTCGTACTTGACCTCTATAGGATAGAACTCATGCCATGGAGGCAATGTCCTCATCCTCTCTAAATGCCACTCCAGATATTTTCCATTGGGGTTGTTCCTTTGTTCCACAACTTTGAGGTGAGGGCAGATGTGGAAGCTCTTGAATTTTAAATGATCCTTCATCACACCCAAAGGATCGTAGAGCCACTACTGAGGGATCTAAAGTAAGCCAAAGTGAGCAAGCCTTTCTTCCAAGAACGTGCCCTATTTTAGGGAAAAGACTTTGATTACACCCATTCTGAATGGTAAATCATAGGTATGTGCCCACTTACGGTCATGCCCGTATATTGCATTTGTAGAGTCGCTTTGCCAAGTGACTTCCAATGTGAACTGATATTCTGAGGGGTAGACTGGTAATAGGAAGGGATTCCCAATGAAGCTGAATATGTGAATCACCAGTCCCTGTGTCAATTGGAAGACATATCCCTTTTTTCCCAGCACCACTCTATCTCTCAAACTGAGTGGTACCCGAGGAGAAGAACCTTTCAATAAATGCATGGCGGGTCCCAAGAATTGTTGATTAAAAGAATAATAGGAATCTTCTTTCAGTAAGAGGGGAGTCCATTGATACACTGGCAGAGGATTTCCATCCTTATCGCTTGAAGAGATGGCGATGTGAGGAAAATGCTTATGAACTTGGTAGAAGAATAGCCAGACAAGAAAGGAACAGGGTGAGAAGTACTGACCTGCTGCTGAATTCTTCATGCTAGTGAGCCTTGTATGCAGGGTTTGGGCCACCCATTCTACCCAGTCAAAGAAAACTAGGTTGGTCTTTGGCCTTGAAGCGTCAGGGGCATAAAACTCCCCTATTGAAATGCATTCGTCCAAAGACACCTACTAGGGTTGTACTAAAGTATCCTTTGACAAGCCTGCCACCCATGCAATGATAGAAAAAATATCTATGTTTTTGAAAGCCTCCAAGGGTAAGGGCATCTGGGGCAACTTGTTTGAAGGCAGCCTGCTCTTGAGATTCTCTGGTAGGAACTTCAATATGTGGTTTTTGGAGGTGAATATCTCCATTTGTTCATTTAGGAGGACATTACGAACAGAATAGCCCTTGGGTAGGCCCTACTGTGACGCGAAGGCAGCTTGCACATCTTCCTTCAAGATGGAAAATAGTTTGTGTCCCGAAGCATCTAACACCTGCCTCGTAGCAGGTTGGTAATTATGTGCAATGGCGTAGACCAACTTGAGACAATGGTGAGTAGGTGGGGTTAGAAACCAATAGATCTGGGAGTAATATGCAGTGGCTCTCTTGTTTTCTGGCATGAGCCTACTTGTCATGAATTCTATGGTGTGCTGAAGATCGGATACACCCTTCAAGAGCTGCGTGTCTCAGATTCTCTCCCACCCATCAATTGGTGGATCCATAAGTTGTTCTTCTTCTGAGTCATCCCCCTCTTCCATTGGCTATTTTTTGAGTCGAAGGGGAGGATTTAGCTTCTTCGGGGTACGCTTTTTCTCCTCTTTCCACTTTTTTGTCTTCTCGGGGCCTGCAACTTTAGGCTCTTTCCCCTTCTCCTTAGAGTTTTTCTTTCCCATGTAGTTATGGACAGAAGCAGAGTTCTTGATGCAGGGGGCTTAAATGCAAATGGCCAGATGTGAAGGATGGGAGAGTTGCAAAATATCCGAAGGCTCTTAGTTTAGCTCTAACTGATGGACAAATAACTTCCCTCTTGCCAAGAACTCACTTTTATAGCCTAAAAAGGCAACCACCTGAATTTATGGCACCTACTAAAATTAAATTTGTACTTGGACGATGGAAGCTGCCATATTCTCAAACCGCTTCTATAGTGACATGGTACATAGGGCTGCATGCTTTGATGATTATACTTCATACTGGAGATGCCACCCGCTGCCACCTCGTACCTTGGTGCGAGCCCTTTTTCTCTTTTTTTTACTCGATCATCTCGGGCAGTGTTCCACCACCCCTTTTCCTTAATTTTGTCTACTTTGTACTCCTCTCAAGGTCGTTGTTGGCACATTTTCTGAGGCACATTTTGAATTCTTCACCTCATGCATGTTTGGCTCGACGAAGAGAAACTTGATGCTGAAAATGCTTCATGGTGAACCTTTGGTTCAGACTATTTTTTGATGCTTCGGGCCCGAAGTACCTCTTCTTCGTTGTGTTGCCGCTTTGGTCGAAAATTCTTCGGGCGAAAACTAGCCGAAGTGAATGCTTCGCTATGGTTTCCGCCGAAGTAGAAATGATTCGGGTATAAGGAGGCCCGAAGTAGATGTTTCGGCAACTTTCTGGCGAAGTAATGTTCAATGTTCTCTT
Organism: Wollemia nobilis; assembly: GCA_028583015.1. NCBI lineage: Eukaryota > Viridiplantae > Streptophyta > Pinopsida > Araucariales > Araucariaceae > Wollemia > Wollemia nobilis. The sequence goes on from JAQPPZ010000188.1 coordinate 969,881, forward strand.
GGATTTTTCTTCGCTAGTTTCCTAGCCTAAATGTTTACTAAAAATGGTTCGGGCCTGAAGTCCTTCCACCTTGGTCAAACTTGAATCGTGGCCTAGACTTTTCTTCTTCGGTGAAGTTGCCTCTTTGGAAGATTTCCACCCGAGGCAGGAATTTGAAATGTTTCGGGCCCGAAGCTCTCTTTATCAGCCCTTTTCATTTTTATTCAGCAAAACAACTTCACACAATTTTCACCTGAAGTAGTGCTGGAAATGCTTCGGGTGCGAAGCTTCTTTTGTGCCTTTGGTTCGGATTTTGGTTTGGCTTCCTTTCGAGTAACATTCTTTGCAAGGAGCCTCTTATAATCTACTTCACAAGAATTTTGCCCAAAGTAGCTGTTTAAAATACTTTGGGTGCGAAGTTCTCCTTTTGAAAACTAGTTCGCAGAATTTTGCCTTTGGTTACCTTCTTTGCAGCGAACCTTTTGTACTGGCTAGTTCACATCAGAAGTCTCCAAAGAAGATTTGGAAGTGGTACTTGGCTTTGTGATCTTGGAAGAGAATGTACATGCAAATGCAAATTATATACAGAAGTATATATACACATATATATATATATATATTAAAGAGAGAGATTGTCTTTAGCGATGAAAAGTCTTCAGGTGAAGACCATTGACAGAGATTGGCAGAACTTGTCCATCTACATCTTTGAGGATGAATGAATTTGTTGAGTTTACCTTCATAATTTCAAATGGCCCATCCCAAAAGGTGTCCATATTTTCGTGATTCCCAGGCTTGGCCTTCCAAGAATCCCACTTCAATACCAGGTCTCCCACATTGAATGTGCGATCGGATGACCTTTTCTTGAACTAGTCTCGGATAACCTGAGTATGCTTAGCGAAGTCCTGGTATGCTTCTTCGTGATCCTCCTCTAGTCGCAGCAATTGAGCTAACCTATTCTCCATTGGATTAACTCCATCTTCTACTTCTAACAGTCGCAGTGCAGGGATCTCAACATGGATGGGTAAGATGGCCTCCTTGCCGTAGACCAGAGCATAAGGCGAAGTTTTGATTGACGTTTTGACAAAAATCCGATCGGCCCACAAGGCCTGATCTAGAAGGAGATGCCAAGTCCTTTTGTTCATTTTTATGAGTTTCCTTAGCATTCTCAATAGAGTTTTTGGTGAATTCTGCCAAGCCGTTGCCCTGTGGATAATAATTAGAGGATACTTTATGATATATCCCATATCTATAGAGGAAATAATTGATTTTAGTGCCAGTGAATCCAGGGCCATTATCTATGATGATTGCTTCAGGGATGCAAAACCTGGTGATCAATTCTTCCAAGAAGGTGACTACAGTCTCTTGATCTGCATGTTTGGTAGGAATCGCTTCGGCCCACTTGGTGAAGTAGTCTGTTGCTGTCAGGATGAACCTATGTCCCGCAGAGGAATTTGGTGATACGACTCCTATAAAATCCAATCCCCATTGTTGAAAGGGTGTCTCTACTTGTATCGAACGAAGGGGCATTACACCATTTTTGTTTTGATGAACGAACCTCTGAAACTGCTCACATTTATGGCAAACTACGAAGGCATCGACAAAGAGTGTGGGCCAATAATAACCCACCCTAATGATATTTAATGTTGTTGTTCTTCCTGTAAAGTGACCTCCTGATAGTCTTGAATGGAATTCTCCTAGGACTCTCCTTTTATCATTGTCTTTGATGCACTTAAGAAGGACACCATCAATGTTCCTGAAAAATAGGCCTTCGGGGCACAGAGTGTATCTGGAGGACCGCTTCCTAAAATGTCTTTGTTGTGATGCATTTAGATGTGAAGGACACTTGTCGATGTTGAAATAGTAGATTATCTCATTGAACCAATCCTTCTCGTCTTCTTCATGGTTAGTGAAGCATTCTTTGGCTGGTAAGTCATCCCTCCGAGATTCTGTCACTTCGGTCGCTGCACTCTTTGCCAACTCTTGACACAATGCACGGCCGCGAACCAATTTTGTGGGCTTGATCTCAATGTCAAACTCCTGTATTTTTTTCACCCAACCAACTCTTTTACTTCCCAATTCTCCTTGGATAATGAAATTACATACATCGGGGTGAATGACATAAAGCGTGACTCGGCTCCGAGAGATGAAGCTGCTTGAACTTCCTTAGTGATTTCATTCTCGCATGCCCTGACGCTCAATGAAATTATACATTTCTTCATGGGAATTGATCACCTGACTCAGAAATGCGATGGGACGCTCCTTGCCATCTTCTCCCTTTTGTGTCAGGATAGCAGCATAGCTCTCGGGCTCTCCTATGACATACATGATGAAATCTCGAATGTAGTCTGTATTGATCAAGACCTGTACCTAAGCAATTTGAGTCTTAATCTCTTCAAAAGCTTCTTTTCTTTCTTTGGTCCAGCTAAATTCGGTGCCCTTCTTCAGGAGTTGGGACATCGACTTGATCACTTGGGCGAAGTCAGGGACAAACTTCCTCATGAAGTTAATCTGGCCAAAGAAATATTGAAGTCCTTTCTTGTATGTGGGAAGTGGGAGCTACATTAGAGCCTCGGCTCTATCCGGATCTATAGCGAGGCCTTTCTCTGATATCGCGTGTCCCAGCAACTTTCATTTGCTGACTGCTGTATCGCTCCAAATTTTTTGCATCCCTACCTTCAGGCTATTGGATCCGTGCCCGAAAGGAGGATGGGAAAAGGATGATGCGGTACCTTGAACGAGAGGACTTTATGAAGGTCCCGCCTCTCAAGGGAGGTGTATTTTGGTGATTTTTCGACGGATGGTGGGTTCACCAGGAAACATTTAATGGCAGTTTCCACGCCTAGGTTTTGGAATGTGTTTAGATGAGTTCGTTTTGATCTTAAACATTCATCCTAGGTTTGGCCGAATGAATCTAAATTAAACTACATGAAAATGCAATTTTCATGAATACAACAAACAAATTTGAAAGCAAAAAATAGAGAATTTATAGGAGGAAAACGAGGAATACCTGATCTGGATGTCTGAAGAAGATTTTGATGTTTGAGGCAGTCTGGATCGTCTGGAATTTGACAGAATAGCCTGCAATCTGACAGAATCATCCGAAAACTGACAGATTCGTCTAGAATCTGACAGAATCATCTGAGACTGACAGAATCGTTTGAGACTGACAGAATCATCCGAGATCTGACAAATTCGTCAGAAACCTGCAAAACAAAAAATAGATGCAAAATACAAGAAATCCTACTGTGCAAACAGAGGCAAATTACACCAAATAGCAATATGAATACTGAACAATATTTAAGAACAGAAATTAAAGCAAATTACTATACTTAAATGACAAAACATGATCTTAATATGCAATCTAGGCTAAATGGGTGAACTCCAGATGCAAAATAATGTAAAAACTGAATAAATTGTCTAATTTGCAGCATAAGATGACAGAGAAAAAGGTGAGAAAAACAAACTCCAGGCACTGATTGCCTCGATGTGGATTGCAGTCGAGATCGTCTCGCATCGGTACGAAATCGTCTCGTATTTGACAGGATCGCCTCCGATCTGGACAGGTTCATTGGCGACGATGGGTGCTGGCTCCGATTGAAAAATAATGTTGTACCCGCAACAAAATAATATGAAACTAATGCAAATGCAAATTAGGGATGTTTCAACGTAGGGGGAATCAATTTACCAAGAATTTCAGCCAGGGGTTGGGGAGGGAAAATCCTAGAGGTTAAATAGGCTTAGAGGGAGTTGGTAGGAGGTTGGAGATCATCCCAATTTGGGAGATCTCCAATGGGGGAGGGTCCCAACGGTGCAAACACGCTTCTGCCTAGATTGGAGACCCGTTGGAACAGATTCCAACTATGCAAATTCAGTTTTGCGACAAGATCGTCTGGACGTCCTAGTCCAGATGAAATCGTCAAATCTGGGGCGATATCGTCTGATCGGCGACGATATCGTCAAACGGTCAAAACAACCTCTAAAATTGGCACGAAAAAGGGGGAAACGGAATACCCGACGGTTAACGGGCGGTTTGGGAGGTTAAATTTGATTTTAAAATTATTTACTAAGGTGAATGTAAATTTTATAATTTTACTATGCCAATTTTAGGGTGCTACATTTTGCCCCCTCTTTAGCGAATTTTTTGAAGAAAATGCGTTAAAGATGAGTTCTTCTCGATCTACGAGAAAGCAAAAAATTATACCCATTTTTAGGCGACGATTCTTGGTCGAATCGTACGATAGCTTACTATGGTGCCCCCTCCATGTTTTTACCCAAATCGAACGTTTGAGGTAAAAACGCGGAAAAGCACAAAATTATTGTTGAATAAAATTAGGAAAAATAGGGTAAAACCCTAATTCATTGTTACTGTTCATTTTTTGGTTTTAGAGCTCTGAAGCAAAAAATGGTCGAGACAGCGCACAGATCTGCAGAGGTCCGATGCGGTCTATGGGTAAGGGTCTAAACTTAGTTTAGAACTGATTTAATTTGAATTGACATGCTTTTTAGATAATTTTTAGGTGAATTTTGAGCATCGCGGCCATTTTTGGGCCGTCGACGTCGTCGGGACGAAATCGTCCCGATTTCGACGAAATCATCTCAATTCGACAATTTCGCCCGAGGGCGAAATCGTCGAAAGGGGGACGATTTCGTCAAATTAGAGACGATTTCGAACTACGAAATCGGAGACGATTATGCTCAAATTTGGGCATCAATTATAAAAAAATTGAATTTTTAACTTGCATTATTGATTACTTGAATTATTGATTAATGATTTGTTTATTGTTTTTTTGTTTATGTTTGCAGAGAGGATTACTAAAGAGCAGAGAGTGGAAATATGGAGGTTTGAGAGATGACTTGGCCGCTCTGACATAGGCAGAGCGAGATCAGCTGGCACAGGTCGGCTTACAGCATGTGGCGGAGATGCCACAAGTATCCACGGACATGGGGCTTCTAACAGCCCTAGCAGAGAGGTGGTATCCGGGTTCTTCCTATTTTTGGCTACCGACAGGGGAGATGGCTCCCACACTAGAGGATGTATGGAGGATTCTGAGAATCCCCATACAAGGACGGATGATCACTCCTACGGCCAATCAGGGCCACGCTATGGGACGGTTGTGTGGTGACCCGAGCTTCGCCCTGGAGAAGGGCGAAGTTAACATCGAGGCACTGCGCCAGATGCCTGGGGCATCTACACTCACACGAGTTCTAGCTGGGGTGGTTGGTGGACTTCTGCTATGCCACCAGAGCGGGTGTAGGGTACCATGGATGCTCGTAGATGTGATCTACGATATGCGGGACCATGGGTATAGTTTTTCTTAGGGCAGCTTTATACTATGCCGATTGTACAGGATCCTGTATGGGGTCGTGTACAAGGGCGGGCGATGTCTGGTCATGACATCGCTCCTACAGGTTTGGTGCTGGGAGCACATTGCAGTGCAGAGGCCGATAGGGATTCCACTGACAGGGGTGGATGGGGAGAGGCCCCGAGTCTTCTACTGGTGGCTCCGAAGAGGGTCACAGTGGCGGATCGACCTATCGATGTCCCGAAGGCTACTGGATGACCTAGTCCCGGACCAGATCACCTGGAGGCCATGGAGGGAGCATCCAGGGTTGGTCGAGGATGGACAGGAGCTGTCTCGCATCAAGCGAGTCTGCTGGTTGAGGATGGAGAGGGGAGAGGTGGAGCTCCATCGCTACGACCGAGTTTTGAGGCAATTCGGTCTACAGTAGGGGATCCCATCTCTCAGGGACTATGAGTTTTCCTGAACTGTCCGGGATAACACCACTGTTAGCGGGGCTCCTGACATGCAGCGGTTCTAGAGTTAGGATGCAGACGATGCCCCCATCCAGCCAGTGGATGGGGACGACGTAGGGGTAGCCGACGGCTACGATGCCTGGTACGCAGGCATCCGCCCTCCTCGAATGACGAGGGCTCGGGGTCCGATTCACGACGGTTGTGCGTTGGATAGGGAGGCGGTGCCGAGCGGCGATAGAGGCGGCCCGGGGTCACGGCGGGAGAGAGCGAGAGGAGGCCACGAGGCACAGGAGAGGCCGCGGCAGCGGGAGAGGAGGGAGGAGAGACCCCCATCTCCATAGAGGCCACCATCGCCCGATAAGGGCAAGGGTGTGGACACAAGAGAGAGTAGCGAGATGGCTACTCTTCGGGTGGAGAGAGATCGTCTGTAGGCTCAGGTGCAGACGCTACAGGATGCGGTTGCACGACACCATGCTGAGGTGTCACAGCTGCAGGATGAGATTGCACGCCTCAGGGCATGGGGCGGAGGGGCGAGCTCAGGAGAGTTGACACGGGCTATCGCCCAGTTGACATTCTATCAGACACTGTACTTCCAGCTGGTGCTAGAGGTAGATAGACTACCCCTGCCAGCTAACATCGTAGATCCGATCAAGATCGGGTCATCGAGGACCACGTCTCGATCGAGGACTAGGACTACACAGACTGCGATGGGGCCACCTCGTCCACCTCAGGGCGGGGGAGGAGATGAGGCAGAGAGCTCGAGGGGCTCTCGAGGCTAGAGGGCTGCACATTGATGTTGTATTATATATAATTTTTTGTTTTATAGAGGATTGAGTATGCCGAGGTACAGATTGTGGCATACCAATCCAGTTTTGATGATGTACATATATTTGTGACATATATAGATGAGATATTTTTGATCATATGACTTGTCTTATTGTGATGCTTATGATGCTTTTATGTTTGATTGATTGATTTCATGTGATTATGTCGGTGGATATATTATAATTGGAATGTCATGCTTGTAATATTTGAAATGAAATAATCGGATGTAACAATTTGGTTGTTTGTAATGAAAATGTGATAAAAATAAAAAGAGACTTCTAACAATAATTTCAAAGGACATTGTCGCTATTATAGACCATTTCATGGAGTCGCTGCTCACTCGGTCGTCAAGCTAGTCCCATTTATAGAAATATTGTTAAAAGTAAAAAGAGTGCTTAAGAGACTGTCTTAAGACTTTGGTGCAATAGTGCAAATGATGATGATGATGATGATTTGTTTTCAGATTTCCATGAAAAATATTATGCATGAAATATTTTAAAATGATTTTCGCTAGGCATAAATTCCTAAGTGTGATAAAATTTTTGGATAATTCCCTAGGAATTATACCATCATTGCAAAATTTAAAGGTTGACATAATGATATGAAATAATGCAAAAAAATGGGTTTGTTGTTGAAAAGCATAATTTGTGTAACATAATGAATTAAGTCATATGGTTTTCATGATTTTTGAATAAATGGAAAATAAAATTGGTACAATGGTTTGCGCTAGGCATAGAATATGTAGGTATAGACTTATACCATCATCGCGAAAATCAAAGAAAAATAGATAGTTTTATTGCATGGTTGATTTTTTGATGAAAAGAAAATATGAAAATGAGGACTTGCGCTAGGCATAAAATTCCAATTTTGGTTTTGAAACTATACCATCGTCGCGAAAGTCAACCAGATATATATGATTTGATTTGTGTATTTGAAAGAAATTTTTGATTTTTCTATTATATAGTTGTCTTTGTGGTAAACAACTATACTTGATTTATTCCAAACAAGTTGCAAAAAAATAATATTTCAAAGTATTTTGAAGACAAAAGTTAGATTTATAAGGAATCCCATGTGCATATGTGAATTCATTTCCGATCTTGATTTATCCTAATGATAAACAAAATCTCTCAAATACAAATGTGTGTGCAATTGCATTGTTCATTTACCGATTTTGAGCAAGATACTATGATACAAGTGATTTGAAAAAACCAAATAAGTGTTCATTAACCATGATGTAGATGCATATAACCATATTAGACTACTATGTAGATCGGATTATCAAGAGCTAGCTAATCCATAAGCAGACATAGGTCTGTACAAAAGAAGGTCGCTAATGTGACAGACATATCGCCACGCTAGGAGTTACCCAAGGCCAAGCGGGTTGGGCACAAACCACCTGTTATGGGGCTTACCTCACAGTTTTCGAATAATTGAGAATTCCAGGGATTCAAGCTCATCAACCCTTCTTTTCTTTTCAAAGGGTAGGGAAAGGGATTTTATTGCTTTCTTTTGAACTTTGCATATTTTTCTTTTGTATTTCTTTTGCTTGATAATGCTTGGAACATTGCTATAATGATATAAAAGAACATTTCTCTTTTCTCTTTTTTTTTCTTGAATTTTTCTTTTCTTTTTCTTTTTATTTTTCTTTGCTAGGGATACTTGCTCGGATTAGCTGTAGAGCAAGGGATTTTTATTCTGGGTAGGGGTGAGCTTGTCCTTTTGCCAATTCTCAAAGATTCTAGACCATGTGCATGATAGGATAGCAGGGGAAACTTTTCACTCAAGAAATCAGTTCTACTATGTAGCAAAACATGGAAATGACAAATATAATCATTTTATTGTGAAAAGATGTGCTTGGTTTAAGTAAATAACAAGATCAATTCTCTATGCTCAAACTTTATTTAATTGACTTTTGTGGACTTTGATATAAGAGAGATTAGTAATCATGCCAGATAAAATCAAGATATTTATTGTTGTGAGTGTGCTAGTGAGGGATGCCAAATAAATGCTAATTTTATCCAAAATAAGTTGAAACATATAACTGCAATAATTGTAAGAAAATATATATAAACATTTTTGAGAAGTTTTGAGAATGTTGACTCTCTCTTTCTTTCGTATATTGTTTTATTTTGGTTTCGAAAGAGTCAAGCATATAGTCTGTTTTTAGATTTTGATTTTTGTTTTGAGCAAAAAGAATTTAACAAGTGCTTTAAATAAATGCAATAGATAGTTTTGAAGATTTTTAGAGATTTATGAATGTTTTTTTTTTTTGGTGTTTTTGAATTTTTTTTTTTTTTTGAAAGAAATACAAAATAGTAATTTGGAACAAATATATACATGGATGAAATGACCAAATTTATGCATAGTAACGTTTAAGATGCAAAATATTCATGGGTTCTTTAAGTTCTTTACCATCTAAGGTAGATAATTTATATGCTCCTGATTCAAATTTAGCAGTAATGATGTATGGTCCGAGCTAGTTGGGCTCAAATTTACCTTTAAGTTCTTTGGTTGCATTTGTATTTTTTTTATTTTCTTTTAAAACAAGGTCGCCAATCTCAAAGGATCGATGACGAACTCTCTTAGCATATGATCTTTTAAGCTTGTTTTGGTAAGCACGGAGATGCTCCAAAGCATTGATGCATTTTTCATCGAGGAGTTCCAGCGGTCGAGTCCACAAACATGATATTCATCTCCTACTTCGGTATCTTGAAGTAGCAGAGCCAAAGAAGGAACTTCCAATTCAAATGGAAAAACTGCTTCAACACCATATACCAAAACAAATGGTGAAGTGCCCGTGGGGGTTCGAACACTAGTTCGATAAGCCCACAAGGCTGGATATAATTGAATATGCCAGTCACGGCCAGTTTTATTGACTAATATTTTGAGAATTTTGATTAAAGTTTTGTTAGAAGCTTACGCTTGACCATTACCCTGAGGATAATAGGGGGTGGACCAGCGATGTTGAATCTTATATTTTTGACATAATTTTTTAACATCTTTATTTTTGAAAGGAGTTCCATTGTCAGAGATGAGGTTGGCAGGAATTCCAAACCTGCAAATAATTTGATTAAAAATAAATTTAGAAACTTGTGTGCCAGTGCAAGAAGCTAAAGGCATAGCTTCAACCCACTTCGTGAAATACTCAGTGGCAGTTATGATGAACTTGTGTCCATCAGATGACACAAGATTGATTTTGCCAATAATATCCAAGCCCCATTTAGAAAAGGGCCAAGGAGATGAAATAGCTCCGCAACTCTTGTGCGGGCGCATGGACAAGGTCAGCATGTTTTTGACACTTGTCGCAATGGCGCACATACTCATGTGCATCCGTTTCCATGGTAGGCCAAAAGTATCCTATCCGAAGGAACTTTTTAGCAATGGCACTACCACTAAAGTGTCCTCCACAAGATCCATCATGGGCTTCACTCAAGGCTGATTTAGACTCATATAAATTTAAACATCTTAATAGGATACCTTCAAAAGATCTCCTATATAAAGTATTGCCAATTATTACAAATCGACTTGCTCGTCGACGTAATAACCGACGCTGGTTTCGATTAGAATTAGCAGGGAAAGTCCCATTTTGGAGAAAATCAAATATGTCTGTATACCAAGGTTCAAGAGTAGTTTCATTGATTAGAAACACATCCAAAGGCTCTAAGCATGACTTATTTGAAGCGGGTTCCTGGAGTCGACGAATAATGATAGTGGCATATTCGTCGTCTAACTCCAAGGGCAGGAGAGATGCAGCTGCGGCCATGGCATCAGCTGCATGGTTGCTAGTTCGAGGAATGGCTTCCAAGGTGACTTGATCAAACAAGGACATTAGTTGTAAAACATAGGCCTTATATGGGCGAAGTTTATCATCTCTGGTCTGATAAACTTCATTAATTTGGTTTATAACCAATTGGGAATCCCCAAAAACTAAGAGGTTTTTAATTTTTAGCGCTAAAGCAACTCGTAATCCAAGGATTAGAGCTTCATACTCAACGATATTGTTGGTGCAAGCAAAGGTCGGTTTGAAGGACAGAGGAATAAGATGTTTTTGTGGAGATATTAAAATAATACCCGCACCAGCCCCACTCATGCATCGGGCTCCATCAAAGTATAAGGACCATTGTTCAACAAGGTCTGCCTCTAATTGAAGGCATTCATCAGGAAACTCGATAATGAGGGGATGAGTAGACTCTAAGGGTGCAGCAGCTAATTGATCTGCTATGATTTGACCCTTAACAGACTTTTGTCCTATGAATGTGAGATCAAACTCGCTTAGAGCAAGAACCCACTTGGCTGTGCGACCCGATAAATAAGGTCGACTCATGAGATATCTTAAGGGATCATATTTGGCAATGACATACATTTTTTGGCTAAGCATATAATGTCATAATTTTTGCATAGCAAAAATGACTGCTAGACATAGCTTCTCTAACGCTGTATAGCGGGTTTCATAGCTGACGAAGGTTCGGCTAATGTAATAATTAGCACGTTCTCGTTTTTCATCATCGAGTTGAGCTAACATAGCTCCTAAGGCAGAATCTGAAGCAGAAATATAGAGGAGAAATGGGCGATCGGATTTAGGCGGTGAAAGCACTGGTGGGTTAAGGAGATATTGTTTGAGAAGTTCAAAAGCTTCTCTACATTCTGTGTCCCAATTGAAAGGGACATCCTTCTTAAGAAGTTTGAGAAAAGGACCAGTTTTGTCCGCAAACTTATCAATGAAGTGACGGATAGCTTGAAGTTTACCCTGTAAACTTCGTAATTCAGATATATTAGTAGGTGCGGGCATATCGGTGATAGCCACAATTTTGAGAGGGTCAATTTTGATACCACATAAAGAAACTAAAACCCCCAATAGTTTGCCGGACTTAACTCTGAATATACATTTTGCTGGATTTAATCGAATGAGATATTCTCGTAATCGATTAAAGACTTTTCACAAATCATCCAAATGATGATCTTCAATAAGAGAGTGAGCTATAATATCATATACATAATCATGTAGGATATCATGCATCATATCATGAAAAATGTAGGTCATAGCTCGTTGATAAGTTGCACCTACTTCTTTAAGCAAATGGCATCACTTTCGGAAAAGGTACCCCAGGGGTAATAAAGCATGTTTAGCCTGTCTTCAAGAGGCAAATCCAAATATGCCTATACCAAAGAATCTTGATACCATATGAGGTGATCATCCCCCTTCATAAAGGAATAAGTTGATCCATATTTGGAAGAGGCCCAAATCGTCTTTAGGGCATGCACGGTTGATATCTCTAAAATCGGTCAAACCTAACTTTGGTAGCTTCTTTCTTGGTACTTGGAACTACATTTGAGATCCCATTTTAAGCATAATGGCTTTAGCTTTATAAATATAATCATTCGGGTTTTTCTAACTCCCTTAAAAAAAAAGTAAATAACAAAAACACTTCATACCAAAAAATCTATCATTCTTGAATATTGATATGGAGGATTCTTCCTAGTCCAATATAATTTTAATGAATAATCCTTTAAAATAGGAAGGGCACAACTCCGACTTGGTAATAACTTCCCATAGGATTGAGGTAGAGGCCCAAAGTATGAGGAGATGGCGGAAAATTATTTAAAAGGTTTGAATCTTGCATGAAAGCATTCATTTTTTGTGATATTAAGGTTGTAGATAAATCTGGTAAAAGGTCATCAGAAAGGGCATAAGATGTAGAAGGTTTATTACCTATGTCTTGAGATGTGGAAGGGATGATAGATGTGTCTAGAGGTTTTGAATTTGTAGGGGTAGTAGTTGAAGAATTGGTTGTAGATTTGAAATCTTTTTGAGGTTCTAAAGTAATTTGTTTAGAGGGTTGTTGATCTATATAGGAGGATGAAGTTAATGGAGGGGAACTCGGTGAAGTTATGGGTTTATGTTTCATAGTTTTAGATGAAAAAGAAGAACTAGGATGTGTGGATGATAGAGCTGGGCAAAATTGCACTCCAACTAGTTCTGCCAAAGCACACATATCAAAAGGTCTAGGGTCACCGTGAATAGTGACCAACTGATTTTTAAACTCAAATTTAACACATTGGTGTAAAGTTGATGGGACCGCTCGCATGGCGTTGATCCAAGGGCGACCCAAAAGTATATTGTACGATTTTGGGCAATGTACAATGAACACGGTTGTTTCTAGGGTTCTAGGACCAACTTGCAATGGGAGGGTGATAACTCCACATGTTTCTTGTGTTTCGTCATTAAAAGCTTTGATAATCATATCAGTTTTCTTCATTTCATCACTTCTAAAACCAAATCGTTGGTAGAAGTCAAAGGTGCAGATGTTTAGAGATGAGCCATTATCAATCAAAACTCGTTTGATAGCTACATCCCCGATTAAAGTAGTAATGTATAAGGGATTGTCCTTATGTAAACTGTGTTGTGGGATATCTTTATCCCGAAAGTCAATACAATCAATCTCTCGAGTGATGATAGTATTGGCCATAGCTTCAGGTTGAATGTTTTGAGGCACCATCATTTGGCTCAATGTAAGCATCAACTCATCCCTATGGGTGGGAGAGGATCTTAATAAATCTAAGAGGGAAATTTTGGCCATGGTATTAGACAATTGCTCATTAATGCTGTAAGGGGGTTTAGGTTGAACAATAGGAGCATGATTCCCTTTATTTGGGTTTTTAAAAATGAATGGAGCTGATCCATCGTTCTGGTTTGGTTCTTGTTGGGAATTTTGAGCTTGTTGTCGGGTGACGACTCCGATGGTACCTACAATGTTATAGTGACGACGTTGAAACGGTATCGGTTGAGAATTTATGGCTTGTTCATAGGGAAGGACTATATTAGAAGAAGGTCGAGTAGTGACTCTTCTAGGAAATGGTTCTTCTGGAACATTAGCATCTGTGACAGGTTGAATAGGATCTGATTCATTTTCAGAACTATTCGATTGAATAGTGTCTACTTCACTTTCACTATCTGACTCTATATCACTAGAATCAGAAGTTTGAAAATTATGTAAGGGCTTGGTTGTAACTAGGGATAAGGTTGTGTCAAATATTTGAGAATCCTGAACAGGTAATTGTCCGCTAATGGTTCCTACATATCGGGTAGGAGGGGGAACATTATGATGTTCGATTTGATTAGCTACCTCTTTACCATGTCTTGGTAAAGGGTGTTGAAATATGTCTAAAGTCTGATTGGCATTCTGATTTTGATTTTGGGGAATAGTCTTTTGAATATTATTAGGAGGGTTTTGTTTGGGTTGGAAGGCTTGCACTTCCATTTCATTATTGTCAATCAAATCTTGTATTTTATGTTTCAACCTCTTACAAGCGTTGGTAGAATGTCCAGGTCCTCTATGGAAATCACGAGTGCAAATCAGCTCTATATCTGGGTATAGTTGGGTCAGGTTCCCGGATAGTCGGTAATTGGATTAAACCTCTTTCAAGCGATTGAGGTAAAATAGTTGACAAAGGTTGGTTTAATCTAGTGAACTCTCGAGGAGGCTTATCAGGAGGTTTCAATATGAATTTTTCTGTTGTCTTTGTTGCATTGATATTAGCAACATTTTTGCTATCAATGACTCCATCACCGACAACCTGTTTGTTTTTATATTTATTTCTGGATGTTTTCTCATCATCCTTCTTCCTAAGTTGGCCTCTCCTAATGAGGGCATCTTCTACTCTTCGAGCTAAATCTATAGCTTGGTCGAAGGTAGTCAAAGTAGCTGTTGATAGCTCATAAGAAAGTTGTTCTTGTAAATTGTTGATGAAAATGTCCAACATTTCCCTATAGGGTAGCACAAAGTGCAGTTTTCCTGTCAATTGCCTCCATCTAGCTAAGAAGTCAGCAAAGCATTCGTCCTTATCTTGTTTTAGATTGTATAAGTCTTTAATAGTTACATGCCTCTCGATGTAGGCACTAAATTGATGGACAAATGATTCAGCTGTTTCTTCGAAGTTTCTCAAAGAATGAGTGGGCAATTGGTAGTACCACTCTAACGCCATTCCACCTAAAATTTTAGGGAACATTTTTAGTAATAGCAAGTCGTCATGCGATATGTCGTGACATGCTATCCTAAACATGTGAAGATGTTCTATGGGATCTTCGGTTCCTTTATATATAGGCATGACGGGCATGGGAAAATGTTTAGGATATGGTTGAGCTACAACTATGGGATCCAAAGGTTGACTACAGATCTCTCGATAATTATACGAGGGACGGTAGGGATCTATCTGGTCCATACGTGAAGCTAATTGTTTCACCATGGCTTCCAGATTACTAGTTTGCCCCCCATATTGGTTTGGTAGGGCATTGACATGAGTGTTATGGGCATAGGATGGAGGAACATGCAGATTAGATGTCATGTCACTGTTGTGTAAAGTATTGGTAGGAAAAGTATTATGGAGGGATTTTGAAGCTGTATTATGTTGTATTCCAGATTGTTGAAAGTTTGTATTTGGCTTAGTTTTAGGTTTCTATTTATTTAAAGCATTTTGCTCAATAGTTTGGCGGAATAAAGTAGTGAAGGGAATTTTCTTTTGTGCGGGAGTGATTTTAGGTTGAGTAACAGGTTCCTTAGGAGGTTGGGTAACTTGTTGTTTTGACATGCTTTGGGCTATAGTGACCATATCCGTATTGGATGGTCCACCCTTGTCACTTTCTTGATCAATGAAAGACAAGGGATTAGTCTGCATATTGCATATATATTCCATGGTTGCTTGAGTTTTACTAATTTGCCCTTTATCAAGGCGAATGGCCACATTAAGGTCATCAATGTTTTCCATGAGAAATCTCTTGAAATGCTCGGCATTGTCAAAGGCAATATTTCCATTTGGAGCTACTCTAGGGGATGAGGATCCATCCTCTTTAACATTTGCTTCTTGTTCTTTATCTTCCCCTAAGTCTTCATCTGATTGACCTAGAGTTTCTCCTTCCGGATTTGAATCTCCAAGAAGGACATTTGGGTTTTCAGTTGTATCTTGTAACCAATCTTCTCCTTCCCCTAAAGTTTCTTTACCATTCCTAAGTTTAGGCATGGTGCTAAGTTTTGATTTCAGAAATAATATATATATATATATATATATATATATATATATATATATATATATATATATATGCAACAAATTAAGAGGTATATATTTACTATATACCTACTACAATATTTGAAAATGAAATGTTTAAGTTTTTGCTAAGTTTTTTTATTTTTTTAGTTTTTTTTTGAAACAATATAATAAAGACAACAAATGAAACAATAAATGCACGCAATAACAAGACTGAAAGTGAATGAGCTAGTCTTCTAAGAACAATTTATGAATATCATTAATAGGTTCGAGTTGTTCAGGGGTCATGAAATGTTCTTCTTCAAATTGAAAGTTTTCTTTTAAGAATTTGATGAAAAGGGCTATGGTAATATTATCTGTTTCAGATGCTGGTTGATAGAAGTAAAGCTCGTGGCAATACTCTCGATATAACACAAGCACGAGGAACTCTATTCCATATTTCCCTATCTGTAAGAACAACCTCTTGGTCTTCTACAAGGCCTAGGAATTGGTGCACAATAGCTGCATTCTCGAGGTATTCCTCGAAGGTGAACAACTCTGAAGATACTAAGGCTCTCCTATAGGCTAACCATCTATGGCAGGCTCTCTGAAGTTCATGATAAAAAACTAATTGATGAGGATCCAGGATTCTATCCAAGACTAGCCTCTTAATCTGTTTAAGTTGTGTGGACCTAGATGAGATGATACTAAGTCTCTTGTCAAGTTCGTCCCACAAGGATTGATTTCTACTTGTTTCAGGGATACTAAGGACAAAATTAACTTCTATAGCTACCAATTGATTTTCTACGTTTATAGTAACTGCTAACCTCTTTTTAGGAGCTACCATCTAAACATGACTTTAAACCTTAAATGTTTTAAAATGCATCTAAGTTTTAGTTGTTCTATTTATTTATTTATTTTTTTTTTGTTTTCAAAAGGTTATGATGCATTCACGTCGGGTTCACCAAAATGTATCGCTCCAAATTTTTTGCATCCCTACCTTCAAGCTATTGGATCCGTGCCTGGAAGGAGGATGGGAAAAGGATGATGCGGTACCTCGGACGAGAGGACTTTACGAAGGTCCCGCATCTCAAGGGAGGTGTATTTTGGTGATTTTTTGATGGATGGTGGGTTCACCAGGAAACATTTAATGGCAGTTTCCATGCCTAGGTTTTGGAATGTGTTTAGATGAGTTCGTTTTGATCTTAAACATTCATCCTAGGTTTGGCTGAATGAATCTAAATTAAACTACATGAAAATGCAATTTTCATGAATACAACAAACAAATTTGAAAGCAGAAAATAGAGAATTTACAGGAGGAAAATAGGGAATACCTGATCCGGATGTCTGAAGAAGATTCTGACGTTTGAGGCAGTCTGGATCGTCTGGAATTCGACAGAATCGCCTGCAATCTGACAGAATCATCCAAAAACTGACAGATTCATCTGGAATCTGACAGAATCATCTGAGACTGACAGAATCGTCCGAGATCTGATGAATTCGTCAGACGAATTCTTTAGAAACTTGCAAAACAAAAAATAGATGCAAAATACAAGAAATCCTACT
Organism: Wollemia nobilis; assembly: GCA_028583015.1. NCBI lineage: Eukaryota > Viridiplantae > Streptophyta > Pinopsida > Araucariales > Araucariaceae > Wollemia > Wollemia nobilis. The sequence continues at coordinate 987,024 of JAQPPZ010000188.1, forward strand.
ATGCAAATAGAGGAAAATTACACCAAATAGCAATATGAATACTGAACAATATTTAAGAACAGAAATTAAAGCAAATTACTGTACTTAAATGACAAAACATGATCTTAATATGCAATCTAGGCTAAATGGGTGAACTCCAGATGCAAAATAATGTAAAAATTGAATAAATTGTCTAATTTGCAGCATAAGATGACAAAGAAAAAGGTGAGAAAAACAAACTCTAGGAACTGATTGCCTCGATGTGGATTGCAGTCGAGATCGTCTCACATCAGTACGAAATCATCTCGTATTTGACAGGATCGCCTCCAATCTGGATAGGTTCATTGGCGACGATGGGTGCTGGCTTCGATTGAAAAATAATGTTGTACCTGCAACAAAATAATATGAAACTAATGCAAATGCAAATTAGGGATGTTTCAACGTAGGGGGAATCAATTTACCAAGAATTTCAGCCAGGGGTTGGGGAGGGAAAATCCTAGAGGTTAAATAGGCTTAGAGGGAGTTGGTAGGAGGTTGGAGATCATCCCAATTTGGGAGATCTCCAACGGGGGAGGGTCCCAATGGCGCAGACACGCTTTTGCCCAGATTGGAGACCCGTTGGAACAGATTCCAACTATGCAAATTCAGTTTTGCGACAAGATCGTCTGGACGTCCTAGTCCAGACGAAATCATCAAATCTGGGGTGATATTGCTCTGTAGCTTCAACTCTCTATTGCTTGGTGAGGGAAGGAAACTTGAGCTTTTCCTTTGACTGGTGTAGGCGAAGAAGCTTCACTTGGGGTCGAAGTAGATGATTGTCCTTTCTTGGGCCGAACTTTCTCTTTTGTAGGAGCCGTCTGAGTGGCATCCGCTTCTATTGCCTTCCTTCCTCCTCTGGTAAGTACTACAATGGGCTTCTCTTCACCAATTACCAGGTTCTAACTCATCTTCCTAATGACGTTCACTTGACCATTATGACTACTGTTTGCCAACGTCTGTACATAATGTTGGTGTAGGGTGTAGGTATTTTCTTCGTGCATATCGTTGCATGTAGAGCACAAATATACATAATCAGAGGTTCTCGAAGCTTCATCAATGGCAACATTTCTTGCTGAAGCCTTCCCTTGCTGAATGGCTTGGTCCTTGGTAAGTGCAGGCACAGGATAAGGTCTTCTCAACAGGAATTCTTGTTGTGCTTGCTTCTTCTTTACAATGGTCATGTCATTAGACAACATATGAACCGTAGAGTTCAGGGACTGCATCTCCTATAGAATTTTGGTTTGTATATCATCAAATTTTGGAGCGAGTGGAAATGGAGCTATTGTCGGTATTGGAGGAAGGACGGGGTGTTGAGGTGGTGCTGGGAGCACAAGAAAAGCCAAAGTGACCGTGGGCTATGGAGTTGAAAATATATGGAAATGAATTTATGGGGCGATGATTTGAGACACGATAGGATTCAGATTCCAAGATGAAATTAGGAGTGCAGGGGTTGTGGAGATTTGCGAAGCAGCTACGCTTGCATACTGGAATTGTAAGAATTCGGGAAGTATGGGCATCGACATCCTTTGGGGAAGCTTTCCCACAACTATCAAATCCATTTCTGCTCTCTTGGCTAACTCATACAACTCGAGAAAAGTATTAACGTTAGAATATATTACCATGATACTGATATCGAGATTGAAAGCCCAAAGGAAATAGAGTGCTACTGCTTCATCGGTTGGTTGAAGGCCAACTGGTACTCTCTGCCAGGTTCGAGCGAACCTAACATTGAAATCTATGATATCTTCTTGCGGATGTCTCTTGATCAAAGTGAACTGATGCAAAAGAGAAGTAGGATCGGAAGACTCATTGAAGTTTCCCATAATTTTCCCAGCTAACTGGTCCCATCTCGTAATGCTATCGGGTGGTAGAGATCTGTACCAATAGAGGAGTTTTCCTCTAAGGGAAAGAACCAGAAGCTTTACCATAATTTGTTCTTCTATAATGTCATGGATCACCGCCAAAGATATTATGTCCTGGATATGCTCCAAAGCAGTTTTACCAGTTCCATCGAATGTTGGGATCTTCTTTATGGCAGCAGGCGACACTTGTCCTTGACCCGCTAGATTCAGTGGTGATAAGGAATCCCATGCTGGGAACAACCTAGACGGCTGTGGCTGCTGCATTTACTATTGTTGTTGTTGTTGTTGTTGCTGCTGTGCCATAATTGCTTCTAGATTTTGAGAAATGGGAATTTTCGAAGCTCCCCCTTGACTGCTAATAGGACAACTAATAGGAATGGAGGGACTAGGACGCTTCAGAGAGTTGGGAGGATTAGGGGGAAAACTAGATGTTGTACTATCAAAAGTTGAGCCTTGTCTACCCATAGAGGATGTTTCTTGTAATAGTGACTCAGGGGTGATCAACCTTGATTGTTCCCCAAAGGCATCAATATCTAGCTCAAATAACTCGGTTTCCTCTCCTCTATTCTTAACTCTCCATCTCGTTTGCATGAAGGCACAAAATTTTGGTACTGGTATTTATGACTTAAATATTCTTGGGTAAACAGAGTCGCCAGATGCTAAGAGTCTTTCAAAAATGAGGGCATCAGTCCTCACTACCACTAATCAGGTGAGACTGATCGGGTCACACCGAGAAATAGTTTGAACTATTTGCCCCGGTGAAGACAGGTTTTGCGTTAAAATATGGGACCTTGACTGGTTATGGATGTTTCTAAGACAAATACAGTCGGTCCCACCGGGCATGCCAGAAACAGTTGGTCATCAAATCTGCCTAGGTAAGGATTTTTGGTAAATGTATGTGCCCTAGACCTGGACCAACATTGAAAGGCCGAAGGGAAGGGATGCCCCTCGTGCCAATATCCGAAGAAAGTCCAGCTCCTATACTAAGCTACTTGGGTTTTGGAGATAAGAGTGCAGGAAAGAGATAAAGGAGTTAGGGTTAGAGAAATAAAATAAAAAGGGTAAGGGAAGAGAGATTGATGATTTTAGGTGGGAGAGAACAGGAAGCACGATCACTAACTAACAACTATAATGGAAGCAATGAACACCAAGAATAAACAAAAGAAACGTAGTATTGACCCTCCTATGTATCCTCTTGAACAAGTTTTAGGGTACTGTCCCCGATCACAAATCGGACGTAGAGTTCAGCATCTCAGTCTACAAACGAAGAGAGACAAAAGAATCAAGCGAGGTAGGCAACATAAAAGAAATTCAATATGATGCTTTTTCACTCCTATGTATCCTTCAGAACGAGTTTCAGGACACAGCCCCCGATCACACACCGAAAACAGGATTCAGCATCCAACATACAAATGAGGAGAGATAGAAGAAACAAGCATAGAAGGCAGCATAAAAGAGAGAAATGAAGCTCAAGGCTCTTTAGTATTGATCACAGGACATCAAGTTACAACAAATTTCTAGAAGATAGTTCCCCCCCTTTTACATTACAATGCCTGGGTTTTTATAGAGGACTCGGGCCTCTGAATCATAATTACATAGAAGAGAAGAGTACGCCCTCGAGCCCTGAGAATCGGCTCCCTGAGGATCTTCTGATCGAGTTTTCAAATTTGTTACCAAAACTGGCAACTACAACTGGGTCAACCATGGAAAGGTGCATTGATGAGTCGTTTGGACATCCTTGACCTTTGGGTGCGGTGCTCGAGTGGCCGCCATGCTCGCCGAGCTCTCCATCATGGCTTGATACTTCGTTTTTGATTGCCAAAAATGAGCAGCGGACTTGCTGGGCATGAAAAATTATATTTATGAGGCACCTGATCACCACAGGAAGATACCCGGCTTGGAATGCGTGCCCGTGAAGCGCTTCGCTAGATCTTCGCTCACAACTTCGCTTCGCAATGGTTTTGGTCCGAACCAAAAACTCTTCTTTAAATTATACTTCGCACAATTAAGCTTCACAAAACTGCTTCAGGGAAGGTTTGTGCCGAAGCATATCTGCTTCGCAAAATGGTGTTCTTCATCCTTGCTGCTTTGTTGACAAAATTGCTTTGCTGATGCCTTGGAAAAATGCTTCACTGATTTTCTGGCCGAAGTGACTGATGGAAATACTTCGGGTGCGAAGTAGTTTTCTTGCCTTTTCTTTTGAATTTTGGTTTGGCATATTGCTTCGCAGAAACCTTTCCCGAAGTAGCTTCTAAAAAAGCTTTGGGCCCGAAGTAGATTTCTTGTCTTTGCTTTTTGGCAAAATTGTTCTTTCAAACACTACCTTTGTATTCTACTTCGGTGATACTACTTCACAAAAAATCCACCCGAAGCAGTGTTGAAAATGCTTCAGGTGCAAAGCTCTCTTTCCTTCTGAATGCCACTTCACTCCACTTTCGCCCGAAGTAGCTGCTAGAAGCGCTTCGGGCCCGAAGTCGTTTCATTCTCCTTTTCTTGTGTTTTACTTTGACGAAAACTACTTCACAAAACTTTTACCCGAAGTAGTGTGGGAAATGCTTCGGGTGCAAAGCTATTTTATTTTCCTTCGACGAAGCTCTTTTTTCTAGCTTGTTTGGCAGCGAAGTTCTTTCCTTTCTACTTTATGTACAAATGGGTGGCATTGAAAGCCAAAATTGCTGCAACTTTTCAAAATAAAAATAACAAAGTAAAAAAACTTTACACAACACTATACAAAACTTGTTTCTTTTCTACCCCTTGAGAAATGTGACAAAATTGTCAATAGGTACATCCTCTGTAGCTCCTTCACCCCATCCACCATTAGTCCTCTGACAGACCCAGTGCCCATGAGGATCTACCTCTACTCCCTTAGCACCCTCTACTGCTATATCCTCTGGAGTCCTACCTAAGGGGACCTCAAAGCCCTACCATACCCTGAGTGTCCACTAGGTGTCTGTTAGCCCTAAATCCTAGAAGTCGTCATCCTCATCGCCTAGTGGATTCACCCTGTACCAGGTCAAGTCCATCTATAAAGTGATACGATGGTAGATGGTAAGTAGCTCTAGAATGTCCTACCTAATCTCAAACTATATGGTAATATGAGAGAAGTAGAACTCCCATACCTCAAACTTATGTTTGAGGAGCCATTTGTCTTTGCATACCTGATGTAGATAGCCATCAGCCTCTATCCATGGAGGGTAGTCTAGGTATGGGTGCCAGTAAACTTGTCCTGCCTACAGTCACGAGAACTATCCAATGTAGTAAGCCAGGTTCCCTATGTGAGACCTGATCTTAAAGCTCTCCTACTCATGGGGCCAACATGTCACATAACACTACCATACCACCTCAATGTTGCCAATTTGGTTGGGTAGACCAGTTGGGTGCTCGATCTTGATATTTTTCCATCCCCAAATTTGTAGTAGTAGGCTGCAATCGATGCCTATTCTGCTACTCTATGTAATATAGTATAGCTCATTATAGACCTACACTAATAGGGCACTCCCCTAGGTAAGTATCAGAGGGTTATTATGGGGGATCACTATAACCTCCATGGTCCTAGCTAGGAGGTTCCAAGGGAACCTCACTTTAGAAGTATTCGGTAGGATGATCTGCACCAAGAGATCTACTGGGTATACCAGTGCTCAATGTGTATCCCTCCATGTTCTGAGTGTCATTGTGCCTCATCAATGTGACCACCAAATATGTGATCAAATACTATCTTCTTTGCCTCATTTCGTGAATATGTGATGGTCTTGCCATCCAAAAGGAGTCGAAATATGTGGTAGACATCCTCTAGTGTAACAATCATCTCACTTGTCAATAGGTGAAAAGTATTGGTCCGTGCATCCCAAAATAAGGCTAATGTAGTCATGTAGGCTTGTTCGACATTGATGGTGGGGAGGCACAAGACGTAGCCAAATCTTATGGCCCTGAACCATCTCAGCTCTACCGAGGACAAAGCACTGTGTAAGTTGTGAAAAATCTCATATTCCCTCACCCTCACAATCAAAGTCTGGCATAAATCAAAATAATAAGGTAAAAATAATTAAAAATTGAATAAAAACAATAAAAAACATCTTAAAAAATGACAAAAAAATCAAAAAAATATCAAAAACACCAAAAAAATGGAAAAAAAAGTATTTCAAAATTAAAAAAATCAATTAATTCTTCTAAAAAATCAAAAAATTGAAAAATTTAAAATTTTTCCTAAAGTTGTCAAACAACGGTTTAAACCCGCAATCGAGATGATGATCAATTTTCTAACCATTGGAATTTGACTGATATTCGCGACCCTCAATTTGATAATTGGGAACCGTGCTTGCTAGCCATGACTAGGAGAATGACCTTTCCAGGGTCATTTCCCATCTTGAGACAACCAAAAAAATTAAACCCTCCCCTCTAAGCTAACCTAAGCTAGTCCTAACTAGGGTGAGGTTCATTACCAAAATTTTAGTGTGGTTAATTTAGCCCATTACTTAATGAGGTTAATTTTAAAACTAATAAAAGTAAAAAATGATTGAGAGTTGTGTGCTTCTACCTTAGAAGCACCGACCCATCCAGGTTGGTCTGCCATCAGTTTTGGGTAAGTGGTGAGGTCGAAGTGCAGTAGTGTTCCATATCATATTTGTCTTCTCACCTCTAAGAGCTCTCAAATTCAGTATTGTAGTAGGAAATAATGAAATTTTAAATTACGTAAAATGCTTAAATATTTCCTATTTCAGCCCTAATCGCACCTGACAACCATGGTCCCCAAATTACAGTTTTTGGCCCGCAGGTCTGACCCACAACTAAGCAATTTGATATTTCTAGCTACCACTGACAAGTGTGGCTAGAAAAATACAATAAATAATCCCAAATACCACTTTGTGGAGTTCCAAAATGCTAAATTAAAAATACCAACTTGATCAGAATTTGAAAAAAATTGAAAAATAACAAAAAAATCAGATAAATCAAAAGCCAAATGCACCTTGTACCTAGTTATTTACCCTATACACTTGGCGGTTGCAGTGAATTGTGCTTCATACAATCCAACAAGATGATTAAATTACCATAAGGAAATTTGGGGCAAATTAGTCATCGCTAAATTGTGATACTTCATTTCAATCCCTAAGAAGGCCCTATTGGTCAAAATGACAACACCCAGGGAAATAAAGGTACTCTCCTCAAATTTTTCTAAGGAAGAAGAGTCATGATAGCATGAAATTTTGGAGAGCCAAAGCCAAGCAAAGAAGAAGAGTCATGATAGCACGACATTTTGGAGAGCCAACAACCAGCAAAGAAGAAGAGTCATGATAGCACGACATTTTGGAGAGCCAACAGCCAAAAAAGAAGAAGAGTCATGATAGCATGACATTTTGGAGAGCCAGGCATGAGCCAAGGAGAAAAGTCATGATAGCGTGACATTTTGGAGAGCCAGCAGCCAACAAAGAAGAAGAGTCATGATAGCGTGACATTTTTGAGAGCCAAGCGCGAGCCAAGGAGAAAAGTCATGATAGCATGACATTTTGAAGAACAAGCAAACCATGATCTCTAAAAGGAAGTGGAGAAGATCTCTGTAACAAGAATATCATAACCTTTTTGGTTAAGAGACGTCGTGGCTAAAATAATATCTCTGTAACAAGAAGGATCTTAATATTTAACCACTCCTTTGCTAGAATAAGCCCATGGGCAGTCTGTTGTAACAACTTTCAGTTTTATGTTATGTAAAACTCTATATATAGGATGAGCGACCTAATTTCAAGGTCGGCTCTTAGGTGTTTACAAGACTATGTATTCAGACTTCTGAAATATTAATAGAGATCATTCATCATGGTTCTGGGCTCATTTGGTGTGCAAGTATGTATGTGTTTGTCTATTGCTAATTTAATCTTTGCTGAACGTATCATGCATTAATTCTTGAGCTGAATTTCTATGTTAAACGTTCCATAAGATCTACAATTTACTTCATGGATAAACTGTTGTAGAGATATACACTGAACGATCTTAATTTCTATGCTTTGGTTCTCATTATATTTTTTTGCAAAAGTTTGAAGTAGTTCTATGTTGTTGCTTAATCTGTACCTTACTATCTCCTAGCATTGGCTATATTTCCCTCTCTTTAAGCATTCCTTTCTCTCTCCCCTTTTCCCATAAAAAGCAAGGAACCAACCTTCTCTGGAGACTGAACCAGGCATACTCTGTTTGAGCCTGGTCTTTCAATGTTAACGAAGTCCTTGGCGCAAATCATAACCTAAGGTGGATTTTGTTCCAATAGTTTTTGGCACGCCCGGTGGGACCCAAATCCCACACATTATATACAGTCAAAGCCCCGATGAAGCCTTTGCCCTGTTAACCATTACTATCACCTGGCGACTCCATGCAGGAAAGGAACCCTGAAGAAAAAATCCTTACCCAATATCTGGTTATGAACCATATTTATGATAACCAGATCTAAAGCAAAAAATTTAGAAGAGCCCATAGAGTTTTTTGAATTACACCTTGGTAGCCTTTGAGCTAACCCGGTTTTGGTTGCTAGAACAGTTCCTACTCACGATAGCAATCCAAGGCAAGCAAATACTTCCTATATAATCTTCCCTAGCACTGCTGCTATCGAAACCCTAGCTCTAGTTACCAACACAACTACAATGGCTGGAAACCTGCCAGTTCTACCTTACCCTTTGTGGAATCATACAGGCCCTTTAAATCTTGGGATCCAACACCCAATACCAATAGCAGCTCTGAAAGCGCTACCCCAGTATGATGGTACTAGAAAGACAACATATGAACATTGCTTGGATGTGGCTGCATTGGCACCAATATATGACATCATAGAGGAAGACGTGATGATCAGGTTGTTGATTATTTCCTTAAAAGGAAAAATGCTCTACTGGTACAGAGCCCTTGAAAACCAGTCAATATCTACCTGGGCTCAGCTTACTGGTAAATTGGTGGAAGAATTTAATGAGCATACCGATCCCTTTTCCTTGCTGAATCAGTTTAATGCCATTCAGAAACACCCTCAAGAAGAGATCGTAGATTTTAATATAAGGTTCAATCGAACCTGGAAGAGAGTCCCTGATGGTCTGAGACCAACGCTAGAAGGAGCTATATACTACTATTTGAGAGCTTTCAATTCAGAGATAAGTATGGCTATTAGGCAGTCTCGAGTAACAACTTTTCCTGAAATCTATCTAGAAGCACAGAAAGCGGAAAAGGACTTGATCGCCATAGGGAGATTTCCTTCCAAGATAATTCCACCTATCTTTCCAAATTTCCCTCAAATTTCAAGTGTTGCTTCTCCAGTTCCCCCTACAAATCCTAATGTCGGTCTTCCCAAGTGGAATGGATAGTCGAGCATCCCACTCCTACCAGCACCCCCTCCCCTTTCGATGCTCCCTTCTACCCCTGCACCTTCCCCAATAGCAAACACGTCTACTCAAGACCCCCAACTGGCGATCTTGCAAGATTTGCAAGCCTCGTACAAGACTCTATCAAATAAACTCATATCTATGGAACGAAGAGAAGCAAAAAGAAACTCTCAGCCGAGACGTTATCCACAAGTAACCAGAGATCAAGCCTCCACCAGTGGATGAAATTATGAAAAAATAAATACGGTTTATGCTAATGAAGAAGGTGGACCCAACAATGCTTCGCCAGAGGAATCATCCTTCTGGTGTTCCACATGCAATGATCCTCATGGTGAAACTGCTTGCATGATTCATCAACATCAGGTCCAGAAAGTGGCTACAGAAAAGGCAGAAAGGTCCCTCAAAGGTCAAGTAAACATAATCAGAGAAGATGATCAGAATTTTATGATGCCCTCTCTAGAACAAGTCTCAGTTCTGACTAGATCAGGAAAGAAATATTTTTAGGTTGACCCTAAAGACCTTAATCCTTTAAAGGTACCTATGCCTGCAAAGAGTCCTATTGAGAAGAGACCTCCACAAAATTTAGATCCAAAAGGAGGAGAGATCCAAAAAGAAACATCTCCGGCTAAAGAAACAGAAACTCAAGAGCAAGCCAGAGAAAAGTTAAGGTACCCTTCATTAACTAAACGTCAAAGAGTTGATGCTACTCAGGGATACAGAAATAGGTTTGACATGACAGTAAAGGAAAAGAGTGTTGATTCTCTTCCATTCAATATTGTTGAAGAAATGAAGAAGACTCCTTCCAAAGCCACTATGTATGAAGCCCTACGGATCCCGGGACAGATTGACCTACTACAAGAATCATTGAAATCTATGAAAAACAAGGATAAAGATCCAGTTAAATTGAGCTCTACCCAAGCGAGTCTTACTTCCACTTCAGGAAAGAATAGACCTCCTCCCTTCTATTTGTCTCTCCAAATGGAAGGATGGGTAGTCCATAATTGTATGATCGACTCTGGAGCCGCAACTACTATTATGCCTAAAGCAATATGCGATATTATGGGGATGGAATATACCAGGAGTACTCCAAGAGTCTTGCAACTTGATGGAACTCCTATAAAAATAGTAGGTGTGATCAAAGATATTCCTATTGTTCTTCATAGACTCCCTCAACTTACAGTTATACAAGAAGTGGTAGTAGTTGATTTGGAACCTTATTTTGGCATGTGCCTGTCTAGAGAATTTATCGCTAAAATAGGAGGATATCTATCTCTCGATTTTTCACACCTCAAAATTCCATTCAAAGGCAGAAGGGTGAAGATATTCAATGAGAAACCCTCCACCTTCCATGTCGAGAAGCTTGGAGAAGAAGAGAAAAACTCTGCTACTATGAACATGATGACTGAAGAACTGATAGATTTGAGTCTCATGGAAGAAGCCCTTAATGAGTTGCAAGAGGAAGACCAGTTTTCCCTCTTAGATTTCAATGCCATGATCGAGATAGATCTGGGAAGTTACACTATTCAGAAGCCCAAAAAAAGCAAATCCACTTCTTTCCCCGCTACCTGATATATCTACTAATCAATTGTGGAAACTTTTCTTTGATGGTGCTAGATGCAAGAATGGAGCAAGAGCAGGCATTGTCCTAATCGCTCCAACTGGTGAAGAGAAGGTCTTCTCTTACAAGTTAACCTAGAGTTGCACCAATAATGCAGTAGAATATGAGGCACTCTATTTAGGTCTAAAAAAGGTAAAAAATATGGGCATTAAACAACTACAAATTTTTGGTGATTTTGAGCTAATAGTAAATCAAGTGACAAGGAAATGTGTAAGAAAACAACATTATCTTAAGGCTTACAAGAATAAAGTCTGGGACTTGCTAGAATATTTTGAATCCTTGAACATGAAAGCAATCCCCAGAGAGAAAAATACGCATGCAGATTTGTTGGCTTTAGTAGGAGCAAACTTCTGTCCTATAAGCAACGTTATTCAGAAATAAAAAATAGTCAGATTGATATACAGGCCTTATGTACCTGATAGAGATACCTTCTGGCAGGTTTTTGAGAATGATCAGCATATAGTGGACTTCCTAGTTCATGAGATGAATTGTTCCAACGATAGAGTAAATGAAGATGAAGAAGAGGCAAATGTCATCCAGTTGAAAAATAATCACATCCCTAAGGGTTTGGTCACACTTGAGTCTCTATTTGATAACAATGATAGGTCAATAGGTCATAAGATGAAAGTAGACAAACATAGATATAAGGAAGCTCAAATGGGACCTGATAAAGCCATAAAAGTAGGGGTAAAAACTACAGACAAAGAACTGGATGAAATCAGAGAATTGTGTAAGGAATTTCTAGACACAATTGCTTGGACCTATGGTGATCTAAGGGTGTACTCAAAAGAAACAATCCAACATACAATCGAGCTTCAAGAAGGCGCTAAACCTTTTTGCCAAAAGCAATGACCAGTAAATCCAAAAATAGAGGCGTTGATGAAACAAGAGTTGTTGAAACTACTAGAGGCTAAGATTGTATACCCAATCAAACACTCTACATGGGTCACTAATTTGGTACCAGTAAGAAAGAAGAATGGAGATATTCGACTATGTGTTGACTTTCACAATCTGAACAAAGCTTCACTCAAGGATCATTACCCTCTCCCACAAATCGATCAGATCTTGCACACAGTGGCTGGAGCTAAAAGGTTTTCTCTGTTAGATGGTTTCTCTGGGTATAATCAGGTATGGGTCAAAGATGAAGACCAATTTAAAACAACGTTCACAACCAAATGGGGAACATTTGCTTACCAAAGGATGCCCTTCGGGTTATCAAACGCTGGGGTGACTTTTCAAAGAGCTATGGACGTGGCCTTTGGAGAACTTGTGAACAAGATAATAGTGATATACCTGGATGATATGACTATTTTCTCTCATAGGAAAGAAGATCATATAACTCACCTTAGGAGAGTACTAGAAAAATACCAAGAGTTTGGGATATCCATAAACCCCAAAAAGTCTATTTTTGTCGTAGAGGAGGGAATTCTACTTGGCCATGTAGTTTCAAAAATGGGTCTAGCCATAGACCCCAGCAGAGTGAAAGCCTTGTTGGAACTTCCCCTCCCCTTAAACAAAAAGGGCTTGCAGTCATTTTTTGGTCAAATCAATTTCATACGCAAATTCATAGCAGATTTCACGCAAATTGTTAAACCTATGACTGAATTATTGAAAAAGGATGCCATATTTAAATGGACTGATGCAAGAAAAGAAGATTTTCAATAGATGAAGGAGAAAATAGCTCAAGCTCCTATCTTGGTAAATCCAAACTACTCCAAGGATTTTATCTTGTATGCCATAGGTGAACAGGGAAGCTATGTCGCAGTACTCACTCAGAAAGGAGCTGACAATGAAGAAAGGCCTATCACTTTTCTAAGTCAAAATATGCAAGAACATGAGGAAAAGTATAATTTCATTGAAAAATAGATTTATGCTATCATGAAGTCCCTAAAAATGTTTAGACACTTCTTATCACAGAGCAAAATCATAGTTTATACAATTCACCCTGATGTACGAAGCTTCATCATGCAGGGAGAGCTCGGTGATACAAGAGTCAGTTGGGTAACTAAAATACAAGAATATGACATAGAAATACACCCGACCAAACTAGTTAGAGGTAGAGCATTGTGCCAGGAACTTGCAAAACAAGCATCAATGGACTATGTAGCTTGCCAGGCCCAAGAGTCAATACCAGAGGAAGATCAATCTTTAGAACATATTGATTGGGCGGATGAATTAATCAGGTATTTTTAGAATGGAATATGTCCGACCAACTTGAATGCTTCCCAGAGAAGAAGATACAAGATTCAAGCTCTGAAGTACACTTTATTACCTGAAGGGTTATATAGGAAAAACTTGGATGGAGTATTGCTTCGATGTGTGTCAGAAGAACAGAAGCAAAAAATTTTAAAAGAATTTCATGGAGGTCTATCAGGAGGACATTACTCCGAGAGGACTACCACACTAAAAATCATCAGGACTGGATGCTACTGGCCAATGATTTTTGTAGATGCTTTCAAAATCACAAGAAACTATGAAGAATGTCAGAGATATACAGGAAGGAACATAAATGTGCCATTACCTCTAAAAAACATTCAGGTTGAAGAACCCTTCCAACAATGGGGCTTGGATTTCATAGGCATCATAGAGCCAAATTCATCGGTAGGTCATAAATACATTCTCACAACTACTGATTATTTCACGAAATGGTCTGAAGCAATACCCACGAAAAGAAATGACCAAGAAGTGGTAATCGAATTTGTGGAAAGTCTGATTACAAGGTTTGGCATCCCAGATGCCCTAGTCACAGATAATGGCTCTCACTTTATAGGAGCCAAGATGGTTGACTTCACCAAAAAATATGGGATATACCTGAAGACGTCGTCAAACTATTATCCTCAGGGTAACGGACTAGCTGAATCCACAAATAAGAATCTACTCAAGATTTTGAAAAGAACACTCAAAGATAATAAAAGGAGTTGGCATACCTTGATAAATCAGGTGCTTTGGGCTGATAGGATCATGATAAAAAAATCTATCAACACATCCCCTTATTCTCTGGTCTATGGAAAAGAGGTTGTACTCCCAATACACATAGAAATACCAGCCCTAAAATTGTTAGATCTAGCAGGTACAGAGGAAGCGAAACCAATGGAAAATAGGCTGATCCAACTTCTACAGTTGGAAGAACAGAAAGAACAAGCCTATGATCACTATAAAAAACATGCAGTTGCAACAAAGGGATGGTTTGACAAGAAAATGACTCTAAGAAACTTCAAAGTAGGAGATCTGGTCCTGAAATGGAATGAAAAGAGGTCAAAACCAGGAAATCATGACAAGTTCGATACATTCTGGGATGGCCCTTTCAAAATTATTGAAGAAAAACAGCACAATTCCTTCCAGCTCAAAGAAGAACAGGGTCAAATCTTACCCATTCCCATTAATGGCTTTCACCTAAAGCTATATTACAAGTAACGGGCTCTTACCTATCCTTGTATATATTTTGTTTTCTATGTATGTAAATGACCTTGTAAATATGTTACTTTTTGTAAGTTTCTCCATTTTGTTTGTCATGATGGCATGAATTTTGGGCACAAGAGTGCCTCTCCAAGGCAAATTGTCGTGTAAAGGAAATATCATGATGGCATGACTTTTAGGCACAAGAGTGCCTCTCCAAGGCAAATTGTCATGATGGCATGACTTTTAGGCACAAGAGTGCCTCTCCAAGCAAAAAATGTGACTTTTGGGCACAAGAGTGCCTCTCCAAGGCAAATTGTCATGATGGCACGACTTTTGGGCACAAGAGTGCCTCCCCAAGGCAAATTGTCATGATTTTCATGACTTTTGGATATTAGAGTTGCATATGTTCTAAAAATTCATAATGCCACGTCAGACCTGACATCTTGGGTGGCAGAACGCCACGTCAGGCCTAACATTTTGTATAGTTATGTGCCACGTCGGAATAGTCAAAAGTTGATGATAAAAGCAGGTGTCTCGAGAACATAAAAAGCACCACTCTTAAAATAAAATCATACTTGCAGATTGGATCCGAAGATGATGTCACCTTATTGGCCCAAGTACCATGGCAATAGCTTTTCATTGGCCAAAATCATTAATGGCAACTCGAGGTAGTTGGTATCCTTAAAAGCTGGCACACTAACCGAAGCTCCCACCAACGTTTGAAATCCACATTGAGATGCATACTACCAATAGCAATTACTCCACGTCACCTGGGCATTTTAATTGCGTATCTTTCGGCATGAGCATACACAATGTGTTATATTGAGCAACTTTTCACCTTCTCTCCTCTTTTCATCTTCTGTTTCCTACTACTTGTTTTCTAAAAACCTCCCAGAGAGTTCTGCAATTTTTAGGCAGCATCCCCATAGTAGTATCACGATGGCCACCCCCATAGCTTCAGGCTCTACATCTGCACCTTCTAAGAAGAAGAGGAGTTCGAGTGTCAAAGTAAGCAGCTTCATAGATCCTGATGCCCACATTATAGACACGAAGCTGACATGGAGGAGTCCAGGACAAATTCATAAGGACATAGCAGCCAGACTAGCAACAGATGCTTCTCCTTCAAACCCGAGTAACTTCCCATATTACTCTATGCTCTACTGGTATGTATGCCCCTAGGTCCACCCCTGTCCAGAGTTAATTAGAGCAATGGCAAAGTTGTACGATGCAAAAAGTAGGAGTGTAAGAAATTATGAAGGAAAAACATTATTTACAATTGATCTCGACACAGTTAGAGTGGTTTTTGCCCTGGGATATAAGCCCCCAGTCCTACCCATCTTGTTTGATCCAGCTAACTCCGCGAAGTTTTATCTGAACACCCCAAACATTAGGGCTTTCCTTCAATAGAATCTTGAAAATGAGCTCCCCAAAGGTTCCTTTCCCCAATCTCCCATCCCTTTGTCCAAGTTCAAAAATAAACAAATCTTCTCCATGCTGGCCATGATAGCAGGGTTAGAGGATGATTCTCAAGTTCATGGGTGGCAAGTTGCAGTGGTGCAGTGTATTTCAATCTATAAGTTTTATGATAAAACGTGCATGGATCCAAACAAAGTCCCTCTTTTCTTCGATTGGCCATCCTACTTAGCTCAGCAACTACATTTGGGACTGTCAAAATTACATACAGAAGCCCCAGATACTTTCAGGTATTCCTCTTATTTGGTTTGGATTTTCTTCTTCTTTCAATCAAAAAATTTGAAGTCGATACCTATAACTCAAAAGGATGTGCGAGGAGAGAATTTGTGTGTATGTGAATGGACTCCACTCCTCTCGAGCGAGAGTTCGTACTATCAATTCAACAGGGATTTCCTAGGCCCTGCTCTGCAGATTGTGCTAGGGCACACGACAAGGATTCCTAAAGTAGTGGAGGAAACTCTGAGGTGTCCTCATGTAGAAGAAGGTGACTGGTTCACCTTGACCCAAGGGGTAATCATAAGGCTCTACGACTTCACTGAGAAGCCTTTCCTGTTGCCTTACTACGTCACCAAATGGCTCTTCACCTTGGAGTACGTAAGACAATAAGAATTTATAAATTACACATTTGGGACTGGCACTCAGAAGACTCACACTTGCCTCATGCCTTTCCAATTTGAAGGGGTGACCATTTCAAAGAAGGGAGACCATCAAAAAATTGTTGAAGTGTTGAGAAGCCTAAAGCTGGTGGAGCTCCCACAGAGGTGGAAATATGATCCTGAGGACATTTTCGCTAAAAGGCAAGCCACCTTGAACAAGAGTCCCTTCCAAAAATTCCATGCCTCTGATAGGGACATTGAGCAGGATCGAAATAATAGTGAAGATCAACCTCTAGAGTGGCACATCGAGAAAATGTAGCCACTAGCTCCGTGGCATGATTTCTATGAGCATCTGATGGATTACAACCCAGATTCTCACCCGACCCATAGAATCAATACCAAGATAGCCAATAACATGAAGAAAAGGGGAGACGACTAGGATGAAGCCAAAATTATGGCCTGGTGGCAGATGCGATGCCATAATAATACCTTCACAAGGTATGGGATCAAAATAGATATGAGGTTCTGTACCAAGTATGATGAGCACCATCAAAATTGGTCTGCTACTCTGTTTGATGAAATCCCACTTGGAATAGGTGGCACTACCCCAAGAGTGTTAGAAAAGGATGCTAAAAAGGAAAAGGAAAAAGAAATTATGGTTGATCAAACCAAAGCCCCCAAAAGAAAACGTAGGGTGTATCTTCCACGTTCGGGATCAGACATAGAGTCTGAAGAGATTGCTCCACTCGAATGTAAGAAACCAACATTGGAGCTAAAGAAAAGAAAAGCGAAATGAGGAAAGGAGGAAGGCCGAAAGAAGAGAAAGATACATAAATCCTCTTCTAAAAAATTTGGGGAAGAAGAGGATCGAGGAAAAGTGGAAGATAAAGACCAAATAGGGGAAAACTCAGAAAGCATATCTGAACAGGTGTAGGAAGAACAAATTGCTCAAGAAGCACAGGAAGAAGGACAGATTGCTCAAGAAACATGAGAGGAAGAACATGTGGTTGAAGAAGCACCGAAGGAAGAGCAAGTGGCTAAAAAAATAGAGGAGCCTCCCCAAAGAGAGCCTCCAAGTCAGGAGCAGACCCCACTGCTGGTACCTGATGATGCAGATATTTCATGTTTGAAACACCTAGCGGAAGTTTATTCAGATGAATCACAAGAAACTGAAGGCTCCAATTCACAAAAGGAGTAGGGAAAATCTCCAATTAACCTTGATACTCCCTCCTCTTCCCCTCATCCCCATACAGTTTCTCCCTCTCGATCGAGAGATAAAGAGGTTTCAAGACCATCATCACCTCATAATTCCCACAGGTTTCTCCTCATCGCACCCCAACCGGTTCTCCCACTCAATAGGTAAGCCTAGAATCCCCTCTACCACACACTCCTTTTCCCCTTTCCACCAGTCTATTGAGCCTTCAGTCCCTACAAAGCACCTCCTCTTCCTAGTAAATCTACTATCACCAAAATTCAAGAAATGAAGAAAGCCACGATAAATGCCGCAACGTGGCTAAAATCACAAAGTTCTCCAAGTGCTACTGATATGGCCCGAGTGTGAGAAGGGACAGTATTGGACCCAATCAACATGCAGAGGTCTACCATGAAGATGACTCCTCTGGTACAGAAGCCAGAGAAACAAATGACCCTGGATGATTATCAAACTAAAATAATTACAGAGGATATGACCCAACTGCCAATGGAGGATGAGTGGAACAAGGCCCAGGCTAGCATGGGGATGATTTATCTGAATGCAGAGCATTACAAGGAAAAATTCCTCAGGGTAGAACAAGCCAGACAACGGTTAGAGGAGGCCTTCAATCAACAGAAAATCACTGAGAAGGCCCTCAAGAACGATGCCAAGAAATGGGAGCAAAAGTTCAATGAGGTCGCTCCTTTCCAAGAAAAGGTAGCTAAGGCAGAGGAACAAGTACAAGCACTACAACAAATAGAAGACCTGAATCAACAGTTATTGGCAACTTCAGAGAAGACCCAGGGCTTCTCCAAAGAGAAGGCGATAACAGTTCAAAAAGAAAAGTTGGCGATAGTTAGTAAGCTAGTCCTCAAAGTTAGACCTACTCTGGCCTACCTCTCCAAGGTAAATAATACGCTAAGTCGGGTGGAAAAATAATTAGAAGCTTCAATCAAGCTCCTGATGCCAAGAGTATCTATGGCTAATAAAATCTAGGTCCTGGAAAATAGTACACAAGCAATAGTTGGCTACAGAGCCCAAGATGAAAATTGGTCTCAAGCTAAATTAGTCACCAAGAACTTTTTCAAGAGGCATAAATTGGTGATAGTAGCTGTGAGGATAATGCAAGAGTTGAAGGTAGAGGTAAAGTCAATTTCAAAGCATGTTAGTATGGCCGAGGACTGTGGTATGCCTAGCTTTTGGGATTCTCATTCCAATCTCAGAATAGAAGATCAGGTAAAAGATAATTGGCTGAATTTCTATGAAGATACATCAAAAATTGATAGCTGGGAGGAGCCGATGCATGAAGATCACATTTTTGGCATGGCTCAAAATATCACTCAAATGAATTCCAGTCTGAACGAGCTGTACCTAAAGTCAAAAAATCTATCTTATGATAAGGTAGAAGAACTGGAGTACTTATATGCTACTTTCAAAGAAAAGGTGGATACTGATGAAGAGACCTGGAAAAAGGCCTATGCCGCATATAATGAGGTCGTTCAGTCTAGGGACAAATAGGCTAAGAAAGTCACAGCAAGCAATACGACATCTTCAGGGCAAGGAGAAACGAAAAATTCTGAGGAAGAGCCCCTAGGGGAATAATCACTCCCAAGCTTGAATTTTATTTTTTGTTTGCACTTGGTATCATTCCCTTTATTTCCCCTCATTTTCTTTTATATTTTTTTAATTCTCTTTTTTTTGACTCCATTGCCCAATGGATAAAGGCTCTAAGTTCTAACATTCAGTTAACAGAATTACCCTAGGAGGTGCCAAGAATGTTGGTCAAAATGACAACACCCAAGGAAATAAAGGTACTCTCCTCAAATTTTGCTAAGGAAGAGGAGTCGCGATAGCACGACATTTTTGAGAGCCAAGACCAAGCAAAGAAGAAGAGTCATGATAGCATGACATTTTGGAGAGCCAATAGCCAACAAAGAAGAAGAGTCATGATAGCGCGACATTTTGGAGAGCCAACAACCAAAGAAGAAGAGTCATGATAGCGTGACATTTTGGAGAGCCAGCAAGCAAGGAGAAAAGTCATGATAGCATGACATTTTGGAGAGCCAACAACCAACAAAGAAGAAGAGTCATGATAGCATGACATTTTGGAGAGCCAAGCGCGAGCCAAGGAGAAAAGTCATGATAGCATGACATTTTGAAGAACAAGCAAACCATGATCTCTAAAAGGAAGTGGAGAAGATCTCTATAACAAGAATATCGTAACCTTTTTGGTTAAGAGACGTCGTGGCTAAAAGAATATCTCTGTAACAAGAAGGATCTTGATCTTTAACCACTCCTTTGCTAGAATAAGCCCGTGGGCAGTCTATTGTAACAAATTTCAGTTTTTTGTTATGTAAAACTCTATATATAGGATGAGCGACCTAATTTCAAGGTCGGCTCTTAGGTGTTTACAAGACTATGTATTCAGACTTCTGAAAGATTAATAGAGATCATTCATCCTGGTTCTGGGCTCATTTGGTGTGCAAGTATGTATGTGTTTGTCTATTGCTAATTTAATCTTTGTTGAATGTATCATGCATTAATTCTTGAGCTGAATTTCTGTGTTAAACGTTCCATAAGATCTGCAATTTACTTCACGGATAAACTGCTGTAGATATACACTGAACGATCTTAATTTCTATGCTTTGGTTCTCATTATGTTTTTTTGCAAAAGTTTGAAGTAGTTCTATGTTGTTGCTTAATCTGTACCTTATTATTCTCCTAGCATTGGCTATATTTCCCTCTCTTTAAGCATTCCTTTCTCTCTCCCCTTTTCCCATAAAAAGCAAGGAACCAACCTTCTCTAGAGACTGAACCAGGCATACTCTGTTTGAGCCTGGTCTTTCAATGTTAACGAAGTCCTTGGCACAAATCATAACCTAAGGCAGATTTCATTCCAATAGGCCCAAAAAATTGGGCAACTCCAAAGGAATGAGGTATTCATTGCAATTCTCCTATGATATTTTTAGCAAATCATCAAATTATGTGATTCAACACATGCCTAATTACAATTGCTATCATATTGATTCTCTAATAAGGCCTTCAGGGATGGACCGCTCCATGGGATATAGATGTACAATTACTATTAATAGTTGCAATAATAATTTATTAGGCCTTGCCAAGTATTCAAATACTAAAACTTAATTGTTCAAGTCATTCATAGTGGTCAAGCAACTCATCACTTCATTTAATTTCCATTACCCTCGTCGACTTGTCACTTGAGGGGGTAGTCATAATATCATAATCATAATCAAAGTCAATAGAAGATCCCTTGATCTTGTCAAAATTGCGTTCATCTTATGAATCATTGCCAACAACTATCATAAGCTTACCCTTTACTAGGGAAAAAATTAAATATGATAGTTAAGTTAGTAGCTCTCCTCCTTTCATATCTATATGGTGCGAAATCCTATAGTAGCCCTGAGCTGCCTGATCACCGCTAGAGCTTGCCAAAGCTTTTTAAAATTAAGCCTTCCATCTAGTTGGAAGCAATGATTCTAGTATGCATGTCCTCTTTGCAGGAATTGGGCATATAATGTTGATTAGACCAATGATCATCATCCAACTTATGACATCATTTTAGAAGGTCTATTTTTTATCAACAGTGTTTGATCTCACAATGCATTTCAAAAGGGGTATCTGTAGACACCTAAAATGTGTCATGTCGAGATGACTACTCATATGGGACATGCTAGAAGACCATATGGAAGACCTTGGTCAAATACCAAGGTATAGAAATGGTCCTAACCACTTATTTAGGCACTTTGTCCTAACCAACGTTAGCCGCGATTGAAACCTGTGGTTAATAGAGTTGATTGCACCTCAGAGCCACGATTAACAATCAAAGTCATTTGGACCTTGGATGACCCAAATTTAGTTGCAACAGCCAAATAGTTATAGATTATAGTGGTTTTGAGGCAAAAAGATCCAAAAGATTCCCTCCAACTACTCCAACTATCCAATATTGATCTTGGCTTCCTCAAGAAGCTAGGACATGGCCCTTCAAAAGGCTATAATAACCCCATCTAAAATGGGAGAGAGAGAGAGAGATGCATAGGAATAATTTGAGCAACGAAGCCCTATCGAATTCATTACTCACCTACTTGCATTGAGAGAGAAATTGATCACTAGCATTGAGAGATCAAAATCACAGTTGAAGCCATGGAGGTCCTAAGAGGCTAGAAGAACCAAGAAATGCACTAGAGTGCAATAAACCATCAATTTGAGCAATTCAACGACTGAATCAATCATAGGACATTGATGTGGCCCTTGATCATCAATTACTCAAGGAATATTGGAGATCCAAAGCTAGATTTGGAGAGCTACAATATTTCAAATTCAGTCGCGATTGTCAGCCATGGTTAATAGTGCTCACCACACGACAGACCTACGGTCAGGTTCGATCTTAATTTCTCCTTGATCTTAGCAGTATTTTTCCTTTTGTTTGCAATAGATTAGAATAATATTAATCTAGTTTTGCTTTCTTAAAGACATTTCATCGATAAAATCATGAGTTAGGATAGTCTTTCCTTTCATTTTGTCATTTGTAGCAATTAGGACAATAATTATTATATTGCATGTTTTCATGTTTTAATTTTCTTAATTAGATCATTAGATAGATAATTTTATCTCTCTTTTATATCTTTCGTGGCAATATTTCATATTTAGCATAGGTTTATCATGTTTCTTGCATCTTCTTGATTTGATCTTTGTTATGGCACATCTTTATGCAATTCCCTCAAAAGACCTCATCAAGAGAGGCATCCTTTATTACTAATGCTTCTTGTTGTTTATTGTATGCAATATTAATAGGGTTTTGACATGCAAGGCAACAAATGCCTCTAATCATGGAGAAGAAGGTCATCGACACCTTGGAGCAGTTTGTGTCATTCTGAAAAGTCTGCGGATTACACCTACCCTTGCATGGGGATTTTCTTTATAATTGTAACATTGTATCACATTGGGTATCCCTAAGAGGGACATATTTATAACCTTGAATTGATGAAAAAATAATAAAAGAAACCTTTCTTTATGGTTTATTTCAATTTTATCAATTCTTGTATGCTTTATGTGATTCAATCATTATTATATTAGGGCATATGCTTTTCATGATCGTACACTAAGGTATTGAAGCTTGTGAATTGGCTTAGAGTGTTGAATTTGAATTTAGGGTGGTTTGGTGAGTTTCGATGTAGCAAGTTATCCGCTCTCATTTTTATCGCATCATGAGTGGGAAGAGTTTGGTAGTGTACATCAGTTTATTTATCATTATTTCTTGGAGTGGGACTCCTTTTGTTTGTTCGCTTAGCTTTTGTATGGCTTGCCACATCAATAGATCTTCTTCCAATTATTTCTCCCTTTATTAGGCCACTTTTTCTCATGATGGTTTCCTTTGGGTTGTCTCATATATGTGTCAATGTTCAAAGCTTAATTTTCCTAGGAGGGCATGTGACAACTCTACTTACCATGTTTGGAACATAAAGTGCCACCTATTCCCATGTCTTATTGATTTATCTTATTTTTCTAATCCATTTTGTAAAGTGAGAAAGTTTGACAGGATCAAGTTTTCTTTTCAATATCATGGGCTTAGTTATTTGGTGTCAGCTATGTATTTGGGGAAATTAATTTTCCCTTAAATCCCATCCTAATTATCTATGGCACCAAGTTTTTGGGCATGATTTTTAGCTTCTCATTGAATAGTTTTTCCAATATTGCACAATAGACTTAGCTCTTTAAATTAGTGGTTGTTTTTTCCCTCAGCATGATTCACATCAACAAAGCTTACCTTTAGAGTGGGAAGATTGTGTTTTGTATTGGTTCATAGAATATGGGTTAGAGAGGCCAAAGAATCCCTTTGGAACCAAAATCTCTTGTTGTGGATGACAAAGTTAAGAAAATTCTCCACAAGGATGGCCTCCTAGATTGTCTACAATCCTTCTATGGACACCATATATGTCTATATAGGTTGATGAAACTTTCATGGAGAAAGGGATGGGTTCAAGTGGGAGGTATAGATTTTGTAGTCTGTACAACGTTGATTAAGGAAGTGACAGGCCTCCCAGCTGATGGCACTTATCGTAATAGAAAAAATCATTTTCTCATTAGAGAGTTTGGATTCTTCCTTTATGAATATGAATACCTTCCAAAGTTATAGAATGGGTATTATGCCAAAGCACTTAAGGACCCTTAAGGTTGGGTCATTACAATAATTATGGATTTCATTAGGTTGGATGTCAACTGGGAGGTTCTACATAGTTATCATACCATGTTCTTGAATCATCTAAGGTGGAAGAGATCTATGAACATTCATTCTTTCCTATTTTATTCCCTGGAAAAGACGACCAATTTTAGAAGAGGGAATGTAACAACCCAAAAACAATAAACAAGAAAACACACAAATATAGAAACACTTTTTTTTTTATTTTACTAAGGAGATAGGTTCATAAATCCCTAACCAACCTTAGACTAACTTAATGTTTAACAACCCCTAAGTTTCTTAAGAACTATACCACACAATATTCCCCTCATGCAAGTCCTATCTACATAGGCATATCTATGTCATGCACATAAGCCCATCCATATCATCATACTTGATTAGCTAGACTTACCACCTTCAAAAATTAGAAGGTGTATACACATCTCTATATATCACACAAATACTTATGTGTGGGTATGCTACATATACTGCAAATTAAGCTATCAATCATGTCCTCTGACAAACTATCTTAACTCTGGTATGATCTTCCAAACCTAGAACCAATATCCCTAAGGGGGTCTCAAGCCCTTAGGTTATCCTCTAAGTTCACCTATATTTTACTATTATTTCAAGATAACAACACAAGAACATAAATAGTAAATAAAAACACTAAATCTAACAAAACATGATTCGAAAAGCACTGAGTAAATAATAACATGCATTTAAAGATATAAATACAATTACATTCAATAATGGAATATAGTCATAAAAGTCTTATGGTTCATTTATTACACAAATAGGTATGGTAATCTCATACTCTCAACAATCCTTCATCAATTCAATCGTGGAAATCTCCCCACAAGTCTATTATATTTTATAATTAACAAGATATAAGTTAGAGAGCAAACTCGTGCATCAACCCATCTCTTTACAATGGTACTCCTGCTTGTCCATCAATCAAGTGAGCATAGGATGGGATTAAGACACTCATGGTTTCGGATAGACATGCTTCTAAATGCATTTAATCATTTCAATGCCAAATTGAAACTATACAAATAACCCAAGCAATTCAAATTTTCAAATCATAATGAATCTTATAGAAACTACTCTTTCTATTTCCCCTCTCACATCCCCATGAGAGTTGTTCAACAAGCAACAAGATCATTTTCTAACTGGAAATAAATCACCCAACTTACACCCAACAATCAAATTCCCATACCTTTAATTATTGAATGGTCTAAGTTCTTGAATATTTACATAAATTAAATTCAACTATTCTAATCCATAAATACCCTTTCTTTTCATTTCATGAACCAAGTCCCATACCCTTAATTCACAAAACAAACCATTTCCACATTTATTTAATCCATTAAATCCAACTACTTTAACTTATAAATAAACCTTTTTTTGCATTTCATGAACCAAAGTCCCATACCCTTAATTCGTAAAACAAACCATTTTCACATTTATTTAATCCATTAAAGCCAAATACTTTAAATTATAAATAAACATTTGTATTCATTTCATGAACCAAAGTCCCATACCCTTAATTCATAAAACAAACCATTTCCACATTTAGTTAATCCATTAAAACCAACTACTTTAAGTTATAAATAAACATTTTTTTCATTTCATGAACCAAATTCCCATACCCTTAATTCATAAAACAAACCATTTCCACAATTATTTAATCCATTAGCAAACTACTTTAACTTATAAATAAACTTTTTTCTTCATTTCATGAACCAAAATCCCATACCCTTAATTCATGAAAAAAAAAACATTTCCACATTTATTTAATCCATTAAAACCAACTACTTTAACTTATAAATAAACCTTTTTCTTCATTTTATGAACCAATGTCCCATACCCTTCATTCATAAAACAAACCATTTTCACATTTATTTAATCTATTAAATCCAAATACTTTTACCTATAAATAATATTTTTTCTTCATTTCATGAACCAAAGTCCCATACCCTTAATTCATATAACAAACCATTTCCACATTTATTTAATCCATTAAATCCAACTACTTTAACTTATAAATAAACCTTTTATTCATTTCATTAATCTACGATAACTATTTTGATTAAAGGGATTCATATAGAAGAAATTTATTCACATTTATCTAAAATTACCTTATTCAAAGAGTCTAGATAAAGGAACCCCTTTTTAATCAAAACTTGATGTAAATCCATCTGCAAGAGGTCAAAAAAAATACCTCCCATCACATAAAAGCTGCGATAAATGAAAATAATATGTAATACCCTCCATTTACATAAAAACTGCAATAAATGGAAATAATCGGTAAAATTCTCCATTCACATAAAAACTATAATATATGAAAATAAACCAATAAATATTTTCTTTTCTCATTCCTGGATTCACTTCCCTTCTCCAAAATATTACAATCCATCATATAGCAACCGAAAACCAAAGAAACCCTAAAAACGTTTTTTTTTCTAAAAATTGCTAAAAATAGATATTTTTTCTAAAAACTGCTAAAAATAGAAATGAGTCGGATTATGCCCAAATTCAGTGCACACATCCCTCTTACAATAATGAACCTTACTTTAAAATATTGGGTCTCAAATTAAGGTATAACAAAAGATAATAAAACTCTAACATGCAAAAAAACCTAAAAAACCCGGGAACCTATTCTAAAAGCTAATTTTAGGACACTAAATGTCAGAGTTAGGTCTCGAAAACAGGTTTTTTTGGAGGGTCGATAGAATCAAAGATTATCCTCATGCATAATAATGCACATGGAACCACATTTTAAATTTCAAGGCAAGGTGCATCATTATCCTCTGGTGAAAAAGAACTCAGCTCCTACGAGTTCAGTTGAATTGAAATCCTATAGTTTTTGGTTATCAATTTTCTTTAGCTCTGAATCTATAACCCAAGTGTTATCCGACTATGGTAATCCTTCCCACTGAACCAAGAATTTATTGTAGCTCCCATGTCTGGTGGTGATCACCTTCTTATCGAGCACCTGTGCAACTCTGTATTTTTTCTTCTTAGGCATCTGTTGTGCCCATTTTACTATCTCCTATAATACGCCATCCTCGAAAGTACCAAGATATTGAAATAAATTAGAAACATTAAAAATGGGTGAAATATCAAATTCATCGGGCAACTCCACTTTATAGGCATTATCATTGATCTTCTTCAAACTTAAGTTTTAGTTTGTTATACGTCCCCTTAGAAAATCTTTCTTTCCTAAGATGAACCATGACCATATCATCCTCTTCAAACACTTTCACCCTTCTGTGTGAATCAGCAGACTCTTTGTAGTGAGCATTACTACTCTACAATTTTCCCTCACTGACTCTTGCACTTTCTAGATATGCTCAGCAAATGCTTTTGCATCATCACTAACATGTTTCCCAATTGGTAACTCAACCAAATCTAATACACCTCTAGGATTTTGACCATAAATAATTTTAAATGAGATTTACCTTTCGATCTGTTCACTAAACTATTGTATGTAAATTTGGATTGTGACAAGGCTAAATCCCATTGTTTTGGTTTTTCTCCAACTATGCACCGTAAGAGGTTTCCCAAGATTCTGTTCACTACCTCTATTTGCCCATCTATTTTTGGGTGGTAAGCACTACTGAACTGCAACCTGGTGTTCAAAATTTTCCACAATGTCCTCCAAAAGTGACTCAAGAACTTAGTATCTCGATCAGAAGTAATAGTCTTTGGAACACCATGCAACCACACAATCTCATCAAAGAATAAGACTGCAGTCCTATTTGCATCATTAGTTTTCTGGAAAGCAATGAAATGCACCATTTTTGAAAATATGTCTACCACAACAAAAACTGAATCCTTACCCTTATGTGTCTTGGGCAACCCCAACACAAAATCCATACTCATATCATTCCATGGTCCTGTAGGAACCGGTAGTGGCATATACAACCTCGTATTTTGTGCATGTCCCTTAGCCATTTGACATACTCTACATCTAGAGATAAACCTGATTATGTCTCTCTTCATTTTCTACCAATAGTACTTCTCCTCTACAAGAGTGGTAGTTTTGGCTACTCCAAAATGACCAGCCAAACCCCCACTATGTAATTCCCTCAAGATGTTCTCTCTCATAGAGCCATTGGGAATGCATAATCGATTACCCTTAAACAAGTAACTATTCTATAAAAAATACTCTTCAAAAATAGTATGGGACTCACCCTCTACTACACTTTTACACTGTTGCACAATATTCCCAAAATCTACATCAGATTCATACAGATCTTTAATCCCCTCAAATCCTACCACTTCATTCTCCATAGTGGTCAACAACATGACTCTCCTACTCAATGCATCAACAACCTTATTTTGTTTGCTCGACTTGTGCTTCAGGATAAATGTATATTGTTGCAAAAATGAAACCCATTTGGCATGCCTACTATTTAACTTTTTATGAGAGTTGACATACCTTAATGCTTCATGATCAGTAAACAACACAATCTCCTTGGAGAGTAAGTAGTGCCTCCAATGTTGCAATGCTTGCATAATTACATAAAATTCCACATCATATGTATAATAATTCTTTCTTGCATCATTCAGCTTCTCACTGAAAATGCTACAGGTCGGCCCTCTTGACTTAAGACACCACAAATTCCAACAAATAAGGCATCACAATCACCCTCAAACACCTTACTAAAATCTGGTAACACTAGAACAAGGTCTTTCAACACCTTCTTCTTCAAGAGTTTGAAAATATTTTTTGCTGCCATAGTCCATACAAACTCTTTCTCCTTCGTGCACTCAGTTATAGGGGCAACTATACTACTGAAGTTCCTGGTGAACTTTTTGTAAAAGGTAGCTAGGCATTGAAAGCTCCTTACTTTTGTTATAGTTTGTGGAAGAGGCCATTCTAGAATCGCCTTCACTTTCTCATCATCCATCCTCATGCCATCTCTTGAGATTACAAATCCTAAAAATATTAAACTATCCTGAAGAAATCTACATTCTTCATGTTGACATACAATTTCTCCTTCCTGAGCATGTCTAACACTAATTTCAAGTGTAATAAATATCATCAAAATACACAACCACAAACTTACCATTATATTTTCGCAGTATTCTATTCATCAACTGCATAAATGTATTGGGTGCATTAGACAACCCAAATGGCATCAGCATCCACTCATACAACCCATATTTTGTCTTAAAAGCTATCTCCCATTCATCCCCTTCTATAATTTTGATCTGGTAGTAGCCACTCCATAGATCAATTTTACTAAAGTATTTAGCTCCAGCCAATCCATCCATCATGTCATCCACTCTCGACATAGGATACCGATATTTTATTGTGATCTTGTTTATGGCTCTACCATCCACACACATCTGCCCGTCACCATTTTTATTTGGGGTCAACAATGCTAGAGTCGTACATGGACTCATACTCTCCCTAACTAATCCCTTATTTATCAACTCTGTCACTTACCTACTCAACTTTGCATTTTGTGTTGGGTTCAACTGATAAGCTACCTAATTTAGGAGTGTTGATCCTGGAATCAAATCCATGTGATGCTAGATATTCCTCTTTGGTAGTAGCCCATTCGATAACTCCTCTAGTGTGACATATTTATATTCACTTAGCAACTTAGCTGTTGTTGTAGGCATAACCACTTCCTATTTTTCTAGCTTCCTAAATGTTAAGGCATAACATAAGCTAGCGTCCTTGACCTCTGCAAGAAACTCCTTCATCGTCAACAAGCTCTCACTTGGTCCATCCTCCTTTAGAGGTACAAGAACTACCTTTACACCATCCTTCCAAAATATGTAAGTATTCTTTCTCCCATTATGGTTAGTATCCCTGTCGTATTGCCAAGGTCTTCCCAATAGAATGTGACATGCATCCATCGGGATCACATCACACCACACTTCATCCTTGTAAGTGCTCCCAATTGAAAATTTAAGTAAACACTTCTGATATACTATTAGCTCATTCCCCTTCTTAACCCATGAGATGCGATATGGATAAGTATGCTTTTCGCATTCTAGATTCATTTTATCAACCATGACATTTGACACCATATTATCACAACTACCACTATCAATGATAATTTTACATACCTTCCCTCTAGATGTACACCTTGTTCAAAAGATGTTCATTTGTAGCCCAAAATAATCACCATCTATGGCCTGCCCCTTCGCTTTGCTCTGTACCTTCTCTTTATTAGGAAAAATTAACGTCCTCCTTATCATAAGTGCTTCCCCCATGTCAACAATAACTTCATCCTCATCCTGCTCTTCCATCTCAACTAGATTGACCCTTCCTTGTCCTCCTTGACCCCTTTCTTGGACATCATGTTGGGGACACTCAAATGATCTGTGCCCCTCCTCACCACATCCATAACAGGTATACGACCTTCATGGATCATTCCCATTTCATCCACCACCTTAAACTCTACCTCGTTGGTATCCTCTTCCTCTCAGATTCTGCCCATATTCTTCTTGTTTAGCAGATATTGAGGATTCTCCCTTGAGAAAATTAGATCCACTTCAACCCCGACCTAAAGAGGGTGTGAATCTCTTCTTGCCTCTTCTATTAACCCTTTTTAATTTCTCCTCTACCTTGAGGGCCATTTGATATGCATCCTCCACTATAATAGTATGACACATGCTCATCTCATCTTGGATAGAAAAACTTAGGCCATTTACATACCTAACATCCCTTTGGTCCTCCGTCTCATTGTGCTCCACTTGAATGGATAACTTGTAGAATTCATTAGTATAGTCCTCAATGCTTTGATACTTCTATTAGAGATTCTAAAATCTACGAAATAGGGTTTGGGAGTAGTCTACAAGTCTAAATTTTTCCTGTAACTTCTTCATATTTATCCAATCCTTGATATTTCCATTTCCATTCCTTTGTCATCTAGTCTATAAATTATCCTACCAAATCAATGCATGTCCCTTCAACTTTGTGCATGCGAGCTTAACCTTCTTCTCTTCAACAAGGTTACTTCATTCAAAATAATTTTCTAGGCTATTGATCCAATCGATCAACTCCTCTGGTTTCAACCAACCAGCATACTCAGGAACCTCAATATTGATCCCATATTGATTCCTCTTAAGCCCCTCTAGAGCTCGTATCAGTCGATTTTCAAAACCATGCCCTTCTTTCTTCGGGCCCTCTAGTTCTAATTTTGTGTGGACCTCAGATCCACGTTCTTCAGGTACATTTTCATCATCAAATCCTTGATTTGTATGTGCCCTGGGATGTCTCTCTCCCATGTAATTAATCACACCAGTCAGTCGTGCTATTTTTGCATTCAAATCCTCGATTTACCTATTCATTTGGGCATATCTTCTAGGTGGCATTTTCACTTCACTAGAGAGATCACACCCGTTCTGATGCCAGATGGTGTAAATCCAGTTGTAAGAGGTAAAAAAAAAATACCTCCCATTACATAAAAGCTATGATAAATGAAAATATTATGTAAAACCCTCCATTTACATAAAAATTGCAATAAATGGAAATAATCGATAAAACCCTCCATTCACATAAAAACTATAATATATGGAAATAAACCAATAAATATTTTATTTTCACTTTCCTTCAAAATATTACAATCCATCATATAGTAATCGTGTATCACTCCAAATTTTTTGCATCCTTACCTTCAGGCTATAGGATCCATGCCCGGAAGGAGGATGGGAAAAGGATGGCGCGGTACCTCGGACTGAGAGGCCTTGCGAAGGTCCCGCCTCTCGGGGGAGGTGTATTATGGTGATTTTTCGACGGATGGTGGGTTCACCAAGAAACGTTTGAATGGCAGTTTCCACGCCTAGGTTGGGAATGTGTTTTATGTGTTCAATTTTATCTTTAAACATTCGAGTCCTAGGTTTGGCCAAATGAATCTAAGTTATACTATTATGAAAATGCAGACTAGATGAAATACAACAGACAAATATGAACAAAAACAGAGAGAAAGAGCTAAATTATAGAACCATACCTGATCCGGATGTCTGATGGAGATTCTGATTCTTGAAGCAGTCAGGATCGCCTCTGATTTGACAAGATCGTCTGAGATTTGACGAATTCGTCAGACGAATTCGTTAGAGACCTGCAATCAGAGAAGTAGACACAAAATGCAGAAAATGCAACTATTCTAACAGAGGGCAATGATGTAGAATAACAACAATAACATTAAAATGATGATAATAAGCAAAATACGAGTGCACTACAATGATTTGATGACAATTGGTGACTTTATTATGCATTTAAAGCTACATGGGTGAACTCCAAGATGCAGAGTAATAAGGAATAAACTTAGATTTAACTAAATGCAGAACAATGTATAAAATAAAAGGATGAAGAAACGCAAACTCTGGGCACTGATTGCCTCAATGTTGACTGCAGTAGAAATCGTCTCTGATTTGACAGGATCATCTCCGATCTGAACAGGATCGTCTGCGACGATGTAAGCTTGCTCCGACTGAAAAATGACAAGGTTCCTGCAAGAAAATTGGATGCAACAAATGTAGATGGTAATACAGATTATTCTAATGCGTGTGAAGGTCGATTTATAGGAAAATTCAGCCAGGGGAAGGTTAAGGGGAGGGCCTAAGTTTAAATAGGCTTAGGAGGGAGGTTAGGAGGTTGGAGATCATCCCAATTTGGGAGATCTCCAATGGGGAGGGTCTCTAACGACGTAGACACGCTTCTGCCCGGATTAGAGACGCCGTTGGAATAGAGGCTAATTGAGAAAAATTAGTTTTGGGACAAGATCGTCTAGACGTCCTAGTCCAGACGAAATCGTCCGATCTGAGGCGATATCGTCTGATCGGCGACGATATCGTCAAACGGTCAAAACAAACTCTAAAAATGGCATGCGAGAAAGGAGGAAACGGGTTAAACGACGGTTTGGGAGCGGTTTTGGGGGTTGAAATTTGAATTTGAATATTTACTAGAGTAATTGTAATTATTAAGGTTTTACTGCGCCAATTTTAGGGTGCTACATTTTGCCCCCTCTTTAGCGAATTTTTTGAAGAAAATGCATTAAATATGAGTTCTTCTCGATCTACGAGAAAGCAAAAAATATTCCCAGTTTTAGGCGATGATTCTAGGTCGAATCGTACGACAGCTTACTATGGTGCCCCCTCCGTGTTTTTACCCAAATCGAACGTTTGAGGTAAAAACGCGGAAAAGCAAAAATTTTGAAATGTTTTTAATTGTTTTTGAATAAAATTAAGAAAAATAGGGTAAAACCCTAATTCATTGTTACTGTTCATTTTTTAGTTTTCTGGTTTCTAGAGCTCTGGAGACAAAATGGTCGAGACAGCGCACAGATCGACAGAGGTCCGACGCGGGCTACGGGTAAGGGTCTAAACTTAGTTTAGAATGCTTTACTTTAGAATTTAATGCTTTTTAGACTAGATTTGCTTGATTTTTGAGCATCGCGGCCATTTTTGGGCCGTCGACGTCGTCGAGACGAAATCGTCTCGATATCGCCGATTTCGTCCGAGGGCGAAATCAGCGATAGGGGGACGATTTCATCAAAAAGGGGATGATTTCGGCTGGCGAAATCGGAGACGAATTTGCTCAAATTGAGGATGATATCGTCCAATTGTGGACGATATCATCATTTATGAAATTGAACTTATTTTAACTTGCATTTTTAATTAATGATTTAGTAATGATTTTTATTGTTGATTTTGTTTATGTTGCAGAGGGGATTACTAAAGAGCAGAGAATGGAAATATGGCGGGTTGAGGGATGACTTGGCCGCCCTGTCTCAGGCAGAGCGAGATCAGCTGGCACAGGTCGGCTTGCAGCATGTGGTAGAGATGCCATAAGTATCTATAGATATGGGGCTATTGACAGCCCTAGCAGAGAGGTGGTATCCGGGTTCTTCCTATTTTTGGTTATCGATAGGGGAGATGACTCCCACACTGGAGGATGTATGGAGGATATTGAGGATCCCCATACAAGGACGGTTGATCACTCCTACGGCCAACCAGGGTCATGCTATGATGCGATTGTGTGGCGATCCGAGCTTCGCCCTGGAGAAGGGCGGAGTGAATATCGAGTCGCTGCGCCAGATGCCTGGGGCATCTAGACTCACACGGGTTTTGGCTGGGGTGGTAGGTGGACTTTTGCTGTGCCACCAGAGTGGATGCAGGGTACCATGGGTACTGATAGATGTGGTCTACGACATGAGAGACCACGGATACAGATTTGCTTGGGGGAGCTTTGTGCTCTGTAGATTGTACAGGATCCTGCATGGGGTCATGTACAAGGGTGGCCGATGTCTGGTTATGACATCGCTACTACAGGTTTGGTGCTGGGAGCACATCACGGTGCGGAGGCCGATAGGGCTTCCACTGATAGGGATTGATGGGGAGAGGCCCCGAGTTTTCTATTGGTGGCTCCGGAGAGGGGCACAATGGCGGATAGATCTACCAGTGTCCCGGAGACTACTAGATGACCTCGTCTTCGACCAGATCACCTGGAGGCCTTGGAGAGATCATCCAGGGTGGGCCGAGGATGGACAGGAGCTGGCTCGCATCAAGTGAGTCTACTGGCTGAGGATGGAGAGGGGAGAGGTGGAGCTCCATCGGTATGACCGAGTTTTGAGGCAGTTCGGTCTATAGCAGGGGATTCCATCTCTGAGAGACTACGAGTTTTCTCGGACTATCCGAGATAACACTACAGTTAGCGGGGCTCCAGATATGCAATGATTCTAGAGTTAGGACGCAGATGATGCCCCCATTCAGCCGATGGATGGGGACGACGCTGGGGTAGCCGACGGCTATGATGCCTGGTACACAGGCATCCGCCCTCCTTGGATGACGAGGGCTCAGGGTCCAATCCATGCAGTTGTGCATCGGATGGGGAGGCGGTGCCAGGCGGCCATTGAGGCGGCACAGGGTCACGGCGGGAGAGAGCAGAGGAGACCACAGGCGTAGTAGAGGCCACGATAGCAGGAGAGGAGGGAGGAGAGACCCCCTTCTCCATAGAGAGAGAGGCCACCATCGCCCGATAAGGGCAAGGGTGTTGACACTAGGGAGAGCAGCGAGACAATGACTCTCCGAGCGGAGACAGTCCATCTCCAGGCATAGGTGCAGACATTGCAGGATGAGGCTACACGCCACCGAGCTGAGGTTACACAGCTCAGAGACGAGATTGCACGCCTCAGAGCACGGGGCGGAGGAGCGAGCACGTAGGAGCTGGCACGGTCGATTGCTCAGACCGCGTTCTACCAGGGCATCTACTTCTAGATGGTGCCAGAGGGTTAGAGGGTACAGCTACCAACCGGCATTGCTGACCCGATCAGGATTGGGTCATCGAGGACTTCATCTCGATCGACGACTAGGACTCGTAGTACCACACATACTGCGATGGGGCCACCTCGTCCACCTCAGGGTGGGGGAGGAGATGAGGCTGAGAGCTCGAGGGGTTCTCGAGGCTAGGCTACTGCACTGTACATATTGATTATATGATTTGAGAGGATTGAGTATGCCAAGATGTAGATTGTGGCATACCAATCTATTTTTGAGATGATGTACATATATTTGATATATATATAGATGAGATATTTTTTTTTGATCATATGACTTGTCTTATGATGATATGACTTGTGTATATGTTATGGTGCTTTAATGTTTGAAGTGTGATTGATTTTAATGATTCATGTAATTATGTCGTTTGGAAATATGTATGGTTTTTAATAAATGCTTTAAAATTTAAATGAAATAATCTGATAGAACAAATTGGTTGTTTGTGATGATGGTGATTTGATAAAAAATAAAAAGACTTTTAACAATAATTTCAAAGGACATTGTCGCTATTATAGACCATTTCATGGAGTCGCCGCTCACTCGGTCGTCAAGCTAATCCCAGTATAGAAATATTGCTAAAAGTAAAAGGGTGCTTAAGAGACTGTCTTAAGACTTTGGTTGTGAGGATGCAAATGATGATGATGATGATTTTGTTTTCAGACTTTTCATGAAAATATTATGCATGAAATATTTTAAAATGGCTTTTGCTAGGCATAAATTCCTAAGTGTGATAAAATGTTGAATAATTCCTTAGAAATTATACCATGGTTGCAAATTTGCAGTTTGACATGATGACATGAAATAGAATAGGTGTTTGTTTGTTTGTTTTTAAAGCATAATTGTGTAACATAATGATTTAAGTCATATGTTTTTATGATTTTTAAATAAATGGAGAATAAAAATTGGTACAATGGTTTGCGCTAGGCATAGAATATTTAGGTATAGACTTATACCATCATCGCGAAATCCAAAAAGAGATAGTTTTATTGCATGGTTGATTTTTAATAAACAGAAAATATGAAGATGAGGACTTGCGCTAGGCATAAAATTCCAATTTTGGTTTTGGAACTATACCATCGTCGCGAAAGTCGACAATATATATATATGTATATTTTTATTGTATGGTTTGAAAGAAATTTTGATTTTTGATTATGCATGTAGTTGTCTTTATACTAAACAACTGTACTTTAAAGAAGAAAATGAATTTATTCCAAACAGTTTGCAGAAATATTTCAAAGTATCTTAAAGACAAAGGTTAGATTTATAAGGAATCCCATGTGCATATGTGAGTTCATTTCCAATCTTGATTTATCATAATGATACACAAAATCTCTCAAATACAAATGTGTGTGCAATTGCATTGTTCATTTACCAATTTTGAGCAAGATAATTTGATACAAGTGATTTGAATGAACCAAATAAGTGTTCATTAACCATGATTTAGATGCATATAACCATACCAGACTACTATGTAAGTCGGATTATCAAGAGCTAGCTAATCCATAAGCGGACATAGGTCTATACAAAATAAGGTCGCTAATGTGACAAACATATTGCCACACTAGGAGTTACCCAAGGCCAAGCAGATTGGGCACAAACCACCTGTTATGGGGCTTACCTCACAGTTTTTGAATAATTGAGAATTCCAGGGATTCAAGCTCATCAACCCTTCTTTTCTTTTCAAAGGGTAGGGAGAGGGATTTTATTGCTTTTGCTTTTGCTGTCTTTTGCTTTTTTTGTTGTCTTTTGCTTTTCTTTTGTATTTTTGCTTGATAATGCTTGGAGCATTGCTGTAATGATATAAAATAACATTTTTTCTTTTTTTTTTCTTGAACTTTGCTTTTTTTTTTTCTATGCTAGGGATACTTGCTCGGATTAGTCTGTAGAGCAAGGGATTTTTATTCTGGGTAGGGGTGAGCTTGTCCTTTTGCCAATTCTCAAAGATTCTAGACCATGTGCATGATAGGATAGCAAGGGAAACTTTTCGCTCAAGAAACCACTTCTACTATGTAGCATAGCAAGGATATTACAAATATAATCATTTTATTGTGAAAGGATGTGCTTGGTTTAAGTAAATAACAAGATCAATTCTCTGTGCTCAAACTTTATTTAATTGAATTTTGTGGACTTTGATATAAGAGAGATTAGTAATCATGCCAGATAAAATCAAGATACTTATTTTTGTGTTTGCAAAAGTGAGAGATTCCAAATAAATGCTAATTTATCCAAAATAATTTGAAATATATAACTGCAACATTTGTAAGAAGAAATATATATAAATACTTTTTTGAGAAGTTTGAGAATGTTGACTCTCTCTTTCTTCTTTATTTTGGTTTTGGTTTCGAAAGATTCAAGAGTATTGTTGTTTTTATTTTTATTATTTTTATTTGTTTTTGTTTTTGTGTAAACAATTTGATATATTTTTTAAAATAAAACAACATGCAAAATATGTACAAATGATGAAATGATTAATTTTTGTTACGCATAGTAACGTTTAAGATGCAAAATGTTCATGGGTTCTTTAAGTTCTTTACCATCTAAGGTAGATAATTTATATGCTCCTGATTCAAATTTAGCAGTGATAATGTATGGTCCAAGCCAGTTGGGCTCAAATTTACCTTTAAGGTCTTTAGTGGCATTAGTATTTTTTTGATTTTCTTTTAAAACAAGGTCGCCGATCTCAAAGGATCGATGACGAACTTTTTTAGCATATGATATTTTAAGCTTGTTTTGGTAGGCACGGAGATGCTCCAAAGCATTGATGCATTTTTCATCTAGGAGTTCCAGCTGACTGAGTCTGCTAGCTCGATATTCATCTCCTACTTCGGTATCTTGAAGTAGTAGAGCCAAAGAAGGAACTTCTAATTCAAAGGGAAAAATGGCTTCAACACCATAAACCAAAACAAAAGGTGAAGTTCCAGTGGGAGTTCGAACACTAGTTCGGTAGGCCCACAAGGCTGGATATAATTGAATGTGCCAGTCACGACCAGATTTATTGACCAATATTTTGAGAATTTTGATTAAGGTTTTGTTAGATGCTTCTGCTTGACCATTACCCTGAGGATAATAGGGAGTGGACCAACGATGTTGAATCTTATATTTTTGGCATAATTTCTTGACATCTTTATTTTTGAAACAAGTTCCATTATCAGAGATGAGATTTGCAGGAATTCCAAACCTACAAATGATTTGATTAAAAATAAATTTAGAAACTTGTGTGCCAGTGCAGGAAGCTAAAGGCATAGCTTCAACCCACTTCGTGAAATACTCGATGGCGGTTATGATGAATTTGTGTCCATCAGATGACACAAGATTGATTTTGCCAATAATGTCTAAGCCCCATTTTGAAAAGGGCCAAGGAGATGAAATAGCCTGCAGCTCTTGTGCAGGGGCATGGACAAGGTCAGCATGTTTTTGGCACTTGTCGCAATGGCGCACATACTCATGTGCATCATTTTCCATGGTAGGCCAAAAGTATCCTATCCTAAGGAGCTTTTTAGCAATGACACTACCACTGAAGTGTCCTCCACAAGATCCATCGTGGGCTTCACTCAAGGCTGATTTGGATTCTTCTAAATTCAAACATCTTAATAGGATACCTTCAAAAGATCTCCTATATAAAGTATTGCCAATGATTACAAATCGACTTGCGCGTCGACGTAATAACCGACACTGGTTTCTATTAGAATTGGCAGGGAAAGTCCCATTTTGAAGAAAATCAAATATATCTGTATACCAAGGTTCAGGAGTAGTTTCATTGATTAGAAACACATCCAAAGGTTCTAAGCATGACTTATTTGAAGTCGGTTCCTGGAGTCGACGAATAATGATAGTGGCATATTCGTCATCTAACTCCAAGGGCAGAAGAGATGCAACTGCGGCCATAGCGTCAGCTGCACGGTTGCAAGTTCGAGGAATAGCTTCCAAGGAAACTTGATCAAATAGAGACATTAATTGTAAAACATAAGCTTTATATGGGCGCAGTTTATCATCTCTGGTCTGATAAACTTCATTAATTTGGTTTATGACAAGTTGAGAATCACCAAAAACTAACAGATGTTTAATTTTTAGCGCCAAGGCAGCTCGTAATCCGAGGATTAGAGCTTCATATTCAGCAGTGTTATTGGTGCAAGCAAATGTTAATTTGAAGGATAGAGGAATAAGATGTTTTTGTGGGGATATTAAAATAATACCCGCACCAGCCCCACTCATGCATCGGGCTCCATCAAAGTATAAGGACCATTGTTCAATATGGTCTGCCTCTAATTGAAGGCATTCATCAAGAAACTCAATGATGAGGGGATGGGTAGACTCTAAGGGTGCAACAACTAATTGATCTACTATGATTTGACCCTTAACAGACTTCTGTCCTATGAATGTGAGGTCAAACTCGCTTAGAGCGAGAACCCACTTGGCTGTACGACCCGATAAATAAGGTCGACTCATGAGATACCTCAAGGGATCATATTTAGCAATGACATAAGTTTTTTGACTAAGCATATAATGGCATAATTTTTGCGTAGCAAAAACAATTGCTAGACATAGTTTTTCTAACGCTGTGTAGCGGGTTTCATAACTGATGAAGGTTCGGCTAATATAATAATTAGCACGTTCTCTCTTCGCATCATCAAGCTGAGCTAACATAGCTCCTAAGGCAGAATCTGAAGCTAAAATATACAGGAGAAATGGGCGATCAGGTTTAGGTGGTGAAAGCACAGGTGGGGTAAGGAGGTATTGTTTGAGAAGTTCAAAAGCTTCTTTACATTCGTCATCCCAATTAAAAGGGACATCCTTCTTAAGGAGCTTAAGAAAGGGAGTGGTTTTGTCCGCCAACTTATCGATGAAGCGACGGATAGCTTGAAGCTTACCTTGTAAACTTCGTAACTCAGATATATTAGTAGGTGCGGGCATATCAGTGATAGCCGCAATCTTGAGAGGGTCAATTTCAATACCACGTAAAGAAACTATAACCCCTAATAGTTTACCGGACTTAACTCCGAATATGCATTTGGCTGGATTTAATCGAATAAGATATTCTCTTAATCGATTAAATACTTTTCTCAAATCATCTAAATGATTATCTTCATTAATAGAGCGAGCTATAATATCATCTACATAATCATGTAGGATATCATGCATCATATCATGAAAGATATAAGTCATAGCTCGTTGATATGTTGCACTCGCATTCTTTAAGCCAAATGGCATCACTTTCCAACAAAAGGTACCCCAAGGGGTAATAAAGGCTATTTTAGCCTGATCTTCAGGAGCTATCCTGATCTGATTATAGCCAAAAAATCCATCCATTAGGGACATCATTCCACTTCCGGTAGTAAAGTCAATGATTTGATCCATGTTTGGAAGAGGAAAATCATCTTTAGGGCATGCAGCGTTAATATCTCTAAAATCTGTGCAAACCCTAACTTTGGTGGCTTCTTTCTTGGTGACTGGAACTACATTTGAGATCCATTCAGCATAATCAATAGCTTGTATAAAAACAACATTTAGGAGTTTTTCTAACTCCCCTTTGACTAGCAGGGCCACTTTGGGATGCATTTTTCTAAGTTTTTGTTTAACAGGTTTAGCATCCGGATGGACTACTAGATGATGCATGACTACGGAAGGGTCTAGACCTGGCATATCTTCATATGTCCAAGCGAAGACATCTTCATATTCTTTAAGGAATGCAATGTATTGCTCTTGTTTTTCTTGACTTAATTCTGACCCAATATTGATTATGTGAGGATTATCCTCAGTTCCAATGTTAACTTTAATGACGTTTTCGACTTCCATGTGTAGATCTCTTTCAAAATTAGGTGGGGCGGGTGAGACGCCCAATTCTTGTAATTATTTTAAGGTTAAGTTGGATAATTCATCTTGAGGATTAGTGGCCTCAAGTTGGGCTATAGTTGGTATAGAACCATCAAAATAAAATCCATTGTGTAACATCTCTTCAACGGAGACATCGTGGAAGATATCTCCTTCCAACTCCTCATCGGAGTCAACAATCAATTCAGGGTAAGCTATGGATAGCATGTTACATGTAAATGGCTGATTTTTTAGAGGCAAATCATCGTGCCTATCCAAATAATCTTGATAACATATGAGTTGATCATCATCTTCAAAAGGAAAGGGTTGACCCTTACTAGGAAATAGGCCCACACCACATCGAGCAGGCCACGGTTCTACCTCGAAAGGTTCTTTCATGCCATTTTGGAAAGGTCCCAAGCCTTTCCCTTTATATCCCATTTTAAGCATTATGGGTTTAGCTTTAATATACTCATTAGTAAAATAACACCGAGCATATCCATCATGATGAGTTTTGATATTCCGAGGTATTCTTCCCCAGTCATATCCTTTATAAATGAAGGCACAACTCCCGACTTGGTAAGTACTTCCCATAGGTTGTGGGAGGCCCAAGGTACGAGGAGATGGCGACAAGTTATTTAAAAGAATTGAATCTTGCATGAAAGCATTTGTTTTTTCTGATATTAAGATTGTGGATAAATCCGGTAAAAGTTCATCAGAAAGAGCATAAGATGTAGAAGGATCATTCCCTATATCTTTAGATGTGGAAGGTATGATAGATGTTGATAATGTGGAAGTGTTAATGAATGGGTCTATAGGTTTTGAGATTATAGGGATGGAACATGAAGAATTGGTTGTAGATTTAAGATCTTTTTGAGGTTCTAGTGTGATTTGTTCAGAAGATGGTTGAGTTAAATGTATAGGTGTAGTTGATGGGGTAGATGATGTTATGTGTGTGTGTTTCAC
The DNA here is from genome assembly GCA_028583015.1 of Wollemia nobilis. NCBI lineage: Eukaryota > Viridiplantae > Streptophyta > Pinopsida > Araucariales > Araucariaceae > Wollemia > Wollemia nobilis. Next base: position 1,028,802 of record JAQPPZ010000188.1, read on the forward strand.
ACGTTTAGATGAAAAATAAGAACTAGGATGTGTGGATGATAGAGCAGGGCAAAATTGCACTCCAACGGGTTCTGCCAAAGCACACATATCAAAGGGTCTAGGGTCACCATGGATAGTGACCAACTGGTTTTTAAATTCGAATTTAACACATTGGTGTAAAGTTGATGGGACAGCCCGCATTGCATTGATCCAAGGATCGACCCAAAAGTATATTGTACGATGTTGGGCAATGTACAATAAACACGGTTGTATCTAGGGTTCTAGGACCAACTTGCAATGGGATGGTAATAACTCCACACGTTTCTTGTGTTTCGTCATTGAAAGCTTTTATGATCATGTCAGTTTTCTTCATTTCATCACTTCTAAAGCCAAATCGTTGGTAGAAGTCAAAAGTGCAAATGTTTAGAGATGAACCATTATCAATCAGGACTCTTTTAACAACTACATCTCCAATTAGAGCAGTAATATATAAGGGATTATCCTTATGTAAACTGTGTTGTGGGATATCTTTATCCCGGAAGTCAATACAATCGACTTCTCTAGTGATGATAGTATTGGCCATGGCTTCAGGTTGAATGTTTTGAGGTACCATCATTTGGCTTAATGTAAGCATCAACTCATCCCTATGGGTAGGAGAAGATCTTAATAAATCCAAAAGGGAAATTTTGGCTGTAGTATTGGATAATTGCTCATTAATATTGTAAGGGGGTTTAGGTTGAACATTAGGAGCATGATTCCCTTTATTGGGATTTTTCAAAACAAATGGAGCTGATCCATCATTTTGGTTTGGTTCTTGTTGAGAGTTTTGAGCCTGTTGTCGGGTAACGACTTCGATGGTACCTACAATGTTATATTGAAGACGCTGAACTGGTCTCGGTTGAGCGTTTATGGCTTGTTCATTAGGGAGGAATTGATTAGAAGAGGGTCGAGTAGTAACTCTTCTAGGAAATGGTTCTTCTGGAACCATAGCATCTGTGATAGGTTGAATAGGATCTGATTCATTTTTAGAGCTATTCGATTGGTTTGAGGTGATGTCTACTTCACTTTCGAGTATCTGATTCTACATCACTAGGATCGGGAGTTTGAAAATTATGTAGGGGCCTGGTTGTGACCAGGGATAAGGTTGTGTCAAATATTTGAGGATCCTGAATAGGTAATTGTCCGCTAATAGTCCCTACATATCGGGTAGGAGGGGGAACATTATGATGTTCGATTTGATTGGCCACCTCTTTACCATGTCTTGGTAAAGGATGTTGAAATATGTCTAATGATTGATTAGCATTTTGATTTTGATTTTGGGGAATGGTCTTTTGAGGATTATTAGGAGTATTTTGTTTAGGTTGGAAAGCTTGCACTTCCATTTCATTATTATCAATCAAATCTTGTATTTTATGTTTCAACCTTTTACAAGCGTTGGTAGAGTGTCCAGGTCCTCTATGAAAATCACAGTGTAAGTCAGCTCTGTATCCGGGTATGGTTGGATCAGGTTCCTGGATAGCTGGTAATTGAATCAAACCTCTTTCGAGTAATTGAGGTAAAATAGTTGATAATGGTTGATTCAATCTAGTAAACTCTCGAGGAGGTTTATCAGGAGGTTTCAATATAAATTTTTTTGTTGTCTTCGTTGCATTGATATTAGCAACATTTCTACTATCAGTGACTCCGTCACCTACGACTTGTTTGTTTTTATATTGATTTCTGGATGTTTTCTCATCATCCTTCTTCCTAAGTTGGCCTCTCCTAATGAGGGCATCTTCTACTCTTCGAGCTAAATCTATAGCCTGATCGAAGGTAGTTAAAGTAGCAGTTGATAACTCATAAGATATTTGTTCTTGCAAATTATTGATAAAAATGTCCAACATTTCCCTATAAGGTAGCACAAAGTGCAGTTTTCCTGTTAACTGCCTCCATCTAGCTAAGAAATCAGCAAAACATTCATCCTTGTCTTGTTTTAAGTTGTATAAATCTTTAATGGTGACATGCCTCTCGATGTAGGCACTAAATTGATGGACAAAAGATTCAGCTATTTCTTCAAAGTTTCTCAAAGAATGAGTGGGTAGTTGATAGTACCACTCTAATGCCATTCCACCTAAACTTTTTGGGAACATTTTTAGTAATAGCAAGTCATCATGTGATATATCATGACATGCTATCCTAAACATGCGAAGATGCTCTATGGGATCTTCGGTTCCTTTATATATAGGCAGGATGGGCATGGGAAAATGCTTAGGGTACGGTTGTGCTACAACTATGGGATCCAAAGGTTGACTACATATCTCTCGATAATTGTACGAGGGACGGTAGGGATCTATCTGGGTCCATACGCGAAGCTAACTGTTTCACCATGGCTTCCAGATTACTAGTTTGCCCACCATATTGGTTCGGTAGGGCATTGATATGGGATTTGTGAGCATATGATGGAGGGACATGCATATTAGATGCTATATTGCTATTGTGTAAATTGTTGGTAGGAAAGGTGTTATGAAGGAATTTTGAAGTTGTATTATGTTGTATCCCGATTGTTGAAAATTGGTGTTTGGCTTCATTTTAGATTTTTGTTTACTTGAAGCATATTGATCAATAGTTTGGCGAAGTAAAGCAGTGAAGGAAGTTTTCTTTTGTGTGGGAATGATTTTAGGCTCAATAACAAGTTCCTTAGGAGGTTGGGTAACCTGTTGTTTTGGCATGTTTTGAATCATAGTGACCATATCTCTATTGGATGGTCCAGCCTTATCACTTTCTTGATCAATGAAAGACAAGGGATTAGTGTGCACATCAAACATATGTTCCATGGCTGCTTGAGTGTCACTAATTTGCCCTTTATCAATACGAACTACCATATTAAGAGCGCCAATGTTATTATTGAAAAATTTCCAGAAATGATCTAGGTTATCAAAAGCAATAGTTCCATCTAGAGCTACTCTAGGGGATGAGGATCCATCCTCTTTAACATTTTCTTCTTGTTCATTGTCTTCACCTAGGTCATCTTCTCGTTGATCTAGAGTTTCTCCTTCCAGAATTGGATCCTCAGGAAGGACATTTGGGTTTCTAGTTTTATCTTCTAACCAATCTTCTTCTTCTCCTTCAGCTTGTTTACCATTCCTAAGTTTAGGCATTGTGCTTAACTTAGATTTCAGCAAATATATAAAAATATATATAATATATATATATATATATATATATGCAACAAGCTTAAGAGGTATATATTAATTATATACCTACTACAATATTTAAAATGAAATGTTTTGGTTTTTATGTTTTTTTTTTAGTTTTTCTTGTTTTTGTAATAATATTGTAAAGATAAGAAACAACACAATAAATGCAAGAAATAATGAAAGCAATGATCTAGTTTTCTATAAATAATTTATAAATGTCATTAATGGGCTCAAGTTCTTCAAGAGTCATGAAGTGTTCTTCTTCAAATTGAAAATTTTCTTTTAAGAATTTAATGAAAAGGGCTATAGTGATATTATCTGTCTCAGATTCTGGTTGATAGAAGTAAATCTCGTGGCAATACTCTCGATATAACACAGCTCGAGGAACTCTATTCCATATTTCTCTATCCGTAAGAACGACCTCTTGGTCTTCTATACGACCTAGGAACTGGTGTATAGTGGCTGCGTTCTCGAGGTATTCCTCGAAGGTGAACAATTCTGAAGACACAAGAGCTCTCCTATAAGCTAACCATCTATGGCAAGCTCTCTGAAGTTCATGATAAAATACGAGTTGATGAGGATCCAGGATTCTATCTAGGACAAGCCTCTTGATTTGTTTAAGTTTTGTTGACCTAGATGAAATGACACCTAGTCTTCTATCAAGTTCGTCCCACAAAAGTTGATTTCTATCTCTGTTTCAGGCACACTAAGCACATAATTGATTTCTATGGCTGCTAATTGGTTTTCGACATTTATAATAACTGCTAATATTTTCTTAGGAGCTACCATCTAAACATGATATGCAACTTATTATTTTTAAATGATTTTAAATGCATCTATTGTTTTTTTTTTTTTTTTGTTTTTTATTTTATTTTTTTTTTGTTTTGTTTTCAAAAGGTTTTAAATGCATTCACGTCGGGTTCACCAAAATGTATCACTCCAAATTTTTCGCATCCTTACCTTCAGGCTATAGGATCCATGCCCGGAAGGAGGATGGGAAAAGGATGGCACGGTACCTCGGACTGAGAGGCCTTGCGAAGGTCCCGCCTCTCGGGGAGGTGTATTATGGTGATTTTTCGACGGATGGTGGGTTCACCAGGAAACGTTTGAATGGCACTTTCCACGCCTAGGTTGGGAATGTGTTTTATGTGTTCAATTTTATCTTTAAACATTCGAGTCCTAGGTTTGGCCAAATGAATCTAAGTTATACTATTATGAAAATGCAGACTAGATGAAATACAATAGACAAATATGAACAGAAATAGAGAGAAAGAGCTAAATTACAGAACCATACCTGATCCGGATGTCTGATGGAGATTCTGATTCTTGAAGCAGTCAGGATCACCTCTGATTTGATAGGATCGTCTGCTATCAGACAAGATCATCTGAGATTTGACGAATTCATCAGAGACCTGCAATCAGAGAAGTAGACACAAAATGCAGAAAATGCAACTATTCTAACAGAGGGCAATGATGTAGAATAACAACAATAACATTAAAATGATGATAATAAGCAAAATACGAGTGCACTACAATGATTTGATGACAATTGGTGACTTTATTATGCATTTAAAGCTACATGGGTGAACTCCAAGATGCAGAGTAATAAGGAATAAACTTAGATTTAACTAAATGCAGAACAATGTATAAAATAAAAGGATGAAGAAACGCAAACTCTGGGCACTGATTGCCTCAATGTTGACTATAGTCGAAATCATCTCTGATTTGACAGGATCGTCTTCGATCTGAACAGGATCGTCTACGACGATGTAAGCTTGCTCCGACTGAAAAATGACAAGGTTCCTGCAAGAAAATTGGATGCAACAAATGTAGATGGTAATACAGATTATTCTAATGCGTGTGAAGGTCGATTTACAGGAAAATTCAGCCAGGGGAAGGTTAAGGGGAGGGCCTAAGTTTAAATAGGCTTAGGAGGGAGGTTAGGAGGTTGGAGATCATCCCAATTTGGGAGATCTCCAACGGGGAGGGTCTCTAACGGCGCAGACATGCTTCTGCCCGGATTAGAGACGCCATTGGAACAGAGGCTAATTGAGAAAAATTAGTTTTGGGACAAGATCGTCTGGACGTCCTAGTCCAGACGAAATCGTCCGATCTGAGGCGATATCGTCTGATCGACGACGATATCGTCAAACGGTCAAAACAAACTCTAAAAATGGCACGGGAAAGGAGGAAACGGGTTAAACGACGGTTTGGGAGCGGTTTTGGGGGTTGAAATTTGAATTTGAATATTTACTAGAGTAATTGTAATTATTAAGGTTTTACTGCACCAATTTTAGGGTGCTACAAACTGAAACCTAAAGAAACCTTAAAAACATCTTTTTTTTTTAAACTGCTAAAAATAGATATTTTTTTTAAAAACTGCTAAAAATAGAAATGAGTCATATTGCATCCAAATTCGATGCACACATCCCTCTTACAATAATGAACCTTAATTTAAAATATTAGGTCTCAACCTAAGGTATAACAAAATATAATAAAACTCTAACATGTAAAAAAACCTAAAAAACCCGAGAACCTATTCTAAAAGCTAGTTTTGGGACACTATATGTCGGAGTTAGGTCCAAAAATATGTTTTTTGGAGGGTCAGATGAATAAGATATTAGCCTAATGTAGAACATGTACGTGGAACCAAATTTCAAGGCAAACGAGCGTACGGTTCACAAGTTATGGCTCCGACAAGGTGCATCAAAACTAAGTTGACTTACTATTAACGAACTAGGCTCAAATTTCCTACCTAAGCCTCCTACAGGTAATTTTGATGAATTACGTTGCCAAAATGGCATTGTAGGGTCAAAAATCAAGGTCGAGCATAGGGGTAGCAAGGCACCGTTGGATATAATGTGCAACCCACCATCTCCTACAACAAAGTCATAGTGCTCAGGTGGTGTGGTCTACTTTGAGGTGATCTTAAACCATGGTTGTGGGATCACCACAGGTTCCAAAAACCTAAAGCTCAAGTGGCTACCTAGAAACAAAATGCCCAATGAAGGACATTCCTTGGAACCTGACTTAGAGATAATCCCCTTCCTATAGCACCTAGCTTTCACTACCCTACTAACTACTATAACCTGCTTAACATATGCATAAGACTATGGCACTCGACCAAAGGATTACATAACACACTCTCAAAAAGAGAGTATGATAGAACTCTACAAAACAACACTTTCATAGATACTATGCAAAGCAATGCTCTCATAAAGACTACGTAAAGCATGCTCTCACAAAGACTATGGTACAACTCTACATAATAATGCTCTCACGGACACTACATAAAGAATCACTCTCATAGAGACTACGGTAGAACTCTACACAATAATGCTCTCACAGAGACTAAAGCAAGCTCTCATAGAGACTATGGTAGGACTCTACATAATAATGCTCTCATAGAGATAAAATAAATCATGTTATCATAGAGACTATGCAAAGCAACACTCTCACAAAGACTACACAAAGCACACTCTCACAAAGACTATGGTATAACTCTACACAAAAAATCTCTCACAGAGACTATGCAAAGCAACACTCTCATAGAGGCTATGATATAACTCTACACAACAATGCTCTCATAAATACTATGCAAAGCATGCTCTCACAGAGACTACGTAAAGCAACGCTCTCACAAAGAATACGTAAAGCATGCTCTCATAGAGACTACGGTAGAACTCTACATAAAATAATCTAAAGGATTATGCTTAACCAACCTAGTTTCCTTATGCACTCACTGCTTCCTTGGCTGCGCTACCCAAGCATCGATCCTCCTTTCCTTTATGCATCGTGTTTCACCCTCTATCGCTAACATTTTTCCTCCTTGGCTCTCCTCTCCACCTTTGCTCCACCATGCACATTATTTTCCTCTCTCCCTACTTCCATCTACCTTGGTACCTATCTATTTTTCCTTAGCTTCTATCCTCCACCCACCTCCATTACTTCATGTCCTCCGTTAGGTGGTGGAGGGGACATCTCTTCCTCTTTGCCTTCCCAAGGCATTGCCAACATTGAAGTCCATCTCTTCACGTTGACAACCATCCTTTTGTACTGTTGAAGCCATCCTTCGCATTAATGGCACCATCCTTTCATGTCATGGAACTCTGCCCGAGTGGCCCGATTTGATTTCAAAGGTAGGTTCCATACTTTGGCCGATATATTTTTAATAAACTAATTATTCGATCATCTCCTTGCTCTTCCCATTTAACCTTTTTTGCCATTGAAGCACTAGAAAGGGCCCCGGCGATATTTGACCTGGCCCGCCTAGGGGTTTGGATGAACCAATTGGTCTACACCTCGGACCTCATCCTTCACTATTTTAATTAAAATCTATTTATTATTTCAATAGAATTATGGAGTCTATTTATCATTTTAAAATAAACCAACCATTTATTTAAGATGAAATCTATTCATCATTTTAAAATAAATCAACCATTTATTTAAAAATGAAACTTATTTATCATTTAAGATAAATCAACCATTTATCTAAGATGGAGTCTATTTATCATTTTAAAATAAATCAACCATTTATTTAAAAATAAAACTTATTTATCATTTAATATAAATCAACCATTTATCTAAGATGGAGTCTATTTATCATTTTAAAATAAATCAACCATTTATTTAAAAATGAAACTTATTTATCATTCCTTTTTTTTTGAACCCCAAAGGAGTTATGAAGATAGTTTATGCATTCATACTTTCCAATTTTTGAGATAAAGTGTTGAAGTAAAAGACAATCAAGCATGTGCAATAGACAAAGAGGGAGATATTTCCATCAATTTAGTCACCTATCTCAACCTCTAGAACTTATGATAGCTACTAGACCATTAGTCTGGGGCTCAAGGTGGCTATATATTGACGATTATCCCTAACCAAATGCATGCCTATATGAAGGTATCTATCCATGTTACCTCTGAGTTTGTCTTATCATCACTTCCCCAACCTCAAGTACCCTCACCTTCGATGGATGACTCAACTTCTTCCACTTACGAGTGTACCTGATCCTACACATTGGCAATTTGTTAGCAATATCATAATATTTAATATCTACTAACACCACTACTCTACTTAATTGCACAAGATCAAGTATTAAAGCACCTTTAGCTAATACATTGTTTCACATGTTCAAAGGTCCATCTGGGAGGGTCATGACATCCTCCCCCACTAGGACTAAACACCGTCCCTAGTGTTTTTTAGTTTACATAAGCATACACAATCAAAAACAACTTATTACAAATATTTCTTTTTTTAAAGATCATCAAACAAAGAAAGATATTTTTGCATATCTTCCACTTTCTCCCAAGTGGAATTTATTTTTGAGAAGCGGTCCCACTAGACCTTACACTACTCAAGGGTCCAATTCTATATGGATTTAGAGTGGAATTAAAGGATCCTTATTGGAATTACTTTGATTACCTTTGGATTTGCCATCTACAAATTAGAAACATCCCACACATGGTCAGGATCAGCAACATACTTTCTAAGCAAATATATATGGAAAGTGTCATGGATTTTTGATAGATTAGGAGGTAAGGTAAGTTGGTAGGCAACCGAACTAATCTTCTCAATGATATCAAAGGGTCCTACAAATTGTGGATCCAATTTTGTGGACTTGATCACACTTTACATTGGTTTAACCCTTAGGAACACTTTATCTCCCATCGAGTACTCCCTTGGAGTCCTTTTTAAATCGGCATAACTCTTCTACCTATCAACAACTTCCTTGAGTCTTTGTCTGATTACATTTACCTTCTCTTCCATTTCCTTGACCATTTTTGGTCCAATCACAGTTCTATATTCTGGGTTATCCCATGATAGTGGTGTTCTACACTTTTGCCCATACAAGGCATTGAAAGGTGTCATTCCCAAAGAAGAGTGATATCCATTGTTGTAGGTAAATTCCACCTACAGTAGATAGTATTCCTAGTGAGACTTGAAGTCCATATAATACATACAAATCATATTCTCTAGTACCGAATTTACATGCTTTATCTAATCGTATATTTTAGGGTGGTATGCCAAACTCATGCGCAACTTCATTCCTAATTCCTGGTGAAGGAATCTCAAAAATTCTGAAGTGAACTTGGGATCCCTATCCAATATAATTACCTCCAAAATTTATGCAATTGGAACACTTCCTTGACAAATATATTAGCCACCACTAGAGCGTCATCCTTGGTGCTTCTAGGTATGAAGTGTGCAACCTTGGTCAATTTGTTGACCACCACAAATATTACATCATGATGGTACCAAGTTTTTGGTAAACCTACTATAAAGTCCATTGATATGACCTACCATTTCTATGTAGGTATACTATGTGGGTACAAATATTCATATGGTATGCTTGCATTCTACTTTAACCTTCTGACATTCAAGGTATTGAGCTACAAAATCTGTACTATCCCTCTTCATTCCTACCCATAAGAAGGTTTTCTTTATATTTTCTCTCATATTTCCCCCTCCGAGGTGAGTTGTATAAGGAGATCTATGGGCTTCTTGTATTAATAGCTTTCTTGAATCCCCTGAATTTGGTATGATTATTCTTCCCTTGTAACATAGAAGGTTATCTATCACCCCAAACTCCTTATTGGCCTCAGGATCTTTGCCTATTTTGGCTCAAATTTCTTGGCAATATTCATCCTGATTTTGCTCCTGCCTTACTTGGTCCATGAGCTTTACGTGAATCCTGGTTATGGCTGCTAGGTGTCTCCTTCTAGGCAAGGCATCTGCAACCTTACTATCCTTCCCTTTAATGTACTCTATTTCAAAGTCATACTCAGCGAGAAACTCGACCCACCTCATCTCCATCGCATTGAGTATTGGTTGGGTGAATATGTACCTCAGTATTTGATGGTTTGATTTTAACTCGAAAGGTCTTCCTACCAGATAATGGTGCTAGACCTTCAAGGCATGCACTACAACAGCTAGCTCTAAATCATGAGTAGCATAATTAACCTCATGCTTTTTAAGTTTTCTCAAAGTATAAGCCACCACTGACTCTTCTTGCATGAGTACTCCTCCTAATCCTTCCAATGATGCATCTATGCATACTGCAAAATCTCCTTGAGGATCTGGAATCTTCAATATTGGAATGGTAGTGAGTTTTTGATTTAATAAGGTAAAATTAGTTTCACACTTCTCCATCCATTTGAACTCCTTACCTTTCTTTTGGAGGTTGGTTATGACCAAGGTAATCCTTGAGAAATATTTTATATAACATTTGTAGTAGCCTAGTAACCCCATGAAACTCTTAATTGGAAACATAAGAGGGGACAAAAATTTTTTCAAAACAAAAACCCCCAAAAAAAAAAAAAAAAAAACACAAAAAAAAAAAAAAAAAAAAAAAAAATTTTTTTCAAAAAAAAAAAAAAAAAAAATAAAAAAAACCCCCCCTCCCCAAAAAAAAAAAAAAAAAAAAAAAAAAAAAAAAAACACCCACCCACCCCCCCCCCCACACAAAAAAAAAAAAAAAAAAAAAAAAAAGGAAAAAACCACCCCATGAACTCATAATCCCCATACAGTGTCTTAAATATCATCTTGTGAGTGTCCTCCTCATGTATTCTCAATTGGTGATACCCCGATCTCAAATCTATCTTGGTAAATACCATGGCATATTTTAATTGGTTGAATAAGTCTTCGATACTTGATAGGGGATACCAATTCTTGATTGTAGCTTTATTTAGTATTTTGTAGTCAATACACAATCTTAAGGATCCATCCTTATTTTTCACAAATAAAATAGGTGCACCCTAAGGTGATACACTAGGTTTTATCAACCCTTTCTCTAATAATCCTTGCAACTACACCTTTAATTCTTACATCTCGATGGGTGACATCCTGTACGGGGATCTATGAATGGGTTCTACTCCTGGCATAAGATTAATGGTGAAATCAAATTCTTGCATAGGAGGAATCCTAGGTAAATCCTCAAGAAATACATCTTGGAATTCTTGTAAGAGTGGGTGTTTTCCCAACACCTCTTTCTTTTGGTCTCTACCAACATCATTAAATTTTACTACATAGATAATCCCTCCTTTCCTGAGGGCTTTTCTTAACTACATAGTTGATAACATTTGGGGCTTGAATACCCCTTGATCGCTACCTTATTTTGAATATTTGATCCACCTATATTGGAAATTGATTATAGCCTTATGGGCCTGTAACCAATCCATTCCTAGGACTATATCTAAGGCATGAAGTGGGCTACATACAAGCAACCTTGTATGGTACCCCTAGCCAAGCTAATTTTCATAATAAAAAAATGTTGGTTTACGGAGTAGGTATATCCAGATCCATACTCGACATTCCATAAATGTGCCAAATACCTTGGCATTTTTAGCTTATATTTGGCTAGTTTACAAGAAATAAAACTATTAGTGGCTCCACTATAAATTAAGATATTTACTTGCTTATAAAAATATTACCTTTTTATAATTAGTGGGGTAGTTTGTCTCTTAAGCTTCTAACTCCCAGTTGTAGTGTAGATCTTATGCATAGGTTCCTTTCCTTTAGTGTTGGATGTTCTTGGCCTTGGGTGGTAGGGGCTCTAGTTAGAAAAATGTGGCCCTCTACAATGGTAACATATGTCCTTAGGTCCTTGTTGCTTTTTGGATTTTGCTCCTCGCCCTTAATGGTTGGAACTAAAACTTGTGGTTTCTATGGTTGAGGCTTAGCATTATGGGGCTTGTTGTTCTTCTTATAAAATTTCTTCTTGAACTTCTTCTAACTTCCATTGAACTTCTTCTCCAGATTTTGAGGGTTCTTTACCTTTCATTCTTGCTCAGCTTCCCACTTCACAACCCCATTGATATTCCTCTTCTTTAGTTCCTAACGTTCTTGCTCAGACAAGTTTTCATACTTGTATCAAAAGTGCGACTCTGCTTTCTTTGCTAGGTCATATACCTTTTGCAATGATTTAGGCTCCTACATATCTACATCATGCTTTATCCTAGATTGCAACCCATGAGTAAACTTATGAATCCATATTTTCTCATTATAGGTGGGTACGTACTTCAACAACTTTACCAACTTCCTATAGTATATCTCCACTAAGTTGGTCCCTTGTCTTAAACTAGCAAATTCCTCAAATTTTAGGGTATAAAAATATTCAATGAGGAACCTCTTCTTGAAGATGACTATAAACTCCTTCCATGGAATGTCCATTGGTTCAATATTGGTTTCCTCATAATAAGTTTCCCACCAGTATAGGGCAGTCCCTTCAAGATAAATAGTAGCCCAAATATTTGGGTTCCTGAAGAGTATCCCTTTACTATGAAGAAAACTTTCAGTTTCCTTAACCAAGCCTTAGCTGCATCTCCTTCTCCTTCTCCATCGAATTTGGAGATATAAAAATTCTTTAAGTATCTTACCATATCCTTTTCTAAGAGGGTTCTAGCTTATTTCTGTTCCATTGCTATCAACCCCTCAACTTGGTTAACTTTCAAATCCCTAGCTTGCAAATTTTGGTTTGCAATAGTTTCTAGCACTTATCTTAGCTGATCTTGTAATTTTGCAACTATGGTAGTAAGATCTTCTATTCCCATATTGGGAACCTCTGGACCCTCATTCTAGATCTCTTCCTTGATATTAATTTGTCAATTTTGTCTAGGTGGGGGTCTTTCTGTTCTGGCCTTAGGTGGCATCTTGATCTAGTTTCAACCAATAAAAGAATTAGATCACTACTTCATCTTAACTGAATCACTAACTCAAACCACATTACAAAGTTCTTATTTTTCTAATCATTAGAAATATAACTATGATGAAGTTCCAAGGTTAGGATGTATCATTAATACCAAAGCCCATACTAAGGTATCATAACATCCATCTTCCCTTGTGATCAATTCCATTAGATTCTAAGTAAGTAGAGACTCTAGGTTATCCCAACTTTTAGCTTAATCCTAAGCAAGCCTTCATTGGAGGTTCCCAAATCTCTTTCAACACATAAGAAGCTCTATACCCTCAAACCTAGAGCTTTGATACCAAATGTAACGACCCAAAAATAAGAAACAAGAAAACACACAAAGATAGAAATAATTTTTTTTTTACTAAGGAGAGGGATTCATAAATCCCTAATTAACCTTAGACTAACTTAATGTTTAAAAACCCCTAAGTTTCTTAAGAACTATACCACACAAGATTCTCCTCATGCAAGTCCTTGTCTACGTAGGCATATCTAGTGTCATGCACATAAGCCCATCCATCTCATCATCCTTGATGAGCTAGACTTACCACCTTCAAACATTAGAAGGTGTGTACATATATCCATATCTCACACAAACCCTTATGTGTGGGTATGCTACATATACTATGAGTTAAGCTATCAATATTATCCTCTAACAAGCTATCTTAACTTTGGTACGATCTTCCAAACCTAGAACCAATCTCCCTAAGGGGGTCTCAAGCCCTTAGGTTATCCTCTAAGTTCACCTAGAACTTACTATTATTTCATGATAACAACACAAGAACATAAAGAGTAAATACAGATACTAAATCTAACAAAACATGATTCAAAAAGCACTGAGTAAAGAATAACATGCATTTAAATATACAAATACAATTACATTCAATAATGGAATACAGGCACAATAGTCTTATGGTTCATTTATTACACAAATAGGTATGGTAACCCCATACTCTCAAACAATCCTTCATCAATTCAATCGGGGAAATCTCCCCACAAGTCTATTCTATTTCATAATTAACAAGATGTAAGTTAGAGAGCAAACTCGTGCATCGGCCCATCTCTTTACACTGGTCCTCCCACTCATCCATCGATCAAGTGAGGATAGGAGGGGATCAGGACACTCATGGTTCTAGATAGACATGCTTCTAAATGCATTTAATCATTTCAATGCCAAATTGCAACTATACAAATAACCCAAGCAATTCAACTTTCCAAAGCATAATGAATCTTATAGAAACTACTCTTTCTATTTCCCCTCTCACATCCCCATGAGAGTTGTTCAACAAGCAACAAGATCATTTGCTAACTGGAAATAAATTACCCAACTTACACCCAACAATCAAAGTCCCATACCTTTAATTATTGAATGATCTAAGTTCTCAGATATTTACGTAAATTAAAGTCAACTACTCTAATCCATAAATACCCTTTCTTTTCATTTCATGAACCAAAGTCCCATACCCTTAATTCATAAAACAAACCATTTCCACATTTATTTAATCCATTAAAGCCAACTACTTTAACTTATAAATAAACATTTTTCTTCATTTCATGAACCAAAGTCTCATAACCTTAATTCATAAAAAAACCATTTCCACATTTATTTAATCCATTAAAGCCAACTACTTTAACTTAAATAAATAAACCTTTTTCTTCATTTCATGAACCAAAGTCCCATACCCTTAATTCATAAAATAAACCATTTCCACATTTATTTAATCCATTAAATCCAACTACTTTAACTTATAAATAAACCTTTTTCTTCATTTCATGAACCAAAGTCCCATACCCTTAATTCATAAAACAAACCATTTCCACATTTATTTAATCCATTAAAGCCAACTACTTTAACTTATAAATAAACCTTTTTATTTATTTCATGAACCAAAGTCCCATACCCTTAATTCATAAAACAAACCATTTCCACATTTATTTAATCCATTAAAGCCAACTACTTTAACTTATAAATAAACCTTTTCTTCATTTCATGAACCAAAGTCCCATACCCTTAATTCATAAAACAAACCATTTACACATTTATTTAATCCATTAAAGCCAACTACTTTAACTTAAATAAATAAACTTTTTCTTCATTTCATGAACCAAAGTCCCATACCCTTAATTCATAAAACAAACCATTTCCACATTTATTTAATCCATTAAAGCCAACTACTTTAACTTATAAATAAACCTTTTTCTTCATTTCATTAATCTACGATAACTATTTTGATTAAAGGGATTCATATAGAAGAAAGTTATTCACATTTATCTAAAATTACCTTATTTAAAAAATCTAGATAAAAGAACCCATTTTTAATCAAAACTAAGTTGCCTTACAATTAACGAACTAGTCACAAATTTCTTACCTAAGCCTTCTACGGGTACATTTGATGAATTTCGTTACTAAAATGGCATTGCATGGTAAGAGCTCAAGGCTGAACGTAGGGGTAGCAAGGCATGGCTAGAGAAGGTGCACAATCCACCACTCGCTACAATGAAGTCATAGTGCTCAGGTGTTATGGTTTGCTTTGAGGTGACCACCAACCATGGTTGTGGGTTCACCACGGGTTCCAAAAACCTAAAGCTCAAGTGGCTACCTAGACACAAAATGCCCAAGGAAGGATATTCCTTGGAACCCAGCTTAGAGATGATCCCCTTACTACAACATCTAGCTGTCACTGCCCTGCTAACTACTCTAACCTGCTTAACGTAGGTATAATACTGTGGCACTCAGCTAACAACTTACATAGCATAATCTCAACAAGAGACTACAATAGAACTCTACACAACAACGCTCTCATGGAGACTATGTAAAACAACACTCTCATAGAGACTACACAAAGCATGCTCTCACAAAGACTACAGTATAACTCTACATAATAATTCTTTCACAGAGACTATGTAAAGCAATGCTCTCATAGAGACTATGGTAAAACTCTACACAACAATGCTCTCATAGAGACTATGCAAAGCACGCTCTCATAGAGACTATGATAGAAATCTACACAACAACACTCTCACAGAGACTATGCAAAGCATACTCTCACAAAAACTACGTAAAGCAATGCTCTCATAGAGACTACACAAAACATTCTCTCACAAAGACTATGATAGAACTCTACACAACAATGCTCTCATAGAGACTATGCAAAGCAATGCTCTCACAAAGACTATGGTAGAACTCTACACACAATGCTCTCATAGAGACTATGCAAAGCAATGCTCTCATAGAGACTACACAAAGCAATGCTCTCATAGAGACTATGCAAAGCAATGCTCTCACAGAGACTACGACAAAACTCTACATAAAATAATCTAAAGGATTATGCTTAACCAACCTAGTTTCCTTATGTGCTCGCTGCTTCCTTGGCTGCGCTACCCAAGCATCGATCCTCCTTTCCTTTCTGCACCGTGTTTCACCCTCTATCACTAATATTTTTCCTCCTCGGCTCTCCTCTCCATCTTTGCTCCACCACTCACATTATTTTCCTCTCTCCCTACTTCCATCTGTCTTGGCACCTATCTCTTTTTCCTTAGCTTATATCTGCCACCCACCTTAATTACTTCACATCCTTCATTAGGTGGTGGAGGGTACGTCTCTTCCTCTTCGCCTTCCCAAGGTACTGCTAGCATTGAAGTCCATCTCTTCACATTGACAACCATCCCTTCATGTTGGTGAAGCCATCCTTCATGTTAATGGCACCATCCTTTTATGTCAGGGAACTCTGCTTGGGTGGCCCGATTTGATTTCGAAGGTAGGTTCCATACTTCGGTAGATTGTTTTTAATAAACTGATCATTCAATCATCCTTCACTATTTTAATTAAAATCTATTTATTATTTCAATAGAACGATGGAGTCTATTTATCATTTTAAAATAAACCAACCATTTATTTAAGATGAAATCTATTCATCATTTTAAAATAAATCAACCATTTATTTAAAAATAAAACTTATTTATCATTTAAGATAAATAAACCATTTATCTAAGATGAATTCTATTTATAATTTTAAAATAAATAAACCATTTATTTAAAAATGAAACTTATTTATCATTTAATATAAATCAACCATTTATTTAAAAATGAAACTTATTTAACATTTCCTTTTTTTCGAACCCCAAAGGAGTTATGAAGATAGTTTATGCATTCATACTTTCCAATTTTTGAGATAAAGTTCTGAAGTAAAAGACAATCAAGCATGTGCAACAAACAAAGAGGGAGATCTTTCCATCAATTTAGTCACCCGTATCAATCTCTAGATGGCTCAAGGTGGCTATATATTGATGATTATCCCTAACCGAATGCATGCCTATATGAAGGTATCTATCCATGTTATCTTTGAGTTTGTCTTATCATCACTTTCCCAACCTCAAGTACCCTCTCTTTATGTGGATTACTCAACTTCTTCCACTTACGAGTGTACCTGATCCTACACATTGGTAATTTGTTAGGAGTATCATAATCTTTAATATCTACTAACATTGCTACTCTACTTAATTGCACAAGATCAAGTATTAAAGCACCTTTAGTTAATACATTATTTCACATGTTCAAAGGTCCATCTAGAAGGTTCATGATAGGGAAAGAGATGGATCCAATTCATCAAGGCTTAATACTGCTTATTTTTTAGCATGTTGTTATGAATAAAGGAGTGGTGGTGGAAGAAGTGCTAACCCAAATTGAGAATAAAAAATCCCTCCTTTGTTTTATCCTCTTTTAGTGTCCTCCAGCTCATCTGCCAATGATTATTCAAATATTGAGCCTAAGGATTTCAAAATCCTAGTGATTTTAGATCATGGAAAGAGAAAAACTTAAGAGGAGTTTTTATTTCTTCCAAAGGTATCCAAGGTGGTCAAAATAGATGCTCAAAATGTTTCTCTTTGAGAACTACCTTGACTGGCTCTTCTGCTAGTGACTCTTTGGAGCATGAGCCTAAGAATTTCAAAAGTTTGGTGGTTTTATGTCAAGGAAAGATATTATTATCAATAGGAATTTTTAGTACATCCATAGGTATCTGGGGTGGTCAAACTAGATGCTCAAAATTTCTCTCATCGAAAACTACCCTAACTGAGCTTCTCCTATAATGTCGGTTATATCTAATGATGATCACCAGTAACCAGTATATAAGAAGAGTATATCCTTGAACAATATGGTAGAAGTTAAAAGACCAATATCCAATACCAAAGCCTGAGTCTTCCAATGATCTCATATTTCTTAGTAAACTGGAAGATAAACACAAGGCCCTGGTTGGCTCCCTTCAGGTAGCCATCATCTTCATCGATGAAATTTAGGTAATGACTTCGAAATAGAATAGGGACTCAACCACCCCTAATATGGAATTTAGAAGGGATGGGAAACCACCTTCTATGATGTAATTTTCTATTATTTATTGGTTGTTTTCTAGATTGTGTTTTAGATTTTTCATCAGGTAGGGTTGGGTGATCTTACTTTTTGTAGGACGGTAGGCCAACCAGTTTGTTGTTTTGTTGGTTTAGTTGGTTGTTAGTCTCATGTGGGTCTCCTGGATTGCCTTAAGACCTCACTTCTACTTTATTTTGTAAATTTTTGGGACCCTATGAAAACCCCTTCTTTTAATTAATAAAAAAGGTGCCAATTCAATGCATAATCTTAGTCCTCAATTTATTGTATAATCATTTCAGTATTGATGATTGAATTATTAGTGGTAATTGAGGTAGGTAAGGTCCTTTTCTCTCTTACCCTTTAACATTTGTATCTATCTAGTGAATTCAATAGGTGTTCAAGAGTGATAACTATTCTATAGCAATAACATCATGCTAGACCCTTTTGTAGTAGCTCCAAAACATTTATATGGTAAGTCTTTATATAGCACAAAGAACAAGATAGCCTACAATATAAACACAATAAATCTTACGATGTACAAATATAGTCAAGCATTCATCCAAGAACATTTAGTTTTTAAAACACATTTTTTTATATTAGTATTAAATTTTCCTTAATTTTTTATTCTAATTTATACGACAAAAGATAAAAATTATACACTTAAATGGAAAAAGCATAATGAAAATAAGCATAGATTAGTATTTTTTTTTGGTAGATTAAAAGTGGGTTTTTTTCAAGGATCCCAAAACCTGATTACAAAGGATCATAATACAACACGAAACATCAGAATGAAACAAAAGGAATTTGTCCAAGGATGGACAAAAGGACAGGCAAGGACAGCCCAAAGGAATAAAGTAAGGAACATGCAATCCTTTGCGCCAGAGGAAGATGTATTCCTTTGCACCAAAGGAAAAATGGGTAGGAAGGGAAAGCCCACCAGAAACCCAAATTTGAATCACAAGGCACTGAACAAGGGTGGGAGAAAGTGCCAAACAACCCTACCATGAAAAATCCTTTTGAAACTTTTCCATGGGTGGGAAAAGGAAACAAAGCCAAAGTTTTAAAATTTAAAACATCCCAATGGCGAGAAAACTAGAAACCACCCTTGGGAAACAAAGATCTGAAGAGAACCACCATCCCACGCAGGGGAGTCCGAAAAGAAGCAAAATGGAACAATAGCCTGAATATGGCACTGTAGTGGTTCAACAGCAAAAGGAACACCCCAGGCCACATGGTCCTTATGCAGAAAAGGAAGCCTTTGAAAACACCTACCCAAAAAAGGAAGAAGCAACAGCAAAACAACACTTCTAAAAAAAAGGACAGAAAAGTGCCATAGGAATTCACCAAGAAGGAAGCACAAGGATGCATGACTACAGACGTTAGAGCACAAACCAAAAAATAGCAGCCATATATCCCAAACAACCTTCAACAACAACTTCAGGGTCAAAGAAAAGGAAGTCCCTTAAGGAATCAACAACAATAAAACCAGAGGCCCCCAAAAGCCATGAAAGAAACTAAGACCCGTAGGAACTACCACTTCAGACCCAAAGAGCAGAGTCATAGTAGAAAGCACATGGGCAACCCCTCAAGCCCAAAAGGATGTTGTGCAAAACTTCTCATGAAGCCAAAATTCCTCAAACCCGCCAAAAAGTAGCTTCAAGGAAATAAGGAGGAGAACTTGCAAGGATTCAACAACAAAAATACTAGAGGTTGTAAAGCCACAAGACCCACCACCTTGAATCCAAATAGCATAGTCACAGTATCAAGCACGTGGTCCTTCCACTGACCAAAGGGATGTTGCGTAAAACTACTCAAGAAGTCAAAATTCCTCAGACCCAGCCAATCACCACTGAAGAACCTCAAAGAGCAGATGTCAAGAAGAATTCCAAAAGCAACTTGAGAAAACCCAATAATATTCCTAGGGAATAACCTAAACCTGAACATCTCAGAACCCAAACATCGAAGGATGGAATAGTGGGATAGAAATGGGACAAAAATTTTCCCACCTTAGGAAGTAAAGGTACAGAACAGTGGATCAAGGATCTCCCCCCAAAAGGAGATTATCTGCAACACCTTCCTTCCATGAAGTATGGGAAAAGGTGCCAAGGAAACCGGGAAAGGATCAGGTACCTGGGACAGGAGAAAGAAATGGATGCAGGAAAGAGGAACATGAATTCCATGGGAAGTCACCTACAAACCCCCTACCAAGCCCCATTTTAAGGCTAATTATGGATGACATATTGACAACACATCATTTTCTCCTTGAATTTAGGACATTGCATACTCTAATACAACAAAAATAAACATTCCTTAAATATTTTTTTCTAAAAATAAAAATTATTGATCTATTCCTATAGTTAGGTTTCTAGTAGTAATAGGTTCTTCAACAAGTGATCCTTCATCTATGGGCTATTCATTAGTACTCAATTTGATGACATAACATATTTTAGCAATGATGGAAATTTTAATATCTATCAACAGCTCTACAATAGTAGGAGGTTCTAAGATAGCTTTTTTTTCTATAAGGAATTTATTTTATGGTAGTAGCAATAGGTTCTTTGGTAGTAGGTTATTCTACAATAGCTAGTCACCCTATTATGAATATTACTTCCCACTTATTATTCAATCTAGCCATTCTTCCTTGATGATCAACACATATACCCATGTTGGTAACCTACAATCCAACATTTTATTTGTTGTGTGGTAAGTGTGATTGATGTTCTATAATATCTCTATATTCATTTACTAATTCCACTCGTCCTTCAACTTATTTTGCAATATTCCTACTTCTTTCTATAGCCCAAAAACTTCTCTTTAGGTAAACTTTTATCTCATGATAAATTTTTGAACCAACCTCTCCCTTTTACATGTAAGGATTCAATTATGTTCTTTAAGGGATATGGTCCATTTGTATAAATCCTCAATAATAAATTTCCATTGAGAAAGGTACCCATCATGCCTTATTCTATTATTCTCATAAATTTCTATCCCATTTGTTTTGTTGCCAACTACTATTTTAAATCCAAAATTTGCATATCCTTCTTCACAGTTTACCCCCAAGCCTACTCGAGTGGATTTTGAAAATTTTTATGCAATGGCATCTAAAAGTAGTCAAACCTTTGCAACCTTTTCTTCCCCAAGAAACTCTACTAGTGACACCATTAACTTCTCCTCCTCAAGTAGAAATTTGTTTACTGCTAGAGCAAGACACCTGCTATGAATGAGGTAATTATGGTTCAAGTAGGGGCAAAACTTGATCCTATGGAAATTTTGGCTATAACAGAGGTGACTATTATTGCAAAGTGTATTTTTTTATGTCTATTTTAGCAGTAAACTTATCCTTTTGAAATCTATCTTCTATGCATTAATTTTCGTCAATCTCTAGAATTTTAATAACATTGTTTCTACTTACTAGAGGCATGTGCTATAGATAAGGTTGATTTTTACATCATCCCATTTTTTGTTGCCTCCTACTATTTTTTTCATAGTACTATTATACTTGGTTGCAAGGGTTACTCTTAGGTTACTATGATAATTTCCTTACAACTTCCTTAGCTTCATCTGAAGATAAATGCTATTGATTTCCCTCATAAGAAGTGGTCAAATTTATAAGGTTTTTTTCATGATCCCTAGTGGTTGAGTGGGTGGTGGCTTTAGGTTGAGTTGAAGACATATTCCTCCCAACTAACCCCCAATCACTTATGTTCTAATATATGCAATACTAGTAATTTAATTATATTATGGTGGCCTAATGCCTTAACCTTCCCTTACTGGTATTCATTTTCCATCCATTTCTATGATTTTAAAAAATAAAAATAAAATATTCATCAACTAGTTTTTTCAAATATGTAGGAGTAATTTAAGATCTTGAGAAGATAACAAATAAAATCTACCTTCATTGGTGATAAAATTGATCTCATAGAATACTAATTTACCCCATGTATGAAGAAGTATATTACCCTCCACTCCTTTTCTCTTGTCTCAAATGG
Source organism: Wollemia nobilis (assembly GCA_028583015.1). NCBI lineage: Eukaryota > Viridiplantae > Streptophyta > Pinopsida > Araucariales > Araucariaceae > Wollemia > Wollemia nobilis. Next base: position 1,050,999 of record JAQPPZ010000188.1, read on the forward strand.
TTTCACCTTGGTCTAATAATTCTTTGGTCATGTTATAAGTTACATGCTTGTCATGGTAAAATAATTCCCCTACACGATGCAACCCAATTACCTTTGCTAGAATATTTTCTAAAATTGAATTTTGAGCTCTTTCACTTTGGCTTTGACTTCATCAAAATTAGCATCAAATTCCTTAGAAATTGAATCATCATACCCTTTCATTCAGTTGACGAATTCCAATTGGCTTCCCTGAAAACCCTCTTTACTTATTTTTTTTGTTTGATGGGCATGGTGTCTATAGGATCCCTTTTGTTTAGATATCTACCTATTTATTTTGTGTAGTATTACATATTATTATTTATGTCCATCTATATCCACTATAAAATTCTCAAACATGCATGAAATGTATTACTTTAGGAGACATGATTTTTATAGAATTTTTTTAACTCCCCATGCATAGAGGGGACATAAACAATATTGACAAATCATAACATACAATGGATTCCATTCTAGGTGTCATGTATCAATGCAATTATGATATTAAAAAAATGATCACCATCTATTCCCTTGAGTTAAAGGGTGGAATTTTACAAAAAATAATGTCAATGATGGTAAGGATAAGTACCATATGTATGGTATACATAATATTATATTAAGGGGTATGATGATTTGAATGACAGTGATGTGGGTGAGAAAGTGAAAAGCAAGTTGGTTTGGATATTATGAAAGGTATCAATAAAACATGGTGGGACAAAAATGATGACATCAAGGGGTGATGTGGAGATAAAACAAGATATAGGTGGATTAATAATAGCACTATGCAGGTATAACATTAGAATAAATGCTAAGTTGATTGGAGAAAAGAATTTTAGTTTCATTAGCTTGTGTAATAAAAATTATAAAATTCTAACAAAGGATATTGCTAATATATTAAAACCTTTCCTACCTACCATAATTGATAAAGCTGAGAGAAATTTTGTAGTAGGAGACCTAGGATATGTCTTAAGCTTGATATGAATAAGGCATATGATAGAGTTTCCTAGGATTTCCTTCTTAAAGTGTTGACTAAATTTGGGTTTAACCAAAGGTGGATCAATCTAGTCAAGGCTTGTATTTCTTTTGTGAAATTCTCTGTTATTATCAATGGGTATCCTGTTAGATAATTTCCAAGTTGTAGAGGCATCCACTAGGGTGATCTGCTTTCCATTATCTCTTTATTTTGATGGTTGAAACATTGAAAAGGTCTATTAAGGTGGAGGTCACAGTGGAAGGTATTAGACCAACACTATATTTTAACCTGATTTATCATAACCATTTTACAGACAACACCCTTCTATCTCTTTTCACCTTTGTGCCCTAGGCTAAAGTGTTAAAGGATATATTTTATTATTTTTAAAAAGTGGTAGATCAAAAAATAAAATCTTTAAAGAGCAATATTTTCTTTTTTAATACTCCTCCTTCTAGGCAGACAAAAATTGTTCATATCTTGGGTTGTGAGATTGTTTTTTTCATCTATTTACCTAGGAATATCCCTTTTTAAAGGTAGAATTAAAGAAAACTTGTGGGATCCAGTGGTGGATAGAGTGCAAAAGAAACTTATTGGTTGGAAAGGATCCCTTTTCAGTCAAGTACGGAAGGCCTTGTTGGTTTAAACTACTCTTTAGAGTATTCCTATTTTTTCATCTCTTTTTAGAATCCCTAAGAAAATCCTACAAAATATTGAACACCTCCAAAAATATTTCTTGTGGTTCATATCAAAAGAAAGGAAGAAATTTCACCTAGTCTCCTAGGATCAAATCTATAGTAGAAAATATCGGGGTGGATTTAGTCTCAAGAATGTTCAACAAATGAATAAAGCCCTCACAACAAAGTGTATCGCTCCAAATTTTTCGCATCCCTACCTTCAGGCTATTGGATCCGCACCCGGAAGGAGGATGGGAAAAGGATGATGCGGTACCTCGGACGAGAGGACATTGCAAAGGTCCCGCCTCTCAAGGGAAGTGCATTTTGGTGATTTGTCGACGGATGGTGGGTTCACTAGGAAACATTTGACGGCAGTTTCCACGCCTAGGTTTTGGAATGAGTTTTAGATGAGTTTGTTTTATTTTTAAACATTCATCCTAGGTTTGGCCGAATGATTCTAACTTAAACTACATGAAAATGCAATTTAAATGAATACAACAAATAGAAAAGAAAGCAGAAACAGAGAATTTGCAAGAGGCCAATGAAGATTACCTGATCCGAAAGTCTGATGAAGTTTTTGATTACTTGTAGCAGTTTGGATCGTCTGCAATTCAACATAATCGCCTTCAATTTGATAAAATCATCTAAACTGACAGGATCGTCTGCAATCTGACGAATTCGCCAGACGAATTCATCAGAGACCTGCAAAACAACAAACAGATGCGAAATACAAGAAATTCTATTTTGTAAACAGGGGAAAACTATATGAAAAATTAATATGAGTATTGAAAAATATACAAGAACAAAAGTAAATGCAAATCACTGTGTTTAGATAGCAGAATATGATCTTAATATGCAAACTAGACAAAATGGGTGAACTCCAGATGCAATATAGTATAAAAACTGAATAAACAATCTAATTTATAGCATGAAATGACAGAGAAAAGAGAAATAAAAGTAAACTCCAGGCACTGATTGCCTCGATGTGTGCTGCAGTCGAAATCGTCTCGCATCAGTACGAGATCGTCCCGAATTTGACTAGATCGCCTCCGATCTTGACAGGTTCGTCGACGGCGATAGGTGCTGGCTCCGACTGAAAACCAGTGGTGTACCTACAATAAAATTAATATAGGACTAGTGCAAGAGCAAATTTGAAGTGTTTTAGCACATAGGGAGTTGATTTACATAAAAATTCAGCCAGGGGTTGGGGAAGAAAAATTTTTAGAGTTAAATAGGCATAGGATAGTTGTTGGGAGGTTGGAGATCATCCCAATTTGGGAGATCTCCAATGGGGGAAGGGTCCCAACGGCGTAGAAATGCTTCTGCCCGGATTGGAGACCCGTTGGAACGGATTCCAACTATGCAAATTTAGTTTTGCGACAAAATCGTCTGGACGTTCTAGTCTAGACGAAATCATCAAATCTGGGGCGATATCGTCTGATCGGAGACGATATCGTCAAACGGTCAAAACAACTGCTAAAAATGGTATGGAAAAAGAGGAAATGGGTTTCTCGGTGGTTAACGGGCGGTTTGGGAGGTTAAATTTGAATTTAAATTTATTTACTAAGGTGAATTGTAATTATTCCAATTTTACTGCGCCAATTTTAGGGTGCTACATTTTGCCCCCTCTTTAGAGAATTTTCCAAAGAGAATGCGTTAAAGATGAGTTCTTCTCGATCTACGAGAAAGCAAAAAATTATTCCCATTTTTAGGCGACGATTCTTGGTCGAATCGTACGACAGCTTACTATGGTGCCACCTCCGTGTTTTTACCCAAATCGAACGTTTGAGGTAAAAACGCGAAAAAGCAAAAATTATTTGTGAATTATTTTGAATGAAATTATGTTTGATATATGATATGTTTTTGATCATATGACTTGTGTTATGTGTATGTTTATGATGCTTTTTATGTTTGATTGATTGATTGAGTTGATTGATGTAATGATTTTATTGATGATTCATGTAATTATGTCGTTTTGGAAAATATTATAACTTGGATGTCATGCTATAAATATTTTAAATGAAATAATCTGATGTAACAAATTGATTTGTTGTAATGAAATGTGATAAAAATAAAAAGAGATTTCTAACAATAATTTCAAAGGACATTGTCGCTATTATAGACCATTTCATGGAGTCGCTGCTCACTCGGTCGTCAAGCTAGTCCCAGGATAGAAATATTGTTAAAAGAAAAAAAGTGCTTAAGAGACCGTCTTAATACTTTTTTGTGATGATGCAAATGATGATGATGATGGTTTGCTTTCAGATTTCCATGAAAATATTACGCATGAAATATTGTGAAATGATTTTTGCTAGGCATAAATTCCTAAGTGTGATAAAAATTGTTGAATAATTCCTTAAGAATTATACCATCATTGCAAAATGCAAAGGTTGACATAATGACATAACATAGTGAAAATGTATTTGCTTTCGAAAAAGCATAATTTGTGTAAAATGAAGTCATATGTTTTGTATGATTTTTGATAAATTGGGAAAAAAATTGTTACAATGGTTTGCGCTAGGCATAGAATATGTAGGTATAGACTTATACCATCATCGCAAAGATCAAAGAAAGGATAGTTTTATTGCATGATTAATTTTTGATGAACAGAAAATATGATAATGAGGACTTGCGCTAAGCATAAAATTCCAATTTTGGTTTTGAAACTATACCATCGTTGCGAAAGTCGATAAGATATATATGATATGTTTTGATTGAAATTTTTGATTTTTTCTATTATATAGTTGTCTTAGTGGTAAATAATTGTACTTGGTTTATTCCAAACAAGTTTGCAAAAATAATATTTCAAAGTATTTTGAAGACAAAAAGTTAGATTTATAAGGAATCCCATGTGCATAAGTGAATTCATTGCCAATCTTGATTTATCATAATGATAGAAAAAATCTCTCAAATACAAATGTGTGTGCAATTGCATTGGTCATTTACCAGCTTTTGAGCAAGATACTATGATACAAGTGATTTGAAGAAACCAAATAAGTGTTCATTAACCATGATGTAGATGCATATAACCATACTAGGCTACTATGTAGATCAGATTATCAAGAGCTAGCTAATCCATAAGCAGACATAGGTCTGTACAAAAGAAGGTCGCTAATGTGACAGACATATCGCCACGCTAGGAGTTACCCAAGGCCAAGCAGTGTTGGGCACAAACCACTTGTTATGGGGCTTACCTCACAGTTTTCGAATAATTGAGAATTCTAGGGATTCAAGCTCATTCACCCTTATTTTCTTTTCAAAGGGTAGGGAAAGGGATTTTATTGCTTTTCTTGCTTTCTTTTGAACTTTGCTTATTTTTCTTTTTGTATTTCTTTTGCTTGATAATGCTTGGAACATTGCTGACATAACATTTTTCTTTTCTCTTTTTCTTGAATTTTTCTTGAATTTTTCTTTTTCTAGGGATACTTGCTCAGATTATCTGTAGAGCAAGGGATTTTTATTCTGGGTAGGGGTGAGCTTGTCCTTTTGCCAATTCTCAAAGATTCTAGACCATGTGCATGATAGGATAGCAAGGGAAACTTTTCACTCAAGAAATCAGTTCTACTATGTAACAAAACATGGAAATTACAAATATAATCATTTTATTGTGAAAAGATGTGCTTGGTTTAAGTAAATAACAAGATCAATTCTCTATGCTCAAACTTTATTTAATTGAATTTTGTGAACTTTGATATAAGAGAGATTAGTAATCATGCCAGATAAAATCAAGATATTTATTGTTGTGAGTGTGCAAGTGAGGGATTCAAAATAAATGCTAATTTATCCAAAATAAGTTGAAACATATAACTGCAATAATTGTAAGAAAAAATAATTTTGAGAAAGTTTTGAGAATGTTGACTCTCTCTTTATTCTGTATATTGTTTTGGTTTCGAAAGAGTCAAGCATATAGTCGTTTTTGGATTTTTATGTTGATTTTTGTTTTGGAGCAAAAGGAACTTTACAAGTGCTTTAAATAAATGCAATAAATATTTTTGAAGATTTTTGAAGATTTTATGAATGTTTTTGAGGTTTTTGAATAAATTGAAAGAAATACACGATAATGATTTTGAACAAATATATACATGGATGAAATGACCAAATTTATGCATAATAACGTTTAAGATTCAAAATATTCATGGGTTCTTTAAGTTCTTTACCATCTAAGGTAGATAATTTATATGCTCCTGATTCAAATTTGGTAGTAATAATGTATGGTCCGAGCCAGTTGGGCTCAAATTTACCTTTAAGTTCTTTGGTTGCATTTGTATTTTTTTTTTTTGATTTTGAGGATTTTGATTTTTTTGTATTTTGATTTTAATTTATGAATTGAAATTGGGGGTATATACAAGATGATCTATATACACTATACAAGGTTATTTGAGTATAGCATGTCTAAGGTTGCTTCAAAATCAAAGGAGGTTTTGAAGGATAATCTAGTTGAGGTGAAGGTAAGAATAGAAGGTGATGAATAAAAGGTAGTGATAACAAAAGCTTTGTTATAATGTATAATAATGTAGAAAAAGATTTGGCTTTTATATGTGTAAAATTGATTATATTACAAAATAAAATGTAAGAAGGATAAGAAAGTTCTTCATTCTTATCACTATATTCCAAATATTGATAAGATAGAGAAAGTATATGTGAAAGATATGCATGGATGTTATTTGGTAAACAAAGATGATCATATATGAATGAAGAAAAGTGATGGATAGAAGATAATTGTGACAATAGAGAATGTATAGAACTTGATGTTTCAACCATTAAATATTCTTCAAATGGTGTTGGGTCACCATGTATGGTAACAATTTTATTTACAATTTCAAACTTCAAACATTGGTGAAGAGTGGAAGGGAAAACCCTCATCGTATGAATCCAAGGACTCTGGTGAAATAGGTTGTAAGGTGAAGGACAATATCCTACATAGAATAAAGTATCCAGGATCTTGGATCCAATATTGAGGGAAAACATTATAGTATCTTGAGCTTCTTGAATTTCATTGTTAAAAGATTTTATAATAACATTTGATTCATTAATATGTTCTTCCTTTAATTTGTGTTTTTGAAATAATTGATAAGTGCATAAATTAAGAGAAGAGTCATTATCTACCATGATAGTTCTAACAAGTGTTTCTTTACGAGATCCGATAATGTAAAGATAGGAGTCTTCTTGTGGAGTAGAGGAAGGAATATCCTCATCATAGAATGAAATATGGTTAACCTCAAGAGGGTTTATACCATTAATTATGTTCTTAGAGAAAATATGATGAGGAACAAATTGTTGGCTAGGTATTTTGAACAAAATTTCCTTGTGATAAATTTGTAATACTTCTAAAAGGGATATCTTTGCTTGAGGATTAATAACTTGTTTTTGGTTATCAAAGTGGATTTCAAATTGAGATTTTGATTCTAAATATGATCTTTCTATGCTTACATTCCATTTTGGATCATTATATAGATTCAAAGATAGTTTTGAAGGTTGGTCAAATGAGGAATCCATATCTTGAATATCGATTGGGTTGATTGAATTTGAGGTTGCTTATTTGTAGTTTTTGTTACAATATTAATAATATCATCATGATGGGACACATTAACATGAAATATTTGATTGGTTTCCTATTGTTGATAATTGAGTAGGGGTTCTTGGGAGATCCCCATGTCTTGATTGATTATTGGTATTTGTTGTGTAGGAGTTTGATAGTTTACTGGAGATTTATAATCAGTTGTAGATTGTAATTCCTTTATATTAAAAAGATCCTTATCAATCAAATCTTGAATTGCACATCTTAAATCTTTACAATTTTGTGTCATATGTCCATCTACTCTATGATATTCACAATGTAGCTCAGAGTTAAAACCAATCTGATGTGGTATCAAGTTGTCTTATGGAAGGAAGTTCAATAATATTTGTGTCAAGTAAATACTTGAGAATTATATCCATTGGTTGATTAAGCCTAGTAAATTTACGTGATGAAGGTTTTTGAGAGGTTTTTGATAAATGCCTTAGGAATTTCGTCATAAAAGGACCTAATGGTTTCTCACCTCTACTTTCTTCATTTTGGGTAGAATTATGATAGGAAGATTGCGATGTAGGAGGTGAGTGAATGGTAGAATTGGAAGAATAAGTATTTTCTTGTTGAAATGGATGTGTTGTATTGAAAGAAGCATGTTGAAAAGGTGGTGGAGGATTATATGTGGGTTGATAGACATAATATGGATATATGGGAGAATAGATAATATCATTATGAAGAGGATTGGAAAAGGGATTGTTTTGTTGGGTTATGGATGAAAAATAAGAAGAGTGTGATGGAGGTGATGTTGAATAGGGATGAGGTTGATCATAATCAACAAATGTATTTGGCTGAATTCTTCCAACATTACTAATGGGCTCATATTGATTTGAGTAAAAACTCATGGTTTATTTAGTACTTCTAAAAGTAATATTTAGCATCTACTATTTAGAATTGAATCTAAAAACATACAAACTTGAAATGATGATTTTGTTATATTTTTTTTTTGCACACATATATATATATATATTTTTGTTTTCAAAAGGTTATGATGCATTCACGTCGGGTTCACCAAAATGTATCGCTCCAAATTTTTCGCATCCCTACCTTTAGACTATTGGATCCGCGCCCGAAAGGAGGATGGGAAAAGGATGATGCGGTACCTCGGACGACAGGACTTTGCGAAGGTCCCGCCTCTCAAGGGAGGTGCATTTTGGTGATTTGTCGACGGATGGTGGGTTCACCAGGAAAAATTTGGCGGCACGCCTAGGTTTTGGAATGATTTTTAGATGAGTTTGTTTTATTTTTAAACATTCATCCTAGGTTTTGCCGAATGATTCTAACTTAAACTACATGAAAATGCAATTTAAATGAATACAATAAATAGAAAAGAAAGCAAAAACAGAGAATTTGCAGGAGGCCAATGAAGATTACCTGATCCAGAAGTCTGATGAAGTTTTTGATTACTTGTAGCAGTCTGGATCGTCTGCAATTCAACAGAATCGCCTTCAATTTGATAAAATCATCTAAACTGACAGGATCGTCTGCAATCTGACAAATTCGTCAGACGAATTCATCAGAGACCTACAAAACAGCAAACAGATGCGAAATACAAGAAATTCTATTTTGTAAACAGGGGAAAACTATATGAAAAAGTAATATGAGTATTGAAAAATATACAAGAACAAAAGTAAATGCAAATCACTGTGTTTAGATAGCAGAATATGATCTTAATATGCAAACTAGACAAAATGGGTGAACTCCAGATGCAATATAGTATAAAAACTGAATAAAAAATCTAATTTATAGCATGAAATGACAGAGAAAAGAGAAAGAAAAGCAAACTCCAGGCACTGATTGCCTCGATGTGTGCTGCAGTCGAAATCGTCTTGCATCAGTACGAGATCGTCCATAGTAAGTTGTCGTACGATTCGACCAAGAATCATCGCCTAAAAATGGGAATAATTTTTTGCTTTCTCGTAGATCGAGAAGAACTCATCTTTAACGCATTTTCTTTAGAAAATTCGCTAAAGAGGGGGCAAAATGTAGCACCCTAAAATTGGCGCAGTAAAATTGGAATAATTACATTCACCTTAGTAAATAAATTTAAATTCAAATTTAACCTCCCAAATCGCCCGTTAACCGTCGAGAAACCCGTTTCCTCTTTTTTCGTGCCATTTTTAGTAGTTGTTTTGACCATTTGACGATATCGTCTCCGATCAGACGATATCGCCCCAGATTTGACGATTTCGTCTGGACTAGAACGTCCAGACAATTTTGTCACAAAACTAAATTTGCATAGTTGGAATTCGTTCCAACGGGTCTCCAATCCGGGCAGAAACGTGTCTGCGCCATTGGGACCCTTCCCCGTTGGAGATCTCCCAAATTGGGATGATCTCCAACCTCCCAACAACTATCCTATGCCTATTTAACTCTAAAACTTTTCCTTCCCCAACCCCTGGCTGAATTTTTATGTAATTCAACTCCCTATGCGCTAAAACACTTCAAATTTTCTCTTGCACTAGTCCTATATTAATTTTATTGCAGGTACACCACTGGTTTTCGGCTGAGCTGAGCACCTATCGCAGTCAGACGAACTCGTCAAGATCGGAGGCGATCTTGTCAAATTCGGACGATCTCGTTACGATGCGAGATAATTTCGATCGCAAGACACATCGAGGCAATTAGTGCTCGAGTTTGCTCTTCTTTCTCTTTTATCCGTCATTTTATGCTATAAATTAGATTGTCTATTTAGTTTTTATACTATATTGCATCCGAGTTCACCCATTTTGTCTAGTTTGCATATTAAGATCATATTCGCTATCTAAATACAGGTGATTTGCATTTACCTTTGTTCTTGTATATTGTTCAATACTCATATTACTTTTTCATATAGTTTGCCCTCGTTTACAAAATAGAATTTCTTATCTCTCGCATTCGTTTGCTTGCTTTGCGAGTCTCGATGAATTCGTCTAACGAATTCGTCAGATTACAGACGATCCTGTTAGTTTAGATGATTTTATCAAATTGAAGGCGATTCTGTTGAATTGCAGACGATCTGATCGCTACAAGTAATCGAAACTTCATCGGACTTTCGGATCAGTAATCTTCATTGGCCTCCTACAAATTCTCTATTTCGCTTTCTTTTCTATTTGTCGTATTCATTTAAATTGCATTTTCATGTAGTTTAAGTTAGAATCATTCGGCCAAACCTAGGATGAATGTTTAAAAATAAAACGAACTCATCAAAACTCATTACCAAAACCTAGGCGTGGAAACTGTCACCAAATGTTTCCTGGTGAACCCACCATCCGTCGAAAAATCACCAAAATGCACCTCCCTTGAGAGGCGGGACCTTCGCAAAGTCCTCTCGTCCGAGGTACCGCACCATCCTTTTTCGCATCCCTACCTTCAGGCTATTGGATCCGCGCCCGAAAGGAGGATGGGAAAAGGATGGTGCGGTACCTCGGACGAGAGGACTTCACGAAGGTCCCGCCTCTCAAGGGAGGTGTATTTTGGTGATTTTTCGACGGACTAGGTTTTGGGAATGAGTTTTGATGAGTTCGTTTTATTTTTAAACATTCATCCTAGGTTTGGCCGAATGATTCTAACTTAAACTACATGAAAATGCAATTTAAATGAATACAACAAACAGAAAAGAAAGCAGAAACAGAGAATTTGCAGGAGGCCAATGAAGATTACCTGATCCGAAAGTCTGATGAAGTTTCTGATTACTTGTAGCAGTCTGGATCGTCTGCAATTCAACAAGATCGCCTTCAATTTGATAAAATCGTCTAAACTGACAGGATCGTTTGCAATCTGATGAATTCATCAGACGAATTCATCAGAGACCTGCAAAACAGACAAACGAGATGCGAAATACAAGAAATTCTATTTTGTAAACAAGGGGCAAACTATATGAAGAAGTAATATGAGTATTGAACAATATACAAGAACAAAAGTAAATGCAAATCACTGTGTTTAGATAGCAGAATATGATCTTAATATGCAAACTAGACAAAATGGGTGAACTCCGGATGCAATATAGTATAAAAACTGAATAGACAATCTAATTTATAGCATAAAATGACAGATAAAAGAGAAAGAAGAGCAAACTCCAAGCATTGATTGCCTCGATGTGTGCTGCAGTCGAAATCGTCTCGCATCAGAACGAGATCGTCCCTAATTTGACGAGATCGCCTCCGATCTTGACAGAGTTCAGTCGACCGCGATAGGTGCTGGCTCCGGCTGAAAACCGGTGGTGTACCTACAATAAAATTAATATAGGACTAGTGCAAGAGCAAATTTGAAGTGTTTTAGCGCATAGGGAGTTGATTTACATAAAAATTCAGCCAGGGGTTGGGGAAGGAAAAGTTTTAGAGTTAAATAGGCATAGGATAGTTGTTGGGAGGTTGGAGATCATCCCAATTTGGGAGATCTCCAACGGGGGAAGGGTCCCAACGGCGCGGACACGCTTCGCCCGGATTGGAGACCCGTTGGAACGGATTCCAACTATGCAAATTCAGTTTTGCGACAAAATCGTCTGGACGTTCTAGTCCAGACGAAATCGTCAAATCTGGGGCGATATCGTCTGATCGGAGACGATATCGTCAAACGGTCAAAACAACTGCTAAAAATGGCGCAGAAAAAGAGGAAACGGGTTTCTCGACGGTTAACGGGCGGTTTGGGAGGTTAAATTTGAATTTAAATTTATTTACTAAGGTGAATGTAATTATTCCAATTTTACTGCGCCAATTTTAGGGTGCTACATTTTGCCCCCTCTTTAGCGAATTTTCCGAAGAAAATGCGTTAAAGATGAGTTCTTCTCGATCTACGAGAAAGCAAAAAATTATTCCCATTTTTAGGCGACGATTCTTGGTCGAATCGTACGACAACTTACTATGGTGCCCCCTCCGTGTTTTTACCCAAATCGAACGTTTGAGGTAAAAACGCGAAAAAGCAAAAATTATTTGTGAATTATTTTGAATAAAATTAGGCGAGACCCCCATCTCCACAGAGGCCACCATCGCCCGATAAGGGCAAGGGCGTGGACATAGGCGAGAGTAGCGAGATGGCTACTCTCCGGGCAGAGAGAGATCGTCTGCGAGCTCAGGTGCAGACGTTACAGGATGCAGCTGCACAGCACCAGGCTGAGGTGTCGCAGCTACGAGACGAGAATGCTCGTCTCAGGGCACGAGGCGGAGGGGTGAGCACTCAGGAGCTGATGCGGTCGGTTTCTCAGACCACATTCTACCGGGCTCTATACTACCGAGCGGTGCGCGAGGGCCGGAGGATACGAGTGCCACCCGCCATAGCAGATCCTATCAGGACAGGGTCGACGAGGAGCTCATCCCGATCGACGACGAGGACTCGCAGTACCACACATACTGCGATGGGACCACCTCGTCCTCCGCAGGGCGGGGGAGGAGATGAGGCCGAGAGCTCTAGAGGCTCTCGAGGCTAGAGGGCGGGATATTGCCACTGATATTGTATTATACTTGTATTGATAGAGGATTGAGTATGCCGAGGTACAGATTGTGGCATACCAATCCAGTTTTGATGATGTATATATTCTGTTGATATATATAGATGAGATATTTTTTGATCATATGACTTGTCTTATGTGATGCTTATGATGCTTTTTATGTTTGATTGATTGATTGAGTTGATTGATGTAATGATTTTATTGATGATTCATGTAATTATGTCGTTTTGGAAAATATTATAACTTGGATGTCATGCTTTAAATATTTTAAATGAAATAATCTGATGTAACAAATTGATTGGTTGTAATGAAATGTGATAAAAATAAAAAGAGATTTCTAACAATAATTTCAAAGGACATTGTCGCTATTATAGACCATTTCATGGAGTCGCTGCTCACTCGGTCGTCAAGCTAGTCCCAGGATAGAAATATTGTTAAAAGAAAAGAGTGCTTAAGAGACTGTCTTAAGACTTTGTTGTGATGATGCAAATGATGATGATGATGGTTTGCTTTCAGATTTCCATGAAAATATTATGCATGAAATATTGTAAAATGATTTTTGCTAGGCATAAATTCCTAAGTGTGATAAAAATTGTTGAATAATTCCTTAAGAATTATACCATCATTGCAAAATGCAAAGGTTGACATAATGATATGAAATAATAAAAATGTGTTTGCTTTTGAAAAGCATAATTTGTAAAAAAATGAAGTCATATGTTTTGTATGATCTTTGATAAATTGGGAAATAAAATTGTTACAATGGTTTGCGCTAGGCATAGAATATGTAGGTATAGACTTATACCATCATCGCGAAGATCAAAGAAAGGATAGTTTTATTGCATGATTAATTTTTGATGAACAGAAAATATGATAATGAGGACTTGCGCTAAGCATAAAATTCCAATTTTGGTTTTGAAACTATACCATCGTTGCGAAAGTCGATAAGATATATATGATATGTTTTGATTGAAATTTTTGATTTTTTCTATTATATAGTTGTCTTTGTGGTAAATAATTGTACTTGGTTTATTCCAAACAAGTTTGCAAAAATAATATTTCAAAGTATTTTGAAGACAAAAAGTTAGATTTATAAGGAATCCCATGTGCATAAGTGAATTCATTGCCAATCTTGATTTATCATAATGATAGACAAAATCTCTCAAATACAAATGTGTGTGCAATTGCATTGTTCATTTACCAGTTTTTGAGCAAGATACTATGATACAAGTGATTTGAAGAAACCAAATAAGTGTTCATTAACCATGATGTAGATGCATATAACCATACTAGGCTACTATGTAGATCGGATTATCAAGAGCTAGCTAATCCATAAGCAGACATAGGTCCGTACAAAAGAAGGTCGCTAATGTGACGGACATATCGCCATGCTAGGAGTTACCCAAGGCCAAGCAGGTTGGGCACAAACCACCTGTTATGGGGCTTACCTCACGCTTTTCGAATAATTGAGAATTCCAGGGATTCAAGCTCATTCACCCTTCTTTTCTTTTCAAAGGGTAGGGAAAGGGATTTTATTGCTTTTCTTGCTTTCTTTTGAACTTTGCTTATTTTTCTTTTTGTATTTCTTTTGCTTGATAATGCTTGGAACATTGCTGACATAACATTTTTCTTTTCTCTTTTTCTTGAATTTTTCTTTTCTTTTTCTTTTTCTAGGGATACTTGCTCAGATTAGCTGTAGAGCAAGGGATTTTTATTCTGGGTAGGGGTGAGCTTGTCCTTTTGCCAATTCTCAAAGATTCTAGACCATGTGCATGATAGGATAGCAAGGGAAACTTTTCACTCAAGAAATCAGTTCTACTATGTAGCAAAACATGGAAATTACAAATATAATCATTTTATTGTGAAAAGATGTGCTTGGTTTAAGTAAATAACAAGATCAATTCTCTATGCTCAAACTTTATTTAATTGAATTTTGTGAACTTTGATATAAGAGAGATTAGTAATCATGCCAGATAAAATCAAGATATTTATTGTTGTGAGTGTGCAAGTGAGGGATGCCAAATAAATGCTAGTTTTATCCAAAATAAGTTGAAACATATAATTGCAATAATTGTAAGAAAATAATGATTTTGAGAAAGTTTTGAGAATGTTGACTCTCTCTTTATTCTGTATATTGTTTTGGTTTCGAAAGAGTCAAGCATATAGCTGTTTTTGGATTTTTATGTTGATTTTTGTTTTGGAGCAAAAGGAACTTTACAAGTGCTTTAAAGAAATGCAATAAATATTTTTGAAGATTTTTGAAGATTTTATGAATGTTTTTGAGGTTTTTGAATAAATTGAAAGAAATACAAGATAATGATTTTGAACAAATATATACATGGATGAAATGACCAAATTTATGCATAATAACGTTTGAGATGTAAAATATTCATGGGTTCTTTAAGTTCTTTACCATCTAAGGTAGATAATTTATATGCTCCTGATTCAAATTTTGCAGTAATGATGTATGGTCCGAGCCAGTTGGGCTCAAATTTACCTTTAAGTTCTTTGGTTGCATTTGTATTTTTTTTTTTTTGATTTTGAGGATTTTGATTTTTTTGTATTTTGATTTTAATTTATGAATTGAAATTGGGGGTATATACAAGATGATCTATATACACTATACAAGGTTATTTGAGTATAGCATGTCTAAGGTTGCTTCAAAATCAAAGGAGGTTTTGAAGGATAATCTGGTTGAGGTGAAGGTAAGAATAGAAGGTGATGAATAAAAGGTAGTGATAACAAAAGCTTTGTTATAATGTAGAATAATGTAGAAAAAGATTTGGCTTTTATATGTGTAAAATTGATTATATTACAAAATAAAATGTAAGAAGGATAAGAAAGTTCTTCATTCTTATCACTATATTCCAAATATTGATAAGATAGAGAAAGTATATGTGAAAGATATGCATGGATGTTATTTGGTAAACAAAGATGATCATATATGGATAAAAAAAAGTGATGGATAGAAGAGAATTGTGATAATAAATAATATATAGAACTTGATGTTTCAACCATTAAATATTCTTCAAATGGTGTTGGGTCACCATGTATGGTAACAATTTTATTTACAATTTCAAACTTCAAACATTGGTGAAGAGTGGAAGGGACAACTCTCATCGTATGAATCCAAGGACTCTGGAGAAATAGGTTGTAAGGTGAAGGGCAATATGCCACATAAAACAGAGTATCCAGGATCTTGGATCCAATATTGAGGGGAAAAATTATAGTACCTTGAGCTTCTTGAATTTCATTGTTAAAAGATTTTATAATAACATTTGATTTATAAATATCTTCTTCCTTTATTTTGAGTTTTTGGAATAATTGATAAGTGCATAAATTAAGAGAGGAGTCATTATCTACGTCATGATAGTTTTAACAAGTGTTTCTTTACTAGATCCTGTAATGTAAAGATAGTAGTCTTCTTGTGGAGTAGAGGAAGGAATCTCCTCATCATAGAATGAAATATGGTTAACCTCAAGAGGGTTTACACCATTAATTATGTTCTTAGAGAAGATATGATGAGGAACAAATTGTTGGCTAGGTATTTTGAACAAAATTTCCTTGTGATAAATTTGTAATACTTCTAAAAGGGATATCTTTGCTTGAGGATTAATCACTTGTTTTTGGTTATCAAAGTGGATTTCAAATTGAGATTTTGATTCTAAATATGATCTTTCTATGCTTACATTCCATTTTGGATCATTATCTAGATTCAAAGATAGTTTTGAAGGTTGGTCAAATGAGGAATCCATATCTTGAATATCAGATTGGGTTGATTGAATTTGAGGTTGCTTATTTGTAGTTTTTGTTACAATATTAATAATATCATCATGATGGGACACATTAACATGAAATATTTGATTGGTTTCCTGTTGTTGATAATTGAGTAGGGGTTCTTGGGAGATCCCCATGTCTTGATTGATTATTGGTATTTGTTGTGTAGGAGTTTGATAGTTTACTGGAGATTTATAATCAGTTGTAGATTGTAATTCCTTTATATTAAAAAGATCCTTATCAATCAAATCTTGAATTGCACATCTTAAATCTTTACAATTTTGTGTCATATGTCCATCTACTCTATGATATTCACAATGTAGCTCAGGTTTAAACCAATCTGATGTGGTATCAGGTTGTCTTATGGAAGGAAGTTCAATAATATTTGTGTCAAGTAAATACTTGAGAATTATATCCATTGGTTGATTAAGCCTAGTAAATTTACGTGATGAAGGTTTTTGAGAGGTTTTTGATAAATGCCTTAGGAATTTCGTCATAAAAGGACCTAATGGTTTCTCACCTCTACTTTCTTCATTTTGGGTAGAATTATGATAGGAAGATTGCGATGTAGGAGGTGAGTGAATGGTAGAATTGGAAGAATAAGTATTTTCTTGTTGAAATGGATGTGTTGTATTGAAAGAAGAGTATTGAAAAGGTGGTGGAGGATTATATGTGGGTTGATAGACATAATATGGATATATGGGAGAATAGATAATATCATTATGAAGAGGATTGGCAAAGGGATTGTTTTGTTGGGTTATGGATGAAAAATAAGAAGAGTGTGATAGAGGTGGTGTTGAATAGGGATGAGGTTGGTCATAATCAACAAATGTATTTGGATGAATTCTTCCAACATTACTAATGGGCTCATATTGATTTGAGTAAAAACTCATGGTTTCTTTAGTACTTCTAAAAGTAATATTTAGCATCTACTATTTAGAATTGAATCTAAAAACATACAAACTTGAAATGATGATTTTGTTATATTTTTTTTTTTGCACACATATATATTTTTTTGTTTTTGTTTTCAAAAGGTTATGATGCATTCACGTCGGGTTCACCAAAATGTATCGCTCCAAATTTTTCGCATCCCTACCTTCAGGCTATTGGATCCGCGCCCGGAAGGAGGATGGGAAAAGGATGGTGCGGTACCTCGGACGAGAGGACTTCACGAAGGTCCCGCCTCTCAAGGGAGGTGTATTTTGGTGATTTTTCGACGGATGGTGGGTTCACCAGGAAACATTTGGCGGCAGTTTCCACGCCTAGGTTTTGGGAATGAGTTTTGATGAGTTCGTTTTATTTTTAAACATTCATCCTAGGTTTGGCCGAATGATTCTAACTTAAACTACATGAAAATGCAATTTAAATGAATACAGCAAATAGAAAAGAAAGCAAAAATAGAGAATTTGCAGGAGGCCAATGAAGATTACCTGATCCGGAAGTCTGATGAAGTTTTTGATTACTTGTAGCAGTCTGGATCGTCTGCAATTCAACAGAATCGCCTTCAATTTGATAAAATCGTCTAAACTGACAGGATCGTCTGCAATCTGACGAATTCGTCAGACGAATTCATCAGAGACCTGCAAAATAGCAAACAGATGCGAAATACAAGAAATTCTATTTTGTAAACAGGGGGCAAACTATATGAAAAAGTAATATGAGTATTGAACAATATACAAGAACAAAAGTAAATGCAAATCACTGTGTTTAGATAGCAGAATATGATCTTAATATGCAAACTAGACAAAATGGGTGAACTCCAGATGCAATATAGTATAAAAACTGAATAGACAATCTAATTTATAGCATAAAATGATAGATAAAAGAGAAAGAAGAGCAAACTCCAGGCACTGATTGCCTCGATGTGTGCTGCAGTCGAAATCGTCTCGCATCAGAACGAGATCGTCCCGAATTTGACGAGATCGCCTCCGATCTTGACAGGTTCGTCGGCTGCGATAGGTGCTGGCTCCGACTGAAAACCAGTGGTGTACCTACAATAAAATTAATATAGGACTAGTGCAAGAGCAAATTTGAAGTGTTTTAGCGCATAGGGAGTTGATTTACATAAAAATTCAGCCAGGGGTTGGGGAAGGAAAAGTTTTAGAGTTAAATAGGCATAGGATAGTTGTTGGGAGGTTGGAGATCATCCCAATTTGGGAGATCTCCAACGGGGAAGGGTCCCAACGGCGCAGACACGCTTCTGCCCGGATTGGAGACCCGTTGGAACGGATTCCAACTATGCAAATTCAGTTTTGCGACAAAATCGTCTGGACGTTCTAGTCCAGACGAAATCGTCAAATCTGGGGCGATATCGTCTGATCGGAGACGATATCGTCAAACGGTCAAAACAACTGCTAAAAATGGCACGAAAAAGAGGAAACGGGTTTCTCGACGGTTAACGGGCGGTTTGGGAGGTTAAATTTGAATTTAAATTTATTTACTAAGGTGAATGTAATTATTCCAATTTTACTGCGCCAATTTTAGGGTGCTACATTTTAAATTTATTTACTAAGGTGAATGTAATTATTCCAATTTTACTGCGCCAATTTTAGGGTGCTACACAAAGCAAGGATGAAATTTTACCTGTCAGGATGATGTAGGACGGGTCTACATTATTTTTGCTAAATATATGAATTAGAGAGAAGAATTTCTTTCAAACTCCCTTCCAACCTTTGGATCTACTTTTTCAAATGGCTTATTGACATTAATGTCCACAATTCAAACCCCATTTATAATACATAAATTTGGCTAATATGAAGCCTATAACTAGAACTACTCTTGTATCAAAAGTATTCAACTTTGTCGAATAAATTAATGGAAAATATAGATAAAATTCCTTGGTAACATCCAATCTCAACCAGGCTAAGAAGGAGGCTTGGAATTTCACTTCTGATTTTAAATTTTAGGTCTTCAAGATTCAGGATGAGGAGGATTTTTCATTTTGGAAGGATAAGAAGGATGGTTCCTTCTTTGTGAATTTTGTGTATTCTCTTCTGGATGCTAACTCTCAAACCTAGCTCCCCCTTTTAAAATTTGGTATAAGGGTCTCACTCCTAAGATCAATATTTTCTTTTGACTTGCCACCCAAAACATGATCCTAGACTTGGATAACCTACAAAAAGAGGAATTTTCCTTCTTAACATGTGTTATTTATTAGGTTCGAAGTGTAGACCAATTGGTTCATCCAAACCCCATAAGGGGGCGGAGGTCCAAGGTTCAAATCTTGGGCCTCGTCGGACTGAACGTTTGTTCCTTTCCTGGTGCTTTTAATAGAGTAAAAATATTTAAAATGATTGTGGCATGGTGGTTATAGGGGTGGACTGCACGAAGATCTGTGTGGCGACTTTCAGAGCGGATAACACAGAATATTGTGACAGCCATAAAAATTGGACAGCCTGCTCGGATTCGTGGTGGCTACCAATTCCACCATGTTAAAAAAAAAAACGTGTTATTTATGTGTATCTTGAGTTGAATCCTCTATCAATCTATGTTTTTAGTGCTCCTTTTCATTGGTTGTGGTGTGAGTTGTCCTAAATGCTTTGGGATCTTGCTAGGTAGCCTTGAACCTTCTTTAAAATTGTATTCAATGGATTCCTCCCTTATTTGCTCCTAGGAAGAAGATTTTTTGTCTCTTTAGCTTTCCTCGCATCTTTTGGAGTATTTAGAAGGAAATGAGCAATAAGACCTTCAAAATAATAAGAGAGATGTTGTTGCAATTTTCTCCAAAATAATCTCATTGTGGTGGAGAATATCTCAAGCCTTAGTTTGGACGTGGCTGGAGGTGGGAAGGAGGAGGATTTGGGGTTGAAGCTAGGTTTTCAATCAAGATTCAAGGTGCTTAACCAATCATAGTCTATCTCAAGAGCCCAGATCAAATGGAAACCACCTCCTCTAGGATGGATCAAATTTAACTTTGATAGGGCATCTAAAGTTAATCCAGGTAAATATAGTGATGGTGGAGTATTTAGGAATGATAGGGGTGTTATTATCTTGGATTTCATGGATAATTTTGATGTCTAGACCTATAAAATTGTAGAGGCAAGAGCCCTATACCAAGAAATGAATTTTTAGGAGACTTTGGATTGTAAAAAGGTAATAATTGAAGGAGAATCCCTAAATATTATTAATATTTTTAAGAGATCTCAAGCCCCTAGTTGGAACATTGCTAACATGATTTTGGGGGCCAAAAGAATAATTAGCCTAGGGAGGTTTGAATACAATATACTTTTAGATAAAGAAATGGGTCTATAGATTTTCTTGCCAATATAGGAGTGCTCCAAAATAATTTCTCAGTGTGGAGGAATGACTTCTCCCAAAGTCTTTTGGTGTTGGAAAATGTGGTGGGTTATGATGTTTCCACTTGATATACTTTCTATTTCATGTGGAGGTAAGCATTATGTTCTTATTTATCTTTAGGAACCCACTACCATGTTTGTTCCTAGTTTATCCATTTTATACACCAGTAGGTGTTTAACGGTTAGCAAAACCCAATTTAAAATTAATTTTCATTTGATTGGCATTAATTTGTTAGAGGGTTGGTTCTTTAGTTGGATGGGGCTCATGAGGTAGGTATATGTGGTCATAATTTTCAAACCTGAAGGTATAATGATAGTTTTGTTGGTGGCTTCTATCACTGGCTTGTTTTGCTTATGGGTCATATGGTTTGTGAGGAGATTGCATCATTGGTTTTTGCCTATCCCAAATTTCTTATTTATTATTTTAATATTTATTTTTTATTTTTTATTTTATCCTTTAGGTTGTCTTGGGTGCGAGCTTAATACCCTAGCTATGGTTTGGTATAAGCAATCTTGGTAATCATTGGCCTAGATGGAGGCTCGAAACTAGTGAAAAAGCCTTGATTTTTCATCATTTTTCCATGTAGGATGTGAAGTGGCTTTTCAAGATGTGGAGTGTCCTTATTAGTATGCAGTGATCAGTTTCAAGGTACTTGAGAGTCCTCTTTTTGACAATAAAAATGGAACTAAATCCTCCTAGAGTGGGATGTCATATTTGTAGAGGGTATTATTATCTCTTAAAGAACGTCTGGCTTGTTTCTATTTATTTGCACCACCACCTCCTTCCTTAGAAACTCTCGATAATGTGAGGTGGAAGTGCATTAGTACCTCAGATACTGATGAAGTATTGAATTGGGTGGAAATCCATGATATCTGATCACTTGAAAAGGGCGATTTCAATAATTTTTGGGTTTCAATATTTTTATTGGCATCCAGAGTTTGATTTATCTCTGGTACTGATGGTTTTGTGTTAATATTTTAAGGTTTTTGAGTACTTTTCAATGGTCTATTAAATTTTTTAATTTCTAGGAAGAGCATCCATTAAGTTTTATGTTTCTATAAGTGGATCTGTTGGTTGCCTTAGCCCTCAATATTTCCAACAATGTATTATGAGGGTGGTTTTTTGGGATAGGAGTTTTCCTTGATCCAAGCACTCTTGAAGTTTAAGATGATGTAAAAAAGTTCTTAAAAAATGGGTCTCCTAGATTGCTTGCTAAAATTCCATGGTTATAACAAGGATCTTTCGAAGAAAATGGCCCAATGGGATGGTGAGAGTGGGTGGGATTGATTTTGAGATTTCCATCCCATTGGTTACTAATGTGATGGAAATACCTCTTGATGGTGCCTACCATAGTAGGGAAAAGCATTTCTTGGCAAGAAAATTGGGGTATTTCCTTGGGAAGAAAATCTCCTCTAGCTCCATGGGACAAGGTTGCATTGGTTATTATGGTTTTTTTTATGTTGGATGAAAACAAAGATATCCTGAATAGTTATCATGTTATATTTCTAAAATAGGTTTGTCATAAAATATTAATGAATATTTTATCCTTTCTATTTACTTCTATGGAAAAGTCCATGTACGATGTCAAAAAATGGAAGATTACTAATCCAATCCATCAAGGCCTAGCGTTGATAATTTCTTAACACATGGTAAAATTTAAAGGGGTATTGGGGGAGGTGGTTTCTAGTCTAATAATCCTTTAGGAGACCTCTATAAATATTGAATACTCATTGTTGTCTCATTCAAAGTCTAGCAACTCTAAGGTGATCAAGGAGAACTTGATAAGCACCCTTATTTTTGAAAATAAAGTGATGTATTTTCTTCTAAGGTCAAGAGGAACATTGAATTTGCCTACGAGAACTAGGGGTGGAGCAGAGAAAGCTAGGTGGTCCAAGCATATTTTTATTAAAAAGTTCAATTTAGACAAGAACCTAGTTTTGGTGGAGAACTTGGACTTGAAGGACTAGCCCCCCTGAAGAAGAAAGCTAAAATCACTATGAGGTTTATTGGTTGAGCGTAAGAAATTATCCAATATTTTGGTTGCATCCAAAGTGAATGGGAACATTGAATGAGGTCATTGCTTGTGCAAAGATATTAAATCTAGGATGTAGTGGATTTTGGAAGTGTCAACGACTCAAAGCCAAGATAGTGGGAAGTTGAGGATGGTTCTCCTAAGGATTGACTTCTCTTTTTTTTATGGCTTAGCTAGGGTTTTTTATGACTGCTTGATGCTCTTACTCCCTATTGGGAGTTTTAGCTTGGCTTGGTTGTAGTCCCTTAGTTTTGGCTCTTCTCAGAATTCTAAGTTTTCAGTAATCTCTAGAATATTGTGGTCTTTTGTTAGGTCTATTGTTGGGTTGTTGTATCTACTGTTAGGAAACTGGTTGGTTTGTGGGGTTATTTTTATCTCTATGGTATATGGCTTCTATCCTAGATTTCCACCGTTCCTTTATTTGTAAAAATTTTGGGGACCCTTTCAAAACCCCTTCATGTATCTAATAAAAAATCACTAGAATAAATGCATGAAAGCAAAATGCTTACAATCAATTAGAAGCATGCATATATCAAAAAATAAATACTTACCTATATTACCTTATCATAGCATACATAATTGTATTTAGTAATTGAGGGTCATGGTAGCATGGTTTCCAATAACCATTAGGATCATCTAAAAGAGGCATTTGGTCACATGTGTTCATCCTAATAATTTATATATAGCAAGTGAAAAGGATTGTCATATCTAAACAATAATGGTATGATAGTGCTTTTCATTCCATAGAAAAAAGGTTAGTGCATTGTCTGCAATAATTATGGCATGTTGAGTAGCTATTATATTATGTAGAAGTTGCCTAGGTTGGTTTTCTATAACATAGTCATCAAAATATTTCCACAAAATTATCATCCTATGGTAATTTTTATCCAACAACAATTATTCATGGTAGTCAAGTGGTAATCTATGTTTACAATAGACAAGTGGTAGGATTTATCTGCAACAATGAGCAATGTAATGCTACAACAATTGACTTGTAGCAGTTATCTATAGTAGTAGTGTCAGAGAACCATATTTTTCAACACATTTTTATGGCTATAAAATACATAAGTTAAAACATAATTTTTTCAAGGGACTTCTAGTAGTATCTTGGTTTTCAATATATCCCATGTCCTCTAGCACCCAAGGAGGTTTCACTAAGAGAAAATTTTTATTACATAGAATATCCATTAGTTGCATTTTTTCAAACATACTTATATCTAGTAGCACCTTTAAATGATTTTTACTACTAATATTGTATCCTTATCTTACAACTATTTTTATTTATTCCTTGAAAGTGAAAGATGTTGGAAGTAAACTTTCCATTAGTTGTAGTGCCTTTGAGGTGAGGATGATTCCATTGAAATTTTTCTTGGAAAATGGGTGGATATAGATATATATGCAATGACCATTAGCCATGAGTAATATTTTAGATGTATATATCATCCTTAGTTTTACCTTTTTATTTTCATAAACTATGTCAATACCATAGGGACCTACCCATTGAGCCTACAACTTACCTGTAAAGTATTTGTACTGTTGTGACTTCTTCACAACGACCCCAAAAATTTGGGGACCCACTTGAAATTTGAAGACATGTTTCAAATGATTGCTTGCGCTTGTGGTTCACCATGGTCACCATTAGAATATTGGGAATATTCATTTTCATATGAATGGTCACATAGCAAAGTGCATTGCATAGGTCACCCCATGATTTGAAGATATCAATTTACTTGTAGGGTCATTATATGGTTACGTTGGTTATGGTATAAAATTATGTCCTTATCGATTGAGTATTGTGCCCTTAGTGCCATGTTCATGTTATGTTATGTTGTGTTATCAAATTTTGTTTTAGATGATCCTCTATGTTGTGTTATTATTGTGTGTTTTAGTATTAAAGTTGAAAATTAATGTCATGATGTTTATGTTTAAGTCTTATGAATACTTAATATTCATAATTTGTTTTTTCATATGTTATGTTTTAAATTAATGAAATTATAAAGTTTTATAAATTTATAATTTAATTATATTTAATAAGGTTATTTTATAAATGTTTTATATTCTAATTAATATTTGTCTTGTTGGCATGATTATTAAAGTATGTTGAAAAGGCATTGGTGACATTAGGGTTTCGTGGACATGTCTTAATTTTAATTTTTGAATACCAATGAGGAGAAATAATAAATACTTTGAATAGGCTTTATTGATATTAGGGTTTCAAGAATTCATTTTTTAAAAAAACTGACAGAATGGAGTAAACTAATCAAGAGAAACAAATTTCTCAAGCTATAAAGAAGAATTAAAAACCAAAGAGGGGGCCAGAAATTTTGTGTAGAGAAGGAGAGGAAAGGAATTGGAAGGAGCCAAAGCCATCTTTTGAAGAAGATACAGAGAAGTCCATATTGCAGAGGAGTCAAGCTTATTGTAAGATCAATATTTTATATTAAATATTTTGGATTCAAATATGTGCACAGTCTGTATTTGAAATTGAAAAAAATGTTTAATATAATTTTTCAATAATTAATATTCCCCTGAAGATTGCATCATGTCATTGTTCTGTTGTGTGAATACTGGTAAACAATGATTTGGTTTAAGTTTCTGTGATTGGTTTTGTCTGTGTCATTTGTCCGAGACAGAGGATTATTTTCTTATCATAAAACTTTTGATTATTTATTTTATACTAAATTATTTTTACATAGCCTAGTTCAATTTCATAAGAATTAAACCTTACACTAGGTTATCAATAATTTATTTAAATATTAAATTGTTTTAATATTTAAATAAATAAATATATAAAAGATAAATGAGTACTCTAGTTTCAACTTTGATTTAATAAAGTTGAGAATTAGATTTGATATCTTTTATTGAAATTTGTTTGGATTTCATGCTTCAAATACTGTTTTATTTATTTACTGATCCAAACCCTACATTGGATTGTATTTTTTATTAAATATTTTATTCCATAAATATTTAATAAGTAAATAATATGAGAAAAAACATATTTATGAACTTGATTTTCAAAGTATAAAATTCATAGTTCATAGATCAGTTTTATATTAAAACCCTATGGATTATAATTATAAGATTTGAAAATCTTACAATTTTAGGGTTAAACATTATTACTTTATTTCATTTTCCAAATATTTTAATGTTGATTTTATATTTGGAATGAATAAAATGTTTTATAAATAAGTATTCTGGTTCTAACTTTGATTTAATAAGGTTGATAATTAGAAGTGATTTATTTTATTAAAGTTTGTTTTTTTTTTAATTTACATGGTGGAATCGATAGCCACCACGAATCCGGGTAGGCTGTCCAACTTTTATGGTCACCACAGTATTCTACACTGTCCGCCTCAGAAGCCACCACACAGATCTTTGCGTAGTCCGCCCCTATAACCACCATGCCACAATCATTTTAAACCTTTTACGTCGCTGAAAGCACCAGGAAAGGGACAAGCATTCAGTTCGGCGAGGCCCGAGATTTGAACCTTGGACCTCCGCCCCCTATGGGGTTTGGATGAACCAATTGGTCTACACCTCGGACCTTTATTAAAGTTTGTTTGGATTTCATGTTTTAGTGTAATTTATTTATGCACAAATCCAAACATTACATTGGAAGATTATGTTGGTTATTAAATATTTGATTTCATAAATATTTAATAAACAAATATGATAAGGAAGTACATTTATGAACTTGATTTTAAATCATAGAACTCACAGTTCATAAATAATATTTATAGCAAACCCTATGAATTTATGATTAATAAGGTTTTTAAAACCTTATGATTTTGGGGTTAAATTTTTTTTATTTTTATTCATTATCTCAAATAGTTCAATGTTAATTGTATATTGGAGATGAATAAAATATATTCATTGATTAAATTGTAGGTTTAAAAGGTGAATATTTATAGTCAGGTTTTATATCATCATTTTGTTAGTTTTGAAATCATTTTAATCAATGGTATTGTTAATTTTACATCAATAGATCTTAATCATAAGGCAGATTTACTTTATCATTTGGATAATAGAATTTGGTGAAAAGCATGTTATACATGATAAACTTGAAATCATTTACTTAATTCCCAGGCCCCTTGTAAACAAAAACTTGCAAACCCAAGAGTTTATTCAGGCACTTATAAAAAAATATGCATGACACATAAATATTAAAGTAAGAACCTTGGAGAAAATAATTTCTTTGTAAGAGAGAATTTAAAATTCTGAATTGTTGAGTGGTTTTGTAAACTGAAAAAATCATGCCTCAACATGTACCTCAATTCAAAAAGAAGAGTGCAATTATCTCTCTTAAATTACTTGTTTTTTTATGATATTATCTTGTAACTATAATCTATACTTCTATATCATTTTGGTTGTATTTGTATCCTCCAAATTATACTCATCTATCACATTGTGTTATTCAATGCGCTTCCTCTCTACCTTAGACGAGTATATTCCTAGATGTAGTGTATTGTGAACTATTCAAATATCAAACTCAATGGTAATAATAATGTTCATACTGAAGACAATTTTATATGATGTGAACCCTATGGTGGTTTTCCATGTAGTATAGTAATCCTATATATATTGATAGTTAATTGGTCAAACCACTCTAATGAATTAATTCAATTACTTCATATATATTACTTCAAATTACCATTAGTTTATGGATAGCATGGTTAAGACTTTCAATGTTTGATTTGGTACTACTTTATGAGTTAATCTATCAATTTAGATGTGAATTATGACCCTTCATATATGACTAATTATCTCAATACGCCAAACCTAGTGAAAATATCTTCATACCAGAATTTCATAGTGCCTTAGCCTCCACCCATTTGGTGACATAAACCCAATATTTTAATATATACTCATTCTACTATAATGGTGAATCAATAGGACCTATAAATTCAATCCTTCTTTTTTTAAATGGTTCCAAAGAAACTTGTAGTTTTAATGGCATTCCATTGGTCTTGGTGGGCATGCCTATCCATTGGCATTGATCATAATAATTTCTATAATAATGAGTATACTTATATAGTGAGGGCCTATAGTATCTTGCATGTAATATTTGTGCACTTGAATTCATAGTGTCCTCCACATGGATCATTTATGATATGCACAAAATATCAAAATATTCATCCTCATTTACACATCATAGGATATGGTTAGATCCACTTCTAAAGAGGTTATTTGTAATCTAGGTATAGGTTGTACTCTCATGAACTAAATATTATATTCCATGTGAGAAAGTGGTTAGGTAAAACTCATATAACCAAGTTATCAATAATGTTAGTATACCATGGAATTCATACTAAAACAACAAATAATGCTCATTACAAAATATATTTTCAATAGAAAATGGGATTAAAATTATGGTAGGTAGCTTAAATCATATTCTTTGGAGGAAAATTCATCTAAAACACAATATCTAAACAACTAAACTTGCTAAAAAGATGGTAAAGTTGGCCAATGTGTTGGCTAGATTTACCGATAAAATTAAAGATGTCTCATCATCTTCCCCCAAGATACCCACTAGAAAAAATATGAAGTCAAGGTGCATATGGCTCTCAAGATCTAAAAATACTTGTGAGTTGGGTATTGGACATGCAGACATGGTTTGAGTACAAAAATATTACAAAAAATAATGACATACCATTTGCCAAACTAAATCTAACTAGCATGCACAAAGTACTAATCACAGATCGTCAGTAGTCTTACAATCACATCAACACATGGCAGGAGCTTATCACAACTCTTAAGGTAATGTTCTTTCCATATTATTACTTGAAATATTTGGGTATCAAATGGATCCACTTATAACAAGGGCCTAATATATTTATGCAAGACTATATCTACCAATTCTTGTTATCTATTAATGCATTATTTGATGTTTTGTAATTATTAGAGAATTATTGATGATTTCACCTCATATGAGGTTGAATAGTCACATCTCCCATGAGCATGAAAGAAGGTAAAACACCAAGATATGAAACACCAATATTCTCTTAAAACTAAGAGATATTTTCAAGCATAAATATGGATGATGTACACAAATTCTAGATACCATAAATAAGTGGAGAAATATGAAATATATTGTTGTGTTAAAATATAGATTGTTCTTCTAGGTTTTCAAAATATGGTTTGCTCCCTGTTTTTTTTCAACATTTGGTATTATATTCATGGAGATTTTATAAGGATTCTAATATCAATAGAAGTTTTATGAGGATTTTGAGAAAGGACAATTGTCACCATCTAACAGTAAACCCAAAGTAGAATAATTTATTGAGCAATAATTATAACCTCATTGGTGATGTTAGACATCATTCTCCTTCTTGTGAACATATTTTTGTGTTTCTAAGTATGTCCTCCACACAATATCCTTTATAGAAATTTATAGCTATGAGTTTTATCCATATCAAAGTCGTTTCAACATGTTTTTCTATAATAGGATATTCTTTCTTCATCTCCTCAGTATTGTTTCTTTAGCCAAGACTTATAATTTATTTATAAATCCACATGCAATATATTCATATATCTAGTTCCGAGTTGTAGACCAATTGGTTCATCCAAACCCCATAAGGGGGGCAGAGTTCCAAGGTTCAAATCTCGGGCCTCGTCGGACTGAACGCTTATCCCTTTCCTGGTGCTTTCAGCAGTGTAAAAGGTTTAAAATTATTGTGGCATGGCATTTATAGGGGTAGACTACGCGAAGATCTGTGTGGCGGCTTCTGGGGCGGATAGTGCAGAATACTGTGGTGGTCATAAAAATTTGGACAGCCTTCCTGGATTTGTGGCGGTTATCAATTCCACCATATATATATATATATATATATATATATATATATATATATATATATATATATATATATTCATATATACACCACCGTGATGAGCTCCAATCTCTTTGTTTTATGGCCTATAGTCACTATTGGTCATGAATATACAATTACCCAAAATGTTCTAGTGAGAAAATAGAAAGAATAGAGGTATTATTTAAAAAAATTAAACGCTTCCTTCTAATGTTGCATGAATGACTCTATCCGCCATGGTAGATAGATAAAATTTTGGAACTTTCTATAGCTTAATTATTGCTTGGTAGATGTCTGTGGAGACAAGGAAAGGCATGATGGAAGTGCTTGTATGGGCACTTAGTTTGAAGCTAGAAGTTTAAGTAGCATTATCATGGATTTTGTTGGCTAGCACACAAGGCATAGGTACTTTACTCCAAGGAGGTCATAGGTTCCAATCTCTCTGCTTATAATTTTTACTATAGCATTTTTTTTTAAGAAAATTATGCCTACCAAGTATCATTTTTAATGCCTCATTTTTTAAGTCACATATTGAGTAGTTGGAAAGTTGGCATTTGAAGGAAAACATAAAAATTTTGAAGAAAAATGTTAAGGGAATAATTCTCATAGATGGTATTTTTTAAAAATAATTATTGAAGAAAAATAAAATATAGTTGATTCTTTTATAATAAAAAGGGGGATAATAAATTGCAAGAGGTGCATTTTTTAATGGGCAATTTTTTTAAGTCATGAAAAGTGGGAAATTGGCATTTAGAAAAGGGAATATTTTGACAAGGAGAGTGATAATTTTGTAAAAAGGTACATTTTGAGTAGTGATCAACACCTTATTTTTTTAAACAAATATTGCATCAAAAATATTTTGTACACAAAAATAAAAAAATGTGCTTTGCACAATCACAACATTCGATATAAACAACAACTTTGACTTGCATTTATAGTTAATATTATTATGTTAAATTATTGTGTCCAAAACCTAATATAGATTCCATAATTATGTCTACTCATCAACCCTATAAATCATCAAGGATGAATGAGAGCATATTTTTGTGGTATTTTGTTTCACTCTATTTTTATCCTATTTGTTACTATTGTTGAACATAAATTCTAAAATTGAGAAAATTCAAGTATATAGAGAATTTATGCTCACATATGAGGATTTATCTTTAAGCAAGTGTCATTGATAGAATAAATACTTTTCATTACTACCTTGGTATCAGAATTGATCTATTTCATGTACCTTAAGGTCTCTCTCACATACAACCATGTATATCGAGAGGAGTAGCTTCTTTCATGTACTAACGGGGATATAGGAAGAGTGGGTATATTGAGAGGTTCATTATATAGTACTAGTGATATATAAAAATGAGTATCATTGTCAAGATATATAAGGAACCTTTGTCATGTCTACATAAAATATATTTCTCACAAAATCTCACTTTCTCAAGAGTTCAAATTTTCCACCATTGAAAAAAAAATGAGGACAATATTAGTGATTGAAAATCTCTAAAGCATAGTTATTGTGATAAAACTTGACCTAGAAAGATATAAGCTAAGCAAAAGTATGATGAAATAAATGCAAGGGTACTTATACTCATAACTTTTGGAGTAGCAGATGACATACAAGCACATACCACATATAAGTGAAGCAAAAATATCAAAAGTTGCAGGGGATAGACTTTGAACTATATTTGAAGGAATGAATGGATTCATAATCCTTCATATTTAATCATAACTTCATACATTAAGGGTCCAATATGGTGAGAGTATTGAACAATTCCTTTTAATAATTGAAGACTTGAAGTCAAAGTTAAACACCATGGGAGAAAAAGTGAAAGATTGGTGGCATCTTTCCAAGTGTCAAATAGAAGGGTTCTATTTACATAATTGGTAAAAATCATTCAAAAATATGAAATAGGAAGTCATTTGAGAGATTATATTTTAGTAATGCCCTTATCTCCATAAAGAAATCACAAAAGGGTTCAAATATCATACTTCATTTTCAGCATAAAAGTAACCTCAATGGAGGAGGATTATTGTCATATTTATAAAAAAGGATATACACCAAGTTTTATAAATATAATTTAATGAATTATGGTAATAAATTTTATAGACCTCCTAAAATGCGGTAATAGTTGCAATGATAGGGATAACAACAAGAAGGATATATTATTCAAAAGGAACAAGAAATATATTATGAATATGAGTTTGAAATAACACATAAGATCCTCATAGCCAAGGTATTAAAAAAACAAGAAATAAAGGATATAATAAATAATCCAAGACACAATGTGAAATCCAAAAGTATTTGTTATTAAAAACTAGTGAAGGTGGAGAATTTTCAAAATATAGGTCTTGTTTACACTTAATGCTCAAATATGAAGTATACTTTGAAAAGGGTATGACAATATCTATTGGTGTATTGAGAATAATGTACATGGAATTATTTACTCTATACATCCTTGAGGTACAATGTAGAAAGCAAATAGAAATAAATAAAAAGTTGAAGGACAATCCCATGATAAAAGATGTGTGTTATCACACAAGTGATTATCTTCAAAGGGTATATTCCACTTGTGATACTAGTGATATGATGTCCACAATGGTATATGTTTGTTATGATATATGTGATATTTTCCAAATGGAAGCTATAGCTTGTGATACAATTGATTTAATTTTTTTTTATGAGAAAAAGGATTGTGTAGAATATGGTTGTATTAGCCATTACAAAGGCCATATCATCAAAATTAAAAGTGACAATGATTATTTAGACTGTTTTGTAGGTCATGGTGATGAGGATGTTTGGTTTTTGAATATTATTGGTAATAATGATAGAGATCAAAGTGGTGGTGAAGAATTTGAGTATCTTGAAAAACATACCAAAGGATTTGGTTCAAAATAATGAGAAAATTGGTATATAATGGTAAAAGCTTGGGAAGATATGGGTAAGGTATGAAAATGATCATAAGACAAGATATAAGTCCAAAGAATGAAGTACTTGGATATGAGGGACAAACATGAAGTAGTAACACAAAATTTAAGAAAATAGATTTATATGTAGAAGTTCCTAGGATGAATTTTTGCTATCATTGTGGAAGATCCATACATGTGATATCTAGGTGTTGGAACCTGCATCCTTGTGAGATCTATGGAGGTAATAATAACTCTCAAAGAAATTTTTTGCACAAAAATAAAGTGACCAAAAAAATACATATAAATTGTGGATGGATGAATGTGTCAAAATGGGATAAAGTAAAAGAAATGTTGAATGAATTCTACAAAAGAAAGCAAAGTTTGATGGTTTAAAATATCATAGTTTGTTAAATGAAATTTTACCATGGAGCAATGTAATATTGGGAAGCTTAAAATTAATTATTTTTATATCCAAGCTATGCTTGGAAGGTTTGGAGTGACAAAACTTACAATGAAATATTATGTGGAAGATTCTAGATATGTGGATTAATTCCAAAGCTATAATTTAGTGGTAATTTACCAAATGTATTAACCTAAAGACATATCCAATGTCTGATTCAGATGCAAACTAGAGGTGACCCAAATGCAAGGACCTATATGTAACCTAGAGGCAAAGACCCAAAAGTACACTCAAAGACTAATCCAAGAAGGTACACCTAATGGAGTTTATCCAAATCTAGAGAAAATAGAGACATAGTTAGAGGACAATTTCAATTTACCAACCCTAAGGAATTATGGGGGTAATAATATTTATACCAAATAATATCATATGGGGGGTGTTAGTCATTATTACATTATTTGATATTTTGTAATTATTAGGGAATGATTGATGATTTCATATTATGAGGTTGGCTAGTCACATATCCTATGAGCATGAGAGAAGATGAAAAAACTAAGAAGAAGGTGAAACATCAAATGTCTCGTAAAACTAAGATAAACCATAAATAATAAATATGGATTATGTACACAAATTTTAACTAACAAAAATATTTGAAGAAATGTGAAATATATTATTGCATTAAAATATTGTTTGTTCTTCCATGTTTTAAAATACGGTTTGCTCCCCACTATTTTTCAATAGTTCAATAATTTGTGAATAATTTTAAAATGTGCATATGATTCAACAACTCTTATCCTAAATTTCAATAGGGACATGCATTAACACCTACATCAATATGTAAAATATGTGACTATAGACTTACTTGATGCAAAATTTAGCTTAGCATAATTGATAAAAGAGAAGTATTTTGCTATGTATAGAGGCTCATGTCCTTATTTATCTGAAACCTTTAGATCATATTTTTTAAGATTGATATAGTCATTGATAGTAGGTAGATAGTCATTTTCTTATGTAGCAAGGCAATATTTTTCTTCAATAAGATATTATTTCTCTTTACCAAGAAAATAATATTTCTCTCATTTAGGAAATAAATCTTCTTCTTCTTCTCATATCGTTATTTTGATGCTAGAAAATTTGGTAATTTTTATAATCATTGTAACAAATCAAGACATGTAAGGTCTTAGTGTTTCCACTTGAATTAGAAGATCTTTATTATATCATCTCTTGATGATAAAATAAGTGGAATTCCCATTGATACTCATAGTGAAGATAGACCATATGAGGATTTGAAAAATTGACTCAATAAGGTCATCTTGATGCATCACTGTTTCACTCTAAGGGGGCAATATAATTTTTTTTTTCATTCATGCCCACCTCACACATGACTCCTCAATGGATTGTATCATTGATAAGGGCTTGTAGAAGAACTTAAGTATGATATCCATAGCCAGTAAATTGCATTTGTTGATGGATATTTAGCCTAATCCATATGCTCTTGGATGGAAGTATCTTGGTTCATCCACTCCAATCACACACAAATATATTGTGTCCTTTTATTTTGGTCCCAAGTACATGGATAATCTCACCTATGATGTGACTAATCTAGATTATTGTGGATTTTTGCTTGGAAAACTTTATCAATATGATAGAAAATCCTAATGTGATGCATACAATAATACCTATACACTACAAAATGATGATAAAAATAACTAATAATGAGCATTATAAAAACAAAAAATTTAGTACTCACTTATAAGTAGGAATACAAAGTAGTCAATTGATCCACATCAACACTTTTGTTAGTCCACAAGATAATCAAAGTTAAGAACACAAGCTTATACTAAGAGGGAGGGGGTGTATAGTGCCCACTTTTTACTTTCTTTCCAAACCAATATCAATTAGTGTCCTTAATTGCAATATCCAAATATAGCAATGTGCATTAATGACATAGATAGCAATAGTAAGCAAGAGCACAAATCACCACACACA
Organism: Wollemia nobilis; assembly: GCA_028583015.1. Classification (NCBI taxonomy): domain Eukaryota; kingdom Viridiplantae; phylum Streptophyta; class Pinopsida; order Araucariales; family Araucariaceae; genus Wollemia; species Wollemia nobilis. The sequence goes on from JAQPPZ010000188.1 coordinate 1,085,859, forward strand.
ATTGAGACACAAGATTTAACGTGGTTCCCCCAATGTGGGGTACTCCACAAGATAATATCCTTATAATATTTCACAAATAAATAGGGATCCTTATCCCAATACAAATGATTACTTTGATCTACTCAAAGCTAGGCTATCCACTGATCTGCTCAACAAGGCAATTCACTGATCTACTCAGCTAGGCAATCCACTGATCTGCTCAGGTAGGCAATCCACTAATCTTCTTAGGTAGGCAATCTTGATCTTCTCAGGTAGGCAATCCACTGATCTGCTCAGCAAGGCAATTCACTGATCTGCTCAGCTAGGCAATCCATTGATCTACTCAGGTAGGCAATCCTGATCTGCTCAGGTAGGCAATCCACTAATCTACTCAGGAAGGCAATCCTGATATGCTTAGGTAGGCAATCCACTGATCTTCTCAGCAAGGTAATTCACTGATTTGCTCAACTAGGCAATCCACTAATCTGCTTAGCTAGGCAATCCACTAATATTCTTAGCAAGGCAATCTTGATCTGCTCAAGTAAGCAATCCACTAATCTGCTTCAGCAAGCTCACCAAGAACTTACTCAAAATCTACTCTAGCAAGCTCACCAAGAACTTGCTCAAATCTGCTCTAGCAAGCTCACCAAGAACTTGCTCAAATCTGCTCCAGCAAGCTCACCAAGAACTTGCTCAAAATATGCTCTAGCAAGCTCACCAAGAACCTCGCTTAGCAAGCTCACCAATAACTTGCTCAAAATCTATCCAAAAATCTATCCAAAAGCCTTCTCAAAGGCTCAATCAATCATGCACAAAAGCTACCACAAATCTATCCAAAAATATATCCAAAAGCCTTCTCAAAGGCTCAATCAATCATGCTCAAGTAGCACTCAAATCTCATCCACAAATCTATGAAGGCAAGGCTCAATGATGAACTCAACAATGAATGGCAATGCACTCTACAATGGATGACAACAATGATCCACAATGATCTCAACTCAAATCAGAATATAGAATAGTTTGTTTCATGGAACTTGAACAACCACTTCACTCATTCACTTGACTAGGCTCAAACAACTCTACTCAACCAATCACAACAAGGAACAACTCTTTCTCACAATCCCTAGTCCAAGCATGTATCAACCAACTCAAAATGTTTCCAACAATGCTTAACCACAAATCTCACATAACAATGATACTCATGTTCTCCTCTAACTCAAGTTCAAGTTCTTTGTACAATCAATGGGCTTCAACAACAATGCTTATAAAACATTCTTCACATAAAAATGCTTCATAAAATGATACTCATGTTCTTCTCAAACCCTATCTCAGTTTTTCACACAACTAATGGCTTCAACAACAATGCTTATAAAACAAGGTTTAAACACAACTCTCAAACCAGAAACCTTGAAGCATTCAACCAACCACTTTCGAAAAGGAAACCACAATCAATCCTTTTCTCTCCAATGATATTTCAGAAATCAACCACCATAAACAAAGTCAATGGAGAATATTGCTCATACCTTTTTGATGCCTTATTAGTTGTCCACTAAATCTACCACACTCAACAAACTTTCTTTTTCAACTTTCAATAAGGGTTAGGGATCATGATTAATAACACAACAATAATATCCAAATAACACCTTATTACTCCTACTCAATAAAATACATCATGTCCCCTCATGAAAGAATTAATCCTCTTTGAAAAAGAACAAAGCAACCTTCACTTTTGAACCTCTTTACAAAATCAGAAATATCTCTTTACACACACCTTATTTCTCCCTCTAAGCAAGTTAATCAAATAGCCCTCAAAATAAGCTTTCCAACGATATATAATATGATATACTTCCAAAAAGAAAATCACCAGAAATCTCTCTTTTTCTTAAGGTGCATCATAACCCTTATTTCTCCTAGGGCAACTTTAGAAAAATAAAATATTAAAAAAATATTAACTTGCCTCTGTCCCTGATGGGATTCGATCCCTTGACGCCTCCTCGCTCAGTGCCTTAACCGTGGCCAAGCCACCATTGGGCCACACGCCCTCACGTGTTCAAAGGGGCACGAACCAAAACAAATACCTCAATATTTTGCACCCTTCGAAAACTCAAAAATGCTTCGAGCGTTTCAACACAACAAGCATCCCCGACAAGACTCGATCGTAGGACCTCCTGCTTCTTACACAGTGCATGAACCACTAGGCCAAAGGTTCCTATGCATTTGGTTATCCTCCATGAATGATTCTTCAATGGACCCAAATTTTGTAAACCCTTCACATGCCTCTTTACACACGCTTCAACACACAAGCTCTTTTCGCATTACATTATCAATTCGAATGCATTCAAAAATCGAGGACAAGAATTTATCGAAACTTTTGGTGGCATATATATATGCCTTTCCTCCTTTATTAGATATATATATAATATATAATATATGCCTTTCCTCTTTCTTTAGACGTCGATGCTATTATTTTTAATATATGCCTTTCCTCCTTTCTTTAGACGTCGATGCTATAATTTTATTTTTAATTTTAAAATTTAAATTTAAATTTTAAATAATTTAAAATTTAAACTAAATATTTAAAATTAAATATCTCCATCATCGGGGCACCTTTTTTGATGAAACGAAAAGCCAACCTGGGTTTTAAGAAAAACCCATTTCAAATCTGCCATCCATGGTTTTAAATAAAACCTTTTATTTTGCTTGCCTTGGTTTTCACAAAAACCCTGTATATATCCATGCTCTCCAAAATATCATAAATGATATTTTATGAAGTGCTTTTGCCACCAAAACTCAAATGTGATCCATGTGACATCAATGATCCATGTGACATCAATGACAACATAAAATAACTCAAATTTCCAACAATCTCCCCCTTTGTCATTGATGGCAACACCTCTAATCCAAATCACCACAATCACTTCAAAAACCATTTCTGAGAATCAAAGTTGCTCCCCCGACTCAATACTCTCTATGGAGGCTGCTCCCCCTAACTCAATACTCTCTTTGGAGGCTGCTCCCCCTAACTCAATGCTCTCTTTGGAGGCTGCTCCCCCTAACTCAAATCTCTCCCCCTTTGACATCAATGGCAAAAGGGACACCTATGGGGCTAAAATATATGACTCTTAAGCATAGCCCCCTCACCACCTTCTCTCTTGAGGTGATTAATTTTGGGGTGGGAGTACTTTTACTCCCATATTACATTGTTTCTTTCCTCTATCAACTTCCTTCCATATTTTTCTGATATCCTTCTCTTGATGAATTACTTGATCTTCTTGTCTTGAACCTGTTTGACCTTCTTGCCTTGAAACCGCTTGACCTTCTTGTCTTAAACTTGTTTGGAATTGAGTCCTACACCATTTTGCAATATGTCCAAAGTTATTGCAATTAAAACACTTGATATTGTAGCCTTTGGATGGTGCCCATATCCTGAATTCTTTCTTGAAATAATTTCCATATCCATTCCTTTCCTAAACCCTGTATTGTGAAGTTCTATTTTCATAATCATTATGACCATGACTTCTAAATTGTGTAGCTCTAAATCCAAAACCATGTTGCTCATTTTATTTGCACTGAGATGCTTTATGACCAATCCTGTTGCATGAGAAGCAATGTCCCTCAAAACCATACCTTCTTCCTTTGAAGTTCCTTCTAGAAAAATCAAACTTCTTTGATCCATAGACCCTACAGTGTATAGCCCTGTGTCCAAATCCATTACAAGAAAAACAATGTCCTTGAAAAGCCCTTTGTTCATGCCTTGGTTCCTCATACCTTTCTTGACCATTATCCTTGTGATCATTTTTTACTTGTGCATTGTATCCTTGAACCTTCTTTGTAGTATCTAAATCCTCTTCCTTAATTTCTTCCTTGCTTTCCTTTTCAAGAATTTCTTTTCCTTTTGAACTTGATTCACCTATCTCAAAACAAGATCCAAACTGAATGTTTGGAGCCATAGGAACTTTGGAACTTTCTTCATAACACTTAGGTGCTTCCTTGCTTTCATCTTTTAGAACTTCCTTTCCTTTTGAGTGTGATTCCCCAAACTTGAAATATGAGACCTTTGGTGCTTTGGAACCTTCCTCTTCTTTCTCTTCATTTGTGTCAAATAGCAAATTGGCATCCATATTTATTGTCTCTGAAATACATGTTTCCTTCTTAGTGAAAATATCTTGACCTTTTGAGTCATGTGATGGATCAAACTTCTCAAGTATGGAACATCTCAATTCTTTTAGATTCTCCTTAACCTCTTGTAGTTGCTCATGGATATCATTGAAGTCTTCCTTTAGATCAACTGAGACATCTATCTTTCTTACAATATTCTCTTGTTTAACTTCTTCTATTTGGAGTGAATTTTCTTCTACTTCTTTTATCCCATAGAAAAACCCTTCTTCATCTTCACTGTCACTAAGATCATTATAATCTTCTATAGCAAACAAACTTTCATGATTTCTTTGACCATGCATGTTTCCTTGATGTGTCATCTCATCTTCACTATCACTGAATCCATTGCAATATCCTGATCTGTGATCTCTTTGACCACACACAAAGCACTGTTCTCTTTCACCTTCTATTCCTAGGAATAGATGTTCTTCCTTTTCATCATCTGACTTGTCTCTATCACTGTGATCTGAGCTATCACTTGCTTCTTCAATGTAGAAAGTTTTCTTTGTCCTACGAAAACTTTTCTTCTTCTCATACCTGCTTTGCTTGTATCTATCATCTTTGTCATGCTTATGCTTTCCATATTCTTTTCTTCTGTGACCCTATTTTTCATCATCACTATTTTCTTCATGTGGACACTTGTTTGCATAGTGACCAAAATCACCACACTTGTAGCATTTGACTTTCTTCATATCTCTGTAATTCCTTGAGTCCTTTTTCCTTTTGATGAAGTTAGCTTCCTCATCATTATTTGAATCTCTATCTGTCTCTGGAATTTTCCCTTTATTTTTCTCTGAAGCCTTGAATGCAATTTCTTTTATTGGAACCTGATGCTTACTTATCCTCATCTCATAAGTTGTGAGAGTTCCTTGTAGTTCTTCCATTGTTAGCTTGTTGATATCCATTGTTTCTTCTATTGCTGAAACCTTTGCATCATACTTCATGGGAAGTGATCTCAAAACCTTTTGAGTAACTTCTGATTCTTTCATCTCAAATCCTAGACCTCTCATGGTGTTAGTAATCTCATCAACTCGAAGTAAAAACTTTGCTATATCTTCAGAATCTTCCATTTTCAATTCCTCAAATATTTTTCTATGAGTTTGTAGTTTTGCCAACTTTACCTTGGAATCTCCTTCATAGGTATTCCACAACTTGGTCCACATTTCATTAGCTGAATTACATACCATTACCTTTGCAAAATTTGTCTCACGTAGCCCACTCAAAATACAATTCATTGCCCTTGCATTGATCTCAACCAATTTTCTCGATAGTCTTATCTGCCTCGGGATCACCTTCAACCTTATACTCTTTTTCAACCATCTACCATACCTCATATCCTTGTGATATCAAGTAGTTCTTCATTCTCATGCTCTAGAAAGCATAATTGTTACCATCAAACAGTGGAGCCTTATTTGTAGATGATCCATTCTATGAAGCCATCTGTGTTCTTGTAGAATCTACCCTCAAGCTGTTAGCCTTTTCGAAGGAACCCGCTCTGATACCAATTGAAGAACACAAGCTTATACTGAGAGGGGGGTGAATAGTATAGCGTCCACTTTTTACTTTCTTTCCAAACCAATATCAATTAGTGTCCTTAATTGCAATATCCAAATATAGCAATGTGCATTAATGACATAGATAGCAATAGTAAGCAAGAGCACAAATCACCACACACAATTGAGACACAAGATTTAACGTGGTTCCCCCAATGTGGGGTACTCCACAAGATAATCTCCTTATAATATTTCACAAAGAAATAGGGATCCTTATCCCAATACAAATGATTACTTTGATCTACTCAAAGCTAGGCTATCCACTGATCTGCTTAGCAAGGCAATCCAATGATCTGCTCAGCTAGGCAATCCACTAATCTGCTTAGGTAGGCAATCCACTGATCTTCTCAAAAGGCAATCCATTGATCTACTCAGGTAGGCAATCCTGATCTGCTTAGGTAGGCAATCCACTAATCTACTTAGCAAGGTAATTCATTGATCTTCTTAGCTAGGCAATCCACTGATCTGCTCAAGTAGGCAATCTTGATCTACTTAGGTAGGCAATCCACTGATCTACTCAACAAGGCAATCTTGATCTACTCAGGTAGGCAATCCACTGATCTACTCAACAAGGCAATTCACTGATCTACTCAGCTAGGCAATCCACTAATTTGCTCAGCTAGGCAATCTAATGATATACTCAACAAGCAATCTTGATCTGCTTAGGTAAGCAATCCATTGATCTACTTTAACAAGCTCACCAAGAACTTACTCAAAATCTACTCTAGCAAGCTCACCAAGAACTTGCTCAAATATGCTCTAGCAAGCTCACCAAGAACTTGCTCAAATCTGCTCCAGTAAGCTCACCAAGAACTTGCTCAAAATATGCTCTAGCAAGCTCACCAAGAACCTGCTCAAATCTGCTCAACAAGCTCACCAAGAACTTGCTCAAAATATATCCATAAATCTATCCACAAATCTATCCAAAAGCCTTCTCAAAGGCTCAATCAATCATGCACAAAAGCTACCACAAATATATCCAAAAATCTATCCCAAAAGCCTTCTCAAAGGCTCAATCAATCATGCTCAAGTAGCACTCAAATCTCATCCACAAATCTATGAAGGCAAGGCTCAATGATGAACTCAACAATGAATGGCAATGCACTCTACAATGGATGACAACAATGATCCACAATGATCTCAACTCAAATCAGAATATAGAATAGTTTGTTTCATGGAACTTGAACAACCACTTCACTCATTCACTTGACTAGGCTCAAACAACTCTACTCAACCAATCACAACAAGGAACAACTCTTTCTCACAATCCCTAGTCCAAGCATGTATCAACCAACTCAAAATGTTTCCAACAATGCTTAACCACAAATCTCACATAACAATGATACTCATGTTCTCCTCTAACTCAAGTTCAAGTTCTTTGTACAATCAATGGGCTTCAACAACAATGCTTATAAAACATTCTTCACATAACAATGATACTCATGTTCTTCTCAAACCCTATCTCAGGTTTTTCACACAACTAATGGCTTCAACAACAATGCTTATAAAACAAGGTTTAAACACAACTCTCAAACCAGAAAACCTTGAAGCATTCAACCAACCACTTTCGAAAAGGAAACCACAATCAATCCTTTTCTCTCCAATGATATTTCAGAAATCAACCACCATAAACAAAGTCAATGGAGAATATTGCTCATACCTTTTTGATGCCTTATTAGTTGTCCACTAAATCTGCCACACTCAACAAACTTTCTTTTTCAACTTTCAATAAGGGTTAGGGATCATGATTAATAACACAACAATAATATCCAAATAACACCTTATTACTCCTACTCAATAAAATACATCATGTCCCCTCATGAAAGAATTAATCCTCTTTGAAAAAGAACAAAGCAACCTTCACTTTTGAACCTCTTTACAAAATCAGAAATATCTCTTTACACACACCTTATTTCTCCCTCTAAGCAAGTTAATCAAATAGCCCTCGAAATAAGATTTCCAACGATATATAATATGATATACTTCCAAAAATAAAATCACCAGAAATATCTCTTTTTCTTAAGGTGCATCATAACCCTTATTTCTCCTAGGGCAACTTTAGAAAAATAAAATATTAAAAAATATTAACTTGCCTCTGTCCCTGACGGGATTCGATCCCTTGATGCCTCCTCGCTCAGCGCCTTAACCGTGGCCAAGCCACCATTGGGCCACACGCCCTCACGTGTTCAAAGGGGCACGAACCAAAACAAATACCTCAATATTCTATGCCCTTCAAAAACTCAAAAATGCTTCGAGCGTTTCAACACAACAAGCATCCCCGGCAAGACTCGATCGTAGGACCTCCTGCTTCTTACACAATGCATGAACCACTAGGCCAAAGGTGCCTATGCGTTTGGTTATCCTCCACGAACGATTCTTCAATGGACCCAAATTTCGTAAACCCTTCACACGCCTCTTTACACACGCTTCAACACATAAGCTCTTTTCGCATTACATTATCAATTCGAATGCATTCGAAAATCGAGGACAAGAATTTATCAAAACTTTTGGTGGCATATATATATATATGCCTTTCCTCCTTTCTTTAGATGTCGGCGCTATTATTTTTAATATATGCCTTTCCTCCTTTCTTTAGACGTCGGCGCTATTATTTTTAATATATGCCTTTCCTCCTTTCTTTAGATGTCGGCGCTATAATTTTATTTTTAATTTTAAAATTTAAATTTAAATTTAAAATTTAAAATTTAAATTTTAAATAATTTAAAATTTAAACTAAATATTTAAAATTAAATATCTCCATCACCGGGGCACCTTTTTCGATGAAACGAAAAGCCAACCTGGGTTTTAAGAAAAACCCATTTCAAATATGCCATCCATGGTTTTAAATAAAACCTTTTATTTTGTCTGCCTTGGTTTTCACAAAAACCTTGTATATATCCATGCTCTCCAAAATATCATAAATGATATTTTATGAAGTGCTTTTGCCACCAAAACTCAAATGTGATCCATGTGACATCAATGATCCATGTGACATCAATGACAACATAAAATAACTCAAATTGCCAACACAAAGGTAAGAAAGCAAAACACTCTCAACATAGCATGAAAACATTTCATAATTGGAAGCCAAATATTAAATTATAATAGAAGAAAGTCTTCCTTAAAAAATAAAATTGAAATATCTCCAAGATGAGAAAATGGCCTTAGAATAGAAAAAAGTTATTCTCCAATATGTAAGTTGGATCACTATAAGGGTAGATTAAAAATCTATAATCACTAGTTTATGAATTGAATGTAGAGAATAAGAAAAAATTGAAGCCTCTATTCCAATATCATGACCATACCTAGAGACCAGAAATCACAAAGTAGGAGATTCAACACTTAAACAAGTACTTACAATTTGAGAAATAAACTATTACATTTGGATACTAACGTGTATGTGAACAATTAAAACCTATTAGTATGTGTTCAAAAACATATAAGAAGAGAACTTTGGATTTATTATTATTTTTATTTAGTAGAAGAAAGGGTTTTGAAAGGGTCCTCGAACCTTTTATAACCAATAGAGAGAATAAAATAAAGGAAGGATGGAAAACCAACATAGAAAAGACCTATAAGGATCCTACTAATAAAAGAGGATCCTAACTAAGAAGAGGTACCAACACAGAAGCCTTAGAATAAAATAACAAGGCACATTCCACCGGGAGGGGAGAAAAAGAAAGATCTACAAAGGATCCTTAATGAGTAGTCTTCTCTTTAGGGTATTTATTTTTAGCACTGGGTTTCATATCACCCATCAATTTCCTAAGATCTCCAAAGAGAATAGTCACTTCCTTTGAGTAGTAGACTAACATCGTATAAATCCTTTTGATGGAACTAAAGATATCATTCAGACATTGGAGGATGATCTTGGGATGTGATTTAGACTCTAGAAGTTAGATAGGTAGAAAATATGTTGACTCTTTGGAAATAAAGAGTTTTAAAGATCGAGAGAGGAGAAGCATCAACTGAACTCTGGAAATGAGACTTGGGAGAGGTCCTAGGGCTCAAAAAAATCAATACATTACTTTAAACTTTTTTATTCTCCTAAGGTCTAATAAATATAATCTCAATATTTTGAAACATATGTTCCACTTGTCATAGAGACATGATTGTTCAATAGGGAAGAAGTTTGAAATGATTCTCCAAAAGGAAAGATAAATATAACCATCATAAGGGAGACCATAATCCTTTCTTGAGATGTTCCTAGGGATATCCCAATGGGAAGTTCCATTCCTACGATCAAGGGGAAGTTTCATTAGAATATTTAAGGGTGGCCTGAATGAGATCTTGGGGAAATATTTTCCTCCAAATAGAGAGGGCATATGTAAGGATATCAAGATTTTCTATGAATTTAGTCATCTTATTTCCTTATCTGTAAACATGTTTGATATCAAAATTCTTAAGGTGCAAAATACTTCTTTTTGCCTCCTCCATAGAGTCTTCAATATTTAAAATCAAGAGTTGAGATCTCTTCAAGGTGTTAACAATGTTCATAGAATCACCTTCTATGAGTGTCTTTGTAATATTCATCCTTTTCAAGAGTTTTACTACCCATAAGAGAGCTCTTGCTTCAACAAGTGGCTAGATTAAAAACCTAGGTATTTTGCATATGCAAAAAGAATTTTTCCTTTGTCATTTTTTATTACTTCACCAACTCCAAATATTCTTGGATTTGCCTTAGCAACCCCATAAAAATTAACCTTTATCCATCCTAGATGTGGGGGAATCCATTTGACTTGGGAGCAATCAATATTACTAGATTTTGATGGTTGGAGTTTCCTTTTGGAAAGGATAAGTAGATCAGCTATTCAAGACTTAGATTCACTTTCCCACTTGTCAAAGAAGGAGATGATGGAGATATTTTATTTTAAGGCTTCAATGATTCTGACTCCCATAGACATACGATCTCCTTTTTCATTCTTAAAATATCTATTATTTCTTTCCTTCCATATCCCCCAAAGGAAATGAGGAAAGCTCATATTCCAAAGGGCACGCAACCGACTCCTAATAAAGGGGGGGTACATTAGAAGTATAAATATTCAATGTTGTTAGGGGAAACCTAATAAACTCCAAAGTTCCTTATGAGAGAGTTAAACAACTCTCAAGAAAAGGGGTATTCTATGAAGAGATGAAAAGAATTTTTAAAAATTAACCTCACATAGGTAGCATTTGTTAGGAATAGTAATTAATATTTTTTGAATAGCCTTGATCCATATGGTGGCTAAGGGAATAGTAATTAATATTTTGACATTAAGGTGTGGTTTATCTGTCTCATTTTACTGAATATCAGACCCACTACTTCCTTCTTAGAACATACTTTCTCCCAAGCAACTAGGGAGAATCTCTTTAAATATTTAGATCTTGACCACAGGAAGACTTTCTAAAATTTCTTAATTCTCTGATAGATTACTGCCAAAAATATGAATAGGGATATAAAATACATTGGGATGATTTGAAGAGTGGATTTGAAAAGTTGTGCTTTACCAGCTTCACTAAGAATCACTCCTTTTCAACTTGTCATTTTCCTTTGGATTCTTTCAAGAATAAGGTTCAAAAAACTATCTTTTATTCTTACCTTAAAGAGGGGCATCCCCAGGTAGCTTGAGGGAGGTCAAAAATCTCACACCTGAGACTTTGAGTAATTCTTCTCTACATTCTAGGAGGGGTGTTGAGGAAAAATACTTTACTCTTCATGAAGTTGACTTTTTTCCCTACAAAATTCTCATAGATACTCATGATATCCTTGATTTATCTAGCTTACAAAACATAGGAGCTAGTGTCGAGGATAGTGTCATCAACAAATTATTTATGAGATATTGGATTATGGGATGAAGTAGGTATGATTCCTTTTATAACCCCTTGGATAGAGTTAGATTTCAAAGTTCTTCCTAGAGCTTTAGCCAAGATGAAGAAAAAATAAGAAGATAGGGGACCCTCTTGTCATAGACCCTTAGAACTCCCGAAGTTCCTTGTAGAAACCCTATTAACAATAATCAAGAACCGTGCCAAGGAGATGCATTGCATTTTAATATTAATACAATCCTAGTGGAAGCCAAAATTGGATACAACCTTAAGAAAAAATCCTAGGATACTCTATAAAAAAATTTATTTGTGTCAAACTTCAGGAAGAGGTCAACTTTCCCACTTTTATCCATGGAATGAATGAGTTCATGAATATTAATGATTTCATCTATGATTAGCCTACACTCAATGAAACTCCATTGATAGGGATAAATGATAAAGGGTAAGAATGATTTAATCACATTAGCCATTACCTTAGTCAAAATTTTTTAGAGGGTGTTGCATAGACTAATAGGTCTGAAGTCTTCAAATTCTTTAGCTCCTACCACTTTGGGAATGAGGACTAAAAGATAGATTTTACATATTTTGGGATATGGTTAATTTTTTGGATTTCACAAATGGTATCCACAACTTCTACCCCTATTATGTGCTAGAATTTATGAAAAAAAAGGCAAATAAGCCATTTGGTCCTAGAGTTTTTTCCGTTATCATAGAGAAAAAGGGTTTCTTCACTTCCTTATTTGAGAAAGTTTTTATTAGGAAGGATTTCAAATATTGATAAATAAGAGGAGGAATGTTGGATAGGAGCCTATTCATAGCCTAATATTTGTTGATTTCCCTAGGCAAAGCAACTTTTCAGAGAAGCTAATAACTTTAGCTCATATTTCTAGAATATCCTCAATCAAGGAGCCATCTACCTTCATTTTTGAATTCTCTATGTCTTATGTTTGAAGCATTAAATAACTTGGTGTTTTGGTCCTCTTCCTTTAGCCAAATGGCTCTTTATTTTTGTCTCTAGAAGGTCTCTTCGTACGCCAACATGTTGTGGTAGTTTGCAAGGATATTTTTCTCCCTTGCTCTAGTATCATTTGATAGGCTTCCTACTATGATGGAGGATTCAATGTCAATCAAATACATGTTTATTTTAGGTTTCCTATGAAAGGAATGCCCAAAAACTAATTTATTCAAACCTTTTAGGTTAGCTTTAAAAAATATATATTTTTTGGATATTTGAGAGACTAGGGGGCTTGAGAACTTCTAAGCCCACAAACCAACTACATGGGCTTCTATATCTTCATGATGGAGCCACATTACCTCAAAATTGAAAGGGTTTTTGAACTACCTATTTGATATGCAAGCCTCCAAAAATATCATTTAATGGTTAGAATCAATTTTAGGGAGAGATATCAAGGTAGCATCTCCAAAGGGTATGAACCCTTCCTTGGATATAAGGACTCTATCAATTATGAGCTAAATTAGCTAGTTGCCAATCCTTCTATTGCTCCAAGTAAATTTGCTCCCTCAAGTCCAAATCCACAAACTCATTATTATTCACAAATTGCACAAAATCCTCTAAGACTTTAGAAAAAACTAGATTACCTCATTTTTTATCTAAAGGATAGAGAGGGGATTTGAATTATCCCACTAGAATCCACACCTCCTTTTTGAATACCTCATTTTTTATACAAATTGAGAATGAATGTTGAGGAAAATATCAGTGCTTATCTACTTTGAATTGATGAGGTTGTTAATGATATGCAAGGACTTGGAATGAAGATTGATAAATCAGATGTTTGTGATAAGGTCTTAAGAACTCTTCCAAAAATATTCAGTGAATAGGTTTTTGCTATAGAAGTGTCGATGAATGGTGATTCTTTGACAAGAGATAAGTTGCTTGGTATGCTTACAGATTTTTAGATAAGAACAAAAGTTCGTATTCCCCAGAAGGAAGCAACATTCAAAGCAATAAAGAAGGCAAAAGGTAAGAAGTCAGAATCAAGCAGTGAGTCATCCAGTGATGAAGAAGCTAATTATAGAAGAAGAGATAAAGGTTCCAGAAGATCCATAGATCTAAAATATTTTAAGTGTTTCACTTGTGGAAAGTTGGACATTTTGCAATAGATTGTAAAGAACCAAAGAATAACAATGGTGAAGAAAAATAGGATCACAAGTATAGGGAATCAGAAAGATATAGGCAGGATAAGCATCATAAGAAAAGCAAGGATGGATAAAATAGACAAGGAAATAAGTTCTTTCAAATACAAAATAGGAGCAACTATGCGGATAATGCAAGTAAGTACTCAAGTAATAGTGATGTTAGTTTTCATACAATGATAGAGATGAAGTCTTGTTTATGATTGAAGAAAAATAATTAGTTAAGAAAACTCTAGTTATTCTCAAGTGTTTTAGATGTGGTAACTTTGGACATCTTGAAGATGATTGTACAAGAGATGGTTATAGTTTTAGTTATGATGAGTATGAGAATGCACTTGAAGGACCAGATGAAAATATTCTAATGGCACTAGAAGAAGAAGTAAGTGATCTCATAGAAGACAATCCAAAAGAGAGTAAAGATGTGGACAAAGGTAAACAAATAGAGGATTATTTAGAATAGAATGGTTATTATCTCAAGGGAGAAATTATCTATGCCCTTGACACGATGAATAAGGTAAGGAATAAACACTCTAAACTTGAAATTTAGTTTCAATAATGTGATGAAGAAAAGAAAATTGCTCATAGATGATTTAGAAAAATAAAAGGCTAAAGCAAAGAAGTTCAAAGATAAGTTAGAAGCAAAGATCTTGGAATGTGAGAAGTTAGCACAAGAAGTGGCACTAATAAAAGAATATTTATAGGACTCCAAGATAAATATGAAAGGATTTAAAAATAGCTCAAAGAACATGGATAAGTTCATCAAGACACAAAATACTAAATCAATAAAAACAAGTATTGGATTTGAAAAGGTTCAAAATAAATGGGAAGGAGAGTCAACTTCAAGTTTTGGAGGAGAAGAAACTTTAGATGAAGATACTTCAGAAGAAGATAGTGTAAAATAAAGTGAGACATCTAAGGATGAGTTGGACAATAGAGAGTTCAACAAAAATAGGAACAATGCACAAAGAAGATACATATGGAACAACAATCATAATAGGAAACCAATGAGTTCAAGACAAGGAAACTTCAATGGAAGATGTTTTTCATGTCATAGGTTTGGGCACATGGCTTCATAGCGCAGGACACATGAAATACAGGAATATGGGAATGGACAACTTTTCCATGGGTATTGTTACTCATGTAATCATTTTGGTCACAATGCAATGAATTGCAGGGTTCATGATAGAAGAGGATATGGCTTCACTAGGATAAATCCTAAGACATTTGCACCTCCAAGGAATAATAACATTAAGTGTTATAATTGCAATAATGATGGTCATACAAAAAAGTGGTTTAGAGCATACATTCCAAAAATAGGTATGAACAGGAACAAGAACATGAACAGGAACATGAACATGAACAAGAACAGGAACATAGATAGGAAAAGGAACAGGAACATGGATGTGAATAAGAACATGAATGATGACATGTATAGGAATATGAACATGGATAGAAATAGTGAGAAGAATCAGAAAATTCAGATAAAAAGAAAAGAGGATAAAGGTAAAAAATAGTGCTTTCTAGGAGTAGAAATACTCCCACCCTAGAATTAACCACCTTAACAGAAGGTGGGGGAGGGACTAAGTTAAGAGTATCATTCTTAGCCTTGAGCCCCAAAGGTGACCCTTTGCCATTGATGTCAAAGGGGGAGATATTTGAATATTGGGTAGAGATTTGATATTTGAGAGAGCATTGAGCCAGGGGGAGAAGTGTTCCAAGGGGAGTAGCATAGAAGAAGAAGTCAAGTTTTTGGTAGAAAATTTTAGGTTGCCATCAAAGACAAGTGGGAGATTGTTGGAAATTTTGAGTCCTAAAAGTTAAAGTTATCATTTATTTCAATAAATGAAGTCAGAATTAATGTCAAGGACTTTGTCAAGAAATAAAGTTGTCAAAGTTGTCATTTGATATCTAGGAAGAAGGCCAAAGGTCAAGAGAATCAGTGCAGAAGTTAAAGGTAAAAGGGCTCCATAATATCTTAATAGTATATGGAAGCTTAGTTTAAAAGGTGTTTCATAAAAATCCCAAGGAGGCTTGTGCAAATTTAAAAAGGAGATATAATATTTATTTTATAAATTATTTAAATTCAATGAGAATTTAAATTTTATAAATAAATATTATTTACACCATGGTATGCAATGAGAAGGAAGCAATAAACTCAAAAGGATATAATATTATAATATTTGTTATTATAATATTAAGTGATATGGTTAAAAACCCAAAGTAAAATATTTATAATATTCATTATAATATTTTACAATACCCAAATATGGGTTTGGAGTTAAAAGCATTCAAAGCACCTTTATAAAAATCCTAACCTTCACCGACATTACGTGGTGGTGAAAGCATTCGAAGTGCCAATGTTTTACAAGCATGGAGGAAATTAATATATATACCTATGCCCAAAGGGCATTAAACTTTATCCTTGCTCGATTGATTAATATTGCATGTGAATTGGAAAGAAGAGCTTGTGAGAAAGTTTGTGAATTTTGTGTGCTGACGAATAGAATAAAGCAGAAGGCATTGATCGTTCGAAAGCCAACTGGGCAGCTTGGCCTAGTGGCAAGTGGGTAGTGGCCAAAGTGCTTGTAGGCAAGGAAGCCAGCATTCAAAATGCGATGGTTGTGCTTGGTAGTCATGTTGGTTGAAGGTGCCAAAGGTGCATATTTTACAAGGTGCAAGGCAGGAGATACGGTTTGAAGCATGTGGTGCTTCTTAAGTTTTAAACAAGCGCGTAGCTCGTGTGGTGGTTGGAGCCATGGCTAAGGTGTTTTTCATAAGTATTGTTGAAAGTTCAAATCCCTCTGAAGGTGAGGTAAATATTTTTTAAATTAAATTTAAGTATTACCTAAGTTGGGAGATAAAAGGGGTGTTAGTCCAATTTGCTTAGAAGGGTTGCTATTTGGATAGTGGTGGTTATTGAAAAGTGTCAATTATGAGTAATAAGGAATTTTGAATTTAGTTTTTAATAAAGTCTTAATTATCATATTGGCATATTGGAGAATTAAGACTTTTGAGTATTGTTTTAATTTTAATAAGGGTCTTTTGTGTTAAAGAATATTATTGTGAAGGTTTTGAATATTATTTAAGTTGGAGTGATAAGGTATAATTTTGATATCATTTTGTATTGTGTTTTGTTGAGGAGACTATTATCTTCTAACCCTTATTGATATTGGCAAAGAAGTAATTGCGAGTGTGGCATATTTGTGTGGTCTACTCCTTGGTTGAGTTGATTGATTGGCTTTCTAGAAAATAAATTTTGAAGTGAAAAGGATTTGGTTAGGGTTTCCTTTTTGAAAGTGTTTGAGTTAATGCTTCAAGGTTTTCTAGAATTAAGAGTTGTGATTAAAACCTTGTTTTATAAGCATTGTTGTTGAAGCCATTGGATTGTGTGAATAACTTGAGTTAGGGTTTTGAAAATAACATGAGTATCATTGTTATGTGAAGATTGATTTATAAGCATTGTTGTTGAAGTGAGTTGTTGTGCAAAGAACTTGAACTAGGGTTTGAAAAGAACATGATTATCATTGTTATGTGATATTTGTTGTTGAGCATTGTTGGAAATATTTTGAGTTAGTTGATATATTCTTGGACTAGGGTTTGTGAGAAAGGGGTGTTTCATTAAGTGATTGGTTGAGTAGAATTGGTTGAGCCTAGTCAAGTGGTTGTATGAAGTTATTGTTCAAGTTCCATAAAACAAACTATTCTATATTCTGATTTGAGTTGAGAAAGTGATTGAGCATTGAGTATAGAACATATTGAGTCTCTAACAATTCTCTTCATGCTTCTATGAGATTGAGAAAGTTGATAAAGTTATTGACATTGAGTATAGAACATATTGAGTCTCTAACAATTCTCTTTATGCTTCTATGATATTGGAAAAATTCTATGTGGACTTGTTAAGAATATTTGAGGAAAGTCTTTGAGGGGACTTGTGGGCTGATTTTGTGTGACCTTTTGTGGAAGCTCACAATACATATTTGGTGAAGTTCTAGAGAGGACTTATTATGCAGATTTGAGCAAGTTTCGAGTGGACATGTTGAGCATATTTGAAAAAGTTTTGTGTGAGCTTGTTAAACAAATTTGTGCAGGTTCTGAGTGGACCTATTGAGCAGATTTGAGCAGGTTCTGAGTGGACCTATTGAGAAAATTTGAGCAAGTTCTGAGTGATCTTGTTGAGCATATTTGAGCAAGTTATGAGTGGACTTGTTGAGCATATTTGAGTAGGTTTTGAGTGGACCTATTGAGAATATTTGAGCAAGTTCTGAGTGGACTTGTTGACCAAATTTGAGAAATTTTTGAGTGGATTTATTGAGTAGATTTGAGCAAGTTTTGAGTGGACTTTTTGAGCAAATTTGAGCAAGTTCTGAATGGACTTGTTGAGAAAATTTGTGTAGACCTACTGGAGTGTGTTTAGTGTAGATTTCAAATAGATATTTGGAGGTAACAAAGCAGATAGGATAGTTGTCTCCAATGGATAGAGATCCATCAGCTAGTGCAATGAGAATAGGTCTTCTAAGTGGGGATAAGAGTCTTCAATGGAGAGAGATCCACAAGCCAGTGCAGTGGAGTTAGTAGTCTTCTAGAGGATCACCAGCCAGAGCAAAGGATAAGGAGTTCTCTTGTGGATAGATATCCACGAACCTGATTTAGGGGATAAACATCTCATTTGGACAAAGGTCCATAAACATTGTAATAGGGAAGGATTCCTAAGAGATTGATTGAGAAAATTTTTGTAAAATATTTTCTCCGTGGAGGTAGCCATCTTTGGGTGAACCACGTTAAATTGGTGTCTCTATTGTGTGTGGTGATTTGTGCATTTATTGATTACTATTTTTGATATTGCTATCTATACATTGCATAATATTGATTTGGAAAGAAAATAAAAAGTGCTCTTATATTGTTCACCCCCCCTCTCAGTATAAGCTTGTGTTCTTCAAATGCAGATCATATTTTTGACACACAAAACTCTTCAAACTTGAAACTACTCCATTACCTCTTACCTTGTAACCAAATAAGGATAACTTCCTCATGAAGAATTATATGTCTCAACTATTCCCTTGTGTTTTACAAGCATTGTAGTCCAATTCTTGTATTATTATGAGGTTTTATGAGGATAATATAACAATTTATAATTTCTTAATTTGTTTTCTAACTCATTTCTATTTCATAATCTATTTGTAAGTTTTTTGTGCCTTCCAAATTGTTATACCTACCAAGGATACTTTAATGTACTTCCTTATTCTAATTTTTTTTATGTGGTTTATTATAACCATGATGTTCTCCTATATATACCTATTTAAGGCTTATTATGCACAATAATTAGTAGCCAAATTTGTCAAAATATACATATTAGGCATCCTCATGTGTCAAAAATAATTTATAAGTTTTTTATAGGTCTTTAAAATCAAATAGTTGGATACAAACAACATATGTAATCTCTTTAAATATTTTATTGTGAGAAATATCAACTCACAAAAGTTCTTTTAAGATGTTATATACACAATAATAGTCACTTAAAGCCATTTCATTGTTAATCTATGTGGCTTGAATGCCCTAATTTATTTCAAACGGTTATATTGTAAGGATGAAGCAAAGATTAAAATATCACATATGTACATGTTTGTTCAAAATATGAATTATGTAAAAGTGTATACAAATATGTAGAATATTGAATCATTTGATAATGTATTTTAAATAGAGGAAAATAAATCCAAGCTCAATAGTTTACAAAAAATATATATAAATTATTAGAACGGAGAGATGGTTATGTGGAAAATAATAATTGTTTTATAGTTATCATAGCTTACCGAAAAGGGAAAGGACATTCTGGGTGTATAAAATATGGAGATCTGGCTTGAGAAAGGTGATGGAAATACTATTTTTCATGGAAAAGTTAAAATAAACTTCTCCTTTTCTTTTAAAATAGTTCAACTTTATATCAAAGAAGCTTTTAAAATAATGAGCATAGAATTTTAATCACCTACTATGAATCATATGGAATATCAAAAAATAACTATATAGAAGCTAGGGTACTTCTTATAGGGATACATAGACTATAATGAATGCTACCCATAAAAAAATATGAAAATTTTATCAACAACAACATTATCCTATATGTGCACCAATTTCTAATGGAGGTAGTATGTCTAAAATGCTAATACTTCTACAAAAAATGAAATAGGGTAGAATATGATTTATTCAACAAGAGGATTAAAAATTATCTTGTCAAAGTTTAAATTTTAAGAGAAAAATATCTAAGGAAATTTTATCTTTTAATAAAAATGATATCAAGAATCTGATAGCAAAAACTTAAAAATCTAGAGATGAAAATATTAAACTCTCAAAGTAGATTTCGTCTAATTGACCTCTAAGAGAGGAAAAATATAGATTATTAAAAATATAGTCTTGCATTAAGGTTAGTGTGGTTTGAATCTTAGGCAATACATTGTAATATCAATATGTAGTTACTTGAAATGCAATGATATCATAATGATCATGTAATATGGGTGAGGCTCATTTCATGATCATAATGGTTCAAGTAAATATATGTTTCTTACCTACTAATTTTTAATTAAATAAATGAAATTTAAATGATCCTACATTTGTTATATCATGATTGTGTTGTTATCATATTTCAACAGACCATATTATTGTATCTCAATAGATCATATTATTATGATTCCTCCTCCATCCTAATCATGTTACTATTATATCTCAATAGACCATATTATTATGATATCATATTAAATTGCATTATCATAGCCTACCTTATCATGGGTGTGTTAATGATAGTATAAGGGTCTAAAATTAAGTTACTCTCATATATTTGCATCCCATTATCATTGCTCTATAATCCATTACATTAAATCAATAAAGTTATTCCATGGGATTAGAACCTTGATTAATGACATAAAATGCATTACTCTTTATGTGTTTCTTATACATCTTTGATGTAGCTAAGAAACATTTATTCTTATTGTTTTAGTTTATTTATTTATGAGAACTATGTTGATAGAGTTTACAAACAAAAGATCTTATTGAGAACAAAGATGTGGGATATTCCTTTGATATTTAGTAGAGAATGTTGAATATTTAAGAAGTATGCAATTTATTATAATTTGTATATGAAAATTATACCTATAATATTTTGGAAGGTATTGCTTCAAATTTAGATAAGGATATATGATGTTGTTTCTAAGCAAGTTGCACCTAAATTTTGTTTAGACAATAGTAAATGGTGGTTCATAAAATTTGATTTTGAACTATTTTTATTTAAAATATTATATATTTATTTCATAAAAAAAATACATTTTACATAACCTTTTATGCATGTAGTGTAACTAGACCTTTTTCTCTACAATCGTCACTTCAAAATATTATAGAAACTTGGGCCAATTTGTGGCATTCCTATTTAATTACCACTAGACTAAAACTAAATAATTTTAGGTTAAAATAATTTATATACTCATAACCAATGGTTATAACAATTTGATTAGTTTTTATCCTAGTATTTGTAAACAAAAATACTAATATCATAGTAAGAGAGATATCAACTAATTATGATGAGATATTTGATATCATGCAACCCAAGGCATCATAAAATAATAGTAAATGGGATGTAATCATAAGAGAGCAAATCAAGTTCAAATTCTAGTAAAATGAATCCCATGACAATATGATCAATATGTAATATGGGTGACATTCACTTTAATCTCATACAACCAATTAAAAATATATTTGAAAGTTTATTTCAGATTTTTTGAATAATATAACTATAATTAAATAATATCAAAGTTATAATGATATATTATATATATGTTCATATCTTTCTCTATATTTATTTTGCTTGGATGATATTTGTTTTATTTAAGTTCTCTCATTTGGAACTAGGATCACTCTACATATGTTATAGGAAAGAATTTCTTCTTAGGCTTGATCTATCATGATGAAAATATTAAGAAACAAATAATAGATGTGATAAAAACACTTTCCCATAAACATTGCAAGTAAGAGTTCACTTATAAGTTCTTGTTGAGATCTATCATGGATGAATTTGTAAGGGATTCATAAGGGATGATATTAAAATTGATTTTTAGTGGAATTATTTCATTCTACCATATTGTATCATGTGCTTTTATATTATGCTTAAATGGTTACAATATTGATTCGCAAGGATTATTCTATAAACCATATGTTTGAAACAAAGAAATGTTGATAGCTAAAAAAATGATAAGTTCTATATTATATGTATTTTAATGGAAAGGAAAATCTTATATAGAAAATAAAAGATGTATTATTTCAAAAATATGAGTCAAATATTATTAAAATTCTCTATAAGGTTGAGAGGCAATAACAAAGTGGGTATTTCACTTATGTATAAGTTGCTTCATGGGATGCCTAACATTTTATAACTCCTAGATAAAATTTTCAAATAGCATGTTATTGGTGAGGATCACAAAACAACAAATAAATATAGGAATGCAGAAGAGGTGGGTAAGCCTAATGGAAAAAATTAAAGACAATTTGGAAATAATATGAAAAACTATTGAATCACATGAAAAGTGGTTGAATTTCATTAACTAGCATTTTAAGGATAGATAAAATTTTAAGAGCAAATTCATGGAAGCATTCGGCAACATTATTCTCATAAGTAGTTATGTAGAATTATTGGTTGTATCATGTGAAAGTATTTTCAAAGGCAATGAACAAGATATTGAATATAAAGTTGAAAAGGTTTGCAAGTTGTTGATGTCATCAATGTCAAATACCAATGTGGAGAGCATTACTTTAAAAATATTGAGCATGGACTTATCAATAAAACTTCAAGCAATAATTATTATCACTATGAAACAAGATTTCTGAAAAATTTGAAGAAACAATTTAGTGTCTATTATACTTACAAAATAGATTGCATGTTCACATATTTAAGCTTGGCAGGGAAAAACACAAATTTTGAGAGATATTTTAATCAAAATCCTCAAGTACATCCTAGAATAGAGTTGAGAGTCACATGTTTAACATCTAGTTTCTAGCCATATCATAAGCCATCTAACTATCTTTATCTTCCAACTGAAATTATTAGATTTATGAATATATTTGAAGAGTTTTATTAAATAGAAAAATAAAAGACAATGCTTAAATTTACATATTTTGAAGGTACATGCCATGTTAATGGTATATTTGATAAAAATTAATAGAACTAACAATGGTATGCTATTACACATATTTACTCATTTTGTTTAATATTTTAGAGGCACTAATCTATTTACAAGTGAAGTGTCATTAAATTTAAGTGATGAAGAAGTTGTTACTTTGTTAAAATAACTTTCATCTTCAAAATACAAAATTATTAATAAAAAAAGAGATAAAATTTGTATCAAGCATGAATATATTTGAATCTAGCACAAGATTTAATAATAAAATAAAACAATCAAGATTCCACTACCATTTATTAAAAAACAAGGAAAAAAAGAGAATATAGTCAAATTAATAGAAAGAATGTAATTAAGGTATTCATTATGAAATTTCTAAAAATAAAGAGTCTTACCTAAGCATGCATTGGTAGAAGAGTGTATTGAATAACTTGGAAGAATGTTTAACTCAATACTAAACAAGTCAAAAATGCAAATAAATGAATTAGCTCATCAAGAATTCATAGAGAGATACAAGGACAATCCAAAAATGTTTAAATAATTGCCTTGAAATTCCATGTCATTTTCCATGATGCAATTCATCTAAGGAACTAATTTGTTTCATATCATTTTGATGTTACATTTTAGTAATATGTCTTATTTTTTGGTTAGGATTTTGAAAATTCTCTATGTATTTTACAAATATTTGAACTTTTAATCATATATCATTATCTTTAGTTAATTAATCAATAATTTAAAAGAAAAGAGAAAAAGTACATATATATGATGCTCAATACTCGATTATACTCATCATTATATATTCCTTGATCACTTTTAATCATGTATTATTATTATTATTATTACATATATGGGGCTTTTGTTGGGGGTTTCTCTCATGAAAATATCAAAAAAATACATTTTTTCTTTTTTCTTTTTACACAATTGCTTCTCTATTTTCTCTTAAAAAAATTATTCTCTAAGTGCATGTGTTGTTTTTACATTAAGCATTAATTTTACAACATTCTTCTTCTTAATATTTTATGTCCTATTTTTATATTTTTTGAAATAAAATTCTCTCAATATCTTGTTATTGCATACACATGTTCATGCAGTTTCATACATCTTCAAACAATTTGTTTGATTCCTTGTCCAATAATTAGGACTATCTTTGTAGTTTTTTGAATTAATCATACAACTATTGATTTATTTGTTTTTCTTTTTCAACACAGATGTGAACCCATGACTCAACTAGAAGTGTTCTAATGATAACTTTCCTTCTTACTAGATTGTATCGATATTGAGTCTTTGCAAGTGCCAAGTGTAATAAAGTAGAATATTGCTTATAAGATTCACTTTGTTGTTTGTTGTAACATATTCTCTATTGCTTCACATCTTCATATCTTTGTAGATACTTTTACAACTTCACATATTTATTTTTTTTCTCTCATGTGTGGGTCATTACTTCTACTAGACATAACATTCATCCAATGATTCTCATCACTTTTCCTTTCTTTTTTGGTGGTAACTTGCTACTACCTTTTCTTTTTTTGTGGATTCTCTTGTTGTTATTATTTTCTTGAAATTTATTACTTTGTATTTTTTTGTTGTTATCTTCAATTTTATTACTTTAGCTCTCATACCCTATTAAAGGTATGGATCAACTAGGACTCAACTTTAGAACCTCTTTCTATTGAGGTTTGCTCTACCAATTAGCTTTAGGAAAAAAATGAATGTAAATAGCATCCAATTGAATGCCATTTTATCAAAGCACCACACCCTACATAGCCAAGGCCTAACAGAACTTGATATTATTTTACTCAAAACTTATGAATATGATATTGAGGACTATTATGGAATAAGGGGGATGCTCTACATGTGATGGAGGCATGCAAACCTTTAACCAAATAGGTAGATATGGCATTGGATGAGAAAATTTGGACCATTATGCTTCACAATAGTTTAGCGCTATAAGTTTGGATGAACCATTTCACAACTCCCTATTTTTATGTTAAATAGTTGGTTAAAAATATAAAAAAATTAAGTGCTTTAATTTTTTTAATGTTTTTAATTTTTAAAATTGGTTTTTAATATAAACTTTTGAAATAAAAAGTTAAATTAAAAATTAATTAAAATAAATAATATGAAATGATGATTTTTTTAAACTAAGTTGTGTGGTTTTTATTTGATTTCACTTTTATTAAAATAATAAAATATTATATTGTTTTCATTATATTACTATTCAGCTAATTAAACCATATTCAATTGCCTTTTTATCAAAAATATCCTTTATTTGCCTTTCTAATATTTTTCATCCTCTTAAAACTATTACATTTTTGCAATAAAATCCTTGATATAATTTTTATTAAGAAATAAAATCTCACTCATTCAATTGCCTTCTAAAATTTGAATTTTTCCAAGATGAAAAATCAACACTACAAATGGCAAAAATAATTGAGACCCGATTTTCATTTCTATAAATTGTTCTCTACCAACCTATCAATTCCCTAATACCTATTTTTTAGGGGTCTCATTCATACCCCTAATATTTCAAAATATCATTGTTGTCATCACTTTTTTTGTGGTTGTAGCCCTACTTCTTGTTAACACTTGTAATATTTGATTTTGTTTTCTCATATCAATATCCCTCTTAGTTTCTTTTTCACTTTGTTTTTGCTTCTTGGGTCTTACTCTCTTTTTTTCATTCCCATCAACAATTTCATATTCATCAATTTGTTCATAGTGAGAATTATCATCTATAGGTTTGTCTTGCTTTGAAGGATTCAAAATGCAAGGAATAACCTTAAAAAAACTTTCTTCTTTGTGTTGCCCTAAAAACCCTAAATCTCTATAGATTTCTTCCATCCGCATATCCTTATTATGTTGTTATTTAAACCATGAAGTATAAGTGATGATGTTTTCACTACTTTCATTTTTGTTGTTAGGAGAGAATTCTATATTACTTGACAAAAATGAAGATAATTTACTTGGAATAAATTTATGTTGTCATATTTAAGTTAAAATTTTCCTCTGTATTCCTTTACACCTTTAATTTCTAATAGTCATTTCATACTCATATCTCTAATTTGGACTTAGAGATATGTATACTTATTGTATATAATTATTCTATTTCTTAAGGATTTTGTGCAATAATATTTGTATGATTTCATTTTCTAAATTAACACTTGTGATGTATATTATTGAGTTTGTAGGATGCTAACATTAGATGATATGTAAGGGAGAATAATTATATTTATTATGATTTACAACCATAGATATATAATGATACAAGTGTTTCATTTCTTATACTAAAATATAATATGAAATCATGATTTGTTGAGGCTAAAAATTAGAAAAACGACTTTTCATTAGTTAGATTAGGTGGAGGGAGTGGATATTTCTATAGGGAATTGAGATAATAAGGGTCAATAGATCTATAATGTTATCCACCCTAGGAGGCTTAGAGGACATATTCCCATATTTCCTTTGGAATAATTATCCCTTAATATATATATTTGTTTACCCCATTACCATAGAATATTGTGTGTGTTATTGGATTATACCACCATATAGTTGAAGGTCTATGACTCCTAATAACATTATGTTCTTATTGTGCTTAAAATTTATGAAATGTATTGGTGACTTTACATGTCTAACTTGGTGGATATATCTTGGTATGATATATAAAGAGGTATGTTAACACCTTATATCTTGAATTAGGTAATGGTTATAAATAATTTGTGTGTGTGTGTGTATTTTATTGGAATTCACAATGTTTTTAAGAAATAAATAGAAGCAATCCATCCACTCAAATATTATACATAAATATTTAAAAAATATGAAAGAGAAAAAATATAGTGAACACCCATAGGCACCATAAATAATTACTATATTATCCATAGATAATACGCATAATATTTAGATATAATGGATGTATTTGGGGGGTATTTATACCAATACATAATCCTCAAATTCCATAAATAAGTAACCTATACCAATATAACAAGGTGGATTAAAGGTTAATTACAAGTTATAATATGGTTTAATCATAACAAGGTTAACCATAGACCATAGGGGAAAATATATTGTACAATGATTACCCTTTGGCCTACACAATATTACATCATATAATTTCAGCCTTGGCCATAAGTTAGATTACACTTTCAATACTTCCTCATAATTCTAATTGAAGGTTCACGGAGAGAAGAAATTAGTAACAATAATATCTCCCTCTATAATTGATGCTCTTGTTGGCATCCACACTTGAGGTAGACTCATCTGAAGCCCCCTCATCATTAAAAATCTAATACTATAAAAAATACATATATACAAAAATCTCCTTAGGCTAGACCATAGTCATCACTACTACTATTAGATATTCCCATATAAATCGAAATAAAACTTCCACTAAGGCTCCAAATGAGGAAGATAATTCAAGATCACCATCACCTCTAAATAAAATTTATCTCATTCTTTTATAGTTTCATAATATTGGACTTGGAGGTATATCTTTTCCTTTTATAGCATACATCATCTTGTTTGGAAACTTCAACTTGCCTTTGGACCACCTAATTTCCATTATCAAAAGAGGTTTTGCATCATATTGCTTAATAAAAGAGTTATTATAACTTCTAATAGTACTTGGACAATAAATATAAGAACAAATATATCATGAATGATTAGGTCTTCATGAATAATTTGATCAATAGCCCAAAGTAGGAAGAGGGATTAACTAAAGCACATCTTGAATATTTTTTGGTATACCTCCAAAATATTCAAAATCCATTACACCTATCACAAATTTAATTGCATATCCTAAAAAATTAGACCAAATATTTTGATTGCATAGAATATGGTAAATTCATCCTTTCAAAATAGGGTAATAGGGCTTGAGGACTATTCTACAAAATTTGACCCTTAATACCATAATATTTCCATAAATTGATTTCACAAATTTGTAAAGCTTGAAGTATCATGTGATTTAAAAAAAATTAGGATCAAAATGTTTTTGTATGTGATAATCCTCAAAAAATAAAAAAAAAATCCTTCAAACCTTAGGAAATAAATGGTGAGTCTTATCCTAGCATGTATTGTCCACTCATTCATTTGTGATAACTCATTTTTTCCACTTGGCTACCACTAGTACATTGTAAATTTAATATATATCACATTATGATTGGTTGGAATGATTATATATAATGTTCCTTTACCTCACATACAAGGGTGCCACATTGACTGCCAAGTTGGCTAAAGTTTATAAGCTCTCTAAATGCACCAAACATCCTTCTATGAGATTAAAACTTGTATCTCCATCTATCTAAGATCCTTGGTCTAACCAAGATATCAAGGCACTCTTTGGATCACTAAGAGAATGATTCCACTAATGACCTTAGTGTCATAGTGCATCTTATTAAAAGAGTAACTCATTCCTGTAGCATATTTCTTACGAATGCGTTATGGGCCCATGTAAAACCAATTGACCATATATAATTGAAGTGACTATTCTAGCAATGAATCCATAGAAGTTGTGGACTAAATTGATTTTTGGAGGTGTTACATTATTTGGTACCTTTGTAAATATTTATATTAGAGTGTGTATTTATTATTTGAGTATATAGTATGTGTAAAGTTATTAAGCATGAATATTTGTCATGTAATTAAGTGTGGAGTTAGAAGTATGATATATCATGTGTGTAAGTGACAGTTATGTGTGTGATGTGTCTTGTGTGTAAGTGTAAGTTATGAGTGTGAAGTATCAAGTTTAAAAGTAAGGAGCTATAAGCATTCATGAGAGGTTTTGTCTTTATGTAATATGTGAGATTTATTATGTAAGAGGGAAGTATAAAATGTTGGATATCCCATAAGTTTGAAGAAAGCAAAGGTAAAGAGTCATGTAATATGAAGAGTCTCATGTATCAAAGTATCATTGCATGTATGCATTGCTATAGTATATTTTTCAATAAAATATTATGAGTTTTATGTGCATTATTGTGTGGAATTTATAATTGATTTATTGTGAGATCTTGTGAGATATTATTGATAATTTTCTAACAATGGTATCACAACTATTATGTTATGTTTAGAGTGATTGGACAGGAAGATATTTGGTGAGGACAACAACTTGTGTTTACATCCAGATCATAAGGAAGCTAAAGTATTTGAGAAGAGAAATTTTGGACTATGAAGAACAAAATTTGAGGAAGAAGTGTGGTGGAGTGAAGGAGGAGATTTGGTAGAGAAGATACTAAGTGGAGAAGTTGTGTTGGAGAAGTGTCATAGTGAAGGAGAAACTATGGTGGAGAAGACTAAGTGGAGGAGTTATGTCTAAGTGAAGGAGGAGTTATAGTGCAGATATGACCAAGTGAAGGAAATAATAATGTGGAGATAGAGAGGATACAAATGGAAATTTGCAATTCTAGCACCAAGTTAGAAACTGGTGTGAGATATAATGTAGAAATAACAACATGATGTTGCAATTAAAGTAACATTTGGATAAAATATTCTCATAAGAAAGTTATTCAAAGAACCTAAAATTTAGAGAAGCATGTTTTAATAGTATTTTATTTAGAGAACGTATGATTTGAAGAGCATTGAATTTGGAGATGACAAAGAGCAAATAATTTGGAGATAACATCCACACAAATGAGAGTGTCTTCATTGTGTTTGAAATGGAAATGATTACATTTAAAAAATATAGAAATAAAATGAGGAGGTGACTATATTTCTATAGGATGAAGTGTGAATAAAGAATACCAAGAGTGCAAGTCGAGAGGCATAGCATTGGAATCTATGGTTACATTTCTACTATAATATCCAATAAAAAATAATTGACGTAGACTAAAAGTTTGGAAGGAAGTCAACACATAATAAGGTAAGTCATCAATCTTATAATGTTGAATATTTATTGAAGGAGGAATAAGTTATTTATTGGAGAAAAGAATCATTAAGGGGATATAAGAAGATAATGAATGTTTAATGTGAAGGAGGAGGAATAAATTAAAGGTTGATAATTATTGTTTGAAGAATAAAATCTAGGAGATATAAGAAGAGAAATAAATTAATTAAAGGGAGTTATAAGAATATTAAATTTTTTGAATAATTGATTGTTGAAATATTAAAAGAAGAATGAATTAAAGGGAGATATAAGAAGAATATTATTGAATTGAAATTAAATTAGAGAATAATATTGTTGAATAAAAATAATTAATTGAAAGAAATAAATTGAATAAAAAGAAATTAAAGAAGAAGAAGATTATGAAATTGAAATAAGAATATTAAGAAATAAAAAATTTGAAATATTGATTAAATTGTAAAATAAATTGAAGGAATTCATAATAATTAAAGGAAAAATTAAATTGATAAGTGAAGAATTGAAGAAGATTAAATTGAAAGATGATTTTTCTTTTAATTTGAGGGTGATAAGGACTTCCACATCAAAGAAAATAGAACTTAAATAAATTTTTATTGATTGAAAGAAAATGAGTACATAAAAAAGGTCATACAAGTTTAAAGGACCAAACTTCATTAAAGCCACAAGAAATTCAATAAAAACCAAAAACGGAACATGAAAATAATTAGTGGAACATGTTAGAAATAGAGTCTACATCATTTGGGTTATGTAAATGTATCTTCCAATGTACATACTTAGATTACTTTAGGGGCAAGTTATCTAGTTATTTCATGCAATGTAATAAGTACACAATTGTCAATGTGCAAGTTGTACATGTGCAAGTTATCCCTTGCATAACTAGATAGAGAGTTGGCCAAATATCCTATTTTTGCTATATAAGTAGGGCCTCATAGATAGATAGTAATACAGTCATAGATACAAATAGAGTCAGGGGATATAGTTTAGCTTAGTTCTATGTGTGACACCATCCATTGGTGATGGGTGTAATGTAGTTCAGTAGCTTTATATTGGAGTGTTCATTTCCTCCATAGCTACAATGTAATATTTTATATCATTTCTATTTTTTGTATATTTCAGTCATCTAGCAGATTTACATTATTTCATATTATTCTACATATTGTGATTGTTATCTCGCCATGCTTTCTACATCAAAATCTAATAATACATTGATTCAAGAGCAAGCCACCATATGACAATAAATATTTATTGGTTTATTCAATTCAAGTAAAAAAATATACCAATGAATAAAGTAGATGATAAAATTTATCATGTACAAGGATCAAGGAATGACACTCTTAGTCTATCATATTCTAAATGTACATTGGAAAATGTACTTTATGTTCTTGGCATAGCAAATAATCTTATTTCAGTATCATAATTGTTGGACAAAGGAAGAACGATGGAATTCAAAAATATTAATGGCAATAAGATATGTATAATCAAGAGACAATAAAATTGAAGCCATGTGATCCTATAAAAGTGGCATATCTACCTTGGATGTAATAGAAATTTCACAAAAGCATTTGGATCAACTTTTTCCAAGATAACGATTTCAAAAGAAGTATTACATTGAACACAATATTTCTATGGAAAAATAACATAAAAATGTATTATTTTATGACTTCTTAATAAGTACTTGTAATATAAATTGAATAGTTTAATGGTGGAGACTTTGAAACTCTCAATAAATATTTAAGGTTGGAGGACATTTTTCGTAGGACTACCCAAACTGCCGAACTTGTTTTGGTCTTCTTTCAATCATCCAAACTTGAATTGAGCTAAACTTTTGAGGGTAGATACCTGATAAACCCTACAATATCTCCACAAATATTTAGATCATTTGGAGAAACATAGAGCCTATAGCATCCCTATGTTTGAACAAGATTTTTTGCAAGCAATCATGCAAGGGTTTCATTTGGGTTGAGTGCAAGCAGCTCCAAAGGTTGGTTTTCAGGGCCTTCGGGCCCTAGCGACCAATATTTTTATGGTTTTTGCTCAAGATTTTAGTAGGATATATTGTAGGAGATTCAATATGGGTTAGAAATTTATCTTTCAATAGATCTTCATGATGTGAACTTGATTGATAATGGCTTCCAATTTGCTTCACAAAAGAAAAGTAAAAATCATACCTTTCCATGGTGTTTAGGGCATGGATTATAGAGATAACAAAACAAATTTCAAGTAGTTGATTAAAAAATAGCTCAGATCTCAAGTGAATCTTGTGCTAAGGTGCAACCAAAAAATAATTCCATTGTGGAAACCCTTGTCAAGGGTAAGAATTTCCAAGACTCAGCCCCAAAAATAAATTTTAGGGATGCCCTTCGTGGTGGACAACCTCAACCTAATGCTAATATTAATATTAAGGCTTCTCATAAACCTCTAATAATACCTAATATGGATTCTAGGAAAACGAATTCAATATGTCTTAAAGTAACTAATGGAAATCCTATTGTTAAGCTTGATATGGGTAACATTCAGACTAGCATTGAAGATCTAGAAAAAAGGACTAATTTATCATTTTGTGGGTTTTTGTTCGAGCCTATCTGCTTTCAAATTTTGGGCTACAAAAATATGGAAAACTAAAGGTGAGTTACAAATCTCTATTTATCCAAATGGTTATTTTCTTGTTTTATTTTCTAATAATGAAGATAGAGAGAAAACATTTCAAGGGGGTCCTTGGTTCTTTGGAAGGGCAGGGCTTTTCATAAAGCCTTAGCATACTAAATTTAAATTCTAAGAAGAGATGCCTTCTACAGGTCCTGTGTAGGTTAGACTCTTTGGCCTCCCAATTGAATTCTAGAATTCAACTATTTTTTCTTCAATTGGAAACTCTTTAGAAAATTTTATGATGACTGCTGATTGTACTCAAAAATTTGAACATATTATCTATGCATGGATTTGTGTTTTAATGGATTTTGACAAACCCCTATCTAAAAATATCACATTAAAAATTGGGGAGGACACTTAGGAGCAAGGAGTGGACTATGATAACATTCCTTTTCATTGTAGAATTTGCTATGAATATGGTCATTTGGCTAGTGTTTACCTAAATAAAATTCCAGATCAAAATAAAGAATATATAAAATTCAGCAGGTTTCCAAATGCCTAAGAAGAAGAACACTAAAAAAAACTAGTTATGAAGGATCAATCTAAGTTATCTACTAATATGTTTGAAATTATTTCCACAAATGATGTCCCAAGTGAGGAAGAGGAAATAATGGAAACATAAATCTTAGAAACACAATTTAAATATGAAGGGAAGAATTTAGAGGTAAACCAACAAATCAAAGGTTTTTAATAGAAAAAAATGGAGAAAATAGTCATAAGAAAAACAATCTATTAAATGTTAAAACTTCAAATAATACATGTTCCAATATAGACTCAGTTGAATCTTTTGTTAACCCTTTGGATGTATACATGCATTCTTCAAGGTTAGAAGCCATCTTAGATTCAATTGGAGTAAGTCAAGAAATAAGGAAAAAAATTGAAGATGGATTCTAATCAAAAGGCAGGTCAGAAGACCAATCAACATCATAGGGCAAAAGAAGGTGAAAAGCTTATAGAGGAAGGTAATATTAATACCCTTTCTGAATTTTTTATCCCTAGTATTAATGAAGATCATCACTTGGAATATTAGAGGACTCAAAGGGAGTCTTTCAAAACCAAATTAAATTAGAAGAATGATTCATATAAATCATCCACATCTTGTTTTCCTTCAATAAATGAGGATGTCAATAGAGGAAATGGAATCAATTGCTAGTAAAATTTGGATAGCTGGAAAAGTGATTTCCCTCAGTTCTCGAGGGACTTTTGGTGGCATTGATTGCCTTTGGGACCTAAAAGAGGTAGGTATTCACCATATGGTTGGTAATTGGGGTTTTTTGGCTATAGCTATTCAAAGTAGACATTCCAAAAAAATTATCCTCTACATTACTATTTATACTCCAACTACTTTGGAGGAAAAAAGAAGACGATGGAAGGATATAACTTATATTATCTCTCATTTTCCTGAATCTTGGATCTTGATTAGAGGATATTTCAATACCATCCTCTCTCTAGATGATAAAATGGAAGGAAATAGAAATTTGGATAGGAACACTGACCTCATGAGCAAATATATTGCAAACCTCCATCTTGTGGATATCCAACCAGATAATGGCCTTATGAATTGGTCTAACATAAGGCAAGGCTTATCTTGTATAATGAAGAGATTGAATAGGTTATTGCTCTTTGAAAATTTCTTAATCCACGTTCACATTCCTAAAGTGAAGACTTAACAATTCTAGTTATAATCACTAGACAGTCATGATGGAAATGTGGAAAACCAATGTGAGTTTCTCTCCTTTTTTATTCTAGTTAATGTGGCTTAGAGACAGTTCCTTTAGACCTCGAGTGCAACAATGGTGGAAGGAAGTTAAACCTAGGTATGGGACTAAGATGTTCTATTTTACCAAAATATTACAATATATTAAATCCAAAATCAATACTTGGAACTGGAATAAGTTTAGGGATGTTCATAAAAAAATATATGAAGTTATTGCTCAGCTTGAAATTTTGAATAAGAAAATTTGTTTAGATGGTCTCACAGAGAGTAGAAGTGTAGATGAAATTAATTTCATAGCTCAGTTAGAGGAATGGAAAAAAAGATAAAAACTCTTATGAAAGCAAAAATCTAGAATTCAATGGCTCAAAGAAGGAGATAAAAACACAAATTTCTTCCACAAATATCTTCTAGCTTGAATATATCACAACTTTATTTCTTCCCTGAAACCATATTCTGGATATGTTGTCTATACTTGGGATGGCATGAAATCTATTGTTTTCAATTACTTTTCAATCATTTTTCTACTACTCCTCTTGACTTGGCTTCTCAAAAAAATGTTCTTCAAGCAATCCCTTCTCTTATCACTTTTGAGGATAACACTATTTTGACTGCTCTTGTAACTATCAATGACCTTCAACATGTAGTTTTTAAAATGCAAAAAATGGAAAAACCCAGGTCCTGATGGTTTTCCCATTGAGTTCTACCAAGAGTTATGGGATATCCTTCATTTTTATTTATTATAGATGGTGGAAGAAGTCAGTACAGCTAAATAAATTTTAAAGGTTATCAATAAAATTTCTATTATTCTTGTTCAAAAATCTCAAGAGGCTGATCATACCTCAACTTTTAGACCTATTGCTTTATGTAATGTTCTTCTCAAAACCATTACTAAGATCATGGCAAAAAGGTTGAAGCCTCTTTTGCATAATATTATTTCCCCTGAACAAGGGGGTTATTTAAAAGGACATCAAATAGTGGATGAGATAGTTATTTCTTAGGAAGCCATCCATTCCATGGATATGCAAATGTATACTTCCATGTACATTCAGTTAGACTTATCCAAAGCTTATGACAGAGTGGATTGAAAAATCTTTATCAAAGTTTTGAGACAATTTGGTTTCTCTTAGTATTGGATGGATTGGATTATGGGATGTATCTCTTCAGTTTCCTACTTAGTTCTTATCAATTGCAGGCCTTCTCAGTTGTTCCATGCTTCCAAAGGTATTAGGCAAGGTGACCCCTTTCCCCTTATTTATTCATCATTCTTTTTTAATGCTTGGGTAATAATATAACCAAAAAAAGATAAAACAAAATCCTTGAGAGTTACCATTGCTCATGGAGCTAGACCTATCTATCATATTCATTTTTTTATGCTCTTTTAGGTAAAGCTACAGTTAAGGAAGCTTCTAATATTAAGCAGATCATTAGCTATTTTTCTAAGGCTATTAGGCAATTGATAAATGAATACAAATCTAAAGTTCTTTTCTTTCACTACTATTCCAGACAGGAATCCATAGTCTTAGATAAATTAAGATATAATAATACCTCCATTACAATCACTTATTTAGGTATTCCCATCAATATTCAAAGATAGAAAAAAATATTGGAATTGGTTGTTGGACAAAGTCAAGAAGAAAATTGGAAAATGGACCAATAGGTGGCTTTATTTTGGGGGTAGAATCACCTTGGTAAAATCAATCCTTCAAGATATTCCTATTTATGTTTCTACCATGTTGAATATCCCAAAGGTTGTTCTTTGAGAACTGGATCAAATCAGTCATCGGTTCCTTTGGAGTGGTACTAAAGAGAAAATAAAATGGGCCTTGGTGAAATGGGACACTTTATATCTTCCTAAGAATGAAGGGGGGTTAGGATTTTAGTCTGATTTTAATAAAAATAAAGCTTTAGCTGCTAAATTATATTGGAGGATTTTGCATAACCCCAATGCTCTTTGAGCCAATAATCTCCATGCTAAATATGTTGAGAACAAAAGTCTTGAAGACCTTGTTCACTATAAATTGTCTACCAAAGGTTCTACCATTTTAGCAGTTCTTAGGACTAGTTAGGATTTGATAAATAAAAACTATTTTGGATCATTCATAATGGTCAACAGGTAAATTTTTGATAGATTCTTAGGATGGTCACAATCCTTTGATAACTCATTTTCTCAATTGGAGGCCTTGGATGAAGGAGCCTCACCAAACTAACTGGATAAATATGGCTAATTACTATCGATACCATACTGGTAATTCAAAGGTTTGTAGATATTGGATCCCTAATGAGGCCTATTCAAATCCCATAAAGGCAAAGAGAAGATATCCAATGCATCCTTCATATGAGATCTCTCTCTTGGTCTCATAAAAAAGATTGTTTTCAATGGAAAACACTACTAAGGGTGAGTATTCAGTTGCTCAAGGTTATTTGGCCTTATGCCATAATAATCCCATGGGCTCAAAATATCTAGCCTAAGGTAAGGTTCTTTACTTATCTTGTATTGCATC
This sequence comes from Wollemia nobilis, assembly GCA_028583015.1. Lineage (NCBI taxonomy): Eukaryota > Viridiplantae > Streptophyta > Pinopsida > Araucariales > Araucariaceae > Wollemia > Wollemia nobilis. The sequence goes on from JAQPPZ010000188.1 coordinate 1,122,371, forward strand.
GTAGGGTGCTTACTGGTGGGCAACTTATGAAGCATGGTTTTCATGGCCCTTTTAGATGTGAAATGTATGAAGATAATGTGGAAACTCTCAACCATTTTTTTATTGAGTGTTTTTTAGCCTTTGAGCTATGGAGGAGAATTATCACTTTACTTGGGTTACAATGGTCCAATTTTTTTAATTTTAAACTTTGGATGGATTGGCCTAAATAGGAGGGTGTTGATCATTTTATTAGGCAATTAGTTTGGATGGTTTCTACCATTCTTATTTGGAATATCTAGAATGAAAGGAAAAACCAAATTTTTAATCAAGATAGGAATGATATTCACTATATTTGGCAAAATACCATTGCCAACTTAGTTGAATTAGTCCAACAACTCCTTAATCACCCCTAAAACTCCCACCAAATATGATATCAAGTGATGCAAATATTGAAGATTAACTCTTCTAAGGGAAATCAGCTTAAAGGGAATGTGAGTAAGTGCAAGATGGATAGAACAAGGAATTGACAACCTCCTCCTAAGAATTTTAGAAAATTCAATACTGATGGAGCCTCTAGAGGGAACCTTGGAAAAGCTAGTGTGGGAGGAATTGGTAGACTTTCATATGACTCCCTAGTTTTTACTTTTGCTAAGAATTTGGGTATTCTATCCAATAAACTTGTTGAGGGGTATGGTATCCTCAGAGGCCTTCAAGAAGCTGCTAAGGTTGGATGGTAAAATGTGCTAGTTGAGTCTGACTCTCAACTCATGATTAATATTTTGAATACTCCTAAGAATCATAAGGTTGATTGGAGAATAAAAAGAATTATTGAGAAGATTCAATTAATACAGATAGGATTTATGAAATTTGACTACAATCATGTGGTCAAAGATCAGAATAAGAGTATTGATGTTTTAGCTAATTGGTCTTCGGACAAAGGTGATCTTACTTGCTATGGCTACCCTCCTAGATGGTGGGCTTCACAAATAAGGGAAGATCTTCTTTCTATCATTTCTTTGGATACCTCTAGTTCTAGAGGTACCTAGTTTCTTCTTGCTTTATTTTTGCTTCTCTTTGGTTTGGTCAGTGTAAATTAGTTCCCTAGCTCAAAATAATCTTTCTTTTGTTTCCTCTGTTGATTCTTGCCTTAAAATTATTTTGGTCTAGAAAGGTCATTGTTGTGTTCAATTTTTTCTTTTTTCTTTTTTATTTTTTTATTTAGTTTTTGACATGTGTATTTTTTGTTGGAAATTTTGATTAAGTTGTGTTGTAATTGATGTCAAAAGGTTAATGTTAGAGAGACATTTGTATGGTAGGAATGTTCTTCTATGGTTGATATGGTTGAAATTGATCAAGGCAAAAAAGCAAGCAAATTGGTCGGAAAGAAGAGGCCATGGTTTAAAAGGAAAGACAAATATTATTATAATATTTTTCAATATTATAATAATTGGGTCCAAGAAATAATTAAAAATATATATATTGGACAAGGTTTTTTGAGATTTTATAAAAGGGTTGCAAAGATTTATTTTTAAATTATTTAAATTAAAATATTTTAACAAAAGAAAAAATTTAAATTTAAAATAATTTATGGCGCCAAATTTCTAGATCGAATTTGAATTTGAAAGTAAAAGATGGCCGATGTTTTTTAAACCAAAGAAAAGAGTATTTAAAGGAAATGATTTTTTATTTCCAAAGGTTAATCATATTCGAATGCCTAAGTGAAAATATATTTTTTGTGCATCGTTCGTGAGGGGCAGAGACCAAGCATAAGTCAAGCAAATTATTCAAGGAGGATTTTGTTAAAAATTGTGGAGAGTGCAAAGATAATTCCAAAGTGCTAGCTATTACAAATGGCAGTTGAGGCTTGGCTAAGGTGCTTGTGAAGGGTTGGTCTCATTTTTAAATCCCACATAGTTTATTTTTGTGAATTAGGAAAGGGATTTTCATTTTCGATGAAATCCATAACAAGTAGATGTTGTATAGGATAGAGTGTCCTTTGGTTCTCATGTGGGTGCATAGAGTAGGTGGTAAGCCTAGCTTTTTCTAGGTCATTGTGGTGGCTAAGATCACAAATTCGATATTAGGTACTGGTCGTTGAGACTTGTGAAATATTTTTATGACATGGGCCAAATATTAAGGTATGCAATTTTTTATTTAAATCTGCCAAAGGTTTTTGGAAAATGAAAGTTGTTTTGAGGCTAGGTGATATTAAAAGGGCCAAGTGTGGAATTGTTTAGGGATTCATAAGGTGTGTTAATTAAATATTTTATTTTGAGTGATTAGGAATTAAATCAAGTTTTGGAGATTATAAGGTGTAAACAAAGGTACATTATTTTTATGTGTTGAATATTATTTTGAAAGAGAAGGAGATTATAAGGTGTAAACAAGGAACTGTATTTTTATATGTGTTGAATATTATCTTGAAAGAGAAGGAGATTATAAGGTGTAAACAAGGAACTTTATTTTTTGATATATGTTGAATATTATTTTGAAATTGAAGGAGTGATAAGGTGTATTTGTGACTTGAAATTTTATTGTATTTCTTGTATGGTGAAATATTTGTTGAGGTAAATATTCTTGTGGATATTTTGAGATAGATTGTTGCTATCTAACCTAGAGTTGGCAAAAGGATTTGGTTATGAATAAAATAGATTTTGAAGATATATCTCCATCAAAGCAAATAGGTATGGGCATATCATCCTTTGTTTGAAGTGTTGTTGGATTGAATTTTGTGAAATATAAGGTGGAGTGAAAATAATTATTTGATAAGCATTGTTGGAAATATTTGAGTGAGTTTTTATATGCTTCATTGGTGAATGTTTAGAGAAAATTTGAGATAGAGATTGAGGATTATTTGAGTTAGGGTTTGAAACCCACATTGTGCACTTTTTTTGAAGAAGTTTGAGAAAACACTTTTTTAGGGTTAGTGATAAAGTTGTGTTTCATTGGTTGAATGATTGAGTGAAATTATTGAGCATTGGTTTTGAGTGATATTGAAAGTGAATGTGCAAACATTAGAAATCAGATTTGTGAAAGCGATAGACTTAATTATTGAGTAGAACATATTGATTTTTGATAGAGTACATAATTCTCTATATGTTCCAGAGGTTAAAAAAAATCTCGATAAAATATGTCTAACTGCTTCAAGATAAAGGAATTACCTTGAAGACTAGACAAAGTATTTGATAACATTGTGTGCAATATTTGAAATTTATTAAGCATAATTTATGAATTTCTTTGAGTATGTATTAAGATAGATTTGTACAAGTATTGGTAAAGACTTGAAGGTATATTTGAGGTAAGTCTTGGTGAAGACTTGATTGCATATTGAGCAAGTTCTTGAGAGGACTTGAAGGTATATTTTAGATAAGTCTTGGTGAAGACTTGAGAGTCGATTGAGCAAGTTCTTGAGAGGACTTGAAGGTAGATTTGAGGCAAGTCTTGGTTAAGACTTGAAATCAGATTGAGCAAGTTCTTTAGAGGACTTGAAGGTATATTTGAGGTAAGTCTTGGTGAAGAATTGATAGCATATTGAGCAAGTTATTGAGATGACTTGAAGGTATATTTGAGGTAAGTCTTTGTGAAGACTTGAGAGAAGAGTTGATTGATTGATTTTTTCAAGCTTTGTGTTAAGGCTTGGGGTAAACCTAATCATATTTTATTTGTGATTGAATCAAGCTTTGTGTTAAAGCTTGAGGACAAATTTGAGGAAAAATTTTGGTATAGATTTGTGAGTATATTTGTGCTAGACCTAAGACAGAGTTAGAGCAGATGTGTACTACACTTGGTATAGAGTTTGGTACAGATCTGATTTAGAGTTGAGAAAAATATTTGGAGGTGATAGAGCAAAGGACAATAGTATTTAGTGGATAGAGATACATTAGCTAGGGTAGTGAAGATAGGGGTATTCTATGAAGAGAGATCCACAAGCTAGAGCAATTAGGGCAGAAGTATTCTAGAAGATCATCAGCCATAGTAGAGGGGAAAGAGTTCTGTGGATAGAGATCCATGAACCAGAGTAAGAGGAAAGAGTTATCATGTGGATAGATATCCATGAACTAGAGCAAGAGGAAAGAGTTCTCATATGGAGTGTGATCCATGAACCAACTAGGAATATAGAGTTCTTCTATGGAGAGAGATCGACAAACCAGTAGAAGAGATAGAGGTTTCTTAGATCAAGTTCCACAAACCAGAGAAAATAGGAAAGAGTCCTCCTATGGAGAGAGATCCACAAATCAGAGCATAGGGGATTGGTGCCTCCTTTGTATAGAGATACATAAACATTGTAATAGGGAATTGATGTCCAAGAATATTTGTTGAGAAAAATTAGTAGAAATATTTTCTTCATGGAGTAGCCCACATTGGGTGAACCATGTTAAATTGGTGTCTCTATTGTGTGATGATTTGTGCATTATTTTGATTACTTCTATTGATATTGCCATCGATAATATTCACCCCCCCCCTCTCAGTATAAGCTTGTGTTCTTCATTTTTTGTTTTGTTTTGTTTTTGTTATTTTTTATTGTTCTCGTGTTTTTTTTTGTCTTGTGTTTTTTGTGTTTCTTGTTATTGTTCTTGTGTTTTTGTTGTTCTTGTTCTTGTTCTTGTGTTTTTGTGTGTTTGTGTTAATTGGTATTTTTCGTGTTTTGGTGTGTGAGTGTTTTCTATGTTTTTGTTTTTGTTTGTTGTCTTTTTTTGGTTGTTTTCTTTTGTTTTATTTTTATTTTTTAGGTTTTGGTTTTTTTTGTTTTTCATGTTTTTGTTGGTTGTGTCTTTGTAGCATTATGTTATTTTTGTCATGTTTGTGTTTTGTTATGTTTTTCTTGTATTTTTCTATGTGGTTCATGTTGTGTATGTGTTTTTTTAATCTTATTGTGTGTGTTTTTTGTTGTGCTTAATATTTTTGACACACTCAAGGAGCATTTGTTTTATAATCTTATTGTGTGTTTGTGTTTGTATGTTCTTATTTTGTGTTGCTTCAGGTTTACTCCTTGAGTATGTCAAAGGTTGTAGGCCAGGTGCAAGCCCTGGGTGTTTTTTTGGAAGAAATACTTCTAACTCCTTGGGTCTTACCCAAAATTGGCATCCCTTATGGGATGTTTTCCACAAAAAAAGTACTTGTAATAGAGATAGATACAGTGATAGGACCTGATGTAGTACTAAAACCAATGTGCATGAAGAAGAAGAAAGCACTTGAAAGTAAAATATTTTCATACCAAATAATGTAATATGAGGGTGTGTTAGAGGTATTACATTATTGGATCCCTTTATAAATATTTATATTAGGGTGTGTGTTTATTATTTGAGTCTATAGTATGTGTCAAGTTATTAAATGTGAATATGTGTCATGTGATTGTAGAGTTATGAGTGTGAGGTATAATGTGTGTAAGTGAGATTTATGTGTGTGAGGTATCTTCTATGTAAGTATGAGTTATGAGTGTGAAGTGTCAATTCTATAAGTAGGAAGTTATGAGCAATCATAAGAGACTTTATATTTATGTAATATGTAAGGGAGAAATATGAAAGGTTGGATATCCTTCGAGTTTGAGGAGAGAAAATATCAAGAGTCATATAATATGAAGAGTCTCATGTATCTTTATATTGAAGACAAATCCATGTAATATGTATCAAAGTAGCATTGTATTTATCCATTGCTATAGAATATTTTTCAATAAAATATTTTAGGTTTTATATGCATTATTGTGTGGGATTTATATTTTATTTATTGTGAGATCCTATGAATTTATTCTATGAGATATTATTAGTAATTTTCTAATATTGATCACTATGAGCAAAAAAAAATTGCCACTAGGGTTCAAACATGGAACCATTACCCTCCTATGCTCAAACACTTTTCACGTTGATAATTATACCATATGTTTGGTTAGGGATTGGAATAGCTAATATGCATATTATTTTAATGATTTTACATGGGTTTTTATGAAGGGTCTCGGTCCACTCATACTGAGTGGGATTTTAACCTTGGACCTATCAAAGAAATACCAAATCCCTTACCACTATAGTAAGCTTGCAACTTATATTTTTCAATGAGTTTACATAGGTTTTTATGAGGGGTCCTAGTCCCCTCAAACTAAGTGGCACTTGAACCTTCAAAGAGAGTACAAAGCCCTTACCACTATAGTAAGCTTACAAATCCACTAATATGTATATTAATCCTTATTCTTTAAAGAGATAAAAATAATCTATGGGGTTTCAAACTTATGACCCTACATAGGTGTCCATTTTAATTTCCTCTAGTTAACCACCCTAGCATACTTTTTGAGTTGATACCATATCTAATTTCCCTCTATGAATAAATTACCCATAGCAAAAAAAATTGGTGATTATGGAGGCATGTGAGTCATGAGTGCATGCAAAATGGTGCCAATGCATATACAAATTTAAAATTCAATTTTCATGAACATTATCTCTCCTTCATCCTTATAGATTTGAAGGTAAGAAAGACTGCTAAATGAACCAAGATCTAAATTTTTAAAATAATAGTCATATTACTTTGTTAATAACAATGTAAGGAGCAGATTTGTCAAAAAAGAATAATTTATGGAACTCTAGATAGATAGAAGATATCCTCTTGGCTTATTATGTAGATAATACTTATGATGCTTTGAGGATTAGTTTACCATATAATTTATAAGAAATATCAAAGACACTGAAAAGACGTTTTGCATGACCAAGAAATGTCACTCCATACCTACTTCAATACCATGTTGTAATTTACAATATTTTCTAGAAATAAACAAAAACAATCCATCCACTCAAATATTATACAGAAAGTGTCAAAAATATGAAAGAGAAAATATATAGTGGGGACTTGTAGGAAGAATAAATAATCACTATATTATCCATAAATAATAATCACAACACTCTAACGTAATGAATGGAATGGTTGGGGGATATATACATATATCAATACTTAATCCTTAAAATATATAAATGAGTTTAACCTAAGTCGACATAACAAGAGGTATTTAAGGTTAATTACAAGTTATAATATGGATTTAACCATAACAATATTGTTTGTGATCCATATACAATAACCCATTACAAAAAATTAGATACATTGTATAATAATTACCCTTAGCGATAGACAAGAATATGTCATATAATGTTTGCCTTAGCCATAAGTTAGATTACACTTTCAACATTTATTTATGTATGTGTGTGCATCTTAAAAACTAAAATTTGTCGATGGATATTTATAACATATTATCAAATACATCAAGTAACATGAATGAAAACAATTATATGTAATATATGCATAAATTAATACGATGAGTAGACTTTTCCATATCACAATGTTATAGTTTATTTATTAAAAGAGAAATATTGGCTACATGTTCTAGTTTATTAAAGTTGATGGAGTGATTTTATGTAATGTTTGTTTATCAATTCATGTACTTAACACACCTTGCCTAATTTTAACATGTGATTAAGTTGTGGATTCCAATAATTAGAGTGTTGTGATTCGAAAGACTATATAGTTATTATTTATGGTATTTATGGATGCCCACTATATCAAACAAATTAAATAATATTCTTTTCATGATACACACATATGGTTGCTTCACGAAGGATTAGGGCATTTTTTTAAATATCTCATCTTTTAGGAGTCACATCTTCATGAAGGCTTATCCAATTCAGCTAATTCTTGAAACATCTTTTATGGAATTTGAATAGCTTTAAAATGAGTGGTCATATGAAGAAATCCAAGCAGGGAGATATGATCCTATGAAATCAACCATCTAAAACAAGGGCAATTATGATTTTGTAAGATGCAAAAAATGAAATTGCAAATATTTTTCAACTAAGGTTCAGATGATGGAAAGAGCAATGAAGGGCTAGGACTTTAGTGAGGCAAGATATTCTATCTAGACATAAAAAAATTATCTAAGATTTTGTTCCCTTATTTATATTAGAAATTTTGCATGTAAATTATTATAAATATTTTATCAAATATTATATTTGTTATAGGATATTTTGATAAATTTCAATAGATTTTGAGTTTTAGCCTTTTCATGGATCGATTTATAGTTAAATTCTTAGAATCATATCTAGTGGTAGAGGTTAGTGAGAGCACCTTAGAGAGATCCTCGTTTATCCAAGATAGGGAAGTTTTTGGTAAATTTAATGGGTATTGGCCAAGGTATTTAGCCTTGAGAAAATGGATTGATAAGAGTTGGAAGTCCCTAGGAGTGATTATATCCTTTCTTCCCAAAGGTTAATTCCTACCCATTTTTCTCTAGGGAAGAAAGAGGAAAAATCCTAAAAGGGGGTCCTTGGTTTATGGGAAGAGTAGGACTCTTCCTTACCTACTGGTATGAAGGCTTTTCACCTAAAAATATAAATATATCCCTAGTTCCAGTATAGGCTAGGATGTTTGGGTTGCCCATTGAATTTTGGGAAATGTATAACTTCAAGGCAATATGAAACACTCTAGGATAATTCCTTGAGATTCTAGATACTACAAAATATGGATTCTTGGTTATTTATGCTTAAATTTTGGTCTCGATTGATATAAGTAAGCTTTACCAAAATCAATCATTCTTAGGTATGGGGATAAGATGTGGATCTAAACCATATATTATGAAAACATATTATATATATATATATATATAATATGGCATGAGGTGGGGCATATTGAGATATCATGCCCTAAGAAGAATCCAACATAATCATATGTAGAAAACCATAAGAGAAACTCACAAATGGTTATGGATGAAGATGGTTTTCAACTTCCAAAAAAAATATTTAGAAAAATGAAAGAAAATAAATAGTGGATACAAATAAGGAATTATAATGGAAGAAATACCAACTCTTTTGAGGCTTTAGCCTATGAATAAAAAGTAGATCAAAACTTAGAGGACACAATACAACATGTTCAACATATTAACAAGGAACCATATATTTAGTATGATCTTGATTTAAGGAAGAACAATATTATTGAGCCTAAGTTATGTGTCTCATCATATTTTTAAGACTCTCTTGAAGTACCATACACGATTCAAGAGAAAAAAATTGGTAAAAAAATACAATTTTAGAAGTTAATACCTCTACCATTAACAAGGAAAAACTAAAAAATGAGTAAGATAAGTCAAAAGCTTTTGTAGTAAATCCAGGAGAGGATAAATATGATAAAAAATAAATTGATGAAATATTTGTAATATTTAGGAATAAAATAATAAGACCTACTCTTGATATAGGCAAGGCTAAAAGAGGAAAACCCTCAAAATATCAAGCAAGATCTAGGGAAGCAAGAGCAAACATAGAGAAAGGAACACAAACTAAGTTGGTTGAACTTCTCTTTACCAAAGAATAAAATAATATTGGTAATATGTAGGTGGGCCCAATAGCTCCTAATGAGACATGATTATCATCTCATGGAATATAAGGGGTGCTAATACCCCCTTAAAATAGAGGTGTATCAGGGATATATGTTTAAGTAATAAGCATGATATTCTTTGTATCCAAGAAACTAAAATGACTAAAAAAAAATCAAAAATTATAAAATAGTATGGACAAGATGTGAATGGGATGCAATGGATTCTAAAGTACTGGAAGGGGGAATTCTAACTTGTTGGAATCCTTATAGAACCTCCTGTGTAACCATTCATAAAACTAGGTATTTGATAGTCTCTTTAGTCACTTGCTACTTTGCAAATATTTGTTTCATCCTTATTAATATGTATGGACTTACAACTCATTTAGTGAGATTAGAAGTTTGGAGGTGATTGAATAATTTATGATAATTGAATCCTTTATGATAAGTAAAGACCAAGAAACTTGATTCATGATCATAGGATATTTTGATGCCATAACCAAGCTAGAAGAAAATTTGGGGGAATTAGAAAATTAACCCAAAGTATGAGAGATATCTTAGCTTTTATTCAAAACAATAATCTTTGGGAGGTTGATTTTAAATAAGACAACTATACATGGACCAACAACAAGAGAGGTCAAAACTTAATAGCAAAAAAATTAGATGGATGCATACTTTCATATCATATTCTTGATGAAGGAACTTGTGCTAAAATTAAAAGCTTAATTAGAATTGGTTTAAATCACTAGTTAATAAGAGTTAAAATGGTGATAAGTGAATTCAAAAAATATCATATTTTAAATATGAGAAGATGTGGGAAGATCATCCTCAATTTGTGATGTGATAGCACAAACATGAAAATATTTAGGAATTTGTGGGTTACATGCTTTTCCAAAACAAATTAAATCTATGACATCTAGATTAAAATAATGGAAAAAGAATACTTTTAGAAATATTTTTGAGAAGAAAGAAGAACTAAAATATAAACTTTTAAAATTCTAAAAATGTGATCATAATAATCCAATCTCAAAGGAAAGGGAATTGCTTAGTGAATATCATAATATTTTGAGTAAGGAAGAGAAATTATGAAGATTAAAATCAAGATAGACTTGGTTAAAAGGAGATACATATAGAGCTTTTTCATAGGATGGTTATAGTACAAAGATCAACATCCAAAAATAGTATAATTAAATCAATATAAGGGGTTTGGATTGAAGATCAGAGTGAAATTAGAAAAGAGGTAAAGTATTTTTATTAGAATATTTTAGGATTGGAGGAGACTGAAGTTCTTAATGATAAATTTCTTCAAGATGTACCAATTATACCTAATAAAGATAATAAGAAACTTATGGAGCCTATTAATATAGAAGAAGTTCATTTAGCTCTTTTCTCTTTTAATAAGGATAAATCCCTAGGTCCATATGGGCTCTCTCCAAATTTTTACCAACATAATTGGGATATAGTGAAGGATTATTTACTAGTGGTAGTGGAACAATCTAGGGTAAAATAAAGCATACCTTATAAAATAAATGCAACATATCTTAAACTAATTCCAAAAAAAAAAAATGTTGAATTATTTGATTCTTTTATACCCATAAGCCTATGTAATTTGGCTTATAATATTATCTCCAAAGCGATGGTGAATCAATTAAGGTCATTGTTAGACAAAATTATTTTAGAAGAGAAAGGAGGATTTATGAAAGGGAAACAAATTATAAATGGGATCCTAGTAGCTCATGAAGTTATATATTCAATAGCTTCAATAAAAGATAAAGTGATGATCTTAAAATTTGATATGAGTAAAGCCTATGATAGGGTTAAATGGGATTTCTTTTTGTAGTATTAGAAAATTTTATATTTAATAAGAAATGGGTTATATGGATTAAAGATTGTGTCTCTTCAGTTTCTTATCCAATGTTGGTCAATGGGTTAGTAACATGAATCTTTTAAAGCCAAGAGAGGTCTTAGACAAGGAGATCCTCTATCTCCTTATTTGTTCATCATTATGAAAAAGGTTTTGAGTAGGAACTTAAATAAGACTTACATTTATGGGTTTATAAGTGGACTTAAGGTTAGAAATAACATCAACAACATCACCCATAAACAATTTGTAGATGATACAATCCTTTTTGGAAGGGTAAGGATAAATGAAGCCATATCTTTGAATAACTTTTCAAAGGAATATGAAAGAGCATCAAGACAAAAAGTTAATAGGACAAAATCCAAAATGTACTTCCTTAACTCTCTAGCTAATATCAAAGCATCAAATGGAGGACATAAATTTACCAAAAACTTATCTAGGGATGTCTTTATTTGAAGGGAGAATGAGAATAGAATTATGGAATCCAATTATTAGTAAAGTTTATAATAAATTGCCAGCTTGGAAAGGTAGATGGTTATCATTGGCCGAAATATTGTAGTTAATTAAATCGGTCTTACAATCCATTCCAACATATTATATGTTATTGTATACTATGAAAAAATCAGTTGAAAATTTTTAATCTATATTATGTGATCCTTTTATGGTCAATTTTACATGATAAAAGAAAAATTCCTTTGGTGAAATGGAGCAAGGTGTGTGATGATAAAAATAGGGGATGTCTTGGTTTAAGAGTTCTCATAGATGTAAACTTATATCTTAGGGAAAAATTAATATGGATATTGTACAAAGAGAGTCAAAGACAATGGGCAAGAATTCTTCTAAGTATGTTGAGCCCAATAACCCAAGTTTAATATTTACTAAATTCTCGCTACCAAATGGTTATTCTCTTTAGAATGGTTTAAAACCATCTATTGATATAACGATTAAAGGTTTTAGATGGATGGTGGGAATTGGATAAAAAATCTATTTGGATGGATACTTGGTGTGATAAAAAACCACTCAGTTGTTGGAATATGTAATGCAACATTGTGTAAATTTTTCTTAGACTAAAATATAAAGTCTAAAGAATAATATTTGAATTAGAATATAATTATATCTTATGTAAAATATTTCCGCCCAATTTATAAATAAATTAAGGGTGCTAGGAATATTTAATTTCTTGGGAAAAAGTTATTTCCCTTTTCTAGCAAATATTAGAAAGTAACTAATCACTTTCTAATATTTGATAGATTGTGATAAGATTAGATTGTGATAAGATTTAGGGTTGTAGTAGAAAAGATTCTCTTTAAATAGGGGTGTTTTCTACTACATATGATATATATATATCTTGTCATATTGACGTGTGTTGTAGTTTATGTTGATGCATATTGTTGCATAACATTGAAGCATTCTTGTACTGTTGAATCATTGAGTAATATAATAAGCTTCATAGTGGATTTTTTCCTTCTTAATTTGAAGTAGGGTTTTACCACTCAATATTTGTGTTGTAGGTTTACCTCTTTTATGTGTGATTGATATTGTAGAGCATTCTTCGATCTTGGGGAAACTTTGCTTGTCTCACATTTGGTATCAGAGTGGTTGGGATCTCCATCAAGTGTCTTCAATCCTTTGAGATGAAAAACCCATTAAGGTATATATATATTTTTGTTTTCATGCATTTGATATTTGGGTATTTTATGCAAACTTATTTTGTAAATCTTCCATTAGGGTTTATAGATTTATTATGTTTTTAGATCTAGTTGTTAGATCTTTTACAAATAGTATTTTCATTTTAAATCTATAAAAAAAATTTGGCATTGAGATTTTCTTGGAAGGGTTTTGGAGCCAAACGGACCCCATGGTTGCGTCCGGAAGACCCAAAAACCCCTATTTCCATATATAGTCATTTTTTTTAATTTTTTTTTTTAAAATAGTCGGCTATATATATATATATATATATATATATATATATATATATGATTTTGCTTTATTAAAAAAAAAAAAAACAGTTTTGTTTAAAAAAAAAAAAAAATAGTTTTGCTTTATAAAAAAATAGATTTGTTTTTTTTTTTTTTTTTTAAGTTTTGCTTTATAAAAAAAAAAAACAGTTTTGTTTTTTTTGAAAAAGTTTTGCTTTATAAAAATCTTTAAACTTTTTCATGTCATATTTTTTATTAATAAAATAAATTTTATTAATTTAATTGCATTTTTTTTAAGCAATTTTTTGTATTAAAAATTATTATTATTCTCCTTAAAATGCAATATTTTTGTGTCTCACATTAACAATGGTTGTTTGTGAGTTTGTTTGTTTTGCAAGGTTATCCAAGTATGTTTTGGAGTATACAAGGCAATTTCAGATCAATTTTTTCACTCTCTTCCCCTATTTTTATTAATTTCTTCTAATCTCTCTCTAGTATTTGCTTGATACTGTAAATTAATGTAAATTGTATCTCTAATTATGAAAGTAAAATAGAATGAAAGTGAGAGTGAGAGATAGAGAGTGTGTGTATTTGTGTTTTGCTTTGTGTCTCCACTCTCTTGTTCATCTTTCTTACGTTTTGCATCTCAACTAATCTAACTACTAACTTGCTACTAAACAATCTACTAACCAACTAACTTGCAATTTACTAATTTTCATATTATCTTTGAGATATGTGATAAGTGGCATCTATCAAATATTAGAAAGTTATTAGTTACTTTCTAATATTTTCTAGATGCCACTTATCACATATCTCAAAGATAATATAAAAATTAGTAAATTGCAAGTTAGTTGGTTAGTAGATTGTTTAGTAGCAAGTTAGTAGTTAGATTAGTTGAGATGCGAAATGTAAGAAAGATGAACAAGAGATAGTGGAGTCACAAAGAAAAACACAAATACACACTCTCTCTCTCTCACTCTCACTTTCATTCTCTTTTACTTTCATAATGAGAGATACAAGTTACATTAATTTACAGTATATTTCAAGCAAATACTGGACAGAGATTAGAAGAAATTAATCAACTTCCTAACCACAACTTTAGTATTTGATTAAAATTTACTTAATATTGCAACACAGTTTATATTTGCTAAACACCTATTGAATCCAAAAGAATCTGCTCTATAGGTAGCAAGTCCTTTTTGGGTTCTCGTACCCATACCCTTTTGGGTAGCTTGGTTGACCTTGGGTGAGATGAATGGGTAATTCATTAGACTATAGCAAAACCTAAAATGAACACTAACTTATTGACTATCTAACATTTAACAAATGTTTTATGGTTCAATTCAAGTTAGTTTATTTTGTTGCAAGATGATTGTTATGGTTAGTTACCTTCTTATTGCAAGTTAATCTATTGCAAGTTGATCTTGGTTTATTCAATTGCAATATAGTTATAGTTGTTTATTGCAAGATGGTTATAGTAGTTCATGCTTATCTTTCATGATGATCGATCAACTATTGCCTTGGCTCAAAATCCTGTAATGCATCAAAAGACAAAGCATGTTGAAATCCAAGCCCACTTTATCAGAGAGAAGGTATTGAATGGGACTATTCAGTTGGAGTATTGCCCATCATCTTCTAGTTCTACTGATTTGTTCACCAAACCTCTTCCCAAGGAGCATTTTTGTAATTTGAGGGACTCACATGGTTTGGTGAAGTTGTCCTCAAGGGGGAATGAAGTGTAGTTACTCTTTTGTGATGACAACTTCATCCTTATGAGGTGTTTTATGCTATATATATGAGTTGATCTTTGGTGGTATAATTGCTTTTTGTATCTCTTTTGAACATGGTACTTTCTTGTTTGCCTTGTGCAAATTTTGTACATGTTACTTTGTAGATGGCATTGTGCAATTATGGTATATGATGCAATTACTTTATGCAACTCTTTTACATGGTACTTTCTTGTTGCCTTGTGCAACTTTGTACATGTTTTTATGTAGTTGGCATTAATTGGTTTATCATGGTACTTTCTTGTTAGTATTTATGCTACTTTTGTACATGATATTTTATGGTTGGCTTTATGCAACCAGTGTGCATACTTTATTATTTTCATATACCTTATGCAACTCTTGTACATGGTACTTTTTTGTTAGCCTTGTGCTACTTTTGTACATGGTACTTTAAAGTTTGCATTATCATGGTACTCCTTGTTTTCGTTATGTAACTTTGTTCATGATATTTTTTGATCAACTATATAGCACGTGACTATAAGTATGGCTTGGCATCTTTTTGTGATGACTTATAGTTCACTATTTATTAGATCAATTTTGTTATCATATTTGGATACTCATATATGCTATGGTGAATATATTTATGATGATGTATCTAATTGATTTTATGTTGAGCTGCTTGTAGCTTGCAGGTACTTTCGTTTGGGATTTTGTAGACTTACCGAAGACACCCTTGTGATGTTTTCTTCTTGTCATTTGCAACCACTTGTGGTTGATGGATGGCTTTGTAAATTGCTTATATCTAAAGCTAATCTGTTGGGGGCTTGCAGTCTCATTTTTGCCCATTTTGTATTGGTGCCTTATTGTAGACCATTCTTGGTCATAGAAGCTCATTGTAACTATATTACTCATTTGATTCTCATCCCCGTTTGTATCTTTAGGGGGATAATATTTCTTTGTCTCATAATTCCTTTCCCCAATATTGCATTAAGGGGGAGTTTTGGAATATGTAATGCAACATTGTGTAAATTATTCTTAGACTAAAATATAAAGTCTAAAGAATAATATTTGAATTAGAATATAATTCTATCTTATGTAAAATATTCCCACCCAATTAATAAATAAATTAAGAGTGCTAATAATATTTAATTTCTTGGGAAAAATTTATTTTCCTTTTCTAGAAAATATTAGAAAGTAACTAATAACTTTCTGATATTTGATAGATTATGATAATATTAGATTGTGATAAGATTTAGGGTTGTAGTAGAAAAACTTCTCTTTAAATAGGGGTGTTTTCTACTACATATGATATATATATCTTGTCATATTGACTTGCGTTGTAGTTTATGTTGATGCATATTGTTGCATAACATTGAAGCATTCTTGTACTGTTGAATCATTGAGTAATATAGTGAGCTTCATAGTGGATGTTTCCCTTCTTCATTTGAAGTAGGGTTTTACCACTCAATATTTGTGTTGTGGGTTTACCTCTTTTATGTGTGATTGATCTTATGGAGCATTCTTTGATCTTGGGGAGAATTTGCTTGTCTCACATCAGTTTAGATTCAATTTTAAAACCTTGGATGAGATTGCTTCAAGAAAAATATGGTGATAGGGTTTTAAACATTTTGTACAAGGATTAGGAAGGAAGATACAAATGGAAAGAATATTTTTAACAATTATATAATACAGTGATGCTAATAAGTAATTGAGTAGAAATATAACAACTATGATTATTCCAAGGGGACCCAAGGATAATATACAATAAGAAGTGGATATAATGTAAAGCACCAAAAAAATAGTAATATCACTAGAATATGGAGAGATATTTGGGATATCCCAAGCATTCATAAAGTCAAAATATTTGGCTAGTAGGTCATAGAAGAATTTTAACTTAGGATAATCTTATGAAAAGGAGTTTTCATGGACCCTCTCAATGTGTTCTTTGTAAAAAAGAGGAGAGTATAGACCATCTCTTGGGATATTGCTCAGTAGTCTAGAAACTAGAGAAATGGATTCTTAATATGTTTGGTAAATGCATGGTGATGAATAGCAAAATTGAAGATTGGTTAAAGCAATAGTAGAACACTTATAAAACTAAGGCTTGTTAGAGTATATTACATCATTTGGGTCATGTAAATGTACCACATTTGGTACATTACTAGAGTAGGAATTTACTTTACAGTAAAGCTAGTTAGTTACTCCAGTTATTATAATAAATGCACAAGTGTCAATGTGCAAGTTGTAAATGTGCATGTATTCCACATGTACATAAGTCTTAGGTAGAGTAAGGGCCAAGTAATATATCTTATTATATAGAGGCCTCATAGTGAGTGTTTTAGAAGGAGCAAAAAATATAGAGAGTGTGTGTTATAGTTTAGTAGTATGGTACAATGTAGTCCTTTCATATATATTCATGGAGTGTTCATGTCCTCCATTATATTGCATTGTACTATTTCCATAATTTTTATTAATGGAATATTTCTAAGTTATTTGTAGCTGTTCATATTATTATTTTTCTACATATTATTGTGTCATTAGTTTATAGTTATCTCATATTAGTTATATTACATATTTTGGTTGTACTACCTCCCATCAAAAGCTAATAGTAGCATCAGAGCACATGGTAGATAAGATAGGAAATAGGGAGAGCCATAAGTAATATTGAGAGAAATCTAAAAATATCATTTATAGAATTTTTGAGATTACATTTGGCTAGACTCTTTCCATAGGGTTATAGGAAAACTTGTGAAAACTAGGACTCATCGTGGATTCCACTAGATTGACAAATTAACTAGTGAAGATTTGTCATCTCTAGATTTATAGTTTCTTTCATTATAGTCCTAATATTTTGTTGTAGGAAAAAGGAGATTCAAATTGAGTTTAGAATATTCCTTCAAAAGAGCTAGGAATAATATATTTTTTAGAATCAATCTAGCACCAAAAGTAACAGATGAAAGAATAGAGATTTGGAGGCTTGAAGAAAATTTTCTATTACTAGAGATTGTAAACTTGTAGAGGGCAGAAGAATAAAATACCATAGTAGCATTATTGTTGATTCAAGAGACTCCAAAGAAGATTCCAAAATAATATTGGAGGTTTGAGATATCCATTAAATACTACAGACAACATATTGAAGAAATCAGCCTAAAGAAGTTAAAGAGACCCTTAGAAGGTCTAGTTATAAAACTCCCAATTTTGGAAGATTGGAGGTTGGTGATCTCCATTAAAACCTGTAGATTGTAGAAGAAGGACTAGAAATATCATGTTCCAAAATTCTAGTAGTAGCATATTTTTGAGATTCGAGAGAAATATCTCATTACCAACACTTCCATAGTAGAAGGTTGAAGGAAAAAATTTATTTGGAAGACCAAATAAGCTATGATATTGAAGACCTTGGTGAGGTCTCAATGAGAAACAAGGAGAAGGCTTGGAGAGCCTTATTTTAGAATTCAAATAAGGTCATTAAAGGAGTTCCTAGGAGAACTCATTGGAGAAATGTATCACAAAAGGAATAACTTGGGATAATCATCACCATCTAACAACAAGCACAAGGGAGAAGGATTTAGAAAGAAGCTTGTCAAAGTATGGAGGAAATTGGTGAAGAACTCAATACTTTCATATTATTGAGAAGAAGGCCTAGGTTGAAGTCAGAATTTCATAAGAAGTTTGAAGAAGAAAGGAGACTAACATTACTACCAAACCTAAAAGGTTTGAATATTGTCATTGAATTCTAGAAGGCTTATTCGGAGATAGGGGTTTTTTGAATGTTTAGTAGAATATTGAAGGGTTATTGAATGAAAAACTCAACTATGATTTGGAGAAGTCCACTAACAATTTTTTAAGTTTCAATAATAGCCAAGAAGAGTTGCAAGTCCATCCAGTAAAAGAGCAGCAATTTGGTGAATCAAATCACCGACATCCATCATCTTTATAAGTTATTAAAGGTAAGAAAATTGGGTGCAAAAGGTTCATTAGTTGAAATTTAAAACTAAATTTTATTGGAGATTCATTAAGCGCCATATTAAATTTAAAGTTGCAAGGAGTGAATTCCTTTTAAAGTTTTCAAGAGAGTGCAGAAGTTAGGTCAATACTTACACATTAAAATAGGAGTTAGATATATTTTGACAAAAGAAAAATTATCATCTTCCTATTATCTAGTTATAGAAAAGAAGACTACATTAAGTTACAGATATTATAGTTTTCTACAAGGAGCAATTACTAGGTGCATATCTCAAGTTCATTTGAAGGAGTAATAAGGTGAGATTAATATTGCACTATACTAATTGTTCTTTAGATGCAGTAAGTACTTTTAGATTGTAGTGAAAATTAGCATATATTTTGAGTTATTTTGAGGATTAATTTATAGGAGCAATAA
Organism: Wollemia nobilis; assembly: GCA_028583015.1. Classification (NCBI taxonomy): domain Eukaryota; kingdom Viridiplantae; phylum Streptophyta; class Pinopsida; order Araucariales; family Araucariaceae; genus Wollemia; species Wollemia nobilis. The sequence continues at coordinate 1,141,571 of JAQPPZ010000188.1, forward strand.
TTTGTGATTACTATTGTACTATTCTAGATATTCTTAAGAACATCAAGCTTGGAAATATTATTGGTGCATTAATACTAGTTACCCTTAAGTTTTAAAGTGCACCAAGAGGCTATCATTGAAGGAAGTTAAAGTGCAAAAATTTGGGTAAGGGTGAAGTGTTTAAAGATACTATTGAACATCTAGAACCTATTGTATATCTTGGTGAAAGTAAGTCACCAAAGTAAGATAACATACCAGCAGTATTGCTCTCAATAAGTTGCCTCATAAATAAGGTTAAAAGGCATGAAAAAATAATATATTTGGCCTATTATCCTAGTGCAGGTTAAGGTACTAAAAATTAACTATTAAAAAAATATTTACATGCATGATAAGCACCATTTGTTTCCTTTCAAACTTAGACAAGAAGGACAAAGGACTTAGAATTACAATGGCCAATTTCAAGGTAGTTGTCTTAGCAAGGTAAAGAGGTAGATTTCGAGTGAGAAAAGAGAGTCATCAAAGGGATCACATTGCTCAAGAATCAAGGTGTCTAAAAACACTGTATCCACCATCAAATAAATCACAAATAACAAACATCAAGCTAATACAAGGAGATCCTTATCGAATGTTATCTATGTAGAAGGAACAACGCTATAGACAAGCACGAATAAGCAATGTCCAAAGAGCTTTACCCAAGGTATAATCTAGAGGAACCTTTGGCTGAAATAAAGCACCCATATCCATAATTGGAGTGCCATAGAACCTCCATCGAATCATTTCTCATCGCCTTAGTTGGATACACCCACACAAAATCTACTTTGGCTTGGAAAGAAGGCATTGGAGATAAGTTATCAAGAGCATTTTCTAACAAAGGATATATAAGGTATAATACATTGGAGGGAATTTCTACATGTAGTAAACTTGAGAGACACTTGTAATCTAGAGCTAACATATCTTATGCCACTTGGCACAACCATTCTAGGCACTCTCACATTCCTCAATGTACATACAAGAGAAGAATGCTAAAGGGATAATCTAATGTCTATCTTTGAGAGGCTACAAGTATTATTGGGAGGTTACTTGCCACAGTCATCATTGCAAGAAGGAATGAGTGTTGAAAAAATCTAAGTCTTAATGTCCATATTTAACATAACTCTCAAGTGCCACTTCTCCAAAGTCAAAAGGTATTTGTGCTATTTAAAGCATCTAAACTCGAAGGTGTAATGGAAGTCTATTTATAGCGAGCATTAAATGAGAGCAAAATCAAGGAACATGGTTAAGCATTGAAGGGAGGAATCTAAGCACTATTCAAAGAGGAGTGAAAGATAATTATTTTCATTTAAGAGTTGTTGGCATTCGTAGGAATGCACAAGAAATTAGAACAAACTCCATACACCAATCAACATGGACAAAATACCTTACAAGGAAGGTAAAAGTATTACTTGATTTAAATCTTGCTTTCCTATGTTAAAAGGAGTTAGAACGTGCCAAATTAAAAGTTGAAAATTCTATTATTACATTGCATATCAACCTTAGGAATAAAAGAAAGCAATTTTGTTACAGCAACACATATTTAGTGATATTATCAATTGCATAGTATCTAAACCTTATAATATTTACAAATAATTAATTTAGGAGGTAAAAATTTTTCAACATTGGATAATTAAAAATTATTTTGCAAATATTAATTTTTAATATTTCAAATTAAGGATTTATAAGGAATACTACATCAAAAATAGATTATTATAATTTAGAAATATTAAACTATTGTATATTAAAGGCAAAACTTCAAAACAAGTGCATAGTTCATTAGGAGAGATAAGGTGAAATAGGATTTGATTATTGTTATTTACAAAACATTACAAAATCAACCCAAAAGGTGAACTATTACTTATTAAGCACTTTTTCAAGATTATAGCTTATTCTAATCATTAGGGAGATATAATTTAGTAAACAAGAATCATCATGATAGCAAATAAATTCATCCTTATAGAATATTGACTACTTAAAGGTCCAAATACTCGTTATGGAAAAATAAAGTAAGGGTAATTTTAATAGTTGAGAAGCTTTGGAAAATTATCAAAAGAATAACTACTAAACCTAATTCAGGTGATACCGAGATTTAGAAGTTTGAAGAGAGTGATGCACAATTATTAATGATAATAAATTTTGCCATCACAGATGAAATACAACCTTACATCATTTCAACAAGAACATCTACAGAAGCTTAGAAAACCCTAGAAAATATTTGAAGAGAAAAATAAAGCTATTATCATAAATATTCAAACTCAATTACATTCCCTAAAAATAAATAGTGGTGAAAGTGTAGAACTATTCCTTAGGAAGGTAGCAGATATTAAAAAAAATTTATTAACCTTAGGAGAAGAAGTTAAAGATAAATGTCTTTCTCAAGTAACCATGAGAGATCTTCCAGACAACTACAAACATCTAATTACATATTTATAAGTTCTAAGTAAAGATATATCTTTTGATGAGCTAGTTAACATTCTTCAAGAATATGAGGTGGAAAATATGGTGAAAGATGAAATGACTAACAATGCATTGGTTTCAAAAGATAATCCATAGGGAAACATTACCTCATCCTCAAAAGGATGAAGACCATGGAATAACAAATATTGTCATGTATGAAGGAGAAAATGTCATAGCACTAATTACTGTAGATTCAATCTCAAAAACTAGAATCAGGGAAATCAGACAAACCATAGAAGCTAACCAAATAGGGTATTCCAACCAAGGCAATATCAAGCTCAAAATAATCCTTGTCAAAAATAGTTGTAATGACCAGATAATTATCCTCAATTGGAATATCGAAAAGAAAATTAGAAGGGACACAGCTCAAAGAATTCAAGAAATTGAAGAACTAGAAGATTCTACAAATGATCATAAAATCAAAGATATCTCAGTGGATATAGCATTTTATGAATATACTAACTACTTGCTTGAACAGGATACAGACAACAGAGAGGGAGAACTCAAACTCTAGTACCAGATAAAATATCCATATTGAAGCTAAAGTCTTCAATACCCAAATAATGTAATACAAGGGGGTGTTAGAGTATATTATATCATTTGGGTCATGTAAATGTACCACCTTTGGTACATTACTAGAGTAGGAGTTTACTTTAGAGTAAATTTAGTTAATTACTTCAAGTATTGTAATAAATGCACAAATTTCAATGTGCAAGTTGTAAATATGCATGTAGTCCACATGTACATAAGTCTTAGGTAGAGTAAGGGCCAATAAATCTATCTTCCTATATAAATACCTCATAGTGAGTGTTTTAGAAGGAGTAGAAAATATAAATAATGTGTTATAGTTTAGTAGTATAGTACAACGTAGTCCTTTCATATATGTTCATGGAGTGTTCATGTCCTCCATTATATAGCATTGTACTATTTTCATCACTTTCATTAATTGTGTATTTTTGAGTTATTTTCAAATGTTCATATTATTATTTTCTTACATATTATTTTTCCATTAGTTTATAGTTATCAAATATTAGTTATCTTACACCTTGTGGTTGTACTACCTCCCATCAAAGCTAACAAGGATTTACAAACAATATAGGATATATCAAAAGATACAATACTTTGGATTGTATGGCTAGAAGGAATAGAAGAATATTTAAAGGAAAGGAAAGTAATTTAGAGGTAATGAAAAGAAATATGTGTATCCATAGAGGATTCTAAACCAACCCAATCAACTCACCTAGTCCCTAATCCAGAAATAGAGAGCCTTGATATATGGAGTCGAGTCATTAAATAGAATTATGATGTTGGATATAAGAGAAGCAAAAATAAGGCAAAGAATATAAAGTGGAAACCACCATATATGGATTTGGTTAAATTTAATTTTGATGGAGCATCTAAAGGAAATTTAGGACTATAAGGAGGAGGAATAATTAGAAATAATAGAGGAGATATTTTGTCTCATTACACTTTCAATAGTGGATTTAAGACAAATAATGAAGTTGAATCTTGGGCGACTTTAGAAGGGTTAAAAATATGCAAATAAATGGAATGGAATAAAGTATAAATGGAAGGTGATTCTCTCATAGTAATAAATAAAATTTTGAGGAAAGCAAAGACTCCATGGAACATACAAGAGATATTTGTGAAAATTCAATATCTTGCTAAATATTTTGAAGAAATTAGGTTTACATGTACATTAATGGAAGGAAAAAATATACAGATAGGCTAGCCAACAGAGAGGTTTTGATTTAATATCATGAAGTTAAGTTCTCCTTTCCATAGTTAGAGGAAGTAGTAAGTTTAGCTAAAGCTGATAAGAAAATATTGACTGCCTGAATCAAACAATGATTAAAATTTACTTTAATGTTTTTCATTGGTAATATTTTCTTTATTTTATAACAATAATGTGTTTTAATATAAACTATTTTATGCGTTGTCGTTATGCACATCATTAATTCTCAATGAATTTGTCAATCCAGGGCAGTGTACAAGGCTATTTGTGGAAGAAGGAGTGAACAGGGCTATAACTTAGGTCATCTGGGAGCAACAGGTCTTATTGGTGAAACCGATTGTGTGGGGGATTTAGGACATTTCTATCTCTAAATTGCATAAATTAAACCTTAATCTAGTTGCAAAAATGGAAACTAATCATTAACTGCAGAAATGAAATCCTAATTACAATTGCAGAATGAGACCTAATTATGTTGCAGAAATAACAGTTGCAGAATTAGAAATCTGATTATAATTGTAGAAAGGAAATCTATTTACTTTTGCAGCAATGGAAACCTAATTATAGCATGGAAATTAAGCCCTGTCAATGCTCTGTAATAGAAGGTTGTCAATATTCTGTGCAGGGGTTGACAACAAAACACAAAATGCAACAAATTGCAAAAAATAGTAAATTCTAGAAATGATAATCTGTAGTATTTTGAAAGCTTGCTGAAAGTGGAGATTACAACCAAACCATTAATCACAAGATCATCCCAATCATAAAATAAGCTAATATTACAAATACTGTTAGTTGTTTACAAGGAAATGAAATGACAAGTTCTACAACTCATTCTGCTACAGCAAAATCAGAATAAAAACCTATTGTTAGTCCTCCTCCTAGGTCTGGAAGTGGCCAACCTCCTTGTCCAGAAGAAGGTATGAGTCTTTCTTTCTCTAGATCTTACTCACACTCATTCACAACAACATGAATAAAAATAGTGCACTTTTATTGATTCAGAACATGATTACAGTATTGCTGCTAAAAACCTGTTACAGGACTGTAACAGTCACTTTTCTTACTATTACACTACTTGCCTATTTTCTCCTATTCTCCTCTCTCTCCATCTCTCTAGCTCAACCTGGATGGGAGCCATATTTATAGATGTCCTAAGATCTACTTACAAACTGAGAATATCTCATTTCTATCCTAAAGATCTAATCCTATTATGTTGCAGCTTTTCCTGGTTTTATCCTAGAAGAGGATCAAACTTGATCTTTCCATAAATGGTGGCTTTGGTCGGCAAGGACGACAAAGTCAGATGGGAGATATTTTCCCTTACCCTTTTCAATATTTCTTTCCCTTTTTCCAGCGTCAAAAATCGGTCAACAAGTCAAAAAGCACATTCTGTTTTCATTTCGAAGATAAGTGGCTCATTCCGAAGAGACTGCAATTCTCATTTCGAAGATCCGCTCATTCCGAAGAGACTGTGTTTTCTCATTTCGAAGATGTCTGTTCATTTCGAAGAGACTTCGAAATGAACAAATGTGTGCTCTTTAAATGATTTCCTCTGCATTTCTCAGGTGGGTTATCTCTCAGGATCAGATTTCAATGGTCTTCATCTCTTTCCATGTGTGAATTCCATGCCTTGCCATTCATTGGCAGTTGGCTGGAATTTACATTGGAAAACCAGTTTTTGCTGCACGGTAATAGTTTGCTTGCACTGTTTGCTAAATTTAGGTAAAATAAATGCTTGAGACATATCAAAACATAATTAGTGAAATGTTGCTATCAACCTAAGCATATTTCTCATTTAGCAAGTCATAACAAAATAACATAAAACTATGCAAAAAGCTGTAAAAATCAGAATATAGTATTTCAAATACATTGATCATGCAAATAGTTAATACACAACATATTGAATCAACTTAACTAGCATATCAGATTAAACATAAGAGTTTTTAGGCAGTTTTAGTGTTCAAAACATGCTATGATTGAGGCATTTCCGGGCCTCATCATTTTCCCCCCAACTTATATAAATGCATGTCCTCATGCATTCTATTGGGCTATGGAATCACATATGTCCATATTCAAATTCCATGACCTGTAGAACAATTTGGTGCCTATATAATATCCCCTGTTCTCCTGAAGGTTTTTGAGCCATTCTTCAAACTGATCATCAGGTTGAGCATCTTCTTCAAAGTAGAAGGGAACTGGAGTAATGATGGTTGGAGGCCTAAATCTGAGACCTATCCAATGATGTTGCATGATTTCAATCAGTTGTATCACTCCTTCTGCCCTTCTTCTGGACCATTCTAAGTTAATGGGGGAGATGGGTTCTCTTTTCTGTAAAGACATGGAAAGTTCAACCCATCTATTTCTGCAGATTGATAATGTTGGAACAAAATTGTCATTACAAAAATTCTGAAATCTGGTCACACAGTCCCTCAAATTGTTCAAGTACATCCTCTTTACATCATCCCTGTTCATCATGGTGAAGTGTTGTCTGGTGATAATTGGGTGATTTGGCTGAACTACTCTGACTAACAATTCAGCTCTTGATTCAATTTCTTTATTCTGCCTTTTCTCCTGGTCCCAATAAAAGTGATTTTGCAAAGTGGACATGAATGCCCTCAATTGAACATCTCCTATGTAAATTTGAGGGTGAAATTCTACTTCTTATGGAATAAAGAAGCTGTGTAAAAATAGTTCACATAGGAGATTTTTTTGCTCTATAGAGCTGTCAAAATATGCTTCCAGGAAATCTACAGTTGTGTCTAATTTATATGGGAGACCTGAGCTAATCCTCATGACCTGCCATATGAGATATTTCTCTTTCAGAATAAGACTGTAAAATATGGTTGGCCATCTGAATTGGACCAAAAACTTAGCAATCTGACATAAATCAGTCACTTTTTCTTTTAATGCCTTGATCTCTGTTTCCTTTGCCTCTAACTATTTTCCTTCCAATTTGAATTTTTCAATCTTAGTGGCAAGCTTCTCATATCTGATCACCCAACTGGCTATGTCTGCATTATATTGTTCTAGGGATACAGTATTAGGTGGTCTAACTACAGGTGGAACTCTAGGTAGCAGATCTACTTGAACCCCTTTTTCTGCCACTTCTACTGGTTGATCATCTATCAACAATTCTACCTATACCCCCTTTTTTGCTATTTCTATTGGTTTGTCATCAGACAGTAATTCCACTTGTACCCCCTTATCTGCTATTTCTACTGAAGGTGCAACAGTTTGAAATACAGAGACCTCAATTGAAGGAGTACTTACTTGAACAATTTCATGCTACTGCTTGGACTATTCCTATGTTGGTGTTTCTTGCTGTGACTCATCTCCAGTATATTTTTCTATGCTCTTTACCAATTTTGGAGCATCTTCAGAATGAGAAGGCAATGCTTCAGAATGAGAAGGCACTTCTTCAGAATGAAAGGGTGCTGCTTCAGAATGAGCACCTATGTCTGTCTCAATAGAGTCATCTGCCCTAGATAAATCCATAAGTAATTGAGCCAAATCATCCTCATCAATGGATACAGTTGGCTATTTTTTAGACTGTGATAACCTTTTTCTCAATTCTGCCACTTCCTATTGTAATTCTGCAATCCTCCTTTCCTGCATTTCAATGATACTTTCTCTCTCTTCAATCCATCTGGTTTGTGTTTTGACAACACTTCTTGCTGCTCTCAGTTGTTCTGTGATGTCTACCTCCTCTATTTCTAGTTCAGAATCTGATGCAGACAAATCAGCTACAGTTGGCTGCTCAACAACTATCTCTTCTTCTACTTCAGCTGTCTGCTCTTGTTCAGGAGGCTCCATGAAACTATCTATGATTGCATCTACAATTTTTGTGGCCTGTTGAACTATAGCCACTTCAAAACTATCCTGCCTAGTCTCTTCCTCAATTATCTATTCAGGGAATTCTGGAAAGTCTTCAAGGGCTGGTTGTATTTCTGTGACATCTGGACTGCTTTGTCCACCTTCTTCTTCTATCACCTATTCTGCCATTTCCCTCAAGTGGAGTCTTGTAGACCTCCTAGTTCCTGATGCAAATTTCTTCTTTTTGCTTTGTTTTCTGGTGACAGCAGGGGTTGTGGGGACAGTTTCAGATGCTTCTATTTCCTTTGTTGTTCCTTCCCCTTTTTGGCTAGGTACTTCACTCCCCTGTTCTGATAGATCAGTAACAACTTCAAAAAAATGGACCTTCTTCTATTTTTCTGTTCTGCTACCAGTTCCAGACCCTCTCTTCTTTTGTTTCTTAGTTCATGAGGTTGAAGGTTCTGGAGCAAGGTGCTCTATTGGGTGTGTTTCTTTCTCTACAATAGCCTCTATGGTAGTATCTATTTCTTCTTCTACAACAGCATCTGTAGTAGTTGTTTCTTCTTCTACAACAACATCAGCAGCATCTATTTCTTCTTCCTCCTCATCCTCATCTCCAAAAATTACATCATTTAGGGTAGAGTAAAACCTATCAAAGCTCCTAGGGTTTCCTCTAAAATGGTGTTGGTAGACTAGTTTAATAAGACCATGGTGGCGAGGGCTTCCTTTTCCTTCCTGATATCTTTTTGCCATGTTTTTCAACTCCTGGTGCAGGTACAGGGGAAGATTTACCCTAACTTTTGGCTGTTGCCTCCCATGTCTTAGATGGTTTAAAATTTTGAGATGATGCCCTGATAATAGTACATACTGCCCTTCATAGGTTAGAAATTTGATTACCCATGTGGCCACTTCATCCCAGGGTTCCTGTAGGCTGGCCCTTTTTACCCCCTTGCATGTGTTGTTATGTGTTAAATATTCTGGCTCCCTATCATTTTCTTCTAGAAATTGATTAACTATATTCACCAATGTATTTTTGCCAGATCTAGAAATTGGAAGACCTTCTAATGGAAGCTCAGTAATTTGACTTAAAACTTTAGGGGTTACCTCAATTGTCATGTCGTTAATGTGTGCCCAGTTATTTTTGAATGTGTGGGTGAACATGCCGGCCAAATCTTCAGAGGACCCATTAAATTTGTCCAAGAATGGCATAAGTCCTCCATCTTCAAAAATCTGTAGCACTTCTGGATTTTCTCGGAGGTGGGTGGTATCTGTTGGTTCCATTTTTGTCTTTCGCCCCATTTTCCTATTTTGGTACGTTAAAAACCACTCACTTCTATTGCTATTCCTCTATTGGATCGTTGGTTTTTGGTGTTTGCAGACTTGCAGGGTTTGGTTCCAGGTTTTCAATTGCCCTATTTTTCTTCTTCAGAATGAACTGTAATCTCTGCACTATTCCTCGTAATCATTTTGCGTTAGCAAATATGTCTTCGGAAGGAAGGGTGGCACGCATTTCTATTTTTGCTCTGAACACATGTCCGTTAATGGTTGCGTAGATGTCCTTGCCATCAGATCCACCTTACTCATTTTTAGTTCTTCTATTTCACCCGTAGATTTTCACGTGCATGATTATTAGCATCAAAAAATGGTGGCATATTGTTGGTCACGTCCCCGTGATTCTGGCACTTTATTAATGGGTGCAAGATAAAACAAACCACATCTCAACTGACACGTGTTTATTTATCGTATGCAGTCAAAGAATTTTTACTTGATCGTATATTTTCCTTTCCTTGGATGCCACATGGAAATGTTATATTGAATGCTCATTCCGAAGATTATGATTTATTGCAAAAACAATACCTCATTCCGAAGATTATGATTTCATTTCGAAGACAAGTCTTCATTTCGAAGATCATGCTTCATTGTGAAGGCAAATCCTTATTTCGAAGATAAATCCTCATTCCGAAGACAAATCCTCATTTCGAAGACAAAGCTTCATTTCAAAGACAAATCCTCTTTTCGAAGGTCATGCTTCATTCCGAAGACAAATCCTCATTTCGAAGATCATGCTTCATTGCGAAGGCAAATCGTCATTTCGAAGACAAAGCTTCATTCCAAAGACAAATCGTCATTCCGAAGACAAAGCTTCATTCCGAAGACAAAGTGCAACATTCATTCTATTGTCATTTTGAAGACAATTTCAATCCGAAGACAATACAACAATTAATCTGAAGAAGATAGCAGACACTATTTTTGGCATTCTTGTTTCGAAGATTAGGCAGAAACCAATATTCTCATTCTCAAAACATGTTTTAAGTATGCCAACTCTTATGGATACCTTTTATGCTAATGGTTAATTGTTATATACTATATACCAATCATTTACAATGAAGAAATGTAAGAAATATATACCTGATTAAAACAAGTTAATGCAAGTTTTGAAGAATGACTGCTTTTGTTGATGTTCTGCTGAGATTTTCTGCAATATTTCAAAACAAGTGCGAGTTGGTGAATTTGTACAATGATGATTCAAAAATTTTCAAGGTTATGCATGCCAGAAAACTGGTTTTCATGCATACCAACCCAGTAGTGCCTTAGGAAAGGTTTTCACTGCTGAGCTATTCATTTTTCTCTCTTTTTTTTTCTTGGTTTCTTTTTTTTTTTACCTCTCCTTTTCTCTCTTTTTTTCTTGATTCTGATTATGCCCATGAAGGAATTCATGATTTCCCTGAAATCATGCCCATGAAGGAATTCACAATCAAAATTTATTCATCTTTTTGTTTTCTATTTTTTTTTATTTTTTTGCTTTTCTTGAAATCCATGATCATGTTGATTGTATTGAAGTGGAAGAGGGAATCTCTTCCACCTATTGTGTATCCAAACTGTCAAGCTGCTGCAAGAATTCCTCTTTAGTTAGAGGTGTATGATACACCCTGAGGTGATGTCCATTCACTACCAATTTTCTCTGGGACCCATCAATAGGAGATAGATGAGCTGCTCCATTGTCAAATACCTCTTCAATCTGGTAAGGTCCAAGCCATCTAGTTCTCAGATTTCCAGGGAAGTCCTCATAGCGAGAATCAAACAGCAAAGCCCAATCTCCTTGTTGAAGTTTCCTCTATTGAATGTGATTGTCATGCCACAGCTTCCTCTGCTCCTAAATTACTTCAGTTTGGTGTAGAGCATCCAACCTAAGTTCATCCAATGCATTCAGCTGTAGAATCCTATCTATCTATGCCTGTGACAATTCAATTCCAATTTCCAATGTTGTGCGCAATGTTAGTAGCTCAAATTCAATAGGTAGGAGGGGCTTTTTACCAAAAACTAGTTCATAAGGTGTGAATCCAGTAGTGGATTTCCAAGTAGTATTGTAAGCCCAAACTGCTTCAGGTAATTTATCTAGCCAATTTTTCCTATGAAAAGCTACTATTTTTGTCAAGATTCATTCCAGTTCTCTATTTGTTACCTCAACCTGGCCATTTGCTTATGGGTGGTAAGGTGATGATTTCCTATGTTTGATTTCATATAATTCTGTAAAAGCCTCAATGACTTTAGATGCAAATTGGGGTCCTTGGTCCGTGGTGATAGACCGTGGAGCTCCAAATCTCTAAAAAATCTGAGTATACAAGAAATCGATGACCTTCTCTTCACGAGCATGTTTGAAAGCATGCACCTCTACCCACTTTGTCAGGTAATCAGTGCATACTAGAATATGCACCTTTCCTTGAGAAGGTGGATCAATAGGTCCTACAAAATCAAGCCCCCACCTCTCAAATGGCTCTAAAACCAATTGAGGTCTGTAGTGGCATTTCATTTGTATGAGTGGGTTTCCCCATTCTTTGGCATGCATCACAATGCCTGATGTACTTTTTCACATCCTTGTGAAGAGATGGCCAATAATATCCTGTCCCTAAAATTTTTCTAATTGTGCTTTTTATAGAATAGTGTCCACCTGAGGGTTCATCATGACAAGCCCTAAGGATATCATATACCTCATCCTTTCGGATACACCTGCGTAACACATGGTCAGGACTGCACTTAAAAAGTATACCCTTAATCCACTCAAAGGAAGAACTCTGTTTGATCAATTATTTTTTCTGTTTTGAAGTGAAATGTGGAGGAACCTTTCCTGTGACCAAATAATTGGCTATATCTACAAACCAAGGTGATTGGACTGATATAGCAAATAATTTTTCATCAGGAAAAGTGTCCTCAACTAATTCCCCTTCCTATATGTTCTGCAACCTGGACAAGAAATCTGCTACAACATTAGCTTTTCCTGGTTTGTTGATTATTGTGATATCAAATTCTTGCAGCAATAGTAACCAACGAATAATTCTTGCACTTACCATAGGCTTATTCATCAAATACTTAATGGTGGTATGATCTGTGTGAATAAATATTTGATAACTTTGTGATGTAATGCCTGAATTTGTTGATGGCATAAATTACTGCCAAGAACTCTTTCTCAGTTGTGGTATAATTTTTCTCAGCTCCTATCAAATTCTTGCTAATGTAGTAGATGGCATAGTGTTCACCATTGTCAATTTGTCCTAATGCTGCTCCAATTGCAGTATTGGAAGCATCGATTTGTATGTGAAATGGTAATGTCCAATTAGGTCCTCTTAACACAGGTGGAGTTACTAATTTCTCTTTCGAAGCTTCAAATGATTCCTGACACCTTGCAGTCCAGGAGAATTCAGAATCTTTAGTCAATAGGGCAAACATGGGATTGGCTATTGTGCTAAAGCTAGGAATAAACCTACGGTAAAAACCAATGTGTCCTAGGAAGCTTTTGACATTAGTCTGAGTTTTAGGAGGAAGAAGATTCTTGATAATTTCCACCTTCTTTGGATCAACTTGGATTCCTTGAGGAGAGATGTGATGACCAAGAACTATTCCTTCCTCCATCATCATAAAACATTTGTCTGGATTCAAAGATAACTGGTATGTTTCACAGTGAGTTAAAACTCTATCAAGGTTTTCTAATGTAAAGTCAAAAGTCTGTCCACATACTGTGAAATCATCCATGTATATCTCAACACTGTTGGTAGTCAGATCAGAAAAAATTGCTAAGACCGCTCGTTGAAATGTTGTTGGGGCATTACACAAACCAAAAGGTAAAACCCTATAGGCAAATGTTCCCCATGGACAGGTAAAGGTTGTTTTCTCTTGATCTTCAGGTGCAACCTGAATTTGATTATACCCACTAAATCCATCAAGAAAACAAAAGTATTTCTTTCCAGAAAGGGTATCTAACACCTGATCTATGAAAGGTAATGGAAAATGGTCTTTGTATGTCACTTTGTTCAGCTCTCTATAGTCTACACATACTCTCATTTTTCCATTTTTCTTAGGAACTATAACCAATGGAGAGACCCACTGGCTATCAAAAATTGGGTAAATGAATCCTACCTCCAGAAGTTTTTCAATTTCTTCCTTTACAATATCCCTCAAGGCAGGATTCGGTCTTCTCTGGGGTTGTCTTACTGGCTTGACTTCTTTAGTATAAATCTTGTGGGTGCATATATCAGGGTGAATTACTAACATATCCTTGTAGTCCCACACAAAAGCATGAACATGCTTTCGCAAAACTATTATCAACTTTTCTTCCTCTTCCCTAGTGAGCCAGCTATTAATGTTCAGTAATTTTCCTGGTTGGACTTCTATTTGTTTTGTATTTGGAAGGACTGAACTCACTTCTTCATACTTGGTGATTAGGGAGTTAAGAGGGCAATAAGAAGTTTCTATTTCATTGATTTCTAATGGAAGCATATCCTGTATGGAATAGTGAGAAGGGAAAATCAGGTGATGATGCCACCCATGTGGTAGTGAAACTGATGTTTCCTATGATAGTGTAGATGGCTCACCTTCAAAATTTTGGTTCTCCTCATTCCCTAACAACTGATGGATATTTATTGCTTCCTCTTCTAACCCTTGTTCATGCAGAACATTTATTAGGATAGTTTCATTTTCTAAAGTTTCTATGTCATGGAGGTCTTCTGTGTGTTCCCTTACTACCAAGGTGGCTAGTGTGGAAATAACCTCTTCTGGTTCTTCATATGAATCAGGAAACCATAACTGACCTAAAAAATTGTTGGAGGGTCTTGCAGGAGGATACAGAGAGATCTATTTTAGATCAATACCATTTGAAATAGTCATTTTTCTAGATCTGCAGTCTATGAAGGCTATTGCAGTTGCAAGCCAAGGTCTTCCCAGAATGATGGGATATCCATGTGCTAAATTTCTTGGTTGTAAAACCAAAAAATCTATAGGGAATTCCCAAGAAGAGACTTCTATAGGGACATCTTCAATGATACCTTCAAGTTTTGCAATAGACCCATCAACCATTTCTAAAACTGTAAATGTGGGACTGAGATGTTTGAGCTGTAATTGTTCCATTATATCCTTGGTCATGACATTTATTGCAGCTCCTAGATCTACTAAGACATTTGATATTGGTACTGAGCCTATGGTAACTATGATAACTGGACTCCCTGGGTCACTATACTTTGGAGGTACTAGTTTTCTAGACAAGAGATCAACTATCTTTCCTTCAACCTGAACAGTCTTAGGAAATGCTTTCTTTTTTCTTCCTGCTCTTCTAATGCACAAATCTCGGATAGTACTTTTAATCATTGGTATATCCTTAATGGCTTGCAATAAGGGCAATGATATAGTTAACTTTCTAAGTTCCTTGACCAGGTCTGACTCAAAATTTTTTGTTGTGGTATTAAATCTTTCAGGATATGGAATTATCCTTGATGAAGGTAATTGTTCTGCCTGTGGTTCTATTTTTTCTTCTTCTTTCTCTATTGTTGGTTTAACTCTAACTGGTTCCAAAGGTTCTTGCTTTTCATTTTCCTTGATTTTAGTTGAAACAGGTTTAGGTACAACTTTTCCTGAATGAAGTTGGATGTTACTACAATCAAGAACATTTATTTCAGCATTTTCTTCAACTTCAGCCACATAGACAGGGGATGCCTGTCTCATGTTGTTTGGATTAGTGACTGATTGGGATGGAAGTTGAGGTTGTTTCACCTATTGTGTTTGTTGTGGTTGGTTCTATTTTTCTTGAAAATTTTGATTAGGTGTAGGCAGCAAATGTTGAGTTTGACCTTGATTTCTTTGTTGCCTTGGATAGGACTGGTATTGCTGACTCCACTATGGTTGATTTTGCATCCAATGTGGATTATTCTGATTCTGATTCCAGGGTGGGTTGTTTTGATTCCATGATGGATTATTCTGATTTTGATTCCAGGTTGGATTACTCCAACTTGTTTGTGGCCATTCTTGGGAATTTGTCCATTGAGAATAATTCCAAGGACGTTGGGGTGGCTCTGATTGTCCCCAAGGCATAGTCCAAGGATTATGCCCCCAATTTGTAGGAAAATGAGGGGGATTTTGGTTCTGAGAGAAATTTCCCCCTTGTTTTGGTCCAACATAGTTGAGTTCCTCGGTCTGACTCTCTAACATAGTTTTGAGTTGTGGTAGCAGGTGGCATTTATCAGTCAAATGCTTCTTTGAACAGATACTACAAATGGCTGAGATAGATGTTTTATTCAAAGGACACTCCTGCAAAGCATGTTTATTTCTACATCTTGGGCAATAAATTGCCAAAGGTTCTATGGTTTTTGCTTTTGCAGACATTTCTCCTAAAGTTGTGTTCAATTGCACCAGAATATCAGTTTTAAAATTTGCAAGTTCCTCTATTAGGTCCTTCACATCAGTGCCATTTGTATTTTTTTTCTTCTTCCCTGCTTAGTGTGAGAGTAATTCCTATAGAGACCCATAATTTCCTCATTACTGAGAGTATTTACATCCCCTTTTCCCATCAAATCCAATACCTCTCTGGATTCATCTTGTAATCCTCTCAAAAATATGGTTTTGCATAACTCTGGTTCTACAAGTCCACATCTCCTTTGAACAAAGGAGAACCTATCAAGATAGTCTTCTAATGTTTCATCATCTTCCTGTTTAATCTTGAATAACTCATCTTTCCTATTCCTTACATGGCAATACTCTTGATATTTGTCTAAAAACATAGTTTCCATTTGATCCCAGGTTCGGATGGAATTTGGCTCTAAGCTCATGAACCGAGCGTAATGTTGAGTCCTTGAGTGTTGAGGGAAAAACCTTAAGTTTTTGATTGTCATTTACATAGTCATAGGTTTGACACACTACTTTGAATTCAAACAAAAACTGATCGGGATCTTCAGATACAACACCTCGAAAGGTTGGAAGTGCTGAAGGTGAAATGGTTTTCATGGGGGAGTTTTGTGTTGGATTCAAACGGATAGGATATTCAAATGTTCTGGAAGGTTGGGGCATATCCTGATCATCTCCTTCATTATGGACATAGCCATGTTGGCCATCCCTATCTAGATTGCCTCCCTCTGCCATAGTTTCCTATTCCTTGGGAATAGTTAAACCTATCCAAATTTCACTCTCAAGAGGTCCAAGATCCTCTATTGATGATGAGTCTGATGATTTTTCTTTCTCAGAATGTTCTAATGATGATGAGACTGGTGATTTTTCTTTCAATATTTTTGGTAGTTCAAACACAGGTGATTCACCCCTTAGGCATGAAGATCTTCTTAATGGAACAAGCCGAGGGATCCTTTTGGGTAATTCTACCTTTTTCATCCCTAGGCTTACTCATTCATGTTTACTCTTGAATGACATAAATTATAGGTCAATAGTTGTTACTTTAACCAGCTGTTATATTCAGATTTTATCCTGAATTTCATAGCTCAGTCTAATTAATAGCTATTGGATTGTTGTCACCTTCCAACAACACTATTCCTTGGAAACGATGCCAAAATGATGCATTGTCATTATGCACATCATTAATTCTCAATGAATTTGTCAATCCAGGGCAGTGTACAAGGCTATTTGTGAAAGGAGTAAACAGGGCTATAACTTAGGTCATCTGGGAGCAACATGTCTTATTGGTGAAACCGATTGTGTGGGGGATTTAGGACATTTCTATCTCTAAATTGCATAAATTAAACCTTAATATAATTGTAGAAATGGAAACTAATCATTAACTACAGAAATGAAATCCTAATTACAATTGTAGAATGAGATCTAATTATGTTGCAGAAATAACAGTTGTAGAATTAGAAATCTGATTATAATTGTAGAAAGGAAATCTATTTACTTTTGTAGTAATGGAAACCTAATTATAGCATGGAAATTAAGTCATGTCAATGCTCTATAATAGAAGGTTGTCAATATTCTATGCAGGGGTTGACAACAAAACACAAAATGCAGTAAATTGTAGAAAATAGTAAATTTTGGAAATGATAATCTGTAGTATTTTGAAAGCTTGTTGAAAGTGGAGATTACAACCAAACCATTAATCACAAGATCATCCCAATCATAAAATAAGCTAATATTACAAATACTGTTAGTTTTTTACAAGGAAATGAAATGACAAGTTCTACAACTCATTCTGCTATAGCAAAATCAGAATAAAAACCTGTTGTTAGTCCTCCTCCTAGGTCTGGAAGTGGCCAGCCTCCTTGTCTAGAAGAAGGTATGAGTCTTTATTTCTCTAGATCTTACTCACACTCATTCACAACAACATGAATAAAAATAGTGCACTTTTATTGATTTAGAACATGATTACAGTATTGCTGCTAAAAACCTGTTACAGGACTATAATGATCACTTTTCTTACTATTACACTACTTGCCTATTTTCTCCTATTCTCCTCTCTCTCCATCTCTCTAGCTCAACCTGGATGGGAGCCATATTTATAGATGTCCTAAGATCTACTTACAAACTGAGAATATCTCATTTCTATCCTAAAGATCTAATCCTATTATGTTGCAGATTTTCCTGGTTTTATCCTAGAAGAGGATCAAACTTGATCTTTCCATAAATGGTGGCTTTGGTCGGCAAGGACGGCAAAGTCAGATGGGAGATATTTTCCCTTACCCTTTTCAATATTTCTTTCCCTTTTTCCAGCATCAAAAATCGGTCAACAAGTCAAAAAGCACATTCTATTTTCATTTCGAAGATAAGTGGCTCATTTCGAAGAGACTGCAATTCTCATTTCGAAGATCCGCTCATTCCGAAGAGACTGTGTTTTCTCATTCCGAAGATGTCTGTTCATTCCGAAGAGACTTCGGAATGAACAAATGTGTGCTCTTTAAATGATTTCCTCTGCATTTCTCAGGTGGGTTATCTCTCAGGATCAGATTTCAATGGTCTTCATCTCTTTCCATGTGTGAATTCCATGCCTTGCCATTCATTGGCAGCTGGTTGGAATTTACATTGGAAAACCAATTTTGTTGCACAATAACAGTTTGCTTGCATTGTTTGCTAAACTTAGGTAAAATAAATGCTTGAGACATATCAAAACATAATTAGTGAAATTCTGCTATCAACCTAAGCATATTTCTCATTTAGCAAGTCATAACAAAATAACATAAAACTATGCAAAAAGCTGTAAAAATCAGAATATAGTATTTCAAATACATTGATCATGCAAATAGTTAATACACAACATATTGAATCAACTTAACTAGCATATCAGATTAAACATAAGAGTTTTTAGGCAGTTTCAGTGTTCAAAACATGCTATGATTGAGGCATTTCCAGGCCTCATCACTATTTATTATAATTTTTATGGTTGCACTTGTGTTTTAGGAAGAAAACTAGTAATCTAGATTTGGTAAAGTAGACTAAGAAAAATAGTAAATAAAAAATTAAAAAATATTTTTACATGATAAATATGTGAGTAATAAAAATTCAAGTAAAATTTATTTAGTTTAAACAAACATTAATAGTAAATTTTAAAGGGTAGGGTGACTATGGTTTCAGTGAATGAAATATTCGATGAAAAACAACCCATGAACAAGGAGAAAGTGTGAATGAGAGAAGACATTAGCAACACTTTGAAGGACTTTCCCACCACTCAGGTGGTGATAGGGCCAGCCTAAAGTGCATCTACAACCAAATATAGGAACTTCTGAAGTGACGTTGATCGGGAAAAAGAATCCCATGACAAAACGGGCAGCCCAGGAAGCCATCAAGACCACCTATCTTATGTAGACTGCCTACAGAACAATCACATATTACCCTTAGATGGTTCAAAAGGTTTTGTTTCACAAGGGTGCTATGTATTGTGTCCTCAAATCCTTATGGAATGGTACGCGTCTCGTGACTCCTTTTCCCTTATGGGAAAATTTGTAGGAGTGCGCCCAGACATGGATGCAATCCGTCGATGGGCAAATTCAAAGTGGAAAATCTTAGGAAAAATGGGGCTATCTGCAATGACCAAATAATTTTTCATGATACAGTTGAATACTTGAGAGGATGCAAAATGCATTCTATCTAGAGGTCCATGGTTCTTCGAGAGATAAAGTCTATTTTTGAAGAAATGGGAGCCAAATTTTGACCCCAACTCACAAAACATTAACTTCACCCCCATTTGGTTCTAGCTCCCCAATCTCCCTGCTCATTTACGAGGATGCTATTCAAGATCTGGCTAGGGCCTTTAGGGAATTAGTGGCCATTGATTCGGCCACTCATGCTAGAACTCGCCTAACCCAGGCCCACACATATGTCAGTGTGAATCTGGAGTCATAACTCCCAGATAACCTCAATATAATTTATGGGAAATTTAGGTGGAGATAGTCACTAATCTTCAATAACAAGCAAGATTTATATTTAGAGTGCCAATCCCAGTGGCATCTCCCATATCAATACCCTAAGTGTAGAAACCCTAATGTCATTCACCAACCAGTAGGACACCCAAATCCAATCACCAACCAAAGGGAAACCATCAGTAAAAGGCAAATATTGAAGAACAAATGGTAGATTCAACCACCTCCAGCTCAACCTCTTCAAAAGGAAAGTACCTCGATTACCACTGCTAATAAATTTGATTTGCTTAATTATTATGGAACCAATGAGGAAATTGAGGAAGGTTAAATCCCTATTATATCCTCCTTGGTCCCTAAAATTACCTCCCAACCATGCCCTGCTTCAAATTCTACTCAGAAAGGTCCTTGCCCCCCTCACTAAGATCAAACCCCCACCACTAGTGATGGCCCTCAAAGCCCCACCCAAAAACCTCTTCGGTTTCCATCTTCCCTAACCTCGTCACCCCCTTGGGTGGGTCTATCTTCCTTGCCTCCCTGACCAACTCTATCACCACCAATTATGATAGCGACAATGCCACCCAATATTCCCCTAAACATTGGAGCCCCAAACAAACTCGAAGTTTTAGAAATTCCCAAGTCGATGTAGGAGTAGACAAAAATAAGGTCATACCATCAAGCACATAATGAAGAAACCGAGATACATCTGAGTATATAGCCAATGGAATGCAGAAAACCCTATTTCAAGAAATTGGAAACACTATCAAGGAAGAAAACCAAAGACCCAAACCCCTCGCACAACAAGGCAAAGGGGGAAAAAAATTATCCAAAAGTTTCAAATGAAAGTCCTCTCCTGGAATGCAAGAATATTGAATGGGGCAGCCAAGCAAATACTGGCTACAGCCATGAGAAAATATTATAATCCCACAATCTTCTTTATTTAGGAAACCAAATTATATGATCAGTGGTCTCCTAGGGTAGCCAAAATCATATGGAAAAACTATGACTTCATCTTTTCCCTGGCCTTCGAGATCGCAGGAGGGCTCCTGTGCCTTTGGAACCCAACCAAAGTTGAATGCAGATTTATCTCAGTCCAAGACAGGTTGTCCAACATTTTGTTCCACGACCTCAGCTCCCAGACATCCTAAATTATGTCAAATTTCTATGCTCCCAACATAGCCCAAGTAAGAATGATCTTGTGGAGCACCCTTACCTAGATGAGGTAGGCGTTTGTCAATATACCTTAGGTGCTAGCAAGGGACTTCAATTCCCCCTACACTTTTCTAATAAAAAGGGAGGGAACTCAATAACTCACAGGAATACAAATGACTTGAGGTAGTTTGTGGACTCCAATGCCCTCATGGAAATTCTGTTGCAGGGATCCATGTACACTTGGAGTAACAGACATATGGGAAATAAACTCATCCAAGAGCACCTTGATTGGTTTTTTTTATCCCAAGAAGCCCTTCCTCTCTTCGATGATGCTAGCCTGCAAGATCTCCCTAAGATAGGGTCAGATAATAGCCCACTTCTTTTTTAGACAAAAAGCAATCCCCAGTTCAAGACTTCTTTTTGGTTCAATTCAATGTGGACCCATCATCTATATCTCAGAAATTGGATAGCAAAATGGTAGGGGACAAATTTCTCTATGACAGCTTCTAACCAGTTTATGCAAAAATCTTAAAGTTTGGAACAGGGAAATCTTTGGGAATATTTTTGAAGCTAAGTAAAACATCAAACCAGATTAGTGCAAATTGAGGATAGATTTCAAAAAGGGCAGGGTAATGACAATCTTAGAGTTGAAGAGAGGTTTATGCTCTCTGATTTCCATAGCACCTTAGGTAAAGAAGAAACTTTTTGGCACCAAAATTCAAGATAGCTCTAGCTTAGGTAAGGTGACTCCAACTCTAAACATTTCCACATCTCCATTCTCAGGCATAGGGGAGTCAACATAATTAAAGGCCTCATCAAGTAGGATGTAACTTTCACTTTTGACATCCACCATATTAGGGATGAAGCTATCAGCCACTTCAAAGACCTTCTCACCTCCCCCCTCTTCCTCTCCTTTGGCCATGGAATCCCTTCTGGAGAATATTCCCAAAACCATCTTTATTGATACAAACAATTTTCTTCTCAGCCCCCTGATCCACAAGGAAATCCACCAAGCCCTCTTTTCCATGAATCCCGATAAAGCCCTCGGGCCTGATGGCTTTTCCCCCAGGTTCTTCCAAAAATTTTGGGATATTATGGGCCCTGACCTGTGCCTCGCCATCACTAACATGCATAAGTATAGGTCCATTCCTAGATATGTTAACTCCACCTTCCTGGACCTTATCCCTAAAGGAACTAACTCCTAGTCCCTCTCTGATTACCACTCCATTAGCTTGTGCAATGTCATCTACAAAGTGTTATCCAAAGCTCTAGCCAACAGACTCACTAAGATCCTTCCCACCATCATCGACCATTGTCATGGAAGTAAGGGATGAAACATCCTTGGCAGGGTCATCACCATCCATGAGATTATTCACTCTACCCATAATTCCAACTTTGTTGCCTTCTTCCTGAAGCTTGACATGAACAAAGGCTTTGATAGATTGAACTGGGAATTCTTGTGCAAAATTCTCCTCAAATATGGTTTCCATGAATCTTGGGTGAATCTGATCTCAATTTTTTTCTCTTCTTGTTTGTTCTCATTCCTTGTGAATTGGTCTGCAACCGGTTACTTTACCATCACCAAGGGGCTGAGGAAGGGGGACCCTATTTTCCCTATTTTATTTATCATTATGACTGAGAGTTTTGGTAGAACCATAAAAAATGTCTTCTACAGAAACCTGATCTTTGGCATCAAGGCAGCTTCAGGCTTACCCCCCACCACTCACCAGAAATTCATAGATGACACCTTGATGGCCACTAAAGCTTCAGTATCTGATGTCAAAGTCATCAAAGTCATCCCCAATTTGTATGAGGAAGTAGTTGGTTAGAATATCAATTACACCAAAAGTAAACTCTACTTCATCAACACTCCCACCAAAAGGCAGAACAATATTGCAGGTATTTTGGGGTGCACCATTGCTAAATTCCAAACCACCTATTTGGGACTACCAATGTTCAAGGGAATACCACTTAAAGATATGTGGAAAAACATCACAAAAAGATTCACAAGAAGCATGCTGGCTAGAAATGGGCCCTCCTCTCCAGCACAGGCAAAGCTACGTTGGTAAAGTCAATCCTATAGAGTATTCCTACCTAATTTTTGTCGGTCTTCAAAATCCCTACCGTAGTGGGAGAGGCTATTGAGAAATTGCAAAAGCATTTCCTATGGTCTGGGAATGATAACCAAAGAAAGTTCCACCTAGTATCTTGGGATAAAATTTGCATCCCTAAAGACAATGGGGTTGGGATCGCACCGCATAAATATTACAAATCAAGCCCTCCTAGCCAAGCAAGCTTGGAAGGTGGTCATAGATGCCAATTTGGAGTGGGAATCAATTGTCAAAAGAAAATACCTGCAACATCACTCATTCTTGGACATGGAGACTCCCTGCAATGGTTCCCACTTCTGGAAATCCATCAACCACACCAAGCAGCTTGTACATCAGGGATCTTGGTGGCAGTTGGGAGATGGTAAGTCTATCAATTTTTGGAAATATGTGTGGGCCATAAAATATCCCCTCATCAATTATTTTGATCTAACTTCAATCAAACATCTCACCGACACTAAGTATGGATGCCATATTTTTGATTTCATCACTTCTGACTAGGGCATCTATAAATAGAAGCAGGTTCAATTCAAAATCAATAATGACACCATTAACAAAGGCCTAGCAACCCTTCTGAATATTTTTAAAGTGAATTTCATCCTGCAGACCCTGAAGAAGTATGAACGTTGTTGGAAGAAATCTAATGATGGTGGCTTCACTGTCAAAATTGCATCCTAGATGTTGGAAACCCCTCCTAGAGGCTTTATAAAATGCAACAGTCAAACCGTAGCCAAAAGCGTGTGGCTCAAGATCCTAATCTCGAAAGTGGCCCACTTATGCTAGCTTGCTGCTCACAATAAAATTTTAACCACTGACAACTTAATTCGAATAGGAGTGATGGTTCCCAATAGGTGCTACCTTTGTACTCAACCCTGGGAATCCACATAGCATATTTTGTTGGATTACCCCTTCTTCGAGAGTGTTTTTCTATCTTGACCAGCAAATTCTAGTTTTTTTGGACCCGTCCCAAGGTATTTGTGGACCTGCTTATCCAATGGCTAGGGACATTTAAAAATCCAAGACTTAGGTTCTTATGGAGTTCCCTGCTTCATCACGCGGCCTGGAAAATTTGGCTAGAACGTAATAACTGCATCTTCACGGAGGCCACCAAAAATCTGAAAGTTGCTGCAAAAAGAGCTTTGTCCCTTGCCATTAAAAACATTAGCCTTATCCCGTGTGGAGATGTTCCTAGCTATGGGCTGGAAGCTTACCTTTTTGCATCCCTTAGAATTCCCATAGACTATAGCAAAGTCTAGAATTCTTGCAGCCCCCAAACCATGGCCAAATGGTCACCCCCTCCACAGGGATGGCTCAAGGTCAACTTATATGGTGCCTCCAAAGGAAACCTAGGGAGAGTTGGGGTAGGTGGAGTTATCAAGGATCACATAGGCAACATTATCAAGGCTTTCTTTGAAAATATGGGGATCCAAACCAACAACTATGTAGAAGCCAAAAATTTGTGGAGAAGCATCGAGATAAGCAAATCCCTTCCCAAGAAAATAATTTTTGAAGGAGACTCTTCAGTGATTATTGGCCACATCATTAATAAGAGCATAGGGGGGAATAATATCCAGAACATCATTCAAGATTGCCAACTTTCTCTCAATAGCAACCCTCAAAGCCAGATCAAGCATGTGTTCAAGGAAGCTAATAAAGTAGTTGATATTATAGCCAACAAAGCAGTCAATCAGTCCACATTGGTCATTTTGGAAGAAGAATTCCTTCAATAATTCATCACCCAAGCTAATTAGGATGTGGGAGCATGATCTATTGGGTAGATTTTTCTACCCTCACAATGGTATTTCTTCAATACCCAAGGTGGTCGCTCACTGCTCCAATACACCCAACAAGTACCCCACCAAAGGTGGCTCTCGCCACCATAGCGACGTTCCTTCAATACCTAGGTTATTTCTAAACACCATCCTAGCAGAGTTGTTTGCATGGTTTTTTGTGCAGGTAGTATGGCTCGTGTTCACCCCCCATGTTTCCCTAGACGGGCTTTGAATTTGTAGTCTGATTGCTTGTGCCGCCTTGTTTTACCAACCACTCCTTCATCCTTTTGCCTTCCCACCTCCACTTCTCCCCCATCTGCCCCTTTCACCGTTCTCTTCACTCTTTTATCCACTCCCTTCCACATTGGCCCTGTTGTCATGAGCCACACCTGCACCATTTTTTATGTTCCCAGTCTCCTTTTTTGGATTATTTTTCCTGAGATCCCCGTTCACCATTCTTTTATCTCGATCCAGATAGTTCACCTCCACTTTGATTTTTCTAAGACTTTTCTATCCCTTTCCTCTATGATTGTTGTTAGAATTCTCCTAGCGAGCTCTGTAAGATCTAGTCTGGCTTGCACCATGGCCACCATTGAGCCTACTAGCCTACAAATTGAGATTGGGACCGCTGACCTGCTCGATGCCAAGCATTTCATCAACTTCTTCAATATTTTCTCTGAAATTGAAGAGGAAGTGACCAGAGCTTTCATCGAGACATGGAATGAAGGGGAAGTGCAAGTTCATGGCCTCCATTTTGAGGTAAGTGTCCACTCCATTTCTTATATTTTTGGTATTTCGGCTAACGATAGAGTGGTACACTGAGATAGGCATAAATTTAAATAGGAAACTAATCGATTCCCCGATAAGGGGAAGAATATAATTTGGGAAAAGAAAGGAGTGTTGCATTCTTCCTTACCTCATCCTTGGTCCATGGCTAGCGTTCCTGTTATCCAGTATGTCTTTGTAGACAACCCCATAAAGCTCCTCTGAGCCTATAATATTGCTCTAGTAAATCAACTATGCAACATCCATCCTATAAATATCCTAAACTTTCTCTTTCGATCCATCACCCTCACCATCAATAATTATAGGGGAAGCAAGTCCCTGAAACCCCCCATCACCAGGGGCTTTTTTTGGTTCTGTACAAGTATGCCCTAACCCACCAAGTGTTAGGGACTGTCTTCTAAGTCCCACAACCTCGCTTGTTCCTCTAGCTCCACTTGAATCAAAGCCACCAACCCCACTCACTCCCCTGTTGTCTCTTCTCCCCCTGCACGCTCTCCTCCCCTGACCAAGGTAAGGAAGATTCACCCCCACTCACTACTCCTAAAGAGGAAGTTCACTCTGGTAAGTATCTCAGACCCAAATAGAAGTTAGTTTGGTCATCTCAGAAGCACAGGAAATCCAATTGGTTGAAGTCCCCTAATACGAGTGATCAGCAACCAGATACAAAAATAATCAGCGATGACAAAGAACAGCACATTGATAACACCGACATATTACATTCCATAGCCCTTAAGAGATCCAGTGAAGTTGTAAGCCATTTGCAGATGGCTGCCAAAATCTACAGGGAAGGTTACACCATGCTATCCAGTGCCATGGATGAGCTCAAAGAGTTTTCATCCCTGATCAAGACTCTCCTCACCCCTGATGATAGTGCACAACAGGAAAGGAACAGGGAATCCCAATAACCTAGGAAGGTGGTGTCTGGGCAGTAGGGTTGCTTGTTTTTCTTTTTTCAGTTGTTGTAATAGTTTTGTTTCTTTTGTCTTGGAGGGATTTGGCCTTGACTGGGTCATGATGTATGAGGTTAAGCCTTAATTGTTTTTTTTATGTTGCCACTGGAGGACACAATTGTCTCTTTTTTCTACTGATGTAATAGGGACAAGATCCTTTAACCCGTAAATCAAATAAAATATTTTTACCTACCAAAAATAAATAAATAAATAAAATAATGTGTTGCAATTTTTAATGTATGAAGTGCATGATTTGTGGGACCCAAAACTCCTCATTATTATGCAAGTGGAGAGCTCACATTGAGGGAGGATTATATTTTAGTTTTTTCCAATATTTAATTTGCTCAAATGCTCTAAAATAATTCATTTGATGTAATTTTGAGGATAGTACTTAGTAAGCACCAAGATACCAAATATCAACAATGTTGATTTTATAGTAGTAAGGACCATCCAAATACTCTATTTATTGTGTTTACAAGTGAAGACCCATGACACATTTGAGGTGAATGTATGAGTTTGTTAATATTCATAAAATAA
This sequence comes from Wollemia nobilis, assembly GCA_028583015.1. NCBI lineage: Eukaryota > Viridiplantae > Streptophyta > Pinopsida > Araucariales > Araucariaceae > Wollemia > Wollemia nobilis. The sequence goes on from JAQPPZ010000188.1 coordinate 1,168,499, forward strand.
TATGTATGTCAATAAGGCTCAATTTGATTGATTGTTTTTGGATGGTTGTGTGTGTCCCTAGCCATAAGTGTTATGGATAGTAGTGTGTATCCTTATTCATAACTTCGATGTTGGATAGTGTGTGTATCCCTATCCTATTATGTTATAATACCATGGAAAATTGAGTTTGTCCCTATCCTTGGTCATGAGTTTAGTGAGTCCATATCCACTAAGGCAAACATATGAGTGTGTCCATGTTCATGATGATGTAATTCATGGACTATAGTGTGTATCCTAGTCCATGAAACTTTGAATACTTGATAAACCATGAGTGTGTCTTGGTAGACTAAGTGTTTGTATTAGTTAATATATGTATTTGTACCCCTATTTAGAGCATGATGAAATAAAAGGGGAAATGTTAGAAATTATTATGTCAAGGTTATAGTTTATTTAAGTGTATAAATAATTGGGTGGTTGAGTGATTGAGGAAATCACTCATGTAGGGAGAATTGGTTGAGGTTGGTACTCATATAGTCTATCTTAATTCAAGTAATTGAGTTGGGTCAAAGTGGTTTGTTACAACAATAGTCTATATTTGGACTATTTGTTGAACCTAATATTGGTCAACTATATTGTATAAATATGTTTATGTGATTAATTTTCTAGTCTTGTGGTTATTCCAACAAATTAGATGTAACATTTTTTGTGGTAGATTATAAAAAATTTAAATATTGTATAAATGTTGTCCACTTTATTCATGTAATTCCATTCTTGAGATGGTATGGTTTGTGAGAAAAAATATGTAGGGATAATTTGTTTCTCCATTGTAGTTAGATGATTGGGATGTTGAAACTCAAGTATGAAAAGAAACATGAGTTGATTATACAATACTTAATTTTCCTTGTTATGGGATTCTATAAGTTTTGAAGGCAAGAACCTATTTGTAAGCATTGTATCAATTATAAGTATTATATAGTTTTTATGCTATCAGTAATTGAAGGAATGGATGAAATTTTGTTACATTGTTTTGGTATGTTATTGTGAATAATTATATTAAATGAGTCAATGAATTTAGATAAACTTTTATGAATCTAATTTTATCATGTATGTATGATTATTTCCTTTAGTTTGAAAGGTAAGTTCTTTGAATAAATGAAAAATAAAAAGACTTTTTTTAGTTGCAAGAAATGGAGTATGATAATAAAACAACTTATTGTTCTTTATGAAAACTTATTCATCCTTATGACAAAGTGAACTCGATTATAAAAATTAATGGTCTTTTCTAAGAAGGATAATACAAATTTGAAATGATGTTAAGTCTATTTTTATAGGATTAAGTAGAGTATGATAGTGTTAAAGCATCCACAAATTATGAAAAAGATCCCTTGTTCTAGGAATATTTCTACTTTGACCTTGATTACTTGGCTAATCTCAATTTGTTTATTGAAGAAGAAGCCAACAGGGTCTTGAAGTTAAATGATATTATGAATAACTGAGTAAGAATTGTATTTATTTCTAAGATATTAATCTCATCATGAAAAGGTTGTGTTGAATATACAGCTTCAAATTAGCTATCATAACCAATTTGATATCCATTCTCAAATATGATATTTAATTAAGATAGAGATAAGTTATTTTAATTTTAGAGGGTTGAACAAAGTTGAAAATATTGATCAACTTTGTCTTGTACAAAGAGATCACTAGCCTTAAGGGTCAAAATTAGAATCATGTTCTCATCATGGCATAGATGAATATCTTTAAAACTTGTAAATTTTGTTTGTCTAAATATTGATATAATTAGTTTAGTTTAGTAGACTGAATTTAGCTCAAAATAATTTAATGAAAGATACATGTGACAAATAACATTACAAATACTTTTAGACATGTGATTCAAATGCATTTAAGAATGTGATGTGATCTACATTGTTAATAGACTATATATTCTCCAAGTGGCAATCAAGTGTGTTATTATTATATATGATGAGATAATTTAAATATTAAAAAAATATATTATTTTTGTCCAACCAAGTAATGGGTTTTTTATAAATACCTAGGTTCAAATCGTGCCAATCAATACATGTATATTTGTCAATTTGTCATAATACTACTATGTAGTCATGATGTAGCCCCATTTCAATCCCATGGGACCAAAATTAAATTTAAAAAATAATAATAAATAGAATCATTTGTCCAACTGTAGAGTGTAAGTGAAATTGAGAGTGAACCTCACCTTTTCTTGTTTTATATATTTGAGAATGAGTTCTTTGAGTGTGAGCAAAAAACAAGTGTAAGTAAGAAGCAAAACTCACAATTATTTGATCTAAATCTTTGAGGAAATTAAAAAGGTAAAGGATTATTACAAGGAAAAGTTAGGTAGCATGGCATGAAAGCGATTTTTTAGATCCTAACTAAAAGGAAGGATGCCCTAGCTATAAGTATCAATATCGTAGTTAGGTATAGGAGAAAGTGAAGATCTATAGCAAACCCTATCCAAGTAGAAAATGTTACACCAACAATGATTATCAAGGATGAGATGATAGAGCATGACATAACAACTGTTAAAAGTAGAAAATTAATTAGTATGTAATTTTCATGGACATTAGTCAAGTCTTTTAAAGATTCAAAATTGAATTAGGTGGAAATGGGGTTGAATTCAAATCACTCTATGAATTTTATTTCAAAATAATTTTTCATCATCTTCTTCAATTTTAAATTGGAGATAAAATAATAGGTTGTATACCATGGTTTGAGGGGAGAGATGCTTAAATTTTTTAAGTTACATGTAGAATCTATTACGGGCCACTCCCATCAAAATAATAAAATATTACATTTATTGTCATGTCAATAAAAACATTTTGAGCTTGGTGTTTTATGAAAGATATTATTCATTTTCTTTTCTATAAAATATATTCTAAAACTTCTTCAAATTGCTATGTTTATGCAATCAGTTCCTTGATATCATTTTAATTAACAGATAAAATCTTACTTGACTAGTTACCTTCTAAAATTTGAATTTCACTAAGACGAATATCAACACTATGATTGGCTATGTTATCTAACACCCAATTTTATTCTATATAGATGTGATCATATTTTCAAGAGATCACCTTCAACAATAGTTGAAAAACATTAACAAAAATATTATTGTTTATTCAATCCCCACATTTATTTTTTTTTATAGCAGTAACGATAACTTGTGAATACCCCCTCAATTGAAATATAGTTACATCCTTTTCAATTGCAATATTGAACCCTATAATAATTTCTCTAGCCTCTACATAGTTGTTAGTTCAAATTCCATGTGATTTTGAGTAAGTAAACTTTTGCTTTTATTATTTTAGAAAACACCACTTCCACCAACATTTTCTAGATTTCAATTGGAAGCACCATCAAAATTAATTTTGATAAACCCAATTTCTAAACACTTTCATTTTATCATAGATCAAATCAAATCCTTTGCATTAACTCCATTATCATAGATGATGCTTCCATGTATATTCAAATCCTATAACTAAGAGTCTAGCACCTCATTTTTTACACTTGAGACTTGCCATGATGAGCACCATGTTTGTAAACATTCTCGAAGAGAGGAAATGATATTATTGCAAACTTGTACATGAATTTAAGAGTTATTATTAAACATAATATTATTATTTTCAAGCTATAAATTCCAACAAAAAATGGTAGGGCCACTCCTCTATAGAATACATAATGCTTTTGCATTGAGATATTTAATCCAACATTTCATCAACTCTTTCAATGTTGATGGTTCTACCTAATATATTCTTATATTTTTTTTAAACATGGCCCAAAATGGTGTAATAAAAGGTAAAATGAATAAATGAATGGTTTAATATTTCTAGATACTTATCACATAAGGTACACCTAAAAGGTCCATTATATCCTCTTATTTGTAAACTTTCTCCTAGAAGAATCTTGCTTTAGACTGTTAACCAAAGGAATGTTGAGGTCTTAGGGAGGGCATCTAGTGACCAACCATTCTTCCAAGGGAAATATTTGGTAGTAGGAAATTGTGATTATTATTATTAATATCTAAATTTTATCGAGTATCCACCATCTTTTGATAGATTCTAAACCAACACACCCCTTTATGTAAAAATAGGTAAATAAAACTCTTGAAACATCTATTGAACCTCATCTCCTATTTGTTTGATTTTCTCTCCTTAAACTAGATTACTATTACAAATCCATGATCTAAAGTTGCTACTCAAATAAATTTAATATTTGACCTTTGGACATTTACAACATAGACATACCCAAGCTAATGGTTATCATTTTGAATTATACATAAGAGGATAAGGATTCAACTTAGCATTGAACCTATAATTTCCATAATTCCTCTCATTAACTAACCATAAAATGTATCTCTTGAACAATTATAAACTATCTAATAAGAAGTTTCATATTGGCAATACTTTAGGTAGGGTTCATTCCCTAAATAATTGTATTGCACCAAGAGAACCTATATTTTTTTGAAATAATATTTACCCAACTCTTTCCTTGATCTTTGAATAATATCCAACTAATATTTGTGTCAAATTAATATTTTCAATTTTGGGTATGTTGCCTAGCTTCATGTTTGTGAGTTGTCATTGATGTCAAAATGAGTTTGTGTTGATGTCAAAATGAATTTGTGCTAATGTCAAAAAGAGTTTGGTGTCAAAAAGATCTTGAAAGTTCCATGATGTTTGTTTAAGGGTTTTTATTAAAACCATGGTGACAAGGTTAAAGGTTTTTCTTAAAACCATCTGGACTCATTAAGGGTTTTTATTAAAACCATCTTGGCTTAATGAAAAGGTTTTGCTCCTTGAAAAAACCTTAAAAGTCCATTTTGATTATTAATAAATAAATTAACTCAAACCTTTGAAAACGTTTTAAGTTTATTATTAATAAAATAATAATTATTAATTTAATAATTATTTTTTAAAGGGTTTCTAAACCCTTAGCGGCGCTCATGTAAAAGACTTACAGTGCTAACATCAACTTGCATGGGATGCAAAAGACTATTGAAGGGAATTAATTCAAGGTTCAATGCACCTTCGATTTGCGTGATTACCTTCGAATTTGTATTGCTCTATGACCTTCAATTTTGGATTGCTCTGTGATTTTCGAGTTTCGTATTGCTCTATGTTTAAGTTCTGATTTCATACGCCTGTGAGAAAGACAAATCTATTTGTCTTTAATCTCTACGAGCAAAGGGAAGGTAAAAAAATGGGTGGCACTTGAGAGTTTCGTTGGGCACTTGTGCTCCAACATCAAAGGTAGTGGAGCGAAGGCGCTCGCTAGGCAGAGGTGTCGAGATTGATTCACGTTAGGCGTGTTTCATTTTTTGTCACGGATTATTGTGCACATAGTACAACAATTGCTTTGGGCCATGAGTTTGGAGGAGGAAGCACTTTGGCACTTATGTTGGTGTCTCCATCCTTCTCCTAAGATTGGAGAATTGATTTTTGGCCAAGGTAGATCTTTTGTTGATAATGTGGAATATTTGATTTGACTTGGCAATTATTGTTGGTAATTGGATGGAGGTATAAGGTTAAATAGAAATATTGCTTTGACATTGTTATTATTGATGCTTAATGTTTATGTGGTAAATGCATTTAGATGTAAATGTATTTTAGGAGTTATAAGGGTTTAAGGAATAATTTTGCTTAATGTCATATTGGGGTTAGAAAGCCTTTGGAATTATTGAGCGGATATTCTCTTGTAATTGTTTTTGAGGTTGAAGTTATTTTGTGATATATTAAGTAGGAGTTATAAGGTGTAAAGGAATATTTTTGATATGTATATTTGTGAGTTTTGATTATTGATGAGTTGGAGTGATAAGGTGTTATTAGGACTCTTATAATTGTGCATTATTCCATTGTTGCTAACTCTAATTGTGGTAAATTGAGAGTTAGTGTTGTGACAGATTTTGAGTTCTCCTTCTTCATCAAAGTAAAGGTATGGGCACATTCTTCCATGGTTATTATTGATTGATGGTTTTCTAAAAATAAGTTTGGAGTGAAAATGATTAAATTAAGTTTCCTTATTTTGAGTGGATCTTATTTTTTGAAAGTGGAAGTATTGATTATGCATTATGAGATCATAATGACTTTATGAGTTATCGCATAATTCTGGTTTATGAGAGTGGAAGCATTTGAAGTTTGCTTTAGGGTTTTTGAGTGAGAAGCTTATGTCATTGCTATAAGTTGTTGGAACCCTAATTGAGTTTTTTGGTTGTTGAGAGTTTGGTTTTGATATTGTTTCCATTGAGATTGAGTTGATCAAGTTATGCTTTACTTGATACATGAGTTGGGCTTTATCCTTTGAGATTTGATTTTATCAAGTTATACTTTGCTTGATAAACTTGGTTGTGTGGTTAAGTTGAGCATTTCCATTTGAGAGAAGTTGGAAATATCTTGAACCCATTTTTGATGCTTAGAGAGAGATTGCTTTGAGTTCTTGAAAACTAACTTGGCTAGGATTTGATAGCAACTTATAGTTCTATGTTGGAGGATTTGATTCCTTGATACTGCATTATTCACAATTGTTGGGTTGTGGTTCAAGATATTGTGAAAGTATACTACTTCTATCTTTATTCTGATTTGAGAAAGAGTTTGTTTTTGAGTTGAAGGATAGAACATATTGAGTCTCTAACAATTCTCTTTATGCTCCTATGAGATTGATTTGAGTTGAGATTGAAAGTTTAAGGATAGAACATATTGAGTCTCTAACAATTCTCTTTATGCTTCTATAAGATTGGTTTAAGTTGAGATTGAGATTTGAAGGATAGAACATATTGAGTCTCTAACAATTCTCTTTATGCTTCTATGATATTTATTTGAGTTGAGATTGAAAGTTTAAGGATAGAACATATTGAGTCTCTAACAATTCTCTTTATGCTTCTATGAGATTTATTTGATATGATTGGATGAAACACATTGGGTCTCTAACAATTCTCTTTGTGTGTTCACATTGGGCAAATTTCTTGGTAAACTTGCTTGAGCTTATTTAGGCAAGTTCTTGGTGAGCTTGCTAGGATAGATTTGGATAGGTTATTATGGAGAACTTGTGGACTGATTTGGACAGGTTATTGTGGAGAACTTGTGGACTAATTTGGACAGGTTCTTGTTGAAGAACTTGTGGACATATTTGATGAAGTCTTGGTGAAGACTTGTGAGAAGTTGTGATTGATTTGTTCAAGCTTTTGGCTTAAGCTTGGGACAGATCTGATAGATATTTGAGAGCAGATTTGTGCTAGACCAGAGGACTAAGTTTGGTGTAGATTTATGATAGATTTTGAGAAGACTTGTGCTAGACTAACTAACTGTGTTTAGTATAGGTGTTGATGAGCAGTTGTGGAGGTGATCAGTGAAGATAGAAGTCTCTATAGCCAGAGCAAGGAGGATAGGATGTCTTCTATGGAAAGGAATTCCACCTGCTAGCGGTAGAAGAGGCAGTGATCTTCTGAAGTATCATTTTCAGAGCTTTTGGGGATAAGACATCTCCTTTGGGTAGGAGACTCATAAATACTTCTTTGGGGGATAGGACATCTCCTTTGGGTAGGAGGCCCATAAATAGTTGATTAGGGGAAGGATTCTCCTTTGGATAGGAAGTCCATAAACATTGTAATTGGGAAGGATTCCCAAAGGAATTGATTGAGAAAATTTAGTGAAATATTTTCTCTGTGGAGTAGCCCACCTTGGGTGAACCACATTATATTGGTGTCTCAATTGTGTGATGACTTGTACACTGGTTTGATTACTGCTTTGATTTTGCTATTGGTTCATTACATTGCTTTCTGAAGTACAAGGAAAAAGTTAAAAAGGGGTCTTATACTGTTCACCCCCCTCTTAGTAGAAGCTTGTGTTCTTAAATTGGTATCAGAGTAGGTTCCTTCGTAAGAGTTTCACAGCTTGAAGGAAAAGCTTGAAAATAACACAATGGATTTTACAAGTGGTAATTCAGCACCTATTCTTGATGGGACATATTTTGGTCTATGGAGCATAAATATGAAGGTTCATTTAATGGCTCTTGGAAATGAATTTTTGGAAGCAGTTGAGTTTGGGTACACTATTCCAAATTTTCCTCCTACTACAGTAGATGAGAAACTTCTACATCACAGCAATTTAAGGGCAATGAATGCAATTATGAAAGGTCTACAAAAGATGGATCTTATAACGGTGAATCATTGTAATACAACAAAGGAAATATGGGATCAATTGCAAGTGGTTCATACAGGTGATGCAAATGTTAGAAAATCAAAATTGAGATATTACAAAGGTATGTTTGAACAACTCAGTATGAATGATGAAGAAAATATTAGTGACTATATGCTTCGTATGGATGATATTTTTAATTCCATGAAGGAACTAGGTCTTGAGCTTGCTGAAAATGATGTTTGTGATAAAATTTTGAGGTCTCTTCCAAATAGATTTAGTGAAAATATTTCAGCTATTGAGGAAGCCAAAGATTTGGATAAATTGAAAAATGATGAGCTTCATAGTATACTTGCGGCTTTTGAGTTAAGAACTAAAGTGGTACTTGATCCTAATAAGGAGGCATATTTCAAAGCTACCAAGAATTCCAAGGGTAAACAACAAGAAGATAGTGATGAGTCTTCTAGTGATGAAGAAGCAAACTACATCAGGAAATGCAAGTTCTAAAGAAAGCACAAAGGTATGAAATCTGTTAAATATTTCAATTGTGGAAAGTGTGATCACTATGCTACTGAATGTCTGAAACTCCAAGATGATTGTGATGAATAAAAATAGGATTATAAGAACACGGAATCTAAGAAGCACAAGTATCAAATGAAGAACAAAAATGAGCAAAACAATCAAGGGAAGAGGTACTTCCAAAAACACAAGAAAAGTTTCTACACAGACAAAGCAAGTAAGTGTTCTAGGAGTGATGATGGAAGTTCTTCAAGTGATGATAGAAATGAGATGTTTCTAACAAAAAAGAAAGTAAAAGAAAATAGGAATAGATTTGTTGTGCTTAAGTGCTTTAGATGTGGAAATTTTTGTCACCTTGAGAATGATTGTACAAATGATGGTTTGAATTCGGGTAATACTATGTATGAGGATGCTTCAAAAAATTATGAGGAAGATCTTCTTATGGCTTTAGATGAAGGTAGCACCTTTAGTGGTAAGAAATTAGAAAAGGATATTGATGTTTCAAAATGCAAACAAATAGAGTATGTTTCAGAAAAGGGAGAAGTAGATCTTGAGGCTGAACTTGTTAATGCTCTTGATGTGTTAAAGAAATAAATAAATAAATATGCTAGACTCATTGATAGGTTTTATGAATACCATTATGAAATATATGGTCTTATATGGAATCTTGATATCTCTATAGAAAAGACACAAGAACTCAAAGAAGATTTGGCAGCTAGGTCTCTTGAGTGTAAAGAGTTAAAACATGAAGTAGCTTCCTTGAAAAAGGAAACTAATGAGTACAAGGAGAATTTTTATAGGTTTGAAGAAAGTTCCAAGAAGGTAAAATCAATCATCAAGGATTTAACAAGGACAACAGATAAAACAGGTCTTGGTTTTGGAAAGAAACAAAAGGAACAGGTTGAGAAATATAGTATGACCTCCCAAGAAGAAGATGGTTCAAATGAAGAGAGTACTTCAGAGAATAAGTTTTCAGATGGTGATTTAGATAGCACATAATCAGAAAATAGGAATCAACATAAGGGGAGAAAGACTAAAGTACCTATGAGGTCAAGGCAAGGAAAGTTCAATGGAAGATGTTTTGCATGTCATAGGTTTGCACACATGGCATCACAGTGCAGGGCTCAAGAAAGATAGGTTAATGGAAATTTTAGAAATGGTAATTTCTTTCAAGGGTATTGCTACTCTTGTAATCAGTTTGGGCACAATGCAGTTAATTGCAGGGTTAACAACAGGAATAGGTTTGGTCCAACAGAGAGGATTCAGCAAATAGGTACATCTCAAAGGAATAACATTGTCAAATGTTATAAGTGCAATAATGAAGGACATACATCCAGATGGTGTAGAGCAAAAGTTCCAAGGTACAGGTTCAGGGCTATGAATAGGAACGGGAATAATGGTAGGAACAGGAATAATTATAGGAATAGGAATAATGACTTGGACAAAAATAGGGATGAGAATATGAACAAGAACAGGAGTAGGAACATGGACAAGGATATCAAGAAAAATCATGGAAAGGTAGCTATGGACACTAATGATGATCAGTGCCTAATGGGAGTTTTACTCCCACCCTAGAATTAATCACCTCAACAGGAGGTGGGAGAGGGGCTAAGATAAGAGGCTCATTCTTAGCCCTAAGCCCCAAATGTGACCCTTTTCCATTTATGACAAAGGGGAGAGATTTGAGTAAGGGAGGAGAGCCTTGAGTTAGGGGGAGCAAAGCTTCAGAGGATGGTTTTCAATTGGTTTCAGTTTTAACAATTGGCAGTGGTTTCAGTAGTGGTTTGCCATCAATGACAAAGGGGGAGATTATTGGTAATTTTAGGTATGTTGCCTAGCTTCATGTTTATGAGTTGTCATTGATGTCAAAAGGAGTTTGTGTTGATGTCAAAAGGAATTTGTGCTAATGTCAAAAATAATTTGGTGCCAAAAATATTTTGAAAGTTCCATGATGTTTGTTTAAGGTTTTTTATTAAAACCATGGTGACAAGGTTAAAGGTTTTTCTTAAAACCATTTGGACTCATTAAGGGTTTTTATTAAAACCATCTTGGCTTAATGAAAAGGTTTTGCTCTTTGAAAAAACCTTAAAAGTCCATTTTGATTATTAATAAATAAATTAACTCAAACCTTTTAAAAGGTTTTAAGTTAAGTTTATTATTAATAAAATAATAATTATTAATTTAATAATTATTATTGAAAGGGTTTCTAAATCCTTAGCGGCGCTCATGTAAAAGACTTATAGCGTCGACGTCAACTTGCATGGGATGCAAAAGACTATTAAAGGGCATTAATTCCTAAGGTTCAATGCACCTCTGATTTACGTGATTACCTTCGAATTTGTATTGCTTTGTGACCTTCAATTTTTGATTGCTCTGTGATTTTCGAGTTTCATATTTCTCTATGTTTAAGTTCTGATTTTGTATGCCTGTGAGGAAGACAAATCTATTTTTCTTTAATCTCTACAATTAAAGGGAAGGTAAAATGATGAGTGGCGCTTGAGATTTTTGTTGTGCACTTATGCTCCAATGGCAGAGGTAGTGGAGCGAAGGCGCTCACTAGGCAGAGGTGTCGAGATCAATTTACGTCGGGTGTGTTTCATTTTTGGTCACGGATAATTGTGCACATGGTACAACAGTTGCTTTGGGCCACAATTTTGGAGGAGGAAGCACTTTGGCACTTATGTTAGTGTCTCCACACTTCTCCTAAGGTTGGAGAATTGATTTTTGGCCAAGGTAGATCTTTTGTTGATAATGTGGAATATTTGATTTGACTTGGTAATTATTGTTGGTAATTGGATGGAGGTATAAGGTTAAATAGAAATATTGCTTTGACATTGTTATTATTTATGCTTAATGTTGATGTGGTAAATGCATTTAGAAGTAAATGTATTTTAGGAGTTATAAGGGTTTAAGGAATAATTGTGCTTAATGTCATATTGGGGTTAGAAAGCCTTTGGAGTTATTGCATGGTAATTCTCTTGTAATTATTTTTGAGGTTGAAGTTATTTTGTGATATATTAAGTAGGAGTTATAAGGTGTAAAGGAATATTTTTGATATGTATATTTGTGAGTTTTGATTATTGATGAGTTGGAGTGATAAGGTGTTATTAGGACTCTTATCATTGTGCATTATTCCATTGTTGCTAACTCTAATTGTGGCAAATTGAGAGTTAGTGTTGTGACATATTTTGAGTTCTCCTTCTTCATCAAAGTAAAGGTATGGGCACATTATTCCATGGTTATTATTGATTGATGGTTTTCTAAAAATAATTTTGGAGTGAAAAGGATTAAATTAAGTTTCCTTATTTGGAGTGGATCTTATTTTTTGAAAGTGGAAGTATTGATTATGCATTATGATATCATGATGAGTTTATGAGTTATTGCATAATTCTGGTTTATGAGAGTGGAAGCATTTGAATTTTGCTTTAGGGTTTTTGAGTGAGAAGCTTATGCCATTGCTATAAGTTGTTGAAACCCTAATTGATTTTTTTGGTTGTTGAGAGTTTGGTTTTGAGATTGCTTCCATTGAGATTGAGTTGATCAAGTTATGCTTTACTTGATACATGAGTTGGGCTTGCTCCTTTGAGATTTGATTTTATCAAGTTGTACTTTGCTTGATAAATTTGGTTGTGTGGTTAAGTTGAGCATTCCCATTTGAGAGAAGTTGGAAATATCTTGAACCCCTTTTTGATGCTTAGAGAGAGATTGCTTTGAGTTCTTGAAAACTAACTTGGCTAGGGTTTGATAGCAACTTATGGTTCTATGTTGGAGGAGTTGATTTCTTGATATTGCATTATTCACAATTGTTGGATTTTGGTTCAAGATATTGTGAAAGTATACTACTTCTATCTTTATTCTTATTTGAAAAAGAGTTTGTTTTTTATTTGAAGGATAGAACATATTGAGTCTCTAATAATTCTCTTTATGCTCCTATGAGATTGATTTGAGTTGAGATTGAAAGTTGAAGGATAGAACATATTGAGTCTCTAACAATTCTCTTTATGCTTCTATGAGATTGGTTTAAGTTGAGATTGAGATTTGAAGGATAGAACATATTGAGTCTCTAACAATTATTTTTATGCTTCTATGATATTGATTTGAGTTGAGATTGAAAGTTGAAGGATAGAATATATTGAGTCTCTAACAATTCTATTTATGCTTCTATGAGATTGATTTGATATGATTGGATGAAACACATTGGGTCTCTAACAATTCTCTTTGTGTGTTCACATTGGGCAAGTTTCTTGGTAAAATTGCTTGAACTGATTTAGGCAAGTTCTTGGTGAGCTTGCTAGGATATATTTGGACAGGTTATTGTGGAGAACTTGTGGACTTATTTGAACATGTTCTTGTGGAGAACTTCTAGACTGATTTGAACAAGTTCTTGTGGACAACTTGTGGACTGATTTGGACAGGTTCTTGTTGAAGAACTTGTGGACATATTTGATGAAGTCTTGCTGAGATTGGTTTAAGTTGAGATTGATATTTGAAGGATAGAACATATTGAGTCTCTAACAATTCTCTTTATGCTTCTATGATATTGATTTGAGTTGAGATTGAAATTTTAAGGATAGAACATATTGAGTCTCTAACAATTCTCTTTATGCTTCTATGAGATTTATTTGATATGATTGGATGAAACACATTGGGTCTCTAACAATTCTCTTTGTGTGTTCACATTGGGCAAGTTTCTTGGTAAACTTGCTTGAGCTGATTTGGGCAAGTTCTTGGTGAGCTTGCTAGGATAGATTTGGATAGGTTATTATGGAGAACTTGTGGACTGATTTGGACAGGTTATTGTGGATAAATTGTGGACTAATTTGGATAGGTTCTTGTTGAAGAACTTGTGGACTTATTTGGACAGGTTCTTGTTGAAGAACTTATGGACATATTTGATGAAGTCTTGGTGAAGACTTGTGAGCAGTTGTGATTGATTTTTTCAAGCTTTTGGCTTAATCTTGGGATAGATCTGATAGATATTTGAGAGCATATTTGTGCTGGACCAAAGGACTAATTTTGGTGCATATTTATGACAGAGTTTGAGAGGACTTGTGCTAGAATGACTGATTGTGTTTAGTACAGGTGTTGATGAGCAGTTGTGGAGGTGATCAGTGAGAATAGAAGTCTCTAGAGCCAGAGCAAGGAGGATAGGACGTCTTCTATGGAAAGGAATTCCACTTGCTAGCAGTAGAAGAGGCAGTGATCTTCTAAAGTATCATTTCTAGAGCTTTGGGGGATAGGACATCTCCTTTGGGTAGGAGGCTCATAAATACTTCTTTGGGGGATAGGACATCTCCTTTGAGCATGAGGCTCATAAATATTTTATTAGGGGAAGGATTCTGCTTTGGATAGGAAGTCCATAAATATTGTAATTGGGAAGGATTCCCAAAGGATTTGATTGAGAAAATTTAGTGAAATATTTTCTCTGTGGAGTAGCCCACCTTGGGTGAACCACGTTATATTGGTGTCTCAATTGTGTGATGACTTGTACACTAGTTTGATTACTGCTTTGATTTTGCTATTGGTTCATTGCATTGTTTTCTTAAGTAAAAGGAAAAAGTTAAAAATGGGTCTTATACTGTTCACCCCCCCTCTCAGTATAAGATTGTGTTCTTCAATTACAAACTCATAAGCCTACAATTATGCAAGACTACCCCTCCAATATTATTTCCTTTTCAAACCTTATCCCATATAGAAAGAGAAAACCTAATTTTTTCCTCACTTCCTTTCTAAAAAAATGTCTATAAATTTTATTAAATTTAGATATTATACCTATCATTAACCTTGAAAGTGGCATCATATAAATAACGATGGATTACAATATAGTCTTTATGAGTTGTAGCCTTCCAACCATGGTTAATGTTGGGATCTAAATTGACATCAAGGTAAGCTTAAACTATGACTATGAATCTATGACTTTTGGGAGGCACACACCTGCTAATCATATCTCAAACCTTGACATTGGATGGATCAAAGATTGCTTCAATCCAACCTCCAGAGTAGGTTGGTATACCTTGTCAACTAATTCAGGTGTTGACTCAATTAAGTTCAGATAAAAGTGTAATTTTAGGAATAGAAATGAGATACAGGTTAGAAAACAATTGAATGGGTAATGGCCGAATAGAGCTAACAATATTGAAAAATATTAAGAATCCACCGATCAATCACATTTCTAGTATGCCACACTTAGGACTAACAACATTCAAAACTTATTATCTTCACCATTAAAATAATGAAATACTCAAAAAACTATTTCAAACATCTAAAATGCTAATAATCCAAATACGAGAATTAGATCAACACTTATACTAACAAAAATAGAAGTCTTATATAGTATTTGTTTAGGCATTAACCATTCCAAATTGATCCAAGGTAGCAATCCAATATCAACATAATTGACTAATCAAAACAATAGTAGCAGAAAGGCATTCATAAAATAAACTCATAATTGATGAAGACAAAAGCTAGAGATAAACATCCAAGTAATTCTCCTTCTATTAATTTCTTAGCAAGTTACATTAATATATTAGAAAAACACTCTATATTTGACCCTTAAACATGAGGGTTCGACCTCTTTATATAGATTTTACAATAGTAGTAAAATATTGGAAACATTACAAGGAATTTTGAATGCCAAATCCACATAATACTGAGGTGTCAGCCTTTAATTGTATTACAAGAAAAAGAATGCAACTGTGCTTCATGAACACTATAATTTTGAGCTTATACAAGTTGCTCAACTCTCAACTGAATCTGGCAGCTGATATGGTTACAAGTTAATCTGGATCATCCTTTATTCTTGAAAAAATTCTCCTTTGTTGATCGACAACTAAAAATACAAGTGAGTCTTGCTTTTGGTGATGCTTAATCTTCCTGGTTCTTTTCGTCGCACTTGTCAAGTTTTGTTGCACTTCTTCTTCTTGTAATCCGCAACTTGTTTTTTTGCTAAGATCAAGTTTGATTGGGTTGACCATGGAATGAGAACTCTAAAGTAACTTGCATCATTCTATGAAATCCATTGGTTTGAATTCCGTTAGGCCAAGTTTGATTGGATTGATCGTAGAGTTCCTATTTCATGTCGGTTTTGAGTGAATTTTGACACCACTTTACCTCCTAATATCCAAAATCTGCAAATTTATTTTCTACTAAGCTCTGTTTGATTATGTTGACTATGGATTTCACCCTCCAATGGATTTTAACCTTGCTAATACTTAGTAGGTATCCCTTTCGATACTTAGTTGACTTTTTTCCAAAACTGAGATGCTCGTGGTCTTTTGTTGTAGAAAATAATCTGGTGTTGATGTTGCCCTTCTAAATTCCACAACTTTGAATTATGCTGAGTATTTTTTGATTGTGCTGACTGTGAAATTTCACATTTGCATCGTAGGAGGGTGGAAAATAACACAACTTCCTTTTCTTCTACTTTCCTTGTTGGGACATCCTCCTTTTCACAAATTTGCTACTCCAGTTACCGCAAGGTATTGTTTGATTATGATGACCATGGATTTCACCCTTTGATAGACTTTTAGCATGAAAATCGATAACATCTTGGAGATACATTCACCCTTCCACATTCTACTATGTTCCTTTAAATTTTTTTGGACATTGTTTGATCAGTTTGACTGCAAAACTCATACCTTAGTAGAATTTTGTACAATAGTTAAGGTTATTTCACCTTTTAGCTAAATTTTCAAAAATTTGCTAAATAGTGGCCCTTTTGGGTCTACATTTAGTGCCTCTTGGGGAAATTTTCTTGTGAAGGTAAGGAACTAAGAGCCTTATCCACTTGACATCTTAATAGAACTTTGAGATGAGAAAAAAAGAACGCAACCTAGGAAGAGGGAAGGGCCATACAAGAATGCGAGAAAAACATGATTGATCTATCTTAGGAAGAACAAAACATAACAAAAATTGAGGGATTTAATTAATGGCCAGTAGAGTGAGGTAAAATAGACCTCATAATACACATGAAATAGTGGTGATTGGACAAAACTATAGTCAAAATAAAATGTAGCAACCACATTAATACAAAAAGGAAAAACATAAAATAAGGGGAAAATGGTATTTTTTATAGGCAGATAAGAGGAATTAGCACTAGAGTGCTAGGGGAGTAGAGAAAAGGAGAAATAAACAAAGGAAAATAGAGTTACACAAAAACAAGGAGCCATACACCATTACTATACGAGTATGCATACTCCATCGTGGTGCAAGATCCATATGCATAATCCATCGAGGTGCATGATTGCTTCCAAGGCACATAGATTACCAAGAATGGCAATCCTTATTTTTTTTGCTTCACTTATGGTGCTTCCTAAGAATGAACAACACCTCCTCCATCTGAGCAACATATCCTCTACCATCTGTAGCCAATCGATTATGATCCATCTTAGGCTTCAAACTATTTTCAAACTAGTATTCTTCCTTTTATAGAGCTGATAAGGCATAACATCAGATGGTAGAGGCTTGATATTAGGTATTCTTGTTCATAGCATTCTTATCAAGCCTCTGATTTGACTGCCTAATATCCATTAGGCAATAGAGTTAGAAGACCTCATCATGAATTAAATCGTTAAAATACCAAAACTTTGATATTATATTCTCTATTGTGGATGTTATCCTTTGACTTCAATTCTAACTTCTCCTCAATCCTATTTGAAAAGAAAACACAAAATGGCAAGGGTTGGAGCCTTCATGTGAACCTGACTCTGCCTTATTATGGTAGCTATATTTAAGTGTCAACTATGTACTTAAAAATGTGGTGTGTGTGTATTTTCCATGCTTCTATCATGTGATTATGTAATGTCCAAACCAAATTGCTATAAATTTGTACTTCTTAAAACTTTTGCCATGTGACTGATAGATCTCACTTGCTCGATCACATGATGGTATGGTCTTTCATATCCTATGTCATAGGGACCAATTATCAATTCTATGAGCTCTGCCCTTTAAAAATATCTCTCCCATTGGTAGGTTGTGACCATGGGGTTCATCTTGGAAGACTCATGCCTATGATTACATGGACCCTTCGCTTCTCCATCTATGGCCTTCTCATGGGTATGGTCGTCTAGCCAAAAAAACTATCCTTTGATACTTTTTGGGACAACAAAAGGATCTTCATAGTCCATATTTCATTAAACTGGTAGCTTTCCAACTGGTCCTTCTGAAGGAGAGCTTCTATTTCCACACGCCTATGCATAATGGGTGGTAGACTAGTGCATGGTTACCTATAATGCTCAATTAAAAAGGGAAGAAGGTCTTTGCTGATGACCTCAAAACTACTTCCTTTTCCAAAAATTCCAATGTTGTTAGTATCTTATTTGATACAAAACCCAAAAGTTTCAATTGAAGCTTTAGAAAAGAAAATTCTAAATAATGGGGGTATGTCAACGACCATGAGGTCTAGTACCACAAACAATTCAGGCAAACCCCACAACATCCTTATAAAGTTTTTTATAATGCCCAGAACCTTAACAATTTTTCCTTTAAACCGTAAACATTTAAGTCCTACCTTTTCAATCATCAGATCAAATTCCTTACATACTTGAAAGGGTATTACCAATACTTTCTCTCATGGGCTTACTAGGAAATTGTGCACTATTCCCTTTTGATAGCAACTTACACATAACATGGGTTACACTGTCTCTCATAGAAACCTAGAGCGTTACTTTCAAGGATTTTTCTACTTCTTACACTTAAATACTTTAAAGAAATATTTGTCAAATTGACCCTTGGATGTACCTAAAAATCTCACCTTAAGCCTTGCTCTATCTAATATGGCTTGTTAAACATATCCTGAAATTGATGCACCTTTTCCATTCATTGCTCCAATGTTATTGCAAGAAAATACAAGTCTCTTAGGGCTTCATATCTCCTTTCCTTCAAGGATTTTCCTAGATATTTTCCTGCATCAGCACTTGTCCTTCTTTGTCTTCAATGGGGCTTGGCACTGTGGTGTAAAAATCACCAGTATTGTTCTTTAGAGAACATGTTTTTATGATGTTGATAATTTCACTACTTAGATAGTTATAACCTGAATCTACCATCCACCAAGGACTGAATGAAGAAATTATGTTTAGGAGTGGTTTGACACTGTTAGTTACTTCTTTAGGTTTTGAATACTATATTTCTTTCTCTTCTTCCTTGGCCCAACCTTTAGTGTGCCATGGATCGAAACAAGGGTAGGGATTAGGTTCCACTGCTATCACTTTATCGGGGTGTTGTTCATATCTTCTCCCATAGTCCTTGGGATACCATACAAGATTTCTTAATTCTTGCTTCAAAATCCCTTGCCTAATCCATCGACCTGATAACAACCCATCACTAGTACTTTGCTCGGTTAGAAAATTTACTTCAAAACTTCTGCTACCTGATGGGTAAAATAGAGGGCTAAAGAAATATGGATCCACTTTTTTGGGAGGAAGTTTTCATGAAATGATTAACATATTTTCTACCCTCATTGCCTCCTGAAACACTTGCAGGAATGTCTTTACTTTGAAATGTTAGATTAGGAGACTTAAATCAGAATGTAGTGCATGGATGAAATATAGGTATGCCTGAGGGTGGGAGGGTTGGTATTCTTGTGGAATTCTAGTCCATGTTATTTTAAAATAAACATTGAACTTAGAGATACCTTCGTGTGGGGATTTCTTTATGAACAAAAATTGAGTGGGAAGGAGAAAGGGATCTTTAGGGTCTTCAAACTCATCTACGAGTGCTTTAACCAGATCTTCCCATGTTCTGATACTCCCACCATCTAAATACTTGTACCACAACACTTTACCTTTTAAATATAGGACCAATAATCTTAACATAACATCAACTTAATATTGTAAATAGACGACAAGGAAGTTATGTATTGGTAATGCTCTTTTGTAATATTCTCTTTCCCTTGATAATTGGATAAATTTGTAAGGGCAATTTTAGGAATTTCATGTAAAATTGGGATTTCTAGGGGCTAAAGTCATACCATGGGGGATAATGGTGATTAGCCATTAGATCTACAAACTCTCAAAATTAAAATGGGAGCTACATCTACTCAAAACAATGATTATGGGCAATCAATCATGAGATCTGAATTTACTCCCTAGCATAGTTGCCAAGTGAATTTACCTTCTACGCTAAATGAGGTAAAGATAATTCACTAAATATTGATTCCTTCAAGTATCATCAATAAATAAATGGATAAAGGAAAAGATAATGTTTCTTTTGAGGTCCCATCAGGTGTGCCAGAACTGTTGGGGTCTGAATTGACATCAAGGTAAGCTTGAACTGTGACCATGAATCTATGACCTCTGGGAGGTGCACATATGCTAATCATAGCTCAAACCCTAACATTTTATGGATCAAATATTTCTTCAATCCAACCTCCAAAGTAGGTTGGTATACATTGTCAACTAATTCAGGTGTTGACTCAATTAAGTTGAGATAAAAGTGAAAGTTTAGGGATAGAAATGAGATAAGGGTTAGAAAATAGTTGAATGGATAATGGTCGAATAGAGCTAACAATATTGACAAATAGTAAGAATATTTTGATCAATCACATTTCTAGTATGCCACACTTAGGACTAACAATATTTAAAACTCATTATCTTCACCGTTAAAATAATGAAATACTTAGAAATCTATTTCAAACATCTAAAATGATAATAATCCAAGTAGAATAATTATATCAACAGTTAGACTAACATAAATAGAAGTATTCTACAATATCTTTTTAGGTATTAGCCATTCCAAGTTGCTCCAAATTAGCAATCCAATATTAGAAAAATTGACTAATCATAATAGCAATAGCAAAAATGCATTCACAGAATAAACTCACAATTAGTGAAGATAAAAGCTAGAGGTAAACATCCAAGTAATGCTCCTATTAATTTCTTAGCAAGTTACAATAATATATCATGAAAACACTCTAGAGCCGACCCTTAAACATGAGGGTTCGACCTATTTATAGATTTTATAATAGTAGTAAAATAATGGAAACATTATAAGGAATTTTGAATGCTAGATTAGCAGAATACTGAGGTGGCAACCTCTAATTGGATTACAAGAAAAAGAATGCAACTACACTTCATGAACACTATAAGTTTGAGCTTCTACAAGTTGCTTGGCTCTCAACTAAATCTGGTAGCTGATATGGTTGTAGGTTAATTTGGATTATCCTTTATTCTTGAACAGACTATCTTTCATTGATCCACAACTAAAAATACAGGTGATTCTTTCTTATGGTGATGCTTGATCTTCTTGGTTCTTTCTGCTACACTTATCAGGTTTCGCTACACTTATTCTTCTTGGAATCCATGATTTTATTTTTTGCTAAGGTTAGTTTTGACTGGGTCGACCATGGAATGAGAACTCTAAAGCAACTTGTATCATTCTATCAAATCTTCTGGTTCAAATTCTAGTGGGCCAAGTTTGACCGGATTGACTACGGAGTTCCTATTTTGTGTCGGCCTTGAGTGGATTTTGACATTGCTTTACCTCCTAGCATCCAGAATCTACAACTTTGTTTTCCACCAAGCTCTGTTTGACTACACTGACTACGGATTACACCCTCCAATGTATTTTAAGCTTGCCAATACTTAGCAGGTATCCCTTTCGACACCTAGTCAACTTTTTTCCAAAAGTTATATGCTCGTGGTATTTTGCTATACAAAATAACTTGGTGTTGACAATGCCCTTCTGGATTTCGCAACTTTAAATTCTTTTGAGCACTATTTGACTGCACTGACCATAAAATATTATATTTGCATCGCAGGTGGGCATAAAATAACACTTCCTTTTCTTCAACTTTCCTTGTTAGGACGTCCTTTTCACAAATCTGCTACTCCAGTTTTTGCAAGGCGTTGTTTAAATGTGATGACCACGGATTTCATCCTCCGATGGACTTTTAATGCGAAAATAGACATCTTGGAGACACATTCGCCCTTCCATATTTCACTCTGTTTCTTTGAATTATGTTGGGAGGTGTTTGATCAGTTTGACTGGAAAACTTGTACCTCAGTAGAATTTTGTATTGCAGTTAAGGTTCTTTCAAATTTTAGCCAAATTTTTGAACATTTGCTAAGTATGTGGTCCTTTTGGATATACAGTTAATAACTTACCTTTCCAACTTGTCAAACAATTTTTTTTTTTATCCAAACATGGGTCATGAATCTCCCTCTTATTTCCTTTATGATATGAAGGAATTTGATGAAAATTTTTATATTTCAAGCCCTAAAATATTCACAATAATTTGTTGTAAATTTAGGGTAGTGTAAGTAAAAATATTGGTCTATAGTACTATCCAATTGTCTAGTAGTCTTCTCATAGCATAATAATAATGACTTAAACTCCATGGTCTCACTAACTAAGGGATGATCCAAAAGAAAAGTATCAGTCAAAAATTAGAGATGAGATTGAAAGGAGCTATTTATTATTTCAATTGGTTATATGGGATTGAAACAGACCATATCCATATTACAACATTTAGTACATAGTGGTATTACAAAATCTTGGATATTATCCAAGTATCCCTTGGCAATATTTAAACCTATGTCTTCTTCTTGAATGGGGAAATCTAACTAGTTTAGCTAATTCCATTTGATATGAAGGAATTATTTGTTACAACCTAAATAGCTTTGATTTTTCCTTCCTTTTTTGCTTTTGAGAAAGAACTCCCTAATGCCTCCACAAGAAAAATAAATAGGTAAGAGTACAATGGATGACCTTGGAGGAGTTCATGGGATGAATCAAAGTATATAATAGGGGATCCATTAATTAAAACATAATATTTTGTAATGTTATAACATGTAGTCCTTTCACACCAACCTTTATCAAAACCAAATATTTTGAGAATATCATGTACAAAACTCTAGAACACCCTATCATATACTTTATTCATTTCTAATTTCATAAGCATACCTATTTTTTAATGGAATGAAGAGAATATGTGGCCTCCTACGCAATGAATACACAATGAGGAATTTTATTACCATGAACCAAACCACCTTAAAATGATTTTCAACCTAATTTTCATAAGTTTTGATATGATATTATAAATTATATTACAAAGGCTAATTGAAAAAAATTATCAAAATATATTTTGTCACCTTTCTTGGAAACCAATGTGAAAAGGGTAGCATTGATCTCATTTACTGTAGCCTTCCTTTGTGGGCCTCCTCAAGCACAACCAACATATCATTCTTCAATAAATCCTAAAAAAATAAAATAAATTTATAGGAAACCCATCAAGGCAGCCCCTGTTAGGATGGAAGGGAAAATCTCATACGACTCCTTTGTACATATCTTCTTTATCAAGCTTTTTGTCCTTGTGTGATAATCATTGGAATATTTTAAGAAATCTTACCTTGTGCTACCTTATCTTCCCTAGAATCTGATAAAACATATTTGGAATAATTAGTTGCTTCCTTCTTAATATCTTATTCTTCCTTAATATTTCCTCCATCTCAAGTTGAAATATATTTTATGTGATGAAAAGAAAAGAAAAAAGCTATAGGATGAAACATTTCTATATTTCTATCTCCTTCCTTGAGCTATCTCTCACTATATTTTTTAAACTAATATGACTTATTTTTCCATATATTATAATAATCTAAAAGTAATTGTTTTTATTGCATGTAGGAATCTTGGCCCATTTTTTATTTCTTGTATTTCTTCTAAAATTTTGAGCCTGGAATCAATTTCCAAATTTTCTTTAAATGTTACCAAAATAATTTTGCATTCCAAATATCCATTTTCCCTTAGATTTTCATGTTCTAAACAAACTTTGACATGCATGATTCTACAAAATTTATTTCATCCCACATTAACATAACCATTTGGAAGAAATCAGAGTCTCAAAGACACATATCCTTTACCTAACACCATAGGCAATATGTTCTTCTCTAGGTTTAGGATATGATGAGAAAAACACATCAGTTCAAAGTATTTCAACCTTACATGATGAGGTGAGTGGTAATTTTAAGTTAGAATCTCTATATTAGCTTTTGATGTTGAGTTCCTACAAAATACACATGATTATTTTTTAGTTCGTCCAACAACCAAGTGGGTTAAGATGCTCCTAAAGGATGCTTATCCTATTTTTATTATTAATTGACATCAAAAGGCTCCTTCTTGAGCACTGCTTTTGAAGATAGGTCATTCTCAGGATCCTCTCATATATTCTTAGTCTAATGGTTGAATAGAATGGGAAGATGCCATGTAGGTAGAGTATGAGTTTTTGATGAAGAACATGAGTTGGAATTTGGTTCCTCTTCCAAAAGGGAAGATTGTTATTAGCCATAAATGGGTATATAGGATCAAATATACTTTGGATGGCTAGGTAGAGAAACATAAGGTACATCTTTTTGCTAAAGGATTCTCTTAGAAAAAGGGATAAGACTATTCCAAGACATTTACACTAGTCGCTAGGAAGGACTCAATCAGGATGATTTTATCCATTATTATCTCATATGGATAAAAGGTGCATCGAATGGATATGAAAATTTCATTTATACATGGGAATATTGAGGAGGAAATCTGCATGTCGTAGCCACCCAGTTTTCAGCTAGGGAACCCACTTCATTGGTTTATTATCTAATCGGGTCCTTATATGGACTTAAGAAGTATCCTTGTGCATGGTATGAGAAGATCCATTTATTTTTTCTTAGTTGTGGTTTTCAACGATGTGAGATTAAATATGATGTTCACATCAAACATCGATATGAAAAAACTTTGATGATTGTGTTGTATGTTGATCTTATTATCACTATTAGCTCTTCTACTTTGTTCTAGGGAATCAAGTCATGACTTTGTTCCACTTTGAGATGACATATTTAGAGATTCTGCATTATTTTTTGGGGATTCAAATTGATCAATTGGATTTGATCACATCATTTCCAAACCCAAGTATGCTTTGGATCTTTAGCATCTTGGAATGGAGGATTGCAAGTCCACTCATACACCTTTTACCATAAGCCTTAAGCTTTGAGCTGATTGCACCACTCCTTTGGGGATGTTATGTTGTATTAATCTCTTATGGTATACCGTCTATACCTTACACTAGACTTGATAGAGGTTTTATTATCAGTTATTATTCTATACATATATAGGCATCTTGGGATAGTCATTGGACAACAAGTAAGAGGATTCTCAAATACATGTGAGGGACCTATAGGATGGGTATTTACTACTCTATTGGCTTCCTTATTATTTTTATAGGATTTTCATATGCTAATTGGTATGGTGACTTGGATGAGTGATGTTCGACCAAAGGCATTTAATTTTATTTGGAACTGAGCCTAATTTTTGTTAGAAAATATATTACATCATTTGGTTATGTTATTGTATCACCTTGGTTACATGTTTAGATTAGGAGTTTGTCTTAGATTAGGATTTAAGTATTTACTTTATGCAAAGGAATAAATGCACAAGTATGTGCAATGATGTAAATGTGCATGTTGTCCACATGTACATGAGTCCTTTAGAATAGGAAGAACAAGTGTCATTAGTTAGGTGTGCATGTGCACAAGTGTCTATCATGTAGAATGCACATGTGTCCTTAGGGTAGGAAAGTGAAGAGTCACATACTAGTATATATATTGTGTGTGTGTGACCAAGCATTGTAATGGTGTGAAAGCATGCAATGGCATGCACTAGTAGAGTAGAGAAAGAGTTTCATATATTGTAACAACTTCCAATTTTCGTGAGTTTATATCAATGGCTATTTCATGAGTTGTTTTAGAAGTTTCTTATGTTATTTACTTGCTCATTAGACTTCCATTAACATAGTTATAATATTGGAAGCTTATTTCATTACTTGTGGTTGGATTTTAGTTAAGTTTATAGTCTTAAAAGCTAATAGTGGTATCAGAGCACTAGGTAGATCGATAGAAAATAGAGAGAGCCACAAGGGAACATTCTAATTTCTACCATCTAGGGATTATTTGATAGGATACTAGTAACGCTAAAGGAATTAACTCTAGAAAAAGGAAAACCAGAGAAGATAGAGTTTATCACTATGTTGAAGGAAAACTAGTGACATTTAAGGATTTACCTATTCCAAGATAAAAATCAAAAAAGAAGGAGATTGATAGGTCTTGAAAAGGTCAACAGACCCAAGAAGAGGTCACATTGAAAATTTTCCAAATTTGAAAGATTAAATATAGAAAGGGACTACAGAAGGTTCTATTGCAGAAGCTGAAGCAACGATCATTAGAGGAGATTTGAAGTAGAGTTCATGAAAGAAAATTGCAGGCAGAAGAAGCACCTGACTAGAAGATATTGGGATAATTGTCGCCATCCGAATAACAAGCCCAAAAGGAAGAATGAGGTTGCTGAAATTTACAGCAAAAAATGAAGGCAATATTGATTCAAAACTTGGAGAAGTTCCCAAGCATATCTTAGAGTTTTGAGGACAATCCAAAGGCAACATTTGAGAAGCACTAATAGCTGTAAATTTTCATAGTTCTAGAGACGAACTTGGAGGACAGTTGAAGACACCAAACTACAGAAAATTAATTAGTATTAAAGCTGCAAATTCATTAGTCACAGGGTAGCATATTAAGTGATCCAAATCACCAATAAATTTGTCATCAAAAAGAGTTCAAGAGGTTTGCAAATTTGGTGCAAAAGGGTCATTATTTAAATACTCATATTTATCTTAGTATCAAGTTTTATTAAGCACCAATTTCGAGGCTAAAGTTGCATGAGAAATTTTTTAGCTTAAGTCTTAAAGGTAGTGCAAAAAAATAGCTTCTACAAGGTTCAAACTTGCACATAAAACAAATAAAAGTTAGATATATTTCAAGAGAAAGGAAAATATCAACATTCTACTATCTATTAAAAGTGAAGAAGATCCTATAGATTGCCCATACTATAGTACAAAGCAATATCACAACTTACAAAGGAAGTAGAAACCACCATTTTGAGAAGGCAAGTAAGTTTGAAGCACAAAGGGCAAGTATCTCTGTATTCCTACCAGTAAGCATAGCCTCCATAATAATCAGTAATACTCAAGAAGTATGCACATTCAATTTGAGCAACCAGCAAACAAGACCAAGATAGAAGTCCATCATCTTCATCAAGGATCGACATCCAAAGCATCACAGGACGTTCAGTCAAGGACAAAGAGTTGAAAGATGTTATATTCACTTATACTCGCATAGCAAGATTCAGTATCTATGGAGAAAGGTTCATGAGTTGAACAGTTGGTTACCAACTTACAACGAGAGACAAGCATAGGAAGAAGGCAGTACATGCAGGCGATGTAGTTCCATGAGAAATGTGGCAAAAGAAAGTTATTTTACAAACTAGCGAACGCCTTGGAGGACTTGACAATAACAGCTGGGTTTAACAGCGTATATCAGTTACAAGGAACTTCGTTGAATAAAAAGAATAACACACAAAGAGAACTCAGCCAGACATAGCTATTACGAATCTTTTGAATACTTTAGGGGGCTCGTCGTTACTCTTTGAAATAGACATCAGCATAGCATAAAGTAGACGACCATGTATTAATGTGGAAAAAAACTCCCTAGTTGTTACCAAAGGCAGTTGAACTTGTAAAGTAGAATTATATATCTTTTTGCCTTGAATAGCATTGGTGGTCACACACCACACAAAGTAAAGAGGGAAAATACTAGGTTGGATGTGTTAGGAATATACGCATTTCCTGGCAGGAGGTTTCACTATCTATTAGCGCACATTGAAAGGCACAGAAGGATCGAGCGAAGAGACTTGGGAGCAATTTCATTTGCACACAAGAGATACATTGATTAGCCATGCAAATAACTATTACATAAAGTATATTAGCCAGTAAATTGGTTCAAGCGTTTCAAAACCGACTAAAATTGTCTCATTCGACGTAGGAGAGGAGTTTTCTATTCTCGTTGTAAGTACAGGTAGAGGAAATCACACTCGGTAACCGTTGGGGCTGAGTTACAGTCTTACTAGTTGCGTGGAAGAGACATCCACCCACGTGGAGAAGATTATTCTAATACACTGGGGTATCTTAGCCATTGCAAGTGTTGCCAAGGGGCCTACGTGGCCATCGTGGTAAGAAGAGATTCACGTGGAGTTTGATAGAATATTGGAGAGTGTATGTAGTGTATACAACTACTCGTAGGACTGGAATTTAAAAAAAAAAAATTACTTTTCATGACAGTAAATTTTTTTATTAATTTTTAGATTACGGTTTAATATTTTATTTGTCTTACAATTTTTTTTTTAAATAAAAACTTTATTTTTTTATAAAGAAAGAGGATCAAAAAGGTTATCTATTCATAAAATTAACCAGTCAGTAATAATCATAGAATCACAATCTAACTTTAAGAAACAAAGTTAAAGAAGGTAAAGTAGTTGTGTCAACAAATACCTCCCCGTTTTAATCCTATATAACCAATTAACAAATACCGAAATACGTTGAAATAAAACAATCTAATGCACAAAACATTGTTGTGAGTCGTTTCTTGAC
The DNA here is from genome assembly GCA_028583015.1 of Wollemia nobilis. Taxonomy (NCBI): domain Eukaryota; kingdom Viridiplantae; phylum Streptophyta; class Pinopsida; order Araucariales; family Araucariaceae; genus Wollemia; species Wollemia nobilis. The sequence continues at coordinate 1,196,609 of JAQPPZ010000188.1, forward strand.
AATGCATTCTACCAAACATTAACACCAACCAATCAGATTTGTTTTTACGCCCACAATTAGAAACTCCTTTCTGCTATGACAATTATGCTGACAAATGATTGAAAAGGAGCTAGGGCTGCCCTAGATTAATATTGAAGAGCACAATATCTTTACATAAAATGATTTTAAGCTTTGCTTGTCTTGATAGTTTTCTCCATGAGTCTTGGCATTGGAATGTAATGCATGGTTTAATACTTTAATACCCACTTCCCGGAACATATTACCAAAGTTCACTACCTCCTCTAAATCTGGCAAAAACATAACTAAACAACCACTACATTTCTCCATTCACAGACACACCACCAACGTGCCAAATATCAATTACAAGTTTCTTTGATCCACAAAACAAAATAAAAGAAAATATCAATTAGTTGTAGATTTAAGAAAAAAAACTCACCTTTAAATATGTGTGAAAACTGAAACCGTATGTAGAGGCAGCACTAGAGTAGAACAAATCTTTTTTCTTTGTTTGTAACTGTCAAACTCGATGAACCAAATAGAACTTAGATGAACCAGCTAATCTTTCTTCCTTATTTTAACTGAGTTTAGATAGATGAGCTAATCTTTTTTCTTTATTTATAACTGTTAAACTGAGTCAAATAGAGCTTGGATGGACAGTAAACCTTGCAAAAAATGCAAACTACCATAATAGATGAATGGTGAACCAATGTTTACAATTATCCATTATAAAATAATTTAAGGTAATTATTATTTTAACCATCACCAATATCCAACCCCCTCCACCCGAGGTCCCCTATTTTTTTTGTTTTAGTATTTTTTTTTCTTTCGTAGACTTGTTCCAACCGTAAAAAACGGGACGATTTTCACATCCAAAATTTAATCCGACCATATTCCCCTCTGCCTCTCACATTTACATTTACTCACCCCACTATATGTGTTATTGCAATTCTTGTCCCCGCTGGCAATCCGAGTGAGTTTTTCATTAATGACCCATGGCATGTACAACAAACAAAAACCCAATAAATATACATAAGCATGCATACCTTACAAAAGCACGTTCGATTATTATAGAGAGAATTAATTTAAATCATTATTTGTTGTCTTTTGATGGGGCCGTATATTTATATCTCGATTGATTTCGCATATTTAATTTAGATATGCATATCTTTTGATGGGGCCTTATATTTATATCTCGATTGATTTCGCATATTTAATTTACATATGCATATCATATATAAATTCGCACATATCTATATTGTAAATTCTACAGTTTTTAATAGTTAACAAGTAATAATCCAGGGTTGATATAAAATCAAAACTAGGCATTTTTTATTAATTTCAAGACTAAGTAAACTGCTCATGTTCACAGCATTGAATCCACATGTTGGTTTACTTTTCATATACTCTATGAAAGGTAGGCCTAGGCTCGTCGGAATAAACAAAGCCAATCGAAAACAATGTGTCACACATGCAATGGAATTATATCCAACGGTTTTCAAGCACACTCTGAAAAAGAAAACAATAACATCGCCTGAAAGCAATGATTCTGTTGAAGCTTCCTCTGGAAATTAAGTTGGCATCTACAAAATTGTAGCTGAAGATGAGCATCTTCCCTTTTTCGAATAGCAGGGGACATTTAGCATTAATGTTGGGTCTCACATTGTGATGTTTAATAGCACTTTGGAATATGTTTCAGTCACGATATGCTTGAAGCTTCCCCTGGAAATTAAGTTGACATCTAAAAAAATGTAGCTTGAGATGAGCATCTTCTCTTTTTGGAATAGCAGGAGACATTTAGCATTAAGGTTGGGTCTCAGATTTTGATGTTTAATAGCACTTTGGAATATGTTTCAGTCACGATATGCTTGAAGCTTCCTCTGGAAATTAAGTTGGCATCTACAAAATTGTAGCCAAAGATGGGCATCTTCCTTTTTTTCGAATAGCAGGGGACATTTAGCATTAATGTTGGGGGGTCTCACATTGTCATGGTTAATAGCACTTTGGAATATGTTTCCGTCACGGTATGCTTGAAGCTTCATCTGGAAATTATGTTGGCATCTACAAAATTGTAGCTGAAAATGAGCATCTTCCCCTTTTTCGAATAGCAGGGGACTTCTAGCATCAATGTTCGGTTTCAGATTGTGATGCTTAATAGCAGTTTGGAATATGTTTCAGTCACGATATGCTTGAAGCTTCCTCTGGAAATTAAGTTGGCATCTACAAAATTGTAGCCGAAGATGAGCATCTTCCCTTTTTTTGAATAGCAGGGGACATTTAGCATTAATGTTGGGTCTCAGATTGTGATGTTTAATAGCACTTTCGAATATGTTTCCGTCACGATATGAGTGCTCAAGTTGGGATGCCTGGTCTTGCTTTGGGTCCCAGATTTATGCCGAATGGCCTTTAGTAACCCCTTGAACACGTTCCGACACAATCCAAAGTTGCAGCATCTTTGCTTCTTTACTTGCAGTACCAACCTTCCTTCCGACACTGCGAAGGATATAACGGTTTGGCTTTTCAGCGCATATGAGGATGAAAGATTTTCATCGGTGGCTAACCAGCACAAGATGTATGAATTGGTGCATGAAGAGATGCCCTCTATGAAGATGAAGTCGATGGGTTGAAATTGTGGCGGAGGACCTGAATATGAGTTTTCGTGTTGCAAGGATGGTGTCGAGGTACATGGCTTATCTGGTGGTGACATGCCCACATATTTTGCCTGTCCATCCGGACAAAGCAAAGATGGAATACGAGAAGGCTTACTCTCAGATTGCCGGGCTTATAAACAATGAGATGAAAAATGCTTCGGGAAAAGAATTGTGGAATATGTTGAAGGACCACAGAAGCGCGACTATTCTGGGCAAGGCGACAGATCTAGCACGCGAGTTGTTAAGTAAAGAAGTGCGAGACCGGTGGCAGACCTTACTTGGGTTTTGGGGACCAATGTTCATTCATTGTGCTTTCTACAGCAAGGCAGCAGTGCATGCGGATCGCCTCACGATAGGAAGGGAATTTCTCACGCTGAAGTGGATGCAGAATGGTCACATGGGTCTGGGAGAGCAATCAGACTCTGCTGTATGCGACACTACTGCAGAGGGGGAAAGAGAGACTGTATGGTGGTAATCACCCTCTCTAATCGAGTGGGTAGAAATATAGTTTGTTTTTTTGCATAACCTTTTTACCTGCCAATAACGTATCCTTCATTGAAACATATAGATCTTAATTCTTTAAACTCTTTGTTTAGTCAAAGTAAATAATCTTAACGATCTAAGTGTCTATCCATTAATTTAACGATTTTACACATGTTTATATTATTATGGTGGTTTACATATTTACACAAATTTAATCTGTTCTTTAGTACATAAATTATAAAAAAAATTATAAATGAAAATTTAATCTTTTTTTAGCATATTGTTTTAGTATATTGTAAGACATTTGTGTTCTTGAATCTGTTCTTTAGTACATTATTGAAAACGATGACTTTCTACAAATGAAGACTAAAGCAAAAGTTATAGTATTCTAAATTTACAGTATTCTAAAACAAGTCGTCAACCAATCTCTTCTATGAAGATGAAAGCAAAAGTTACAGTATTCTAAAATTACAAGTGAGGGATAAAGATTGTTGATATAATAAGCACGATGACTTTCCACAAATGAAGATTAAAGTAAAAGTTACAATATTCTAAAATTACAGTATTCTAAACAAGCCCTCAATCAATTTGTTCTATGAAAATTAAAGCAAAAGTTACAGTATTCTAAAATTACAAGTGAGGGATAAAGATTGTTGATATAATAAGCGGAGATCACTGAATAACATTAAAGAGTAACAAAGAGAGACCCTCCTCATACTAGTGAAAATTACTTAGAAAGAAAGGAAGTTTCTTAATGTCCGCAGATGACCAAAGCAGGTATTTGGACTCAAATACTATATTGTGTAACAACAGTCTCGAGAGAGCTGGAAATAGTGTTCCAAAGAAAAACCAAGAATACAAAATTAATAAGCTTAAATTTACAAAATCCCTTTAGACAAGGTTAATCAAAATATTTTGAGAAGGAAGTTGGCAAGGAAAAATATAGTTAAATTGTAGGATGTTAAAAAGTGAAACAAGCAAGTTTTACAGGACTCGGAACAACGTGCCTTGACTGCATTTTTGAAAATATTTTTAGATCATTGCTTTGCATGTCTTAATTCAGGTTCATAATTCATAAAATCATGTAAGGTAAAAACATGATGAAGTTGTTGGCTAGTAAAAGTGGCATGATAACTCGTACTGGAATGGCACTTTATTTTGTGGGGAAAAAACCCTGGTCCAAAATGCTTCTATTGCTGATTTATCTAGTGTTCAAGAATGAAGATTTTGTAAAACAGTTAGCATCCAATTAGATTCATGTTCACTGTTTTTTTTTTACGTGTGTCCCTTTGTTGCTATAAATGGTTATTGATTTGCTACAAAGTGGCCTAAATTGTTTGCTTTGCATACACTTCCATTGAGAAAATACATATGAGGAATGCTTGGCATCAACTTGTCTTATTCTTACAAAGAGACAAATCCCTTTGAGTTTAGGACATTGACTTCAATGAAAAAATTGTAACTTTTGCTTTAGGACATTGACTTCAATGACAAATCCGCTTATTTTAGAATACTGTAACTTTTGTTTTAATCTTCATAAAATACTGCAACTTTTGCTTTAATCTGTTCTTTATGCTCTTTAGTACATTGTTGAAAATGATGACTTGTAAAATCTAAATAATATGGTATTCATTACTTGAGCAATAAAAACTAATTTGGTTAATTGTTAGAGATTGGCAGATTGCACTTGATATCCTTGGATAAACCTTCAAGTTATATTTGTTGAAACAATTAAATGACTGCAGTTAGTAACTAATATCAATATGAATATCCTAATATCATTTTTGTTGTGTAGAATTTTGAATGTGTAGATTATTCTAAATTTCTAAAACAAATCAATTTTCATAGTATTATACCAACTGTCCCCCTTGTCGTCCCCGAGCCGTCCCCTAAAATCGTCCTGTCGTCCCCTAAAACCCGTCCCCCAGGTTCGTGGAAACTTGATATTTTATTTTCATTTGAAATCATAATAAATTAAATTATTTAATTTGTAATATTTTATATGAAAAATAAATTATTTTTTATAAATTATAAAAAATAATCTTATATTTTGATTTTAAAATATCAATAATAAATTATAAGTTTAGTGTTTGTTCTAAACAAATAAATTTATTGAAAGAGGTTGCCTATAATAATATTTATATCCTACAAGGTTATAGGTCATATGAGACTACCCTTCACGAGGATGCTGTTTATCCAAGTTATCCAATTATACTTTGATTGCTAAAGCATGGTGTACATGATTCAAACCTTAGACCTCTATTCAGAGTTCTAAAGTCTCCACCTTTAGGCCAACTTAGGTTTTATTCATTCTAATAGTATTTAATAATGTTAAACAAACTCACAATTATGACCACTAATTGTGCCTAAGGGAGGTGGGGGAGCAAGAGACCTCTCCCTCTAGGTGGGAGGTTACCTTTTCAAATTCTTGCTCCCTCCTTGTCTCTTCTTGTGGATTTTTAGGCAAATCTCCTACTTTCCTATGGATTTTCAAGCATATCTCTTATTTTTTGGAAGATCTCTTGCTTTCCTATGGATTTTCAGGCAGATCTCGTACTTTCCTATGGATTTCCAGGTAGATCCTGAGGTGTTCCAGGAAGTTTTCTTAGGTGATGTTGCTTGGTTGGAAAAATTGGTTTTCTGGCAAGGTTTGGGGGGTTTCCGTTCTTGCTCGGTTTGGGAGTGGGGCTAGTGGAGCTCTTCCCTGTAATTTTTTCTTTGGCCATGGGAAGGGGCCATGTACTTAATGCCTGCAAGGGAAACTCTTTGTTCCTCTGTAGAACTTGGCATTGCTTTAGTGTGGGATTTGGTTTGTTCGTTTTGCTTGTCAGGAAGGTCATTTGCTATTTTTCTGGACTTTGGAAGAGGCCTCGATTTTATTGCTCATAGTTGAGTGTTTCCTATGGCTGGTGGTTCAAGATTTTTTACGGATTCGTTTCATTCATTGTGCTTTCCAGGATGGTCATTCATTATTTTTTTGGACTTTGGGGGAGGCCCCGATCTTATTGTTCACCATTGAGTGCTTCCCATGGCTGGGGGTTCGGGACTGTTGCAGTTCATGTCTAAGGGTTTTTTATGGATTCCTTATCTTTCTTTTTTGGTCTTTGAGGGGACCATGTGCTACATTGTGTTGTAGAAGGGTTCCCTGGGTTTTTCTCTAGTGGCAGGATTGGGACTTTCTTACAGTTCTGCGGGTACTTTGTGGGTGGTCTTGCCTGCAGCTCTTTTTGGTCTTGATGGAGGACCATGCATTGATTGTTCACTACAACAGAGGGATTTTTGACATTGCTTTGTGCTTGATATTCTTCTTGCTTCACGGGTATCTTTACCAGACCTATAGATGATCCTACGTGGACTATCTTTGTAGATTTGCTTGGTGCTGGTGTTTTTGGCATTGGGTCTATGAAGTATTTTGTGTTTCGGGCCTTTTGAAATAGTGTGTTTTTTCCTAGGCAAGAAAATCTTTTTTTTTTTAAATTAATTTTTATTTTCTTGGGGAGGCTTTTGTGGATGATCCAATACTATTTTGTGGATGGCCCTAGGTTATTTTTTGAATGGTCTTGTACTAGTTTGTGGGTACTTCCATTTCTTTTGTAGGTGGTCCTAATTTGTTTGTGGATGAACTATTTTGTTTATAGATGGCCTTGCACTGTATTGCTTCATTTTTTTCTTCGAGTCTTCTAAAATTGTAAGGTTTTCTCTTGTGTGGGAAAAGGAAATGAAGTTCATGTATGATTATTAGCTTCATTGTATATTATATATATATTTTATAATGTTCCACGAGGACGCGTCCCTCACCCCATGAGGGACACGTCCTCCTGTCCTCGATACGTCCCCTCTTTTGGGGCATCCCTGGGGACAGCCAGCCATCCCCTATGGTTGGGCATCCTCAGCCAAAAGAAAAACTTAAAAAAATTATAAATGAAAATTTAATCTGTTCTTTAGTACATTGTAAAACATTTGTGTTCTTCAATCTGTTCTTTAGTACATTATTAAAAATGATGACTTTCCACAAATGAAGATTAAAGCAAAAGTTACAGTATTATAAAATTATAGTATTCTAAAGCAATTCCTCAGCCAATCTGTTTTATGAAGATTAAATCAAAAGTTACAATATTCTAAAATTATAAGTGAGGGATAAAGATTATTGATATAATAAGCGGAGATCACTGAATAACATTAAAGAGTAACAAAGAGAGACCATCCTCATACTAGTGAAAATTACTTAGAAAGAAATAAAGTTTCTTAAGGTCCGCAGATGATCAAAGCAAGTATTTGGACTCAAATACTATATTGTGTAGCAACAGTCTCGAGAGAGCTGGAAATAGTGTTCCAAAGAAAAACCAAGAATACAAAATTAATAACCATAAATTTACAAAATCCCTTTAGACAAGGTTAATCAAAATATTTTGAGAAGGAAGCTAACAAGGAAAAAAATAGTTAAATTGTAGGATGTTAAAAAGTGAAACAAGCAAGTTTTACAGGACTCAGAACAACGTGCCTCTTGACTGCATTTTTGAAAATATTTTTAGATCATGGCTTTGCATGTCTTAATTCAAGTTCATAATTCAGAAAATCATGTAAGGTAAAAACATGATGAAGTTGTTGGCTAGTAAAAGTGGCATGATAACTCGTACTGGAATGGCACTTTATTTGGTGGGGAAAAAACCCTGGTCCAAAATGCTTCTATTGCTAATTTATCTAATGTTCAAGAATGAAGATTTTGTAAAACATTTAGCATCCAATTAGATTCATGTTCACTATTATGTTTTTACGTGTGTTCCTTTGTTGCTATAAATGGTTATTGATTTGTTGCAAAGTGGCCTAAATTGTTTGCTTTGCATACACTTCCATTGAGAAAATACAAATGAGGAATGCTTGGCATCAACTTGTCTTATTCTTACAAAGAGACAAATCCCATTGAGTTTAGGACATTGACTTCAATGAGAAAATTGTAACTTTTGCTTTAGGACATTGACTTCAATGACAAATCCGCTTATTTTAGAATACTGTAACTTTTGCTTTAATCTTCATAGAATACTGTAACTTTTTCCTTAATTTGTTCTTTATGTTCTTTAGTACATTATTGAAAATGATGACTTGTAAAATCTAAATAATGTGGTATTAATTACTTGAGCAATAACAACTAATTTGGTTAATTGTTAGAGATTGGCAGATTGTACTTGATATCCTTGGTTGAACCTTCAAGTTATATTTGTTGAAACAATTAAATGGCTGCACTTAGTAACTAATATCAATATGAATATCCTAATATCATTTTTGTTGTGTGTAGAATTCTAAATGTGTAGATTATTCTAAATTTCTAAAAAAAATCAATTTTCATAGTATTATACGAGTTGTCCCCCTTGTCGTCCCCTAAAATTGGCCTACCATCACCCGTCGTCCCCTGAAACCTATCCCCCCGTCCCCCAGGCTCGTGGAACCTTGATTTTTTATTTTCTTTTGAAATCATAATAAATTAAATTATTTAATTTGTAATAGTTTATATGAAAAATAAATTATTTTTTATAAATTATAAAAAAATAAACTCATATTTCGATTTTAAAATATCAATAATAAATTATAAGTGTAGTGTTTGTTCTAAACAAATAAATTTATTGAAAGAGGTTGCCTACAATAATATTTATATCCTACAAGGTTACAGGTCATATGAGACTACCCTTAACGAGGATGTTGTTTATCCAAGATATCCAATTATATTTTGATTGCTAAAGCATGGTGTACATGATTCAAACCTTAAACCTCTATTCAGAGTTCTAAAGTCTCCACCTTTAGGCCAACTTAGGTTTTATTCATTCTAATAGTATTTAATTATATAATGTTAAACAAACTGACAATTATGACCACTAATTTTTCCTAAGGGAGGTGGGGGAGCAAGAGACCTCTCGCTCTAGGCGGGAGGTCACCTTTTCAAATTCTTGCTCCCTCCTTGGCTCTTCTTGTGGATTTTTAGGCAAATATCCTACTTTCCTATGGATTTTCAAGCAGGTCTCTTATTTTTCGACGGATCTCTTGCTTTCCTATGGATTATCAGGCGGATCTCCTGCTTTCCTATGGATTTCCAAGTAGATCCTGAGGTGTTCCAGGAAGTTTTCTTAGGTGGTGCTGCTTGGTTGGAAAAACCTGATTTTTTGGCAAGGTTTGGGGGGTTTCCATTCTTGCTTGGTTTGGGAGTGGGGCTAGTGGAGCTCTTCCCTGCAATTTTTTCTTTGGCCATGGGAAGGGGCCATGTACTTAATGCCTGCAAGGGGAACTCTGTGTTCCTCTCTAGAAGTTGGAATTGCTTTAGGGTGGGCTTTGTTTTATTCGTTTCATTTGCTATTTTTTTGGACTTTGGGAGAGGCCCCTATTTTATTGCTCATAGTTGAGTGTTTCCTATGGCTGGTGGTTCGAGATTTTTTACGGATTTGTTTCATTCATTGTGCTTTCTGGGACGGTAATTCATAATTTTTTGTACTTTGGGGGAGGTCCCGATCTTATTGTTCACCATTGAGTGCTTCCCATGGCTGGCGGTTCAGGGTTGTTGTAGTTCATGTCTAGGGGTTTCTGATGGATTCCTTCTCTTCCTTTTTTGGTCTTGGAGGGGACCATGTGCTACATTGTGTTATAGAAGGGTTCCATGGATTTTTCTCTAGTGGTAGGGTTGGGGCTTTCTTATAGATCTGCGGGTACTTTGTGGGTGGTCCTACCTGCAACTCTTTTTGGTCTTGATGGGGGACCATGCATTGATTGTTCACTACAACAAAGGGCTTTGTGACATTGTTTTGTGCTTGATATTCTTCTTGCTTCAGGGGTATCTTTACCAGGCCTATAGATGATCCTATGTGGACTATCTTTGCAAATTTTCTTGGTGCTGGTGTTTTTGGCATTAGGTCCTATGAAGTATTCTGCATTTCAAGACTTTTGAAATAGTGTGTTTTTTCCTAGGTGAGAAAACATTTTTGGATGATCCAATACTGTTTTGTGGATGGCCTTAGGTTATTTTTCGGATGGTCTTGTACTGGTTTGCGGGTAGTTTCGTTTCTTTTGTAGATGGTCCTAATTCATTTATGGATGGTCATGTTTTGTTTATAGATGACCTTGCACTGTATTGCTTCATTTTTTCTTCGAGTCTTCTAAAACTGTAAGGTTTTCTCCTGTGTGGGAAAACCCTTTTCAAATTTGTGTGTAACTATGATATTTTCTCCTATGGGGGAAAACCCTTTTCAAATTTGTGTGTAACTATGAGGTTTTCTCTGCTACCCCTATGAGGGCTTCTCTTATCAACCTGTGAGGCTTGCTCTCTTGCTTCTGCATGGGCTTCTTTTTTTTAGTTTAAGCTATTTATCTCCAACAACCCATAGACGACCTGTTTCTTTGGCTATATTTAAGTTGGGAACTCTTCTCCCAACCCTCATCTTTTTGTAAAAGGTTACGGGTTCCTTTCAAAACCTGCATTTACCAATAAAAAAAAATATGACCACTAACTATTCTTTTGGAGCATTGCAACAAAGATGAAGTATTCATTAGTTTCAAAAGAGCTAAATAAATTTGATAACAAAGGTTTAGATTTAGAACCTTCATATTGAAGTGCTTCAAGAGATGGTTGCTTATGTTGAACATAGTGAATCCTCCATCTATTGAAGTCAATTACGCTCATACATAATTTTCCTTGGAGTCAAAGGAGTTATGTTACTATTAAATTGGCTTAAGGTGGATTATAAGTGATTTAATGCCCAAACAATATTTGCATTCCTAGATCTTGTGTTTATGGAGTTTGCTTGGAAATTTTTTTAGTAGATTTCTAACTTCAAGCCCTTGACCCTCCAAAGATAGAAGATTAACATTGACCAAGATAGACCGAAGTGATTCAATATTGACATCTAGACTTCCATCATTTGCTCATTAGTTTTCAAATTGAGAAAAGCCCTCATTCTCTAAGAGGAATCTCAAGCTTGCTCAAACAATAGCAATCATGCATAGAAGAATATGATCTTGAATATGGGTCTAACATTCCTCCATTTGGAGATCAATTTTATTTCTCTTTCAAAACACTCCTAAAGATATTATTATTCCCAAATTTTAGTTAAGACTATAAGGATTCTAGTTTTTTAATGAATATAAAAATATGATAGCCTTTTTGTAATGGAGCCTAATTCCACCATTCCTTAATATTTTTATCAAAGTTTTTGTTTTCATACCACATATTCACAATTCAATATGTTTTTTTAGCAAGGGTGTTGGCTTTTAAGCCAGATGATCTTAGGTCCCAATATTTTGGATCTCAAGTATTATCAAATATAAGAGCAATCAATATATAGCTTGACCAATATAAATAAAAATAACATTCATGAAAATATCAAATATGAATATAAAATGACCAAAAAAATTCATGCTATAACATGAAGAAACTTACAGTAGAATTGCTCAAAATATGCATACAAGCTTCAATATTATTAATGCTTGAATGTGATCTTCATAGATCCATTTGATATATAATACATGGAGCTTTGTCTCCATAATATAGCCTTACAAATATGACTTTTATGTACTTAACTATTCCTCTCCTCACATATCCGGGAGATGTATCTCTTATTCCATGCATAAGATAAATTATCTTATGTCCTTTGCCTTATAATCTTGCCACTTGTATACATGACTCTTGACTCTCTACTTACTTGCACACTTAACTCTATGAAACTTGCACACTTCTACATGCACACCTAATACATGACACTTGTGCACTTTCTCACATTACATATTTGCACACTTAATTATATGACACTTGTGCACTTTCTCACATTACACACTTGCACACTTAATTACATGACACTTGTGCATATCCTACATATAGACACTTACATAAAGGGAAAATATAATCACACTTCCAAACTAATGACTCAAACCCTATTTTAATATTTACATTGTACCATAAGTATCATGGGGGTACATTAGTATGTAGCAAATGATGTAATATTCTCCAACAAAGAGAAGGGGAATATTTCTTATAACATTAAGACTATCGACCATTGATTGAATCTAATATTACATCCTAAATTTCCTAACAATGGAGATTTTGAAACTCTAAATAGAGGTCTAAGGTTCAAATATTTTGAGTAGTGTTGTACATCATTGTTATGGTAACTAGAGTATGGTTGGATAACCATATATGGATAAACAACATCCTCCATGAAGGTTGTCTCATATGGTCTATGACCTCGTAGACCTTAAAAACTATTTTACCTTTACCATTTATTAAGATTTTTATTTTTTAAAACTATATATTCTCGCATCCAATAGGAACTTATTAAGAATCTATCCTTAGTTATAAATCTCCTTCCTTTCATTTTATTTGGCCATGTAAAGGAACCTCTTAAAGGTTTCATGTCACATACTCGAAGGTTATCTATAAGAATTTCAAAAATGCTAACATCTAAATAATTGAGAGGAGTTTGCCTATATTGTATGAGGCTTCTAGGATGACATTGGAATATCCTCCAATGTCCACACATTATGATTTAAATCTTGGATGTAATCACTCGTCATCACCAAAAAAAATAAAAAATTTCCTCCTCTCATGAGGGTCATAGATCTTGATTAGACTAAATGAACAAACGGATTTAATACCTTAATTTGACATGCTATTGGTACTTTCTAGTGATCTTTACTTTCTTTAAATCCACTTTGTTGGTATTTCAAAGAACATGAATCCCCTTTCGTATCCTGTTGGTAAACTACCTATTCCTTCAACTCCACACCAAAGGCATGATAGGCAACTTTCTTCATTTCCATGAAAAAAAATATATATTGGGCAAGTAAGATGTCTGGGTAAAAAATTTTAATTACTTGTTTAAGTAGTGTTTCCTTAGAGGAGATTCCAATACCCCTAATATTCCAAGAGTAAATATGCATTATAAGGGCACAATTTCTTTTACTTTATCACTATTCCATCTAGTTGAGACTGTAAGCTTATAACAAATTCTAATAATAATTACTTTTGTAGTTAATCATGTTTCCTATTTCTCCCTCTTTTATTTATTCCAACATTACCTTTTTTTGTCACCTAGACAAGGAGACAATTAATTCTTCTACACAAACAAAGATCTTTCCTTCCTTAACTAAGCAGTTAACTTACTTATCTATATGTCCTATGCATGACTTGGTCTTCCTTTGAGGTCTCTTTTCATTCCTAGGTCATTTCCAAATAGTCTTTCTCCTTACCATCATCGAGAATCTCTTTAATATTTATCTTATGGGTGTATTCTTCCATCAATGGAGATGTTACTTCAATTTTTTGTTGTCTACAATTTAAGTCTCTGGAATGTTTCCCTCTTCCTCTCATAAGGCAAGTTCTTGAAATTTTTTCTATCTTATGGGTTTGCTAAATGGAATTTTCCCACTCAATCCTATTTTATTTATTCATTTGGTTGATTGAATATCTAAATCTCCTGTAATATTACATGAATCTTCATCTCAGAAACTATCTTATGCCTTGGGAAAATTTTAGTCAAGTGGTCATACTCCTAGCATAACCAACACCAAAACAAGATGTTTTTATAGCCCAATTGTTGTTCCCATATGAATCTTTCCATATCCAAGGTAATTGATTCTAGGAGAGGTTTGTTTAGCTCACCTTGACACGTATTTGTTCAAAGTTCATAGTAATTACATTGTTCAAAGTTTCAAATAGATTTTAATATGCATGTGGTCCAAAATTCTTACAAGCAACTCAATAGGTGAATCCACATTGGATACTTTGTTGGCATATTCTTTGTAGGCCTAAATCCTATATGTTGGTATTTAATGAATAATCTTACACCTCAAAAAAATGGGGTCTCCTCAAAAGAATGATTCTTCATATTTTTCATTTATGAATATGATAATTAAATAACCTCAAGTACAAATGGTTAATTCATATGCACCTTTTATGTACCATCTCTTGTCATCCCAGCCAGATAAACCTCTCATCAAGATTTTTTTGTTTGTTTATGGAAAACACCCCAATAGGGATGCAACTTTTGGGTAAGTCCCAAGGAGGCAGGGGCATCTATTCAGCCAAAAACACCCAAGGCTCACACCTGGCTTACCCCCTTCAACACACTCAAAGAGCATGCCTAAAACAATAAAAACACAAACAAACAAACATAAAAAAACACAACAATAACAACAACAAAAAACACAAAAACAACAAAAAACACAAAACAAACACAAAAGCAAAAAAAAACATAAAAACAACAAAAACAAAACAGAACGAAAATAATACAAAACAACACACACACCAAAAAGCTAAAAAGAAGGAAAATCAAAATACAACTTTGGCCTTTCTAGGCCAAAAGGTTATTCAGGCAAGATTCAACAAAGGAAACATAAGAATGATCAGTCTAAGCAATGGAACTAAAATACCCTAACTGAACTAAAGAGAAGCAAAAACAAATAAAAAAGGAACTAGGTACCTCTAGTACTGGAGCCATCCAAAGAAAATATAGAAAGAAGATATTCCCTTATTTGCAAATCCCACCATCTCGAAGGGTGGCCATAGTAAGTAAGATCACCTTTGTCCAATGCCCAATTAGCTAAAGCATCAACACTCTTATTTTTCTCTCTGACCACGTGATTGTATTCAACTTTCAAAAAGCCCATCTGGATTAATTGAATCTTCTCAACAATTATTTTTATCCTCCAATCAATCTTATGATTCTTAGAAGGAGTCTTCAACAGATTAATAATGACTTGATATTAGATTCAATCAACACCTTTTTCCATCTGACCTTAGCAACCTCTTGAAGGCCTCTAAGGATACCATACCCCTCAGCAAGATTATTGGAAAGGATACCCAAATTCTTAGCAAAAGTGAAAACCAAGGAACCATCTGAAAGTTTACAAATTCCTCCCGTACTAGCTTTTCCAAGGTTCCCCTAGAGGCTCCATCAGTATTGACATTTACAAAATTCTTAGGAGGAGGTTGCCAATTATTTTTTCTATCCATCTTTCGATTACTCACATTCCCTTATGTTGGTTTCCCTTAAAAGATTTAATCTTCAATATTTGCATCACTTGATCCCGTCTTTGGTGGAATTTTTGGGGGTGTTTAAGGATATGTTGGACTAATTCAACTAGTTTGGCAATGGTATTTTGCCAGATATAGTAAGTGTCCTTTATTTTTTGATTGAAAATCTAGTTTTTTCTTTCCTTATAGATATTCCAAGGTAGAATGGTAGAACCCATACAAACTAGTTGCCTAATAAAATGATCAACATTCTCCTGATTAGGCCAATCCCTCCAAAGTTGTTCAAAATTAAAAGAATTGGACCACTGTAAGCCAAGTAATATGGTCATTCTCCTTGATGGGTGTTGTAGGAGACTTCCTTGGGAAGTCCTACTCCACTTCCCTGCTTCCCCCTGGTCCTGTCCCAGTTCCGTGACACTTCCTTGGCCCTTCCTTCTTGGTTGGATGGTGTTGCAAATGACCTCCTTGTGGTGGGAGGTCAATGTTCTTCTTGTTTTAAAGGGTACTTTCATGTGTTTTTGGTCTGGGACATCCCTAGGATCTTCCTTGGGACCTTCCCTAGGATTTCTAGGTTGCTTTAGGGATTCTTTTCCTTGGATTTCTCAGCTTTGTCCTAGGTTTTTTTTAGGGTTCTATTTGGAGTTGTGGTTTTGAGGGTTTATTGGTGTGGTGCTTTGTAGCTTGGGTGTTTGGTTTCTTAAGCAGCTCTTCACAGTATCTTAATGGTTTGGGATTGGCCACATGTTTATTCTTGTGGTGTTGCTCTCTAGGTTTCCAATTGTGGGCTTTGTTGTGGGTTTGCAATTTCCTTCATGGCTCAGGATGGGCCTTTGTTCTTCTTACTGTTGTGATTTCGTTGGACTTCCTTTCTGGTTTCCTGAAGCTGGTTGTACGTGGTGTTGGTCCTTGGGAGTTTTTTCTATATTATTCTGGCTTCATGAGCAGTTCTTCACAATATTTTATTGGCTTAGGGATTGCCACATGATTATTCCTGTGGTGCTGCTCTTTGGGCTTCCGGATGTGGGTTTCATGGTGGGATTTTAGCATTTTTTATGGTTTGAAGAGGACCTATATTTTACATGTTGTTGTGATCTTGTTGAACTTCCTTTTTGGTTCCTTGAATCTATTCGTTGGCAATGTTTGGGTTACCTTGGGGTTATTGTTACTTTTTTTGGTCTTGTGCTTAACATCTACAGCTTGTTTTCCCATGGCTTCTTATGTTAGGGCTCCCTGGGATATTTTCCCCTCTTTTCCATGGCTTGTGGTACTGTGTTGTTGTTTCCTTTGCTCCTGTGGACTTCTAAATAACTTCCTACATTTTTGGTAGTTTCCATATCCCTTCCTGCTGTTCAGGGGTGTTTTGGTTTTATTTTCTAGTTTCTCAATATTTTCTGCCCGGATTCTGGTTTTCCCCTATGTGGGATGTTGCATTTTCCTAGATTTTTGTTTTCTCCTACGTGGGATGTTGCATTTTCTCGAATTTTGGTTTCACCTGCATGGGATGTTGTATTTTCCTGCCTATTGGGCTATTTAAATTTGTAGCTAGACAGGATTTATCCTTCGTTTAAATTTTCTACCTTTTCTCTTTCTTGCTAGGTGACCTTTTCAATTTTTTGATTGGGTAGGACTTACTTTTTTTTTGCTTCGGGCATGATTTCCTCACGTCCTTCCTGAAGGCTATCCTTAAGCCTGTCCTAAAGGCTTTACATAAGACTATCCTAAAGACTTTCCTCAAGCCTTTCCTTAAGTCCATCCTTTGGCTTTCCTATGACCTTTCTTATGGCCTTTTTTAAAAAAATCAGGTGACTTGTTGTAATCAGGTTTTGGATCCCTTGATAAAAACCCACTTTAATTTAAATTTAACAAATAAAAAAAATGGCCATCCTCCTCCATAGCTCAAAGGCTAAGGTACACTCAATAAAAATATGGCTAAGAGTTTCCACATTCTCTCCACACATTTTACATCTAAACAGACCATGAAAACCACATTTTATAATTTGCTCACCAGTAAGCACCCTATGATGCAATAAAATCCATGTAAAGAACCTCACCTTAGGCCAGAGCTTTTGATCCCACAACTAAGTAAATATGTCATATGATTGGTTGGGATTATTATGGCATAAGGTCAAATAACCTTGAGCAACTGAATACTCACCCTTAGTAGTGTTGTTCCATTCAAAACAGTCTTTATCATGGGACTAAGAGAGAGATCTCATATGAAGGATGATTTGGATGTATTTTCTTTCCCTTTATGGAATTTGAATAGGCCAATACTCAATAAGGATCCAATATCTACCAAAATCTAAATTACCAATATGGCACCAACAATAATTAGTAACCTTTATCTAGTTAGCTCGATGAAGCTCCTCCATCCAAGGCCTCCAATAAGGAAACTGAATTATCAAAGATTGGTGACCATCCCAAGAATCTATCCTAAAATTTTCTTGTTGACCATGATGAATGATCCAAAATAACTTTTACTTAATCAAATCCTCACCAGTATTAAGAACTGCTAAAATGGGAGAATCTTTGATAGGAAATTGATATTGAACAAGATCTTCGAGACTTTAGTTCTAAACATATTTAGCTCGAAGATTCTTAGCTCAAAGAGCATTAGGGTTATGCAAAATCCTCCAATACATTTTAGCAGTTAAATCCTTATTGTTATTAATAGCAGACCAAAATCTTAATCCCCCTTCATTCTTGGGAAGGAAGTATCTCATTTCACCAAGTTTCATTTTATTTTCTCCTTAGTACCACTCCAGAGGAACTGGTGATTTATTTTATCCAATTCTCGAAGAACTACCTTTAGGATATTCAACACAATAAAAACATAAATAGGTATAGCTTGAAGGACTTATTTTACCAAGTTAATTTTACCCCCAAATGAAAGCCACACATTGGTCCACTTTTCAATTTTCTTCTTAACTCTATCCAACAACCAAATTCAATCTTTTTTTCTTTCAAAATTGATAGAAATGCCTAAATAAGTGATTGAAAGGGAGTTATTCTTATATCTTAACTTATCCAAGATCATGAATTCCTGTTTAGGAGAATAGTGAAATAAAATTACTTTAGATTTACCTTCATTAATTAATTGTTTGGTAGCATTCAAAAAATAGCTAATGATTTGCTTAATTTTAGAAGCTTCCTTAATTGTAGTTTTACCTAACAGAGCAGAGTCATCAATCCACTTTGTCATAAGCTTTAGATAAGTCCAAACGAATGAACATAGATGGAGATTTTTGCACTTCCATGGAATGGATGGCTTCCTGAGCAAGAACTTTCTTATCCACTATTTGACACCCTTCCACACAACCCCCTTACTCAGGGGAAATAATCTTATGCAAAAGAGACTTCAACCTTTCTGCTATGATCTTTGTAATGATTTTGAGAAGAACATCACATAAAGCTATAGGTATAAAATTTGAGATATGATCTGCCTCTTAAGCGTTTGGGACAAGAGCTATATAATTTTTATTGATACCCTTCAAAATATCTTTGGCTTTCCTAGCTTCTTCCACGACGTCTAATAAATTAGCATGAAGGATATCCCATAACTCTTGATAGAAATCAATGGGAAAACCATTAGGACCTGGGGTTTTTCCTTTTTGCATTTTAAAAACCACCTGTTGAAGCTCATTGATAGTAACTCGGAGCAATCAAAATAGAGTTCTCCTCAAAAGTGATCAGAGTAGGGATCGCTTGAAGATTTTTTTATTGTGAAGCCAAGTCAAGAGGTGCAACAAAAAATAGATTGGAAAAGTAGTTGACAAAAATAGATTTCATTCCATCCCAAGTATAGACAATGTCTCCATAATCATATTTCAGGGAAGAAATAAAGTTGTGAAATCTTCAAGCTAGAAGAGATTTGTGTAAGAAATCAATGTTTTGATCTCCATGTTTGAGCCATTGGATCCTATATTTTTTCTTCCATAAATTTTTTTCCTTTTTTTCCCATTCATCTAACTGAGTTGTGAGTCTAATTTCATTTGTACTTCTACTCTCTATGAGGCCATCTAAATGGATTTTCTTATTCAAAATTTCAAGCTGAGCAATAGCTTCATGTTTTTTTGTCAAACATATCCAAACTGCTTCTAGTTCCAAATATTGATCTTGGATTTAATGTTTTGCAACCTTCTGGTAAAACAAAACATCTTAGTCCCATACTTTGGTTTACCTTCCTTCCACCATTAATGTACTCGAGGTCTGAAGGAACTATCTCTAAGCCACATTAACTAAAATTAAAAATGCGAGAAACTCGCATTGATTTTCCAAATTTCCATCATGACTAGCCAGTGATCCGAATTAGCATTGTTAAGAGTCTTCACCTTATAAATGGGACCATGGATTAATAAATTTTCAGAGAACAAGAACCTATCCAATCTCTCCATAATACAAGCTAAACCTTACCTTCTATTAAACCAAGTCATAAGGCTATTATCTTGTTGGATGTCCACAAGATGAAGGTTTGCAATATATTCACTCATGAGGTCAGTGTTTTTGTCCAAATTTATATTTTCCCCCATTTTCTTATCCAAAATATCCTTCGATCGAGATGATGGTATTGAAATCTCCTTCGATCGAGATCCAAGCTTTAGGAAAATAAGAGATAATATAAGTTATAGCCTTTCATTGTCTTATATTTTCCTCCAAAGTAGTCAGAGTATAAACAATTATGCAAAGAATAGTTTTTTTAGAATGTCTACTTTGAATAGCTATAACCAAACGACCCCAGTTGCCAACCATATGGTGAATAACTACCTATTTTGGGCTCCAAATGCAAGAAATGCCACTATAAGTCCCCTGGGAATTGAGAGAAACAAATTTTCCAACTAACCAGATTTTACTAGCAATTGAATCCATTTCCTCTATTGACATCTTCATTTCCTAAAGGAAAACAAGATGTAGATGGTTTCATTCTTCTAATTTTGTTTTGTTTTGAAAGACTCCCTTTAAGTTCTCTAATATTCCAAGTGGTGATATTCATTAATACCAGGGCTAAAAAAATGGCAAGGACATTAATCTTACCTTCCTCTATAATATTTTCACCTTCTTTTACCATATGATGTTGATTGGTTTTACGACTTATCTTTTGGTTGGAATCCATTTTTTTTTTTTTCTCATTTCTTGACTTACCCCAATTGAATTTGAGATGACTTTTAACCTCGAATAATGTGTGTACAAAGACAAAAAGTTATTGGAAGGTTCAACAGAGTCTATCTTGGGACTTATATTATTTGAAGTCTCAAAATTTAAAAGATTTTTTTTCTTGTGTATTTCCTCCTTTTTTTCCTGTTGAAAACCTTTAATTTGGCGTTTTTTCTCTAAGGCCTTCCCTGCATCTTCAAATTGTGTTTCTAAGATTTTTATCTCCATTATTTCCTCTTCCTCACCTAGGACATCATTTGTAGAAATAATTTCAAACATATTAGCTGATAACTTTGATTGATCCTTCATAACTGGTTTTTTTTTAGTGTTCTTCTTAGGCATTTGGAAACCTACTAAGTTTGTATCCTCTTTATTTTGATCTAGAATTTTATTTGGGAAAACACTAGCCAAATGACCATATTCATGGTAAATTTTGCAATGAAAATGAATGTTCTCATAGTCCACCACTTGCTCCCAAGTGTCCTCCCCAAATTGTAATGAGATCTTTTCAGGTAGGGGTTTGTCAAAATCCATTAAAACACAAATTCGAGCATAAATAATATATTTAATTTTTTTAGTACAATTAGTAGTCATCATAAAAGCTTCCAAAGAGTTTCCAATTGAAGAAAAAAAAGCTGAATTTCAAAATTCAACTGGGAGGCCAAAGAGTCTAACCCACACAGAACCTGGAGAAGGCATCTCTTCTTCGGCTTTAAATTTAGTATGCCAAGGCTTCATGAAAAGTCATTCACTTGCAAAGAACCAAGGACCCCATTGAAATGTTTTCTCTCTATCTTCATTATTAGAAAATAAAACAAGAAAATAATCATTTGGATAAATAGAACC
Organism: Wollemia nobilis; assembly: GCA_028583015.1. Taxonomy (NCBI): domain Eukaryota; kingdom Viridiplantae; phylum Streptophyta; class Pinopsida; order Araucariales; family Araucariaceae; genus Wollemia; species Wollemia nobilis. The sequence continues at coordinate 1,217,744 of JAQPPZ010000188.1, forward strand.
TTTTGTTTTCCATTTTTTTGTGGCTCAAAATTTGAAAGCAAATAGGCTCGGATAAAAACTCAAGAAATGACAAATTAGTCCTCTTTTTTCTAGAACTTCTATGCTAGTATGAATTATGCCCATATCAATTTGAACAATTGGAGTTTCATTTGTTGCCCTAAGACATCTTGACTTAGAGGTTTACGAGAAATCCTAAGATTAATGTTAGCATTAGGCTAAGTTTGTCCACCACAAAGGGTATCCCTAAAATTTATTTTTGGGACCAAGTCTTTGAAATCCTTGCCCTTGAAATGGGTTTTCACAGTGGATTTGTTTTGGGGGTGCTCCTTAGCATCGAATTCACTTGAGATCTTAACCATTTTTTGATCAGTTGTTTGAAACTTGTTTCAAGATCTCTTTAATCCATGTCTTGGATGCCGAGAAAAGGTATGATTTTCACTTTTATTTTGTGCAGCAAGTTGGAAGCCATTATCAATAATGTTTGTACCATGAATATATGTTGAAATATATTTCTACCCTATCTCGGACCCCTTGCAACATACCACAAAAATGTTGGCCGATAGGATCTAAAGGTCCCAAAAAACAACCTCTAGAGCCACTTGCACTCAACACAGATTAAACCCTTGCACAGTCACTCACTTTTGAAAAACCACCTCTCATCAATATTTGAGGCCTAATAAAATGACATATACATGTTTTACTCTACGATTTGTACTTGAGGTTATACCTTTATCTAATTTTAGTATTAGACTACCATCAATTGTAGACATGCATGATAAATTTTTGAAGAGCAGGTTTGTAGAATTTTATACTTGTCTAAGCCTTGCATTTTCGTATGTTTGAGGTAAATATTTCTCCAATTCATTATTCAACTATATATCTCTAAATGATAGAATTGAGGGGGGCAAATGGTGTCCTCGATATCATTGCATTTCAATCAAAATAACATAAAGAAAACAATCTTATCAATTATAGAGAGTATCTTGGATCGATCCATAAAATCTAACTTGTTATGACACTTAGCAAGAAGAAAGCCTAACGTAGCAAAGATCCATCCTTGATCTAATTCTTGTGTAATATGTAGACAAACATATTAATTTTTTGTTATAATATAAGTTTTTGAAAAATTATGGTAATGGTAGAAGTTGTATGTTGCCTTTTAATGGGTTTATTGAAAATCAGTGGCATGTCAATATAATGAAAATTTCGGTAGGTTTTAATGCATTTATTTGGTTAATCTGCTATTTTCTTTTACTATATTGCATTATCCTTAGGAGATCACATCTCGTTAAGTGTTGGATTGCATGTATATGGGTCCCATTAATGCAGGTTTTATGTGCAAGATACTAACATTGCAAGGTTCATGGTGGTTTCCGAGTTGCAGTGGTTTATATTATTTTTTGTCTCATTTCCATGTTTATTTTTCCTAGCATTGTCTTTTATATTTTTTTATATTTTCAAAAGAAAATAAAAAATATATAAAAAATGTAAAAACATAAAAAATCTAAAAAAAAGTAGCAAGTTTTTAAGGAATAAGTTCTAAAATTTCACTTAGAGTAGATTTAGTTTTGTGCTGAAGCATTTTTTAGAATTCCAAAATCACTTGAAGTCTAAAGGTTTAAGTTTGATCCCTATTTTCATTTAAGCACTAGTTTAGTCCCTCTGTATGAAAATGCAATTTCATAAACAGAGGGGTAATTTAGAAGGCATTTACAAGGCCTTTACATTAAAAGTAATAAACTGTTTCATATCATGAAAACTACAGTTCCATTGAAAGTGATTAACAAGACATTTCAGGCCCTCCATCAACTTTCTTTATGAAATCCATTTCATTTAAGATAGTCATTTACAAGGCAGGCTCTTAAAGCTAAATAATATGAGTCTCTCCATCATTTTTAGATTCACATGTTGAAGTAGGTTTCATTTTTTATTCCATATCTAAAGCAAGGCTAATGAAGGATAAATCTAGCTAAATCTTGCTTAATAAAGAAAGATATACTCTGCTTGAAACTGTGCAAGATAAAAAGAATTTCATCCTCACATCATGATTATCTGAGGACCAGTAGTATTCATCCTACATATTTAAGTTTCATGACTAATGATAGCATATCATAATAGAGTAACCCCAGTATAGGCCCCTTGTTAACAACTATTTTACAGAGCCTTGAGGTATTCCAAGTACTTTTGATACATGCACACATTAAAGTAAAGGGAACCTTGGAGAAGTTTATGCTTCTTTGCAAGAGAGGTTTTTATAACTAAATCCTAAATGTGAGTGTGGTTTTGCACTTGAGAAAAATCACCACTCAACATTTTGGCGCTAGAATGAGGGCCTGATTAGGTTGTTTTTATTATAGATGCTAACATGTTCACGTTATTTGAAAGAGTGATTTCAAGGCATTTATTTTGACTAATGTGGTTTTATTGATCATATATATTGATTTGAAAGTTCCCCAATTGATGATACATTTATGGTAACTTTTATAAATTGGAGAATGGTCTTTAATGTCATGTTTTAATTGTTGCATATCTTCTGAGATTCTTGAGTCATTGCAGTCTTATTGTAAAATATTTCTTTGACTAACAAAATTGGTTTGAAATTCATATTCTTTGAGGTTATCTAATGGTATTTCTTACTTATTTAAGGGTAGATTTTCCTTTAAATATACCAGAGTCTTCACATCATATGCCCATAGATATCTTAGATCATCTACCTAATTTTAGGCATGATGGGATGGAATCAGCTGAAGAGCATATTCAAGGATATAAGAGCATTTTAATTCATTTGCAAATCATACATGAAGATGTTGTTTGTAGGATGTTTCCATCCACATTAGATGAATTTGCTTATGATTGGTATATCGGCTTATGATTGGTATATCAGTTTACCTGTAGATTCTATCACCTCTTGGGAGCAATTAGTGGTAGCATTTATCAAACAGTTTGGAAAATTGATTGATCCGGATAGGATCTCAAATCAGTTTGTTTCTGTTTGTAAAGAACCTAATGATTCTACAAGACAATTCAATGATAGGTTCCATAGGTTGTATATCGATATGGAGATTCATTATATCATTTTAGAAGAGGAAGCTATCCAAGTGTACCTAGAAGCCGTAGACCCATTTACTTCTATGTTTCTAGGAAGAGTTCTTAAAAATCCATCCTTGCCTATATCCTATAGTGAGGCAATAATGGTAGAACAAAGGTGTACTTCAAAAGGTTTGGATATGGGACGATTATCATTGATCAACCCTAAAGCTTACAATCAAATGCTACCAAAGGATCTAGTTGAGGAACCCCCTTCTCCTATGATGGATTGTGTTTCAAGAGTAATGGATTCCAACCAATACCAACCTTCAAACCTAGTAGTATTGAATCAAGCAAGTGAGGATGGTGATGATCAAGTTGTTCAAAGTCTAGAGGTTGGCTTAGGGTCTCTTTTTACAAAGGAGGATTAGGAAAACTTTAGAAGTTTAAATACATTAATGGATCCCATGGAAGAAAATCTTGATCCATCAAAAGATGCATCTAAGGAAGATGAATTTTTCGAAGTTGAGGAGGATGAATCTGAGGAAGATGAATTCTTTGAAATTGAAGAGGATGAATCAATAGATGAAGCTAAAAATTATACAAAAGTCTTGATAGAATTCAATTCTTTGATCTTGAAAGACAATTGTGATGATGTTTGGGAAGAGTATGAGGAATGTGTTTCTTTCATGAATACCGATAAAAAAATTTCATCTCATGTGCAAGACACTAAAGATGTTATCCTATATGAAGAGCCTACAATTTCTGAACCTTTAGAGGATCATATGCCATTTGAAATCATGATAGATATTTATCCTATGGGTTTAGAAGATGATTATTATAATGGATGGATAATATATGAAGACTTGTTTATTTCTCACTTTCCTACTAATGAAGGTTTTGTGTCATTTGATATGCAAGATGCTGAAATTGTGATGTCACAGGAATTTTTACAAAATGATGATGATGATGGAACCCATGAAGAAGAAAATATCACAATGGATCATCAAGTATTGGTAAATGAAAATGTGCATGAGGTAGAATCTAACCTTTTGTGTCCAAACATCCAATATTCAGGTGAAATTTTGTCTAATATTTTATGGGATTCAAATGCTATTTATGATGAAATACCTCTAGAAATGAATGAAAATTTAGAGTGGATTTTTTATCATACCACTAATGAGATTGCTTTGTTAGATGAGGGAGAAGTAGACATGCTTAAATTGTTAAATCATGTTCATCAACAACTAACAATTGAATCTAGGATACAAGATTATAATGATTCTCATTTAGTAAATATCCTAGATAATTGTAAATTATTGCATGAGTATGATTGGTCTAAAGACATGGATGATGATGTTGCTTTAAAATTTTTAGAAATAGCCTATTGTTTGGAAGAAAGCCTACATGCTTGTGAAAATGAATCTAATCTTGAAATTTGCATCTCATTGAATAAGCAAAAGATAATTGAAATTTATGCATTCACTTGCAAGTTTAATGAATCAAATGTCCAACTTAGAATTGCTAACAAACTTGAATCAAAGTGGTTGTGTGATAAAAACAATATGAGAGGTGTTGCATGGTTTAATCCAATCTTGTTTTGCTAGGATTTCTGTAAAGCTTGGTATGCACTTCATAATACATCTCTTTCAAAGTGTACTAATCGGGTTTGGGACCCAGGGAAATGATGGTCCAAAGTTTTTGCATCATCTTGTATATTATTGTATATAAGTTTTGGTTTTCATATTTTTCCTTTAATTTTCAGTTTTGGGTTTTGTTTCTAAATTTTGGGCTAGTGAGTTTTGTGTTTTTTTTCTTGTCAAGTTTATGTTAGAGCAGGTTTTGAATTTTTGGATTTACAAGTTTTGATTTTTGGGTTGCTTCCTCTATTGGTGGTTGTGTGTTATGGTGGTTTCTAATGTTTGACTTATGGCCTCTTAAGGAATGAATTGCTTATCATTTGGATTAAGACAAATGAGATAGAATTATTCAGTAATCGCTCCTAGATTTTGGGGACTAAGATAGTGAATTTTTGGAACCATGAACCATTTGCGAATGCTACACATGAACACATCACATTAAGGGGCATTCTTGAAATCTGGAAAGATGAAGTTATTTGGTTTGCAACTGAGGTGAAAAGATTTTTATATGTTCAATATTTAACCTTACTTGATCTCTTACCCAGGTGGCAAGTGAAATTTGCAAAGCATTAAAACAATGATAAAAAAATCAAAAAAAAAAAGAGGACCCAAATCAATCAAAGGGCTTAGGACATCTCCACCAGGGCTATAGACGTTTGGCTGGCAGTGGAGCAATGTTTACAAAATAAGCAAATGCAAAGTTAATCAAAAACTTGGGTGAGTGAGCGCATCTCCACCGGAGCTATAAGTGCCTGACTAACTGTGGAATGATGCAAAGGCACATCTTTAATGAGTAATATTTATAGCCTAATGTAAACTAGTGATGGATTCTGAATGGTTTTTGGGAATGCTAAAATGAAAACACTTTCACACACTTAGCTAAAGCATGGGTTCATGTGTTCTCGATTGAAGTTGTCTATCCCCATCATCTTGGGATGTTGTCGAACAATTTTGTTTCTCATCTTCAATTTGTTGGGTTTCAGAACCGAAGATTCTGGATTTTCATCCGAAATTCTCTAGAGCATTCCCCAACAGAGTCGCCATTTGTTGTGGCCTCACCACAACCAGCCATAAATCTTGGGGACCCACCTTTTGTTTTGTGTTGTTCCCAGGGTTTTGGGATTCCTGGTGTATGGATTTCAGAAGCCCTATCCACCAAGGTTGCTTTGCAAGTTTGTTTTGCTAACTAGGGGCTACCTTTAGTTCCCTTTAGAATGTTCTTGGAATCTGCTAGTGTGTTTGATATTTTGGGTTATTTTTAATGATTTATCATTGATTGTGATATTAGAATGGTGGGATTAGGTTCATTGATTCTAAATATTAAACCTAAAACTTTTAAAATTACCCAAAAGAAAATTTTGGTCAAAGGAGAAACAAAAAATAAATAATAATAATAATAAATTTAAAAATATATATATATAATTATTATTTATATATTTTGTATATATAATAATAATTATAATAAAAATTAATAAAATTCGTTTTCAAGCAAAACAAAAAAATAAAATAAAAATAAAAATAAATATATGTATTATATTCGTAGCATCATTTACTTTTGTTTTAAGCAATAGAGTCTTTTAACATTAGGAAGATTTGGGTGTGTAGTTTTAAGTTACACATAGTTAGTTATATATTTTTGCATCGTAGTTTGTTTACTTTCGTTTTGAATGTTCCCCCTTCTTATGAGCACAGGGAATGAAGCAGAGGACTGGACGTTGACGTGGCAGTGCAAATGTGGAATATCGTTAGGTGTAGACAACGGTGACCATGATTAGCAGATTATACATCGACACCGCGGGATGAACCGGAACTCACTCTGTGACACACTAGCGATAAGGTGGAAGGCTTCGAGGCTTTGATTGGACATACAGAGGGTAACGATGCGTACTTGCGTAACTAGAGAAATGTGGATTTCAACATGAATGGATATCTTGTATTATCATCTTGAAATTAGAATGTAGTTGACAGCAATCTGGTATACTGAGCATTGGATATCAGTGAATTGACATATGCTATTGAGGGACGCATATTTGGATAAGACATAAATGAGGTGGACCTATAGTCAGAACGCAGTGTAATGCATAGGCGGGGTCATCGGAATGTCCAAGCATTGCAGTTTGTTAGGTGAATAACGTGAAATCACCGAAGATGACACCATGGGAAAATTTGGGACGACCTGGTGGCGACACAGAGCCTTGTAATCTCCCATCGACGGTGGTTATTTTGGAAATATTTTGGGCTTATGGGATGAATTCAAACACCATCGAATGTATAGAAGGATAATCTTGAATATGGGATGATGTCGTGCAAGGATATATGAGCCCAGATTGACCATTAGATGTATTCACATCATCGAAAAAGGGCATACACCAGCCAAAAATGTTATGGAGGTAGTTTAATAACCATTACCGGACCAATAATACCACACGCATAAACCACTAATACCATACACATGGGCCACATGGGTAAAGATGGTGAGGACGTGCTACAGAGATAGACAAATTTGTAGGCACCGATCATGGAGGATGATTGGGTCGAGGATATCGATTTGATACTCACGTGGCGGAAAAAGTGGAGAGCTCCATTCAACACAGTGTGAAAGATGTGGCAGCAATATATCAGATGTGGATTAAATATGAGGTAAGATAAGATAGGCCACCTTAGATAGATAGCAGGTTTGGATAGACATCATGACACAGATATGACAAAAAGGGAAAGATGACTAATGAGGCAAAATTCTTGATAAATTTATTGGATATTAATTTTATGCATAGATATGTAATTGTTGAAGTGGTGGTGTAGATACCTAATCACGACAACGATGATGCTCAGCTATCCCGTGGAAGCTTGTGGTTGATAGGTTGTAACGAAGCATCGAACACGATGAAATCACCAACGAAGGCATGATCGTGTTGGAGATCAGATAGTTTGAATGCACAAAATGTAATCGAGGAAAATCCATACACATGTGGCTCTGATGTAGTTGGGCATTTTGATACAGTGATAGGTGTGAGACAAAGAACAGTCCTGAATCCGTCGGGGAGATGTAAAAGTTGGTGTTTTAGCAGCACCAGCAAGAAAACGCGTAGTAATCCAATTGGCAGCAACATGTAAGATAAATCAAAGCTGGGAAGGTCATTTATTTGTGCATGTTTGACATTATATGTATGAGATAATGAGGGGATATATTCAGTACAACAACGATAAGTAGTTGCTGCCACCACTGCAGTGCTGCCAAAGATAGACACAACAACGTCGGTAGGATTTGGGAATTGTAGTATAGACATGAATCATGGATGATAGTTGTTACCGTATGTGAAGCCATGTTACAATCAAGGCATTGAAGGTCTAAACAGAAATGGTTGTCGAATGTGATGACTGGGCAGAGGTTTTGTACGTTCTCAACAGTGACCACCACTAGTGGGACAACTGTCTGTAGTATCCAAGGATTTACAGTGATTGAGGGTGGAGTCTAATGTGGGAACTAGCATGGCAAAAGAGGATGTGCTTGATAGATGTTGTTTGTTGGTCCAAGAATTTTGGGTTATGTTGCATTAATAAAAGTTGGTGTAAACTCAGTTACAAGAGACTAATAAAATGGACTCCAATCACATAACACAAATGCAATAATAGAAGAAAACTGCCAATTGATATTATTCTCATTCCTGAATTCACACCCCTTATACAAAAGATTACAATCCATCATATAGCAACCAAAAACCAAAGAAACCCTAAAGATGTTTTTTTTCTAAAAACTACTAAAAATAGATCTTTTTCCTAAAAACTACTAAAAATAGAAATAAGTCGAATTGCGCCCAAATTTGATGCACACATCCCTCTTACAATAATGAACCTTACTTTAAAATATTATGTCTTAACTTAAGGTATAACAAAAGATAATAAACTTCTAACAGCCAAAAAACCTGGGAACCTATTCTAAAAGCTAATTTTGGGGCACTAGATGTCAGAGTTAGGTCCCAAAAACATGATTTTTGAAGGGTTAGAAGGATCAGAGATCATCCTGATGCAAAACACGCATGTGAAACCACCTGTTAAATTTCAAGGCAAACAGGCATACGGTTCACAAGTTATGGCTCCAAAAAGGTGCATCATTCTCCTCTGGTGAAAAAGAACTCAGCTCCTACGAGTTCAGCTGAATTGAAATCCTATAGCTTATGGTTGTCAATTTTCTTTAGCTCTAACTCTGAAACCCAAGTGTTATTTTACTGTGGTAATCCTTCCCACTAAACCAAGAATTTGTTGTAGCTCCCATGTCTGGTGGTGATCACCTTCTTATCGAGCACCTATGCAACTCTATCTTTTTTCTTCGTAGGCATCTGTCTCGCCCAATTTACTCTCTCCTGTAATTTTCCATCCTCGGTAGTACCAAGATACTGAAATAAATCAGAAACATTAAAAATAGATGAAATATCAAATTCATCGGGCAGCTCCACTTTATAGGTATTATCATTAATCTTCTTCAAAATCCTGCATGGCCCAATTTTCTTAAGTTTTAGTTTGTTATATGTCCTCTTAGGAAATATTTCTTTCTTAAGATGAACCATGACCATATCACCCTCTTCAAATACTTTCACCCTTCTATGTGCATCAGTAGACTCTTTGTAGTGAGCATTACTACTTTGCAATTTTTCCCTCACCGACTCTTGCACTTTTTGGATATGCTCAGCAAATGCTTTTGCATCATCACTAACTTGTTCCCCAATTGGTAACTCAACCAAATATAATACACCTCTAGGATTTTGACCATAAATAATTTGAAAAGGATATTTACCTATTGACCTGTTCACTGAACTGTTGTATGCAAATTCGGCTTGTGACAAGGCTAAATCCCATTTTTTGTTTTTTCTCCAACTATGCATCGTAAGAGGTTTCCCAAGCTTTTGTTCACTACCTTTGTTTACCCATTGATCTGTGTGTGGTAAGAACTACTGAACTACAACATGGTATTCAAATTTTTCCACAACGTCCTCCAAAAGTGACTCAAGAACTTAGTATCCCGATGAGAAGTAATAGGCTTTGGAACACCATGCAACCGCACAATCTCATCAAAGAATAAGACTACAGTCCTAGTTGCATAATTAGTTTTTTGACAAGCAATAAAATGCACTATTTTTGAAAATCTATCTACCACAACAAAAATTGAATCCTTACCCCTTTGTGTCTTTGGCAACCTTAACACAAAACCCATACTCATATCGGTCCATGGTCCTGTAGGAACTGGCAGTGGCATATACAACCCTATATTTTGTGCATGGTCCTTAGCCATTTTGACATATTCTACATCTAGATACAAACTTGATTATTTCTCTCTTCATTTTTAGCCAATAGTACTTCTTCTCTACAAGAGTGGTAGTTTTGGCTACTCCAAAATGACCAGCCAAACCCCCACTATATAATTCCCTTAATATGTTCTCTCTCATAGAGCCATTGGGAATGCATAATCGATTACCCTTAAACAAGTAACCATTCTATAAAAAATACTCTTCAAAAATAGTACAAGACTCGCCCCCTATCGTACTTTTGCGCTGTTGCACAATATTCCCAAAATCCACATCAGATTCATACAGATCTTTAATCCCCTCAAATCCTACCACTTAATTCTCCATAGTGGTCAAAAACAAGACTCTCCTAGTCAATGCATCAGCAACCTTATTCTGTTTTCCTGACTTGTGTTTCAGGAAAAATGTATACTGTTGCAAAAATGAAACCCATTTAGCATGTCTGCTATTTAACTTTTTCTAAGAATTCACATACCTCAATGCTTCATGATCAGTAAACAACACAAACTCCTTTGAGATTAAGTAGTGCCTCCAATGTTGCAATGCTTGCATAATTGCATAAAATTCCACATCATATGTAGAATAATTCTTCCTTGCATCATTCAGCTTCTCACTCAAAAATGCTACAAGTCGGCCCTCTTGACTTAAGACACCACCAATTCCAACAAATAAGGCATCACAATCAACCTCAAACACCTTATTGAAATTTGGTAACACTAGAACAGGGGCTTCTGACACCTTGTTCTTCAAGAGTTCAAAACTATTTGTTCCTATCGTAGTCCATACAAACTATTTTCCCTTTGTGCACTCAATTATAAGGGCAGCTATACTACTGAAGTTCCTGATGAACTTCCTGTAAAAGGTAGCTAGTCCATGAAATCTCCTTACTTCTATTATAGATCATGGAAGAGGCCATTCCAGAATCGCCTTCACTTTCTCATCATCCATCCTCATGCCATATCTCAAGATTACAAATCCCAAAAACACTAAACTATCTTGAAGAAATGTATATTTCTTCAGGTTGACATACAATTTCTCCTTCTTGAGCACGTCTAACACTAATTTCAGGTGTAAAAAATGGTTTTCTTCACTTTTACTATAGATCAAAATATCATCAAAATACACAACCACAAACTTACCATTATATTCTCGTAGTACTCTATTCATCAACCGCATAAATGTACTAGGTGCATTAGACAACTCAAATGGCATCACCATCCACTGATACAATCCATATTTTATCTTAAAAGTTGTCTTTCATTCATCCCCTTATCGAATTCTGATCTGGTAGTAGCCACTCCGTAGATCAATTTTACTGAAGTATTTAGCTCGAGCCAATCCATCCATCATGTCATCCACTCTCGGCATAGGATATCGATACTTTATTATGATTTTATTTATGGTTCTACTGTCTACACACATTCGCTAGTCACCATCTTTCTTCGGGGTTAGCAATGTTGGAGTCGCACATGGACTCATACTATCCTTAACTAATCCCTTCTTTATCAACTCTATCACTTGCCTACTCAATTCTGCATTCTGTGTCGAGTTCAACCGATAAGCTACCTAATTTGGGAGCGCTGATCCTGGAATCAAATCCATGTGATGTTGGATATCCCTTTTTGGTGGTATCCCATCTGGTAACTCCTCTGGTGTGATATCTTTATATTCACTTAGCAACTTAGCTGTTGTTGTAGGCATAACCACTTCCTCTATTTCTAGCTTCCTAACTGTTAAGTCATAATAGAAGCTAGCATCCCTGATCTCTGCAAGAAACTCCTTTATCGTCAACAAGCTCTCACTCGGGAATATTCTTGGCTACGAACGAACATATTATCACCATAGATGGTGAATATTCTTCCCCCATAGATGGTGAATATTCACCATATTCTCATAAGTGCTTCCCCCATGTCAGCAACAACTTCATCCTCATCCTGCTCTTCCATATCAACTAGATTGACCCTTCCTTGTCCTCATTGACCTCTTTCTTGGACATCACATTGGGGACACTAAAATGCTCTGTGCCCCTCCTCACCACGTCCATAACAGGTATACGACCTCCTCGGATCATTCTCATTTTGTCCACCACCGTAACCTCTACCTCGTTGGTATCCTCTTCCTCTCAGATTCTACCCATATTCTTCTTGTTTAGCAGGTATTGAGGATTCTCCCTTGATAAAATTAGATCCACTTCAATCTTGACCTAAAGAGGGTGTGAATCCCTTCTTACCTCTTCTATTAACCCTTTTCAATTTCTCCTCCACCTTGAGGGCCATTTGATACACATCCTCCACTGTAAGAGTGTGATGCATGATCATCTCATATTGAATAGCAAAACTTAGGCCATTTACATACCTAGCAGCCTTTTGGTCCTCCATCTCATTATGCTTCACTTGAATGGATAGCTTGTATAATTCATTAGTATAGTCCTCAATGCTTTGATCCTTCTGTCGAAGATTCTAAAATCTACGAAATAGGATTTGGGAGTAGTCTATAGGTATAAATTTTTCCTGTAACTTCTTCATCTTTGTCCAATCCTTGATCTTTTCCTTTCCATTCCTCTATCGTGTAGTTTGTAAATGATCCCACCAAATCAATGCATGTCCCTTCAAATTTGTGCATGCGAGCTTAACCTTATTCTCTTTAGCAAGGTTACTCCATTCAAAATATTTTTCTAGGCTATTGATCCAATAGATCAACTCCTCTGGTTTCAACCCACCAACATACTCGGGAACCTCGATCTTGATCCCATCTCGATTCCCCTTAAGCCCCTCTAGAGATCGTATTAGTTAATTTTCAAAACTGTGCCCTTCTTCCTTTGGGCCCTCTGGTTCTACTTCTGCATGGACCTCAGATCCACGTTCCTTAGGTATATTTTCATCATCAGATCCTTGATCTGCACGTGCCCTGGGACGTCTCTCTCCCATGTGATCAATCACACCAGTTAGCCATGTTATTTTTACATTTAGATCCTTGAAATGCCTATTCATCTGGGCATATCTTCTAGGTGGCATCTTCCCTTCACTAGCAAGATCACACTCGCTCTGATACCAAATGGTGTAAACTCAGGTACAAGAGACCAACAAAATGGACTTCAATCACATAACAAAAATGCAATAATGGAAGAAAACTGCCAATTGATATTCTTCTCATTCCTGAATTCACACCGTTTCTAAAAATATTAAAATCCATCATATAGCAACCAAAAACCAAAGAAACCCTAAAAATGTATTTTTTCTAAAAACTGCTAAAAATAGATCTTTTTCCTAAAAATTACTAAAAATAGAAATGAGTCGGATTGTGCCCAAATTTGGTGCACACATCCCTATTACAATAATGAACCTTAATTTAAAATATTAGGTCTCAACTTAAGGTATAACAAAAGATAATAAACTTCTAACAACCAAAAAAACCCAAAAAACCCGAGAACCTATTCTAAAAGCTAATTTTGGGGCACTAGATGTCGGAGTTAGGTCCCGAAAACATGATTTTTGGAGGGTCAAGAGGATCAAAGATCATCCTGATGTAGAACACGCATGTAGAACCACCTGTTAAATTTCAATGCAAACAGGTGTACGATTCACAAGTTATGGCTCCGACAAGGTGCATCAAAAGTACTATCCAGTGCAACATTGCAAAGGCGTTACAACCAAAAGGGGTGTTACTAATGGAACCAAGTAGTGTTTAAAATACATTACTGGGAAGGCTTTAGGAAAAGATAAAATAAAATAGTCAGATGATTTTTAGGTGCATATGAAAGACAACCAAGAAAGGGTAATGCATGGTCCACCTAAAGAGGTGTTGCATGGCCGACATGCGACAGGGAACATTTTGAAAAAAAATAAGGGAGTTACGTAACCAAAGAAAGGGAGAAGTGTTTGGAGAGGAAACAAAGAGGTCATGAAGAAAATTTTAAATGGAGTATTGAAAGAGAATTACGAGGTTGAAAATTTTGGAGGCAGAACTGCATGCATATGGGTTTTGGTTTTGAATTGTTTCTTCCCATATTACTGGACCAGATGTCTACCATGTGATGCCAATGGCAGAAGTTGTATGTTGCCTTTTAATGGGTTTATTTAAAATCAATTGCATGTCAATATAATGAAATCTCAACAAGTTTTAATGCATTTATTTAGTTAATTTGTTGTTTTCTTTTAATATATTGCATTTTCCTTAGGAGATCGCACCTCTTTAAATGTCGGATTGCATGCATATGAGTTCCATTAATGCAGGTTTTTTGTGCAAGGTACTAACATTGCAAGGTTCATGGTGGTTTATGAGTTGCGGTGATTTATATTATTTTTTGTCTCATTTCCATGTTTATTTTTCCTAACCTTGCCTTTTATATTTTTTTTATATTTCCAAAAGAAAATAAAATATATATAAAAAATATAAAAACATAAAAATCTAAAAAATAGTAGCAGGTTTTTAAGGAATAAGTTCTATAATTTCACTTAGAGAAGATTTAATTTTGTGCTGAAGCATTTTTCAAAGTTCCAAAATCACTTGAAGTCTGTAGGTTTAAGTTTGATCCCTGTTTTCATTTAAGCACTAAGTTAGTCCCTTTGTATGAAAATATAATTTCATAAACAGAGGGGTAATTTACAAGGCATTTACAAGGCCTTTACATAAAAAGTAATAAACTATTTCATATCACAAAAACTACAGTTCCATTGAAAGTAAGTGATTAACAGGACATTTCAGGCCCTCCATGAACTTTATTTATAAAATCTATTTCATTTAAGATAGTCATTTACAAGGCATATTAAATGCTCTTAAATATAAATAAGAGGAGTCCCTCCATCATTTTCAGATTCACATGTTGAAGCAGGTTTCATTTTTTATTCCATATCTAAAGCAAGGCTAGTGAAGGATAAATCTGGCTAAAGCTTTCTTAATAAAGAAATATAAACTCTGCTTGAAACTGTGCAAGATAAAAATAATTTCATCCTCACATCATTATTATTTGAGGACCAGTAGTATTCATCCTATATCTGTAAGTATCATAAATAATAATAGCATATCATAATAGAGTAACCCCAGCACAGGCCCCTTGTTAACAACTGTTTTGCAAAGCCCTGAGGTATTCTAAGTACTTTTGATAAATTCACACATGCACACATTAAATTAAATGGAACCTTGGAGAAGTTTATGCTTCTTTGCAAGAGAGGGTTTTATAACTAAATCCTAAATATGAGTGTGGTTTTGCACTTGGGTAAAATCACCACTAAAAAAATACCCAAATTTTCAATGAAGGCCTTGATGATCTTCCCACTGTGATCCCGTATTATACCATCCCCAGGATTGTTTTTAGATGAGCCATCAAATTTGCTTTTGGCCAACCCAACGGTGGAGGTTTCCACTTAGTATTGATCTTGTCATTGATGTGAACCGGTTGCTTAGAAATTTTGGTGGAAATATTGAGAACTTTAAACAAAAGCATTTCTAAACCTGGATCAGGGGGTTTGTCACACTGAATTAAGTTGGTGTTCTCGAAAGCAAACCTTACTACTCTATTGGCTACCATCACTGGATCCCTGGTCTGATTATTGAACACTTTGTTATTTCACTCTAACAAAATTTGCCATAAGGTATGATGGAGGGAAGCTTTTCATATAAAATTTAATCTGGGGTGGCGAAACACAGGAGGCCACTGGGTAAACATATCATCAATAGTATGGGGCCATGCTCATTGAACTCTGAAGATACTTAAAATCATTGTAAAAACATCATAGGTAAATTAACAGTCAACCATAATATGTTGCATTGATTCCCATGCTTGGTAGCACAAATAACATCTATCGGGTAACATGACTCCACGCTTAATCAAATTTTCAATAGTTAAAATTATATTCTTAACAACCAACCAAGAGAAGTGAGCAACTTTGGGGATAATGTTTTTGAGCCAAACACATTTGAAGATCAAATATGTCGCTTGCTCATATTGATAATCATAATTGTCATATAACCCATGGGCCAATTTGACTGAGAAGTTACCATCCTCACTGCATTTCCAGAAAGATATATCTGTTTCCTGTGAAGTTGGGCTAAAACTTGATCTAAGAATGGACTGCATGGCCTTAACATCTTGGGAAATTAATTCATCATTCGAATTGAAACTTAGTTGTTTCCACATGGGATGCTCCCGGGTTTCGACGATGAAGTCAGCAACTTTTGGTCCCATATTTGCATTTTTTAAGGGTTTTAGGACAACAATATTCTGATAATTTATAAGAGCCTCATCCTTGATCCAAGGATCATGCCAAAAATTGATTGTCTTCCCATCACCAAGATGTCATCTTACACCTCTACTGAGCAACGGTCTTGTTTGGAGGATAGAATTCCAGAAATGGGTTCCAGCTTGAGGAGCTTCCTCATCCATAAAGGAATGGTGTTGTAGATATTTCTCCCTTACGACAGATATCCATTCCAAGTTCTCATGGGTAAAGATCTACCATACCTGTTTTACCAAAAGAGCATGATTCATCTTATGAATTCTTCGAAAACCAAGACCCCCTTTATCTTTTAGGGAGAAAATAGTATCTCAAGCAACCAAGTGAAATGTTTTTTGATTATCAGTTCATGTCCATAGGAAGCGCTTTTGAATTTATTCTATTTTAGATCAAACTACTACAGGCACTTTGAAAACAGACAAAAAATAAGTAGGAATGCTCTAAAGAACTGACATGACCATCATGGATTTTCCTGCAAAAGAAATCAAAACACCTTTCCAACTTGCTAATTTCTTGCAAATTAGCAATGGAACATTCTAGGATATTAGCAATAGAAGTTTGGCACGAGACAAGAGTATTAAAAAAATATTTTGCTCTTGGAATAATTAATTTTTTGCCCAGTTGCATCTTCAAAGAGGTTAAGAATAGTCTTGATAGTATGGGCTTCTAGGACGGAAGCTATGGTAGACAACAAAGTATCATCAACAAATTGTTGGTGGGTGGTAGGTCTTAGGTTAAAAGCAGCTTTTATGCCAAAAATTAACCCCAGAGAATAGGCTGACTTTATAGTTCTTCCAAGAGATTCAACCAGAATGATGAAGAGGATGGGGAACAAGGGGTCCCTTTGTCTTAATCCTCTAGTACTTAGGAAGTACCCAGTAGTGGAGCCATTCACCAAGATGAAAACCAAGAATAGGAAACACATTGCATAATGAGATGGATCCAATCACTGTGAAATCCAAACTTTAGAAGGACTTTAGATAGAAATTATCTATTGACCCTATCAAAGGATTTGTTCATATATAGCTTCAATAAGAAAGCACTTTTTTAGATTTATGGGAAGAGTGGATTAGATCATGAATATTTATCATACCATCAACAATATTTCGACCTTTAACAGAGTTACCCTGACACGAGTCTATGATGTTTGGAAGAAAATATTTAAGTTTGGTGGCCATAGCTTTGGTAAGAATCTTGTAGACCACATTGCGGAGGCTTATAGGATGGTAATCAAACAAACTCTTGGTAGTAGGGCTTTTAGGGATAAGGGCTAGGAAAGTAGAATTTACATCTCTAGGGATAAATCTAGAATTCGCATCGCAAATATCGGGACCTATGATTTCTCAAAAAATTTAGAAAAAATGAGGGGAAAACCCATCGAGCCCGGAGTCGTGTATGGTTGCATGGAAAAAAGAGCTTTGAGGATTTCCTCATCACTAAGGGTTTTTAGGAGATTGGCATTCATTTCATCAGTAACAATTCTTGAAATGTGCCTAAGGAAGGAATCCATTGCTTGGGAGGATTAGATAGGTTGGGATCCCAAATGATGTAAATCCAGTTGCAAGAGGTCAAAATAAAATACCTTTCATTACATAAAAACTATGATAAATGAAAATAATATGTAAAACCCTCCATTTACATAAAAACTGCAATAAATGGAAATAATCAGTAAAACCCTCCATTCACATAAAAACTATAATACATGGAAATAAACCAATAAATATCTTATTTTCTCATTCTTAGATTCACTTTCCCTTTTACAATGCAATACCAAGGGAATATATATCTCAAAGAAACCCTAAAAAAAAATTGTAAAACTTGAAGCCCTAAAAGAAAACCCTAAAAAAAAAAAAAAAAAAAATTATCATTTTTGGCAAATTGATTTTTCCACCAAAAAATGCATTTTTAAGTAATTACTATTTTTGAAAAAATATTTTTTCATAAAAAATTACCTTTTTTAGTAACTACCATTTTCAGCAAATTATATTTTGCGTCAAATAATTCCATTTTTAGCAATAAAAAAATTACTTTAAAACTTATTTAAAAAACCCCTCTAAAGATAGGCTCCTACATAATTTTCCTTTGGTTGAAAATAACTCTGCTCTTACGAGTTCCTCTGATCAAACTCATAATCGCTCTCCATAGAGTGCCACACATCTGCAAGTACTCCTTAAAGTACCAATATCCTTCTGAGGTTTTATATCTCAAACCTCCTGCAAGCACTACACATAGTGCCAATTTATTCCTTCGAGGTTTTAAAATAGCAAACCTCCTGCAAGCACTACACAAAGTGTTAATTCTTCCCTCCGAGGTTTTTAATGAAAAAAACCTCCTGCAAGCACTACACAGAGTGCCAATTTATTTCTTTAAGGTTTTACAAACCTTCTGCAAACACTACACAAAGTGTCAATTTCTTCTTCTGAGGTTTTATATAAGAAAAACTCCTGCAAGCACTTACACAGAGTGCTAATTTCTTTCTCCAAGGTTTTACAAACCTTCTGCAAGTACTACAAAAAGTGCCAATCTCTTTCTTTGAGGATTTTACATAAAAAAACCTCTTGTAAGCATTTACACAGAGTGTCAATTTCTATCTCCAAGGTTTTACAAACCTTCTGCAAATACTGCATAGAGTGCCAATTTTTTTTTTGGAGCCTCTATGCTCTCTTCTCCTTTTCTCTTTTCTTCTCTTCTCTTTTCTCCTCCCAACAAGATCAACTTGCTTTAATACCAAATGATGTAAATCCAGCTGCAAGAGGTCAAAATAAAATACCTCCCATTACATAAAAACTATGATAAATAAATATAATATGTAAAACCCTTCATTTACATAAAAACTGCAATAAATAGAAATAATCAATAAAACCCTCAATTCACATAAAAACTATAATACATGGAAATAAACCAATAAATATCTTATTTTCTCATTCCTATATTCACTTCCCCTTTTACAATGCAATACCAAGGGAATATATGTCCCAAAGAAACCCTAAAAGAAAACCGTAAAACTTGAAGCCCTAAAAGAAAACCCTAAAGCTTAAAACCCTAAAAATAAAAAAATTACCATTTTTGGCAAATTGATTTTTCCACAAAAAAAATGTCTTTTTAAGTAATTATTATTTTCGAAAAATTATTTTTTCATAAAAATTTACCTTTTTTAGTAATTACCATTTTCGGCAATTTATATTTTACGTCAAATAATTCCATTTTGAGCGATAAAAAAATTACTTTAAAATTTCTTTTAAAAAAACCCTATAAAGAGCAAGGAATGAATCCATTGCTTGGGAGGATTGGATAGGCTGGGATCCCAACAAAGACTTAAAATTATGAACAACCTCATCCTTGATTTCATAGATGTCAATAGTATAAGACTCGTCACTCTTTACCAAACCCTTGATCCTATTTGCTCCTCTGTGCTTGAGGGTTGAAATGTGAAAGAATTTAGTGTTCAAATCACCATTTTTTAGCCATAAGTGCCTAGATTTCTGATGCCAAAAAATATCCTCTTTCTTCAGAATGTTGTGGTACTCTGAAAGAAGTAATTTTTTCTCCTATTTTGAATGAGGACCCTCCTGTCCTTGTTAAAATTGGTTTTCGATTATCTGCAACTTATCCCTTATATTCTGTTTTTTTCAAAGATGTTTCCAAAAACCTCCCTATTCCAAATTTTTAGCTTGTTTTTTATAGAGGGTAATTTTTGAGAAAACTGCCTGATATGAGATCCAGGAAAAGTTTCTTTCCACCATTCACCAATACGTACCCTTAAATCTGGGTGTTGAGTCAACATTGCTTCAAACCTAAAGGGAATTTTGAAGGAAGGTCTATTAGCTGATTCAAAAATCAAAGGGCTATGATCAGAACCAATTTTAGGAAGAGCTTGGAGAGTGGCGTCACCAAACATCTACAGAGCATCCTAGGATAGGAAAAATCTATCAAGTCTCTCCTGAATAAGATGCGCTCCAGCTCTTATGTTACACCATGAATTGTTAGGCATCTAAAATTGATCAAAATTTAATGAGAAGGGAGCCAAGATCTCACACCCACACCTGCAACATTATATATATATATAGCCCATGACCTTGCAAGCCTCAAACACATCATTTAAAGGAATAATACCCATTATATACCTCAGACATGGCAGTGTCTTTAATATAATTCAATCACTCTCTCGGAGCTCTTCAAAAGATATAACGAAAACGTACCCCACAGCATCCGGGTACAACTCTACAACAAGTATAATGAATTTTGTAAAGATTGTATCACTTCAGTAGTTCTACTAGATCTAAAGGAAAAAATAAATCATCCACGTAAGGATCTTGTGATGTCTGGTTGTTTGCAGAGATGGTAGAAAAATGATTCGCTAGTCTTTAGATCCACTTCAATCTTGACCTAAAGAGGGTGTGAATCCCTTCTTACCTCTTCTATTAACCCTTTTCAATTTCTCCTCCACCTTGAGGGCCATTTGATACACATCCTCCACTGTAAGAGTGTGATGCATGATCATCTCATCTTGAATAGCAAAACTTAGGCCATTTACATACCTAACAGCATTTTGGTCCTCCATCTCATTATGCTTCACTTGAATGGATAGCTTGTATAATTCATTAGTATAGTCCTCAATGCTTTGATCCTTCTGTCGAAGATTCTAAAATCTACGAAATAGGATTTGGGAGTAGTCTATAGGTATAAATGTTTCCTGTAACTTCTTCATCTTTGTCCAATCCTTGATCTTTTCCTTTCCATTCTTCTATCGTGTAGTTTGTAAATGATCCCACCAAATCAATGCATGTACCTTCAAATTTGTGCATGCGAGCTTAACCTTATTCTCTTTAGCAAGGTTACTCCATTCAAAATATTTTTCTAGGCTATTGATCCAATATATCAACTCCTCTGGTTTCAACCCACCAACATACTCGGGAACCTCGATCTTGATCCCATCTCGATTCCCCTTAAGCCCCTCTAGAGCTCGTATTAGTTAATTTTCAAAACTGTGCCCTTCTTCCTTTGGGCCCTCTAGTTCTACTTCTGCATGGACCTCAGATCCACGTTCCTTAGGTATATTTTCATCATCAGATCCTTGATCTGCACGTGCCCTGGGACGTCTCTCTCCCATGTGATCAATCACACCAGTTAGCCATGTTATTTTTACATTTAGATCCTTGAAATGCCTATTCATCTGGGCATATCTTCTAGGTGGCATCTTCCCTTCACTAGCAAGATCACACTCGCTCTGATACCAAATGGTGTAAACTCAGGTACAAGAGACCAACAAAATGGACTTCAATCACATAACAAAAAATGCAATAATGGAAGAAAACTGCCAATTGATATTCTTCTCATTCCTGAATTCACACCGTTTCTAAAAATATTAAAATCCATCATATAGCAACCAAAAACCAAAGAAACCCTAAAAATGTATTTTTTCTAAAAACTGCTAAAAATAGATCTTTTTCCTAAAAATTGCTAAAAATAGAAATGAGTCGGATTGTGCCCAAATTTGGTGCACACATCCCTATTACAATAATGAACCTTAATTTAAAATATTAGGTCTCAACTTAAGGTATAACAAAAGATAATAAACTTCTAACAACCAAAAAAACCCAAAAAACCCGAGAACCTATTCTAAAAGCTAATTTTGGGGCACTAGATGTCGGAGTTAGGTCTCGAAAACATGATTTTTGGAGGGTCAAGAGGATCAAAGATCATCCTGATGTAGAACACGCATGTAGAACCACCTGTTAAATTTCAAGGCAAACAGGTGTACAGTTCACAAGTTATGGCTCCGACAAGGTGCATCAAAAGTACTATCCAATGCAACATTGCAAAGGCGTTACAACCAAAAGGGGTGTTACTAATGGAACCAAGTAGTGTTTAAAATACATTACTGGGAAGGCTTTAGGAAAAGATAAAATAAAATAGTCAGATGATTTTTAGGTGCATATGAAAGACAACCAAGAAAGGGTAATGCATGGTCCACCTAAAGAGGTGTTGCATGGCCGACATGCGACAGGGAAAATTTTGAAAAAAAATAAGGGAGTTACGTAACCAAAGAAAGGGAGAAGTGTTTGGAGAGGAAACAAAGAGGTCATGAAGAAAATTTTAAATGGAGTATTGAAAGAGAATTACGAGGTTGAAAATTTTGGAGGCAGAACTGCATGCATATGGGTTTTGGTTTTGAATTGTTTCTTCCCATATTACTGGACCAGATGTCTACCATGTGATGCCAATGGCAGAAGTTGTATGTTGCCTTTTAATGGGTTTATTTAAAATCAATTGCATGTCAATATAATGAAAATCTCAACAAGTTTTAATGCATTTATTTAGTTAATTTGTTGTTTTCTTTTACTATATTGCATTGTCCTTAGGAGATCGCACCTCGTTAAGTGTTGGATTGCATGTATATGGATCCCATTAATGCAGGTTTTCTGTGCAAGATACTAACATTGCAAGGTTCATGGTGGTTTATGAGTTGCAGTGATTTATATTATTTTTTGTCTCATTTCCATGTTTATTTTTCCTAACCTTGCCTTTTATATTTTTTTTATATTTCCAAAAGAAAATAAAATATATATAAAAAATATAAAAACATAAAAATCTAAAAAATAGTAGCAGGTTTTTAAGGAATAAGTTCTATAATTTCACTTAGAGCAGATTTAATTTTGTGCTGAAGCATTTTTCAAAGTTCCAAAATCACTTGAAGTCTGTAGGTTTAAGTTTGATCCCTGTTTTCATTTAAGCACTAAGTTAGTCCCTTTGTATGAAAATATAATTTCATAAACAGAGGGGTAATTTACAAGGCATTTACAAGGCCTTTACATAAAAATTAATAAACTATTTCATATCACAAAAACTACAGTTCCATTGAAAGTAAGTGATTAACAGGACATTTCAGGCCCTCCATGAACTTTATTTATAAAATCTATTTCATTAAAGATAGTCATTTACAAGGCACATTAAAGGCTCTTAAAGCTAAATAAGATAAGTCCCTCCATCATTTTAGGATTCACATGTTGAAGCCGGTTTCATATTTTATTCCATATCTAAAGCAAGGCTAATGAAGGATAAATTTAGTTAAAGCTTGCTTAATAAAGAAATATAAACTCTGCTTGAAACTGTGCAAGATAAAAATAATTTCATCCTCACATCATTATTATTTGAGGACCAGTAGTATTCATCCTATATCTGTAAGTATCATAAATAATAATAGCATATCATAATAGAGTAACCCCAGCACAGGCCCCTTGTTAACAACTGTTTTGCAAAGCCCTGAGGTATTCTAAGTACTTTTGATAAATTCACACATGCACACATTAAAGTAAATGGAACCTTGGAGAAGTTTATGCTTCTTTGCAAGAGAGGGTTTTATAACTAAATCCTAAATATGAGTGTGGTTTTGCACTTGGGTAAAATCACCACTAAAAAAATACCCAAATTTTCAATGAAGGCCTTGATGATCTTCCCACTGTGATCTCGTATTATACCATCCCCAGGATTGTTTTTAGATGAGCCATCAAATTTGCTTTTGGCCAACCCAACGGTGGAGGTTTCCACTTAGTATTGATCTTGTCATTGATGTGAACCGGTTGCTTAGAAATTTTGGTGGAAATATTGAGAACTTTAAACAAAAGCATTTCTAAACCTGGATCAGGGGGTTTGTCACACTGAATTAAGTTGGTGTTCTCGAAAGCAAACCTTACTACTCTATTGGCTACCATCACTGGATCCCTGGTCTGATTATTGAACACTTTGTTATTTCACTCTAACAAAATTTTCCATAAGGTATGATGGAGGGAAGCTTTTCATATAAAATTTAATCTGGGGTGGCGAAACACAGGAGGCCACTGGGTAAACATATCATCAATAGTATGGGGCCATGCTCATTGAACTCTGAAGATACTTAAAATCATTGTAAAAACATCATAGGTAAATTAACAGTCAACCATAATATGTTGCATTGATTCCCAAGCTTGGTAGCACAAATAACATCTATTGGGTAACATGACTCCACGCTTAATCAAATTTTCAATAGTTAAAATTATATTCTTAACAACCAACCAAGAGAAGTGAGCAACTTTGGGGATAATTTTTTTGAGCCAAACACATTTGAAGATCAAATATGTCGCTTGCTCATATTGATAATCATAATTGTCATATAACCCATGGGCCAATTTGACTGAGAAGTTACCATCCTCACTGCATTTCCAGAAAGATATATCTTTTTCCTGTGAAGTTGGGCTAAAACTTGATCTAAGAATGGACTGCATGGCCTTAACATCTTGGGAAATTAATTCATCATTCGAATTGAAACTTAGTTGTTTCCACATGGGATGCTCCCGGGTTTCGCCGATGAAGTCAGCAACTTTTGGTCCCATATTTGCATTTTTTAAGGGTTTTAGGACAACAATATTCTGATAATTTATAAGAGCCTCATCCTTGATCCAAGGATCATGCCAAAAATTGATTGTCTTCCCATCACCAAGATGTCATCTTACACCTCTACTGAGCAACGATCTTGTTTGGAGGATAGAATTCCAGAAATGGGTTCCAGCTTGAGGAGCTTCCTCATCCATAAAGGAATGGTGTTGTAGATATTTCTCCCTTACGACAGATATCCATTCCAAGTTCTCATGGGTAAAGATCTACCATACATGTTTTACCAAAAGAGCATGATTCATCTTATGAATTCTTCGAAAACCAAGACCCCCTTTATCTTTTAGGGAGAAAATAGTATCTCAAGAAACCAAGTGAAATGTTTTTTGATTATCAGTTCATGTCCATAGGAAGCGCTTTTGAATTTATTCTATTTTAGATCAAACTACTGCAGGAACTTTGAAAACAGACAAAAAATAAGTAGGAATGCTCTAAAGAACTGACATGACCATCGTGGATTTTCCTGCAAAAGAAATCAAAACACCTTTCCAACTTGCTAATTTCTTGCAAATTAGCAATGGAACATTCTAGGATATTAGCAATAGAAGTTTGGCACGAGACAAGAGTATTAAAAAAATATTTTGCTCTTGGAATAATTAATTTTTTGCCCAGTTGCATCTTCAAAGAGGTTAAGAATAGTCTTGATAGTATGGGCTTCTAGGACGGAAGCTATGGTAGACAACAAAGTATCATCAACAAATTGTTGGTGGGTGGTAGGTCTTAGGTTAAAAGCAGCTTTTATGCCAAAAATTAACCCCAGAGAATAGGCTGACTTTATAGTTCTTCCAAGAGATTCAACCAGAATGATGAAGAGGATGGGGAACAAGGGGTCCCTTTGTCTTAATCCTCTAGTACTTAGGAAGTACCCAGTAGTGGAGCCATTCACCAAGATGAAAACCAAGAATAGGAAACACATTGCATAATGAGATGGATCCAATCACTGTGAAATCCAAACTTTAGAAGGACTTTAGATAGAAATTATCTATTGACCCTATCAAAGGATTTGTTCATATATAGCTTCAATAAGAAAGCACTTTTTTAGATTTATGGGAAGAGTGGATTAGCTCATGAATATTTATCATACCATCAACAATATTTCGACCTTTAACAGAGTTACCCTGACACGAGTCTATGATGTTTGGAAGAAAATATTTAAGTTTGGTGGCCATAGCTTTGGTAAGAATCTTGTAGACCACATTGCAGAGGCTTATAGGATGGTAATCAAACAAACTCTTGGTAGTAGGGCTTTTAGGGATAAGGGCTAGGAAAGTAGAATTTACATCTCTAGGGATAAATCTAGAATTCTGCATCGCAAATATCAGGACCTATGATTTCTCAAAAAATTTAGAAAAAATGAGGGGAAAACCCATCAGGCCCGGGAGCTGTGTATGGTTGCATGGAAAAAAGAGCTTTGAGGATTTCCTCATCACTAAGGGTTTTTAGGATATTGGCATTCATTTCATCAGTAACAATTCTTGAAATGTGCCTAAGGAAGGAATCCATTGCTTGGGAGGATTAGATAGGTTGGGATCCTAACTGATGTAAATCCAGTTGCAAGAGGTCAAAATAAAATACCTCTCATTACATAAAAACTATGATAAATGAAAATAATATGTAAAACCCTCCATTTACATAAAAACTGCAATAAATGGAAATAATCGGTAAAACCCTCCATTCACATAAAAACTACAATACATGGAAATAAACCAATAAATATCTTATTTTCTCATTCTTAGATTCACTTTCCCTTTTACAATGCAATACCAAGGGAATATATATCTCAAAGAAACCCTAAAAAAAAATTGTAAAACTTGAAGCCCTAAAAGAAAACCCTAAAAAAAAAAAAAAAATTATCATTTTTGGCAAATTGATTTTTCCACCAAAAAATGCATTTTTAAGTAATTACTATTTTTGAAAAAATATTTTTTCATAAAAAATTACCTTTTTTAGTAACTACCATTTTCAGCAAATTATATTTTGCGTCAAATAATTCCATTTTTAGCAATAAAAAAATTACTTTAAAACTTATTTAAAAAACCCCTCTAAAGATAGGCTCCTACATAATTTTCCTTTGGTTGAAAATAACTCTGCTCTTACGAGTTCCTCTGATCAAACTCATAATCGCTCTCCATAGAGTGCCACACATCTGCAAGTACTCCTTAAAGTACCAATATCCTTCTGAGGTTTTATATCTCAAACCTCCTGCAAGCACTACACATAGTGCCAATTTATTCTTTCGAGGTTTTAAAATAGCAAACCTCCTGCAAGCACTACACAAAGTGTTAATTCTTCCCTCTGAGGTTTTGAATGAAAAAAACCTCCTGCAAGCACTACATAGAGTGCCAATTTATTTCTTTAAGGTTTTACAAACCTTCTGCAAACACTACACAAAGTGTCAATTTCTTCTTCTGAGGTTTTATATAAGAAAAACTCCTGCAAGCACTTACACAGAGTGCTAATTTCTTTCTCCAAGGTTTTACAAACCTTCTACAAGTACTACAAAAAGTGCCAATCTCTTTCTTTGAGGATTTTACATAAAAAAACCTCTTGTAAGCATTTACACAGAGTGTCAATTTCTATCTCCAAGGTTTTACAAACCTTCTGCAAGCACTGCATAGAGTGCCAATTTTTTTTTTGGAGCCTCTATGCTCTCCTCTCCTTTTCTCTTTTCTTCTCTTCTCTTTTCTCCTCCCAACAAGATCAACTTGCTTTAATACCAAATGATGTAAATCCAGCTCCAAGAGGTCAAAATAAAATACCTCCCATTACATAAAAACTATGATAAATAAATATAATATGTAAAACCCTTCATTTACATAAAAACTGCAATAAATAGAAATAATCAATAAAACCCTCAATTCACATAAAAACTATAATACATGGAAATAAACCAATAAATATCTTATTTTCTCATTCCTAGATTCACTTCCCCTTTTACAATGCAATACCAAGGGAATATATGTCCCAAAGAAACCCTAAAAGAAAACCGTAAAACTTGAAGCCCTAAAAGAAAACCCTAAAGCTTAAAACCCTAAAAATAAAAAAATTACTATTTTTGGCAAATTGATTTTTCCACAAAAAAATGTCTTTTTAAGTAATTATTATTTTCGAAAAATTATTTTTTCATAAAAATTTACCTTTTTTAGTAATTACCATTTTCGGCAAATTATATTTTACGTCAAATAATTCCATTTTGAGCGATAAAAAAATTACTTTAAAATTTCTTTTAAAAAAAACCTATAAAGAGCAAGGAATGAATCCATTGCTTGGGAGGATTGGATAGGCTGGGATCCCAACAAAGACTTAAAATGATGAACAACCTCATCCTTGATTTCATAGATGTCAATAGTATAAGACTCATCACTCTTTACCAAACCCTTGATCCTATTTGCTCCTCTGTGCTTGAGGGTTGAAATGTGAAAGAATTTAGTGTTCAAATCACCATCTTTTAGCCATAAGTGCCTAGATTTCTGATGCCAAAAAATATCCTCTTTCTTCAGAATGTTGTGGTGCTCTGAAAGAAGTAATTTTTTCTCTTATTTTGAATGAGGACCCTCCTGTCCTTGTTAAAATTGGTTTTCGATTATCTGCAACTTATCCCTTATATTCTGTTTTTTTCAAAGATGTTTCCAAAAACCTCCCTATTCCAAATTTTTAGCTTGTTTTTTATAGAGGGTAATTTTTGAGAAAACTGCCTGATATGAGATCCAGGAAATGTTTCTTTCCACCATTCACCAACACATACCCTTAAATATGGGTGTTGAGTCAACATTGCTTCAAACCTAAAGGGAATTTTGAAGGAAGGTCTATTAGCTGATTCAAAAATCAAAGGGCTATGATCAGAACCAATTTTAGGAAGAGCTTGGAGAGTGGCGTCACCAAACATCTACAGAGCATCCTAGGATAGGAAAAATCTATCAAGTCTCTCCTGAATAAGATGCGCTCCAGCTCTTATGTTACACCATGAATTGTTAGGCATCTAAAATTGATCAAAATTTAATGAGAAGGGAGCCAAGATCTCACACCCACACCTGCAACATTATATATATATATAGCCCATGACCTTGCAAGCCTCAAACACATCATTTAAAGGAATAATACCCATTATATACCTCAGACATGGCAGTGTCTTTAATATAATTCAATCACTCTCTCGGAGCTCTTCAAAAGATATAACGAAAACGTACCCCACAGCGTCCGAGTACAACTCTACAACAAGTATAAGGAATTTTGTAAAGATTGTATCACTTCAGTAGTTCTACTAGATCTAAAGGAAAAAATAAATCATCCACGTAAGGATCTTGTGATGTCTGGTTGTTTGCAGAGATGGTAGAAAAATGATTCGCTAGTCCTTTGTTTGCTTGGACGATATTTATTTTGGTTAAGTGCTCTGGTTTACGGCCAGGATCACTCTACATATGATGATGGAAGAAAAATATTCCTGGAATTGATGTATCATGATGAAAATATTAAGAAACAACTTCTGGATGGGTTGAAAGTACTTGTCTATAAACACGAAGGAAATCAAAAGGCGAGTAGATGACTTTATTGATTGAGAATTCAAACAAGGACAATACCAAATGTTGAGATACTTAGCTTGAAATTTCATGGTGTTGTCAATGAATCTATGATGCAATTCATGTAAGGAACTCATTCGTTTTATTCTATTTTAATATTATGTTTTGGAAAGAAGTTTTGTATGTTGCTTAGGATTTTGAAATTTCTTTCAATAATTTTTCAAATAGTATTTTGGAATATTTGAACATGTGATTATATATTTTAAATTAATTAAATTTTATATATTTTAAATTAATTAAATTTTATTGTTTGATATTTTTATTTGATTTAGTTTTGTAAATAAAATAACTTGTATTATTCCCATGAGTTTGGTTTACGGCAAGGACGTCACGTACATTATCGATGATGTGACCAAGGTTCAATCCCCATGGTAGATGTGTATAAGAAATATTACTTCAAAAAAAAAATTGATTTGATGTGGAATATTCCCTTAAGATGGAGGCGAACACGATAAATATTTAAGAAGTATGCAATAAATTATGAATTTTGTTGGATAAATATCCTTTTAAATTTTTAAAAAACATTGATCATATATAACCTTTGATGCACATAGTGGAACTACACCCTTTTCTCCTTCGTCAACGTACCAAAATAATATAAAAAAATATGGAACAATTTGTAGTATCCTTAAACTAATTGGTAATAGACAAAAACTATATTACCTTGTGTTCAATTAATTGATATGATATCAACCTATGGCTATGATAATTTGACTAGTGGTTTCATTAGTCTTTTTAAACCAAACCCTTAATATATAATCCAAGAAAGATATTATAAAGCAATGGTAAATAGGAAGCAATCATAATCAAGTAGCTCAACTTTAAATTCTAGTATTGTGATGGAAACCTCCATAAAAATGTGTCCCATGTTAATATGAACAATGCAATATGGTTGGAATTCACTTTAATCACATATAACCAACAAAAAAAAGACCTTAAAGATTACTTCATATTTTGTAAATAACATAACTATGATGAAATCATATTAAATTAAGTAATGATACAACAAGTGTTCACATCTTTTTGAATCCTTAATAGACCACCCTTGCATGCATAATATGCTTCCAAGAAGTAACTACATCATGCTTGCTTTTCATAGTGCTTGCATTCAAGAATGTCTACATGAGAGTGGAACCCATGGCATTGTCTTCTACAATGATCACAAAACTTATAATTTTAGAGGATTATATCCATATAATTTTAATGGTTATATGTTTATTCTTGTTGCTATCTTCTATTAGACTTAAAATTTCCTTATTCTATGAGGTTTTTTTACCTCCTCTTTCATTGTCATGTATTTTATGTTTGACTTTCGAAGTTGAAATAAATCTCACATTAATAGTAATTGCATTGAAAATTGTAACCCATTCTAATTAAAAACTTAAATATAAATTCCTTTAGCACACAACTCATAACTTTTAAATGATCTATTGAAATGTTTAATAGGAAAGAAAATATAATTCAATATGATTATTATGCTTACTCAATTCATGCTTTTGACATGCTCGTTTAGATGTTATTTTCATTCTAATTAAAAATGCTTTTCCCTTGCATAATTTATTTACATTAGGATTGTATATTGACTAACATCTATAACTTGCATATATCTTCCACTTGATTCAATCCTATCCTTGCAATACATTAATTTCTATACATTGAATGGGTGAAACCATAACCTTCAATTGCAAGAAAATTTTCTTGTGGGTGAGCCATCTATTTAAAATTACATTCATAAGCATTTTATTATTTCTCCTAAACAAGGTTTGAGTCTTGGCTTTTCCCCTTGGACTATCTAGATTTCCTATTTACTTTTTTTCTATTTTTCAACTATGCCATTGGCAAAAAGTTACAATTTTCTTGCCAAACAAATTATTGTTAACAACAAGAAACCCACAAAACATTGGTATTTTAGTGAATAGCCCTAGAATAATAAGAGATACCATTATAATACACATTTAATATGAATTTCAAAATGCATGTTGGGGTCAAACAACCATGTAATTTAATATATCCTCAAATTTTAAAGAGGTGATATTTTTTTTATTCTTTGGAATCCATCCTCCAATATGATTTTTTGCTCAACATTTTGTAGAGGTTAGGGTTTTGGGATCTCTTTGGTAAATAAATTCTAATTTAAGTCTTATGGGACATTGTAGTAGTTTGGGTTTTGGGATCTCTTTCGAGAGACCCATGTTCAAACCACGATGGTGTGTGTAAGCTTGTTAAAAAAATCTAATTGCATCATGACCATATAGTGCTACTACAATGACTTAGCAATTAGTAATTTTCTTCTTTGACAATTTGAAAAATCTAACCAGTTGAACTAATGTCATTTAATTATAAAATTATTATATTATTATTATAATAAATCTTATTATATTACTATTATTAATGCATATTAATGTAATATTATTATTTATAATAAAACATTATTATTATCATTATCATAATAATATTTTTTTTAATATATGCATTTCGACTTTATAATACCAATTTACACAATAAAAATTTAAAAATAATTAAATTAAAAAGAAAGAAAAAGCTAATTATTATAAATCAAACCCTCATATCCAAGAGTTATATCGAAATCTAAGTGTATGGTTATAAGGTAAAGCCTTAAACCCTTAAATTAAAAAATATTCCTCTAGAACTTATGAAAACCTTGTAAGAAAATTCACACAAAGTGTAAAAAATCCCTAAACTGACATACGTTACAAAAATTCATGCAACATTGAAGAAAAGTAAATCCTTGTAGAGGAAATTCATGCAAAAGGAAAAACCTAGTAGGAGAAAATCCCTGCTTCACTAACTTGGCTACTAGGTTGGTTGCTTGTTGCATGGATGGCATTAATATTCTGAGTTTGTTGGCTACTCCATCAATCCATTGGCTGATGCATTGATGGTGGGGTGACAAATTTTTCTTTAATAGTTAAGAGGGTTCAAGGGGTAATGCAGGGAGAGGTTTTTTTGGTAAAGCTTTAATTTAAGGTAGTATAGTTATATTAGGAATGTATGACACTACAATCTATGTATGATTGAATATAGTATAAACGTCAAAAATACATGTTTATATATTTTTATGTTTTTTTAGAATTTTATTATTATTATCATGTATTTTTTTAATATATAAAGGAATCGATAACACCATTGGATGTTTCCACTATAAACCTTAACCCTTTGGGTTAGATGAAGTCAACGAAACCCCATCCTTCAAGGACAACAAAATTGGGTAGTCTGTTAGCGTTTGATGAATGAGCCTTGGGAGATAACAATCACAAGATGCAGAATAATATGAAAGAAAATAAATCTGCTAGATAACTAAAGTATGTTGTAGATAGAAATCATATAAAATATTACAATGTAGCTATGGAGGAAATGAGCACTCCATTAATAAATCTACTGATCTACATTGTATCCATCACCAATTAATGGTGAGGCACACAGAATTGTACTCTCCACTAAGCTACACTATTTGACTATGTCCCCTGACTCTATGGCTATCTATATAAGAGGTCATCCTTATATACGTAAAATAGGATATTTGACCAACACTCTATCTAGTTGTGCAAGAGACAACTTGCACATTGACACTTGTGCATTTATTACATTACATGAAGTAACTAGATAACTTGCACATTAAGTAACCTAAGTATGTATCTTGGAGGATACATTTACATAATTTAAATTATGGAATAGACTCTATTTCCAAATACCCCATATATTACATTATTTGGGTATTGAAGACTTTAGTCTTCAATATGGATCTTCTTCATCATCTTATGCTTGATCTTTGCAGTCTTCTTCCTCTGCATTCTTTTTAAATTTTTCAAGCAAATAGTTAGTGTCTCTGTAGCATGTTACATTTGTTGATACAACTTTCACTTCAAAATCCTCTGTGGGTTCTTCCAGTTCTTCAAATTCTTCTATCCTTTGAACCATGTGACCTTTCTGATTTTTCTTCTGATATTCAAGTTGAGGATAATTGGTAGGTCGTTGAAATTGTTGCTAATGAGGGTTCCTTTGGTATTTTTGCGGCTTGAAATGATTCCCATGATTCGTATGATTTCTTTGGTTCTAATTTTTGGGATTGTATCTGCAATAGCCGGTATTGTGTCCTTTCTTTCTACATAAATGACAATACCATGTTTTCTGTCCTCTTGATGAAGAAGCAATATTTCCATGTGGATTATCTTTTGATGCCAATGCAGTGTTAGTCATATCATATTTCACAGTATTTTCTACTTCATATTCTTGAAGTATATTGACTAAATCATCAAAAGAAGTATCTTTACTTAGGACCTACAAATATGTTACCAAATGCTTATAAATGTCTGGAAGTGCTCTCATGGTTACCTAAGTAAGAAGTTCATCTTTAACAGTTTCACCTAAGGTTAACAACTTCTCTTTAATATATGCTACCTTCCTTAGGAACAATTCTATACTTTCTCCAATATTCAATTTCAATGAGTGAAGTTAAGTTTGCATATGAAGCATAGTTACCTTATTCTTTCCTTCAAATATATTTTCTAGGATTATCCATGCATCTCAAGGTGTTTTGGTTGAACTAATATATGATTGAATCTCATCAGTGATGGCAAAATTTATTATCATTAAGGCATTTGAATCATTTTCTTCAAAATTTAGGATTTTTGTTTCACCTGTGGTAGGTTTCTATGTTTTCCCTTTGACAACATCCCAAAGTTTTTCATATACTAAAATTGCTTTCACTTTATTTTTCCAAGAAAAATAATTAGGACCCTTGAGAAGTTGAGATTCTGCTAGGAAGAAATCATTAGATATCATTTTAAATCTTCCTAATATCAAGCCTTAGATTTGTAGACTTCCTAATGTCTTTCTAGTGTTTTGAAGTATGTTATAGTGATTTTTGTAAAACTATAGTTCAATTTTGGCTGATTTTGTACAAGTTTTGTAAGAATCAAAAATCAACTTCTTAACACCTTATTACTCCTAATTGAACTAAGCACTTTTCAATTTTTTAAGAGGTTTTAATGTTGGAATTATTTTGTCCCTTTTTTAAGGTTTGAGACAAGTAAAAATATATTTATCCAACCTTAATAGAAACCCTAATAACCTCTTTTATATTCCTTGGATTATTTCTAATTTCCAATAAAATAAATTTGATGGAGTAACCCTTGTGGCTCCCAAGTAATAACCTCTTTTCTCCTAAGTTCAATTGTAAATATTAAATTAATAAGATAAGTTACCCCTTTTGCTTTCAAAATCTAAGTTTTAACCTTAGTTTATAACCCTTATATCTCCAACTATGAAAGCAATAATAAATGGGATTAAACCTTACCTTTTTGGATGCAAAATCTCCTTATTGCTTGACGCTTTATGCGACTGAGTATAACAACAATGTAAGTGGTACCTTTGGCGCTTGAATCAACGGATTCGAGTTGCTGGTCTTTAATGCTGATACGTAGGTGCTGAAGGTTTGACCTTCAAAATACATGAGCCTTTAATGCTCCTTCCTTCCTTCCACGTTGCGCTTTGGACAGTTTTGATGTGTTTCATTCCTTTGACTATGCTTCGCTCCCTCTTTGAATGTCTTTGACTATGCTTCGCTCACACATGTTGAACTTGTACTTTGAATGTCTTTTAAGTATAATTGATCATGGACTTTGTGACATGTGTCACATCTATTACAAATGAG
The DNA here is from genome assembly GCA_028583015.1 of Wollemia nobilis. Lineage (NCBI taxonomy): Eukaryota > Viridiplantae > Streptophyta > Pinopsida > Araucariales > Araucariaceae > Wollemia > Wollemia nobilis. The sequence continues at coordinate 1,252,622 of JAQPPZ010000188.1, forward strand.
CGCTCCCTTATTTTTGTAATGCTCCAAGTTCTTTGTTCAACGCTCTTGAAGCAATATAAAATCGTATGGGCACTCGTGTGAAGCTGGTGGAAAATACCAAGTGTCACCGCTTCGCTGTAACTCCTATGTGGGAGTTTCTTGAACGTTGAGAGAGGAATGATGTTTATAATTCCAAGTGGTATTTCTGCATGGATTCCATTCCTATAACATCTTTGAATATGGAGATTATAACTCCTCAAACTCTTTCGTAATCATTCCTTTACTTTGCTACGTTGCTTGGGCAGCAAGCAAGATATTCTTCTGTTGGTGGATTGACGATGCACTATGGAGATTGGACGATGATTTGGAGCTTCCTTTGGTGAATTTTATTCTCTAAATTAAATACCATGAATGTAACACCTTTGCTTCTTCCTTTTATGCCTCCAATCATGTTGAATCCTTTGTATATTTTTGATGTATTTTAGAAATATATGTGCACTCGCTTGTGTACGTAAATGTAGCTCTAAAATGATTTGATATGAGCTTTGATTCTATAGGTATGTACGTCCAATATGAGCCCTTGAGTGGCTCCTAGCTTGGGAAGAAGAGTGCTGATGTTTGAGCTTCCTTGGCTGATTTACCCTATGGTTAATGCGCTCTTTTGTGGCACTTCCAAATCTGCTCTTTCACTATCAAAGCTACATTAGAGCAGTGCAATATAACGTATTATAATGTTGTATAATAAGGCTTCTTTTAATATACCTTATTTTACACTCTATTTCCATATCTGAAATTCTAGTTTTGTGGCAGATTTTTCCTGCAATACAAGGGTTTTGAGGTTGTCTTTTAATATTAGACACACCTTTCCCTTTTTGCTTGGACACCTTGATAACAAATCCAAGCTTCAATAACAATAGATAGAAAATTTTCAATTGATGCAATTTTCTCCACTTTCTTTCCTTACATCCAACTTTGTAATGCTTTTTTATTTGAGACTCACCAAGTCTCAATCTCTAAAGCTTCTATTTTTGTTTTTGGTTAATTAAGTTCTCCAAATTTTGGAGGATCCTAACCTTTTTGGTGGCTTATTTTGGCTACTACAAGTTGTAGATTTTTGTGATTCAATAGTGTCTTTATACACTTGATACAAATCAGATTTTGTGCCCTTCAAAAAACACAAAACTAATTTCTTTTTTAGAGTAGTATAATAGTACAAGTCCTTCACTTTTAATGCACTAATATTACACCTTATGACTTCAATCAAATCTCAAATTCATGCACTAATAATTTACTGCAACTAATCAAGAATAACCTAAAATAAATCTTTAAGAGTTATTATGCAATTTCACTACAATGAATGTTGTAGGACTTAGTCTTATTTTTTTTCAAAGTAGATAATAGGTAGATGATAGAAGCTAATCTGAAATCTAATCAACTCCTAATAAATGTGCAAATAAATCTTTAAAAATAATTTGTTTCCTTTTGCACTTTAGAAGATTGTAATCTAATTTTCTTCTTGCAACTTTAATCCAAATTTAGGTGCTCTAATAAATCTGATAAGTAAATGAATCTTCTTGCACCGAAAGTTGCTGACATTTTTTTGTATCTCTTCTCCCGTACATGTAAAGGATGTAGACCTTGGTGTCAAAAAACACCAAGTTGTTGCTTCAAGTAGGATGTCCTAAACAACTCCTTCACCAAATGATGGTCTTGAACTTTCTTTCAGGATCCTAGGATTTGGTGGCCTGTTCTCCTCCTTCTGTTGTATATTTGGATAAGTTTATGTCTCTAAAGTGGTGCCTTCTTACTATGAGAGGCAATCTTCAAATCTCCAAGATTTGGTGAGCTTCTTCTATCTTAAAGTATTATTATCAAATTCTGACTTCAAACAAAATCTTTTTTTGGGATTTGGAACTCCTTGCCAAATTCTTCTTCATAGATTTAGCACTCCTTATCAAATTCTCTTTCACAAATTTGACACTCCTTACCAAATTGTCCTCTTGGGCTTGTTGTTGGATGGCGATAATTGTCCCTAGTCCTTCACTATCAAGGACTTCACCTTAGTAGTGGATTTCTCCAATGAGTTCTCCAAAAAACTTTCTTGATCTTTAGCAAGGCTCTCCTAGCCTTTTTTGGATGCTCTGTGAGACCTTCACAAGGTCTTTGATCTGGTAGCTTTTTAGTATCAAGACTTCGGTGGCTTCTTCTTAAATGCTTCTATGGCCTTTCTCTATCAAGGTTCCTATGGCATGTTCTTAAACTGTGAAATTCTGCAATCCAACAATGGATATCTTCAGTCTCCTATCTTCACCACAATCCTTCACTTGAAGTCTTATTCTGCAATATTATCCTCATGCACAATGAACTAACCTCTGCACTGAGGGCACACCGACCTTCGGGCAACGAATTTGGAGTCTCCTAGATTTCTGTCGTAGGAGTCCCAATCCTCTGAGAATTAATTTTCTACAACAAAAAAAACTTTAAGCACTAGTTAGTAAATTTTAGATAATCTGGATGATCTTCACTAGATGATTTGTCAATCTAGTGGATTGAATGTTAAGTCCTGGTCTTCACGAGTTTTCCTAACAACTCTATGAAAAAACTCTAGATAAAAATGATAAGTATTTTTTGAAACTGAGATTCCCTTTAGTCCTAACTTTGTGACTCTCCCTAAATCTACCACCTACATTCTTCTGAGGTATTTTGATAGTGGTTGGTCTAGTGATGCGTCCATTTGACAAAATACTTAGGCTAAATGATAATGGTGGTTTCCCTATTGACTTACACAGACTAGATCTACCATGGCTCTGATACCACTATTATATTTTGATGAATGAGCCTTGGGAGATAACAATCACAAGATGCAAAATAATATGAAAAAGCAAATTTGCTAGATGACTGAAGTATGTTGAAAATAGAAATCATATAAAATATTACAATGTAACTATGGAGGAAATGAGCACTCCATTAATAAAGCTACTGATCTACATTGTATCTATCACCAATGAATGGTGAGGCACATAAAATTATACTATCCACTAAGCTACACTAACTGACTATGTCCCTCGACTCTATGTCTATCTAAGAGGCCATCCTTATATAGGCAAAATAGGATACTTGGCCAACACTCTATCTAGTTGTGCAAGGGACAACTTGCACATATACAACTTGCACATTGACACTTTCATAAAAAGGCAACCCATTGTAATATGAACATGATGTAATATGGGTGGCATTCATTTCAATCCTATATAACTAACTAAAAAAATGTTTGAAGGTTCACTCCATTATTAAATAATATAAATATGATGAAATACTTTTAAATTCATAAAAATATATTATGTATTTGTTCTCATCTTTCTCTATCCTTAAGTCAATCTCTATCCTTAAGCCAGGAATGCTTTTAAAAATTAAATATTTATTTTTTCCTTTTATAGTTTTCACTTATAATTCCAATTTTGTTTTGTTTTAAATTTTGTCTTATTGTTTTCTTATTCTGACTTTTGTCTTATTTTTGTTCTCTTCTATTTTCTTTCATTCAACATCACAATTTCTATCATCTATTAAGAAATGAAAAAAGTGTATCTTAAAAATGGTAATATAGTAATTAGACTATATATTTCCATATAAATAGTCTAATTCCTATATTACCATTTTTTAAGTGTGCTAAGAAGCTCAAATGGATATCCTCATGAGGGGCCTGTTGCCACATTTTGCAAGGGGTTTTTAAATTTTGAAAATTTCTGTCATCTCCGGATTCGACCCTAAATTGCAGCAGCTAGACAACAATATGAGGAAAAACTGCCAATTTTTGGCAGTTTAGGGCAATTTTGAAAAAATATGTTTTTTTAACTAAGTCTAGAATTTCTCCCCAAATCGCTATTCCTTGGAGCGCTTTGGGGCACTTTTTCCACCCCAGTGCGCTTTGGAGCAAATTCCAGGCAATTGGAGAAGGGTGGAAAAATGGCTAGAAATAGTCTAAGTGTAATTTGACCCTAAATCGCTGCAATTTGGATCACTACAGGTAGTCTTGAGAGCTACAGGGCAAATTTCCCTCCCAGAGCGCTATAGAGAAATTTTTGGCCGGGTTGTAAAAATCAACAAGGAGTGTGTTTTTTGGGCTAAGTAACAAAAAGTGCCCCGTGTCGCTGTAGTTTGGAGTGCTCCCGTGAAAATTTTCATTTTTGGTGCACTTTGGAGCAATTTTGGTGCTGCCCAAAAGAGAGCAAGGAGGCTCAAAATTTTCTAAGTGTAAAATGAGCCCAAAAGCACTCTAGTATGGAGTGCTCCAAGGAAAAAATCCTGAGGTTGAGCACTTTGGGATTATTTTCGAACACTTAGTGAAGAAAGAAAAAGGGAAATTTTGGTCAAGGAATGAAAAGCGCCCTAAAGCGCTATTGTTTGGCAGCGCTAGAGGGCAAATTCTCACATCTGGAGTGCTCCAGGGCAGCATTTTGACACTTATTAAAGTTTTGAAGATGTTGGCAAGTGAGTAGTTCTAGGACAACAGTAATCCCTTTTAAGCATTTTTATGTTGTTTCCATCCCAAATCTTGCCAGTTAAGCAGTTGAACTCCTCGGAGCAAGAAAGTCAAGATTTTTTGAGATCAAGGTCCATTAAAGTGCAACCAAAGCCATACCGCTGCATTCACCACAGTAATGGGCCATCTCCTCCTGGCTACCAAACCTGTCAAAAGCCATATCGAAATCAAGGAAAACCATGTTTCAGGTATAGCTATGGCTAGCAAAGATCAAATATGGCCACTTTTTACAATTTTTGCAGGTTTGGGTATCTGTGCCCACATTGTAATATGGGGAGAAATTTTGCTATAAATAGCAGATTAGTTTATTGTAATTGGGGGGGAACATATTGCTAAATAAAATTGTTGTAACTAATAATGTTTTCTTCAAATGAAATCCATATTTTGGCTCCAATTGTGTCTCTTTATTTTATGTTGCCTTATCCGTGTCATTTCTGCATTTACTCATTTATTTTTCTGATTGTTGTCGTTCTGAACTCTAGATCGTAGCATTGGCAATTATCTGAGCCTGGAATGCATGTTTAAGGATACATAGGGAAGAATATCATAACTGGTTTTTGTTACATGTATTGTTTTAATTGTTGTTGGTTTAGTTGCTAGTTAGTGACTGTACTGCTTGTTCTTTCCCAAAGCTAATAAATCACCATTTCTATCCTTTAACTCTTTTATTTCTTTCTAGTTCTCTTATCTTAAAATTGAAAATTTACATAGGAAGTCGGCCTTCTTCGGATATTGGCACGGAAGGCATCCCTTCCTTCCAGCCTTTCAAGCTGTTGGGCGAATCGAGGGCACAATAACACCAAATCCTTTCCTCATGGCAAATTTGTAACCAACAGTACTTTTTCTGGCATGCCCGGTGGGACCAGTCCCACCACATAAGTAGCATTGAAGGTGTCAATGTTCACTTCATTGCTGACAGTTTTTTGAACATCTGGCGACTCTGACTTTATCGAACTCAGACACCCTCCAAGTCTCGCAGACCAGTCCAAGCATATCCTGTCTTCATGCAAACGATATGGAGAGTAAGAAATTCTAAAGAAGAACCCGAGTATTACGAGCTCAACATCGATGCTTTTGGAGAGCATCCCCGGCTAGTAAGAACACACATTTATCGGGACGGATCATCATCAAGGGAAGCTCAAGTTGTTGAACAAGGTCCAACTCCAAATAGCACTGCAACCAGCCGCCCCCTAGGTTTGCCCAACTCTCTAGATCATCTGATTGCTCCTCCGCAATTTTATTGCCAGCAAAAAGTGCCAGAAGAACCTGTTCAACCGGACCCACTGCAGCCTCCGCTATTACTGCCAAATCAAAATGCCAATATGGTGAATGAAAATCAAAATCAAAATAAGGAGAATGACATGTTTCCTGCTTGGGATTCTGCTTCTCCATTGAACTTATTGGGAGATAATCCAATTTTGCAAGCGGCCATGAAGGCTTTGCCCATGTTTGATGGAAACAACAAGACGACCTATGAACACATGCAAGACATCATAGCTTTAGCCGCATTTCATTGCATTACAGACGAGAGTGTCATGGTTCGATTGCTAGCTCTCTCACTAAGAGGAAAGCTCCTGTATTGGTACCGGTCCTTGCAACACGGGTCCATCACTAGTTGGGCCGAGTTGGCCGAATGTTTGGCCAGGATTTTTAATGAATCCGCTGATCCATCGTCCCTCCTGCATCAATTTCAATCAATGCAAAGACACCCGTAAGAGGAAATAGTAGACTTTAATGCGATGTTTGCTAGATCATGGAAAAGAGTGCCCAAGGAGCTACGGCCAAGTGATGGTCAAGTCATGCATTACTATCTTAGATCTTTTAATGTCGATATGGCCATGCAGATCAAGGTCACCCGCGTTAATACCTTTCCTACGTTGTATGAGCTAGCTCAGTTAGCAGAACATGACTTAATATCATTCGATAAACTTCCACATAGGATGCTGACGTTGATTTATCCTGACTTCCAACAATCCACTCAGTATCCTAGTGCATCCGCTCAACCATATTCAACATCTTCTTCTTCTTTGCATTCTACTACACCATGGAATCTTGCACCTACGATTACCCACTTTCCCCCTCAAATACATCAGTCTACTCCACCTCCATAACCGCCTACAACAACCCCATAGTATCTCTCACTGCCTCCTCCTCCCACTGCTCTGCTATACCCTCCATTGCCTTTGGCCCCGTCGTTGACTCCCTTGCCACCACCCACTTCAACGGCTCCTCCGGTCATTGATATCCAAGCAAAATTGTTGCAAGAAATGCAAAACCTCAATTCTGCCTATCGAACAATGTCCAACGACATGGCAATCATCAAGAAGAAGCAAGCTCAGATGGATTTTTCTCTTAGGAGGCCCTACCCTCCTCCGGCACTAACAAGAGACCAAGCTACAGCCCAAGATAAAAATCCTCCTGCAAGGACCACTGCCATTAACAAGGGATCAAACACTTTTGACCCTGTGCACTAGTTCTCGACCTGTAATTATCCTCACGACGAGAGTACCTGCATGTTTCATTAGCATTATGTGTAGACCATGACGGGTAATCGGCCAAGTAGTGACCTGGAGGACCAAGTAAATATGCTTCGAGAAGAGGATCACAACTTAGTGGTCCCTAAGGAGGAGAAGGTGTCCCTTTTAACCAAAGATGGTAAAAGGTCAATTGAGGCAGATGCGGCTCAAATGCAACCGTTAAAGGTGTACACGAGGAGGAACAAGGAGCAACCCATGACTAAAGGTCCCGACAAGAACCCTGTACCATCATAGGTAGATGAAAAGAATGTCCCTCAGAGGGCTCCAGCCTCCACGACTCCACTTCAAGTCGAGACAAAAGAACAAGCAAGGGAGAAACTCAAGTACCCTTCACTGACCAAACGGTAGAGGGTTGAAGCAACGCAGCAGTACCATAGCAAGTACAAAGTACCATTGAAGGGCCTGCCTCTTCGGCCTACAACATTGTTGAGGAACTCAAGAATATCCCGACCAAAATCAATATGTACGATGCCCTTCAACTCCCTAGCCAGGTTGATTTGCTACATGAATATTTGAAGTTTGTAAAAGGGGGTAAAGCGTAGCAACTGATACTGGCCTTGCCATTAACCAATTCAATATTCGAGAATAATAGACCACTGTCGTTATATCTGTCCTTGTGAATGGAAGGATACGTGGTGCACAATTGCATCGTTGATTCGAGTGCCTCAACTACAGTCATGCCCAGATCAGTTTGTGAAGGGATCGACATGGAATATACACAGAGTAGCCAAGGCATACTCCAGTTAGACGGCACTCTTGTGAAGATTGTTAGTATCATAAAGGACATCCCTATTCAACTGCATAAAGCTTTGTAGATCATAATAATCCAAGAGGTCATAGTTATAGACCTAGAGCCCTATTTTGGCACGTGCCTCTCAAGGGATTTTACCGCAAAGCTAGGTAGATATCTATCTTTTGACTACTCCCACATGGAAGTCCCTTTCAAAGGAAGTCAAGTGAAGATTTATAATGACAAGCCTTCCACCTTCTTGGTTGAGAAGTTTCCCGAGGAGGGATAGCAAGATGAGGCAGTTCACTTTCTGATAGAAGAAGTTGAGGAAGTGGACAGAGTGAGTGAAACTATAAAAGAGTTGCAAGCGGAGGATGAATTCTCCTTACTGGACTTCAATGCTATGATTGAGTTTGAGATCAACTACTATTCTATTAGTTAGCCCAAAAAGCTGAAAGAAACAACAAACGAAGATATAAATCCTACCCCTAATGAGCTATGGAAGTTGTACTTTGATGGTGCTCGATGCAAAAATGGCGTTGGGGTAGGGGTTTTACTTATCTCGCCTACAAGAGAAGAGAAATATTACTGCTTTCGATTGGCTTGGAGTTGCACCAATAACAGTGCAGAGTATGAAGCCTTGTGCTTAGGGCTGAAGAAAGCAGAGAGGTTAGGAATCAAACAACTGCAAATTTTTGAAGATTCAGAGCTAGTCTAAAACCATATTACCAAAAAGTGTGCCTCGAAGAAGCATTATCTTAAGGCATATCGTAATCATGTCTGGGACCTGATGGAGTCATTTGAAGCCCTCAATGTTTGAGCCATTCCCTGAGATAAAAATAGGCACGCAAAAATCTTAGCGTCTATTGGAGCCAGATACTCCCTGATTGATGATTTAATGTAGAAGCCTAAGGCGGTAAGAACCATCTATAGGCCTTTTGTGCCTTATAAGGACACCCACTGGCATGTGTTTGATTCTGATGAGCAAATCATCAACTTTTTTATTCATGAAGCTAGCATAATCGAAGGTAGAGACCCTGATGACGAGGAGTATGAGGGGTTAATATAGTTGAAAAACAACCATGTCCTTAAAGGACTAATTACCCTAGAGTCTCTTTGATCAAAATGATCAAGTAATATCGCATAGGATCAAGGTGGACTCCAAGCAGTATAGAGACCTGGAGCTTGAGCCAGGAAATCCAATTAAAATCAGGACCGACTGCACTCCCGAGGAGCTGGACCAAATTCGGGACCTCTATAGAAGGTATCATGATATCGTGGCTTGGAGTTATCAAGACTTGAAGGGGTATGACCGAGAGGTTATCCAGCATACGATTGAACTTGAAGAAGGGGTTAAACCCTGTAGGCAAAAGCAGAGGCCGATGAACCCGAAGATCGAGGTCTTGATGAAGGTCAAACTCTAGAAGATGCTGGAAGCAAAAATAATATATCCCATAAACCATTCTTCTTGGGTCGCAAATCTGGTTCCAGTAAGAAAGAATGGAGATGTCCGTCTTTGCATGGATTTTTGCAACCTGAACTAGGCCCCCCTCAAAGACCACTACCCGCTCCCGTAGATTGACCAAATTATCCATGTGGTCGCAGGAGCGTAGCAATTCTCCCTCCTAGATGGCTTCTCGGGATACAACCAAATCTGGGTGAAATATGAAGACCAGCACAAGACGGCGTTCACCACCAAATGGGGAACGTTCGCCTATCAGGGGATGCTCTTTGGCTTGTCTAATGCAGGAGCTACATTCCAAAGAGCCATGGATATTGCATTCTAGAAACTGTTGAACAAAATAATTGTAATATATCTAGATGAAATGACAGTGTTCTCTCACAAGAGGGAAGAGCACAACTCTCACTTGGAACAAGTATTTGAAAGTTGTCGGGAGTTCGAAATATCTATTAATCTGAAGAAATAAGTCTTTGTAGTGAGAGAAGGAAAGTTGTTGGGTCATGTCATCTCCGAGAAAGGCTTAGCAGTCGACCCCGATAGGGCAGAGGCTCTAATGAAGCTCTCCATCCTAGAAAACAAAAAGGGTCTTCAATCCTTCTTTGGCCAGATCAACTTCGTGAAAAAGTTTGTGCCAGAATTCGCTCAAGTGATAAAGACAATGACCGAGCTATTAAAGAAAGATGTCGAATTCATATGGACTAAGGAGAGAAAAAAGGCTTTTGAAGAGATAAAAGCCAAGATTGCTCAGGCCCCTATGCTGGTTAACCCATACTACCCCAATGATTTCATCCTATATGCGGTTGGATATCCAGAGAGCTATGTTGCGGTTTTGACCCAAAAGGGAGATTACGACGAAGAACGACCTATTGCCTTCTTGAGCCAAGTAATCCAGCCACATGAGGAGTGATACAATTTTATCGAGCGATAAGTGCATGTTGTCATGAGGTCTCTAAAGAAGTTCAAGCACTTTGTCTTCCAAAGCTGGATTACCGTGTTTTTCATCCACCCCGATGTCAGAAATTTCATCATTCAAGGGGAACCGAGTCATAAAAGAGCTGGCTGGATCGCTAAGATTAAAGAATTTGACATAGAAGTTCGACCCACCAAGCTTATCAAGGGCCGGGCCCTTTGTTAAGAATTAGCCAGAGGTGTCGTCGCAGAAGTGACTGCTTATCAGTGGGAATATCCTATGATGGAGGCCGATTTTGCCAACTCTTAGGAAGAAGCCAGAGACTACACCGATGACCGAGTGTGGTACTTCAATACTGGGCAATGTCCTAATAACCTCAATGCCTCACAAAGAAGGAGGTTCAAATTCAAAGCTCTGAAGTTTGTACTGCGTCCCGAGGGGCTGTTTTATGCAAACATTGACAAAGTTCTCTTGCGATGCATCAAGGAAACAGAAAAAGAGAAGGTCCTCGAGAAATTCCACTTTAGAATGTCAGGAGGACATCTTTCAGGAAGGCCTACAACCTTGAAAATCATCAAAGCGGGCTATTACTGGCCCACCCTTTTCGCTGATACGCACGTAGTCTCTTAGAAATGTGAGAAGTGTCAGAGGTTTGATGGTCGCAACAAGAACACTCCAATGCCCCTCCAGCTGATTCAGGTTGAGGCTCCATTTCAGCAATGGGGCCTGGATTTCATCGGTATGATATCGCCAAATTCTTCGATAGGGCATAAGTACATCCTAACTGCCACGGACTATTTCACTAGGTGTGCCGAAGCAATACCCACAAAGCATGCCAACCAGGAGACGATCATCGCCTTCTTGGAAATCCTGATTACTCACTTTAGAATTCCAAAATCCATAGTAACAGATAATGGACCAGGGTTTATAGGAGCAGATCTCATGAAATTCTCTTACAAGCACAACATTTATCTGAAGACATCCTCTAACTATTACCCTCAGGGTAACGGCCTGGCCAAGTCTACAAACAAGAACCTAATGAGGATTATTAAAAATACTGTGGAGTGGAACAAGAGGTCTTGGCACCTACTCCTTGACAAAGCGCTATGGGTTGACTGTATATCTGTTAAGAAATCCATCGGGACGTCTCCATATGCCCTCGTGTGCGAAAAAGAAGCAGTCCTACCTACCCACATTGAGATGCCTGCACTATGGATGCTGGACGACGATAAGGGCAAATCTAGACCCCCTGGATGCCAAACTTGCTCAACTGATACAACTTGAAGAAGAAAGAGAAAAATCCTATGAGGCTTTCATGAAGCATGTTGGTTCTATCAAAAATGGTTCTCAAGAGGGTCCACAACAAGGGTTTTCAAGGTCGGAGACCTGGTGCTCAAATGGGACGTCTGGAAAACCAAGCCCGACAACCATGACAAATTCGATTCCTTTTGGGAAGGTCCATTCGAGATTGCCCGGGTGAATCAGCACAATGCCTTCATGCTAAAGGATATGGAGGGTCACATCCTCCCGATTTCGATCAACGAATTTTATATGAAAGCCTACCACCATTGAAGAAAGAATCACCGAAAGGTTCCCCCTATACATATTTTATTTTTTGTCAGTTTGATTCAGTTGTTTTCTACATGTAAATGTTTTTTTTTAAGTTTCTTAGCTCTTTGGCTATTGAGCCAAGTGAGGTCTACCTATCATTTGGATTTGAAAAGGATGAGCAGGGGGAAAAATCTCCAAGTTCTGAAAATTTTCCCTTCGTCGCTCGCCTTCTAGACAAAAACCTCAAGTTGTCGGTATGTTTTAGTGATTTGCGGCAAAAAACAAGCAGAGGACCTGTTTTAAAGGAAGGAGAGCGGGGGGGCATTTAAAAAAACTTTGAAGTGTTTTTGGCTCTCCAGCGCTCACCAAAGGCTTCCCCGCCCCAAAGCGCCCAACTCTACAACGATATAGGGCAAAGAGGTCAACAAAAAAAAATTTGCAAGAAAATTCTAAGTGTGAAAATTGCCCTCCGTCGCTCATCCGAGGCAAATTTGCCCTGAAGCGCTCACCTGTTTCAGCGATTTGGGGCAGAATCTGGCGAGAAGGCTTGGTGTCAGAATTTCTCTAAGTATCAAAGTTTCCTCTAGCGCTCTCCATGGCAAAAAATGCAACAAAGCGCTCCGTATGGGAGCAATCCAGGGCTGGGTCCAAAAAAAAGTTTTTTGTGAAATATTTAAAACATGTAGGGAACCTGCTCAACTCGTGCCTCTAGGCACCCTGTAGCGCTCTTCACAGCAAAAAATTCTTTAGAGCGCTTACTTTTAGAGCGCTTTAGGGTGGGAAATTCGAGGCACCCCCTTTATCGCTGGCTGATCGAAGGGACCGTATAGGGCACATTTTTTAAGAAATGTGCATTAAATGAGGATGGTTGCACAGAAGTCGAGACAGGTGTATGTTTAAAAGGAAAAGGGGAAAAGACATTTTACAAGCATCTTTTAGGTCCCATCCTACAGATTTTGTGCATGGCCAACTAGATAAAATATTGTAGTGACTAACCCCAATCTGAGAGAACTGATACTCTACTTTGTTTTGGTAATGCTTGGTATTTTGTAATTTTTTTTGTAGTTTTTTCAATATATGTTTTTTTTTTTTTTCTTTTGAGAATGATAACACATAGCTGGAAATGAATACTATCGTAACTTTCAAACTACTTAAAAAAATACAAATAATGTAGTAAGTGTCCTTTATTTTTTGATTGAAAATCTAGTTGTTTCTTTCCTTATAGATATTCCAAGGTAGAATGGTAGAACCCATACAAACTAGTTGCCTAATAAAATGATCAACATTCTCCTGATTAGGCCAATCCCTCCAAAGTTGTTCAAAAGTAAAAGAATTGGACCACTGTAAGCCAAGTAATATGGTCATTCTCCTCGATGGGTGTTGTAGGAGACTTCCTTGGGAAGTCCTACTCCACTTCCCTGTTTCCCCCTGGTCCTGTCCCAGTTCCGTGACACTTCCTTGGCCCTTCCTTCTTGGTTGGATGGTGTTGCAAACGACCTCCTTGTGGTGGGAGGTCAATGTTCTTCTTGTTTTAAAGGGTACTTTCATGTGTTTTTGGTCTGGGACATCCCTAGGATCTTCCTTGGGACCTTCCCTAGGATTTCTAGGTTGCTTTAGGGATTCTTTTCCTTGGATTTCTCAGCTTTGTCCCAGGTTTTTTTTAGGGTTCTATTTGGAGTTGTGGTTTTGAGGTTTTATTGGTGTGGTGCTTTGTAGCTTGGGTGTTTGGTTTCTTAAGTAGATCTTCACAGTATCTTAATGGTTTGGGATTGGCCACATGTTTATTCTTGCGGTGTTGCTCTCTAGGTTTCCAATTGTGGGCTTTGTTGTGGGTTTGCAGTTTCCTTCGTGGCTCAGGATGGGCCTTTGTTCTTCTTACTGTTGTGATTTCGTTGGACTTCCTTTCTGGTTTCCTGAAGCTGGTTGTACGTGGTGTTGGTCCTTTGGAGTTTTTTCTATATTATTTTGGCTTCATGAGCAGTTCTTCACAATATTTTATTGGCTTAGGGATTGCCACATGATTATTCCTGTGGTGCTGCTCTTTGGGCTTCCGGATGTGGGTTTCATGGTGGGATTTTAGCATTTTTTATGGTTTGAAGAGGACCTATATTTTACATGTTGTTGTGATCCTGTTGAACTTCCTTTTTGGTTCCTTGAATCTATTCGTTGGCAGTGTTTGGGTTACCTTGGAGTTATTGTTACTTTTTTTGGTCTTGTGCTTAACATCTACAGCTTGTTTTCCCATGGCTTCTTATGTTAGGGCTCCCTGGGATCTTTTCCCCTCTTTTCCATGGCTTGTGGTACTGTGTTGTTGTTTCCTTTGCTCCTGTGGACTTCTAAATAACTTCCTACATTTTTGGTAGTTTCCATATCCCTTCCTGCTGTTCAGGGGTGTTTTGGTTTTATTTTCTAGTTTCTCAATATTTTTTGCCCGGATTCGGGTTTTCCCCTATGTGGGATGTTGCATTTTCCTAGATTTTGGTTTTCTCCTACGTGGGATGTTGCATTTTCTCGAATTTTGGTTTCCCCTGCATGGGATGTTGTATTTTCCTGCCTATTGAGCTATTTAAATTTGTAGCTAGATAGGATTTATCCTTCGTTTAAATTTTCTACCTTTTCTCTTTCCTGCTAGGTGACCTTTTCAAATTTTTGATTGGGTAGGACTTACTTTTTTTTCGCTTCGGGCATGATTTCCTCACGTCCTTCCTGAAGGCTATCCTTAAGCCTGTCCTAAAGGCTTTACATAAGACTATCCTAAAGACTTTCCTCAAGCCTTTCCTTAAGTCCATCCTTTGGCTTTCCTATGACCTTTCTTATGGCCTTTTTTAAAAAAATCAGGTGACTTGTTGTAATCAGGTTTTGGATCCCTTGATAAAAACCCACTTTAATTTAAATTTAATAAATAAAAAAAATGGTCATCCTCCTCCATAGCTCAAAGGCTAAGGTACACTCAATAAAAATATGGCTAAGAGTTTCCACATTCTCTCCACACATTTTACATCTAAATAGGCCATGAAAACCACATTTTATAAGTTGCTCACCAGTAAGCACCCTATGATGCAATAAAAGCCATGTAAAGAACCTCACCTTAGGCCAGAGCTTTTGAGCCCACAACTAAGTAAATATGTCATATGATTGGTTGGGATTATTATGGCATAAGGTCAAATAACCTTGAGCAACTAAATACTCACCCTTAGTAGTGTTGTTCCATTCCAAATAGTCTTTATCATGGGACTAAGAGAGAGATCTCATATGAAGGATGATTTGGATGTATTTTCTTTCCCTTTATGGAATTTGAATAGGCCAATACTCAATAAGGATCCAATATCTACCAAAATCTAAATTACCAGTATGGCACCAACAATAATTGGTAACCTTTATCTAGTTAGCTCGATGAAGCTCCCCATCCAAGGCATCCAATAAGGAAACTGAATTATCAAAGATTGGTGACCATCCCAAGAATCTATCCTAAAATTTGCTTGTTGACCATGATGAATGATCCAAAATAACTTTTACTTAATCAAATCCTCACCAGTATTAAGAAATGCTAAAATGGGAGAATCTTTGATAGGCAATTGATATTGAACAAGATCTTCGAGACTTTAGTTCTAAACATATTTAGCTCGAAGATTCTTAGCTCAAAGAGCATTAGGGTTATGCAAAATCCTCCAATACATTTTAGCAGTTAAATCCTTATTGTTATTAATAGCAGACCAAAATCTTAATCCCCCTTCATTCTTGGGAAGGAAGTATCTCATTTCACCAAGTTTCATTTTCTTTTCTCCTTAGTACCACTCCAGAGGAACTGGTGATTTATTTTATCCAATTCTCGAAGAACTACCTTTAGGATATTCAACACAATAAAAACATAAATAGGTATAGCTTGAAGGACTGATTTTACCAAGTTAATTTTACCCCCAAATGAAAGCCACACATTGGTCCACTTTTCAATTTTCTTCTTAACTCTATCCAACAACCAAATTCAATCTTTTTTTCTTTCAAAATTGATAGAAATGCCTAAATAAGTGATTGAAAGGGAGTTATTCTTATATCTTAACTTATCCAAGATCATGAATTCCTGTTTAGGAGAACAGTGAAATAAAATTACTTTAGATTTACCTTCATTAATTAATTGTTTGGTAGCATTCAAAAAATAGCTAATGATTTGCTTAATTTTAGAAGCTTCCTTAATTGTAGTTTTACCTAACAGAGCAGAGCAAAATCCACTTTGTCATAAGCTTTAGATAAGTCCAAACGAATGAACATAGATGGAGATTTTTGTACTTCCATGGAATGGATGGCTTCCTGAGCAAGAAATTTCTTATCCACTATTTGACACCCTTCCACACAACCCCCTTACTCAAGGGAAATAATCTTATGCAAAAGAGACTTCAACCTTTCTGCTATGATCTTTGTAATGATTTTGAGAAGAACATTACATAAAGCTATAGGTATAAAATTTGAGATATGATCTGCCTCTTTAGCGTTTGGGACAAGAGCTATATAATTTTTATTGATACCCTTCAAAATATCTTTGGCTTTCCTGGCTTCTTCCACGACGTCTAATAAATTAGCATGAAGGATATCCCATAACTCTTGATAGAAATCAATGGGAAAACCATTAGGACCTGGGGTTTTTCCTTTTTGCATTTTAAAAACCACCTGTTGAAGCTCATTGATAGTAACTGGAGCAATCAAAATAGAGTTCTCCTCAAAAGTGATAGGAGTAGGGATCGCTTGAAGATTTTTTTATTGTGAAGCCAAGTCAAGAGGTGCAACAAAAAATAGATTGGAAAAGTAGTTGACAAAAATAGATTTCATGCCATCCCAAGTATAGACAATGTCTCCATAATCATATTTCAAGGAAGAAATAAAGTTGTGAAATCTTCAAGCTAGAAGAGATTTGTGTAAGAAATCAATGTTTTGATCTCCATGTTTGAGCCATTGGATCCTATATTTTTTCTTCCATAAATTTTTTTCCTTTTTTTCCCATTCATCTAACTGAGTTGTGAGTCTAATTTCATTTGTACTTCTACTCTCTATGAGGCCATCTAAATGGATTTTCTTATTCAAAATTTCAAGCTGAGCAATAGCTTCATGTTTTTTTGTCAAACATATCCAAACTGCTTCTAGTTCCAAATATTGATCTTGGATTTAATGTTTTGCAACCTTCTGGTAAAACAAAACATCTTAGTCCCATACTTTGGTTTACCTTCCTTCCACCATTAATGTACTCGGGGTCTGAAGGAACTATCTCTAAGACACATTAACTAAAATTAAAAATGCGAGAAACTCGCATTGATTTTCCAAATTTCCATCATGACTAGCCAGTGATCCGAATTAGCATTGTTAAGAGTCTTCACCTTATAAATGGGACCATGGATTAATAAATTTTCATAGAACAAGAACCTATCCAATCTCTCCATAATACAAGCTAAACCTTACCTTCTATTAAACCAAGTCATAAGGCTATTATCTTGTTGGATGTCCACAAGATGAAGGTTTGCAATATATTCACTCATGAGGTCAGTGTTTTTGTCCAAATTTATATTTTCCCCCATTTTCTTATCCAAAATATCCTTCGATCGAGATGATGGTATTGAAATCTCCTTCGATCTAGATCCAAGCTTTAGGAAAATAAGAGATAATATAAGTTATAGCCTTTCATTGTCTTATATTTTCCTCCAAAGTAGTCATAGTATAAACAATTATGCAAAGAATAGTTTTTTTAGAATGTCTACTTTGAATAGCTATAACCAAACGACCCCAGTTGCCAACCATATGGTGAATAACTACCTATTTTGGGCTCCAAAGGCAAGAAATGCCACTATAAGTCCCCTGGGAATTGAGAGAAACAAATTTTCCAACTAACCAGATTTTACTAGCAATTGAATCCATTTCCTCTATTGACATCTTCATTTCCTAAAGGAAAACAAGATGTAGATGGTTTCATTCTTCTAATTTTGTTTTGTTTTGAAAGACTCTCTTTAAGTTCTCTAATATTCCAAGTGGTGATATTCATTAATACCAGGGCTAAAAAAATGGCAAGGACATTAATCTTACCTTCCTCTATAATATTTTCACCTTCTTTTACCATATGATGTTGATTGGTTTTACGACTTATCTTTTGGTTGGAATCCATCTTTTTTTTTTTTCTCATTTCTTGACTTACCCCAATTGAATTTGAGATGACTTTTAACCTCAAATAATGTGTGTACAAAGACAAAAAGTTATTGGAAGGTTCAACAGAGTCTATCTTGGGACTTATATTATTTGAAGTCTCAACATTTAAAAGATTTTTTTTCTTGTGTATTTCCTCCTTTTTTTCCTGTTGAAAACCTTTAATTTGGCGTTTTTTCTCTAAGGCCTTCCCTGCATCTTCAAATTGTGTTTCTAAGATTTGTATCTCCATTATTTCCTCTTCCTCACCTAGGACATCATTTGTAGAAATAATTTCAAACATATTAGCCGATAACTTTGATTGATCCTTCATAATTGGTTTTTTTTTTAGTGTTCTTCTTAGGCATTTGGAAACCTACTAAGTTTGTATCCTCTTTATTTTGATCTGGAATTTTATTTGAGAAAACACTAGCCAAATGACCATATTCATGGTAAATTTTGCAATGAAAATGAATGTTCTCATAGTCCACCACTTGCTCCCAAGTGTCCTCCCCAAATTGTAATGAGATCTTTTCGGGTAGGGGTTTGTCAAAATCCATTAAAACACAAATTCGAGGATAAATAATATATTTAATTTTTTTAGTACAATTAGTAGTCATCATAAAATCTTCCAAAGAGTTTCCAATTGAAGAAAAAAAAGCTGAATTTCAAAATTCAACTGGGAGGCCAAAGAGTCTAACCCACACAGAACCTGGAGAAGGCATCTCTTCTTCGGCTTTAAATTTAGTATGCCAAGGCTTCATGAAAAGTCATTCCCTTCCAAAGAACCAAGGACCCCATTGAAATGTTTTCTCTCTATCTTCATTATTAGAAAATAAAACAAGAAAATAATCATTTGGATAAATAGAACCTTTTGTTTTCCATTTTTTTGTAGCTCAAAATTTGAAAGCAAATAGGCTCGGATAAAAACTCAAGAAATGACAAATTAGTCCTCTTTTTTCTAGAACTTCTATGCTAGTATGAATTATGCCCATATCAATTTGAACAATCGGAGTTTCATCTGTTGCCCTAAGACATCTTGACTTAGAGGTTTACGAGAAATCCTAAGATTAATGTTAGCATTAGGCTAAGTTTGTCCACCACAAAGGTTATCCCTAAAATTTATTTTTGGGACCAAGTCTTTGAAATCCTTGCCCTTGAAAGGGGTTTTCACAATGGATTTGTTTTGGGGGTACTCCTTAGCATCGAATTCACTTGAGATCTGAACCATTTTTTGATCAGCTATTTGAAACTTGTTTCAAGATCTCTTTAATCCATGCCTTGGATGCCGAGAAAAGGTATGATTTTCACTTTTATTTTGTGCAGCAAGTTGGAAGCCATTATCAATAATGTTTGTACCATGAATATATGTTGAAATATATTTCTACCCTATCTCGGACCCCTTGCAACATACCACAAAAATGTTGGCCGATAGGATCTAAAGGTCCCAAAAAACAACCTCTAGAGCCACTTGCACTCAACACAGATTAAACCCTTGCACAGTCACTCACTTTTGAAAAACCACCTCTCATCAAGATTTGAGGCCTAATAAAATGACATATACATGTTTTACTCTACGATTTGTACTTGAGGTTATACCTTTATCTAATTTTAGTATTAGACTACCATCAATTGTAGACATGCATGATAAATTTTTGAAGAGCAGGTTTGTAGAATTTTATACTTGTCTAAGCCTTGCATTTTCGTATGTTTGAGGTAAATATTTCTCCAATTCATTCTTCAACTATATATCTCTAAATTATAGAATTGAGGGGGGCAAATGGTGTCCTCGATATCATTGCATTTCAATCAAAATAACATAAAGAAGACAAGCTTATCAATTATAGAGAGTATCTTGGATTGATCCATAAAATCTAACTTGTCATGACACTTAGCAAGAAGAAAGCCTAACGTAGCAAAGCTCCATCCTTGATCTAATTCTTGTGTAATATGTAGACAAACATATTAATTTTTTGTTATAATATAAGTTTTTGAAAAATTATGGTAATGGTAGAAGTTGTATGTTGCCTTTTAATGGGTTTATTGAAAATCAGTGGCATGTCAATATAATGAAAATCTCGGTAGGTTTTAATGCATTTATTTGGTTAATCTGCTATTTTCTTTTATTATATTGCATTATCCTTAGGAGATCACATCTCGTTAAGTGTTGGATTGCATGTATATGGGTCCCATTAATGCAGGTTTTATGTGCAAGATACTAACATTGCAGGGTTCATGGTGGTTTTCGAGTTGTAGTGGTTTATGTTATTTTCAGTCTCATTTTCATGTTTATTTTTCCTAACCTTGTCTTTTATATTTTTTTTAAATTTTCAAAAGAAAATAAAAAATATATAAAAAATGTAAAAACATAAAAAATCTAAAAAACAGTAGCAAGTTTTTAAGGAATAAGTTCTAAAATTTCACTTAGAGTAGATTTAGTTTTGTGCTGAAGCATTTTTCAGAATTCCAAAATCACTTGAAGTCTGAAGGTTTAAGTTTGATCCCTATTTTCATTTAAGCACTAGATTAGTCCCTCTGTATGAAAATGCAATTTCATAAACAGAGGGGTAATTTAGAAGGCATTTACAAGGCCTTTACATTAAAAGTAATAAACTGTTTCATATCATGAAAACTACAGTTCCATTGAAAGTAAGTGATTAACAAGACATTTCAGGCCCTCCATGAACTTTCTTTATGAAATCCATTTCATTTAAGATAGTCATTTACAAGGCAGGCTCTTAAAGCTAAATAATATGAGTCTCTCCGTCATTTTTAGATTCACATGTTGAAGTAGGTTTCATTTTTTATTCCATATCTAAAGCAAGGCTAATGAAGGATAAATCTAGCTAAATCTTGCTTAATAAAGAAAGATATACTCTGCTTGAAACTGTGCAAGATAAAAAGAATTTCATCCTCACATCATGATTATCTGAGGACCAGTAGTATTCATCCTACATATTTAAGTTTCATGACTAATGATAGCATATCATAATAGAGTAACCCCAGTATAGGCCCCTTGTTAACAACTATTTTGCAGAGCCCTGAGGTATTCCAAGTACTTTTGATACATTCACACATGCACACATTAAAGTAAAGGGAACCTTGGAGAAGTTTATGCTTCTTTGCAAGAGAGGGTTTTATAACTAAATCCTAAATGTGAGTGTGGTTTTGCACTTGAGAAAAATCACCACTCAACATTTTGGCGCTAGAATGAGGGCCTGATTAGGTTGTTTTTATTATAGATGCTAACATGTTCACGTTATTTGAAAGAGTGATTTCAAGGCATTTATTTTGACTAATGTGGTTTTATTGATCATATCTATTGATTTGAAAGCTCCCCAATTGATGATACATTTATGGTAACTTTTATAAATTGGAGAATGGTCTTTAATGTCATGTTTTAATTGTTGCATATCTTCTGAGATTCTTGAGTCATTTCAGTCTTATTGTAAAATATTTCTTTGACTAACAAAATTGGTTTGAAATTCATATTCTTTGAGGTTATCTAATGGTATTTCTTACTTATTTAAGGGTAGATTTTCCTTTAAATATACCCGAGTCTTCACATCATATGCCCATAGATATCTTAGATCATCTACCTAATTTTAGGCATGATGGGATGGAATCAGCTGAAGAGCATATTCAAGGATATAAGAGCATTTTAATTCATTTGCAAATCATACATGAAGATGTTGTTTGTAGGATGTTTCCATCCACATTAGATGAATTTGCTTATGATCGGTATATCGGCTTATGATTGGTATATCAGTTTACCTGTAGATTCTATCACCTCTTGGGAGCAATTAGTGGTAGCATTTATCAAACAGTTTGGAAAATTGATTGATCCGGATAGGATCTCAAATCAGTTTGTTTCTGTTTGTAAAGAACCTAATGAGTCTACAAGACAATTCAATGATAGGTTCCATAAATTGTATATCGATATGGAGATTCATTATATCATTTTAGAAGAGGAAGCTATCCAAGTGTACCTAGAAGCCGTAGACCCATTTACTTCTATGTTTCTAGGAAGAGTTCTTAAAAATCCATCCTTGCCTATATCCTATAGTGAGGCAATAATGGTAGAACAAAGGTGTACTTCAAAAGGTTTGGATATGGGACGATTATCATTGATCAACCCTAAAGCTTACAATCAAATACTACCAAAGGATCTAGTTGAGGAACCCCCTTCTCCTATGATGTATTATGGTTCAAGAGTAATGGATTCCAACCAATACCAACCTTCAAACCTAGTAGTATTGAATCAAACAAGTGAGGATGGTGATGATCAAGTTGGTCAAAGTCTAGAGGTTGGCTTAGGGTCTCTTTTTACAAAGGAGGATTAGGAAAACTTTAGAAGTTTAAATACATTAATGGATCCCATGGAAGAAAATCTTGATCCATCAACAGATGCATCTAAGGAAGATGAATTTTTCGAAGTTGAGGAGGATGAATCTGAGGAAGATGAATTCTTTGAAATTGAAGAGGGTGAATCAATAGATGAAGCTAAAAATTATACAAAAGTCTTGATAGAATTCAATTCTTTGATCTTGAAAGACAATTGTGATGATGTTTGGGAAGAGTATGAGGAATGTGTTTCTTTCATGAATACCGATAAAAAAATTTCATCTCATGTGCAAGACACTAAAGATGCTATCCTATATGAAGAGCCTACAATTTCTAAACCTTTAGAGAATCATATGCCATTTGAAAGCATGATAGAGCTTTATCCTATGGGTTTAGAAGATGATTATTATAATGGATGGGGAAGATATGAAGACTTGTTTGTTTCTCACTTTCCTACTAATGAAGGTTTTGTGTCATTTGATATGCAAGATGCTGAAATTGTGATGTCACAGGAAGTGTTACAAAATGATGATGATGGAACCCATGAAGAAGAAAATATCACAATGGATCACCAAGTATTGGTAAATGAAAATGTGCATGAGGTAGAATCTAACCTTTTGTGTCCAAACATCCAAGATTCAGGTGAAAATTTGTCTAATATTTTATGGGATTCAAATGCTATTTATGATGAAATACCTCTAGAAATGAATGAAAATTTAGAGTGGATTTTTTATCATACCACTAATGAGATTGCTTTGTTAGATGAGGGAGAAGTAGACATGCTTAAATTGTTAAATCATGTTCATCAACAACTAAAAATTGAATCGAGGATACAAATTTATAATAATTCTCATTTAGTAAATATCCTAGATAATTGTAAATCATTGCGTGAGTATGATTGGTATAAAGACATGGATGATGATGTTGCTTTAAAATTTTTAGAAATAGCCTATTGTTTGGAAGAATACCTACATGCTTGTGAAAATGAATCTAATCTTGAAATTTGCATCGCATTGAATAAGCAAAAGATAATTGAAATTTATGCATTCACTTGCAAGTTTAATGAATCAAATGTCCAACATAGAATTGCTAACAAACTTGAATCAAAGTGGTTGTGTGATAAAAGAAATATGAGAGGTGTTGCATGGTTTAATCCAATCTTGTTTTGCTAGGATTTCTGTAAAGCTTGGTATGCACTTCATAATACATCTCTTTCAAAGTGTACTAATCGGGTTTGGGACCCAGGGAAATGATGGTCCAAAGTTTTTGCATCATCTTGTATATTATTGTATATAAGTTTTGGTTTTCATATTTTTCCTTTAATTTTCAGTTTTGGGTTTTGTTTCTAAATTTTGGGCTAGTGAGTTTTGTGTGTTTTTTTTCTTGTCAAGTTTATGTTAGAGCAGGTTTTGAATTTTTGGATTTACAAGTTTTGATTTTTGGGCTGCTTCCTCTATTGGTGGTTGTGTGTTATGGTGGTTTCTAATGTTTGACTTATGGCCTCTTAAGGAATGAATTGCTTATCATTTGGATTAAGGCAAATGAGATAGAATTATTCAGTAATCGCTCCTAGATTTTGGGGACTAAGATAGTGAATTTTTGGAACCATGAACCATTTGTGAATGCTACACATGAACACATCACATTAAGGGGCATTCTTGAAATCTGGAAAGATGAAGTTATTTGGTTTGCAACTGAGGTGAAAAGATTTTTATATGTTCAATATTTAACCTTACTTGATCTCTTACCCAGGTGGCAAGTGAAATTTGCAAAGCATTAAAACAATGATAAAAAAAAAAAAAGAGGAGCCAAATCAATCAAAGGGCTTAGGACATCTCCACCAGGGCTATAGACGTATGGCTGGTAGTGGAGCATTGTTTACAAAATAAGCAAATGCAAAGTTAATCTAACACTTGGGTGAGTGAGCGCATCTCCACCGGAGCTATAAGTGCCTGACTAACTGTGGAATGATGCAAAGGCACATCTTTAATGAGTAATATTTATAGCCTAATGTAAACTAGTGATGGATTCTGAATGGTTTTTGGGAATGCTAAAATGAAAACACTTTCACACACTTAGCTAAAGCATGGGTTCATGTGTTCTCGATTGAAGTTGTCTATCCCCATCATCTTGGGATGTTGTCGAACAATTTTGTTTCTCATATTCAATTTGTTGGGTTTCAAAACCGAAGATTCTGGATTTTCATCCGAAATTCTCTAGAGCATTCCCCAACAGAGTCGCCATTTGTTGTGGCCTCACCACAACCAGCCACAAATCTTGGGGACCCACCTTTTGTTTTGTGTTGTTCCCAGGGTTTTGGGATTCCTGGTGTATGGATTTCAGAAGCCCTATCCACCAAGGTTGCTTTGCAAGTTTGTTTTGCTAACTAGGGGCTACCTTTAGTTCCCTTTAGAATGTTCTTGGAATCTGCTAGTGTGTTTGATATTTTGGGTTATTTTTAATGATTTATCATTGATTGTGATATTAGAATGGTGGGATTAGGTTCATTGATTCTAAATATTAAACCTAAAACTTTTAAAATTACCCAAAAGAAAATTTTGGTCAAAGGAGAAACAAAAAATAAATAATAATAATAATAAATTTAAAATATATATATATAATTATTATTTATATATTTTGTATATATAATAATAATTATAATAAAAATTAATAAAATTCGTTTTCAAGCAAAACAAAAAAATAAAATAAAAATAAAAATAAATATATGTATTATATTCGTAGCATCATTTACTTTTGTTTTAAGCAATAGAGTCTTTTAACATTAGGAAGATTTGGGTGTGTAGTTTTAAGTTACACATAGTTAGTTATATATTTTTGCATCGTAGTTTGTTTACTTTCGTTTTGAATGTTCCCCCTTCTTATGAGCACAGGGAATGAAGCAGAGGACTGGACGTTGACGTGGCAGTGCAAATGTGGAATATCGGTAGGTGTAGACAACGGTGACCATGATTAGCAGATTATACATCGACACCGCGGGATGAACCGGAACTCACTCTGTGACACACTAGCGATAAGGTGGAAGGCTTCGAGGCTTTGATTGGACATACAGAGGGTAACGATGCGTACTTGCGTAACTAGAGAAATGTGGATTTCAACATGAATGGATATCTTGTATTATCATCTTGAAATTAGAATGTAGTTGACAGCAATCTGGTATACTGAGCATTGGATATCAGTGAATTGACATATGCTATTGAGGGACGCATATTTGGATAAGACATAAATGAGGTGGACCTATAGTCAGAACGCAGTGTAATGCATAGGCGGGGTCATCGGAATGTCCAAGCATTGCAGTTTGTTAGGTGAATAACGTGAAATCACCGAAGATGACACCATGGGAAAATTTGGGACGACCTGGTGGCGACACAGAGCCTTGTAATCTCCCATCGACGGTGGTTATTTTGGAAATATTTTGGGCTTATGGGATGAATTCAAACACCATCGAATGTATAGAAGGATAATCTTGAATATGGGATGATGTCGTGCAAGGATATATGAGCCCAGATTGACCATTAGATGTATTCACATAGTAGCATCGAAAAAGGGCATACACCAGCCAAAAATGTTATGGAGGTAGTTTAATAACCATTACCGGACCAATAATACCACACGCATAAACCACTAATATCATACACATGGGCCACATGGGTAAAGATGGTGAGGACGTGCTACAGAGATAGACAAATTTGTAGGCACCGATCATGGAGGACGATTGGATCGAGGATATCGATTTGATACTCACGTGGCGGACAAAGTGGAGAGCTCCATTCAACACAGTGTGAAAGATGTGGCAGCAATAAATCAGATGTGGATTAAATATGAGGTAAGATAAGATAGGCCACCTCAGATAGATAGCAGGTTTGGATAGACATCGTGACACAAATATGACAAAAAGGGAAAGATGACTAATGAGGCAAAATTCTTGATAAATTTATTGGATATTAATTTTATGCATAGATATGTAATTGTTGAAGTGGTGGCGTAGATATGCTCAGCTATCCCGTGGAAGCTTGTGGTCGATAGGTTGTAACGAAGCGTCGAACACGATGAAATCACCAACGAAGGCATGGCCGCGTTGGAGATCAAACAGTTTGAATGCACAAAATGTAATCGAGGAAAATCCATACACATGTGGCTCTGATGTAGTTGGGCGTTTTGGTACAGTGATAGGTGTGAGACAAAGAACGGTCCTGAATCCGTCGGGGAGATGTAAAAGTTGGTGTTTGAGCAGCACCAGCAAGAAAACGCGTAGTAATCCAATTGGCAGCAACATGTAAGATAAATCAAAGTTGGGATGGTTATTTATTTGTGCATGTTTGACATTATATGTATGAGATAATGAGGGGATATATTCAGTACAACAACGATAAGTAGCTGCTACCACCACTGCAGTGCTTCCAGAGATAGACACAACGACGTCGGTAGGATTTGGGAATTGTAGTATAGACATGAATCATGGATGATAGTTGTTACCGTATGTGAATCCATGTTACAATCAAGGCATTGAAGGTCTAAACAGAAATGGTTGTCGAATGCGATGACTGGGCAGAGGTTTTGTACGTTCTCAACAGTGACCAACCACCACCAGTGGGACAACTGTCTGTAGTATCCAAGGATTTACAGTGATTGAGGGTGGAGTCTAATGTGGGAACTAGCATGGCAAAAGAGGATGTGCTTGATAGATGTTGTTTGTTGGTCCAAGAATTTTGGGTTATGTTGCATTAATAAAAGTTGATGTAAACTCAGTTACAAGAGATCAATAAAATGGACTCCAATCACATAACACAAATGCAATAATGGAAAAAACTGCCAATTGATATTACTCTCATTCTTGAATTCACACCCCTTATACAAAATATTACAATCCATCATAGAGCAACCAAAAACCAAAGAAACCCTAAAGATGTTTTTTTCTAAAAACTGCTAAAAATAAATCTTTTTCCTAAAAACTACTAAAAATAGAAATAAGTCGAATTGCGCCCAAATTTGGTGCACACATCCCTCTTACAATAATGAACCCTAATTTAAAATATTAGGTCTTAAATTAAGGTATAACAAAAGATAATAAACTTCTAACAGCCAAAAACACCCAAAAAACTCGGGAACCTATTCTAAAAGCTAATTTTAGGGCACTAGATGTCAGATTTAGGTCCCAAAAACATGATTTTTGAAGGGTTAGAAGGATCAGAGATCATGCTGATGCAAAACATGCACGCAAAACCACCTGTTAAATTTCAAGGCAAATAGGCATACGGTTCACAAGTTATGGCTCCGACAAGATGCATCATTCTCCTCTGGTGAAAAAGAACTCAGCTCCTACGAGTTCAGCTGAATTGAAATCCTATAGCTTATGGTTGTCAATTTTCTTCAGCTCTAACTCTGAAACCCAAGTGTTATCTGATTATGGTAATCCTTCCCACTGAACCAGGAATTTGTTGTAGCTCCCATGTCTGGTGGTGATCACCTTCTTATCGAGCACCTGTGCAACTCTATCTTTTTTCTTCTTAGGCATCTGTATCGCCCAATTTACTGTCTCCTATAATTTTCCATCCTTAGTAGTACCAAGATACTGAAATAAATTAGAAACATTAAAAATGGGTGAAATATCAAATTCATCGGGCAGCTCCACTTTATAGGCATTATCATTGATCTTCTTCAAAATCCTGCATGGCCCAATTTTCTTAAGTTTCAGTTTGTTATATATCCCCTTAGGAAATATTTCTTTCTTAAGATGAACCATGATCATATCACCCTCTTCAAACACTTTCACCCTTCTATGTGCATCAGTAGACTCTTTGTAGTGAGCATTACTACTTTGCAATTTTTCCCTCACCGACTCTTGCACTTTTCGGATATGCTCGACAAATGCTTCTGCATCATCACTAACTTATTTTCCAATTGGTAACTCAACCAAATCTAATACACCTCTAGGATTGTGACCATAAATAATTTGAAAAGGATATTTACCTGTTGACCTGTTCACTGAACTGTTGTATGCAAATTTGGCTTGTGACAAGGCTAAATCCCATTTTTTGGTTTTTCTCCAACTATGCATCATAAGAGGTTTCCCAAACTTCTGTTCACTACCTTTGTTTTCCCATCGGTCTATGTGTGGTAAGCACTACTGAACTACAACCTGGTATTCAAATTTTTCCACAACTTCCTCCAAAAGTGACTCAAGAACTTAGTATCCCGATGAGAAGTAATAGTCTTTGGAACACCATGCAACCGCACAATCTCATCAAAGAATAAGACTACAGTCCTAGTTGCATAATTAGTTTTTTGACAAGCAATAAAATGCAGTATTTTTGAAAATCTATCTACCACAACAAAAATTGAATCCTTACCTCTTTGTGTCTTGGGCAACCTTAACACGAAACCCATACTCATATCGGTCCATGGTCCTGTAGGAACTGGCAGTGGCATATAAAACCTTGTATTTTGTTCATGGTCCTTAGCCATTTGACATATTCTACATCTAGATACAAACTTGATTATTTATCTCTTCATTTTTAGCCAATAGTACTTCTCTACAAGAGTGGTAGTTTTGGCTACTCCAAAATGACCAGCCAAACCCCCACTATATAATTCCCTCAATATGTTCTCTCTCATAGAGCCATTGGGAATGCATAATCGATTACCCTTAAACAAGTAACAATTCTATAAAAAATACTCTTCAAAAATAGTATAGGACTCGCCCCCTACCACACTTTTGCACTGTTGCACAATATTCCCAAAATCTACATCATATTCATACATATCTTTAATCCCCTCAAATACTACCACTTAATTCTCCATAGTGGTCAACAACAAGACTCCTACTCAATGCATCAGCCACCTTATTCTATTTTCTTGACTTGTGTTTCAGGACAAATGTATACTATTGCAAAAATGAAACCCATTTAGCATGCCTGCTATTTAACTTTTTCTAAGAATTGACATACCTCAATGCTTCATGATCAATAAACAACACAAACTCATTTGAGATTAATTAGTTCCTCCAATGTTGCAATGCTTGCACAATTGCATAAAATTCCACATCATATGTAGAATAATTCTTCCTTGCATCATTCAGCTTCTCACTCAAAAATGCCACAGGTCGGCCCTCTTGAATTAATACACCACCAATTCCAACAAATGAGGCATCACAATCAACCTCAAACACCTTACTGAAATCTGGTAACACTAGAACAGGGGCTTCTGACACCTCGTTCTTCAAGATTTCAAAACTATCTGTTGCTATCGTAGTCCATACAAACTCTTTTCCCTTTGTGCACTCAATTATAGGGGCAGCTATACTACTGAAGTTCTTGATGAACTTCCTGTAAAAGGTAGCTAGTCCATGAAAGCTCCTTACTTCTGTTATAGATTGTGGAAGAGGCCATTCCAGAATCGCCTTAACTTTCTTATAATCCATCCTCATGCCATCTCTCAAGATTACAAATCCCAAAAACACTAAACTATCTTGAAGAAATATATATTTCTTCAGGTTGACATACAATTTCTCCTTCCTGAGCATGTCTAACACTAATTTCAGGTGTAACAAATGGTTTTCTTCACTTTTACTATAGATCAAAATATCATCAAAATACACAACCACAAACTTACCATTATATTTTTGTAGTACTCTATTCATCAACTGCATAAATGTACTGGGTGCATTAGACAACCCAAATGGCATCACCATCCACTCATACAATCCATATTTTATCTTAAAAGTTATCTTCCATTCATCCCCTTCTCGAATTCTGATCTGGTAGTAGCCACTTCGTAGATCAATTTTACTAAAGTATTTAGCTCGATCCAATCCATCCATCATGTCATCCACTCTCGGCATAGGATACCGATACTTTATTGTGATTTTGTTTATGGTTCTACTATCTACACACATTTGCTAGTCACCATATTTCTTTAGGGTTAGCAATGTTGGAGTCGCACATGGACTCATACTATCCTTAACTAATCCCTTATTTATCAACTCTATCACTTACCTACTCAATTTTGCATTCTGTGTCGGGTTCAATAGATAAGCTACCTGATTTGGGAGCGTTGATCCTGGAATCAAATCCATGTGATGTTGGATATCCCTTTTTGGTGGTAGCCCATTTGGTAACTCCTCTAGTGTGATATCTTTATATTCACTTAGCAAATTAGTTGCTGCTGTAGGCATAAGCACTTCCTCTATTTCTAGCTTCCTAACTGTTAAGTCATAATAGAAGTTAGCATCCCTGATCTCTGCAAGAAACTCCTTTATCATCAACAAGCTCTCACTCGGTTCATCCTCATTCAGAGGTACAAGAACTACCTTTACACCATCCTTCCATAATGTGTAAGTATTCTTTCTCCCATTATATTTAGTATCCCTGTCATACTGCCAAGGTCTTCCCAATAGAAAGTGATATGCATCCATTGAGATCACATCACACCACACTTCATCCTTGTAAGTGCTACCAATTGAAAATTTAATTAAACACCTTTGATCTTCTGTTACCTCATTCCCCTTCTTAACCCATGATATGCGATATGGATAAGGATGTTTTTGACATTTTAGGTGCATTTTATCAACCATGATATTTGACACCATATTCTCACAACTACCACCATCAATGACAATGTTACATACCTTCCCTCCTAATGTACACCTTGTTCAAAATATGTTCGTTCGTAGCCAAGAATATTCACCATCTATGGTTTTCCCCTTTGCTTTGCTCTGCATCATATATTTCTTAGGAGAAATCAATGTCCTCCTTATCATAAGTGCTTCCCCCATGTCAACAACAACTTCATCCTCATCCTGCTCTTCCATATCAACCAGATTGACCCTTCCTTGTCCTCCTTGACCTCTTTCTTGGACATCACTTTGAGGACACTCAAATGCTCTATGCCCCTCCTCACCACATCCATAACAGGTATATGACCTCCTCAGATCATTCTCATTTCGTCCACCACCATAACCTCTACCTCGTTGGTATTCTCTTCCTCTCAGATTCTGCCCATATTCTTCTTGTTTAGCAGGTATTGAGGTTTCTCCCTTGATAAAATTAGATCCTCAATTACTTCGACTTCGACTTGAAGAGGGTGTGAATCCCTTCTTACTTCTTCTATTAACCCTTTTCAATTTCTCCTCCACCTTGAGGGCCATTTGATACACATCCTCCATTGTAAGAGTGTGATGCATGCTCATCTCATCTTGAATAGCAAAACTTAGGCCATTTACATACCTGGAAGCCTTTTGGTCCTCCATATCATTATGCTCCACTCGAATGGATAGCTTGTAGAATTCATTAGTATAGTCCTCAATGCTTTGATCCTTCTGTCGAAGATTCTAAAATCTATGAAATAGGATTTGGGAGTAGTCTATAGGTATAAATGTTTCCTGTAACTTCTTCATCTTTGTCCAATCCCTGATATTTTCCTTTCCATTCCTCTATCGTGTAGTTTGTAAATGATCCCACCAAATCAATGCATGTACCTTCAAATTTGTTCATGCGAGCTTAACCTTCTTCTCTTTAGCAAGGTTACTCCATTCAAAATATTTTTCTAGGCTATTGATCCAATAGATCAACTCCTCTGGTTTCAACCCACCAGCATACTCGAGAACCTCGATCTTGATCCCATCTCGATTCCCCTTAAGCCCCTCTAGAGCTCGTATTAGTCAATTTTCAAAATGGTGCCCTTCTTCCTATGGGCCCTCTGGTTCTACTTCTGCATGGACCTCAGATCCACGTTCCTTAGGTATATTTTCATCATCAGATCCTTGATATGCACGTGCCCTAGGACGTCTCTCTCCCATGAGATCAAACACTAGTTAGTCATGTTATTTTTGCATTTAGATCCTTGATCTACCTATTCATCTGGGCATATCTTCTAGGTGGCATCTTCCCTTCACTAGCAAGATCACACCCGCTCTGATACTAAATGGTGTAAACTCAAGTACAAGAGACCAACAAAATGGACTCCAATCACATAACAAAAATGCAATAATGGAAGAAAACTGCCAATTGATATTCTTCTCATTCCTGAATTCACACCGTTTCTAAAAAATATTACAATCCATCATATAGCAACCAAAAACCAAAGAAACCCTAAAAATGTATTTTTTCTAAAAACTGCTAAAAATAGATCTTTTTCCTAAAAATTGCTAAAAATAGAAATGAGTCATATTGCACCCAAATTTGGTGCACACATCCCTATTACAATAATGAACCTTAATTTAAAATATTAGGTCTCAACTTAAGGTATAACAAAAGATAATAAACTTCTAACAACCAAAAAAACCTAAGAATCTATTCTAAAAGCTAATTTTGGGGCACTAGATGTCGGAGTTAGGTCCCGAAAACATGATTTTTGGAGGGTCAGGAGGATCAAAGATTGTCTTGATGCAAAACACGCATGCGGAACCACCTGTTAAATTTCAAGGCAAACGGGTGTACGGTTCACAAGTTATGGCTCCGACAAGGTGCATCAAAAGTACTATCCAGCGCAACGTTGCAAAGGCGTTACAACCAAAAGGGGTGTTACTAATGGAACCAAATAGTGTTTAAAATACATTACTAGGAAGACTTTAGGAAAAGATAAAATAAAATAGTCAGATGATTTTTAGGTGCATATGAAAGACAACCAAGAAAGGGTAATGCAAGGTGCACCTAAAGAGGTGTTGCATGGTTGACATGCGACAGGGAGCATTTTGAAAAAAAATAAAGGAGTTACGTAACCAAAGAAAGGGAGAAGCGTTTGGAGAGGAAACAAAGAGGTCATGAAGAAAATTTTAAATGGAGTATTGAAGGAGAATTACGAGGTTGAAAATTTTGGAGCCAGAATTGCATGCATATGGGTTTTGGTTTTGAATTGTTTCTTCCCATATTACTGGACTAGATGTCTACCATGCGATGCCAATGGTAGAATTTGTATGTTGCCTTTTAATGGGTTTATTTAAAATCAGTTGCATGTCAATATAATAAAAATCTCAACAAGTTTTAATGCATTTATTTAGTTAATTTTTTGTTTTCTTTTACTATATTGCATTGTCCTTAGGAGATCGCACCTCGTTAAGTGTCGGATTGCATGTATATGGGTCCCATTAATGCAGGTTTTCTGTGCAAGATACTAACATTGCAAGGTTCATGGTGGTTTTTGAGTTGCAGTGGTTTATATTATTTTATGTCTCATTTCCATGTTTATTTTTCCTAACCTTGCCTTTTATATTTTTTATATTTCCAAAAGAAAATAAAATATATATAAAAAATATAAAAACATAAAAATCTAAAAAATAGTAGCAGGTTTTTAAGGAATAAGTTCTATAATTTCACTTAGAGCAGATTTAATTTTGTGCTGAAGCATTTTTCAAAGTTCCAAAATCACTTGAAGTCTGTAGGTTTAAGTTTGATCCCTGTTTTCATTTAAGCACTAAGTTAGTCCCTTTGTATGAAAATGTAATTTCATAAACATAGGGGTAATTTAGAAGGCATTTACAAGGCCTTTACATTAAAAGTAATAAATTGTTTCATATCACGAAAACTACAGTTCCATTGAAAGTACGTGATTAACAGGACATTTCAGGCCCTCCATGAACTTTATTTATAAAATCCATTTCATTTAAGATAGTCATTTACAAGGCATATTAAAGGCTCTTAAATCTAAATAAGAGGAGTCCCTCCGTCATTTTCAGATTCACATGTTGAAGCAGGTTTCATTTTTTATTCCATATCTAAAGCAAGGCTAGTGAAGGATAAATCTGGCTAAAGCTTTCTTAATAAAGAAATATAAACTCTGCTTGAAATTGTGCAAGATAAAAATAATTTTATCCACACATCGTTATTATTTGAGGACCAGTAGTATTCATCCTATATCTGTAAGTATCATAAATAATGATAGCATATCATAATAGAGTAACCCCAGCACAGGCCCCTTGTTAACAACTGTTTTGCATAGCCCTAAGGTATTCTAAGTACTTTTGATACATTCACACATGCACACATTAAAGTAAAGGGAACCTTGGAGAAGTTTATGCTTCTTTGCAAGAGAGGATTTTATAACTAAATCCTAACTATGAGTGTGGTTTTGCACTTGGGTAAAATCACCACTAAACAAATACCCAAATTTTCAATGAAGGCCTTGATGATCTTCCCACTGTGATCCCGTATTATACCATCCCCAGGATTATTTTTAGATGAGCCATCAAAATTTGCTTTTGGCCAACCCAACGGTGGAGGTTTCCACTTAGTATTGATCTTGTCATTGATGTGAACCGGTTGCTTAGAAATTTTGGCAGAAATATTGAGAACTTTAAACAAAAGCATTTCTAAACCTGGATCAGGGGGTTTGTCACACTAAATTGAGTTGGTGGTCTCGGAAGCAAACCTTACTACTATGTTGGCTACCATCACTGGATCCCTGGTCTGATTATTGAACACTCTGTTATTTCACTCTAACAAAATTTGCCGTAAGGTATGATGGAGGGAAGCTTTTCATATAAAATTTAATCTGGGGTGGCGAAACACAGGAGGCCACTGGGTAAACATATCAGCAATAGTATGGGGCCATGCCCATTGACCTCTGAAGATACTTAAAATCATTGTAAAAATATCATAGGTAAATTAACAGTCAACCATAATATGTTGCATTGATTCCCATGCTTGGTAGCACAAATAATATCTATTGGGTAACATGACTCCACGCTTAATCAAATTTTCAATAGTTAAAATTCTATTCTTAACAACCAACCAAGATAAGTGAGCAGCTTTGGAGATAATGTTTTTGAGCCAAATGCATTTGAAGATCAAATATGTCGCTTGCTCATAATGAGAATCATAATTGTCGTATAACCCATGGGCCAATTTGACTGAGAAGTTACCATCCTCACTGCCTTTCCAGAAAGATCTATCTTTTTCCTGTGAAGCTGGGCTAAAACTTGATCTGAGAATGGACTGCATGGCCTTAATAGCTTGGGAAATTAATTCATCATTCGAATTGAAACTTAGTTGTTTCCACATGGGACGCTCCCGGGTTTCGACGATGAAGTCAGCAACTTTTGGTCCCATATTTGCATTTTTGAAGGGTTTTAGGACAACAATATTTTGATAATTTATAAGAGCCTCATCCTTGATCCAAGGATCATGCCAAAAATTGATTGTCTTCCCATCACCACGATGTCATCTTACACCTCTGCTGAGCAACGATCTTGTTTGGAGGATAGACTTCCAGAAATGGGTTCCAGCTTGAGGAGCTTCCTCATCCATAAAGGAATGGTGTTGTAGATATTTCTCCCTTACGATAGATATCCATTCCAAGTTCTCATGGGTAAAGATCTTCCATGCCTATTTTTCCAAAAGGGCATGATTCATCTTGTGAATTCTTCGAAAACCAAGACCCCCTTTATCTTTTGGGGAGAAAACAGTATCTCAAGCAACCAAGTGAAACATTTTTTGATTATCAGTTCATGTCCATAGGAAGCACTTTTGAATTTATTCTATTTTAGATCCAACTACTGCAGGAACTTTGAAAATAGACAAAAAATAAGCAGGAATGCTCTAAAGAACTGACATGACCATCGTGGATTTTCCTACAAAAGAAATCAAAACACCTTTCCAACCTGCTAATTTCTTGTAAATTCGCTCAATGACATTATTCCACATTGCATCTTTTGGATGACCAACAAACATGGGCAATCCAAGATATGCAGTAGGTAGATTAGGAATGTAACATTCTAGGATATTAGCAATAGAAGTTTGGCATGAGACAAGAGTATTAAAAAAAGATTTTTCTCTTGGAATAATTAATTTTTTGCCCAGTTGCATCTTCAAAGAGGTTAAGAATAGTCTTGATAGTACGGGCTTCTGGGACGGAAGCTATGGTAGCCAACAAAGTATCATCAACAAATTGTTGGTGGGTGGTAGGTCTTAGGTTAAAAGCAGCTTTTATGCCAGAAATTAACCCCAGAGAATAGGCTAACTTTATAGTTCTTCCAAGAGATTCAACCAGAATGATGAAGAGGATGGGGAACAAGGGGTCCCTTTGTCTTAATCCTCTAGTACTTGGGAAGTACCTAGCAGTGGAGCCATTCACCAGGATGAAAACCAATAATAGGAAATACATTGCATAATGAGATGGATCCAATCACTGTGAAAGCCAAACTTTAGAAGGACTTTAGACAGAAAATATCTATTGACCCTATCAAAGGATTTGTTCATATCCACCTTCAATAAGAAAGCACTTTTTTAGATTTATGGGAAGAGTGGATTAGCTCATGAATAGTTATCATACCATCAACAATATTTTGACCTTTAACAGAGTTACCCTGACATGAGTCTATGATGTTTGGAAGAAAATCTTTAAGTCTAGTGGCCATAGCTTTGGTAAGAATCTTGTAGACCACATTGCAGGGGCTTATAGGATGGTAATCAGACAAACTCTTGGTAGTAGGTCTTTTAGGGATAAGGGCTAGGAAAGTAGAATTTACATCTCTAGGGATAAATCTAGAATTTTGCATCGCAAATATCAGGACCTATGATTTCCCAAAAAATTTAGAAAAAATGAGGGGAAAACCCATCAGGCCCAGGAGCTGTGTATGGTTGCATGGAAAAAAGATCTTTGAGGATTTCCTCATCACTAAGGGTTTTTAGGAGATTGGCATTCATTTCATCAGTAACAATTCTCGAAATGTGCCTAAGGAAGGAATCCATTGCTTGGGAGGATTGGATAGGTTGGGATCCCAACTGATATAAATCCAGCTGCAAGAGGTCAAAATAAAATGCCTCCCATTACATAAAAACTGCGATAAATGAAAATAATATGTAAAACCCTCCATTTACATAAAAACTGCAATAAATGGAAATAATCAGTAAAACCCTCCATTCACATAAAAACTATAATACATGAAAATAAACCAATAAATATCTTATTTTCTCATTCCTAGATTCACTTTCCCTTTTACAATGCTCCAAGGGAATATATATCTCAAAGAAACCCTAAAAGAAAATTGTAAAACTTGAAGCCCTAAAAGAAAACCATAAAGCTTAAAACCCTAAAAATAAAAAAATAAAATTATCATTTTTGGCAAATTGATTTTTCCACCAAAAAATGCATTTTTAAGTAATTACTATTTTTGAAAAATTATTTTTTAATAAAAATTTACGTTTTTTAGTAACTACCATTTTCAGCAAATTATATTTTGCGTCAAATAATTCCATTTTTAGCAATAAAAAAATTACTTTAAAACTTATTTTAAAAAAACCCTCTAAATATAGCCTCCTACATCATTTTCCTTTGGTTGAAAAGAACTCTGCTCTTGCGAGTTCCTCTGATCAAACTCATAATCGCTCTCCATAGAGTGCCACACATCTGCAAGTACTCCTCAAAGTACCAATATCCTTCTGAGGTTTTATATCTCAAACCTCCTGCAAGCACTACACATAGTGCCAATTTATTCCTTCGAGGTTTTAAAATAGCAAACCTCCTGCAAGCACTACACAAAGTGTCAATTCTTCTCTCTAAGGTTTTTAATGAAAAAAACCTCCTGCAAGCACTACACAGAGTGCCAATTTATTTCTTTAAGGTTTTACAAACCTTCTGCAAGCACTACACAAAGTGCCAATTTCTTCTTCTAAGGTTTTATATAAGAAAAACTCCTGCAAGCACTTACATAGAGTGTCAATTTCTTTCTCCAAGGTTTTACAAACCTTCTGCAAGCACTACACAAAGTGCCAATCTCTTTCTCTGAAGATTTTACATAAAAAAACCTCCTGTAAGCACTTACACAGAGTGTCAATTTCTGTCTCTAAGGTTTTACAAACCTTCTGCAAGCACTGCACAGAGTGCCAATTTTTTTTTTGGAGCCTCTTTGCTCTCCTCTCCTTTTCTCTTTTCTTCTCTTCTCTTTTCTCCTCCCAACAAGATCAACTTGCTCTAATACCAAATGATGTAAATCCAGCTGCAAGAAGTCAAAATAAAATACCTCCCATTACATAAAAACTGTGATAAATAAATATAATATGTAAAACCCTCCATTTACATAAAAACTGCAATAAATGGAAATAATCAGTAAAACCCTCAATTCACATAAAAACTATAATACATGGAAATAAACCAATAAATATCTTATTTTCTCATTCTTGGATTCACCTCCCCTTTTACAATGCAATACCAAGGGAATATATATCCCAAAGAAACCCTAAAAGAAAACCGTAAAACTTGAAGCCCTAAAAGAAAACCCTAAAGCTTAAAACCCTAAAAATAAAAATAAAACTACCATTTTTGGCAAAATGATT
The DNA here is from genome assembly GCA_028583015.1 of Wollemia nobilis. Classification (NCBI taxonomy): domain Eukaryota; kingdom Viridiplantae; phylum Streptophyta; class Pinopsida; order Araucariales; family Araucariaceae; genus Wollemia; species Wollemia nobilis. Next base: position 1,291,120 of record JAQPPZ010000188.1, read on the forward strand.
TTTCCACCAAAAAATGTTTTTTTAAGTAATTACTATTTTCGAAAAATTATTTTTTCATAAAAAATTACCTTTTTTAGTAATTACCATTTTCGGCAAATTATATTTTGCGTCAAATAATTCCATTTTGAGTAATAAAAAAATTACTTTAAAATTTCTTTTAAAAAAACCCTATAAAGAGCAAGGAATGAATCCATTGCTTGGGAGGATTGGATAGGCTGGGATCCCAACAAAGACTTAAAATGATGAACAACCTCATCCTTGATTTCATAGATGTCAATAGTATAAGACTCGTCACTCTTTACCAAACCCTTGATCCTATTTGCTCCTCTGTGCTTGAGGGTTGAAATGTGAAAGAATTTAGTGTTCAAATCGCCATATTTTATCCATAAGTGCCTAGATTTTTGATGCCAAAAAATCTCCTCTTTATTTAGAATGTTGTGGTACTCTGAAAGAAGTAATTTTTTCCTCCTATTTTGAATGAGGACTCTCCTGTCCTTGCTAAAATTGATTTTTGATTATCTGCAACTTATCCCTTATATTTTGTTTTTTTCAAAGATGTTTCCAAAAACCTCTTTGTTCCAAATTTTTAGCTTGTTTTTTATAGAGCGTAATTTTTGAGAAAACTGCCTGATATGAGATCCAGGAAAAGTTTATTTCCACCATTCACCAACACGTACCCTTAAATCTGGGTGTTGAGTAAACATTGCTTCAAACCTAAAGGGAATTTTGAAGGAAGGTCTATTAGCTGATTCAAAAATCATAGGGCTATGATCAGAACCAATTTTAGGAAGAGCTTGGAGAGTGGCGTCACCAAACATCTGCAAAGCATCCTGGGATAGGAAAAATTTGTCAAGTCTCTCTTGAATAAGATGCGCTCCAGCTCTTATGTTACTCCATGAATTATTAGGCATCTAGAATTGATCAAAATTTAATGAGAAGGGAGCCAAGATCTCACACCCATACCCACAAAATTATATATATATATATAGCCCATGACCTTGCAAGCCTCAAACACATCATTTAAAGGAATGGTACCCATTATATACCTCAGACATGGCAGTGTCTTTAATATAATTCAATCACTCTCTCGGAGCTCTTCAAAAGATATAACGAAAACGTACCCCACAGCGTCCGAGTACAACTCTACAACAAGTATAAGGAATTTTGTAAAGATTGTATCACTTCAATAGTTCTACTAGATCTAAAGGAAAAAATAAATCATCCACGTAAGGATCTTGTGATGTCTAGTTGTTTGCATAGATGGTACAAAAATTATTCGCTCGTCCTTTGTTCGCTTGGAAGATATTTATTTTGGTTAAGTGCTCTAGTTTACGACCAGGATCACTCTACACATGATGATGGAAGAAAAATATTCCTGGAATTGATGTATCATGATGAAATATTAAGAAATAACTTCTGGATGGGTTGAAAGCACTTGTCTGTAAACACGAAGGAAATCAAAAGGCGAGTAGATGACATGACTTGATTGATTAAGAATTCAAACAAGGACAATACCAAAATGTTGAGATACTTGGCTTGAAATTTCATGGTGTTGTCAATGACTCTATGATGCAATTCACGTAAGGAACTCATTCGTTTTATTCTATTTTAATATTATGTTTTGGAAAGAAGTTTTGTATGTTGCTTAGGATTTTGAAATTTCTTTCAATAATTTTTCAAATAGTATTTTGGAATATTTGAACATGTGATTATATATTTTAAATTAATTAAATTTTATTGTTTGATATTTTTATTTGATTTAGTTTTGTAAATAAAAGAACTTGTATTATTCCCATGAGTTTGGTTTACGGCAAGGACGTCACTTACATTATCGGTGATGTGACCAAGGCTCAATCCCCATGGTAGATGTGTATAAGAAATGTTACTTCAAAAGAAAAAATGATTTGATGTGGAATCTTCCCTTAAGATGGAGGGGAACACGATAAATATTTAAGAAGTATGGCAAAAATTATGAATTTCGTTGGATAAATATCCTTCTAAATTTTTAAAAAACATTGATCTTTTTAAGAATGTTGCATGTTAAATTTAGTTTAATCGCATAAAACTTATGTGTTGTGGAAAAAAATGACATTTAAAATATATAATCCTAATAGTTAGAGTAGTCTTTTAGAATTTTTATTAAATATTATGTATGGAATATGACCTGGTCTTGGGTTATATTCCATTTTATACATAAAATCCTTTCTTCATTTTCTAATTAATTTATTTCTATATCAATATAATTTATGTGTGTTGACTTATTTATGAAGGAAACGTTTTCTCCCACTTATGGATTGAAGGTTTGAGCATAGTATGTGGGTATCCTTACATTTATCATTTAATGGTAACTTCTTTGTTGTCATAGTCCTTCTTGATTTGGACCTAAAAGATATATATTCTTATTATATATAGTTGTTAAATTTATAATATAAAATGTTGAGTTGTAGCATACTAGTTTTAGATGAGATGTAATTCATTGTGATTGAGAACTATAGATAGATAATTACATATTCTAGTTTACTAGATGAGATGTAAGGTAGAATAATAATATTAATTGTGATTGAGAACTATAGATAGACAATTACATATTTTAGGTTTACTAATTAATTATAGAGTGAACGGTGAGGAACTACAACATAAGTATATATTGATGCAAATGTGTAATGTTCATTTTCCATTTCATGTATTTTACACACTCTTTGTCCTTCATATAATCCTAGTTGTTACATGGTTGGGTTGTAGATTCCCATCTATTGTAGGGATAGGGTTATTTTTTATTTTTTATTTTTTATGAATTAATGTTTAATCAATAGCAATGAGATATAAGTAGAGCTTCATTTTTTATGTCCTTTTTTTTATTTTTAACCATCTATTTTTATGGAACATTGATCATATTAACCTTTGGATCAACCTTCTCAACCACCTTTTTTTATTTCTGTATATTGATAAGACAATTTTTTCTTTTTTGTAAAACTTTATTTTGAAATATTATACTTTGGAATATTGTATTTGTATTTTCCATGAGGACTTTCATATATAACCTTTGATGCACATAGTGGAACTACACCCTTTTCTCCTTCGTCAATGTACCAAAATAATATAAAAAAATATGGAACAATTTGTAGTATCCTTAAACTAATTTCTAATAGACTAAAACTATATTACCTTGTGTTCAATTAATTGATATGATATCAACCTATGGCTATGATAATTTGACTAGTGGTTTCATTAGTCTTTTTAAACCAAACCCTTAATATATAATCCAAGAAAGATATTATAAAGCAATGGTAAATAGGAAGCAATCATAATCAAGTAGCTCAACTTTAAATTCTAGTATTGTGATGGAAACCTCCATAAAAAGGTGGCCCATGTTAATATGAACAATGCAATATGGTTGGAATTCACTTTAATCACATATAACCAACAAAAAAAAAGACCTTAATGATTACTTCATATTTTGTAAATAACATAACTATGATGAAATCATATTAAATTAAGTAATGATACAACATGTGTTCACATCTTTTTGAATCCTTAATAGACCACCCTTGCATGCGTAATATGCTTCCAAGAAGTAACTACATCATGCTTGCTTTTCATAGTGCTTGCATTCAAGAAGGTCTAGATGAGAGTGGAACCCATGGCATTGTCTTCTACAATGATCACAAAACTTATAATTTTAGAGGATTATATCCATATAATTTTAATGGTTATATGTTTATTCTTGTTGCTATCTTCTATTAGACTTAAAATTTCCTTATTCTATGAGGTTTTTTTACCTCCTCTTTCATTGTCATGTATTTTATGTTTGACTTTCGAAGTTGAAATAAATCTCACATTAATAGTAATTGCATTGAAAATTGTAACCCATTCTAATTAAAAACTTAAATATAAATTCCTTTAGCACACAACTCATAACTTTTAAATGATCTATTGAAATGTTTAATAGGAAATAAAACATAATTCAATATGATTATTATGCTTACTCAATTCATGCTTTTGACATGCTCGTTTAGATGCTATTTTCATTCTAATAAAAAATACTTTTCCCTTGCATAATTTATTTACATTAGGATTGTATATTGACTAACATATATAACTTACATATATCTTCCACTTGATTCAATCCTATCCTTGCAATACATTCATTTCTATACATTGAATGGGTGAAACCATAACCTTCAATTGCAAGAAAATCTTCTTGTGGGTGAGACATCTATTTAAAATTACATTCATAAGCATTTTCTTATTTCTCCTAAACAAGGTTTGAGTCTTGACTTTTCCCCTTGGACTATCTAGATTTCCTATTTACTTTTCTTCTATTTTTCAACTATGCCATTGGCAAAAAGTTACAATTTTCTTGCCAAACAAATTATGGTTAACAACAAGAAACCCACAAAACATTGGTATTTTAGTGAATAGCCCTAGAATAATAAGAGATACCATTATAATACAAATTAAATATGAATTTCAAAATGCATATTGGGGTCAAACAACCATGTAATTTAATATATCCTCAAATTTTAAAGAGGTGATATTTTTTTTTATTCTTTGGAATCCATGCTCCAATATGATTTTTTGCTCAATATTTTGTAGAGGTTAGGGTTTTGGGATCTCTTTGGTAAATAAATTATAATTTAAGTCTTATGGGACATTGTAGTAGTTAGGGTTTTGGGATCTCTTTCGAGAGACCCATGTTCAAACCACGATGGTGTGTGTAAGGTTGTTAAAAAAATCTAATTGCATCATGACCATATAGTGCTACTACAATGACTTAGCAATTAGTAAGTTTCTTCTTTGACAATTTGAAAAATCTAACCAGTTGAACTAATGTCATTTAATTATAAAATTATTATATTATTATTATAATAAATCTTATTATATTACTATTATTAATGCATATTAATGTAATATTATTATTTATAATAAAACATTATTATTATCATTATCATAATAATATTTTTTAATATATGCATTTCGACTTTATAATACCAATTTACACAATAAAAATTAAAAAATAATTAAATTAAAAAGAAAGAAAAATCTAGTTATAATAAATCAAACCCTCATATCCAAGAGTTATATCGAAATCTAAGTGTATGGTTATAAGGTAAAGCCTTAAACCCTTAAATTAAAAAATATTCCTCTAGAACTTATGAAAACCTTGTAAGAAAATTCACACAAAGTGTAAAAAACCCCTAAACTGACATACGTTACAAAAATTCATGCAACATTGAAGAAAAGTAAAGCCTTGTAGAGGAAATTCATGCAAAAGGAAAAACCTAGTAGGAGAAAATCCCTACTTCACTAACTTGGCTACTAGGTTGATTGCTTGTTGCATGGATGGCATTAATATTCTGAGTTTGTTGGCTGCTCCATCAATCCATTGGCTAATGCATTGATGGTGGGGTGACAAATTTTTCTTTAATAGTTAAGAGGGTTCAAGGGGTAATGCAGGGAGAGGTTTTTTTGGTAAAGCTTTAATTTAAGGTAGTATAGTTATATTAGGAATTTATGACACTACAATCTATGTATGATTGAATATAGTATAAACGTCAAAAATACATGTTTATATATTTTTATGTTTTTTTAGAATTTTATTATTATTATCATGTATTTTTTTAATATATAAAGGAATCGGTAACACCATTGGATGTTTCCACTGTAAACCTTAACCCTTTGGGTTAGATGAAGTCAACGAAACCCCATCCTTCAAGGACAATGAAATGGGGTAGCCTGTTAGCTTTTGATGAATGAGCCTTGGGAGATAACAATCACAAGATGCAGAATAATATGAAAGAAAGTAAATCTGCTAGATGACTAAAGTATGTTGTAAATATAAATCATATAAAATATTACAATGTAGCTATGGAGGAAATGAACACTCCATTAATAAAGCTATTGAACTACATTGTATCCATCACCAATGGATGGTGAGGCACACAAAACTGTACTATCCACTAAGCTACACTATTTGACTATGTCCCCCGACTCTATATCTATCTATCTATGAGGCCATCCTTATATAGGTAAAATAGGATATTTGGCCAACACTCTATCTAGTTGCAAGGACAACTTGCACATTGACACTTGTGCATTTATTACATTGCATGAAGTAACTAGATAACTTGCACATAAAGTAATCTAAGTATGTATCTTGGAGGATACATTTACATAACCCAAATGATGGAATAGACTCTATTTCTAACACCCCATATATTACATTATTTGGGTATTGAAGACTTTAGTCTTCAATATGGATCTTCTTCATCATCTTCTGCTTGATCTTCGTAGTCTTCTTCCTCTGCATTCTTTTTAACCTGTTCAAGCAAATAGTTAGTGTCTCTGTAGTATGTTACATTTGTTGATACAACTTTCACTTCAAAATCCTCTGTGGGTTCTTCCAGTTCTTCAAATTCTTCTATCCTTTGAACCAGGTGACCTTTCTGATTTTTCTTCTGATATTCAAGTTGAGGATAATTGGTAGGTCACTGAAATTGTTGCTAATGAGGGTTCCTTTGGTATTTTTGAGGCTCGAACTGATTCCCATGATTCATCTGATTTCTTTGGTTCTAGTTTCTGGGATTGTATCTGCAATAGCTGGTATCGTGTTCTTTCTTTCTACAGATCTGACAATACCATGTTTTCCATCCTCTTGCTGAAGAAGCAATATTTCCATGTGGATTATCTTTTGATGCCAATGCAGTGTTAGTCATCTCATCTTTCACAGTATTTTCTACTTCATATTCTTGAAGTATATTGACTAAATCATCAAAAGAAGTATCTTTACTTAGGACCTGCAAAGATGTTACCAAATGCTTATAGATGTCTGGAAGTGCTCTCATGGTTACTTGAGTAAGAAGTTCATCTTTAACTGTTTCTCCTAAGGTCAACAATTTCCCTTTAATATCTGCTACCTTCCTTAGGAACAGTTCTATACTTTCTCCACTATTCATTTTCAATGAGTGAAGTTGAGTTTGCAGATGAAGAATAGTTACCTTATTCTTTTCTTCAAATATTTTTTCTAGGCTTATCCATGCATCTGAAGATGTTTTGGCTGAACTGATATATGGTTGAATCTCATCAGTGATAGCAAAAGTTATTATCATTAAGGCCTTTGAATCATTTTCTTCAAACTTTAGGATTTCTGTTTCACCTGTGGTAGGTCTCTGTGTTTTCCCTTTGACAACATCCCAAAGTTTTTCATATACTAAGATTGCTTTCACTTTATTTTTCCAAGAAAAATAATTAGGGCCCTTGAGAAGTTGAGATTCTGCTAGGAAGAATTTATTTGATGTCATTTTAAATCTTCCTAATATCAAGCCTTAGATTTGTAGACTTCCTTATGTCTCCCTAGTGTTGAAGTATGATATAGTGATTTTTGTAAAAATATAGTTCAATTTTGGTTGATTTTGTACAAGTTTTGTAAAGATCAAAAATCAACTTCTTAACACCTTATTACTCCTAATTGAACTAAGCACTTTTCAATTTTTGAAGAGGTTTTAATGTTGGAATTATTTTGTCCCTTTTTTAAGGTTTGAGACAAGTAAAAATATATTTATCCAACCTTAATAGAAACCCTAATAACCTCTTTTATATCCCTTGGATTATTTCTAATTTCCAATAAAATAAATTTGATGGAGTAACCCTTGTGGCTCCCAAGTTTGGAAAATTAGAAAAATAATAATATTTGCACAATAAATAATTTAATCCAAGTAGAATTCCTTATTTCTCCTAGGTTAAATTGCAAATATTAAATCAATGAGATAAGTTACCCCTTTTAGCTTTCCCTTTTGCTTTCAAAATCTAAGTTTTAACCTTAGTTTATAACCCTTATATCTCCAACTATGAAAGCAATAATAAATGGGATTAAACCTTACCTTTTTAGATGCAAAATCTCCTCATTGTTCGACGCTTTCTGTGGCTGAATATAACAACAATGTAAGTGACACCTTTGGCCCTAGAATCTACGAAGATCCCTTGGAGTTGCTTGTCTTTAATGCTGGTACGTAGGTGCTGAAGGTTTGACCTTCAAAATACAGGAGCCTTTAATGCTCCTTCTTCCTTCCTTCCACGTTGCGCTTCGAACACATTTGATTGTGCTTCGCTCCCTCTTTGGACGTCTTTGACTGTGCTTCGCTCACACTTTGAACTTGGACTTCGAATGCCTTTTATGGATAATTAATCATGGACTTTGTGACATGTGTCACGTCTATTACAAGTGAGCGCTCCCTTCTTTTTGTAATGCTCCAAGTTCTTTGTTCAACGCTCTTGAAGCAATCTAAAAACATATGGGCACTCGTGTGAAGCTGGTGGAGAATACCAAGTGTCATCGCTTCGTTGTAACTCCTACGTGGGAGTTTCTTGAACGTTGAGAGAGGAATGATGTCTATTATTCCAAGTGGTATCTCTGCATGGAGTCCTTCCCTGTAACATCTTTGAATATGGAGATTATAACTCCTCAAACCCTTTCGTAACCATTCCTTTGCTTTGCTACGTTGCTTGGGCAGCAAGCAAGCTATTCTTCTGCAGGTGGATTGACGATGCGCTATGGAGCTTGGACGACGATTTGGAGCTTCCTTTGGTGGATGGTCTTCTCCAAGTTAGAGACCATGAATGTAACACCTTTGCTTCTTCTCTTTTATGCCTCCAATCATGTTGAATCCTTTGTAGATTTTTGATGTCTTTTAGAAGTATATGTGCACTCTCTTGTCTACGTAAATGTAGCTCAAAGATAATCTGATATGAGCTTTGATTCTGTAGGTATGTACGTCCAATATGAGCCCTTGAGTGGCTCCTTTTAGCTTGGGAAGAAGAGTGTTGACGTCCGACCTTCCTTGGCTGATTTACCCTGTAGTTAATGTGCCCTTTTGTGGCACTTCCAAATCTGCTCTTTTGCTGTAAAAACCAGATTAGAGTAGTGCAATATAATGTATTATAATATTGTATATAAGGCTTCTTTTAATATACCTTCTTTTACACTCTATTTCCAGATCTAAAATTCTAGTTTTGTGGCAGATTTTTCCTGCAATACAAGGGTTTTGAGGTTGTCTTTTATGAGTAGACACACCTTTCCCTTTTTGCTTGGACACTTTGATAACAAATCCAAGCTTCAATAACAGTAGATAGAAGCTTTTCAATTGATGCAATTTTCTGCACTTTCTTTCCTTGCATCCAACCTTGTAATGCTTTTGATTTGAGACTCACCAAGTCTCAATCTTTGAAGCTTCTATTTCTGTTTTTGGTTAGTTAAGTTCTCCAAATTTTGGAGGATTCTAACCTTTTTGGGTGGCTTCTTTTGGCCACTACAAGTTGCAGATTTTTGTGCTTCAATAGTGTCTTTAGACACTTGATACAAATCAGATTTTGTGCCCTTCAAAAAACACAAAACTAATTTCTTTTTGAGAGTAGTATAATAGTACAAGTCCTTCACTTTTAATGCACTAATATTACACCTTATCACTCCAATCAACTCTCAAATTCATGCACTAATAATTTACTGCAACTAATCAAGAATAACCTAAAATAAATCTTTAAGAGTTATTATGCAATTTCACTACAATCAATGTTGTAGGACTTAGTCTTCTTTCTTTTTACAAAGTAGATGATAGGTAGTTGATAGAAGCTAATCTGAAATCTAATCAACTCCTAATAAATGTGCAAATAAATCCTTAAAAATAATTTGTTTCCTTTTGCACTTTATAAGACTGTAATATAATTTTCTTCTTGCAACTTTAATCCAAATTTAGGTGCTCTAATAAATCTGATAAGTAAATGAATCTTCTTGCACTAAAAGTTGCTGACCTTTTTCTGTAGCTCTTCTCCCGCCTTTGTAGAGGATGTAGACCTTGGTGTCTAAAAACACCAAGTTGTTGCTTCAAGTAGGATGTCCTGAACAACTCCTTCACCAAATGATGGTCTTGAACTTTCTTTCAGGAACCTAGGATTTGGTGGCCTGTTCTCCTCCTTCTGTTGTAGATTTGGAGAAGTTTATGTCTCTAAAGTTTTGCCTTCTTACTATGAGAGGCAATCTTCAAATCTCCAAGATTTGGTGAGCTTCTTCTATCTTAAAGTATTATTATCAAATTCTGACTTCAAACAAAATCTTTTTTTGGGATTTGGCACTCCTTGCCAAATTCTTCTTCACGGATTTAGCACTCCTTCACATATGAAACTCCTTGCCAAATTCTCCTCTTGGGCTTGTTTTTGGATGGCGATAATTGTCCCAAGTCCTTCACTATCATGGACTTCACCTTTGGTAGTGGATTTCTCCAACGAGTCCTCCAAAAACTTGCTTGGTATTTAGCAAGGCTCTCCTAGCCTTTTTTGGATGCTCGGTGAGACCTTCACAAGGTCTTTGATCTGGTAGCTTTTTAGTATCAAGACTTCGGTGGCTTCTTCTTAAAGGCTTCTATGGCCTTTCTCTATCAAGGCTCCTATGGAATTTTCTTAAACTGTGAAATTCTGCAATCCAACAATGGAGATCTTCAGTCTCCTATCTTCACCATGATCCTTCACTTGAAGTCTTATTCTGCAATATTCTCCTCATGCACAATGAACTAACCTTTGCACTATGAGGGCACACCGACCTTCGGGCAACGAAGTTGGAGTCTCATAGCTTTCTATCGTAGGAGTCCCAATCCTTTGAGAATTAATTTTCTACAACAAAAAAAACTTTAAGCACTAGTTAGTAAATTTTAGATAATTTGGATGATTGTCACTAGATGATTTGTCAATCTAGTGGATTGAATGTTAAGTCCTGGTCTTCACGAGTTTTCCTAACAACTCTATGAAAAAACTTCTAGATAAAAATGATCTTAGTATTTTTTGAAACTGATATTCCCTTTAGTCCTAACTTTGTGACTCTCCCTAAATCTACCACCTACATTCTTCTGAGGTATTTTGATAGTGGTTGGTCCAACGATTCGTCCATTTGACAAAATACTCAGGATAAATGATAATGGTGGTTTCCCTATTGACTTACACAGACTAGATCTAACATGGCTCTGATACCACTATTATATTTTGATGAATGAGCCTTGGAAGATAACAATCACAAGATGCAGAATAATATGAAAGAAAGTAAATCTTCCAGATGATTGAAGTATGTTGCAAATAGAAATCATATAAAATATTACAATGTAGCTATGGAGGAAATGAGCACTCCATTAATAAAGCTATTGATCTACATTGTATCTATCACCAATGAATGGTGAGGCACCAAAATTATACTATCCACTAAGCTACACTATCTGACTATGTCCCTCGACTCTATGTCTATCTAAGAGGCCATCCTTATATAGGCAAAATAGGATACTTGGCCAACACTCTATCTAGTTGTGCAAGGGACAACTTGTACATATACAACTTGCACATTGACACTTGTGCATTTATTACATTGCATGAAGTAACTTAATAACTTGCACATAAATTAACCTAAGTATGTATCTTGGAGGATACATTTACATAACCCAAATGATGGAATAGACTCTATTTCCAACATAGCCAACCGAAAAACACACGGTCGCTGCCATCCAACATATCCCCTTCTAGGTATGTCATGGTTTGAACCTTGAACCTCCCAAAAGAGAGGTCAAATCCCTAACCACTACGATGTCATTGTCAGATTCCTATTATGTATTTTTATACCAAAAAATTGTAGTAAGTGTGATACAACTCCATGCACATGAGCTTAATTAGTTGTTATCTTGGTCTTTTTAAACCAAACCACTAATATTGTAATACTATAAATATAAAATACTTGTGATAAAAATTTAAGATTATACATCACATTCAAGTAGGATAAAAAATCGAAGACATTATAAAACATGATAAATGGGATGCAAACATAAGAGGGGAGCTCTAGCTAAAATTCTAGGTATGTCGTGGTTTGAACCTTGGAGCTTCCCAAAGAGAGGTCAAAGCCCTAACCACTGCATTGTCCTTGCCAAACTCCGTTTATGTATTTTTATACAAAAAAATATTGTACTAAGTGTAATACAACTCCATGCACGTTAACTTAATTAGTTGTTATCTTGGTATTTTAAAATCAAACCACTAATATTGTAATACTATAAATATACAATATTTATGATGATAAAAATTTAAGATCATACATCACATTCAAGTAGGATTAAAAAAATTAAGATATTATAAAACAAAATAAATGAGATGCAAACATAATAGGGGGACTCTAGCTAAAATTCTAGTATTATCATGGACACTTTCATAAAAAGGCAACCCATTATAATATGAACATGATGTAATATGGGTAGCATTCATTTCAATCCTATATAACTAAAAAAATGTTCGAAGGTTCACTCCATTATTAAATAATATAAATATGATGAAATACTTTTAAATTCATAAAAATATATTATGTATTTGTTCTCATCTTTCTCTATCCTTAAGTCAATCTCTATCCTTAAGCCAGGAATGCTTTTAAAAATTAAATATTTATTTTTTCCTTTTATAGTTTTCACTTATAATTCCAATTTTGTTTTATTTTAATTTTTGTCTTATTGTTTTCTTATTCTGAATTTTGTCTTATTTTTGTTCTCTTCTATTTTCTTTCATTCAACATCACAATTTCTATCATCTATTAAGAAATGAAAAAAGTGTATCTTAAAAAATGGTAATATAGCAATTAGACTATATATTTCCATATAAATAGTCTAATTGCTATATTACCATTTTTTAAGTGTGCTAAGAAGCTCAAATGGATATTCCCACGAGGGGCCTGTTGCCACATTTTGTAAGGGGTTTTTTAATTTTGAAAATTTTTGTCATCTCTGGATTTGACCCTAAATTGCAGCAGCTAGACAACAATATGAGGAAAAACTGCCAATTTTGGGCACTTTAGGGCAATTTTGAAAAAATAATGTTTTTTTAATTAAGTCTAGAATTTCTCCCCAAATCGCTATTCCTTGGAGCGCTTTGGGGCACTTTTTCCACCCCAGTGCGCTTTGGAGCAAATTCCGGGCAATTGTAGGAGAAGGGTGGAAAAACGGCCAGAAATAGTCTAAGTGTAATTTGACCCTAAATCGCTGCAGTTTGGAGCACTACAGGGCATATTTTCCAGTCTTGAGCACTACAGGGCAAATTTCCCTCCTAGAGTGCTATAGAGCAATTTTTGGCCAGGTTGTAAAAATCAACAAGGAGTGTGTTTTTTGGGCTAAGTAACAAAAAGTGCCCCGTGTCGCTGTAGTTTGGAGCGCTCCCAGGAAAATTTCTGTTTTTGGTGCACTTTGGAGCAATTTTGGTGCTGCCCAAAAGAGAGCAAGGAGGCTCAAAATTTTCTAAGTGTAAAATGAGCCCAAAAGCGCTCCAGTATGGAGTGCTCCAAGGAAAAAATCCTGAGGTTGAGTGCTTTGGGATTATTTTCGAACACTTAGTGAAGAAAGGAAAAAGGGCAATTTTGTTCAAGGAATGAAAAGCGCCCTAAAGCGTTGTTGTTTGGTAGCGCTAGAGGGCAAATTCTCACATCTGGAGCGCTCCAGGGCAGCATTTTGACACTTATTAAAGTTTTGAAGATGTTGGAAGGCGAGTAGTTCTAGGACAATAGTAATCCTTTTTAAGCATTTTTATGTTGTTTCCCTCCCAAATCTTGCCAGCTAAGCAGTTGAACTCCCCGGAGCAGGAAAGTCAAGATTTTTCGAGATCAAGGTCCATTAAAGTGCAACCAAAGCCATACCGTTGCATTCACCGCAGTAATGGGCCATCTCCTCCTAGATACTAAACCTGTCAAAAGCCATATCGAAATCAGGGAAAACCATGTTCCAGGTATAGCTACGGCCAGCAAAGATCAAATATGGCCGCTTTTTACAATTTTTGCAGGTTTGGGTATCTGTGCCCACATTGTAATCTTGGGAGAAATTCTGTTATAAATAGCAGATTGGTTTATTGTAATTGGGGGGGAACATATTGCTAAATAAAACTGTTGTAACTAATAATGTTTGCTTCAAATGCAATCCATATTTTGGCTCCAATTGTGTCTCTTTCTTTTATGTTGCCTTATCCGTGTCATTTCTGCATTTACTCATTTATTTTTCTGATTGCTGTCATTCTGAACTCTGGATCGTAGCATTGGCAATTATCTGAGCCTAGAATGCATGTTTAAGGATACATAGGGAAGAATATCGTAACTGGTTTCTGTTACATGTATTGTTTTAATTGTTGTTGGTTTAGTTGCTAGTTAGTGACTGTGCTGCTTGTTCTTTCCCAAAGCTGATAAATCACCATTTCTATCCTTTAACTCTTTTATTTATTTCCAGTTCTCTTATCTTAAAACCAAAAAGTTACACAGGAAGCCGACCTTCTTCGGAGATTGGCACGAAAGGCATCCCTTCCTTCCGACCTTTCAAGCTGTTGGGCGAATCGAGGGCGCAATAACACCAAATCCTTTCCTCATGGCAGATTTGTAACCAACAAGTACTTTTTGGCACGCCCGGTGGGACCAGTCCCACCACATAAGCAGCATTGAAGGTGTCAATGTTCACTTCATGGCTGACAATTTTTTGAACATCTGGCGACTCTGACTCTGTCGAACTCAGACACCCTCCAAGTCTCGTAGACCAGTCCAAGCATATCCTGTCTTCATGCAAACGATATGGAGAGTAAGAAATTTTGAAGAAGAACCCAAGTATTACGAGCTCGACATCGATGCTTTTGGAGAGCGTCCCCGGCTAGTAAGAACACACGTTTCTTGAGATGGATCATCATCAAGGGAAGCTCAAGTTGTTGAACAAGGTCCAACTCCAGATAGCACTGCAACCGGCCGCCCCCCAGGTCCGCACAACTCTCCAGATCATTTGATTGCTCCTGCGCAATTTGATTGGCAGCAACAAGTGCCAAAAGAACCTGTTCAACCGAACCCGCTGCAGCCTCCGCTATTACCGCCAAATCAAAACGCCAATATGGTGGATGAAGATCAAAATCAAAATCATGAGAATGACATGTTTCCTGCTTGGGACTCTGCTTCTCCATTGAACTTATTGGGAGATAATCCAATTTCGCAAGCGGCCATGAAGGCTTTGCAATCAAAACGCCAATATGGCGGATGAAGATCAAAATCAAAATCAGGATAATGACATGTTTCCTGCTTGGGACTCTGCTTCTCCATTGAACTTATTGGGAGATAATCCAATTTCGCAAGCGGCCATGAAGGCTTTGCCCACGTTTGATGGAAACGGCAAGATGACCTATGAACACATGCAAGACATCGTAGCTTTAGCAGCGTTTCATCGCATTATAGACGAGAGTGTCATGGTTCGATTGCTAGCTCTCTCACTAAGAGGAAAGCTCCTGTACTGGTACCGGTACTTGCAACACGAGTCCATCACCAGTTGGGCCGAGTTGGTCGAATGTTTGGCCAGGAGTTTTAATGAATCCATTGATCCATCGTCCCTCCTGCATCAATTTCAATCAATGCAAAGACACCCGTAAGAGGAAATAGCGAACTTTAATGTGAGGTTTGCTAGATCATGGAAAAGGGTGCCCAAGGAGCTACGGCCAAGTGACAGTCAAGTCGTGCATTACTATCTCAGATCTTTTAATGTCGATATGGCCATGCAGATCAAGGCCGCTCGCGTTAATACCTTTCCTGCATTGTATGAGCTAGCTCAGTTAGCAGAACATGACTTAATATCAGTCGATAAGCTTCCACATAGGATGCTGACGTTGATTTATCCTGACTTCCAACAATCCACTCAGTATCCTAGTGCATCTGCTCAGCCATATTCAGCATCTTCTTTGCATTCTACTGCACCATGGAATTTTGCACCTACGATTACCCACTTTCCCCCTCAAATACATCAGTCTACACCTCCACAACCGCCTACAACAACCCCATTGTATCTCTCACTGCCTCCTCCTCTCGCTGCTCTGCTATACCCTCCATTGCCTTCGGCCCTGTCGTTGACTCCATTGCCACCACCCGCTTCAACGGCTCCTTCGGTCGTTGATATCCAAGCAAAATTGCTGCAAGAAATGCAAAAGCTCAATTCTGCCTATCGAACAATGTCCAACGACATGGCAATCATCAAGAAGAAGCAAGCTCAGATGGAGTTTGCTCCCAGGAGGCCCTACCCTCCTTCGACACTAACAAGAGACCAAGCGGCTGCCCAAGATAACAGGCCTCCTGCAAGGACCGCTGCCATTAACGAGGGATCAAACACTTCTGACCCTGTGCACTGATGCAGGAGCATCCGGTGGGAAAAGAGCAATCTTGCATCCTCCAAATTTTTTATTTTTATTTTTATTTTTATTTTCTAAGTACTTTGTATTTAGTTTGGTTCCAATCCTTTCCCAAGGGGGAAGTTTTGTAAAAAGAAGGGAAAGTTTCGGGGAAGTTGTGAAGCAGGGGCAAAAGTTGGGTTGGGGTCGCGAAATCGTGACCTCAAAGCTTCAACAAAGGCAAAGCCAGTTTCCGTCACGATATCGCGACGTCAGTCAGCAGCATAGACAAAGGAGGGCTTCCGTCGCGATATCGCGACGTCGCGATATCGCGACATTATTTGCAAAAAGAAAAGAGTTGACCATTGGGTCGCGATATCGCGACATGTCGCGATATCGCGGCATTATTTGCCAAAATGAAAGCAGGGGGACAGTGGGTCGCGATATCGCGACATGTCGCGATGTCGCGACTGTTAAGAAGTCAAGCTTTTGTGAACACACGGACGAATAAGAAGACAAGCCGTAGTGACACGTGGCCTCCACGTGTGTTAAGGTGACACGGCCAGTTGAATACAAAGCCAGAATTAGACACGCGGGCTGCCACGAAGATTAAAGTTAGAATTGGTGGATGCGTGTATTAAAGATGGAGAGTTAAGGTGACACGGCCAGTTGAATACAAATCCAGAATTAGACGCGCGGGCTGCCACGAAGATTAAAGTTAGAATTGGCGGACGCGTGCATTAAAGATGGAGATGGCCATCGCAACAGTTACAGAGCAAGGACATTATGGGCGAGACAGAGGCTCCGAAGGATGATCTGACCAAGGCGGCGGTTGCAGGTCGAGGAAGGTCATTAATGAGGTTTTCATGGTGGATCGGGCGATTATGACGAAATTGGAAGCTCGACCGAGGGAGGGAAAAATCGAATTTAAATTTTTGTTAGGCAGTGGCATTGATGGCCTGGAGGACCGAGACCTCAATAAAAACTCGGGGGAAAATTTGTAAAGGGGATGGTGAGTTCGGGATTGTGGGAGAAGAAGTGTGCCTGAAAACTGTAACAGAAGACTGTATTAAGTAATTTACTGCAATTTTATGAGAAGTTTGTTGTTTGAATCTCGACCTTGCCATCAAGACGACATGTCACGATTTCACGACCCCAACCCAACTTTTGCCCCTGCTTCACAACTTCCCCGAAACTTCCCCGAAACTTCCCTTTCTTTTCACAAAACTTCCCCCTTGGGTAAGGATTGGAAACAAACTAAATTCAAAGTACTTAGAAAATAAAAATAAAAATTAAAAAAAAAATTTGGAGGATGCAAGATTGCTCTTTTCCCGTCGGATGCTCCTGCATCAGACACCCGGGGTAGATAAAAGAAAGTGATCCTCACTTTTGTTTGGCTAAGGGGAGACCCAGGCGGTCAACCTCCGTCTCCGACAACCAAGTTGCATCTTCAACAGGCCTGCCCCTCCACTTGATCAAATACTCAGTATACTGTTTGTTTCTGGTGCTTCTGCCTTCACGGGTATCTAATACTTCCTCGGCCTCATCTGGGCTTGTAGTAGATGCTGGAATTTGCCATAATTCTGGACTTTGCATCTCTGTACCTTCTCCCTCATGATATTCCACTAAATCTGAAATATTAAAAATAGGTGAAATATCAAGCCAACTTGGCAATTCCACTTCATACGCATTTCCTGACTCCCGCTTTCCCAGTATTCTGCATGGCCCAAACTTTTTCATTTTCAATTTATTATAAGTCTTGGCAGGAAATCTCTCCTTCCTGAGATGCACCATGACCTCATCTCCTACTTTGAACTCCTTGAACCGCCGCTTCTGGTCTGCCCTCGTCTTGTATTGACTATTCATTTTTATAATTTGTTTCCTTACTTCCTCATGCAGACTTTTCATATGTTCTGCAAATTCTTCTGCCTCGGCACTACACTTTTCCCTCCTGTCCAACTTTCTCAGTTCAGACACATTCCTCGGGCTGTTTCCATATACTATCTGGAACGGAGATTTATTTGTGCTTTTATTAACTGAACTGTTATACGCAAATTCTGCCTGCGGTAAAACCAAATCCCATCCCTTGGGTTGATCCGCTATCAAGCATCTCAGTAAATTACCCAGGCTTCTATTCACCACCTCTGTCTGTCCATCAGTCTGTGGGTGGTATGCTGAACTGAATTTCAGGTCTGTCTTCAACTTCTTCCACAGAGTTCTCCAGAAATACCCAACAAACTTGGTATCTCTGTCAGAAACTATGCTTCTTGGTAGACCGTGAAGTCGTACCACTTCCTTGAAGAATAATCCAGCAATGTGAACTGCATCACTTGTCTTCTGGCAGGGAATAAAATGTGCCATTTTGGAGAATCGGTCAACCACCACAAATACGAGTCATTTCCCCTCTGTGTTCTCGGCAATCCAAGAATAAAATCCATGCTTATGTCCTCCCATGGCCTCTCGAGTACGGGTAATGGCTGGTATAATCCTGTGTTTTGCCTTATGCCCTTTGCCATCTGACATATTCTGCATCCTTGCACAAACTTCCTCACATCTTGCTGAAGTTGTGGCCAGTAATAATTTTCATCCACTAGGGCAATAGTCTTATCCCGACCAAAATGTCCAGCCAGTCCTCCGCTGTGCTTTTCTTTGATTAAGTTTTCCCGCATGGAACTTCTGGGAATGCATAATTTACTTCCTTTGAACAGCATTCCGTCTTGGATTAAGAAATCCAACCATTTTGTCTTGTCCACAGTAACAGGTATCGAGCAAGCCGTCCAGGCTTCTGCAAAATCCGGATCTTCAGGGTACAAACCCTTCAGTTCTTCAAATCCCACTACTTCCACTGTCAATCTAATCAGTAAAGTCTGCCTTCTGCTCAAGGCATCTGCAACTCTGTTTGACTTCCCACTTCTGTGCTTCAGCACAAAGGTATAACTTTGGAGGAACTCCACCCATTTCATGTGCCTTTGATTCAGTTTTGTCTGACTGTTAATGTATTGTAAAGCCTGATGGTCAGTAAATAGAACAAACTCCTTTGGCAATAAGTAGTGTCTCCACTTTTTCAGAGCCTGAACTATAGCATAAAATTCCTGGTCATAAACTGAATATTTTTTTCGAGCATCATTTAGCTTCTCGCTGAAATAAGCAACAGGTCTGCCTCCTTGACTCAGTACAGCCCCTATTGCACTGCCACTGGCATCACAGTCCACCTGAAATACCTTGTCAAAGTCTGGGAGTGCTAAAACAGGTTGTTCTGTGACCTTTCTCTTTAATGCATTAAAGCTCCTTTCAGCCCCTAATGTCCACTTGAACTCTTTTTTATCCCCCCTCATTGTCTCTGTGAGAGGTGCACAAATGCTGCTGAAGTTCTTTATGAACTTCCTGTAAAAGCTGGCCAGACCATGAAAGGATCTTACTTCCGTTGTGCTTCTTGGGGTAGGCCATTCGATGATGGCTCTCACCTTCTCTGGGTCCATTTTCAGACCTTCTGCTGAGATTACAAATCCCAGGTATACTAACTCCTTCTTGACAAAATTACACTTTTTCAGATTTATTAATAACTGCTCCTCCCATAGCTTTTCAAAAACCCTCCTAATATGTATTAGGTGTTCCTCCAGGGTTCTGCTGAAAATTAATATGTCATCTAAATAAACAATGACAAACTTTCCCTAGAAATTCCTTCGACACTTCATTCATCAGCCGCATGAAGGTACTTGGTGCATTGGACAGCCCAAATGGCATGACCAACCACTCATACAAGCCCTCTCTTGTCTTGAAGGTTGTCTTCCACTCATCTCCCTCCCGGATACGGATCTGATGATAGCCACTTTTTAAGTCGATCTTTGTGAAGTATTCAGCTCCACTTAAACAGTCCATGATATCATCCATCCTTGGCAACGGGAATCTGTATTTAATAGTGATTTTGTTGATGGCCCGTGAATCTGTACACATCCTCCATTCTCCATCCTTCTTTGGCACCAACACTGCGGGTATTGCGCATGGGCTCAAGCTTTCCCGAATCAATCCCTTCTCTAACAATTCCTGGACTCGTCTATTTAACTCCTCGGTTTCTACGGGTGTCATTACGTGTGCGACTTTATTTGGCAAGCTTGATCCCGGTACCAAATCTATATGGTGGCTAATTTTCCTTACTGGGGGTAAACCCTCAGGCACATTGTCAGACACAATATCTGGAAATTCCTCCAGCAGATCCAGGACTTTTGCTGGGGTATCCTGGCATTCCTTCTCCCTTGCTCTAGGGATTATTGCATAACATAAATGTTCATGCTTCAACCCGTCCAGGAACTTTCTCCCCTCAACTAAACAGATTCTGGAATTGTTACATACCTTTTCATCCGCATCCTTCAAGGGCTTTAGTTTATGGCGTACACCATTCTTTGTCAGTGAGTAGGTGTTGGCACGGCCATCATGCACTGCACTCCGGTCGAACTGCCAGGGTCTCCCCAGCAACATATGGCAAGCATCCATAGGCAGGATGTCGCACAGGACCTCATCACAATAATTTCCAATATTAAATTTAACGGAGCACTGTTCATTGACCAAAGCTTTGTGGTCCTTCTGTAACCATGCGACCCGGTATGGATGCGGGTGCTTCTTCCTTTCCAACTGTAGCTTTGTAACCATTTCTTCTGAAACCAGGTTATCCGTGCTACCATTATCAATAATAATATTGCAAACTTTGCCCGCACACTTACATCTTGTGCGGAACAAACTTCTTCTCTGATCTGTGTCCTTCTCCTCATTTAACAGGACTCTTCTTACAATCATTGCTTCCCCTCTCTCCGCTTCTTCGAAATGTTCAGACTCAGCTTCTTCCTCTGCCACAACAGCCCTGGCTGGACCCTCAGGCCTCTTGTTCGTCCTTTCTCGGTGTTGTGGACACTCAAATGCCCGATGTCCTTCTTCACCACAGTGGAAACATGTCCCACGAAATACTCCTCTTCCAAATCCTCGTCCAGATCCACCCCGTCCTCTTGGGTAGCTGTTCTGATCTCGGGGTGGATAAACATCCTCTTCCCTTTGATCCTGGTTACTACTAGCTTCACTAGTCTTCTTCGGGTCTTTATACTTTTCTCCACTGGTTCTCCCACCAGTTCTTCCACCACGGCCCCTTCCTCTTTGCTTGCCTTCAAACCGCCTATTCAGTTTTTCTTCCACCTTTAAGGCAAACTGGTAAGCATCCTCAATGGTGCTTATCCTAACCGAGCTCGATTCTTCCTGGATACCGAGTCTCAACCCATTGATATAACGGGCTACCTTTTCTTTGTTTGCCTCTAAATGCCCAGTTCTAATGGAGATCTTGTAAAACTCCTCGGTGTACTCTTGGACAGTTTTGTTTGTCTGTCTCAAACTCTGCATTTTTCTTAGCAGATCCAACTCGTAATCTGTCGGGATAAACTGTCTTTTCAGCTTCTCCACCATTCTGTCCCATCTCGTTATTCTCTCCTTCCCTCTTCTGTTCCTCTCCAACTGTATTCCTCTCCACCAAATGCTGGCATGACCTTTCAACTTGGTCTTAGCAAATCTGACCCGATTAGGGTCTTCAACCTCCTCGTACTCGAAATACTCCTCTAAATCATTTATCCAGTCAATCACTTCTTCTGGATTTAAGTTACCCGAGTATGTGGAAACCTCCATTTTTGGTTGCTTTCCAATCTGAGAGATGGCCTTGTACAACCGGGCTTGTGCAGGATCCATAGCCTCTTCCTCTTCCTCAGATTGGTCTTCTTCTTCAACTTCGTCCTCACTTTCCTCATCCCTTCCGGGCTCGTGCCTTCTGCGTAACTCTGCTTGCAAGGCTTGAACTTGTCTCTGCAAGGCTCGGAAGTCCTCGGCCGACACCACATTTCCTATTCCGCCACGGTTTCTTCGTGGAGGCATTATATATATATTTTTATAAAATCCTTCCACAGATCCTGGTGTAACTGCCTCTCTCCGGTGATCTGTTACACGCTCAGGAGCTCCCGCTCTGATACCACTTGATGGCAAGGTCGAGATTCGAACAACAAACTTCTCATAAAATTGCAGTAAAATTACTTAATACAGTCTTCTGTTACAATTTCCAGGCACACTTCTTCTTCCCCAATCCCGAACTCACCATCCCCATTTACAAATTTTCCCCGAGTTTTTATTGAGGTCTCGGTCCTCCAGGCCATCAATGCCGCTGCCTAACAAAAATTTAAATTCGATTTTTCCCTCCCTCGGTCGAGCTTCCAGATTTCTGTCATAACTGCCCGATCCACCATGAAAACCTCATTAATGACCTTCCCTGACCTGCAACCGCCGCCTTGGTCAGATCGTCCTTCGGAGCCTCTGTCTCGCCCATAATGTCCTTGCTCTGTAACTGTTGCGATGGCCATCTCCATATTTAATGCACGCGTCCGCCAATTCTAACTTTAATCTTCGTGGCAGCCCGCGCGTCTAATTCTGGCTTTGTATTCAACTGGCCGTGTCACCTTAACTCTCCATCTTTAATACACGCGTCCGCCAATTCTAACTTTAATCTTCGTGGCAGCCCGCGCGTCTAATTCTGGCTTTGTATTCAACTGGCCGTGTCACCTTAACACACGTGGAGGCCACGTGTCACTATGGCTTGTCTTCTTATCCGTCCGCGTGTTCACAAAAGCTTGACTTCTTAACAGTCGCGACATCGCGACCCACTGTCCCCCTGCTTTCATTTTGGCAAATAATGCCGCGATATCGCGACATGTCGTCACGATATCGCGACCCAATGGTCAACTCTTTTCTTTTTGCAAATAATGCCGCGATATCGCGACATCGCGATATCGCGATGTCGCGATATCGCGACCAAACCATCCCCCTTTCTAAGTCTGCACCGCCTTTGTTCTCAATCGATATCACGTCGCGATATCGCGACGTCGCGATATCGCGACGGAAGCCCTCCTTTGTCTATGTTGCTGGCGACGTCGCGATATCGCGACGTCGCGATATCGCGACGTCGCGATATCGCGATGGAAACTGGCTTTGCCTTTGCTGAAGCTTTGAGGTCGCGATTTCGCGACCCCAACCCAACTTTTGCCCCTGCTTCACAACTTCCCCGAAACTTCCCCTTCTTTTCACAAAACTTCCCCCTTGGGTAAGGATTGGAAACAAACTAAATTCAAAGTACTTAGAAAAAAAATAAAAATTAAAAAAAAAAATTGGAGGATGCAAGATTGCTCTTTTCCCGCCGGATGCTCCTGCATCATGCACTGGTGCTCGACCTGCAATTATCCTCATGACGAGAGTACCTGGATGTTTCATCAGCATTATGTGTAGACCATGGCGGGTACTCGGCCAAGCAGTGACCTGGAGGACCAAGTAAATATGCTTCGAGAAGAGGATCACAACTTAGTGGTCCCTGAGGAGGAGAAGGTGTCCCTTTTGACCAAAGATGGTAAAAGGCCAATTGAGGCAGATGCGGCTCAAATGCAACCGTTAAAGGTGTACACGAGGAGGAACAAGGAGCAGCCCACGACTAAAGCTCCCGACAAGAACCCTGTACCGTCGTCGGTAGATGAAAAGAATGTCCCTCAGAGGGCTCCAGCCTCCGCGGCTCCACTTCAAGTCGAGACAAAAGAACAAGCGAGGGAGAAACTCAAGTACCCTTCGCTGACCAAACGACAGAGGGTTGAAGCAACGCAGCAGTACCATAGCAAGTACGAAGTACAAAGGACATTGAAGGGCCTGCCGCTTCGGCCTACAACATTGTTGAGGAACTCAAGAAGACCCCGGCCAAAATCAGTATGTACGATGCCCTTCAGCTCCTTGGCCAGGTTGATTTGCTGCAGGAATCTTTGAAGTCTGTAAAAGGGGGTAAAGCGCAACAACCGGTACTAGCCCAACCATTAACCAATTCAATCACTGGGAAGAATAGACCACCACCGTTCTATCTGTCCTTGCGGATGGAAGGATACGTGGTGCACAATTGCATCGTTGATTCCGGCGCCTCAACTACAGTCATGCCCAGAGCGGTTTGTGAAGAGATCGACATGGAATATACACGGAGCAGCCAAGGCGTACTCTAGTTAGACGACACTCCCGTGAAGACTGTCGGTATCATAAAGGACATCCCCATTCAACTGCATAAAGCTCTGCAGATCACAGTAATCCAAGAGGTCGTAGTTGTAGACCTAGAGCCCTATTTTGGCATGTGCCTCTCAAGGGAGTTTACCGCCAAGCTAGGCGGATATCTGTCTTTGGACTACTCCCACATGGAAGTCCCTTTCAAAGGAAGGCAAGTGAAGATTTATAATGACAAGCCTTCCACCTTCTTGGTTGAGAAGTTGCCCGAGGAGGGACAACAAGATGAGGCAGTTCACTTAGTGATAGAAGAAGTTGAGGAAGTGGACATAGTGGGTGAAACTATAAAAGAGTTGCAAGCGGAGGATGAATTCTCCTTGCTGGACTTCAATGCTATGATTGAGTCTGAGATCGGCTGCTATTCTATTAGTCAGCCCGAAAAGCCGAAAGAGACGACAAAGGAAGATATAAACCCTTCCCCTAATGAGCTATGGAAGTTGTACTTTGACGGTGCCCGATGCAAAAATGGCGTTGGGGCAGGGGTTTTACTTATCTCGCCTACAGGAGAAGAGAAATCTTACTGCTACCGATTGGCTTGGAGTTGCACCAATAACGATGCAGAGTATGAAGCCTTGTGCTTAGGGTTGAAGAAAGCAGAGAGGTTGGGAATCAAACAATTGCAAATTTTCGGAGATTCAGAGCTAGTCTGCAACCAGATTACCAACAAGTGTGCCTCGAAGAAGCATTATCTTAAGGCATACCGTAATCGGGTCTGGGACCTGATGGAGTCATTTGAAGCCCTCAATGTCCGAGCCATTCCCCGAGAGAAAAATAGGCACGCAGACATCTTAGCGTCTATCGGAGCCAGATACTCCCCGATTGATGATTTAATGCAGAAGCCTAAGGCGGTAAGAACCATCTATAGGCCTTTTGTGCCTGATAAGGACACCCACTGGCAGGTGTTCGATTCTGATGAGCAAATCATCAACTTTTTGATTCATGAAGCTAGCACAATCGAAGGTAGAGACCCTGATGACGAGGAGTATGAGGGGTTAATACAGTTAAAAAACAACCATGTCCCCAAAGGACTAATTACCCTAGAGAGTCTCTTTGATCAGAATGATCGAGCAATATCGCATAGGATCAAGGTGGACTCCAAGCAGTATAGAGACCTGGAGCTTGAGCCAGGCAAGCCAATTAAAGTCGGGACCGACTGCACTCCCGAGGAGCTGGACCAAATTCAGGCCCTCTGCAGAAGGTATCCTGATATCGTGGCTTGGAGTTATCAAGACTTGAAGGGGTATGACCGAGAGGTTATCCAGCATACGATTGAACTTGAAGAAGGGGTTAAACCCTGTAGGCAAAAGCAGAGGTCGGTGAACCCGAAGATCGAGGTCTTGATGAAGGCCGAACTCTTGAAGATGCTCGAAGCAAAAATAATATATCCCATCAAGCATTCTTCTTGGGTCGCAAATCTGGTTCCAATAAGAAAGAAGAACGAAGATATCCGCCTTTGCGTGGATTTCCGCAACCTGAACCAGGCCTCCCTCAAAGACCACTACCCGCTCCCGCAGATCGACCAAATTCTCCATGTGGTCGCAGGAGCGCAGCGATTCTCCCTCCTAGATGGCTTCTCGGGATACAACCAAATCTGGGTGAAAGATGAAGACCAACACAAGACGACGTTCACCACCAAATGGGGAATGTTCGCCTATCAGCGGATGCCCTTTGGCCTGTCTAATGCAGGAGCTACATTCCAAAGAGCCATGGATATTGCATTCCGGGAACTGTTGAACAAAATAATTGTAATATATCTAGATGACATGACAGTGTTCTCTCACAAGAGGGAAGAGCACAACTCTCACTTGGAACAAGTATTTGAAAGGTGTCGGGAGTTCGACATATCTATTAATCCGAAGAAATCAGTCTTTGCAGTGAGAGAAGGAAAGTTGTTGGGTCATGTCATCTCCGAGAAAGGCTTAGCAGTTGACCCCGATAGGGCAGAGGCTCTGATGAAGCTCTCCATCCCAGCAAACAAGAAGGGTCTTCAATCCTTCTTCGGCCAGATCAACTTCGTGAGGAAGTTTGTGCCAGACTTCGCTCAAGTGATAAAGCCAATGGCCGAGCTATTAAAGAAAGATGTCGAGTTCATATGGACTGAGGAGAGAAAAAAGGCTTTTGAAGAGATAAAATCCAGGATTGCTCAGGCCCCTATGCTGGTTAACCCAGACTACTCCAAGGATTTCATCCTATACGCGGTCGGAGAGCTAGAGAGCTATGTCGCGGTTTTGACCCAGAAAGGAGATTACGGCGAAGAACGACCTATTGCCTTCTTGAGCCAAGTAATCCAGCCACATGAGGAGCGGTATAATTTTATCGAGCGGCAAGTGCATGCAGTCATGAGGTCTCTGAAGAAATTCAAGCATTTTGTCTCCCAGAGCCGGATTACCGTGTTTGTCATCCACCCCGATGTCAGAAATTTCATCATTCAAGGGGAACCGGGTCATAAAAGAGCTGGTTGGATCGCCAAGATTCAAGAATTCGACATAGAAGTTCGACCCACCAAGCTTATCAAGGGTCGGGCCCTTTGTCAAGAATTAGCCAGAAGTGTCGCCGCAGAAGTGACCGCTTGTCAGTGGGAAGATCCTATGATGGAGGCCGATTTTGCCAACTCTTTAGAAGAAGCCAGAGACTGGACCGATGACCTAGTGTGGTACTTCAATACTGGGCAATGTCCTGATAACCTCGATGCCTCACAAAGAAGGAGGTTCAGACTCAAAGCTTTGAAGTTTGTACTGCGCCCCGAGGGGCTGTTTTATGCAAACATTGACGGAGTTCTCTTGCGATGCATCAAGGGAACAGAAAAGAAGAGGTCCTCGAGGAATTCCACTTTGGAATGTCGGGAGGACATCTTTCAGGAAGGCCTACGACCTTGAAAATCATCAAAGCGGGCTATTACTGGCCCACCCTTTTCGCTGATATGCACGCAGTCTCTCAGAAATGTGAGAAGTGCCAGAGGTTTGCTGGCCGCAACAAGAATGCTCCAATGCCCCTCCAGCCGATTCGGGTTGAGGCTCCATTTCAGCAATGGGGCCTGGATTTCATCGGTATGATATCGCCAAATTCTTCGGCGGGGCATAAGTACATTTTGACTGCCACGGACTATTTCACTAGGTGGGCCGAAGCAATACCCACAAAGCATGCCAACCAGGAGACGGTCATCGCCTTCTTGGAAAGCCTGATTACTCGCTTCGGAATCCCAAAAGCCATAGTGACAGATAACGGTCCGAGGTTTATAGGAGCGGATCTCACGGAGTTCGCTTGCAAGCACAACATTTATCTGAAGACATCCTCTAACTATTACCCTCAGGGTAACGGCCTGGCCGAGTCTACAAACAAGAACCTGATGAGGATTATTAAAAATACTGTGGAGCGGAACAAGAGGTCTTGGCACCTACTCCTCGACAAAGCACTATGGGCGGACCGTATATCGGTCAAGAAATCCATCGGGACGTCTCCATATGCCCTCGTGTACGGAAAAGAGGCAGTCCTGCCTACCCACATTGAGATGCCTGCACTATGGATGTTGGACGACGATAAGGGCAATCTAGACCCCTTGGATGCTAGACTTGCTCAACTGATACAACTTGAAGAAGAAAGAGAAAAAGCCTATGAGGCTTTCATGAAGCATGCAGGCTCTACCAAAAAATGGTTCTCAAGAGGGTCCACAGCAAGGGTTTTCAAGGTCGGAGACCTGGTGCTCAAATGGGACGTCTGGAAAACCAAGCCCGACAACCACAACAAATTCGATTCCTTTTGGGAAGGCCCATTCGAGATTGCCCGGGTGAATCAACACAATGCCTTCATGCTAAAGGATATGGAGGGTCACATCCTCCCGATTTCGGTCAACGACTTTCATCTGAAAGCCTACCACCATTGAAGAAAGAATCACCGAAAGGTTCCCCCTGTACATATTTTATTTTTTGTCAGTTCGATTCAGTTGTTTTCTGCATGTAAATATGTCTTTTTTAAAAATTTCTTAAATCTTTGGCTGTTGAGCCAAGTGAGGTCTGCCTATCCTCCGGATTTGAAAAGGATGAGCAGAGGGAAAAATCTCCAAGTGCTGAAAAGTTTCCCTTCGTCGCCCGCCTTCCAGACAAAAACCTCAAGTTGTCGGTATGTTTCAGCGATTTGCGGCAAAAAATGAGCGGAGGACCTGTTTTAAAGGAAGGAGAGCGGGGGAGCGTTTAAAAAAATTTCAAAGTGTTTTTGGCTCTCCAGCGCTCACCAAAGGCTTCCCCGCCCCAAAGCGCCCCACTCTTACAACGATATAGGGCAAAGAGGTCAACGAAATTTTTTTTTGCAAGAAAATTCTAAGTGTGAAAGTTGCCCTCCGTCGCTCGTTCAAGGCAAATTTGCCCTGAAGCGCTCACCTGTTTCAGCGATTTGGGGCAAAATCTGGCGAGAATGCTTGGTGTCAGAATTTCTCTAAGTATCAAAGTTTCCCTCTAGCGCTCTCCACGGCGAAAAATGCCCCAAAGCGCTCCGTATGGGAGCGATCCAGGGCCGGGTCCAAAGAAAGGTTTTTTGTGAAATGTTTAAAACATGTAAGGAACCCGCTCAACTCGTGCCTCTAGGCACCCCGTAGCGCTCTTCACGGCAAAAAATGCCTGGGAGCGCTCACTTTTGGAGCGCTTTAGGGCGGGAAATTCGAGGCATCCCCTTTC
Organism: Wollemia nobilis; assembly: GCA_028583015.1. Taxonomy (NCBI): domain Eukaryota; kingdom Viridiplantae; phylum Streptophyta; class Pinopsida; order Araucariales; family Araucariaceae; genus Wollemia; species Wollemia nobilis. The sequence continues at coordinate 1,320,066 of JAQPPZ010000188.1, forward strand.
TCGCTGGCCGACCTAAGGGACCGTACAGGGCACATCTTTTAAGAAACGTGCATTAAATGAGGATGGTTGCACAAAAGTCGAGGCGGGTGTATATTTAAAAGGAAAAGGGGAAAAGACATTTTGCAAGCATCTTTTAAGTCCCATCCTGCAGATTTTGTGCATGGCCAACCTGAGAAAATATATCGACGTCCACCAACTCCGTGCACCGGGTAATTAATTCAAGGCCCGTCATTTAAATACGCCCATACCCCTCGCCATAATAAAATTAGCTTCTGCAGAACATTAATCAGGTAAAATTCAAAGTGCTCCAGGCTCCAGCAAAATGGTAAATTCAAATTTTACAGACTCCGAGCAGCAGTTTGAATTTTAATTTACGCCATGGGGAAGAGAGAAGCTGGCGAGAGAAGTGTCGCAGCTGGGCAGACAACCTCAAACTCACCTGAGAGCAGGGCGCAAGCGCCCGAGACTGATACCAGAAGGAAGGCTCATTCAGAGCAATCAAAGCAACCTCCCCCGCCACCCATCGACAACTGGAGCAGGCTCAGAGACGGACCCTACTCCCAGAACATAAACAATTTGAGGGATATCATCAAAGAGTGGAAGGATAAGGTCCCTAAGTCACACCCGCTCGCCACAGCCTACCAGGCGCGTTTGTACCATTTTCTATGTTGTCAGGTGCACCATTGCCCCGAATTGGTAGCAGCAGTAGCGGAATACTACAATCCGGACACCTGACAGGTCTGTGATTACAAGGGCACGCCTCTATTTTTCATTGACTCAGAGACCATTGAGGTAGCTTTTGCGTCAGGCCATACGTTGGACCAAAATTACATAATCAGGAGGATTAACCTCAAGGAGCAGACGAGCAGATTTTCAGATACTAAATCAATGCGGCAGTTTCTAGAGTCTGAGCTGCATAGGCCACCTCCCCCTCGGCAATGGTCGCAGAACCCTCGGCCCTTGTCAACTTTCAAAAGTCCTCATATTTACACCATGCTGGCCTGGGTTCTGGGTTGTGGGTCGGACTCAATGGTCCACCCCTATCAAATTGCTATCGTCGAGTGCCTCCGGCATGAGGAATTCTACGATCCTAAGCTGATGAAGGGCGACACCAAACCTGTCTTCTTCGACTGGGCTGATTACTTGGCCCGCGCAATGCATCTCGCCCTCTGCGACCTCAAACAGAAAAAGTCGGACACCTTCAGGTTCTGTTCATACTTGGCCTGGCTTTTCCTGTTTCACTTCCATGACAAAATGAGGTCAATCCCAGTTCAGCGTGGGGATGAAAATGGTGCCCCGCGTCCGGTTTATGAATGGACCCGTGTATTGTATAAGGAAGAGTCCTATTACAAGTTTAACAAATATTTTCTGAGCCGTGCCCTAACTGTCATCCAAGGCGGTTGCTCGCGCGTTCCCGGCATAATGAATGAGCACTTCATAAGCGGGGAGATGCCCTTCGGGGATACTTTTCGGCTGACGCAGGGTTTAGTACTCAGAGTCTTCGGATTCACGGGCAAACCCTTTTTGTTGCCCTATTACACCCTAGAGTACCTGTTTGCGCTTGAGGCTGCCTGACAGATGGACTATACTGACCAAAAACATGGCCAGGGCAAGAAGAAAGGGCATATATTCAAATACCCGATCACATGGGGAGAGGTGGAGATTGGCATCAATGGGCAGCATCGGTTCTTCACCGCCGTGCTTTCAAGTTTCGGGCTGATTCAGCTGCCGCAGCGGTGGAAATACGATCCTTTGGATATTATCAGAAAATTTAAAGGTGTCCAGGAGTTCCATGTCTGCCCTAGGAAGGACATAATGTCCGAGCGCAATAACCCCGAAAGGCGAGACCTTGAATGGCATATAGAGGATATGCAATCGTTCCCGCCATGGCATGACTTTTATGAAGCAGAAGCAGAGTATGATCCCGTCAACAACGCAGACCATAAGGCGGATGCTGATAGCTTCAAGAGGTGGCAAAAGAAGCTGAGAAAGAAAGGATGGACTCCCGGCAAAATATCAGAATGGTGGGTAATGCGCTGTCGGACAAGAAAGGAAAAATCAAGCAAGAACCTAGATAATGACGACGAATTCTCCGGGCTTTATGATGCACACCATGCCACGTGGCGGCCTATCGTTTTCCGGGACATCGTGCCCCAAAGCATCCTACGGCTATATAAGGGCCAGGACCCACCTCAACAATCACTTGCACTAGGAGAAGGGTCAAGGAGTGGCGTAGAGAGAGGTCAAGAAAAGGAGAAAAGTCAATCTACAGCGCCAATGGTACGGCCGGTTACTGAAAAGCGACCAGCCGAGAAGACCCCACCAAAGAAAGGTTCATTTAAAAGTACAACCGTTGCCACTGTTGTGCATGCTCCTCCAGAACCTCCAAAGAAAAAGCCGAAAATATCTTTTGTTCAGAAGGGGGCCGCTTCAGGCAGACCTGCTAGCCCTGCGCCCAAAAACCAAGAGGAGGAGGTTCCTCTTAAAAGAAAGAAGGGAACGGAGAAATACAAGGAGGAAAGGGCTACACCCGTGAAAGAGACCACGCAGCAAGGGGTTGTACCCTCAGAAGTCATCTGCGTACAAGAAAGCACCCCCTCGTAGGCCGAGGACTTAGAACAGTGGGCTACTCAGTGCATCTCCTCACCGGCCCACACAGGGCTCGCAGGTACGCATTCCGCCATCTTTGAATCTTTTAAGTCCCGGGCTGCGACACCCTCATCTTCTGTTGCTGGACCCGTCCCCGCGGCCATTTCTTTGGCTAGCGGAACAACAGCCGCCCATTCCATTGTCGCCGCAGCACCCTTCGTCGAGGTTCAACCCTCCGCAGAACTCAAATCTAGCCATCCAGCATTTGTGCGTTCTTCCGAAACCCTAACTCAGAGCCAGTCAGGTGCCGCCGCACCAGAACCCTCGCAATCCCCGCGACCCTTATCTGTATCCGCCAACCCAGTCGAAACCCTAGTTCAGAGTCCAAAGCGCCCTCCTGTCGAAAACCCTGTAGCCAAAATGCCCCTAGAGGAGCCCGAGCCCCAACAACCCGTTTCTACTAGCCTGTTTGCCGAAGGGCACCTATCCCAGGGCTACAACAGCATGGATCTGATTAGAATCATGGATGAGCGACCCCTTATGACCCAGGGTGGCCACAACTCCAACAAATGGAGGCGGAACGTGATGAAGAGGAAGGGTGAGGAGCTCGCCCAGGTTGAAAAACGCTCCAGGGTCGACCCAGATAGGATGATACTCTACAAGGAGAAACGAGTCCCTAAGGTGCAAAAGCCCAGGAAGGACATGACTGATGCTGACTATGAGTACATCCCTAAGGAGAAAGACATAAGCAATCTTAACTGGGAGAACACGGCAGTTGGGATTCAGGATAGAACTGAGTCCATGCTTGCGAATCACTACCAACTGCAGGGGCAATATTATGAGCTGGAAAATGAAAAATCCAAGCTGGAAGGAGATTTGGCAAAGTTGCGGGCTAAGGTGAATGACGCTGAAAACCAGTGCCAGCTACTGCAGCAGCGGTTGGAAGCAGCAGAGAAGGAAAAAGAAGTACAGGCCCAAAACGTCAAACTTCAGGGCCTGTTGCAGCAGACGCAGCAGCAGCTAGAAGAGCAGGTCGCCAAGGTAGAAACGTTCACCAAGGAAGGGGTAAAGGAGATGCGGGCCCGGTTGTTGAAAAATTTTAAGCCCAGGGCTTCTAGGTCCTTGTTCGTCCTTGCTTTTGCCACAAAAATTCAAGAGGTATCTGCCCGGGGTAAGCCCGTGGTAGAGGAGGCTGAACGCCAGACAGAGGGCTGGCTCGATTTAGCGCTCAAGGCTGGGAACCTTGAGCGTCGCAGCCTCCAAATTTCCCCAACAGACCCACTTGCTCATGATTGGGCAGCCGCAAGGGCAACCTTGCATTTTTACTTTGAAAAAATTGAAAAGATTCAGAAGGCCAGGTCTATCCTGGATAAATTGGAAAGAGAAAAGGACTTTTGCCTGGCTTCCTTCCAAACCCTAGCGTCGCATGGGTTCCCTAGTTTCACTGACGCCAACGGGAACATCCTCTCTGAAGAAGAGCTGCAGCCAAGATGGAATGCCTTCGAGGCAAACACAACAGACATTGATGAGTGGACTGATCCAATCCAGGAGGCCCAGGTGACGCAGCTCTCGGCCAGGTTTTGTCAGATCCGCTCCTGCTTCACCACTTTGGACCTGAAGGTGGAGCAAATTGATACGCTCCAAGTTGAGTTTTTCAGGCACCTAGTGGAGGACATCCGTACTTTCAAGCCGATTCTAGAGGAGGCTTGGACTCGGGTTCAGTCCGTATTCGATGAGATACAGGAGCGCCTCGTCTCGGCTGAGCAGGAGCAGGGTGAGGAAGAAGGTCAGGGAGACCAGTCCGATGAGGAAGAAGAAAAGGAAGGAGGTACAGAAGAAGAACGCGCTGAGGAGGGAATTGATGAAGAAGACCTGCCAGGGCAAGGCCAGCAGAAAGATCAGACAGGGACCGGAGGTGACTCCGTGGCCCAATGAATAAAGGCCTGGGTCCTGGCATCGAGGCGAGCTCGATACCCCGCGAGCCGCCAGGAATGTTGCCACATTTTGTAAGGGGTTTTAAATTTTGAAAATTTCTGAAAATTTCTGTCATCTCCGGATTCGGCCCTAAATCGCAGCAGCTAGACAACAATCTGAGGAAAAACTGCCAATTCTGGGCGCTTTAGGGCAAATTTGAAAAATTATGTTTTTTTTAACTAAGTCTAGAATTTCTCCCCAAATCGTTGTTCCTTGGAGCGCTTTGGGGCACTTTTTCCACCCCAGTGCGCTTTGGAGCAAATTTCGGGCAGTTGGAGGAGAAGGGTGGAAAAACGGCCAGAAATAGTCTAAGTGTAATTTGACCCTAAATCGCTGCAGTTTGGAGCGCTACAAGGCATATTTTCCAGTCTTGAGCGCTGCAGGGCAGATTTCCCTCCCAGAGCGCTATGGAGCAATTTTTGGCCGGGTTGTAAAAATGAACAAGGAGTGTGTTTTTTGGGCTAAGTAACAAAAAGTGCCCCGTGTCGCTGCAGTTTGGAGCGCTCCCGGGCAACTTTCCGTTTTTGGTGCGCTTTGGAGCAATTTTGGTGCTGCCCAAAAGAGAGCAAGGAGGCTCGAAATTTTCTAAGTGTAAAATGAGCCCCAAAGCGCTCCAGTATGGAGCGCTCCAGGGCAAAAATCCCGAGGTTGAGCGCTTTGGGGTTATTTTCGAACACTTAGTAAAAAAAGAAAAAAGGGCAATTTTGGTCAAGGAATGAAAAGCGCCCTAAAGCGCTGTTGTTTGGCAGCGCTAGAGGGCAAATTCTCACATCTGGAGCGCTCCAGGGCAGCATTTTGACACTTATTAAAGTTTTGAAGATGTTGGCAGCCGAGCAGTTCCAGGACAGCAGTAATCCTTTTTAAGCATTTTGATGTTGTTTCCCTCCCAAATCTTGCCAGTTAAGCAGCTGAACTCCCCGGAGCAGAAAAGTCAAGATTTTTCGGGATCAGGGTCCATTAAAGTACAGCCAAAGCCATACCGCTGCATTCACCGCAGTAATGGGCCATCTCCTCCTGGCTACCAAACCTGTCAGAAGCCATACCGAAATCAGGGAAAACCATGCTGCAGGTACAGCTACGGCCAGCAAAGATCAAATATGGCCGCTTTTTACAGTTTTTGCAGGTTTGGGTATCTGTGCCCACATTGTAATCTGCGGGAAAATTCTGCTATAAATAGCAGATCAGTTTATTGTAATCGGGGGGAACATATTGCTAAAGAAAGCTGTTGTAACTAATACTGTTTGCTTCAAATGCAATCCATACTTTGGCTCCAATTGTGTCTCTTTCTTTTATGCTGCCTTATCCGTGTCATTTCTGCATTTACTCATTTATTTTTCTGATTGCTGTCATTCTGAACTCTGGATCGCAGCATTGGCAATTATCTGAGCCTGGAATGCATGTTTAAGGATACATAGGGAAGAATCTCATAACTGGTTTCTGTTACATGTATTGTTTTGATTGTTGTTGGTTTAGTTGCTAGTTAGTGACTGTGTTGCTTGTTCTTTCCCAAAGCTGATAAATCACCATTTCTATCCTTTAACTCTTTTATTTCTTTCCAGTTCTCTTATCTTAAAACCGAAAAGTTACATAGGAAGCCGGCCTTCTCCGGAGATTGGCACGGAAGGCATCCCTTCCTTCCGGCCTTTCAAGCTGTTGGGCGAATCGAGGGCGCAATAACACCAAATCCTTTCCTCATGGCAGATTTGTAACCAACGGGGCCCATGCCAAAGTGACCCAAGCCCTCAAGATCGACTCAATAGGGATACGGTAGACAAAATACGGTGTGCGACTCCAGCCATCTACATGCAGATTCAACAAATTGTGAAAGGAAAACATCAGGGGAAAGTTCAGCAGAAGCCATTTCCAGGGACACCCTAGAGGTGCCTCTGACAGCATTCGTCTCCCCTACAGCACCAGCACAGACTATCGGGTCATTGTGGTTGGGGGCCATGGAAAACTCCAGAAAGCTGCGGAACCCTAACTCGTCTCACACTAGAAACCCTAGCAAAGCCCTATCATTGAGATGTGGTATTTTTTGCATAAAGGAATCAGTAACATCTGTATTTTTTTTTGCATAAAACTACTTTTCACTTCCAAGTGGTTTAAATTTATTTGAGGAACTTTATAAGATTTTATAATTTAAATCAATATCTGTACAGTTTTTTAAAAGAAAACCCGATATAAAATAATGTTTATAAACAAAGAAATTTAAAATAAAAATAAAAACGAAATGACCTCACATGGCTAAAGTGTGAGTTTCAATGTTAAAACTGAGGTTTAAAATGTTGAAATCCAGGTCTACAGCTCCTATTGTTAAAAGCTAATAAAAAACTATACTTCAAAACATTAAAAATTGACATCAATGCATTCGGAAGTATGTTGATAAAGACACTGCTAATCAATCTGAAAAGCAAGATCATCTTTCAAGTACAGTCTTAGGGTAGCTAATGCCTCATCAATCCTCAGTAATTAAAATGCAAATGTCAATATTGGTGTTTCAGATTTTGTGTCCGCACAAGGAAAGAAAACCTGGTATTCATATTTTCTGGAGCCGTTTTGCACTTGAGAATGTTTGGAGATGATTCCAGACTGAATTCCATTTTCTTTTTGTTGTTGCTTAATGCAAGTCCTTTTAGAGCTTTTGTGGGGGATCAAAGAGAATTGTTGTAGATCTTTTGTGTTGTCTATGCAACTTTCAACCATCAGTTTTTTGTGTAAGTCAAAATCTAACTAATATTCCAAGATATGTGCCCCTTCTTAGGGGAATCAGAGTTTTTAACCAAATGACACTGCTCATTGACGCTAAATTAAGAAAAGCACAAAAGGTTATTCATAACCATATACACAAGCATCCACACATAGCTTAACAGATAAATCAATTGCAGAACCAGATCCACTTTTCATGCAATCTTTAACAACAAAATGTCAAATTGTTCTATAGCATTTAAGAAAGGGTGTTAAAATTACATCCATACTCCCAAATTTCAATGGCAAATTTCTTTACTAATATGCCACATGGAAACAATGGACTTGTAAGAGCATCTAAACATTATAGTTTCTATCCAGTTTATTGCATGTACTTTCCAATAAAAACAAATTGTGACACTTATTATATATATGAAATTAAAATAAATTCAGTACTTCATATTTTAAGGCAGTGAGACTGGAAGCTTGATAGTCACTGTGATCATTTGGCACCCAAATTCTATGGTAGTTTGAGATTAGCAGTATCACAGTTTGACATAAGCACCTAAGGCATGCTCCAGATAGCCTTGAGCAAAGCAATAGGTAAAAGCCAATCAGTTCAACTCTGCATGCACTGGACTGTGATTATTAACAAAATGGGCAAAAAGACTCAACCTATAAGTCAAACCTAAAAAAAAAATCTTAGAATTCACTGAATAGGACACTTAACAGTAACATAATAACATAGGTTGTGGTGAAAATGGTGTTTACAGTCCAAATCCTATGTGGGCTAGGTTCCTTCACCTCATATATGTTATATGTTTAAAAGCTTAGTAAATATATCAACAATCAAAATGCCCAAAAATATATACATCTAGCCCATTGGCAAACTCAAGGTATCAAGTTCAAAAAACTATCCAACAAAATTGTTTCTCTCTGAAAAATAATGAGGGCATAATACAACAGTTTTCTTGTGGCAAATGTCTGTTTTTATCAAAACCTTCTTAGCAGGGTCAAGAAGTAGCATCTCCATGGAAGTTTCATTACTCCCCCTCTATACTGATTTGCTGATTGTCTCTCAATACAAGACAATAAATGGCCATGGAAAAGAATCGCACATGCATAACAATATTAATGGTGATAAATTAATAGGAATTGTTCTACACATCAAATAATGTAAGTGAATCTGCAATAGTACGTAGTTTATCTTCCATTTTACCCCAACGCCGTTCATTTGCCCCAGTTGTAAGTGTGTAAAATCTCCCTGACAGCAATTTTGTACAGAATATGATTAAACCTTGACACAAGCCATCACAAACAGCCAAATATTAGACAGTCTCAAAGAATTACCACAAAAACATAGCCTGTAAGAACTATTTGCAGAGATTTCCATGCACAATACCATATTAAGCTTTACTTGAAGTGATACCAAGGGAGTGTAATGAATGTGTTAGCAATTCTAGTAGGATTGGCACATGGCGGGTGTTAAAGACCTCTGAAAATGGTTGCATTACACCCTACTGAAGCCTTGGTAGGCCAGTATACTAGTGTTAACCCAAACAAAATGTCCCTATACTATCTGATACAAAATTTCTTAAAGTAATTGATCAAAGTAAATCAACTAGGTACCATAATGTATAGCTAAATTATCATTTCCGATTGACAATGTTTGAATCACCTGAGTATAAAATGGCATATAACTTCAACCTCAAACTGTCTTCTTAGTACAGCAGGCATGAAACTTGTTCTGTATAAAAAGAGGATAGCTGGACCATGATTTGCATGAATAGAGAGTTATTGACTGAGTTAAATAGCACAAAAATTTCCTATGTAGGAAACTGTGGATTTTTCCTTTAAGAAAAAGACGTGCCATTTCTGGAGCTGCATTTGGTCTTTCTTTCCAATCGAGGCACATGCCTTCTACTGCTGTTTTCTATCTGTTTTTAGCAGATTTTAAAATATCAATCTATACAGATGATGCAGATCCAAAAATCCAGCTCCAGTCTTTCACAACTTGGTAATTGCAGGAAGTTTAGACTTCCATTTATCCATTGCAAGGTATTTTTGGCCATCAGGTCATGAAAATATTACTGTAATATATAGCTCAGTCTTAGACATATAGGCAAAACTCAATTTACCATGAGCTTAGTCAAAAGCTTGAAACCCAAGAGGTACACAATTGCAATAATAATATAAGGTAAACATGAAAGTTTTTCCTTGGTCACATAAGGTACACAGTTGAACTAATAATAGTAGAGTGAAAACTTTCTCGTCTACACAAGGGGGGTCTCATATGCCTAAGGGGCATATTGGGTGGACTGTTACCCAAAAGGGATCACCTTATACACATCATATGACTTATGTTTACACTATTCCATGGAATGAACCCACTGCAATACTGAATGATGTTTAAAATTCCTCAGTGTCTGCTATTACGGTTGTAAATTTGCCTGTCCTCAGATGCTGTCATGTGGCAGCTTTCTGATTCAACCCCTTTTAAAATTCCCTGGTGTTTTGAAAATAAACCTTATCCCACCAGAAGAAACTCTGCAAAGCTTTCTGTTGTCTGCTTCAAACTAGAAGAGCAGAACAACAGTTCTCAGATACAGATCTATCCTTCCCTTAAAGAGCAATGACACACAATACTTCATCCTCAAAATGGGAAAAATTCTCCTTCAATTGACCCAGCAAATACCTTTTTCCCTTTGCAGAGATCATCACTGCTTTGAAAATCTTAAATAGTTGTATCATTTGTGTTTGAGTTTCTTGCAGAACAAATCAACGATAACCTCTTCCTAATACTTTCATGTCTGCCAACCCTCCCAATATACCTGAAGCTTGATTTGAAGCTCTTAAGAATTTAATAACAACCCAGACACTGTATTAATCTAAGCTGATAAAAGCAAATCCAATAGCAATTATGAACAGATCTAACTATGAAAAGAAAATGTTAATCTTTCATTCAACACATGTAAGAAAATTAAACATAGACCTAGTCAAATCACTAGAATCGCACATCTATCAACTATTCATCCTCAGATTTGTCAATTACGGGAAAACATATTCCTAAATATCCAATTGCTCCTGAACTTCAGGATCACTGTAATCACCAACCCTGCTTAAATATGCATCTCTGCATATCAGATACGAATATGGGTATGGATCAGATATGGCTTGCACACCATATCAAGATATATCCAATACTCAGGTATCATATCTTGCATATCTATTATCGAAAACATCTGGATATGCATAGGCACCTTTGAAGCCATGTCCATAGCATGAGATTAAAAATTTATATATATATATATATATAAACTTCTCGCTAGTAAAATAGCAATGAAAAGCCTCCTCCTAGTAATGAAAATATGTGATTTATGACTTATATTTATGAAACTTTCTTTTTTGTCTCTTTTTTTTTCAAACAAAAAATATATATACTTTTTATAATGTACTATCAAGCCATATCCACATTAGGGGGTCTTGAAGATTTTTCTGTATTGATATTCAATAACCATATTTGATCCCATATCCATTTTCATGCAACTCTGCCAAATTTATTGTTAAACAAAAATCCTCAAAGATGGCATACTCTTATGCCTTACTGACATATTGATAGTGTTATGCATGCCTCTTCCTATGCATAAGATAGGTTCTTACCCAAAATAACAGCAAAGCATTGGTCATACCCCTCCTTTCAATCACAACTCCACTGACTTCATCAACAAAGTATAAAATTTTCAAAACTTTTTTCTGAAGCAATCAACATGGTCTCTAAGCTAAGCATGAAATTTGCTACACATTCAAAGTTTTGCTTAGAATTTTAATTGATTTTCATAAATAAACAGAAGCCATTTCCATGGGCTCACCCCTTTTTCCCAGTCACCAATCATTTTATGAAATACTTCAAACAGAAACCCTTATAATCTGCAGCCCTTAAACCCAAAAGTATTATAATTCTATTGATAATTTTTTCATTTGGCCTCATAAAAAACAAACGATCAACATGATCTCTAAGCTCAGCATGAAACTTGCAAACCATTAAAAGTTCCGCTTACAATTTGCATTCTTCATTTTTAAAGATGAACTCCACAAATAAACAGATGCCACTTCCATGGGTTCACCCCTTTCTCCCACAGTCACCAACCATTTTATGGAATACTGCAAACCAGGTTAAATAAATCTCGTCTCAACAGCATTATTTCTGAGGAATTAAATGAATCTCTTTCAAACCAGATTAATAGAAAGATGACCCAGAAAAATAAATATCTTCACACCAAGTCCCCTCTCAACCCACACAAAAAACAGCAGTTCGTAACACTTCAGTTTCTCATGTAATTCACATTTCGAATAAAGAACACAATGAACAAGAAAAATAACACCTAACCATGATCTTCAGAAACAAAATCCTCCGAACAAACTAAGGAAACTTTTAGCAATTTTCATAAAATTTGTTCTTCTTACCCAAGCTTAAAACCAAAACAAAGATTGTTGTGTGACCCTGTCCTCCATCAAATGTACAAAACATAAGATAGCTAACATCTTCAAAAAAAAAAAATCAAAGCATTTTTTATTCTACCCCAAATCCTACAAGTGTACCGGAAATCAGTCAAAGAAAAAACTAACCCCTTGATGCCCAAGAAGTTTAAGTCCGCCCATTTTCATGTAGAGCCTCTTATGTTCATCAAACTGGATGTGCAATCCAGATTTCAAACAAAACTCAAAGAGCATACTACAAATATTAAACACGAGCAATAGCTCAACCCTAGCTGAATATTCTAGCCATACCAAACACCAAATTTGGTTTCATAATGTTAATGTACCGCCAAAACCCAACACTTCCATACCAAGCTAGCTAGAAAAGATATAGGAATTAAACATAAACCTAATAATTAATAGGAAAGATGGGCTCATCTTAAGCCAAACTTGATAAGTCATAATCAGCATATTAGTTAATGATGAGACCCAGTATCCTAGCACTTAATGTTCTTAGTTGGAATTTACAATACTTTTAAAAAAAACAACCAAAACATACATTCACCACAGAATAATAGAAGAGCAAAATAGAGAGAGAGCATATAGACAAAATAATAGAATAGAGATAGTTGAAATAAGAATAAGGGGTGGTTGTCGATAGGCACCCCCACAAGCATATATTCCCAACTGATGCAATGGATCAATCATTGGGAGGTATTTATAGTCATACCTAATCCTCAATTTATTGCTAACCTCAAGCCGACATGAGTTGACTTAAAGGTTAAATTACAATATATTAAATATATTAAACCCTTAATTGAGGTTAACCATACAAGTGGTTTAATCAATAAATTTTAAGGGTGAATACAACAAAATTACTCATAGGCTTACATAGAGAATGTTTGTAGGTTTACATAACGAATGCCCATAGGCTTACATTTAGAACACTCGTAAGCTTACATTGCACATGCTCGTAGGCTGACATCAAGAGTGCCCGGAGGCACTTCATCATTGTAGGCCTTGGACAATAAGGTCAAATTATTGATATTCTAAAACCCCCACATAATCTAAGTTGAGGGGCCAAGGATATTAGATATGGTAACATCCTTCGCCCCCTCCCTCCAAAAAATGAATGCTCAAATGGGCCAATGAATCTTCACCATGAATCTTGCTATCTTCACTTGCCAAAGGAACATGAACTAGATCAACCCTTCCTGGAACATGAAGTTATGACTCCACCTTTTGGATCCAATATATTAAGCCTCCCATGAGAAAATCATCAACATGCAATATGGTAAACACAATTTGTCCTCCAATCTTAAAATCAAACAACTGAATCATCAAGCAACAGAGGTAGGTTTCCAAATAATCAACCCCCATCGCTTAAAGGGACCCCTAGGAACAAGATGAACCTTGCACTAACCATCCAAAACCTACTCCTCTTAGAACCAAAAGGTCCTCTACAACACTATAATAAGTCCTTGAACAAATGTCACCAATTTATAGAGCTCGAAAAACCATGTGATCAAAATAAAATGTGTCGAAAACACTTTTGTATGCAAAGTTATGGCCTCTGGAAGATTGGGCATAATATCACTCAAAATAAAATAAAAAATGCATTTCAACCTTAAGAGTTAAATGAGCCAATCTAGGCCTGCCACTTATCACATTCATATGGGTGCCACCCCTAGTAAGAAACTCATAATCGACTTGGAATTGGCAAATGGTAGACTCGAAAAAAAATCGGGAATCGAAAAAAAATTAGGGGAAAAAATCGGCAAAAAAAAGAAATGAAGAAAATGCAATTTTTCATTGAAAAAACGTTTTTTTCATTGAAAAAATGATTTTTCATGCCATATCACAATGAATTAACATTATGCAAATCAAATATTGCAATAAAAGCAGTAATTCATGTCAAGACATCATACAAGGCTCAAGTTTAATATACACATGAAAGTGACAAAACACATCTTGTATTGCTTATAATATGAAAAGGTACAAGCTACAAAATGTGTCAAAATGCCTCAATAGGCCCACTATCTATTGTCTTGCAATTCCTTTGCCCTTTGCCCTAGCTAAAGACCTAGTTTCTCTTTGTTGATGTGCCCTTGCCGCTTCTCGTGCATGTGCCTCTTCTTGGTCTTTGGCTATTATCTCCTCCGCTAGGTCTTCAAAGTTTTGTAATTCATCTAGGGAGAAGAGAGGTTCTTCCTGCTGCTCCTGCACTACATCTGTGATCCATTCAAATGATGGATAAATGTCACTAAGGTAAATAGGCTGAGTACTTTTTTTTTCAAAGCTTCTTTGGTGGAGGCGAAGGTTGTAATGCACAAACACAAGATCATTCAACTTTTCTTGTGTAAGTCTATTGCGCTTCTTGGAGTGTATGTGCTCAAACATACTCCAATTGTGCTCACAACCTGAAGTGCTACATGGTTGAGATAAGATTTTGATGGCCATGCGTTGCAAATTGGGCGTAAAATCACCAAAGTCGTACCACCATAAATCTAGAAACAACAAAAATATATATATATATTTAATATTTGACATGTAAGTCTATTGCGCTTCTTGGAGTGTATGTGTTCAAACATACTCCAATTGTGCTCACAACCTGAAGCGCTACATGGTTAAGATAAGATTCTGACGGCCATGCCAATTCTATCACCTGTCTTCTAATTCATCTTCTTCAAGTGCTTATCATGCCACAACTTCTAACGACGTTGGATAACCTTTGAGGCCCATTGTGCCATAACTCTCTTCTCATCCAACATGATGAGTGTCGTTTGCCTCTCCTCCAGGCTCTTCTGATCACCAAGACAGTTTTGTACCGCCACTCTTAGACTAGGTACCAAAAACTCTAGGGACATGTTGGTTACGAATTTGCCATGAGGAAAGGATTTTGGGTTAATGCGCCCAGATTCGCCCACCAGCATGAAAGGCTGGAAGGAAGAGATGCCTTCCGAGCCAATCTCCGGAGAAGGCCGGCTCCTTTTGTGGGTTTTCTCGATTTAAGCTAAGAGTACAGAAAGAGATAAATGAACAGAAAGGAATTTACAAATATACGTGGAGGTTGGTGGGGGGAACTAACAGTACGGGAACACACCAATTACTGCTACTTACTGCATTATAAACACAAAGCATGACTAAGAACTGCAAAATCTATGTGTACTTCCAATACCTAAGCAGTGTATGCACAGCTTCAATGATCCCCTAGCAAACATTCCCTACAAGGAACTAACAGCACGGCAATGCATCAATCACCAGATACATACACTAACATAGGTAGAAAGCAAACCTAGAGATATCAGAGCCAGGTATATGTGTGACGTAGAGAATTTAACCGCACAGCTTCAATGGCTCCCTAACAGACATTCCCTACAAGGAACTAACAGTACGGGAGCGCATCAATCACCAGATACGGACCAGCAACGTAACACATAACTGATGGAACTGCTACCACATCTATTCTATGTATCCTTTAAACTATTAAGTACAGAAAATGCTCAGACAAGCGATGCTAAAGGCACCTGATCACCAAATGCTGAAATGAATCAACGAGCCGTGACACAGGTTAGCCTTAGGCATGAATATAAAGAAAGGCAGCATAAAAAATAGAGACAGCAGAACAGAACCAGGCATACAGATTATATAAGCAGAAGCACAGTTACAATAGGCACAGTGGTTCCCTAACAGACATTCCCCTTCCACCCTTTACAATGAATTCATGGTGGGTTTTTATAGCCCGAGTCCCTCCCGTTACATTAATGGGCACAAGGTCCCAGTCAAACAATAGCTGACAAAAGCAGCGAAAGAGCTGCAAATGCTGACCTTTTTCGGACCGGACTGTACCCGCAACGTGGTCTTCCTGGAAGCTGGACAGCTTCGTGGCGGTGTGTTGGTCTGAACTTTACTCTGGCAGTGATGCGGGTAGTCGGAGCAGTAGAACCTCCAATCGACTTTAAATGAGGTCACCGGCATAGGCGGTGCAGCCCACGCTCGTCCTTTTGCTCGGCACGTTTCGGCCCAAATCCCGGAGCCGGACACTTGTCGGGTGATGGATGATGTCGTGTGACACGTGTCTCGCCTTGGAAGGCGATTCGTCCAACTTCGCTTGGGATCAGAGCGCCTCGGGTTGCGCGGGCAGAGAACAGTGCAGTCGGGAAGGCCTTCATGCCTTGGTCAAATTCTGAGTTTGTCTCCCCACTGCGCACCTGTCAAGGGCGCACTCCGACTTCGCTACGAAGTCGGACTGCGCACAGGTGAAAACTGGTGTCTGCCGCCGTACGGACTTGCTCCAGCACTTATCATTCTTCTGTCAGCCTGCCAGTTGCAAGGTGCGCCCAGAAAAGAGGGCGAAGTCAGACTTCGCAACAGAACTGGGCGAAGTGCGTACTTCGCACCAAAACTGGGCGAAGTGCGAACTTCGCACCAAAACTGGGCGAAGTGCGAACTTCGCACCCAGACTTAGCCATTTTTCAGGTAACTTGCCGGAAAGTTTGAAAATCAACTGAGGGGCTCCGAGAAAGGGGGGAAAGAAAGAGAATGCGGGAAAGAAAGAGGAGGGGAGAGCAGAAGAAAGGAAAATAGAGGAAGAGGGAAAAAGAAGAGCAGCGTTGTTACAAACTTGAAAACATTGCACCCCGTGCAAAATGTGACAACATTTCTGGCGGCTCGCGGGGTGTCGAGCTCGCCTCGGTGCAAAGAATCCATGCCTTCATCCTTTGGGTGCAGAGGAACTTGCCTCCCCTGCCTTTTGCTGCTCTAGCTGTTCTCCTTGCGGCAACTGTTCTTCAGATTCATCTTTGTCAGTTGCCTCCTCAGAATCACCTTCCGAAAGCTCTCCATCTCTTGCTTCTGCCTCGCAGATGCGAGTGTATGCCGCCTGGGCTTGGCGCCAGGCTTCTGCCTCGAATGGCCGGCGGTCAGCTACATCTTCTAATGCTGCGTGGAAAGCAGCGACCGCGTGCAGGTCGATGGTGAGGTATCTTTTCTCTAACTCCTGGAAGTAGGAGCTGATCTTGCAATATTTGGACACCATCCGAGTGACTCGATTGTCTTGAATCGGCTCGATCCAGCCTATCAATTTCAGTCGTATCCGCTCGAAGGACTCGCCAATTCCTTTTCACCTGATCTAGGGTGAGAAGCTCGCCATTCTCAACAAAACCTAGGCACCCTAGTTCAGAAAGAGCGCGAAAGGGGGCCAAACAAATGTCTCTTTCATGTACAAATGCGTCTAGCATTCGTCTGGCCACTCTCGGCTCTTCAACTTTTTTAAAATATTTGTGCAAGGTCACCCTTGCACCTGCCCATTCTGCAGCGAATGAGGACACGGGAGAAAATTGGAGGCCGTTGCGCTCGCGCTCCTGAAGATTTACCGCCAGGTCCAGCCATTGCTTCGCCTGACGTTCGGCCTCCTCTACCACAGGCTTTCCCTGGGCAGAAACTTCTTGGATTCTGGATGCGAAATCCAGAACTGCCATCGCCTTGTAGGTGTGGGGCTTGCATTCCCGCAGCAAACCAGCCCACATCTCCTTAACTTTCTTCTTTGAAAAGACCGTCGCTTGAGATGTTCTCTCTCGCAAGTTGCGATCGCGCTCGCTTCAAAGACTCTTGGAGCCGAGAAATCTGCTCCAAGGCTGCTTGCTTTTCGGTTGCGGCCTGTTGTTGGGAAGCGGCCAGCTGGGCTTTGAGTTCATCTATTTCTTGCCGCGCCGCTTCCAGCTGCTCAGTGGACCTGGACAGGTCCTCTTCAAGCTGTCTTGTTTTGTCTTGCAACCCGAAAAGCTCTTCCTGCTCCTCCAGACTTTTGACAAAGAGATTATCAGCTTTGCGCATGATCGACTGAATCTCGTATTGCTTGTTGATGTCGTCAAAGCTCTTCTCCTTTGTCCGGAGCTCGTAGTCCGCCCTGGTCATTTCCCGGAGAGGCTTCTTCACTTTTGGGATTATCTTCTCTGTTGTAAGCACTCTCCTCTCGAAATTGTACTTGGCGCGCTTTACCGGGGCGGCTATCTCTTCAGGTCTCCTCCGTTTCAGGTTCTGAAGGAAAGAGAGAGAATATTCTATAGCTCTCGTTGCCAAGGGCAAGTCGTCTGTATTCTGGAGGTCGTCCATAAAATCTGGTTCCCCCAGCCTAGGGTTCTGCTGAGACGTCTCTCCTGCGGGAATGGGATCAGGAGGAACCGGATGGACACTGGAAGGTTCGGCCGCTTCTGGGGGCGACCGGGAAATGGAGATGAGGGCGGCTGATACTGCAAGGGTTTGAAGCGGCTGAGATGGAGGATGTGACGGTGACTGGACGGCCTCAGCGCTAACTTCGGGCGAAGGGTTTGGAGTTGTGCTCAGAGATAGGGAAACGTTAGGGTTCTGAGCAAACTGATCAAAAGAATGGGGGCCGCTAGAAGGACGTGGATACGGGGAGGATGATGCGGCCATAGCTTGCTCTGAGCGGGAGACGGAGTGGGGGTAGGACTGGATGAGACCAAAGAGATGGGGGCAGCAAACGTACCTGCGGGCTCCGCCTGAGCCGATGCCGGGGGGATGTCTGCGCTTTTGGTTCCGGCGGCAGGCTTGGGACTGCCTAGAGAAATTGTCCCTGCGGCGGCAGGACGCGGCTGCGGCTCTGCGACTGGCTGCTGCACTATCAGGCTAGGTCGCCTGATTTTTCTCAACTCTCTTCCTTTTCTTTTCCTCTGGAACAATGGTTGGATCCGGGGAAGGAGATGAAGCAGGTGCAGCAGGTGCTGATGCTCCCACGGTAAACTTGTACCGGGGTTTGACTTGCAGAGGGTCTGCCGCAACCGGTCTGCTCTGTGGCGGCGCTGGCGCCTTTTGTGCCTGAGGGATTGCCTCGGGCGTTGCCTTGACTAATTCTTTCGCCCTCTCAGGCGCCGCCTTGGAAGCCACGGGCTGCATTGGTTCGACCTCGGATGTCTGCTGGGCCCACGCTGGCAGTTGCCGAAGTGTACAACTGTTGGGAAGGAGACCCTCCTTTATAGTCCTCAAAGGGGCCTCGGGGAACGTAACCTTGATATGCGAACGGCCGCCAGCTGTCATGATGCTGGTCATAGAGAACCGAAAAGTCGTCATCTACGGCCAGATTCCTTCTTGTGGATTTGTCGTGCTGCGTGCGGCATCTCATCTTCCAAAGCATTCAGTAATCTTTTCTTTAGACCAGTTAAGGCCTGCTATCTTGGATAAAAACTTTTTAAACCCTGGAGATGTGAACTGGTGGTCCGGGTTTCGCTTGGGGTCATATGTCATCTCTTCGCAGTAAAAATCCTGCCAGGGAGGAGAAGCTTCCATCAATTCAATTTCCCAGTCAAGCTCCACATGGACCACATCGCACTTATCCTCGGTTATATCTGCCCGGGGCCAGAGATGTGTGAACTTTCCCCTTATCCCATATGGGTCATACTTCCAACGCTGCGGCAGCAGAACCAGGCCAATCCGGGAAAACTCCCCGCTCAAGGTAGACATGCTGTCCTACCTCAGTAATCTCAACGTTTGCCCAGGAAAGAGGATATTGAAAAATCTGTCCTCTCTTCTTTCCTAGACCAAACTCCTCCTCAACATAATCCATCTGCCGGGCAACCTCCATCCCGAACAGATGCTCTGTACACCAGTAGGGCAGCAAATGGGGTTTGCCCTTGAATCCGTAGATTCTGACCACAATTCCCTGCGTCAGTCTGAAAACGTCCCCGAGCTTCTGATTTAGCAAAGCGCTCGTCATTTCTCTCGGGGGACGGGGAATTTCGCTTTCACTGAAGACTGACATGACGAATCCCAGAAAGTTGAAGTTGAACTTGTAGTAGGACCTTTTCCGGTATAAGTCATCCGTCCAGTTGTAGACGGGCTGTGGCTCTCCCCTCTCGTTGACCTTCTTTAGGTTCAGGATCGGCATCAGGGGGTGCAAATGGTACAAACAAAGCCAGGCTAGAACAGAACTGAAACGAAAATCGGTAGACTGCCTCTTCTGGATCTTCACCAGGCTAGAATGAATGGCGTAAGCCAGCCAGTCTGCCCAGTCCAAAAATATGGGGCGCTTTCCAATTCTCTGCGCCGCTGGTTCGTAAGATTCTCCACACAGGAGGCATTCTTCCAGCGCTAGCTGGTACGGCTGTACCAGCTCATCGGAGTCGCAGCCGAGAATCCATGCCAATATGGTATATAGATACTTGCTCTGGAATTTCGCCAAGGGCATGGGGCCGGTTGGCCACTGTCCAGTTGCAAGCGGGGCGTTCAGTTCTGAATTGAGGAAATCCATCATCCTTTTGGTTTGCGTGAAACGTCCCGCTTGCTCGCCCAAATTTATCTTTCTGAGGATGGTGCTGGAGTCATACTCCAACCCTGGGGCGAAAGCCGGTCGGACAGTCTCTCTGCGCAGATGTGAACAAGGGTTTACCGCTGGAGCTGCAAATTTGCCGGGTAACTGGTCTGTAGTGTCTGACAATTAGGTCAACCAGTTCCGGGCATTGGTGGACAGGAGGGCACAAGAATCTGAAGAGGTTGGACTTGTACGCCGCTCCGAAATGGTGGGAGGGCAAAACTTTGTCGGCCCAGCTCTCCACATTTGTCCGCAGCTTCGTCAGGCTCATAGAAAAAGAGCCGTCCACGTATCCCGCCAAGTAATTTACCGGAGGTGGTGGGGCTTGCCCACGCTGTACTTTTTTAGGCCGGGATTTTGACTTTCGCTCCGGCGGTGTTTCACTTCTGAAAACGCCCGGCCGCGGTAAATCCTTGGGTTCGCCACTTTCGCTGGACTGCGCTGACACTGGCATCTTTCCTCTGTCCATCTCTCCGAATCAGCAATAATTACAAGTTCAGGGCGTCTACAGCAGATTTCGCTGTCACAGGAATAATTTGCACCGTTTAAGGAATAATCTGTGCAATCTGGAATGTTTGAATGCATCTGACCCCCTTTTCTAGATAAAGACAGCGCCATTAATGCCGCGCAGGAGGGGGTAGGTCGGCTGAGTTATGCTTCTTTGGTGGCTGCGCAGGAGAATGTTTGGAAAAAGGTGCCCCGGCAGACGTGCCATGTTCTTTTGCTTGCACTTTTCGTTGAGGAACGTGCAATCATTAATTTTGTCTTGGACGCTGCGCCATGGCTGACGTCACTGCCGCAATCCGGGCACACTGCTCAAGAAAGAACCTTTGGTGCGGAAACCCACCTTGAAACGGTCGCAACGTGCCTTGGGCCCAGCTTAGAACCTTTTGAATATTTTATTCATTTTTTGAAATTTTGCCCAAACTGGCCCAGAAAGCGAGGCGTAGTCGGACTTCGCCCAAAGTTGGGCGCGGTCCGACTTCGCCGGCGAAGTCGGACTTCGCCCGAATTTCGGGCGAAGTTCGAACTTCGCGCGAAGTGCGCGTTGAACTGTTCCTTCTTCTTTTCTTTGCCGCGCTCAAGGATTGAGCGCAGTCTGGTTTCTTTGCAACCTTCGGACTTTGGCCAACACTTAACGTTTTTCTGCTCCCTGAACTGGATGAGATGCGCAGTGCGAACGCTGAGGCGGGTTCGGACTTCGGCCGAAGTTCGGGCGAAGCACGAACTTCGCGCGAAGTTCGGACTTCGCGCGGAAGTTGTGCGCAGCGCGTACTTCGCGCGGAAGTCGGCCGAAGTCGGACTTCGCGCGCGAAGTCGGTCTTCGCTCAAAGCTGAGCGGAGCCTATCCTTTGTGTGCCTTTTGCAGTCTTCCCTTCGTTCGAGCTTCGCACTTTGGTTGGCCCGAAGGCCGACTTCGCTGCGAAGTCGAGCTTCGGGCAACACTTAGTCATTTTTTAGCCTTTTTTCCTTTTTCTTTCTTTGCTTCTTCCTTTTGCACAGCCCGAACTTCGACCCTCCTGAGGGGCGACGACAGACTTCGCTGCGAAGTCTGTCTTTCTCTCCCATGTCACAGTTAAGCTCAAAAAGAATGAAAAATAACAATTTAAAATTTGAAAGCTGGAAACTATACATGCTGGGAATTGAAAATGCATAAGGGAAATTTTTTACAAGGAAGGGCCACTCGATCACCTTCAGCAACGGTAAATTTTTAAATGGAACCCGTTGACAGGGATAGGCAGGAGCTGACCCTCCATATCCCGAAGTACGTAGGCATTAAACTGGTTCACCCGGGCAATCTGATAAGGGCCCTCCCAGAGAGCATCAAACTTCCCGTGATTACCTGGCTTTGCTTTATATGAGTCCCACTTCAGCACCAGGTCCCCGATTTCGAAAACTCGGGCAGTGGTGCCTTTGGCAAACCAGCCTTGAGTGGTTGCAATGTGATCAGTGAAGGCCTGGTATGCACTTTCTCTGTCTTCTTCCAACTGCAGGAGTTGGCACAGTCTGTCGTCCACCGGGTCTCCGCTGCTCCTGTCTTCGTCCAACATCCACAGGGCAGGGATCTCGATGTGTGATGGCATGACAGCTTCTTTACCATAGACGAGCGCATAGGGGGACGTTCTGAGGGATTTTTTGAACGCAACTCTGTCCGCCCACAGCGCCCGGTTCAGGAGCAAGTGCCAAGTCCGCTTGTTTCTGTCAATGGTCCTCCGGATGATTTTCAGGAGGTTCTTGTTAGTAGACTCGGCAAGGCCATTCCCCTGCGGGTAGTAATTGGAAGACATCTTGTGATAGATGCCAAGTCTGCCGGTGTACTCCGTGAGTACAGCGCCTGCGAATCCCGGACCGTTGTCTGTCACAATTGATTCTGGAATCCCGAAGCGGGTAATCAGGCTCTCAATGAACCTGATGACCGTTTCTTGGTCCGCGTTCTTGGTCGGGATCGCCTCTGCCCACCGTGTAAAATAGTCAGTAGCTGTAAGAATAAACTTGTGGCCGGCAGAGGAGTTAGGAGAAATCACCCCAATGAAGTCTAGACCCCATTGCTGGAACGGAGTCTCGGCTTGAATCGGCTGAAGGGGCAGGGGTGCTTTTCTGTTTCGGCCAACAAACCTCTGGCATTGATCACATTTAGAGCAGACTGCATGAGCGTCTGCGAATAGAGTGGGCCAATAGTACCCAGCTCTTATTATTTTTAAGGTCGTTGGCCTTGAAGAATGGTGACCCCCAGGCATCCCGGAATGAAATTCTCCGAGGACCCTAGGCTGGTCAGATTTAATGACGCACCGCAACAGGATGCCGTCGATGTTTTTGAAGTAAAGCCCCTCGGGGCGAAGAGTGTACTTGAGTGCACCTAGCCGAAATCTCCTTCGTTGTGAGGCGTTTAGGTGATCGGGACATCTTCCGGTGCAGAAGTATCTCACCAGTTCATCTGTCCAATCACTCCCCTCCGATAAGGAGTTGGCTAGGTAGATGCGTGTCGCTGTGTCCTCCCACTTACAGGCGGAGATGCCGGCTACGGCGCTTCGGGCCAATTCCTGACACAAGGCTCGGCCTCTGATAAGCTTGGTGGGCCGCACTTCGATGTCGAACTCCTGGATTTTTGCAATCCATCCTGCTCTCTTGTGACCCGGTTCTCCTTGTAAGATGAAGCTACAAACATCCGGGTGAATCACAAAGACAGTAGTCTTGCTCTGGGAGACAAAGTGCCTGAACTTTCGAAGGGATTTCATAACAGCGTGAACCTGCCGCTCTATAAAATTGTACTTTTCTTCATGCGGCAGAATCACTTGGCTCAGGAACGCTATGGGGCGCTCCTCGCCATCGCTTCCCTTCTGAGTTAGGACTGCAGCGTAGCTTTCGGGCTCTCCCACTGCATACAGGAAGAAGTCCTTGGAGTAGTCCGGGTTTGTCAACACCGGAGCTTGTGCAATTCGGGCCTTGATCTCCTCGAAGGCTTGCTCTCTCTCTCATCAGTCCATTCGTAATGTGTATCTTTCTTAAGCAGTTCGGCCATAGGCTTGATCACCTGTGCGAAGTCCGGGATGAACTTCCGCACAAAGTTAATCTGACCGAAGAAGGACTGCAGCCCTTTTTTGTCGATGGGGGCTGGCAAGCGAACGAGGGCTTCTGCTCTGTCAGGGTCAATGGCGAGGCCTTCCTCGGAGATGACATGTCCCAAGCAACTTTCCTTCCTTCACCGCGAAGACAAACTTCTTCGGGTTTATAGAAATGCCGAATTCTCGACAACTCTCAAATATTTGCCGTAGGTGCGAAACATGATCTCCTCGTTGGTGAGAGAAAACAGTCATGTCATCAAGGTAGATGACAATAATCTTATTGAGCAGCTCTCGGAAGGCCAGGACCATGGCCCTTTGGAATGTGGCACCAGCATTAGATAAGCCAAACGGCATGCGCTGATAGGCGAACGTCCCCCACTTGGTGGTAAACGCCGTCTTATGTCGGTCCTCATTTTTGACCCAAATCTGGTTGTAGCCGGAAAATCCATCTAAAAGTGAAAATCTCTGGGCTCCAGCAACGATATGTAGAATCTGGTCGATTTGGGGAAGCGGATAGTGGTCCCGGAGGGAAGCCTGATTTAGGTTTCTGAAGTCGACACAGAGACGAATGTCGCCATTCTTTTTCCTCACGGGCACCAAATTCGCGACCCAGGATGAATGTTTGATGGGGTAGATGATCTTGGCTTCCAGCATCTTCAAGAGCTCGGTCTTCATCATGGCCTCAATCTTCGGATTCACGGCCCTCTGCTTCTGTCGGAATGGCTTGGCGCCATCCTCTAGCTCAATAGTATGCTGGATGACAGTTCTGTCATACCCCCTCAAATCTTCGTAGCACCAGGCCACGATGTCGGGGAAGTCTTGGCATAGTGATCTGATCTGCTCCAGTTCCTCCGACGTGCAGTCTATTCCGACCTTGATGGTTTTACCAGGTTCAAGTTCCACGTCAGCATACTGCCTCGGGTCTACTTTGATCCTGTGGGATATTGCTCTGTCATTCCGATCAAAGAGACTTTCTAATGTAATCGATCCTTTTGGGACGTGATTATTCCAGTAATCGTATCAACCCCTCATATTGCTCGTCATCAGGGTCTCTACCTTCGATTACACACACTTCGTTAACCAGGAATGTGACGATCTCCTCATCACAACTGAACACCTGCCAGTGGGTGTCCTTATCAGGCACAGAAGGCCTGTAGATAGTACGAACCGACTTCGGTTTCTGGACAACGTCTTCAGCCGGAACGTACCTGGCTCCAACAGACGCCAGAATATCAGCGTGCTTGTTTTTCTCACGCGATATTGCCTTAACATTCAATGAGTCAAATGACTCCATCAGGTCCCACACTCGGTTGCGGTATGCTCTAAGGTAGTGTTGTTTGGATGCGCACTTCTCCATAACTTGGTGACACACCAGCTCTGAATCTCCAAAAATCTGCAGGTGTTTGATTCCGAGCCTCTCCGCCTTTCGCAAACCCAGGCATAGGGCTTCGTATTCCGCCGAGTTGTTAGTGCAGCTCCAGGCCAACCTGTAGGTATAGTCCTTCTGGATTCCGGTTGGAGAAACCAGAAGTACCCCTGCACCGACGCCATTCTTGCATCGCGCGCCGTCAAAGAAAAGCTTCCACAGCTCATCGGGTGCAGGTCCTACCTCCTTCGCAGCTGACATGTCAAGCCTCTCGGGCTGTACAATGGAGTAACAGCCTTGCTCTGTCCCGATTACGGCATTGAAGTCCCGCAACGAGAACTCGTCTTCAAGCTGTAGCACTTCGAAGGCTTGCTCAGTCAGCTCTACTGTCACCAGCTCCTCCTCTGACAACTGGACCATGCAGTCCATCTCTCCTCCGGGTATCTTGTCTACTAGGAAGGGGGAAGGTTTCTCATTAAAAAATTTCAGTCTCCTTCCTTTGAAGGGCACTTCCATGTGTGAGTAGTCTAGAGACAGGTACCCGCCCAACTTCGCAGTGAACTCCCGAGAGAGACACATGCCGAAGTAAGGTTCCAAGTCAACAATCACGACCTCTTGGATGACTACGATGTCGAGAGCTTTGTGCAGTCGGATAGGGATGTCCTTTATGACACCAACTGTCTTGACAGGGGTGCCGTCTAATTGCAGCACGCCTTGGCTGCTCCGTGTGTATTCCATCCCGATCTCATCGCAGACGGCCTTTGGCATCACGGTCGAGGAAGCACCAGAATCCACCATGCAGTTGTGAACTATGTGCCCTTGCATCCGTAAAGACAGATAAAAGGGTGGCGGTCTGTTCTTCCCAGTGGCTGAGACTGTCAAAGGTTGAACCAGGACAGCGGGCTGTATCTGCTTGCCGCTCTTCATGTTCTTCAGTGATTCTTGCAGCAGATCCACCTGGCTTGGGAGCAAGAGAGCATCATACATGCTGATTCTAGCAGGCGTTCTTTTCAACTCGTCTACAATGCTGTAGCCCGAGGTACTAGCTCCCTCTGCTTGTTTTGTCGGCTCATACTTTGTCCGGTACTGCTGGGTGGCCTCAACTCGTTGTCTCTTGGTCAGAGACGGGTACTTCAGCTTCTCCTGGGCTTGTTCTTTGGTTTCAGCTGGAGGCTGAGGTACGGGATCTTTAGCCGGAGTTGGGGCCCTCGCTGGAGGTTTGGCTGGAACAGGGGCAGCCTTTGCTGGAGAAGGCTTGACTGGAGCTTTATCTTTGGATGCCTTCTCTTGGGCTGTGTAGGGCCACAGCCGCTTGTACGGTGGCAGCCCACCGGGCTGCGGTTTTTCTCTTCTTGCGTAGACTTGCAAAGGCTTGGCCGCATCCGCGGCTTTCTTTTCTTCCTTGGCAGGCGGCACTAGATTCTCTTCTGGGAGGGCGAAGTTGGCTTCGTCGTCCAAGATCATATACAGTTCATCATCCTCTATAGCGCTGCCGGCCAAGGTCTGGATGTAGTGCTGGTGCAAAGTACAGTCTTCCTCCGAATGCGGGTCGTTGCACGTAGTGCACCGCTTAACCTGGTCGGGAGGACCAGGCGGGTCTTCTATAGCAGCGTTTCTCGGAGGCGGACGCCTCTGCGGCTGGTGTTCGGGGGCTTTGTCTTTCGTCAGCGCGGGTGGCGCATATGGTCTTCTAGGAGCGAGGTCCATCTGGGCCTGCTTCTTCTTCATAGCGATCATGTCGTTGGACATGGCATGGTATCCGGAGGCCAAAGCCCGCACTTCCTATAGAATCGTGTTCTGAATGCTGCTGTCAGGTGGCGGCAACTGTGCCGGTGGAGGCAATGCGGCTAATGGAGGAGGGTTATAATAAGGGGCGTACTGCGGGGGAGCAGGAAGTGCTGGAAAGTGCGGAGCGGGAGGAGGCAGGTGAGGATAATGCAATTGAGGTGGGCCGTAAGGAGTTACGACCGGCGCAGGATTCCACTGCTGCTGGGGCTGCTGTCCCGATGTGGACGGCGCACCGCCGTAAGCGTGGAGGATACCGGGATCCGGGGAAGTCGGGATGAATGGGTTCCCGCACCCTGGATGGGAGTCCGCCGATGGAGATAATGTCAGCTTCAGCTTGCCGGGCAGCCTCGTACAGCGCAGGAAACTCGTCAATTCTGGCAATCTTCAGCAGCAGGCATATGTCTGAGTTGAAGGATCTCAGATAGTAGTGAGCAGCCATGCCGGTTGAAGGCCGAAGTTCGCGAGGTACCCGTTTCCAGGATCTCGCAAACCTGATGTTAAAATCAGACACCTCCTCTTGAGGATGTCTCTGGATAGCTTGGAACTGATGCAAGAGAGAAGTAGGGTCAGCAGACTCGTTGCATCCTTTTACGAGCCTCCTGGCAAGCTGGGGCCACCTTGTGATGGATCCCTCTGGGAGCGATCTCCACCAGTAGAGAAGCTTTCCCCTCAGGGAAAGGGCCAGCAGACGGGTCTTCACACTCTCATCGGTAATAGTATGTAGTGCGGCCAGGGCAAGGATGTCCTGGATGTGCTCGTACGCCGTCTTGTCGTAGCCGTCGTATGTGGGAATAGACTTTAAAGCAGCGGGGGGCACAGCTTGCTGTCCGACCAGGGCCAAGGGCCCCGTAGAGTCCACCGCCGGGAAAAGATCATCGTCATTTGGCTGTTGGGCAGCCATTTCTTCCTCTTCTTCTCCGCCGTCAGTTGTGTACTCAGTGTCGGTACTTTCCGAGGATGCAGGATCTTCTTCCTCCTCGGCCTCTTCTATTTCGTATTCAGCTCCGCCGATTTCAGCTTCGGCTTCTTCGAAACAAGCTCGCGAATTAGCCAGTCTGGGAACTTCGCCTCGAGCGTTGATGTCTAGTTCGTAGAACTCAGGCGGGCTTCTCGGATCCGTTGTTCGCCACCTTCTTGTGTGCATGAAGGTGCCGGGACCGGTCTGTCGGACTCAGAGGATTTGTTCGTGCAGAGTCGCTAGGTGTTCAGATTTGGAACAACAATGAAGCGAACACCGGTGCTTCAATTCTGTCGGGGGTGAGAAACTTCCTTGTCTCACCGAGAGCTCAGGATCCACTGTCAGCGCCAGGTGGAGACTGATAAGAAAATCTCTCTGCAAACGTGGGACCAGGGTCCCACCGAGCGTGCCAGAGAAACTGTTGGTTACGAATCTGTCATGAGGAAAGGATTTTGGGTTAATGCGCCCAGATTCGCCCACCAGCATGAAAGGCTGGAAGGAAGAGATGCCTTTCGAGCCAATCTCCGGAGAAGGCCGGCTCCTTTTGGGGGTTTTCTGATTTAAGCTAAGAGTACAGGAAAGAGATAAATGAACAGAAAGGAATTTACAAATATACGTGGAGGTTGGTGGGGGGGAACTAACAGTACGGGAACACACCAATTACCGCTACTTACTGCATTATAAACACAAAGCATGACTAAGAACTGCAAAATCATGTGTACTTCCGATACCTAAGCAGTGTATGCACAGCTTCAATGATCCCCTAGCAAACATTCCCTACAAGGAACTAACAGCACGGCAATGCATCAATCACTAGATACATACACTAACATAGGTAGAAAGCAAACCTAGAGATATCAAAGCCAGGTATATGTGTGACGTAGAGAATTTAACCACACAGCTTCAATGGCTCCCTAACAGACATTCCCTACAAGGAACTAACAGTACGAGAGCGCATCAATCACCAGATACGGACCAGCAACGTAACACATAACTGATGGAACTGCTACCACATCTATTCTATGTATCCTTTAAACTATTAAGTACAGAAAATGCTCAGACAAGCGATGCTAAAGGCACCTGATCACCAAATGCTGAAATGAATCAACGAGCCGTGACACAGGTTAGCCTTAGGCATGAATATAAAGAAAGGCAGCATAAAAAATAGAGACAGCAGAACAGAACCAGGCATACAGATTATATTTATAAGCAGAAGCACGGTTACAATAGGCACAGTGGTTCCCTAACAGACATTCCCCTTCCACCTCTTTACAATGAATTCATGGTGGGTTTTTATAGCCCGAGTCCCTCCCGTTACATTAATGGGCACAAGGTCCCAGTTAAAAAATAGCTGACAAAAGCGGCGAAAGAGCTGCAAATGCTGACCTTTTGTCGGACCGGACTGTACCCGCAGCGTGGTCTTCCTGGAAGCTGGACAGCTTCGTGGCGGTGTGTTGGTCTGAACTTTACTCTGGCAGTGATGCGGGTAGCTGGAGCGGTAGAACCTCCAATCGACTTTAAATGAGGTCACTGGCATAGGCAGTGCAGCCCACGCTCGTCCTTTTCCTCGGCACGTTTCGGCCCAAATCCCGGAGCTGGACACTTGTCAGGTGATGGATGATGCTGTGTGACACGTGTCTGCCTTGGAAGGCAGTTCGTCCAACTTCGCTTGGGATCAGAGTGCCTCGGGTTGCGCGCGCAGAGAACAGTGCAGTCGGGAAGGCCTTCATGCCTTGGTCAAATTCTGAGTTTGTCTCCCCACTGCGCACCTGTCAAGGGCGCACTCCGACTTGGCTGCGAAGTCGGACTGCGCACAGGTGAAAACTAGTGTCTGCTGCCATACGGACTGGCTCCAGCACTTATCATTCTTCTGTCAGCCTGCCAGTTGCAAGGTGCGCCCAGAAAAGAGGGCGAAGTCAGACTTCGCAACAGAACTGGGCGAAGTGCGTACTTCGCACCAAAACTGGGCGAAGTGCGAACTTCGCACCAAAACTGGGCGAAGTGCGAACTTCGCACCCAGACTTAGCCATTTTTCAGGTAACTTGCTGGAAAGTTTGAAAATCAACTGAGGGGCTCCGAGAAAGGGGGGAAAGAAAGAGAATGCGGGAAAGAAAGAGGAGGGGAGAGCAGAAGAAAGGAAAATAGAGGAAGAGGGAAAAAGAAGAGCAGCGTTGTTACAAACTTGAAAACATTGCACCCCGTGCAAAATGTGACAACAGGACACAACTGGTTCCTATTCATACATCAACTAGAATGAAGTGTGGTTTGTTGTTGGCTTATATGTAGTCCTACATGCCCAAAGGATCGCTAGCAATTTCTCCTCCCAATCAGCATCTTGAATACCACATGTCTTGTACATTATAGCTACTAAGACCTTATTCGTTGCTTTCGCTTACCCATTTGCTCTGGGGTAATATGGACTCGACAGTGGATGCAAGATCTTGAACTCTGTAGTCAACTTTTGAATGATCTCATTAAAAAAGTGTCCTCCAAGATTGCTTGTCAACTGTAGAGGCACTCCAAATCTCATAATGATTTTATCATACAAGAGTCATGTAGTGCTCTTTACGAAATTATCGGGCAACACTCTTGCCTCCACCCACTTCATCAAGAATTAAGTAGCTACCAAAATGTACCTTCATCTTTTTCTACTGGTCTTCAAAGGTCCAACAAAATCTAGGCCCCCTCTTTCGAACAATTCCTACAGCTATGACAAGTGCAATGGTATGAAGTCCCTCCTTAATGGCTTCCCATCTCTCTGCCATGTATGGCATGCAATCACAAACTCCGCATCACGATAGTGAGTGGGCCACCATAGCCCTGCCAAAAGCACCTTCCTCGTGGTTGCATTTGGCCCCTTATGCCCTCCTGCCACCCCTCCATGAGCTTCCTTCAACACTAAATTCACTTTCTCGTCCATTACACATCTCCACAATACTTCATTGAAAAGGATTGAAAATCCAACTAACTTCATATTATTTACAAACTCATTATATAGGCACTAATGGCCCAAAATACATAACCAAACCCATCAAATCATGGATTTGATCCAATATGCTTAACCATAAGCTACAAAAGTGCAAGGGAGAATGCACGTAACTTCTAAGTTAAGAGAAAAGGAATAATGCTAACTATAAGATCCATTTTAGCTATCTTGAAGTACACACTTCCTACTTTGAGTTCACACTTACTAACTAACACTCTAAATGACAACTAGAAGATAACTAGTGCCCACAAGTGCATGTGAGAAGGAGACTCACTTACAATTATTAATTTGCAAGAAATAAACTATGCAAACCTAGCTAGGAACTACTAGAGGGGTCATATGAGGGATCAAACATCAATCCTCATCATGCCTCCCCACAATAGAAGCATTGGCCTCCAATGCTTTCGGAAGAGTAGGAAAGTCACGGGACATCCGATGAAAAGAAATCCAACGAGCCCGATGCGGCAGCTGTCCTCGCCGAGCCACAAGATATGAGGTGGTAGACCCCGGCGAGTCTGTCGAGTCTTTGTGTCATAGATCTGATCGGAATCCAATGGTAACCGAGAATCGGGAACCACGTCCACAGGATGACTGATAGTTGGTGCTGTCTCCAATGTAGAGTCAAAGTACAACTTCAAAAGATCTACATTGACGACGTCATGAATTCCCAAGTGTGCGGGAAGATCAAGGCGGAAAGCATTCTCGGACACCTGTTGAAGAATAGTATAAGGCCCATAGCGAATCGGTTTGATTTTACTATGAGTCTTATCAAAAAACGTCGCTTGTCAAGATGCAACCAAACTTTGTCACCAACCTGAAATGGATGAGGAATTCGATGTCGATCCATGGCCTTTTTCTACTGTCTGTTGTGTCTTTTGCAAAATCTCAACCACCTTTGATTGCAGATTGTGCAAGTGCTGAATAAATGAGTGTGCCTTGTCTTGCTCCTTCTGAAGATGTGAAGTGACAGGAGAAGGCAAAGACAAAGGTAACTCATAAGGTGCCAAGGGCTGAAATCCCATACAAACCTCAAAGGGTGAATGACCTGTAGAAGAATGTAGGGCCCTATTGTAGGCATGTTCAATATGAGTGAGACTCAAGTCCCACTTTGCTGGTGAAGCGTGATGATAGATTCGTAAACTTTGCACAAGGGTACGGTTTACCACTTCAGTCCGCCCATCGGATCTGCGGATGATAGGCGATGGAAAAGTTAAGGGAAACTCCCAAAATTTTCCACAAAGAACGCCAAAAGTGACCCACAAAGCGTGAATCATGATCCGATATAATGCTGGTAGGTAGACCAAAGGAACGCCAAATGCTGTCAAAGAAAAATTGGGCTAAGTCTGCTGCAGAACTTGTCTTGCGGCATGGAATAAACTTAGCCATCTTACTGAATCTGTCAACCACCACGAACACACAATCATGTTGTCGCACTGTCATAGGAAAACCACTAACCAAATCCATGGAAATGCTTTCCCAAGGACGGGAAGGAATGGGCAAAGGCATGCCTAAGCCAAACTTCCTGTTAGCTGGTTTTGAGCGACAACAAACTGCACACTGTTTGAGAAATCTCAACACATCCCTCTCGCATTTTAGGCCAATAGAAAAATCTTTGCAAGTGATGAAGTGTTTTGTGCTTCCCAAAGTGACCACCATAAAGTGTAGAATGAGCTTCCTTAAGAAGTGACACTCTAGGCTCACAAGGAACACAAACCTTGTCCAATTTGTAAAGAAGTCCTTCTTTGATGTAGAAATCTTGGAAAGGACGCAAATTGGAAGAAGAAGGCTTACTCACTTGCTCAAATATTTTCCCAAAATCAGGATCCCGTGAATACCGATTAGGCCAAGTCTGAAATCCCAAGTGTGAAGTGGACATAACTGTTAAGGCAAGAGCGGCAGGAGGCCTACTCAAACAATCAGCAACAGTATTACTCTTCCCCTTTTTGTACTTGATCACCAAGTGAAATTGTTGGAGGTAAGAGGCCCACTTCATATGTCTTGATTCTTCAATTTTACTTTGAGATTGTAAAAACTTGAGAGGCATATGATCAGTGTGTACTACCGTATCTTTTCCCAAAAGATAATGTCTCCAATACTTGATAGCTTGAACTAATGCATACAACTCCTTGTCATATGTAGAATAGTTCAACTTAGCAGCAGAAAAAGTTTCTGAATGATAAGCAACCGGATGACCATTCTGTTTGAGCACAGCTCCTAAGGCAACTTTAGAGGCATCCGTTTCAATCTCAAAAGGTTGAGAGAGGTCGGGTAAAGTTAACACAGGTGTTGTACAAAGTTTCTTTTTGAGTTTCTCAAAGGCAATCTCTTGGCTTTTCTCCCAATGAAATGGAACTTTAGACTTAGTGAGATAATGCAATGGAGCTGCAAGGGTGGAATATTGAGGAATGAACTTGCGATAAAAATTCGCAAGTCCTAGGAAACTCCTTAACTCAGTGAGAGTTGTAGGAGGGGACCACTTAA
Source organism: Wollemia nobilis (assembly GCA_028583015.1). Classification (NCBI taxonomy): domain Eukaryota; kingdom Viridiplantae; phylum Streptophyta; class Pinopsida; order Araucariales; family Araucariaceae; genus Wollemia; species Wollemia nobilis. The sequence goes on from JAQPPZ010000188.1 coordinate 1,353,258, forward strand.
GTAAAACATCAACTTTGGTGGGATCTACCTGAATTCCACTTTCACTAATCACATAACCAAGGTAAGAAACTGAAGTATTGCCAAAAGAACACTTGGAAGAATTGGCATATAATTGATTCTTCGCAAGAAGATCAAGGGTATGATGGATATGCCTAAGGTGTTCCTCCCAAGTTTTTGAGAATATCAATATATCATCAAGATATATTATTACAAATTTGTCAAGTACATCACGAAATACATCATTCATCAACCTCATGAAGGTTGCAGGAGCATTAGTAAGACCGAAGGGCATGACCAACCATTCAAAGAGGCCCATCTTCGTCTTAAAAGTTGTCTTCCATGTATCCTCAGCTTGGATACGCACTTGATGATATCCACTTTTGAGATCTATTTTTGAAAAGAACTTAGCTCCTTGGAGCTGATCTAATAAATCATCAATGCGTGGTAGTGGATATCTATTCTTTATAGAAATTCTGTTCAAAGCACGAAAATCAATGCACAATCTCCAAGTGCCATCTTTTTTAAGAACCAACAAAATAGGTGAGGCACAAGCAGAAGTACTTTCCTTAATGAAACCCTTAGACAACAAATCTTCTATTTGCCTTTTTATTTCTTCATTTTGCAAAATAGATTGTCTATACATGGGAGCATTAGGTAGTGAAGAACCAGGAATGATTTCAATGCTGTGATTAATTGTGCGAATTGGAGGAAGAGACTTTGGCTCCTGAAATATGTGTGAGTAACTTTGCAATATTTTATCCATTGAAGAGTGTTGCTTTGGAATGGATGTGGATGTAGGAGTGTTTTGAGAGCGAATGAAAATTAGAGCAACATCACCACCTTTTTTAATTACTCTTTTTGTTTGCTTGGAACTTAGAATGATGTTAGGAGTGTTGGTGCTTTTAATGAGAAAGACCTGACCATATTTTTGAAGTGTGTAGGTTCTTTTGAAAGCATCATAAACAACTCTCCTATCATACTGAAAAGGTTGTCCAAGCAAAATCCCTCAACAATCCATAGGAGTCACATCACAAGTGACTTGATCTATGAAATGTGGGCCAAGTGCAAATTTTAATGTGCAAGTGTGAGTGATTTTCGAGCCTCTTCCACTATCCTTCCAACCCAAAGAATAAGGTTGAGGATGAGGCTCCATAGGTAACTTCAAACGCTCGACAATGGACCTCGCAATTAGATTTTTCTGCGAGCCATTATCCACTATACAATCTGTTGCAAAATTATGGAGCAAATGAGCTCGAGTGATGAACAAAGCATCACGAGCGCCCTCTGATGAACTTACATTTACCAAGGTAACTTCATTGAGCTTACCTCGTAATTCCGTGTATACTCTACTTTCTCCTACTGACTCAAGGGGACCTTTGGAAGCATCCTCCTCTTGAGTAGTAATGACTAAACTCTTCTTTTTAAGCTTAAAACAATCAGCTTTTTCATGACCTTTCTTCTTACAATAGTTACAAAACTTTTTAGAAGAAGAAGAAGAAGGTTTGGAAGAAGAAGAAGAGGGAGTAGAAGCGGAAGGGGAAGGAGAAGAAGGAGATGGAGAAGAAACATTCTTCTTTTGAGCAAAATTCTTCTTTTGTGAGAAAGAATTATTCCCTTTTGATGAGTTTGCAACCACTTGAGTAGCAGGTGCGCGGAATGCTTGCGAATGCGCCTTAAACTTGTCCTCCGCAAGTTGCGCTTGGTTGAAAACTGAATCCAATGTGTCCATAGAAACAAACATAATTTCCCTGTACAAATGTTCCAACAAACCACTTTGAAATTTGAGAATCAAAGCTTTAATATCTTCCTCCACATTCACAAGTATCCTGTACCTGTTGAATTGAAAGATATATTCCTGCACAGTCATATTAGTACCTTGCCGAAATCGAAACCACTTAATGACCAATTCCTTAGAATAATTGGAAGGATAAAAATTGGTCTTAAGACAATCTACAAGCTCATCCCATGAGGTGAGTTCATCATGACCTCTTTTTCTTTCAACAAGTACTTTAGCTAAACCAGAAAGTTTGAGTTTAGCATATGGAACCAGATCCTCATCTGAAAGTTGAGTGTAAGAAAACCAAGAACTCATGTCAAGAATCCAACTATTCAAGACTTCAGGGTTCCGGGATCCATCATAAAGTGGCACTTCACAACGAACTCTCAAGCGAGAATCATGAGCAGAAGTTGAAGCATTATGGAGAGAAATATCATTTACCTTCATTGCAAGGTTACCAAGAACTTCTCCCATGGTAGTATCATTAGCCTTATCTCGCTAAAGCATTTACAACATGTGCAAGTTCTCGCCACTTGGGCAGCCAAGTCAGAAGCCATGTGAGACCGAGTATAAGCCGAGAGTAAAAGGGAAAAGCACTTAAAAATCAAGGAAAAATTGAAGGTTCCTTGTTACAATGTTGTGCCCTGAAAATTACCCCTAAGGCTAAAAATTTAAAAATTTAAACTAACCTAAGGTTTACAATTTATATTTTATTAATTTAAAAATAACTTAAGTAAAAATTAAATATAATTAATCAAAGATTAATTAATTTAATTAAGTTATTAAAAATTAAATTAATAAAAATAAAAATTACATGCAACCTTAGAATAGGAAAATTTAAAAAAATTACAAATTTACCCTCGGTCTTGCCGAAACTGCACTCCACTTGCATGAATTTCCGAACTGGAATGGCACGCTTCCCGAGGCACCAATCAACACATTGTTTGATGATTACAATAGTGCATCGCTTGGCACAAAACTTGCGAGCCAACGTGAAGCGCCACCCGCCGACCAAGGTGCCTCGACAGTGCGGACTGGCAGCACTAGATGGTGCGTCACGGCCGCGGCCCTCGTGCGTCGACGCGCCCCAGACCTCGTTCACGTGTCCGCAAAGTCCCCGCAGGCACACCCAACCCCCTAGCCACCAACGTCGGCACGGCAGCACGATCGCAGCCTCTCGCAGGCGTCACAGCGACACCAGACGCACGCACATCGGCACCCACACGCCGCCGGCTGCGATCGACGCTCTCGACACGTCCCGATGTCTGACGGTCGCCGAGCACTCCGCGATGGTCGCCGAGTTGTCAGCATGAGCGGCGGGACTACCGAGCCGAGTGCGTCTAACGCGCTCGACAGTCCGGGCTCCGCCAGACCCAAGGTGCTCGGATCGCAGCTCGTAAAAAGGAACACCTGCCCCTAAAAAAAATATATATTTTTTTTTTTTTTTACAATCAAAATTTAATTAATATATAAAATATATATATATTAATTAAAAAAAAACTATTTTCTAGCAATAACTAATTTTTTTTTAAAAATTAACCAAGTGGGTTAATTTTAAAAACCTAGAAACTATTAGAATAATTAGCAATATTTGAAGGCAAATTACCTTCAAAATAAAAAAAATTGCTAATTTTCTCTTGATTATCCCAAGACTCCTTCAGTAGCTCTCCTTTCAAGATCCAGTCGACACACGACCAACGTTTGAAAGGCAACCAGATCTAAGTCGACACACGACCTAGTTTGATGATGCTCGATCTTCAAGACTCCGAAATGGCAGGAACTTCAAGAACAACAGGCTCCCTAATTCGCATTTCACCGTAGGAGAAATCCAACCCTGCCAAGGGATTTTTGTAGGAAAGAAATCGGGGTAAACTTCTCCTATACTTCTTGAGCATACGGAGAAAGTTGGAACGAGGATTTTGACGCCTAAGGAACTTCCTTCTACGAATGGTTTTCAAGCTCCCCTTGAGCTTGAACCGAGTCCTCAATGAAAACAAGTTTCTCATAAGAAAAACTAATCTATCTCCTATCCTCTCACCTCACAAGCCCTAGTGTAAACTTGAACTAGGCTCTGATACCAATGAAAAGGATTGAAAATCCAACTAACTTCATATTATTTACAAACTCATTATATAGGCACTAATGGCCCAAAATACATAACCAAACCCATCAAATCATGGATTTGATCCAATATGCTTAACCATAAGCTACAAAAGTGCAAGGGAGAATGCACGTAACTTCTAAGTTAAGAGAAAAGGAATAATGCTAACTATAAGATCCATTTTAGCTATCTTGAAGTACACACTTCCTACTTTGAGTTCACACTTACTAACTAACACTCTAAATGACAACTAGAAGATAACTAGTGCCCACAAGTGCATGTGAGAAGGAGACTCACTTACAATTATTAATTTGCAAGAAATAAACTATGCAAACCTAGCTAGGAACTACTAGAGGGGTCATATGAGGGATCAAACATCAATCCTCATCATTCATCCAATTTGATCTTGTACAATAAACCAACTATTAACTGAAACAGTGTTGATTTGATGATGATCCTTTTTCTTCAACTATCATCAACTCCTTTGGCAGCTCCTCATCGACAAGTATTCATCCACGTACTTATGCCACGACAGTACCATAGTAATTGAGAATAAGTGAGCATCTGTAAATTCATCTAACACTCCTCCCTCTTCAGGCTCTCTTGAGCAAATCTTCAACAATTGATCCGCTATTACATGCTTCTTTCCTGGTCTCATTACCACTCGAAACGTGAACTGCAACATGATGAGCCACCTACTAACTCGTCCATGAATAGTCTGCTTGTTGATTAAATAAAACACACGTAGAAAGCAAAAGGGTTGGCAAGCACGTAATGTTTGAACTTTTGTACATCATACACCATCCCCAAAGCTTCCCGCTTCATGGTGCTCAAGACAATAATTGACTAGAAAAATGTATGGGTTCATCCAACCCAATATTGCCCCTCTTGAGCAAGCCTACATCCAATCGCAAAATTGGATGCCTCCACGTGGACATGAAACTCTTTCTCCCAATATGGAAATACCAAAATGGGTGTGCAAGCCAACTTTGCTTAGAGCTCCTCAAAGGCCTCCTTCTAGTGCTCCGCCATTTGCCTAAAGGGAACACCTTTGCGCGTCAACACGTCAAGAGGGTGTGAGACTTATGCAAAGCTTTTGATGAAACGCCAATAGTACCCAACATGCGCCAAAAAGGACTCCAACGAACTCGCATAGTATGGCTCTTCGATGCTCATGAGTCATCACAACTCTTATTTTGTTAGAATCGATCTTCAAACCCTCTTTGCACACCACATGCCCTAGCGATTTCCCGTACGACACCAACAACTTGCACTTCTTTGGATTCAAGGATAATCGAGCATTCATACACAATTGCATGCACTCCTCCAATGCCCTCAAATGCTCATCCTTTTTTTTCATACAACAACGAATCATCATAGAACACTTTAAATCTGCCTATTGACATTTGCTCAAAGATGTACAAAATTATCCTTTGAAATGTGGCAAGGGCATTGCACAAACCGAAAGGCATCCGGTTATATACATGAACCTTGTTCTCAACTACGAAAGTGGTCTTCAATCTATCTTCTTCAATGATACTGGTTTAATTATAGCCCAAAAATCCATTCAAAAATAAATAGATCTTGTGCCTTGCTACTTCCTCCAAAATTGAATCAATAAATGGTATTGGGAAGGGCTCCTAGATGGTCACCGCATTCAAACTTTTAAAATCCACATAGATATAAATCTAGTTACTCACTTCAAACTAATGACAATTTGTGACACCCACTCTCACCGTCACCTTGAAGATTATTCTTGTAGCCAGCATTTCTCTCAACCAAGGCCGCATACTTTGGGTTCGTTCTATATGGCCTTTTAACAAGTTGCGCGACAGGAACCAACGAAATCCGATGCACGCACAACTTAGATGGAATCCCTTGTAGATCCTTGTAACTCCATGCAAAAACCTTATACTGCATACAAATTTAAAAAGTTGTTGCTTTTAAAACCAGGTCCCACTTGTTCCCGCAATGGATCATATTCTCCTCTCCTTCATCAAGGTTCACCTGCACCATCTTTGTTCCTTTATACTTTATGGAGTCAATTAAGTTGCCAATTTTGCTACATCATAGGATGTGATGGCTTTTCATCAATCTATGCATTGCCAACACTTTACTTTGCAAAGTTTCATGGAAAGGTCATTTTTTCTTCTACTTAAACTGCTGGCTTGGCACTGTGACTGCATTCATCAACCTCATATACACTTCGATATGCTTCATTCTAGATGTCTTCTTCTGCATTAATACACATACAAGTTGGATGGAAATCTGCATAGTCCTCCATCTACCAATGTAGTAATCTAAGTGCCCTTCATCTTCCGTGCCTCTTCCAACTCTAGCACTCCAAATATTTCTGGTCCATTTGCACGATCTTCTTCCTCTGACATTGAACTTCCAGACTCCTCGGATGTTTCCAACTCCTCGCTTATAAACTGATTCTTCAAATTGATTACATACTTGTGCTAGCATTTCTTGAAATTCAAGTGGTCCTCCAAATTGTGGTTCACTTTCCCCGTATGTAGCCACCCACATGTCAGCAATGCATCGTAGGCTAGTTTCTACATAGAGATCACCACAAAATCCATGACGAACATCTAATCAATGATCTTCACTCTTTGTGCAATCAGAACTCCTCTCATCTCAATGACACACTCATCCACGCCATACATCTGAAAGTTTAGAGACCACAAAAATGGTGCCCCCAAGTCCTTCCACATCTTCTCAGGCAATATATTCACGCTCGATCCTCCATCAACAATCACTTGCATCAACTTGTTACTTACCAACTCCATATGGATCAGTGTTGGTTTCTTCCTTGCATCAATCATCAACACTATCGGGTCAATGTACTAATCCCTTGCTATTTTTCTTGTCTCCAATTGGCATTGCGGCTCTTCCACTCCTCTTGTCCACACCATTTGTCCCACCGTCACATAAAACTCCGATATTGCACACATTAAACTGGATACCTTCACTTTGACATTCGTATTCAACACTTGCAATACCAACTAGTGTGTTGACGTTTCCTCTTCAATCGCAATGGGTTCCTCCAACTTCTTTTCTTGGCTCAACTTTTCTTGATTGGTCTTTTGCATCTCTTCCTCAATCTGCACACATGCTTCCTACCATTTATCCTTCTCCTTAATAGGTTCAGGCACGTGCTTATCTTGTGGTTGTTGTTGGTCTTGTTGAGGCTCTTCAATGTCAATGAAATTGACATTTTATGTGTTACTCATACTCACCTTCTTCAAAAAATTCGCCTCCTTATGGTTGCCAAGTATGCAACATCTATAGATCATTGTGTTGTTCCCATTACCCCCTCTTATTGGAGCATTTGTACAATTGTGTGCGAACTGTCCCCACTCGTGACATCTTTAACACTAAGTAATTGGCCTTCCATCAGAATCATATGGCATTCTATAGATAGGGGTAAGTGCATTCCTGGGATGGGGTGATGACAAGTCAGTCTTCAGGCTTTAAGCAATGAACAATGGACTGGTTTACAGGCTACAAGATCAACTACCCAGCAGCGCAGGTACACGTCCAGGATCAGACATCACAGGCCTAGACGTCAGGGCAGCAAGTCTAGACGTCATAGGTCTAGACGTCATGACTGCAGGGGTAGACGTCACGACTGCAGGCGTAGACGTTAGGGTGCTAGACATCACAGGGGCAGAGCTAGACGTCAAGGTTTTGGGCTTAGACGGCTAGCCGTCTGAGGGCTGCCAGATGTCAAGGGCTAGACGTCTATAACTGCTTCGGTCTTCTTTCCACGTACCTGCAATAACATCACAATATGTCCTTGCTACAACAACTAATCTTCAAGGCTCATCAGTCTAAGAAACCTGCAAGGTAAAGTTAGAACACAGCCTGCAACTCACACATTAATGCATTACAACCTGCCCTCAATGGAACAATCACCAGATCACCATACACGCAGAATACGTAAACAGCATAACAGCATTGGCATTATAGCAGAATGATGATGATACAATGTTTGATAAAAAGGGGGGTTAAAATAGGATGGGCGAAGTAGTTTCCCCAACTACTAAGTCCTAAACCCCCCCAACTGTCAGCCTTAAACGCCTACTAACTAATTCTGTTTAGACGTCTATCCTTAGACGTCTAACTAGGCGTCTACATCCTTAATCAAGACAATTACAATGACGGCTGATTTTGTCCTTTTATGCCATATGCGTTTACAATCCAGCCTTCATCTCATTGGTTGTTTTTCCAATCAAATAAAAACATGAACATACCAAAATTGCTATGTACAATTCAAAATTGATGGACACAATGTTCCAGCCAGTCCTAGGGTTTAGAACTGTTGTCTACATCTATCCTCCCCTTCGAAGAAGTCGATGTCCTCAGCGACTTTCTCCGCTCTGCTCCCGAGGCTCTAGCATCCGTGGGTGTTGAGCTCTGTGGATTGGCAACCTACAATGCCTTCGTGTACTCCTGGAGTTGTTCTCGCAAGTGATCCCGTTCATCCTTGAGCCTCTTAGAATAGTTGAAGTACTTGGCCCATTCCACTCCTAAGGCATTGGCTCGGTCTTCAGTCTGCTTCAGGCTGGATAGCAGCTTTGTTTCTCTGCTTCGAAACATGTCCTTCAACCGTTGTTCCGATACTGATGCAACCGTTGTACCCTTCTGCTGTTTTGCCAGCCGCAGTTCTTCCAAAGCTGCCTATTTCTTTTTCCAATCTTCTCTTTCCTGAGCCCAAGCACTTTCCTGCTGGCTCCTATTGGCTGCAAATAATTCTGCCTGCTTAATCAGAAGCTCCTTCGCACTTTTTAGTCGGGCTATTTCTGTTGCTGATTCAGATAGTTGCTGGTCCTTTTTCTCAAAGTCAGCTTTCAGTTTTTCCATAGTTCGTCCCAACTCCCGCAGTTCTTCTGTAACTCTCTCCATTCGTTCCATTCCTTCTGCTAAGAGCTGATCCTTCCTTTTCAAGGCTTCCGCGGCTTCTCGTTCCACGGCCTCTTTTGTTGAATCCACATGCTTGATTCCTTCTCCCAACCAAGTCAACAAGTGTGCGAGGAAATTCAACTGCATGTACAATGGCAGTAATTTTGGCACCACTTCCACTTGTGTGCCATGTTCCACAGAATGCTGAGGGGGGTTTTACTGTGGCCGTAGATGTATACCTGCGGTGTCTGCAGATAGAGGCTTGGTGTCTTTTCTGGCAACTTCTCAATGCCTTCCATTGTTTGCAAGTAGGTAGTGGGTAGTGACCATGGTTGTTTTGCATAAATGCTTGAGATCTCCTTTCGCCACGGACCTTGTGCTGCCCACTTAACCAGCTGATCTATTTCCTCCTCTACCTTGCCTATGAGAGCGATGTTGCAAATGAATGGCCTCCTCTCCTTTTATAGTTGCTTCTCCATCCCTAAAACCGTTATGCAACCGCCACCTTGCAACTACCTCCTTGCATGCATGCCACGTCGGCTAATTAGACGTCTAGGTATCCTTTTTGTCTTTTTCCCTATTTTGTCTTTTTCTTTCTCTTTTGACTTTTTATTTTCTTTTTGACTTTTTATTATTTTTATTTTATTTTTCTTATTTCTCAAAACTGCATGTGACGTCTTCTTTTACCGTCGATGGGTGAACCGTATGGCCAAGCCAATACGCAGTTCCCATGCATCTGATGTCTCACTTCGATGATGATGGCTATTTTCTCCGAAACTGCTGAAGTCATCATCACTATCACTATTTATTTCCTCCGTTGTCTGACGTCTCCGACGATTATTTCATCTTGGGGGAGTTTCCGGGCGTGACTGCTGCTGGCGTCTTGTCATATCCCGTGGTATAATGCGCCAGTCTGGTTGTTCTGCCTCTTTCGGCTGATGCCGTGTTTTCGGCTCACGGAACTGGTGGTTACTGGTCCGTCATCTGTCATTATTGGTGGCTTGCTGATTTCTTTCTGCTGCCAGACGTGTTTGTTCCATCCATTCTTCTGCCATGCGGACTTCTCCTTCTTTTGGGTTGGCGTTATTGTCCTCCAGATATTTTGCTACATCCTCCAGGTCTCTGTTGGTCGTATTTGGGCGTTCTGGATGGGCGGGCACCAGTGGGATTCATTCCGTTCTTCCATCATTTCGTCGGATTATTATGCAATCATCCAAGTAGTGAAACCTCTCCCCTTCTTGTGTCTATTGATCAAGTTCATGTTGAATGGGTTGTTGCCGTCTTTGATGTCCCCTGTTTTGGTGGGGTCGTCTAGTTCTTAGACCTCTTCCTCGACCTCTATCGTTTCCTGCAACTGCCCCTTCTTGATCCCTTTGTGCTAAATTGGGATTTTTGTCCCAATTTCTTCTTCCGCGGACCGGGTTACCGCGTCCTCGACCTCTTTCCGATCGAATCTCTCTAATGTTGGGCTGTCGGACTCCCAGCTGCCCGAGATTCGGTCGGTCCCTCAGTCGTTCCTGACGACGTCTTCGGTTCCTACGAGCTCGTTGAGACGGACCTATTGGTCGGTTCTCAGGAGCACGTAGTGATGGGTTGGCTTGGACTAAGTTCTCAGATGGCCCTTGCGGTCCAAACTGAGAACCAGTCGACCTATTGGTAGCCGGAGGGGAATTTCTTCCTCTCGAGCTACCGGGATGGAGGTCAACCACGCTCCTCCCTTGGTCAGGTGCTCTCGAAATTCCTTGCGGTCTTCCGAGAGTACCTAAGTTGTCTCTGCTACGGGCCTCGTTTATCAGTTGTGCTCTTGTCTCCGGTGGGTGGTGTAAATGCGCAGGTGTTAATTGGTGCAAGATCCTCAGTCTCCTATCGGCCCTTATCAGTCTTCGTCTCCATCTACTTTCCTCAAAGTGTCGTTGCATGGCACAATGAGTTAGGTTTTCCTGGTACTCTTCTGAAAAGACTGAATCAGTACTGGAGTCATTTCCTTCTCCTGCCGTGTTCATTGGCCATTCTGAGGTTTCTTGAACCCGTTGCTGCAATCTTCTTACTTCCCTTCTATGTTGTCGTAAGTCAAGTGCAGCCATCCGATACCTGGCTACCTCTTCCCGTTCAGTTGGACGTCTCATGGCTCCAGCATATGGTGTTCTCCATGCACGAGGTGGTGGTAATTCTGGCATAACGTCCTCGTTTAATCCTCCATTATATTCGTCTTGCGGGCTCAGTGAAGCATCATCTTCAATTATGTGTGCAGTTTCCATAAATCTGACACCTGCTTGTCGACTGCGATCTTCATCCCTTTGTCTCCTACGATCTGGGTTAGGACTGGCATATGGAATATCCGGATTCTGAGGTAGGTTGTCGTCACTACTTGACTCTTCCAACCACCCTCCAGTTTTTGGTTTCTTTGGTACCGTCTCGATATCCTTCCATATTATGGCTGCCATTTCCTCCTTGCTTATCTGATATTTGGCAGTCGAGCTTTGTCCTACTTCCCATATCCTAGGTCTTTCTGGAGAATCTCTCATCTCCTGATGGTTCACTGACTCTGCGCTTGAGGATTCTTCCATATTTAGCACGATTTTCAATGTGGCTGAAGAACTCCTAGAATGTGCACCTATTGCTATTGCTTTTCCTCTTCTATTTTCCCTTGGGCTTACAGTATCTTCCTATTCTTCCTCCAAGGAAAATAAACTGTCTTCTGAAGAGTTTCCTGTCGCACTTCTTCTGAGTTCCCCCTGTTCTAACTCCGCCCATTCCGCGAGGCGAGCTTCGTGCCTTTCATTTACTCGTTGCATGGTTGTGTCCAACTCCTGGATCACCTGTTCCCGTAGCTGATTATTGTACTGTCTCAGAGTTTCATATTCTTCCTGCAACCTTTGTGTTTCCGATCTCATTCATTGCAGAAGTCTAACTCCTTCTTCATCTTCTTCTTCTTCCGGAACTTCTTGTCGAGCGACATCCGTCAGAGCTTGGAGTCGGTCTTCCTCATTGTCATTTGGAGTCTTCTTTGTTCAATTCTTGTTGCTCTTCTTCTCCATCTCCCAAATAACCAATCCAGGTTATGAGTATCCTCCCTTCGAACAACACTACCCTGCTCGTCAGTATCTTGGGAATGTATTCCTGGATCTGTCCTTGTTTTGGAAGTTCCTGATTGTTCTAGGTTGATCATATTTACCTGAGCATGTGGCTTGTATACCTTCAACTTAGAGCCATTAATTACCTCGGGGCATAGTGTTCCATCTAGTTTTCTCAGTTTTACTGCCCCGTTCTCCAGTACTTCTTCTACCTGGAAGGGTCCAAGCCATAGGGTTTTTAATTTTCCTGGCTTGAGTTCTCTCTTCCCATTGTACTTCAGTACTAATTCACCAGCCTTGAGATCCATCTTTCGGAGATGCTTATCGTGCCAGAATTTCCTTCTCTTCTGTGCGATCTCCGTAGCCCATTGTGCCATTACCCTTTTCTCATCCAATTGTACCAAAGTTGTCAATCGCTCCTTCATGCTATCTTCGTCATTCAACCGATTGTCCACTGCCACTCTTAAGCTTGGTACAAGGAATTCAACAGGTACCACTGCTTCCTGTCCGTACATCAGTTGAAAGGGTGTATGATTCGTGGTGGGCTTGAAGGTGGTTCTGTATGCCCATAAAACTATTGGTAACCGTTCCTCCCAGTCGGCTCCTTCTACTCCGCATGTCTTATACATGATTGAAACCAAGATTTTATTTGTCGCCTCCGCCTGCCCATTTGCTCTGGGGTAATACGGACTTGACAAGGAGTGAAAAATCCTGAATTCTTCCGTCAAGTTCTGGATAATTGCATTCACAAAATGGCCTCCTCTATCACTCGTCAATTGTAGAGGTATCCCGAACCTTGTAATTACTTGTTCGTACAAAAAGTGAGCCGTGCTTTTTGCCGAGTTGTCCGGTAAAGCCCTTGCTTCTACCCATTTTGTGAGATATTCTGTGGCAACTACGATATATCGACATCTCCTCCTTCGACTTGTTTTTAGGGGACCTACAAAATCCAGCCCCCATATTTCAAAGAGTTCCTGAGGCTGGGACGGATGTAATGGCATGAAGTCTCTTTTCAATGGTTTCCCCGTTCTTTGACACGTATCACATGCTGCCACAAAGTTCTTTGCATCGTGAAAGAGGGTGGGCCACCATAGACCTGCCAACAATACTTTCTTGGCTGTCGCATCCGGTCCCATGTGTCCTCCTGCCAATCCCTCATGTGTCTCCTTCAAGGTTTGTTGTACTTCATCCTCCATTATGCATCTTCGCAATATATGGTCCTCCCCCATCTTGTAAAGCAATCCTGCAATCAAGGTGAAGGGTGCTGATTTCGTAATCACCTTTCTCCGCTCAGCTGCCGTTAACTCTTCTAGCAGTTGTCCTGTCGATAGATATTCCCCTATATGCTTATACCATCCTGGTATGGCATTAATCATAAACAACTGTGCATCGGGGAATTCATCCGGTATTCCTCCCTCTACAGGTTCTCCTGAGCGAATCCTTGACAACTGATCCGCTATTACATGTTTCTTCCCTGGCCTGACTACCACTCGAAACACGAATTCCTGCAAGGTGACGAGCCATCGACTCACTCGTCCGTAGATCGTTGGTTTGTTGATTAAGTACAACAGAGCCTGATGATCCACATAGAAAGCAAAGGGGTTAGCCAGTAGATAGTGTCTATATTTCTGCACCGCATACACCATTCCCAGTGCTTCTCGCTCTGTTGTGCTGTAATTCTTCTCGGCTCTTGACAGTAGCCGACTTGCGAAGTATATGGGCTGATCCAACCCGTATTGGCCTTCTTGTGCCAATGCACATCCAATGGCAAAATTTGAGGCATCCACATGCACATGGAATTCTTTTTCCCAGTCTAGGTAAACCAGGATAGGTGCTTTCACCAAGTGCCCTTTCAATCCCTCAAATGCCCCCTAGTGTTCCTCTATCCATTTGAATGGAACACCCTTACGTGTAAGCGCGTCTAGTGGATGAGATGTTAATGCATAATTTCGGATAAACCTCCTGTAATATCCGACTGTCCCTAAAAAGGTCTTGATCGAGCTCACATCATGTGGCTCTTCCATCAGCAATATCACCCGTATCTTATCTGGGTCGGGCTTCAAACCCTCTTGGCATACTATATGCCCCAGCAGCTTTCCATATGGCACCAATAAGACACATTTATTTGGATTCAATGATATTCGTGCTTTCCTGCATAAACCCATGCATTCCTCCAATGCCTTTAAATGTTCCTGCGTCCTCCCATACAGTGACCAATCATCTAGGAAAGCTTTGAAGTTCCCTGTGGACATCTTTTCAAAAATGTACAATATGATCCTCTGAAAAGTAGTTGGTGCATTGCATAGTCCAAATGGCATGCGGTTATATGCGTATATTCCGTTCTCCACAACGAAAGTGGTCTTCAACTTGTCTTCTTCCGCTATGCTAATCTGGTTATAGCCCGAGAATCCATCCAAGAATGAGTATATCTCATGGCCGGCTACTTCTTCTAGTATGGAGTCTGTGAAAGGGATCGGGAAGGGATCTTTTATGGTTACGACATTCAAACTTCTAAAATCCACACAGATTCGGATTTTATCTACTTCTCGTTTTAGAGTGATCACGATTGGTGAGACCCACTCGCTTGTCGTAACTTTGAATATAATGCTTGCATCCAACATCTTTTCGATTTCGGCATTCACCCTTGCTGCATATTTGGGATTCATTCTGTAAGGTCGCCTTCTCACAGGTTGCGCACCTTCAATCAGAGGAATCTTATGTACGCAGAGTTCGGGTGGTACTCCCTTCAAATCTTTATATGTCCAAGCAAAAACATCCTTATAGTCCAGAAAAATCTTGAATGTTGCTGCTTTCAGGACTGGATCCCAATCATCTCCACATTTGATCATCTTCTCCTCTCCATTTTCTCCCAAGTTTACCTGAATCATTTTTGGACCTTCATATTTGATAGATTCAGGGTCATTTGTTGCTTTCAGTGCAGCGATGGGGTGGGCTGGTTTATCTTCAATGACTGCCTCCCCCATCGTGAATTCCGCAAAATTCTTGGGAAATGTCCACTTCTCTCTTTCCTTGTCCTTTTCTGCTGCTGTTTGTCTTTTATTGCTAGTTCCCTTTTCAGGTTCTTGTATCTCATCCGTTTGAATCTCCTTTCCCGCATCAATGCAAAAACACTGAGGAGAAAATATCTCGTAGTCCTCCAACTGCCAGTGTAATAGACCCTTGTCCTGATCATATTCATCTTCCGTGCAGTTTTCAAGGTGCAACACTCCTTCCTCATCTGGTTCATATCCTGTCTCACCATCTGATGAAGAGGATCCCGAATCATCTGAAGTGGCTATGTCTTGACTCACAGTTTGATTCTTCAGATTGATTATATACTTGTGCTGCCCTTGTTTGAAGGATAGACGTTCTTTTTCCCAATTGTGGTTGACTTTTGCTGTTCTCAACCATCCTCGTCCTAGCAGTGCATCATATGCGGGTTTCTGCATAGCAATGACAACAAAATCCAAGATGAAGTCCTGCTCTGCTATGCGTACTTTTTGATTCATTAAAACGCCTATTGTTTCAATGCCATATTGATCAGCGCCATATAGTTTGAAATTTGGAGACCGTAAGGCGGGTTGCCCCAGAATCCGCCATGTCTTCTCTGGCATCACGTTCACACTAGACCCTCCATCTACAATCACCTGATTCAGCCTATGGTCCAAAACTTCCATCTGGACTATAGCTGGCCTCCTCCCGGCTTCAATCATCAGGATTGTTGGATCGATGAATTGTCCTTGCTTGATAGTTGCTACCTGTCGAGTTTCATCCTTCCTCTTGATGGCTTCCCCGATCGTAGCATACAACTCAGGTACTATGCTAAACAGGTTGGCTACCTTCATCTCCACCTTCGTGTTTAGCACCTCTGTTACCAAGCCTTCTACTGATGCCTTCTTAGTGATCTCCGGTCTCTTTAATACTTTCTCCAGAACTAGTTGTCCTTGTTTCTCCTTTGCTAGTTCTGTTTCGATCAATTTTTGGGCTTCCTGCCATCGTTCCTTCTCCTTGGCAGGGTTTGGATATTGTTCCGTTTTCTTGGTTTGTGCTCTTGTTACAGCCAAGACTTCTTTGTCTACCTCTGTCACTTCTCCAATGCCGATGAGGTTGATGTTCTGAGTTCCACTGGTACTTGCCTTGTTCGGGCAATTAGCCTCCTTGTGGTTTCCTGGACCACACCATTTACACATTTGAGTGGTATTGTTACCACTGTTGTTACCTGCATTCTGGGGTTTGGAACAATTCTTCGCAAAATGGCCCCATTCTTGACAATTCCGACATTGAATAATCGGCCGACCATCAGAGTCGTATTGTAGTCGACTCTGGCCTCCTTGTCTTCCTCCTCGGTGACTATTCCTATATCCTCCGCTAGTAGCTCCTTGTCCATTCCTCTGCGCATTTGGCTGCTCTTCCTGTTGTATCGCCAATGTCTGATGCCTCTTGCTTTTCAGGTTGAATGGACAGTCGACGACAGGATGTCCTGCAATTTCACATATATTGCAATATGCTTTCTTTGGACAATTTACATTTGAATGTCCCTCTGCCTTGCAGTCTGAGCACCAAATTTCTTTCCGATCCTTTCGGCCTTCTCCTTTCGCTTCCTTTAGAATTTTGTCAAATTCCCTTCGAAAGGTGTGAATCGTGCTCTGTACTTTATCTTCTGCTTCACTGTCCGAATCTTCGGTATGCTTTAAGTAACCTCCGATACCTGCGGTCGTTTGTTTGCCTTCACTTTCAAAGTTTTTAGCCTTCTCTAGTGCTTCTGCATACGTTGAGGATGGTACTGCCTTCATTTTCTTCTTGAATTTTGGTAGTAACCCATCCAAAAACCACCGCTTTATCATACCGTCAGCAGGTGTCATCTCCATTTTATCTGTCAGTTGTTTCAATATTCTATTGTAGCTTTTGACATCCTCATCCGATTTTTGCTTAGTAACGCATATTTCTGTGATGATGTCCGTGTCATCCCTCAGTGGTCGGAATTCTTCTATGAATGCAGTCTTCAGCTCTTCCCATTGTGTAAATGCTCGTGTACTTTGTCTTTTCAAGTACCAGTCTATCGCCATGCCTCGCAATGTGGCTGGGAACAGTTGCAACCATTGTGTGTCTTGTGTGACCCCATTTGCTCCCCAAATGGTAATGCAAGTTCCCACATGTCGTGATGGATCCTCCTTTCCTTCACCTGAGAAAGGTGGGCATTTCTGTTGTATTGTTCTATTGGCGGGGTTTGCCGCCATGGTATTCTGACTTCCTGGTGTTGGTGGTTGTAGCGTTTGATTCGGTTGTCTATCTACTGTTGGTGGTGCAAAATTGTACTCAAATAGCCTTCTTCCCGTCTCCAATTGGTCTCTGCTTCGCGACCTTCTCCGCGAATATACCAAACGTGGCTCCGGCCTTCCTCCCCACGAACCTCCGCGTAGGTGCCCTGATACAAGGTTCTCTCCTTCAGTATCCTCTGGCCACCCCTCCCTCGCTGGTTCTGGTGTTGCCGTCCAGTTCTCAATGATGGGCTCTTCCTCAACTATTTGTTCTTCCTCGTTTTCTGCAGTCACCAACAATGTTTCAATGCTTGCGTTATTCTCGTCTTCAATGTTCCACACTCTCTCCACCTCAGGGTGAGACACCTCTGTGGCCTCGTGTGTCCTTAAGTTCGCCAGTCGTGCGCTTCTTCTTACCGGTATTTGATTCTTACTCTGTGACCTGAAATCAGTCATTCACCTACTCTTCCTATCACTTGTCGCTAGACTCTGAGTTCACTTAGGCAACGACGCCAAATGTAGACAGGGGTGAGTGCATTCCCGAAATGGGGTGATGACAGTAGGCTTTCAGGTTTAGGCAATAGATACTTCAATGGGCTGGTTATAGGCTACAAGATCAACTACCCAATAGTGCAGGTAGACGTCTAGGATCAGACGTCACAGGCCTAGACGTCAAGGTAGCAAGTCTAGACATCACAGGTCTAGACGTCACAGCTGCAGGGGTAGACGTCAAGGTGCTAGACGTCACAGCTGCAGGGGTAGACGTCAAGGTGCTAGACGTCACAGGGGTAAAGCTAGACGTCAAGGTTCTGGGTTTAGACGGCTAGCCGTCTGACGGCTACCAGACGTCAAGGGCTAGACGTCTATAATGCTTCGGTCTTCTTTCCACGTACCTGCAATAACATCACAATATATGTCCCTGCTGCAACAACTAATCTTCAAGACTCATCAGTTTAGAAAACCTGCAAGGTAAGTTAGTACAGCACAACCTGCAACTCATCTATTAATGCATCACAACCTGCACTCAATGGAACAATCACAAGATCACCATACACACAGAATACGTAAACAACATAACAGCATTGGCATTATAGCAGAATGATGATGACTACAATGTTTGAAAAGGGGGTATAAATAGGGGGGGCGAAGTAGTTTCCCCAACTACTTCGTCCTCAACCGCCCCAACCGCCAGCCTTAACGCTTACTAACTAAACCTGCTGTTAGACGTCTAACAACTGGACGTCTACCCTTAGACGTCTAACTAGGCGTCTAATGCATTAACTAAAACAATTACAATGACGGCTGTTTTTGTCATCTTATGCCTTATGCGTTTACAATCCAGCCTTCTTCTCATTGGCTGATTTTCCAATCAAATACAAACATGAACATTACCAAAATTGCTATGTACAATTCAAAATTGGTGGACACAATGTTCCAGCCAGTCCTAGGGTTTAGAACTGTTGTCTACACATTCAACCCTCACATCTTGTAGATCGAGTCCCTTGTTGCGGTTGTCTTTATCCTTGAAATTTGTTTCAGTACCTGCCACTCGTTCCTTGTCTACTTTTTTTAAGTGCTTGGTTTTTCTTCTTTCACCTGCTTTTGCATCGTCAATGTCATATACCCCACACTTTGCATGCTTCTACGTTCGGACAATGCTATACATGGAAGCTTTGATGAACGAGACATTACCTGGATGTGTGGCAAGAAGACTATGCGGACAATGTAAAGTGTGTGGAGGAACGATCAATGTATGTTCGAATCTCCCCATGGTTTTCTTTTGCAAAGTCAAATGAAGTGTGAAGGCATTATTGTTCATCTTTATGGAAATGCTTTTGGCACCTCATACAATGCCTTGCTACCTTGGCTAGGCCAAGGTGTTTAGGCTATGGGAGGTTCGAGTTTGAACCCCAAGCAACAACAGTTTTTTGGCACATAAGAAAATTGATGAAATTCAGGCCGACGTAACAGCCAACGAGGTTACTTCCTGCACCACATTTTTCCACATTTTTCATATTTAAACCCCATCACCAATCCAATTGAAAATAATTGTCGCATCGCATAGGCTTAGATCTGTTGAAGTGGTGAAATATCAATGGCGGACACCAACAAATCATAGGATAGGATGTGGCAGCATGTGATTGGCTTTTAATTTTCTAAGGTTTGGGCATTTAATTTTTGCTTTTTTGATGTCCATTAGGACAACTTCCGGAGGCCATAATTTTTACATACGAAAGCATTTTGAGCCCTTTTTTTCAAATTGCATGATTTTTCAAGCCCTACGCATCGGTGGCATTAGTTCACGAACCTGCTATAGTGTTAAGGGTTGAGTAAGATGGATCACAAAGCCCTAGTTACTCGTCTCAATGGGCAAAATTACAGCATTTGGTCAACCCAAAAGATTGGCTTGTTACGCAATAAGAACCTGTGGTGCACTTTCAAGAAGAAAAAGCAACAGCCCTTGATGAAGAAACTTATCATCAAAGAGAAGAAGAAGCTCTTGGCCTATTTTCCTTGCTGATTGAACCAGAGTTGCTTTTCCACATCAAAGAGGAGAGTGAACCCATTAAGGTATGGTCAAAATCACATGAGCTATTTGGAAAAGTTAATCTATTGAAGTTGCTTGGAATTAGAGCTTTCTTCTCTCAAACTGGATGAGTTTGATAATTTTGAGGACTATATTGCGATATTTAATGGAGACAAAAAGAAAGATGATGCAAAATGCATGAAGATTGTCCTTGCTAATCTCTCCCCTTCTTTTTAGATGTTAAACCTCATGGTTCATATGATTCCTATGTTCTTGGAATCTCAAAAAACTCTTACTCTTGATCAGCTTTTCTCTCTTCTAGTTCATTTTCAGGTGGCAATGAGGAATTATGGTGGCACTTCACAAATACAGGCTCATGCAAAGGAATTCAAATCTAAGGAGGCTAAGACCCAAGGGCCCAAGGGCCAAGCTAAGTCTTCAAAGAAGTCGAAGACCATTTGTGGATACTGCAAGAAGGAAGGACACTCGACGATGAATTACTTGTTGAAATTGCAAAGGATTGAAGCTAGGTTTCTGAAGATTAGTGGACATCTTCCATATGATGAGGATGATGAGGGGGATTCTAAAGGATCTACCTCAACTGCAAAGGCCCACTAGAGCATCCATTATGGGGGGAAGATATTATTGTCACTAATGTCTTCTCTCCTTGGCTCCTTAGTTCAAATTATAGGGAGGTGTTGAAATTCTAATCTGATTCATGGTCGAGTTCGATATTGTATGATGTAATGTCGGATAGGCCTGTTGGTTACGAATTTGCCACTAGGATAGGATTTAGTGCAATGCGCCCTAGATTCGCCCAGCAGATTGAAAGGCCGGAGGGAAGGAATGCCTTCCGTGCCAATCTCCGGAAAAGGCCGGCTTCCTATATGTTTTCTCAGATGGTTTTAAGCTCAGAGTGCAAGAAAGAAATTAAATGCGGAAAGAAATTAAATGAAGAAAGAAATATAAATGTGATTTGCGTTGGGTGGGGAGGATAAGCAGCACAACAACTATCAATCACCACTACTAACAGCAATCAAATACAAGATACATTACAGAGACTACCAATGTCATTCATTCTATGTATCTTCTAACTACGCATTCCAGGAATACTTAATCATCAAATACCGATATCCAGATAGCAGAATAACAGTAAGCAATAACATAAGCAACATGAGGCAGAAATGCTAAGTAAAGGCAGCATAAAGAACAAGAACAGTCAATAGAGCCAAGTGTATCTTGTATTCAAAAGCAAACGTACAGCTACAATGGTTCCCTAGCAGGATATCCCCCTTCCACCCCTTTACAATGATATGGTGCAGCTATTTATAGCGCAATTTCCCCCCGATTACAATTCTGGGCACAGGATCCCAAGCCTGACAAAAGCTGACAAAGCTGACAAAAGCGGCAAAAGAGCTGCTGATGTTGACTTCTGCAGTTAGGGACTGTACTTGCAGCAAGGTCCACCTGAAAACTTGGCAGCTACGTGGCAGTGCGGTTGATGAAACTTTGAGTCAGCTTGAATGCGGGTAGCTGCGGTAGATGAAACTTTGAGTCAGCTTAAATGAGGGTGGCTGCGGTATAATAATTTGGCCTTAGCCTGTCCTTTCCCTGTCACATCTCCGGCACGAATCCTGAGGCTGGACACTTGTCTAAATCTGATAAGGGACGAATCTGCCTTGAAAGGCGGTCTCTCTTTTATGTCCAACTTATCCCGGAATCAGAGCGCAATTAAACAGAGCAAGGGGGAAACAGCGCGCAGTTGGGGAGGCCTCTGTGCCTTAGACAGTTTTTGGGCTGCTTGAAACATCCTGCCCAAGTGCGCACAAGTTAGAGGGCGCAGCCCGACTTCGCTGCGAAGTCGGGTTGCGCTCTGGCACTTAGCCAATTTTGCTTGCTGTTCAGACTGCGCACAGAAATGAGGGCGCAGCCCGACTTCGCTGCGAAGTTGGGTTGCGCTCTGGCACTTAGCCAATTTTCGGGATCCGCTGCTTCCCAAGTGCGCACAGGAACGAGAGCGCACCCCGACTTCGCAGCGAAGTCGGGTTGCGCTCTTGTACTTAGCCAAATTTCGGTCCTTTTCCGCACTTCGCATTCCCGAGTGCGCTCAAACTTAAGGGCGCACCCCGACTTCGCTGCGAAGTCGGGTTGCGCTCTTAGACTTAGAAATTTTCAGGGACCTTTTGCTTTGTTTTGGGAAATTGACCGAAGAAAGTACAAGAGGAAAAAGGGGAAATGAAGGGAATGAAACTGACAGAAGGATAGAAAGGGGATAGTGGAGAAAGGGAAAGGAAGAGGAGGGAACGGGAGAGCAGCATACTTACAATAAAAATGAAAACATGGCACCTCGTGCAAAATATGGCAACATTCATGGCGGCTCGCGGGGTGTCGAGCTCGCCTCGACGCAAAGAACCAGGCCTTTATCCTTTGGTCCCAGAGGAACTCCCTTCCCCTGCATCCCGTTGCTCTTGGGTCCCCTTCTTGGGTAACTGCTCCTCTTCGGATTCATTTTCAGCAGTTTCTTCTTCAGAATACAAATGCTCACCACTGTCACCTTCCTGCTCGGCCGGCCGCTCTCGCTCACGAACATGATTGTATGCAGCCTTGGCCTGGTCCCAGGCTGCTGCCTGGAAGGGCCCTAAATCACTGACATCTTTCAGTGCTGCTCTGAATGCTGCAACCGTGTGTACGTCGATGGTGTTATATCTCTCTCCCAACTCCTGAAGGGAGGTGTTGATTTTGCAATATCTTGACACCATCTGAGTGACCTGTGCTTCCTGGACTAGCTCGGCCCAACTGTCAATTTCCGACGTATCTGCCTCGAAAGACAGCCAATTCAGCTTCACCTGTTCAAGGGGCAGAAACTCCCCATCCTTGACGAAGCTCGGGCACCCGAGCTCAGAAAGAGTGTTGAAGGGGGCCAGGCAAATATTCATTTCATGATTTAATGCGTCCAGCATTTTCCTGGCGGCCCTTGTTCTTTCCGTTTTTTCAAAGTAATTGTGCAAGGTTACCCTTGCATCTGCCCAATCTAGGGCAATTCGGGACATTGGGGGAAACCGGAGGCCTTTGCGCGCGAACTCTTCAATTTTCATTCCGCTCGAAAGAATGGGGACTGTGGAAGGATTGGGAGATATGCGACAAGGAGGATGCGACTAAGGCTTGCCCTAATACAGTGGGAGACGGTGTTATGGAAGAAGAGGACGTACCTGCGGGCTCCGCCTGAGCCGCTGTTTGAAGGACGCCTGCCGCCCAAACTTCTGCTTCTTTCCCAGGGCTGTCCAAAGAGATGATTTCCGGCGCGGCCGTGACTGTCCGTGCTGGGGCCGTTTGCTGCGCAGACTCCTTAGGCCGTTTCGCCTTTTTGCTCCTTTTCCTCTTTTTTTCTTCTGGAGCTGTAGTTGGCTCGAAGGAGGCGGAGGAGGTCGGGGTGGCTGGCAGCGGTGTTCCCACGGTAAACTTGTACCTGGGTTTTGACAGGAGAATGCTTGCTGCGGCCGTTCCACCGGTTGACTCTTCTGGCGCCTTTTCCTTTTGGGGGGCCGCCTCACTAGTTGACTTTTCTAGCTCTTGTACCTTTTGAGGTAATGCTTCAGGAGCTGGAGGCAACATCGGGCCCACCTGACTGCTTGTTGGTGTCACGCTGGAAGTCCCTTGAGTAGGCAATTGCTGGGATGGGGGCTTCCTTTTATATCTCTTTCTGGCGCCTAGGGGAACGCAATCTCGAAACACGAACGACTCTCATTTGTCGGTGTATTTATCATATAAGGCCGAAAATTCATCATCTACGGCCAATGTCTTCCGGTTAGACTTATCGTGTTGCGTGCGGCACCTCATTTTCCAGCATTCAATAATTTTGTCCTTTTGCCAGCTGAGGGGCGCCACCTTTGAGAGAAATTTCTTGAAGCCTGCTAAGTCTAACTGGTGGTTTGGATCATACTCCACTTCCTCACAGTAAAAATCATGCCATGGCGGCCATGATTGCATCCGTTCAATTTGCCATTCCAGGTTTGCACTTGTTTTATTGCACCTTTCCTCCATGATCTCCGCTCGGGAGCAGATATGTACAAACTTTCCCCTGACCCCAATCGGGTCATATTTCCAGCGCTGAGGTAGCTGTATCAGGCCCATGCTAAGGAGGTCTTGTTCGAGGTAGACATGCTGCCCAATCTCGTGCACTGAATGTTCGCCCAGGTAATAGGATACAGGAAAATATGGCCCCTCTTCTTTCCCTAGCTGAATTCCTCCTCGACATAGTCCATCTGGCGCGGTATCTCCATACCGAACTGATGTTCAGTGCAAAAATAGGGCAGCAGGAACGGCTTCCCCTTGAATCCGTAGATTCTGATCACAATGCCCTGAGTCAACCGGAAGGTATCTCCACACTTGTACTTCCTCAGGTAGTTCGTCATGGCCAGTGGTGGGCGAGATGCCTTGCTGTTGAACAGCGCCAAGGTCATACCTAGAAATTTGAAGTTGAAATCGTAGTACGACCCTCTCTTGTACAGGGCTTCTGTCCACTCGTACACAGGCAGCGGTTCTCCCTTCTCATTTACCTTTTTTAGGTCAGGTACCTTAATCCGATAGTGCGTGTGATATAGGCACAACCATGTGAGGAACGAGCAGAGCCGGAACTCTGTTGTCTGCTTTTGCTGTAACCTGACCAGGTTCGAATGTATGGCGTACGCCACCCAATCTGCCCAGTCAAAGAAAATAGGGCACCTTCCGCTCCTTTGCGCAATGGAGTCATAAAACTCTCCATGCAAGATGCATTCGCGAGCGCCAGCTGGTACGGGCGCACCATTCTATCCGTGTCGCAGCCGAGTACCCATGCCAGGATAATATATATGTATTTATTCTCGAACCTGTCCAGGGGTATAGGGCATATGGGCCACTGCCCGACTGGTAGCGGGGTCTTCAATTCTGAGTCAAGAAACTCCCTCATTCTTCTGCTCTGAGCGAATCTGCCCGCCTGCTCGTCCAGGTTAATTCTTTTGACAATAGCGTTGGGGTCGTACTAGAGCCCCGGGGCGAAGGCTGGCTGGACGCTCTCTTTGAAGAGTTTGAACAACACTCTTCCTTGGTTGTCGCAGACTTGCCGAGTAGCTGGTTTGTAATATGTTACAATAGACTCAACCAGCTTCGGGCAATGGTGGACGGGAGGGCACAAGAACCAGTACAGGTTCGACTTGTATGCAGCCCCGACATGGTGCGAGGGTGAAACTTTGCCAGCCCACTTCGCTATATTTGGCCACAGCTTGGTGAGGCTAATGGAGTACTCGCCGTCCCTATACCCGACCAGGCGGTTGATGGGCAGCGATGGAGCTTGCCCTTGGCTTCTCTTCGACCTGGATCTCCTTGTTCGCTCCCGTGGCACTTCGCTCTCATGAGCGCTGGATTCTGTGTGCTCTTCTGCCTCGCGCTCTGTATCGTTGGACTGCATCTGCATTGGCGCTTTTCCCTTGTCCATTTTCTGTTTTCTGCTCGAGGTGGCGGAGACGGGGACTCTGGTTACTAATTCTTCAGTATTGCGCCTTGCAGCTCAGACTTGGCTCGATAATTCGAATATTCTGAGTATGCCAGGGCCCCTTTTCTAGGAAGAAAAACAGCATTAATGGCGCAAGGGAGGGGGTTAAGGTGATCTGCCCAAAGTAGGTGGGAAACGCTATTATTCTTTGGCGGTTGTGCGTGGGCTTTTTCTTTGGAATGCGTACCTTGGTTGCGGTTGGTCCTAATGCGCTTGCTTTTTTAATGACATCCGCTTTGAAAGACACGCAATCATTATTTTTTTTTAAATTTCGGACCTCGTGCTTCCAATGACGTCACGGCCGCCGCCTGGGCACACACTTCGAGGGAGATTTTTGGCCCAGGGTTTTAAGGAGGGACGCAGCCCAACTTCGCGTTATGCCTCACTGCGCAGCCTGGGCCCATACTTAGAAATTTTTTGCCATTATGTCCCTCGTTTCCCGTGACAAGTCATTCAAGGTGCGCTCGAAATTGAGGGCACCCAGGCTTTGCCCAGAAAACGCGCGCACTCCGACTTCGCCCAGAATTTGTTGCGCAATCCGACTTCAACACTTAGCCAATTTTTGCTCTGCGCTGCCCTACTGTGCTCCCAAGACGGTGCGCAGTCCGACTTCGCTACGAAGTCGGGTTGCGCACCCAACACTTAGTCATTTTTTTAGGCTTTTTGTCAGCTGCCTTCTCTCAAACTCCCGATGTCGCACTATCCAAGGAGCAATGCCCGACTTCGCTGCGAAGTCGGGGCTTGCCCTATGCTTCACTTAGGCTCTAAAAACTAAAAGCTGAATACTGAAATAAATATATACATTCTGTCATAAACTAAAATGCAGAAAAGGAATATGTACAAGGAAGGACCCTGTTGTCACATTTTGCACAGGGGTGCCATGTTCTTAGTTTTGCATGTATGCTGCTCTTTTCCCTTTCCTTCACCTCATCTCCCCTTTTCTTCATCTCTCCCTTTCTTCCTCTTCCTCACAGTTTCATTCCCTCTTCTTCTTTCTCCCCTTCTTCCCCCAGTAAAACTTCAGCAGGTGTTCCTTGAAAAATTTCTAAGTGTTGGGGCGACATCCGACTTCGCAGCGAAGTTGGACTGCGCCCCTCAGTTGGAGCGCAATAGAGAACCCAAAGTGCGCAACAGGACAAGAAATTGAAAATTTGACTAAGTGTCAAGGGCGACACCCGACTTCGCAGCGAAGTCGAGGTGCGCCCCTCTTCCTGGGTGCACTAGGGGAACACTATCAGAAAATCAGCTAAGTGTTGGGGGCGACATCCGACTTCACAGCGAAGTCGGAGTGCGCCCCTCCTCCAGTGCGAAGTCCGAAGAGCGGAAGGCCAGCACCGGTGCGACACCCGACTTCGCAGCGAAGTCGAAGTAAGCCCTTTGACCGGTGCACAGTTGGATAAAGTCAACTCAGAAAATGCTAAGGCAAGAAGGCCTTCCAACTGCGTTGTTTTCAGCCTGCGCAACCCGATAGCGCCCGAATTCCTGGCGAAGTTGGATGAACTGCCTTTTAAGGCAGACACGTGTCACACGTCAGCATCCGACAAGTGTCCATCTCCGGGATTCGAGCCAAGACTTGACCGCACAAGGACAAAGCATGGGCTACACTACCGGCGCCATCTGTCACCATTTAAGCCGATGTGAAGTGCCATCTGCCGCACCTACCCACATTCCTGCTGACCAAAGGTTTGACCCAACGCGCTGCCACGTAGCTGTACCGTCTTCAGGGACACCATGCTGCAAGTACAGTCCGGCCCGACAGAAGTCAGCATCAGCAGCTCCTCAGCCGCTCGTGTCAGCTACTGTCTTGTTTGGGACTTCGTGCCCATGAATGTAATCGGGGGAATTTTGGGCTATAAATACCCACCACGTTTTGATTGTAAGTGGTGGAAGGGGAATATCTTGCTAGGGAACAATTGTAGCTGTGCGTTTGCCTCAAATACAGACATACATTTGGCTCTGCTTACTGTCTTTTATCTTGCATGTCGCCTCTCCTTGTCATTTCTGCCTCATGTTTCTTGTGTCATTGCTTGCTGTTGTACTGAACTCTGGACTCCAGCATTTGGTGGCCAAGTATTCCTGGAATGCATAGATAGAGGATACATGAGATCGCTGATATCTGTAGTTTCAATGTATGTTTGTAGATGAATGTTGTTAGTAGTGGTGATTGATTCGTTGTCGTGCTGCTTATTCTCCCCACCCAACTCCAATCACATTTGGAATCCCTTTCTGCACTTTTATCTCTTTTCGCATTTTTATCTCTTTCCCTGCACTCTTATCTAAACAAAACCCCACAGGAAGCCGGCCTTCTCCGGAGATTGGCACGGAAGGCATTCCTTCCTTCCGGCCTTTCAATCTGGTGGGCGAATCTGGGCGCAATAACAACAAATCCTTTCCTCATGGCAGATTCGTAACCAACAGTTTCTCTGGCAGGGCGCAGTCCGACTTCGCCCACTCTCTTGGGCGCGCCCTGATAAGATGGCGCCCAGTGACATGAAGTTCAAGCTGCGCCCGTTTTCCGGGCGAAGTTCGGATCGCGCCCATCTTTTGGGCGAAGCCCGAAGTTCGCCCAAATTCGGGGCGAAGTCCGAACCGCGCCCACTTTTGGGGCGAAGTCGGGTCACGCCCCTAATTCCGGGCGAAGCACGAACGGCTCATCGCGGACGGCGCCAAAAAGTTTGGGCCCAGTGCAAAGTCCGACGCATGGCAAGGTGGGGTTAATTAATTGCAAGGCCTCTTGGAAAGTGTGCCCAATTGACGGCAGTGACGTCAGCTACGGCACACGGTTCGAGAAAGTTTAAATGATTGCACAGATTCCCATGAAGATACATTTAAAGGGTAAGGCGCGCTTGGGCCAACGACTAATATAAACGTTTTTTAAAAAAAAAACGGGCCCATGCGCAGCCGCCAAGATCATAACACCTCCACCAACCGAAAGCAAACGGCCATAACTTCCTCCCTCGCACCATTAATGCTGGCAGTTGCTGTCTACAAAAGGACCCTGGCACATCTAGAAAATTCATAAAGTTCCAAGCTGAATCCCGAACTGCAGAGAATAAAATTGACAAGCTCTGAAGCTGCTCCTATCTCTGATTTTTTTCAACGAGGATGGATAAAGGGAAAGCGCCCGTACAGGCACAATCTAGCGAAGATCCGCACGAAGCTGAGGAATCTCCAGACTCTAGCGCTCATAGGAGCGCAGCGCCTCGGAAGGGTAAAAAAGCAAAATCTAGAACGAAGAGGCGCGTAGCTGGCCAGACTCCGCCGCCGCCAATTAACCGACTGTCCGGGTACAAAGATGGTGCGTTCTCTATTAGTCTCACAAAGCTGCGTCTAACTATCGCAAAGTGGGTGGATAAGGTTTCGCCTTCCCACCACCTCGGAGCCGCATATAATTCAAATCTTTGCTGGTTCCTTTGCCCTCCGACCCACTGGTGCCCGGAGCTGGTTGAGGTAATTGCTGAATATTATAAACCAGCTGCGCGACAAGTATGCGATAACCAAGGAAGGGTGTTGTTCACTCTTTTCCGAGAGAGCGTCCAGCCAGCGTTCGCCCCAGGGCTTCAGTACAGCCCAGACGCAATTATCAGGAGGGTAAACATCGAAGAGCAGACCGGCAGGTTCTCTCAGACCAAGCGGATGAGAGATTTTCTGGATTCAGAACTGAAGACTCCGCTGAAGGCTGGACAGTGGCCGACTGGCCCCATACCACTGGACCGTTTTGAAAACAAGTACATCTACATCATCCTGGCCTGGGTCCTCGGCTGCGACTCAGACAAAGTGGTACGGCCATATCAGCTGGCGATGGCCGAGTGTATTCTACACGGAGAGTTCTACGACTCTACGGCGCAGAAAAGCAGGAAGCGCCCAATCTACTACGAATGGGCGGACTGGTTGGCCTACGCAATTCATGCGAGCCTGGTGCGACTGCAGCAGAAGCAGTCGACAGATTTTCGGTTTTGCTCATTCCTCACATGGCTATGCCTGTACCATATGCATTACCGGATGAACGTCCCCAACCTAAGGAAAGCTAATGAACAAGGGAAGCCGCTCCCCGTGTACGATTGGACTGAGGTCCTGTACCGAAAGGGCTCATTTTACGACTTTAACATCCAATTTCTGGGCCAGGCCATGGGATTGTTCAACCGTGGCGCGACTCGCCCACCGGCGGCTATGACGAAGTATCTGTGGAGCAATGAGTTCGGGGACACTTTCAGGCTAACTCAGGGCATTGTTGTCCGGATCTACGGGTTCAAGGGAAAGCCCTGTTTGCTGCCCTACTTCTGCACTGACCACCAGTTCGGGATGGAAGTGGCGCGGCAAATGGACTACGTCGAAGAAGAATTGGGCCAGGGAAAAAAGAAAGGTCACATATTTCAGTATCCAATGACCTGGGCCAATATTCAAGTCTTCGAAATAGGGCAGCACATTTATCTTGAACAAGAGCTCATTGATATGGGCCTGATTATGCTGCCGCAGCCCTGGAAGTACGACCCAATCGAGGTCCGGGGAATGTTCACACACATCTGTCCTAGACCTGAAATCATGCAAGAAAGAAGAAACAGGACAGGTGCGGACCTCCACTGGCGCATTCACTTAATGCAATCATGGCCACCATGGCATGAATTTTACTGAGGTCACTTACGATCCCGAGCGGAACCCGGACCATCGGATGGAATCAGCTGGCTTCAAAAGGTTCCTCGCTAAGGTGGCGCCGCTCAACTGGCATAAGGACAAAATCCTTGAATGTTGGAAGATGAGGTGTCGCACGTAGCACGACAAGTCAGGACGGAGGAACCTCGCCGTTGATGATGAGTTTTCGGCACTTTATGACGAACATGTCGACACGTGGCAGCCCTTCGACTTTGGCAATTGCGTTCCTCAAGGCGCGAAAATAAGGTATAAAAGAGGGGCCACCTCTCAGTCATTGTCAACTCCTGACCTGGTCCCTCCAGCGGAAAAGGCGTCCGCGCTACTAGCCAGTAGCCCGAGTACGGCAGGCATTCTCCTCGCACGACCCCGGTACAAGTTTACCGTGGGGACATCAGCGCCTGCCGCCCCTTTATTACCGCTTCCTTCTGGTTCAGCGTTAGCGCAAAAGAAAAAGAAAAGGGTCGAGAAGACCAAACGCCCTAAGGAGCCAGTACAGCCAACCGCCGCGGAGCAGCCACACGCAGCAGCGCCAGAGGTTGTCTCTTTAGACAGCCCCGAACAAACCGCAACCATTCCCCCGGCATCGGCTCAGGTGGAGCCCGCAGGTACGTCTTCTGTTCCTATCGCCCAAGTCCGCGTCAGCCCTGCAAAAACCCCAGCTTCCGCTTCACCAGGGCAAGCCATAGCCGCGTCTCCTGTTGCTCAAGCCACCCCGCCGTCTAGCGGCCCGCACTCATTCGACCAGTTTGCTCAGGATCCCAACGCTTTTCAATCCCTGAGCCAAACCATAGAGCCTTCACCCGCAGTCAGTGTCAGAGCCGCTCCTTCATCTCCGCATCCTTCACCCCAGACGCTCCAAACCCTACCAGCGCCATCCACACAGACTCCTGTCACTCCTAGGACCCAGTCGCCCTCAAAGGCTGCTACTCCTTCTGGTATCCCTCCTACTTCACTATTCGCGGGAAATATGCCGCAACATGCCCAGGAGCTGGAAGACCTCGATCTCATGAGTATCACCGAGGACCAGCCTCTGGCAGTAAGGGTCATGGGAGGGTCAGCCTCCTTTCTTCAAGGCGTTAAGCGCAGAAGGGCCGAAGAGATAGCTGCCTCGGTCAAGCGTACAAAATTCGACCTCGATCGGAGAGTGCTTACGACAGAAAAGCTGATCCCTAAGGTGAAGAAGCCTCTCTGCGACATGACCGAGGCCGACTATGTGCTTCAGACGAAGGAGAAGAATTTTGACGACATCAACGAAGAATACGAAATCCGCGGTATTCGTCGTAAAACAGACAGCCTCCTTGTCAAACATCTTGAGACCCAGGAAGCGCTTTTCCAGCTACAGAATACCACGAGACAGTTTGAAGAAGACTTGGCTAGGGCTACTGCGCAGCTAGGGTCAGCACAGCAAGAAGTCGAAGATCTGAAGGCTCAGCTAGCCGTCTCCCAACAGACAGCTGAACAAGAAAGAAAAACAGCGCAAGAGCAGATTTCAGAACTGCAGGATTCGCTAAAGCAGGCGCAGTCGCACCTCGTAGAAAGAACATCACAAGCGACGGCCTTTTCCAAGAGCAAGGCGAAGGACATGTGCGCAAGTCTGTTACAAGGTTGTAAGCCCAACCTTGTCAAATCCCTATCAGTTCTGGATTTCGTATCCAGGATCGAAGAGGTATCTGCCCAGGGAAAGCCCGTGGTGGAGGAAGCTGAACACCAGGCAAAGCAACGGCTAGACCTGGCTATGAAACTGGAAGAACTAGAGCGCGATGGCCTCCGAATCACCCCCATGTCACAATTCGCCTCAGAGTGGGCAAATGCAAGGGTAACTTTGCACACTTATTTTGCGAGGACTGAAAGGATCAGAACAGCCAGGAAGGCGCTAGACGCCTTGGAGCATGAAAGAAGCATTCTCCTGGCTCCCTTTCACGTTCTGTCCGAGCACGGGTGCCCGAGCTACATCAGAGATGGTGAGTTTCTCACCCTTGAGCAGGTAAAGAAGAACTGGCTGTCCTTCGAGACGGATACAGCTGAGATCGACAGCTGGACAGAGCCAGTTCAAGAAGCGCAGGTCACCCAGATGGTGTCAAAATACTGCAAAATCAACTCTTCCCTTGGGGAGTTGGGAAAAATATATAACACCATTGACCTGCACACGATTGCTGCATTTCATGCGGTACTCAGAGAAATCAACGACCCCTCTCCCTTCCAGGCCGCGGTCTGGGATCAAGCACAAGCTGTGGTCGAACGCATAAGCAAGCTAGAGGCCGAAAGTGGAGAGCCTTTAGATTCAGAAGGCGAGACTGAGGAAGCAACTGGTGAAAGCGAATCTGAAGAAGAACAGTTGCCATAAGGGAAGCAACCAGAGCAGCAAAGGACAGGGGAAGGAAGTTCCTCTGCACCCAAAGGATAAAGGCATGGTTCATTGCGTCGAGGCGAGATCGACACCCCGCGAGTCGCCAGGAATGTTGTCACATTTTGCACATGGATGCCATGTTCTTAGTTTTGCATGTATGCTGCTCTTTTCCCTTTCCTTCACATCATCTCCCCTTTTCTTCATCTCTCCCTTTCCTCCTCTCCCCCACAGTTTCATTCCCTCTTCTTCTTTCTCCCCTTCTTCCCCCAAGAAAACTTCGACGAGTGTTCCTCGAAAAATTTCTAAGTGTTGGGGCGACATCCGACTTCGCAGCGAAGTCGGACTGCGCCCCTCAGTTGGAGCGCAATAGGGAACCCAAAGTGCGCAGCAGGACAGGAAATTGAAAATTTGACTAAGTGTCAAGGGCGACACCCGACTTCGCAGCGAAGTCGGAGTGCGCCCCTCTTCCTGGGCGCACTAGGGGAACACTATCAGAAAATCAGCTAAGTGTTGGGGGCGACATCCGACTTCGCAGCGAAGTCGGAGTGCGCCCCTCCTCCAGTGCGAAGTCCGAACAGCGGAAGGCCAGGCACCGGTGCGACACCCGACTTCGCAGCGAAGTCGGAGTGCGCCCTTTGACCGGTGCGCAGTTGGATAAAGTCAACTCAGAAAATGCTAAGGCAAGAAGGCCTTCCAACTGCGCTGTTTTCATCCTGTGCAACCCGATAGCGCCCGAATTCTTGGCGAAGTTGGATGAACTGCCTTTCAAGGCAGACACGTGTCACACGTCAGCATCCGACAAGTGTCCATCTCCGGGATTCGAGCCAAGACTTGACCGCACAAGGACAAAGCATGGGCTACACTACCGGCGCCATCTGTCACCATTTAAGCCGATGTGAAGTGCCATATGCCGCACCTACCCGCATTTCTGCTGACCAAAGGTTTGACCCAACGCGCTGCCACGTAGCTGTACTGTCTTCAGGGACACCATGCTGCAAGTACAGTCCGGCCCGACAGAAGTCAGCATCAGCAGCTCCTCAGCCGCTTGTGTCAGCTATTGTCTTGTCTGGGACTTCGTGCCCATGAATGTAATCAGGGGGAATTTTGGGCTATAAATACCCACCACGTTTTGATTGTAAGTGGTGGAAGGGGAATATATTGCTAGGGAACAATTGTAGCTGTGCGTTTGCCTCAAATACAGACATACATTTGGCTCTGCTTACTGTCTTTTATCTTGCATGCTGCCTCTCCTTGTCATTTCTGCCTCATGTTTCTTGTGTCATTGCTTGCCTGTTGTATTGAACTCGGACTCCAAGATTTGGTGGCAGGTATTCCCGGAATGCATAGATAGAGGATACATGAGATCGCTGATAGCTGTAGTTTCAATGTATGTTTGTAGATGAATGTCGTTAGTAGTGGTGATTGATTCGTTGTCGTGCTGCTTATTCTCCCCACCCAACTCCAATCACATTTGGAATCCCTTTCTGCACTTTTATCTCTTTCTGCATTTTTATCTCTTTCCCTGCACTCTTATCTAAACAAAACCCCACAAGAAGCCGGCCTTCTTCGGAGATTGGCACGGAAGGCATTCCTTCCTTCCGGCCTTTCAATTTGGTGGGCGAATCTGGGTGCAATAACAACAAATCCTTTCCTCATGGCAGATTCGTAACCAACAGCACCCCTTGGGTGCCTTCAATGGTGGTAAATTTTCAAGGGGAAACCGTTGACAGGAATGGGGAGAAGCTGTCCCGCCATGTCCTGAAGCACGAATGAATTGAATTGGTTTACCCAAGCAATCTGATAGGGACCTTCCCAGAGGGCATCAAATTTATCATGGTTGCCTAGCTTTGCTTTAAGTGAGTCCCACTTTAGCACGAGGTCCCCGATTTTGAAAACTCTGGTGGTGGTGCCTTTCATAAACCAGCCCTGGGTTGCCTCGGCATGTTTAGTAAAGGCCTGGTATGCCTTTTCCCTTTCTTCTTCTAACCGCAATAGTTGGCAAAGTTTGGCATCCACTGGATCCCCGTCGCCTTTTTCTTCATCTAGCATCCAGAGTGCGGGCATCTCTATGTGGGTAGGCATAACTGCCTCCTTGCCGTACACGAGCGCGTAGGGGGATGTCTTGATAGACTTCTTGAACGATATGCAATCCGCCCACAATGCCCAATTCAGGAGTAGGTGCCATGTCCTCTTGTTTCTCTCTACTGTTTTTTTGACAATCTTCAGTAAATTCTTGTTGGCGGACATCTTGTGATAGATGTCGTATTTGCTAGTGAACTCCGTGAGTACAGCACCTGCGAACCCCGGACCATTGTCTGTAACTATTGCCTCCGAGATCCCGAAACATGTGATGAGGCTCTC
Organism: Wollemia nobilis; assembly: GCA_028583015.1. Classification (NCBI taxonomy): domain Eukaryota; kingdom Viridiplantae; phylum Streptophyta; class Pinopsida; order Araucariales; family Araucariaceae; genus Wollemia; species Wollemia nobilis. Next base: position 1,387,788 of record JAQPPZ010000188.1, read on the forward strand.
GAGGAACCTAATGACCGTTTCTTGGTCCGCGTGCTTAGTGGGGATCGCCTCTGCCCACCGGGTGAAATAATCGGTGGCTGTAAGGATGAACTTATGTCCCACTGCAGAGTTAGGCGTGATGGCCCCGATGAAGTCTAGACCCCACTGCTGAAACGAAGTCTCGGCTTGAATTGGCTGGAGGGGCAAGGGTGCCTTTCTGTTCCTGCCAGCGAATCTCTGGCATTTTTCACATTTAATACAGACCGCATGTGTGTCTGTGAAGAGAGTGGGCCAATAATACCCAGCTCTGATAATTTTTAAGGCCATAGGCCTCCCAGAATGATGTCCCCCAGGCATCCTAGAGTGGAATTCTCCGAGGACCCTCGATTTATCTGTTTCTCTGACGCATCGCAACAGGATGCCGTCAATGTTTTTGAAATATAGCCCCTCGGGGCGCAGTACATATCTCAAGGCGTTTAGCCTAAACCTCCGTTGTGAGGCATTGAGATGATCTGGACATCTCCCTGTGCTAAAATACCGCACCAGGTCATTTGTCCAATCACTTTCCTCTGATAAGGAGTTGGCAAAGTTAGTTTCTGCTATCGGATCTTCCCACTTGCAGGCAGAGATTTCAGCTGCAGCGCTTCGGGGGCCAGCTCTTGGCACAAGGCTCGGCCTCTGATCAGCTTCGTTGGCCGTACCTCGATGTCAAATTCTTGGATTTTGGCTATCCATCCTACCCTCTTGTGACCTGGCTCTCCTTGTACGATGAAATTCCTGACGTCCGGATGTATCACGAAGACAGTTATTCGGCTCTGGGAGACGAAGTGCCTGAACTTCCTGAGGGATTTCATAACTGCGTGCACCTGCCGCTCAATAAAATTGTACTTTTCTTCATGCGGCTGTAATGTCCCTTTTTAAGAAACAGCAAACCCTTACTATGAAAATGCAGAAATTAAGTACAGCAAGGAAATAACTCAGAAATTGCTCATAAAATAACACAAATATGAGGAGAAATCAGCCAGTATCATATATTAAATATTGCCAAACCAATACAACAGCTCCCCAAGGCTGAACAGATGCAAAAACTCCTCAAACATGACCCCAAATACAAGCGTAGGGTTTGGGGCTGCCAACAGATCTGAAACACATGACACAAATGCTCCCAAAAATGCCACGAACTCCTCACGGATGCCTTTTTTTTGTATTTTTGATATTTTAGGGCAATAACACCTGCAATGATATTGCCAAGACCCCAACCATGCACCTCCAATGCACTATGGGAATGAGCAAGACCTGCAATCTCAACTCATGGAACCTCTAGGGTTTCAATATTCAATTCCGATATCAACATAACATGCCCAAAATGGGACGTCTCACTCCCTTATATAGGGTGAGGTTATAATTTGGAGTTGACATCTCCCAACCCTAAAATCACTTAAAGTGCCTTATTACAACATAAAAACATAAAACATAAATAAACACAACTTAAGTTATGTCTCCTAGTCACATGAACCCCTTTTTCACTTTTATAATTAAGTGTAGGAGACATTTACAAAAAATATTTATTTTTGGGACATTACAACGGCTGAATCACCTGGCTTAAGAACGCTATGGGGCGTTCATCGCCATCATCTCCCTTCTGAGTCAGGACTGCGGCGTAACTCTCGGGTTCTCCCACCGCGTACAGGATGAAATCCTTGGAATAATCTGGATTTATCAACACCAAAGCTTGCGCGATTCTGGTCGTGATCTCTTCGAAGGCCTGCTTTCTTTTGTCAATCCACAAGAATTCGGCATTCTTTTTTAGAAGTTCGGCCATGGGCTTAATTACTTGTGCGAAGTCCGGTATGAACTTCCTCACGAAGTTGATTTGGCCGAAGAATGACTGTAACCCCTTCTTGTCGACTGGGACGGGTAAGCGGAGAACGGCTTCTGCTCTGTCAGGATCCACTGCAAGGCCTTTCTCAGAAATGACATGTCCTAGGAGCTTACCCTCCTTTACCGCGAAGACTGACTTCTTCGGGTTGATGGAAATGTCGAATTCACGACATCTCTCAAATATTTGCCGCAAGTGGGAAGCATGGTCCTCTCTCCTGTGAGAAAATACAGTCATATCATCCAAGTAGATGACAATGACCTTGTTGAGCAGCTCTCGGAACGCCAAGTCCATGGCTCTTTGAAACATAGCGTCGGCATTAGACAAGCCGAAGGGCATGCGCTAATATGCAAACGTTCCCCATTTGGTGGTGAACATTGTCTTGTGCTGATCTTCGTCCTTTACCCATATTTGGTTGTATCCAGAGAATCCGTCCAAGAGAGAGAACCTCTGTGCTCCAGCAACGATGTGGAGGATTTGATCAATTTGGGGAAGTGGATAATGGTCCTTCAGCGAGGCTTGATTAAGGTTTCTGAAATCCATGCAGAGGCGGATGTCTCCATTATTTTTCCTCACAGGAACCAAATTCGCGACCCAAGATGAGTGCTTGATGGGGTAGATGATTTTGGCCTCCAACATCTTTAAGAACTCTGCTTTCATCATTGCTTCAATTTTCGGGTTTACTGCCCTTTGTTTCTGCCGGAAAGGTTTTGCATTATCTTCCAGCTCTATAGTATGCTGGATCATCTCTCTGTCATACCCCTTCAAGTCCTGGTAGCACCAGGCCACAATATCAGGGAACTCTCCGCATAAAGATCTGATCTGCTCCAGTTCCTCTTCAGTGCAGTCCGTCCCGACCTTGATTGTTTTTCCAGGTTCCAGTTCCAGGTCTACGTACTGCTTGGGGTCTACTTTGATCCTGTGGGATATTGCCCTATCGTTTTGATCAAAGAGACTCTCTAGGGTAATCAGTCCTTTCGGGACATGATTGTTTTTTAACTGTATCAACCCCTCGTACTGCTCGTCATCAGGGTCTCTACCTTCTATAATAATTGCTTCATTAATCAAAAAAGTGACGATATCCTCGTCACAGTCAAACACCTGCCAGTGGGTGTCTTTATCGAGCACTGAAGGCCTCGTAGATGGTACGAACCGGCTTCGCTTCCGGACGGTGTCATCGATCGGAACGTACTGGCTCCAACAAACGCCAGAATGTCAGCGTGTTTATTCTTCTCACGTGATATGGCTTTGACATTCAACGAGTCGACTGACTCCATCAGGTCCCAGACACGATTACTATACGCCTTGAGGTAATGCTTCTTGGAGGCACACTTATTCATAATCTGGTTGCACACCAGCTCTGAGTCGCCAAAGATCTGCAAATGTTTCACCCCCTCTCTTTGCCTTTCTCAAACCCAAGCACAAAGCCTCATACTCCGTAGCGTTATTAGTACAGCTCCAAGCCAACCTGTAAGTGTAGTCCTTCTGGATTCCGGACGGGGAAACTAGAAGTACACCCGCACCGGCGCCATTTTTGCATCGGGCGTCGTCAAAGAACAGCTTCCATAGCTTTTCTAGTGCAGGTCCAACCTCTTTCCTTGATGACTGGTCAAGCCTTTCAGGCTGGGTGACGGAGTAACAACCTTGCTCGGTCTCAATCATGGCATTGAAGTCCAGCAAGGAGAACTCATCCTCTACTTGTAACAGCTCAAGGGCCTCTTCTGTCATATCAACCACTACCAGCTCTTCAGTTGTCAACTGGACCATGCCGTTCTGTGGCTCTTCTCCGGGTATCTTCTCTACTAGGAATGTGGAAGGCTTTTCATTATAGATCTTTAGTCTCCTTCCTTTGAAGGGCACTTCCATATGTGAGTAGTCCAGAGACAGATATCCACCCAGCTTTGCAGTGAACTCCCTGGAGAGGCACATGCCGAAGTAGGGTTCCAAGTCAACCACAACGACTTCCTGTATGACCACTATGTCGAGGGCTTTATGCATTCGGATCGGGATATCCTTGATGACACCAACTGTCTTGACAGGGGTGCCGTCTAGCTGCAGCACACCTTGGCTGCTCCTTGTATATTCCATACCGATCTCTTCGCAGACGGCTCTCGGCATGACGATCGTGGAGGCACCAGAATCCACCATGCAGTTGTGTACTATATAGCCTTCCATCCGTAATGACAGATAGAAAGGAGGTGGCCTGTTTTTTCCGATGGCGGAAACTGTCAGGGGCTGAGCTAACACAGCAGGCTGCGTTGGTTTTCCGTCTTTTATGTTTTTCAAGGATTCCTGCAGCAGATCAACTTGCCCTGGGAGCAGAAGAGCCTCGTACATACTTATCTTCGCAGGGGTCCTCTTTAGCTCGTCGACTATGCTGTAGGTTGAAGTGCTGGCTCCTTCTATTTCTTTCGCAGGCTCATACTTGGTCCGGTATTGTTGCGTGGCTTCGACTCTCTGTCTCTTCGTCAACGACGGATATCTCAACTTCTCTTGAGCTTGTTCTTTTGTTTCGGCTGGAGGCTGAGCTACGGGGGCTTTCACCGTGGGAGCCTTGAGCGCAGGAAAAACCTTTCTTTGGCTGCAGGTGGCCACATTGACTTGTCAGGTGGTAGCCCAGTAAGTTGCACCTTCTCTCTTCTGGCGTTTACCTTCAACGGCTTTGCTTGGGCCGCGGCAGCCTCAATGGGCCTTCTGCCTTCCTTGGTCAGGAGCAACGCAGGATCATCTTCTGGGACGGCAAAGTTGCCTTCGTCGTCCAGGATCATGTATGCTTCCTCCTCTATGGCGCTGCCAGCCAGGGTCTGGAGATAATGCTGATGCAGCGTGCACCCTTCTTCTGAGTGTGGATCGTTGCATGTAGAGCACCAGTTAACCTGGTCAGAAGTGCCAGGTTGGTCCTCATTGGCAGCATTCCTTGCAGGGGGGTGTCTTTGAGCTTGTGTGGCTTGATCTTTTGTTAGCGCCGGAGGAGGATATGGTCTCCTTGGAAGGAACTCCATCTGGGCTTGCTTCTTCTTCATTATCGTCATATCGTTGGACATAGTATGATACCCAGAGGCCAAAGCTCGTACCTCTTGGAGGATTTTATTTTGAATATCATTATCTGCAGGCGCCAACCGGGCCGGCAGAGGTATTGCAGCCAATGGCGGGGGTGCAAAATACGCCGCGTAATGAGGGGGAGCTGGGAGTGCGGGATACTGCGGAGGCGGAGGTGGTGGTTTAGGATAATGAATCTGAGGCGGGTCGTAGGGGTTTATAACTGGTGCTGGGTTCCATGGCTGCTGGGGGTGCTGACTTGAGGATGATGGCATCACACCAAAGGCCGATGGATATTGGGATTGAGGAAAATCAGGATAAATGGGGGGCTACGCTATGCGGGAGTCTGCCTATGGAGATTATATCTAATTCTACTTGTTGGGCAGTTTCATATAGGGCGGGGAAGGAATCGACTCGGGCTATCTTCAGAAGTAGGCAGATATCCGAATTGAAAGACCTCAAGTAGTAGTGTGCAGCTTGACCCGCCGAAGGTCACAGTTTTGCGAGGTACTCTTTGCCAAGATCTTGGGAACCTTATGTTGAAGTCTGATACCTCCTCTTACGGGTGACGTTGGATACTTTCGAACTGATGCAACAGCGAAGAAGGATCGGTAGACTTGTTGCATCCTTTTACAAGCCTTACTGCCAACTGAGGCCACCCCATGATAGATCCTTCCGGCAAGGATCTCCACCAATAGAGAAGCTTCCCCCTTAGGGAAAGATCCAGTAGACGGGTCTTAACACTCATCTGTAATTGAGTGTAGCGCAGCCAAGGCCAGAATGTCCTGGATGTGTTCATATGCCATTTTTCCGTAGCCATCATAAGTAGGGATGGCCTTCAAGGCAGCGGGGGGTACAGCCTCTTGTCCGACTAGGGCCAAGGGCTCCGTGGAGTCGACCGCTAGGAACAGGTCGTCATCATTTTGCTGAGCAACCATGTCTTCTTCCCCTCCGGTCGTGTACTCGGTATCGGTGTCGTCCGAAGATGTAGGTTGCTCTTCAACTTTGGCCTCTTCGATTTCTGTTTCGGATTCGTCTATGCGAGCTTGGTAGTCGGCCAGCCTTACGCGCTCTCCCGGAGCGTTGATGTCAATTTCGTAGAGATCAGGCTGGTTTCCCGGATTCCTTGCTCTCCACCTTCTTGTATGCATGAAGGCGCTTGGACCGGTCTCACGGACTCAGAGAATATTCGGGTCTTTGCAGAGTCGCCAGGTGTTCTGATTTAACAACAATGAAGCGAACACCAATGCTTCGATTTTGTTTTGGGTGGGAAACTTTCGTGTCCCACCGGGCGTGCCAGAGAAACTGTTGGTTACGAATCTGCCACTAGGATAGGATTTAGTGCAATGTGCCCTAGATTCGCCCAGCAGATTGAAATGCCGGAGGGAAGGAATGCCTTCCGTGCCAATCTTCGGAGAAGGCCGGCTTCCTATATGTTTTCTCAGATGGTTTTAAGCTCAGAGTGCAGGAAAGAAATTAAATGCGGAAAGAAATATAAATGTGATTTGCGTTGGGTGGGGAGGATAAGCAGCACAACAACTATCAATCACCACTACTAACAGCAATCAAATACAGGATACATTACAGAAACTACCAATGTCATTCATTCTATGTATCCTCTAACTACGCATTCCAGGAATACTTAATCATCAAATACCGATATCCAGATAGCAGAATAACAGTAAGCAATAACATAAGCAACATGAGGCAGAAATGCTAAGTAAAGGCAGCATAAAGAACAAGAACAGTCAATAGAGCCAAGTGTATCTTGTATTCAAAAGCAAACGTACAGCTACAGTGGTTCCCTAGCAGGATATCCCCCTTCCATCCCTTTACAATGATATGGTGCAGCTATTTATAGCACAATTTCCCCCCGATTACAATTCTGGGCACAGGATCCCAGGCTTGACAAAAGCTAACAAAGATGAAAAAAGCGGCAAAAGAGCTGCTGATGTTGACTTCTGCAGACAGGGACTGTACTTGCAGCAAGGTCCACCTGAAAACATGGCAGCTACGTGGCAGTGCGGTTGATGAAACTTTGAGTCAGCTTGAATGCGGGTAGCTGTGGTAGATGAAACTTTGAGTCAACTTAAATGAGGGTAGTTGCGGTATAATAATTTGGCCTAAGCCTGTCCTTTCCCTGTCACATCTCCGGCTTGAATCCTGAGGCTGGACACTTGTCAAAATCTGATAAGGGACGAATCTGCCTTGAAATGCGGTCTCTCTTTTATGTCCGACTTCGCCCGGAATCAGAGCGCAATTAAACAGCACAAGGGGGAAACAACGCAGTTGGGGAAGCCTCCGTGCCTTAGACAGTTTTTGGGTTGCTTGAAACATCCTACCCAAGTGCGCACAAGTTAGAGGGCGCAGCCCGACTTCGCTGCGAAGTCGGGTTGCGCTCTGGCACTTAGCCAGTTTTGTTTGTTGTTCAGACTGCGCACAGAAATGAGGGCGCAGCCCGACTTTGCAGCGCCCGACTTTGCTGCGAAGTCGGGTTGCGCTCTGGCACTTAGCCAGTTTTGTTTGTTGTTCAGACTGCGCACAGAAATGAGGGCGCAGCCCGACTTCGCTGCAAAGTCGGGTTGCGCTCTGGCACTTAGCCAATTTTTGGGATCCGCTGCTTCCCAAGTGCGCACAGGAACAAGAACGCACCCCGACTTCGAAATGAGGGCACAGCCCGACTTCGCTGCAAAGTCGGGTTGCGCTCTGGCACTTAGCCAATTTTCGAGATCCGTTGCTTCCCAAGTGTGCACAGGAACGAGAGCGCAACCCGACTTCGCGAATGAGGGCGCAACCCGACTTCGCTGCAAAGTCGGGTTGCGCTCTGGCACTTAGCCAATTTTCGGGATCCGCTGCTTCCCAAGTGCGCACAGGAACGAGAGCGCACCCCAACTTCGCAGCGAAGTCGGGTTGCGCTCTTGTACTTAGCCAAATTTCGGTCCTTTTCCGCACTTCGCATTCCCGAGTGCGCTCGAACTAAGGCGCACCCGACTTCGCTGTGAAGTCGGGTTGCGCTCTTAGACTTAGAAATTTTCAGGGACCTTTTGCTTTGTTTTGGGAAATTGACCGAAGAAAGTACAAGAGGAAAAAGAGGAAATGAAGGGAATGAAACTGACAGAAGGCGAGAAAGGGGATAGTGGAGAAAGGGAAAGGAAGAGGAGGGAAGGGAGAGTAGCATACTTACAATAAAAATGAAAACATGGCACCCCGTGCAAAATGTGGCAACAAGGCCTAAGGGCATTCATTGTACAATGTATTCAATTTATTGTAATATTTTATTATGTAAGCCCTATGGGCCACAGTTAACCTTGTTATGGTTAAACCCACCTTTATAAACTTGTTATGTTAGCTTAAGGTTAAGTCTATTTATGTATTTGGGGATTTGATATTGGTATAAATACCCCCCACCACTCACTTAATTATCGAAGAGTTGCAATTCTTATCTAATGATTATTTAGGGTGCCTACTGCCCCCCAATCCCTATCTCTCTTTTCCTACCATTCGTTCTTTTTATGCTTTTTGTATAGGATTTGATTGGATGGATTGCTTTGGTTTGTTTCTGGAAAATATTGTGAATTCTAACATACCCGTCACCTTAATCAAAGACCTCAACACCAATAGGGGATAAAAGGTGACAGTTCAAGATGTTTTAGATCCCCATAGCATTCCCTTCTTTAAAAACTAGAGAGAGGTGTTCATCATTGATTTTAGGAAGTATCAATTTGACTTCTGCTTGATCTTCTCTTCCAAATCATCAATATCTCCCTTATCAACGTAAGCAACATTCCATATCAAATGGCATTTGCTCAACCAGTTATATTCCTCAACTTTCAAAGAGGAGACTTAGGTTCAAATCTTGCCAAACAATACGTGCATAATTTCCAAGCTGTTGTAATACCACTATGTGTTCATGATGTAATACGGGTGGGGCCTGTTTCAATCCCATATAAATGATTAAACAAAACAAAAAAAATAACTATATATATAAGCAACATTCCATATTTCATGGATCTTGAGACAGTTCTACATGGTTCATGACTCTTTATTTAAATGTTCAACAGATTTCAACAAGTCCAAACCCATGATGTTTAGACCAAATTAAAAAAAAAAAAAGGGTAAAAGATGGATGAAATCTGACCAGACCAAGCAAAGTACTAAAAAAACAATCATAAATTAAAAAAATGAAGATGGAGGGGAATACATTTATATGGAAATTTATAAGATCCATAAGATCAAATGGAATTTGGCTTCCAATTACAATTACCAATTTGACCAAACTTTGACTATGGATTTTGAGGGGTAAAAAACCAACCCAAAAATGATGCAAAAATATAATTCTTTTAAATTTTCCTGCAGATTCTATAACTATAATCTGATCTAGAACTCAGCTTTAATCTAGAGATATATGTAATTTTTCCAAAAATAGGAAATCCAGAATTTTCAATAGTGAAATGGCCAATTCCACAAAAGTGAAAAAAAGGACAGTTACTGATTTCCCATGAGAATTGTCAATCCACAGATGTCTCAAAAACTTCACTCTAAACCTCAAGATATCTTTGTTTTTCCAATAATAGAAATACTAGAATTTCTCCTTGACCAGGATGCAAACTGAGCCTAAAATTGAACCATGGGTTCTTAACAGCTCCATCATTCACTAATTCGAACAGATCCGACAGATCTATTAAAAATACGAAGATCTCTTGCCTGCTTGCAAGTGAGCTCCATGAGTGCTTCTCCAAATTCAAATAAAGATAATGTCTTTTCCAAATGGCTCCTTGAAGATTGGCAGCAATGTCATGGTCTCCTCCCCATGCACAAAATTCATGCAATTCTGAAACAAGCTCAAGCTCCAAGTCCCAAGGCTTGACACCTTAGGCTCTAATACCAGGTTAATCCATCCATCATTTCGAAGTACAAAGAATTCAAATGAAAAGAAAGGAAAACATAGAGAAAAGGAATGCTCTACAAGATAGAAATAAATCGTTCGAATGAAGCTGATATCGATAAACTCTATGATTATAGTTACAATGACCAAACAAAATGCCTTTATATGGGCTCAAAGTGGTGAGGTTAACAAAAATAAGCCCTGACCCACAAGTTACAAATAATAATAAAATCTTCCTTGTGGCAAACATATAAGCCAATCTTAGGTCTATTATGAAATATTATGAAAGATTTTAAAAGGCCTGACAAGTTCCAACATTCGCAGTAAACAAAGATTAAAGGTTCAAGAAGGTAGCATTACAGCAACATCTTCTGAAGACATCACCCATGTAATTCACAAAATGGCTGGTACATTAGTAAGGCCAAAGGGAACAGTACAAGTCATTCAAACAATCCTTCTTTTGTCTTTAGGGCTGCTTCTAAACATCCTGAGATTCAACTAGGATCTGGTGGTGCCTTGATTTGAGATATAGTTTCCTAAAATATTTAGTTCCTTGCAAACAGTCAATAAGAGATTGGTTCCACTGCAAGAGATTCCTGTTTCTGACTGATTTGTTCCAACCTTCGTAATTGTTCCACATTCTCTATATTCATCTTTCTTTGGGATGAGAATAAATAGGCAACCACAAGTCTTAAATGCTCTTCTATCTATCTATCAATTCCCAGAGCTATTTAGGAATTTCTTCATTCGTTATTACCGATCTCCTATATACTGAAGCATGTGGAAAAAATTAAGGAGAGATTAGATCAATAGAATGCCTCAACTGGAAAGACAATAGAAAACATGAAGATTCTTGGAGTAACCCAAAGTATTCAGGTATTATTCTACTAGATGGCAGAAAAGGATGAGAATTCATAGATCCAAATTAGGGAAGAGGGATAGGGCTCACAAAATTCTTCGATCAATGGATTGAATCCCAAGTGAACTTGGCATCAGAAAGAATTATCAAGTTGTTTCTTCTAGATGTGGGTTTCAAAATTTAGACAGAGTTGATAGTGGATCTCAAGTTATGACCAGGGATTCTCAAGCTCAGTATCAAGTTCTATCACTTCTGGAATAAGAATCCAAGGAATACATTAGAGAATTTTTTTAAAATGCTACAGTAATTGAAAATTCATTTTGCAAGAAAAGGGGTTAAATGTGTATTTGATATGGGCAACTTTTGCAGTGAATTTTACCTTAATGAGAATTTTAGTGCTCTTCACCAAAGTGGAACCTATCCTGATGTTCTAGACATGGGGACAACATTATGGCATATGCTTTATATAATTGATGCTAGTTATTATGATGAAGGGCTTACAAGGCTGCAGAAGTTAAAATTTCCTCACCTTCCTATCTTCTCCACATTTTGAAGTAACTGATATGGCACTGACCTGCTACTGTCCAAGTACCTCACATGTTGTGACTTTCCTTCTAACACTTGTCAACTCAACAGTAGGCATAAAGGCCAAAAGACAAAGGATTAAAAGAGAGATGTGTGCTTGTTAAACCAAAATGCTCAACAAAAGCAATTTCCTGCACCCTGCAAGGGGACCTCTTACACTGCTTGATATGTGGGTGTTTAAACCATTTACATGACTTAAATGCATTAGTGATGGAAAACATTACAAAGTTGTTGTTTGTGAAGCTGCTATTAGACGTTTTGTCTGATTAGGTCTAAAAAGGCTGACAAATTTTGTCTGATTATATTTGCTAAAGGTGGCTCTCTCTTGTACTCCCTTTTAGAGATTGAATTATTAAGTTCCTGAAAATTCCACTTCCCATGTCAAAGATCACATCTTTAATATTATGTGCACCAACATGTCTACCATGCAAAATACTAAAGAAAATTTTTCTTTCTATTATAGACTGTATCTTGCCTGCTATATCCTCAGTGCGCTTAGATGTGCATTTCAGAGGTTACTTTAGTCATAAATCCAATACAAAATTCTAAGAAATGACAAATATAAAATAAAATACTGATGACTTGATGCATCTTCACTATTAACAAAATAGTGGCTGGTAATTTTTTTGACAGTTAATCAAATGATCCTAACAAAATTACAAACGGGAAATAAAAATAAGTACTTGCATGATGCTTCACAAATTAATTTTTTCTCATTAAAAATAATTAATGCATACCATTTCCGATGACCACAGTTCCAAGGGCATGTCGTGTGTAGTTTGGAGCCTTGGCAACAAACTCAAAAGTGTAGTAGTTTTTCCCTTCAGCTGTGCGCTGTACAAGAGTACCATGGTGTCAAAATCCAAAAAATATAAGAATTTTGTGCCACTCATATACACTAAGCCTTCCATTTGTTCCAATGTCATCAAACAAACTATTCCTCTATTGTCATCCTAAATGCATTCTGTAGGAACGAAGCATTGATAAGGAGCAATGTCCTACAAAATTAGATTTGAACAATCACTCTGCAAAAAGGATGCCTTGATGAAAAAATAACCAAAATGAAAGAAACAAAGCTTGAAAGTATAAATTAAGAAATAAAGTTTATGGCAGGAATGAAGTGCAGTCACAAAATCTAAACAATCCATAATGACCAGAGGAAAATGTTCCTTTTCTTTTCCCACCAGGAAAATTTATATTATATTAAGTAGTTGCTAAAGTTCACCAAAATACACAAGATTTTTAATCATTACCTGGTTGTTTTTACCTGATTGAGATTTCAACAGGATAAAATTTCCAAAAAAGAATGCTATGAGCCAATTGTATACCAAAATGGATCGTTGTAAGAGACAAAAAAAAACAGCAGATCAATAACTAGCCATAGCTGCTAATTAAATCATACGGGAAAGAATATTGTCCACAAGAACAAGGAGATCTCTTGGTAACGGGAGTAGCCCAAGCAGTTACAACAGAATTGCCATGGCCACTCCACATTCACAGCATGCATCCAAAAATCAGGAATCAGCAATCAACAAGTTTCCTCAATGATGAAAGTGATATAAGAATCCCCAATCTTCAGTACTGATGGCCTAAATTAGGGGCCTTCATGAGAAGTCTTAGACTCCAAGACAGTGAACCTGCAATTCTCCTCTTGAAGCTCTTAGAGGGACAAGAACTGTCATCATCCTCAAGTTGCCTAGATTCAGGTTCCCCTTTGACTCTTAAAGTCAATCCTTAACAGCTCTGCCCGCTTCTTCACTATCCCTCAACCAGTGGATATTCGCATGAAACTGGGACTCAAAATGTTTGCTTCATGTATGGAGAAATGAATGTGTGACCTTGTACTTGTGGATATGATCACATGGGTCCTTGAACATGTAGAAATTAATTTTAGTATTATGTATTGATATAAATTGTTTATATGCCTACTCATGAATAAAAACCTGTATTTCATAAAACGAATAATTATATGAGATATATCACACATGTGATCCTCTTTGAAATAGTGATGGTTATGATAAAGTCACATGCAGACTGCTGCAGTCAACCAATACAGCTCCCATATTCTTCATACATGTAGTTGTTGCGCCTATTCATTCAGTCCTCGTAGTTCCCTACATAAAAAACCTTTTTATATGAATTGGATCTCAGTATATTGGAGACCATGTACATTATAGATATGGTTAATAATAACATTCTTATTCATTTGATAATGTACCATGTTCACATCAAATGGCATTAGCTCAACCAATTAAATTCCTCAACTTTTGAGGAGACCCAAGTTCAAATATTGCCCAACACTACATGCGTAATAGCTAAATTGTTGTAATACTAATACCACTATATGGTCATGATGTGATACAGGTAGGGCTTGTTCCAAGCCCATATAACCAATTAAAAAAAATAACGTATCATGTTCACATGCGTAATAGTCTATCTATGAATATTTGATTTTTGCGATAGTTTCCTTTGAGTCCTTCAATGTAGAATTATGTAGCTGCATAGTGAACTCCAGGTTTGGAAGTTGGAATTGATGCAAATCAGTGATGGTATAGACATTGAAACTAAAAGAACAAGTTCCATGGCACATAACATCAACATAGGCCTCGACTGATCAGTTAGTGGAACAGATAGAACATACTAGGGATGTTGAAGGTTGCAAAGCCCTGTAAGAGGCATTAGATTAATTTGCAACAGTGGTTATCAGAATTACATACCACATGGTGAAGAGTCTAGACATTACATGATGTGTTGTTTGGTAGTAGTTGCAGTAAAGCTTTCGTTTCTGGTGTTTGGTAGTTTTGCATACGTATACCTAAATATTTAAGGCATTTAATCATAGCTACATGACCTTTCTTGAATTTTGTCCCTGCTGCTATATAGGGGCCCTTGCCTAGTAGTGGTGCAAAAACTTGCACCCTTGGAAAATTTTCCTATTGTAGCCCAATTCAGGCACAAAACTTTTGACCAACAGAAACCAAAAAGGAAAACAAAATCCAATATATTATTCTTCCAGTATGAAGAGGTGGCTCCCATAATTTAAAAAAATTGTTTGAATGTTTAAAATATTGCACAAAAGGAAACTATTCTGAGAGACTTTGAATATTTCGTCACTTTTCATGAAACAGTAGCAAAGGGAACTAGAACAAAACTATGACTCCTATCTCCGTATGAAGAAATAAAATTTGAAGGATAGTGAACGCATTGCCAAGAAGAATATAAGTAAAGGAAATTACATATCAATATCCTTTGTGACTAAAATCTCAATTCATTAAAGAAACTAGTGACAAAAAGTTCACACGGGCATTTCCAGGAATTCAAAGTTTCCCACAAAACACTCTGTTCAATTTGAAATAACAGAGGAATTCCTCCACTCAATAATTTTAAATAGATGACACAGAGTTCATTAAAAAGCTAAGAAGTTCAAAGTCTCCTTGATTCCCTTGAAAACCATGAAATTGAGACACATGAAATCAACATGAAGATTTTTCCCACAGTAAAAATTAGGAAAACAAAAGAAGTCTAATTATGACCGATAAAAATATATCTATTAGCAGAAATGAAATCAACATGAAAGATCTTACCCACAGTAAAACTAGAAAACAAAAATGGCTTATTGTGACAAAAAAAAACAGCTCTACCAGCTAAAATGAAAACAAAATGAAGTTTTTCCCCACAGTAAAACTAGAAATGAATTCAACTAAAAGATTTTATCAAAATGTGCATGCTGTGATTGACTGTGTACTGCATATTTGGTTGTGTACGTGAGTTATATTCTATTACTTTCTTAATTTCATTGCATAGTATTTCAATGCTAGGTTACTTTATTCCATTAATGTATGCTGTATGGTATGATTTGTATTGCATAACTTGAAAATACTAGCCATACTACAGGAAGGTTGCATGAAAAAGCTATAACCGCTCCTCTCTCTCTCACACACGCACTATATATATACATATAAACACACTGACGACATAAGTATACATAACATTGCTGGTCTCTATGTATGATATCTGGGACTAATTGGATACTCCATAATCCACATTATCCACTTCATATTTGTGGCATATGGCACTGTGAACATATAAATTTAGTGCTTCCACAGCCAGCATATGATAATTGGCATAATTGATCATTTGGCAATCACCTGGTAAACCCCATAAGCAAAAGCAATATATACATTAAATTTGGAATTCTTATTCCACAATTCCTCATACGCTGTGGCCAAGATGTCTCTGACTGATTCCACCTATACTTGTTTTTTTTTTTTTTGAGAAGTACTTCTTATACACATCCACCATGGGGATTGAACCCAGGTCACATCACCGATAATGCAAGTGGCGTCCTTGCCGGTAGACCACAATCACAGGGATTCCACCTATACTTATCCTAATTTGTCTTACGAAATTATACAAAATAGATCTTCACTCGTTAATTGTATTTTTGTATTCATTTGTATTTACCTGTGGAATAAATGTCCAAAGCATCTTTTCTCTGTTATTGTAAGCTAACAAACTTTGCTACAATTTTGAAATTTATTGGCATACTTCTACCAGCTCCTTGCAAAATTTGAAAATTGGATGTACAAACAAAATTAGGCAGATCTGGAAAAAAAAAAAGTAAGGATACAATCCCAAGGTTGGATCTGGAACACCTGTTTCATTTCATTCATAAAGCTCTTGGCCAGTTTCATGTTTTCAGACTGCTACCAACTTTCTCAACACTTGTTAAATTTTAATGGTGGAATGGCAAGGACAGAGTCACATAATACCAAAACATTTCTTTAAAATGTGGGTGCTAATAATATTTTGGACGAGCTGTAGTGCTGTTGTAGCTATACTTAGCTTTTCCTTTGTGAAGCTCTGGCAGGATGGTACTCTCATCATTGCAAAAGATCATCGGCCTGTTATTGCAAAAATTTGTTCAATTGGTATTTCACAATCCTGCTAGTGTTAGAGTAAACCCACTTGTCAGGCCCATTGACACCTTGATGGATTAATCCATGTATTATTTAATTAACCAATGTTTAGCTTGAATTTGTGCCTTCACAAATACTTTGTTATTACTTTATCATGTGTGATCGAGACCCTTATTAGTATTCCTGACCACCCTGATCTTATTTAAAGGAGTCTCATTTGCTCATTGTGAATCTCATCATCACTTGTTATATCATTGTTTTATTTCTTTTATATTGATATCTTTTCTTGTGAACTGTGTGTTTCCAACATCGTATCAAAGCCTAAGGTGACAAGCCTTAGGACCTGAAGGTCATTTGCCTTTTAAACAAGCTAGCGGAAGGCTCTTAGCAAAGCAAGAAGAAAATGGGATCGCACAGGGCCTCTCAAAGGAGTAATTTGAAGATGATCAACTTCGTTTTCAACTTGGAGAAGCACTACAAGAGATCACCAGATAAGGGAACCAAAATCTAGGTTTTCTTATAGATCTGACAAATCTGCCACACCTCATGATCAATGGAGAGCCAAGGAGCCTATTGTTCAAACAAAGAGTTGTAACTCTTAACAGTTGTGGAGATATAGTTCTTTTGTCTCTGAAAAAATATGCATTTCAGATCCAGGCCAAATTTTTAAGTTTTGGTTGCACAGCTAGAATCTAAGCAAAAAAATTGGTGACTGTGGGATTTGCAGTTTTCCAAATTTTTTGGGTTGGCCATTTTACCCCTCAAAATTCATAGTCAAAGTTTTGTCAGACTAGTCACACTAATTGTGCACAAAATGCCATGAGTATTTTAAAGTTCATAACTCGGTCATATGGAGGAGTTTTTCTATCCTATTGTCTCTAATTCATTTTTTCAAGCACTTAATGCTGGTGTCATCAATTGTCAATGATCTATTACATGTCTTTCGGTATTTGGGGTGAATCATGATGGTTTACAGGATGCATCATGGACCACTCAAGGGCAAAAACTATGCCAATCATCTAACAAGATGCACAACTTGCTCAAGATCAAATCTCTATGGGATGTTGAGAAGGACACACTCAATGAGAAGAGGACCAGTTCTTGAATGTAAAGAAATGAACAAGTCCCCATATTCACACTCTCAAACATTAATGATGACCACCTCTTTCATGTCTTCTATAAGGAGGATGTGAAAGATATCTGGAAGAACCTGTAGGAGACCTTTTACAAGACTGATGACGTCGAGGCTACTTCAAGTGTTAATGAGGGCATTGTTTCATTGTGAAAGGACAATGATGACCCTTCTGCTCAGGAGAAATACTAGTCTTCTAATGAAGACAACAGTAACTTTTTGAAGAGGTTATTGAACTTTAAATTCAGTTGCTTGAAACAGGAAAAAAATGTGCGTAAAATCTGTTAATCAAAGGCTTTTAAAGATATTGTTGATATGACAAAAGCACTAAAATGTGAAGAGAATCACATTGATAGTCATGGACCAATTGATGACCAAGGCTCTATTGAGCATGTTTTCAAGGGAAATATAACTGGGGAGTTTATTCTTCAAGCGATGTTACTCATTTCTCTCCTCCTTCCATTGATGATGCTCTTAATTAGCATGACCATGCCTCATGTTGGTCATGATGTTGCTCTTCTTTGGTGATGTACATTATGTTGGTAATTAGGTTGCTCTTCTCTCTTTTCCTAATATTGATATTTCTAATGATTGTTGTGACAATGATGATATTGCTTGTAATACTAATAATGGTGATAATGAGCAATTTCGCCCAGGTATTGTCAATTTTGAGGAACAAACATGTGACATTGGCTCTAGGATGCTTAAGAAAATGGGTTAGACAAGTGGATGACTCGATAAATATGCCAAAGATAAGATAAATTCATTAATGTTCACAAAAAGACAAAGTAGGCCGATGGGACTCATTGAAAAGAGTTGTTACAAAGCAATGTACTAACCAGAAAGTACTACGAAAGGAAGCTAAACTTGAGTAAAGAATCTAGTCTAATCATTGACCCTATTGAGACAAATATTAGATCCAAAAGACCAAGTCTTAGTAAATTAAGAGTTTTCTTCCATAGATGCTCAACTCATGATTCTTCCTTCATCAGCATGATGTTCCTCATTTTCCAAAAGAAGAGTTGTTCTCCAAAAAGGCATGGATCTTCAAGGAGCTATGGATGGTAAACTTGTGAAACAATTAAGATTAATTGTGGACACATTCATGTTAGATCGTGAAAATACTTCTGATCTTACTTGAGAAGATCACATGCACACGTATGATCTATTGTGAATCCTTTTGGCTGTTCTCATTATTGATTTCCATATCTATGTTTTCCCATGAGTTACCTTGTCCGTGTAAGGGCCATTCCATGAAGGGATCATATTACATGATTAGTTGATTGATGAGTTATGTTGGGATCACGCTAGCTTGTGATATGATAATGTTGTGGGCAAGAGATGTGCTTGTGAAGAACTTGCACATGTACTAGGACTGTCTCATGGTGGTTTGTGCAAGGTGAGATTTTTTTTTTGAGGGGTTGGTGTGTGCGTGTGGAGACCATTGATCTTTGTAGGAAGACAAGTTGGTACATGAACATCACGTCTATATGAGTGCATAAATGCATATGCCACATCCATGACTAGTTATTGTTGTGTTGAATGTCATGTTGTAGAGCTTGTCGTTACAGAGTGTTGTCATATGCATGTATGGGCCAATGTAAGTATTTATAAAAAAAATTAGCTATTTTTTTATGAGTTGTTTTCACATATATAGGTAGTTATGTGGTAGTTGAAAAATTGCCAACCACCTACCAATTCTTGTGATACTTATATGTACACCATCTACCTTAGTCAAGGTATGTTGAATGATGTTGGTAAAGGCATTTTGTCTCCTATTTGGTGTGTGTGTGTGTGTGTTGTATGCTCAACCAAACCAAATACATTGCAAATGATTGGAACACAAACGATATATGTTCTACATTGTATATATACATGTATTTGTGAATACTTCCTATTGTGCATATTTTCTTTTTTTAATGTTATGCATGCACACGGGAACCTAAGGCCACAACTGGCATTGTCGTGTCAAGGGGACTTGAACTCTTGACCTCTTCACAATGAGCGCTCCCCATTGTGCATCCTTATCTACATAAAATGGAAATTTATTATAGCATGTTGCATTCTATGTGTGAATTAAACAATCTCATTGACAAAATTCCTAAAACTGGTACTAAGTTTCAGCGAAAAAAGCTTACCTGACCATGCACCAACAAAGACTCTTGCATCACCAATGATTGAGGGGCCATGTTTTGGTTGATTTATGGCTCAACGCTCATATCATGGATCAAGTATTGTGGCATAAATCTTGTAATAATGAGAAGATCATCTTTGGAATGTGCACTTGTATGGAAAGATGCCCACAATTAATACTCATGATCCCGATGTTAAAGATGATCATAGTGTTCGAATGAGAGTGACAAGCATGATTCTTCCATTTATGGATTGTTCTAATTGCGAAGAGTTAGGTGGACCACTCCATCAAACAGGAAGGCATTCTCTCCATCAAGTTATAAACATCTTAATCAAGCCCTTGGAATCGAAGTTGAAAAGGCATGCTCAAGGTGCTAGAAGTCCCCCCACCCCCATCCCCCATTTGGCCAAAGGCGGAGAATATTAGAATGCATAAACATGCATATCGGTTAATCAAAATATTAATTAATTGAACAATGGCTAGATTATTTGTGTGCTTGGGAATATTTTATTCACATTTCAATATTATTCCTGTAATGTCCCCCCCTGTTCTGATATTTTAATATTTGGGACACTATACTGTTTCTTAAAATCAAAAAATACAACTCCAAGAAACAGGAAATAACTAACAATTTTATTTTTCAAATTTCTTTCAAAATAGGGTTCAGATTACAATATTTTAAAAATATAATCTTTCCACAATATGTCTGCAAACCCTTGAAATATACTAAATCAGCAAATACCAAAGTACCTCTGAAATCGTTGAAGCACCAAAGCGTGAATCCTGTGTGAATTCACCAACAGAGAACCGGGGTTTCGTCCAGCTCCAAAAATCTGAGGGGTTTCGTCCTCAACCACACCGTTGGGGTTTCCGTCCCTTCGGAGAAGAAGTCTCAGCCACCGGCCTCAAACTCTAGAGGAAATAACTAAAATCCAGAATATCTAAAATGAGACCAAGCCACCGAATAAATAGGCTCCTCCTTGGCAAACTCTCTTTTTCGCGCTCAATGTGGGATAAACATATTTCTTCCCCTTTAATTATAATATAAAGTTTTAACTTTATAAAATGAATTTAATAATTCACTTAATAAAGCCAAGCTTTGCGCTTTAAAAACTCTGCCTTATGAAACTCCGAATGACCAACCGAAACCTGTTCCGGATACCCATTTCGTTGTAGAACAACATCCCCCCGTCCGCTCGGCAAGAAACCCTAAAACCCGACACTGCTAAAAATAGCAATTCCAACATCCTAGCTGCGTTTGACCCCGAACGACCACCAAAACTGAGCTCTAAGAATTCAAAAGTTGTCTCAAATATCTCCAAAGGCTCTCATCCATATGACATAGCCTACGAGAACCCGTGTATAGGCTAGTCTCTATGTGCTCCCACTAGCCGATTAGAAGGGGACATTACAGTCCGCCTTTCCCAAATATTGCTTGTCCTCAAGCAATATGATCTCGTATGCCAGATCCCAAATAAATCTGAAGAATGTCTCATGATGAAGACACCGCCTTGAACTGTCATCCCGAAACCGAAAACACCGTCAAGCTCTGTCACCAAACCGATACAACCAGTCCCGGTAACTCTGTCGAGCTCCGCCACTCTATAAAACAATCCATCCCTCGGAGGAATTCCCGGATCCCATAGCCAAATAGGGATTTTGTCATTCCCAAAATTTAATAATTTCTCTCTGTGCCACTCTGACTACAACTAAATTATTCTATAGCTCAAAGGAGAACCCATTCTGGATCGACAAACGAGGAACCCAACAAGAAACCGATTCTACAACTATAGGGAAGAGCACCTCATGCCAAGGTGATACATATAACTCCTTATACCAACCCTTCTTCCCATTCATATATGACATGGTCAAATCATCAACATGTGGACTGAAAGAAAAACTATGAGCATACCTCACTATACAATCCATCTGAACTTCACCAACTGGTTCCATGGAAGGGTCTATACAATCACCTGTGCTACAAATCTCAACATTCCGCACACAGAAGTCGGGAGATGTTTCGCCAATCATAACACAAGGAAATGAACCTGCATCAGCATCATACTCGGTTTGTTCCTTCCGAGTGGTTGTAACAGCTTGACCAATTTTCTTCTTTAGAACAAAACTTAACTCAAGGTTAAGTTTGTTAATTATCTTCTCCTTTTTGGTGAGTTCTTGGTACATCTTTTCTGCAGTTTGGATAGCCAAATCCCTATCAGATAACAATTGCAAGTAATCAGATTTTATTTTCTCCAAAGCATGCTTGATAGTTTCTACCTTAATAGTTTGCACGCTTTCAGCAGAGGAGACATCAATCAACTCTATCTGCCTATCTTTGAGCTGAGCTGTCCACAGAAGATATTCAACAAAGTTGTGTGTGCTATCCAAATGGGTTAATGTTTGGACAATCTTCTCTTCTGTAACCTGCAACTTATCCTTCCAACTTTGCATTGTATCAAGTTCTGGATTGTGATCAGCAGCACATAATAAAGTTTCTGATTTACCATCTTTGGCATAATGATCATAATCAGCATTCCTTTTGACACTACACTCTCCAACTTCGTGCACTGAAGTTAGGACTGACTCATGCTCAACCCAAGAATTATCAACTGCATGCACATCCTCACCAGCTGCTGATTTAACAATGTCAAAATCAGCTTGCTCTATGATCTCACCACTATCACGAAATTCATTATGCCCCTCACCAAAATGAGATCCACAAGATGAATTAACTTCATCTTCATCAATTTTGCCCTCCCGTACTTCCACACAAGTTTCTTGAAGAGGTGGCATGTTTATATTTTGAATTTCAGCAGTCTGAATGTTCAAGTCAGCACCCTGATCAAAAGGAAATTTGTCTCTATCAATCTTCTCATTTACTTCATCAGCATAACTCTCCAACTCATCAAGAAAGCCACCATCCAACCACTTGCTGGTCTGTTCTGTTTCTAACTTTAACCAGAAGACATCTTCATCGACATTGATCTCCTCATCAAATTTGGAGTCTTCACCATGAAAAAAAACACCATGCAACAATGAACTGTTGCCAGGAAAAATGCAAGGCTCATCATACCTTATGTCCAAGGTCTCACAAACCTCACTGGATTGCTCCGGAAGCAATTCCACAACTTTTGTCTTGTCATTACCCTCGGTACTATAGTTGTCCCTGGGACTTGTGGGTTATAGGCCCACATATATGTCCAAGTGACCACTCTTCTTGGCAAGTGAAGCAACGCTGTTTTCTTCTCAACCGATTCTTGCTTTTGAGAGGTAGTCCCTGGAATCTGTAAGTCACTTGGTCTCTTTTCCTTCTCCTGTTCCTCCCGTACCAAGAGAGGTTTTAACTTCTTCTCACACTTGGAAACATTGTCAACTAATTTACGTGCAGCTGAAGAGGTAATCTGTCCTTGCCTCAAAACAGCCATCAACTTGGGCAAGATGGGCTGGGTAAAGTCATCACTTTCCTCAATGATGCGTACCATGATGGTTTGCATGTAAGAGGATATAATGTCTTCATGATCTTCACTGATAGAAGCCATAAAATGTTGAAACATCTGGAGACTAAGATCAGCACAATCTAAATCAAGCAAAAAGACATATATTCTAATTTTTGCCATCACTTCCAAAATTCTAACCTTCTTACCATAGGATCGGTCCCTGATGTTATTCAAACCATGAAAACTAGTCAACCATTAGCTGTAATCCCTCCTTCATGATGTCGTCATTGTAGGGTGCTTCCGGAGCTGTAATCCTTATGATCTCACTGAGACAAGAGGTGCCTGCAAGTCTCACGTCCCTATCTCGCATGTCTCATAATCCAATGCTGGCCTAATGCAATTATAGGTACTTTCGCTGCCCAATTCAAAACCTCACGATCAGATTGATCTAGTTCAACTAGACATGTATCCATTTCCTTTAGACTGTCAAGAAGAACATCTTTTGACAATTTCGGGACTCAAGTTGTTTCCCCAAAGCGTAGAGCTTACAACTTACATCCATTCTTTTACTGATATGTTCTGCAGATTGAATTTGTTTTCTCGTTATTGGATGTGTGATGCTCAACCTTAGCCTTAGAGGGAACCATAGGTGCTGACTTAGGTGACATAGCTACTGTCAACTGCTTTTCCAACTTTTCTGGGACAACGAGCTCAACTTTATTAGCCGCAATATTAGCTGCAATTTTAGGATCTTGTAAAGTATTTTGTTCAACTCCAACTTTCTTCGACAACTTTATGAATGAAAAATCAACCTTATCCCGAGGAAAAACTCGAAGGTAGAGAAATTTGCATCATTGCAGTTAATTGACTGATGGATTTTTGTATCTCACTCTGAGTCCTATCCCAATCACGTTGTCTCCTAGAACAATCATTATAAGACTCCATGAATCTGAAATTTAATTAGGCTTCCACAGGCTGGCAGAATAGACTGAGTTCTAAATTAACAATACCCAGAACTCTTAAAGCCCAAATCAACCAAATGGGTATTCAAATCACCAATACCCAGAAACTGGAAACCCTAGATTTGAAAACGGCAACCAAACCCTAACTTCCAAGTCTGAAAAATACTCACGGCTTCTGAATTTTTTTTTTTTCACACAAAACCCTATCGTCTGCTAATCTTCTGTACTCCGCAAATTTCAAGCAATATAGACAAAGAATTATTTCCACCAAATCAAACCTGAGAATTTTGTCTTTGATAGAAGACTTCACAAAATTCGCAATGAAACCCTGAACAGGCTGGCAAGAAAAACCAGCTCTGATACCACTGTAATGTCCCCCCCTGTTCTGATATTTTAATATTTGGGACACTATACTGTTTCTTAAAATCAGAAAATACAACTCCAAGAAACAGAAAATAACTAACAATTTTATTTTTCAAATTTCTTTCAAAATAGGGTTCAGATTACAATATTTTAAAAATATAATCTTTCCACAATATGTCTGCAAACCCTTGAAATATACTAAATCAACAAATACCAAAGTACCTCTGAAATCGTTGAAGCACCAAAGCGTGAATCCTGTGTGAATTCACCAACAGAGAACTAGGGTTTCGTCCAGCTCCAAAAATCTGAGGGGTTTCGTCCTCAGCCACACCGTTGGGGTTTCCGTCCCTTCGGAGAAGAAGTCTCAACCACCGGCCTCAAACTCTAGAGGAAATAACTAAAATCCGTAATATCTAAAATGAGACCAAGTCACTCGAATAAATAGGCTCCTCCTTGGCAAACTCTCTTTTTCGCGCTCAATGTGGGATAAACATATTTCTTCCCCTTTAATTATAATATAAAGTTTTAACTTTATAAAATGAATTTAATAATTCACTTAATAAAGCCAAGCTTTGCGCTTTAAAAACTCTGCCTTATGAAACTCCGAATGACCAACCGAAACCTATTCCGGATACCCATTTCGTTGTAGAACAACATCCCCCTGTCCGCTTGGCAAGAAACCCTAAAACCCGACACCGCTAAAAATAGCAATTCCAGAGATCCTAGCTGCGTTTGACCCCGAACGACCACCAAAACCGAGCTCTAAGAATTCAAAAGTTGTCTCAAATATCTCCAAAGGCTCTCATCCATATGACATAGCCTACGAGAACCCGTGTATAGGCTAGTCTCTATGTGCTCCCACTAGCTGATTAGAAGGGGACATTACAATTCCTTGCCACGTTGACCCTATATAAAGGCATCCCATTTGCTCATTTTTATCATTTGATCATCCCTTGGATTATTCATACATTTCTTCCTTTATATCAAGTATCTTTTATCCTAAATTATGTATTTCCATCAGATAGCACAATCTTCCAAAGACAATTTTACATGAATGATTGGTGGCAAGATAGAGGGTCCAAGATTGCAAAATACCATAGGCTTGGCTAGAATGATTTTCGTCAAATGGGATTTCTATGTGCCTTTAGTGCCTATAGTAGTCCACTACTACCATTGCACTATGAAAGAGAGTTCCTCGCATCAGCGAAGAGAAGAGATAAAATCAAGGTTCCACAAGGTTGGGGGACGAGGGGGCAGGTTTCGGGGATGGCAGGGGACGGCAAGCCAATTTTAGGAAACAGTTGAGGGATGGCAAGTATAATAGTATTAAAAAATTTAGAAATTTAGAATAATTTACACAGCAAAAATGAAAAATACTAAATACTAATAGTTTACAACAAAAATTATACCACATGCTAGTCTGTCAAAATTACTATTTTTCAAAGACAGAAAGCATCAATCAGCCTCAACTAAGAGAGTTATTTTCTATCAAAATTACTACTTTAGTACCCTCATGTAACACTTGCATGCCATTGCCCAGCATGGGCAAGGAAGCCCAGCATCTTCAGATGACACACAAAGATTCTAAGGTGCTACAATGGCTGAGAGTAATAAACACACCATATTCACCCATAGCTATTCCGCTTAACAAATACTTAGTATCACTACTACTTTTTCTAAGAATTTAGTAACATTAGCCTTAAAATTATTTTGAAATTACCTTAGATGGTCACTTGCTTTTATGGGCACTTTCCATAGCTTGCAGTCAAATCTTGTTTAAGTCACATGAGGACATTTGTATCTTGTCTTTCTTTCAATTCCTGGTGTGGACCTAGTTAGGGATGCGTATAAGAGGTCTAGATTTCTTTTGCTTAATGAAATTCTTCCAATTTTAAAATCGGCATCATTATTACAACCTTTCAAACAATAAATAAATAAAATAAGGGAGAGAAAACCATAGACGTCACTGTTCACTACTGCAGCAGGTAAAGACGTCAAGGCAAATGTTGTTAGATATTTAAAGAAACTGGACCAGTTCTGTTGCAATAAATGGTGTAGTAAGAAATAGAAAGGTCAGTAGAACTCGCACTAAATAAGTTTTTCAAGGTCACTAGGCATCCCTCGGCCGTCCCCGGGACACCCAACCATCCCTGGGGACGGACCCCTGCGGGCCCTTAGCATCTTGGGGACAGCCGTCCCGTGGGGAAACATCCCTGATGCCGTCCCCCCGTGCTAGGGACGGGGGGGTGCGTCCCCATGGAACACTAGATAAAATAGAGACTGGAGAAAATTAGAGCTAAACAAATACCTTGCTAAGTCAAATGTGTGCCATGCTCTGGCACCAGCTTACGTGACCCCGAAGGCATTAGGGAGCCTGGCTTCGAAGGCATCAATGCACCCAGATACAAAGGCAGCAATACACCCCACTCTCATAGCAATTCACCCTGCTCCAAAAGGCATCAGTGTGCCTAGATCCAAAGCCATCAATGCACCTTGCTCTAACAACAGTGTGCCCTACTCACTTTGGCATCAATGTGCCCTCTTCGCTCTAGCACTAGTGCACTTCACTCCATAAACATCAATGTGCTTGGCTCCAAGGCAATGGTGCACCTTACTCTAGCGTCAGTGCACCCAACTCAAATGTATTAATGCATCCCACTCCAAAGGCAGGTGTGCCCCGCTCCGAAGGCATGGATGCACCCCACTTTTCATAGCAATTCATTCTACCATTGAAATATCACAACAACATTTTGTCTTTTAGTGTCAAATGTGATGCAACTCTGGATTAACTCTTTATTGCAATTAGTAGAATAGGCTAGACTTCTTCTATGAATAAGAGTTCCATATTCATTGTAAGGGTTCTTTGGTAGTTTCAAGAAAGTTAGAGTTACTCTATTCAACCAGCTACTACTTTGTACTTTGTATTCAAATTCTTTAATTAATGAGAAAAGAAGCATGGAGTTCATGAGTAAGTTGTGTTGTGGAACCTCTTTATTCATGAATGTTCAATGTTAGCGGCCCCGCTCTCTCACTTCCAGTTAGTATTCCCTCTCATTCGTTGCAGGTATTCTTTGAATCTGGTTAAGTTATTTGGCCTTTGCTTGGAATTATCATTCGACCAGGCTAATCTCACTATGGTTTCAACCATGGTTGTTTATGCACTTTTCTTACTTTCTCGCATCCCTTTTCTCACAAAAGTAGATTAGATTTTTTCAATTTAGATTTACATTATTTCAATTAGATTAGTGAGGAATCGACCCCAATTCCAAGGTTGAGAAGGGCAATTCCTTCTCATCCATTTGTTGAACTGCATTTGCGGGCGCAAATCTGATTAGACAATTTCCAATACAACAGCGCCAACTAATGTACCTGATTTCCTTGTATGGTCTTAGTGGTTAAGAGAGTCAAGAATAACAAAATATGATTGCCTTGCTTCCTTCTCATTTATTACAAATGGTATTTTCAGATGCATAAGGCACCCATGCTAGATCACCTAGAATTTCTTATGACAAGCATGGCAGAACTTTTGACAGATCTCAGAAATTTCAATGCCATCTAAAAATTCTTTCTAATGGTGTTTCTAGTAAATACATGAGGACATGCAAAAAAATAATAGGAGAGAAAATAAACAATGTTGATCCTGGAAACCCCCATTTCATTTCAATTGGAAAGCTTTTGTAGCCCCATTCCAACAAATTCACCTTTTTGCAGAGTGCTTCTGGAAGCCATTGGTAGATTTACAATAATATGTTGAATTGAACGCAAAACTGCCAACCTGCCATTGGCTGTCTTCTCTTTTTTGAAAATCAATTACATAACATCTACTTAATTACTACATATGCTCACAAGAATAATTTAATTGATAACTTGGCCATGGCAACATAGCAAAAGCATTGACATCAAATCCTCTTGTTTCATTTTTCTTAGGAGTATGCAACACTACCTTCTCACAGCCACTTATGCTTTCAAGGATTAGTCGATTGCTCTTGGTTATTGGATTATTGTGCGAGAAAAAATATTTTAGACTATGAGTTCATATCTCAACACTCTCTTCTTTTACACAAAGTGCATAAGACCTTTTATGCATCATTTTTGTTTTAGCTCATTGCAGGCTCTAATGTTGATCAAAGATCAACTTTGATTCTAGTCCAATGAAGTAGATATCTTCATATTGTCCCCTTACTTTGACCTTTCTTTAAATTGATGCAATTGATAGCAACCTGAAAATTTTAAATAATGAGGATCCATTTGTGTCAAAATTATACAAATGGAAATGAGGTTTATTTTACATCAGGATGGCAAAAAGAAATACCAACACTTGGCTTCTCCATGTCATATCAAAATGTCATACACTAGAGTTATCAAAGTCAGGTGAGGAATGTGTCGTCATAGACAGTTTTTGTAGATACATCATTTTTAAGGAATTTGATAAAATGTTGTAATGCCAAAGATAACTCAAAATTTGGTGGCTCACTGCATTTAATAGTTCCTACATCCAAAGTTGACTCCTATGGTAGCAAGGAAATCTAGTACTTGATTGAGACACGCCGCACCTTAATATGGACAGTAAAGACATTAAATTGCTGGCTATGTCCATCAAAATGTAGATCTTGAATGAGATTTGGTTTGAAGAGTAACATCGTTGTAGCATCTGTATGATGAGTTTTGCAACCCCTTTTATGTTTGCTTCATTGATGTGGATGTAAGGCATTCAACTCCCTGGATAGCCTCATGAAACTTTGCCACTTTATTTATGATTTACCTATGCCAGCAGCATATAACCACTGGTTCATAATGATTGAATACAGTACCTCCTGCCCCTGAGTTGCCCAATTTGTTGAAGCAGAGTCAGTGAACTTAAGTTTTAAATGAACCCTTGGAAGAGGTTGCTAGTGTGAATTAGTAAGGAAGTCGAGACATCTATAGCATCATGACCTCTAAAAAGCATGTCACCTCTTTTGTTGTAACTATTTGGTAGACTACAAATTTTTATTTCATATTGGTCCAATTGAGATTCACTCATGTTCTGCAGGTTTAGTTTAGTACTAGATCAATTGTTGATTTCTCTCCAACCACATACTATAGAAAAGGGAGCCATCAACCATAGCTGATTCAAAGTTTTACTATGAAATTAATAGAAGGTCAGAAGTGGTTGAAAATAACTACGACACTGGGGGAGCGAACACAAACTTTGCACAGAGCTCAGCCATCATAGCCGATTCAAGGAGCCATCATAGCCGATTCAAGGTTTTGCTATGAAATTAAAGGAAGGTCAGAAGTGGCTGAACATGAGGATAGCAGTGAAGGAGAGAACACAAAGCTTTGCATAGACCTCAGCGATAATTATATATACATATAAGGGAAAATAAGTCTCATTGTTTGTGTCCTTGATATGATGTAAAGGCCATTGTTGGTGTCCCATTGTTAATTTATGGAAAAAGTTGCTATTGAGATCAAAATATGAATCCATTTTATCCATGGTGGCAAGAAACCATAGAGAGTTAGTTTTCTGAAGATAAATTTCAGTTGCTTTGATCAAATGTTTTGTTCATATCCAATTTCATAAATATTCCAAGATTCTTGATTCGCAAAGTGAGTGGACCATCTCTTCAACAACTATGACAATGCCAAGTTTCTGTCTTAATATTGCAAAGACAGGTTGATTTTTGCTGTAGGAAGTGTCAAAGCCACTGGACTAGCATTTCAGAGATAATTTTATAGGTTGTATTACAGAGCAAAATTGGTCCTGTTGGCATTTTTGCCACATTATTTTTTGATAAACTTTGGCCTAAGTATGGAGCTTTAAAGCGGCAAGGAGCATGCGGAGGTGTTAGGCTTTTGCGGGCCATAAACGGGGCAATAAAATGGATGAAATGAGCTTTGGATATTTAATCATTGCAGATATTTTCGCTAGCTTTCCGACGATATATTACAATAGGCGATCGGGTCAGTGGATCAAAAGTTATGGCCTCGGGAAGCAGGACCAGGAAGCTCAATTTCGGGCCAGAAAATTGACTAAGTGTTGGGCCCGCCCGATTGCACTCATCCGCTCGACTGAAAATTCAGATTCAGAGAGAGAAGAAGAAGAAGGGTCGGAAGAAGAGACCGCTGAAAGCGAGCCCGAAGAAGAACAGTTACCCAAAAAGGGGACTCAGTAGCAGCAAGAGCAGCAGGATGCAGGGGAAGGGAGTTCCTCTGCGCCCAAAGGATAAAGGCCTGGTTCGTTGCATCGAGGCGAGCTCGACACCCCGCGAGCCGCCAGGAATGTTGCCACATTTTGCACGGGGTGCCATGTCTTCGGATTTTTTGTAAAGATGTTGCTTTCCCTTCCCTCTTCCTTCTCTCCCTTTCTCCACTATCCCCTATCTTCCCTGCCATCAGTTTCATTCTCTTCATTTCCCCCCCTTTTCTTCTGACTGTTTCTTCGAGAGGGCAAAAGGCCCAAAATTTTCTAAGTGTTAGTGTTGCCGCAACCCGACTTCGCAGCGAAGTCGGGCTGCGCTCTTAATTTTGTGCGCACTTGGGAGCTGATGTGTAGAGAGCTGAGCCCAAAATTTCACTAAGTGTTGAGCCACCCGACTTCGCAGCGAAGTCAGGCTGCACTCTCAGTTTTGTGCGCACCTGGGCATTGTCAGTGAAGGACATCCAAAAAATGTCCAAGTGTTGGGATCACCCGACTTCGCAGCGAAGTCGAGCTGCGCCCTCAAACTCGTGCGCAGTTGGGCAGCTCACTTGAAGAAAACGGCTAAGTGCTGGGACTGTCCGACTTCGCAGCAAAGTCGGGGTTCGCTCACTTACCTGCACGCAATCGAGCAAAGAACGTCGAAGCCTGCCCATAAATTTTCTAAGGCACGGAGGCCTCCCCAACTACGCTACTTCCCCCTTGCGCTGCCTGGTTGCGCTCCAATTTTGGGCGAAGTCGGGCAAGAGAGAAAATATGAGCTCCTAAGGCAGATTTTTCCCCTTATCAGATTCCGACAGGTGTCCAGCCTCGAGATTCGAGTCAAAGATGTGACGGGAGGTGTGCGAGCGTGAATTGACTTATTGTACCTCAACTACCCTCAGTCAAGCTGACTCGAAACGTCATCCACCGCACTACCACGTAGTTGCTGATTTTTCAGGTGGACCTTGCTGCAAGTACGTTCCATGCCGGCAAAGGTCAACATCAGCCGCTTTTGTCAGCTTTTTCAGCTATTGTCAGGTCTGGGATCCTGTGCCCAAAGATGTAATGGGGGGGAAATTTACGCTATAAATAGCTCCGCAATATCATTGTAAAAGGGTGGAGGGGGGACATATTGCTAGAGGACTCTGCTGTGACGGACCACCTTCTAATTAATTCAAAGCATCCTTGGCTCTGCTTCTTGTCTCTGTCTTTTATGATGCCTTCTGCTAAGTATTTATGCTTCATGTCCATTTATATTTCTGTCTGTCTGAATTCTGAATTCTGAATTTGGGCATTGGTGATTATTTGGATCTGGAATACTAAACGAAAGGATACATAGGGTAGAATAACAGTTGCAGTTTCTGTTACATGCTTTGTTTTCATTGTTGTTGGTTCGGATGCAAATTTGCGATCTTGCTGCTTGTTCTCCCCCCACCCGAAACGCATGATATTTACATCCCTTTCTTGTTCCCTTATCTTTTTCAATCTCTTTCCAGTTCCCTTTACCCCCTTTTTTTAATCTCTTTCCTGCACCCTTATCTAAAAACCCCCCAAGTAGGTTAGGAAAGGAGCCGGCCTTCTCCGGAGATCGGCACGGGGGGCATCCCTTCCTCTCGGCCTTTCAATGTTGGTCTGCGGGTCTAGGGCGCATTGACACACCAAGTCCTTCCCAGGTGGCGGATCCGTGGCCAACAGGTCCAAGTTCTCTGGTGTTTTTCAAAGAATTAAAATGATATTAGTAAACTGACTTTTGGGGATAATTTTTGTTTCCTCAATTCTTCCACCATTTCAACAAGAAGATCCTACTTTCTGATTCCCCAGAATTGTTCACAAAATTTATTCCAGAAGGATATTTGCTATGTTACATGGGGAAAAGTTCCCAAGGGACAGGCACATGGTGGGGATGTCCCCCAGGCTTCCATTCCTAGAAGGGATAGTTGGGGGATGTCCCCACCGCATTCCCCCTTACCCTCATTTATGGAGGGGGATGTAGGGGACACTTACCCATCCCCTTGAAGAATGGGGGATGCCTGGCTGTCCCCTACGCAAAACATAATGCTTCACAGCTTAAATCTGGAAACTTCGAGACAAAAATACAAATGGATGAATGCCTGCACAACTGAAATATGGAGTTATTTGCATTATATACAGAGTTGTTAGATGAGATAAACAGCTCAAATCTGGAAAGTTAATAACCCCCATATTGCAATAATTAAAAACGTTTTACTGAGACAAAAAATGCAAATATATTGATGCCTACATAGCTCCTGTTGAAAACTGAAACACAACTAACATATCTAGAAAAGTTCTGCAATCCATTTATGCACATACAGTGAATGCATGACATTGCCACATAATATTTTGGGAAGTTTTGGAACAGTTATTGATAATCTAAAAATGAGTCATGAAAAACAAATAAATGAACACGATACGTTGAAGAGCGTTGTTGGCAGTCCAGCGGCCCAATCACATTAAACCAGTCACTATACTCGAGTCTTCAAATAGTACATCAATTTATTCTCTTTTTGTCTAAGTTTTTGTTGGTCACAAATCCGCCATAGGAAAGGATTTTGTTTGTTTATGCACCCTAGACCTGGACCAACCTTGAAAGGCCGGAGGGAAGAGATGCCCTCCGTGCCAATCTCCGGAGAAGGTCGGCTCCTATACTAAACTACTGGGGTTTTAAGCTAAGAGTGCACGAAAGACATTTAAAAGTACAAAAAGAAATGTAAATAGCTTGATATTGCAGTGGGAAAGAACAAGCAGCACAATAACTTATCTATATCTAAACTAGCAGCATTCAATAAAGAAAATGTAACAGAAACTGAAATTGCATATGCTTCTCTATGTATCCTCTAAAGAATTCCAGACACATTTATCTTCCAATGCTAGAATCCAGATATCATAATTGCAGCAACCAAAAAACTAAATGAAAGCATAAATACTTGCCAGAGGCAACATAAAAAGAAAGCACAGATTCAAAGCCAAGGATCTTCAGTATTGATGCAAAATGTTTAGCTACAGCAACTTCTTTAGCAATATGTTCCCCCCCGCTTTCATTACAATGCATGGGTTTTTATAGAGGACCCTTCCCTCTGAGCCATTAATGCACTAGATCTACAAGGATGCTCAGGCGGCTCCAAAAATCACGCTTGCCGCTTTCTACAATTGAAACTTCCCATCCTATTACCATAACTAGATACAGGGCCTTTCGGGGCAAAAAATTGCATTTATGTGCCGCAAAATGCCTTGGATAAATACCCGGTCTTGGAATGCGTGCACCTCAGGAGGAGCACCATTGTCAGAAGCGCCCTGGGTGAAGCTTCGCTGAATTCGCATCCGAAGCGCAGCTTCGCAATGAACTCGGGCCGAAGTGAAGGCCAGGATGGGAGGCAAAGTTCTAAGTGAAAATGTTTTCATCTGGGATGGTTCGCTGGAAACTATGTGCTTCACTGAAGAGGGGTGCCGAAGTGCTACTTTGGCAAGGAGTTTGCCCGAAGTGGTTGGCTACTGTTGGCGGGGTGCAACAAAATCTCCTTCCTTCGCCTTGGATGGGTACTTCGCGGCAATCGGGTCCCGAAGTGGCAGTTCGGGGAAGCTTTGGCCGAAGCTCCCCCTTTGCCTTAGAAGTTTTTCCCACTTCTCAAGTAGAGCTTCGGCAATGGTGTGACCGAAGTGGGAGGTTCGCTGGTCGAACGTCCGAAGTAGATGCTTCGCTGAGCTAAGGCCCGAAGTAGCAGCTTCTAGGAGATGGTTCGTCGGGGAAGTGGGTCAAAGTGGCACTTTGGCGTCGTTTCTAGCGAAGCAGCCCATCTCCCTTACATTTTGCGCTCAAACCAAAATCGGAGCTTCGCAATTATATTGCCCGAAGTAGCAGCTTCGACAGTCTTGTGGGCGAAGTGCCCCTCATGCCTTAGCTGATTTCTATTCTGAACTGGGCTTGCATCTGGTTTCCTTTTGCGAAGCTGCCTATCCTTAACTGTTTTCAGCGAAGCTGCCAGTTTCTCTCTGTTTTCTGCTGGCGAAGCTACTTATATACATGAAATGAATACAAGGGGCCAAAAAGGTGGATACCAAAAGTGCTGTAATGCCGTAAAATACAGAAAAAGCAAGGGAACAAATTCATGAAAAATAAGAAAACACATTATAAAATCGACTCATACTTCAAAATTTTACCCCTCCACAAAATGTGACAGAATTGTCAACAGTTTCCTGATTAATAATGAGAAGACCAATGATTAGCTCAAATTTGTGCATTTTAAAATGTTTTTTATTTGTAATTTTAAATTTTTAGAGTGCTATATTTTCAATATATTTATATAGCGTTTCCCTTTTTGCCAAAATTGAGAGGTGTCTTCTACTTGTCCACATTTCATGTCCCTGTATTTCCTGGTCCCCACAGAAAGGGTACTCTGAATAATATAGGAAATTTGTCTCAAGGCAGAGAAAAATCAAGTTCATGTAATTTATTTTCAGTGATCGATATCATGAGATCCTTATTCATCATTTCTATTAAGACTTTTGGATAATGCACTAACAATAAGTATTGGACTTCATCTCTTCGCTGATGAAGCACACAGCTTCATCGAGTTATTTGAGATCTTCAGTAGCCTCCCCATCAGACCATTGGATTTTGCTTTACAGGACTAGTGAACTCCTTTTGAATTAAAGAGTTGTGGAAATCTTGTATGCCTGTCACCTTCAGAGATTCGTATCATTCGCCATTTTTTGACTCTAGTAATTCTCTTATATTTCCACGAAGAAGAAGAGGTATTAATGTGGAACGAAATTCCATCATAGGAATATGCCACTAGAAATAAACAGCTTGTATAAGAAGAGCATCACATGAACCGGTTAGAAAGCAAGACAAGTAATTGCAGAGATAAGTATAGTATTATGTTAGAAATTTCATAAAGAAGCACACTCACCTCTTTCACATTCAATATTTTGGTCTTCTGAGATGGAGAAGACAAAACTTTCTGGACTAATGTCTCAGCAACCTACCAATCAGAAAACCTCTGACATTATTTCACCAATATATAAGAGACTCAGAATCAAAACAGAGAAACACATGCAACCAAAACAAATAAGTTACATAGCACTTAATATTCAAGAATCATTGTTCATTCAGATACAACTTATCTCTTTCCTAGTGTTACAATGTCTTATCTATACAGATTATGTAGTTGATTACAGACATACCTGCTGTGGTGGTCCAAGGTCATGAATATCTGTTTTGCTTGTTGGTACAATTGTGACACTTACATTTTCTAAGGGTTCAATCACATCTTTATATGTTTTATCCTGGCCATTAACCGCAACTTCCTGAAAAATGTACAAATCTATTAGTTTTCCCTCATGAGTAGACATCTTTAAGAGTGATTTTAATGTTCTAAATCTCTTCATAACAAAGTCAGACAAATAGAAACTTGTTCGTACATATGAAATGTTAAAAAACATTCAAATTTAGAATATAAAAATTCCATATTTGACAACATGAAACAACAAGAAAAACCAATTAGTTTTCACAGGAATACAAACCTGCCATCCAAAAGGATAGAGAAATGAATATCCATCAAATTTATCCAGAACAGCCTGGTAACCTTTTGGTGCTTCTGCAGAAATTGAGCATATCAAGTGTGTTTGCTTAGGACAGCTATCACAATTCATGGAACCAATGCACCACAAAAGGAGAAGCCTTGCCATCAATGGCCCATGTAAGCTCTAAAGCAAGTGGGGGCAGACTGGTTTCAGCAATTCTGTAGAATTGCTGATGGACAAATTCAAAATGAATGCAATTAATAAAAACTGAATACCAAAAGACCACTCACTTTCAGCCAAGACAGCATCTCTGGAAAACACACTTGTTGTGAGTACCCCTACTATTGCCAAGAGCTCTCTTCGTGCAGTTCTACCTGTAATGCAAAATGCAACTCTCTTGACTTAGGGATCATTTTGACACTGAACTTTGGTATATTTTGAATCAATTTGTCCATATTCAACAAACCAAATATCAAAGACATAAATGACGAGGTAAGTAACTTAAACTCACAAATATCATAGAGCACCCATGTATTTCCAGTATGGCAATCAAAAGTCAAAACAGACAAACTTCACTTGCACACAAAGTGAATAACCATCTGCTTAGAGCTCAGATAATGTAAATTTTGGAATTCTCCCAAATCTATCAACATTGAAGCCTTGTACAAATGTCCTCTTAAATCAACAAAACCTTTATGTTTATTTTCGACATCTGTCAAAATTTATATACAAGTTCAATTTCAATTATCTTGGAACAGGTGACTTCAAGACACGAAAAAATATGCTTATCAGATGCTATATATGGGTATGAAAAATATTAGACAAAGTAGGAGCATACTGCTGAAAAATGCCCAATTTACCCAAGGATTACAACCATGATAACAAACATACAAGGATGAACCCTCCGTAGTTAGAGCCCTGAAATATTAGGCCAGCCACTGATCACAAACAATCTCTTCTTTTAGAGAGCCCACAAAATCAGACACACCTTGACTTAGGCTGTCCCTATTGAAACATTGTTTCAGTCCTTTCCTGTTCAAAAACAAAACCAGATTTGAGCATAATATAGAAGAGGCTACTAAAGTCACAGTCAAGATTTGCTACAAAAGCAAATTGAAACACACCAGACAGCTCGAACGGAGGCAGTCTAAACACTCCAATTACTCAGTGATTATCCACACTCCAAAGCTACTCAGTGATTATCCAGTCTGATAGTGCAAAGAATATCCAGTTTGACAGTGCAAAGAATATCCAGTGTGACAGTGCAGAGAATATCCAATATAACAGTTGAAGCAATCAGTTGTCAATAGTCTGCTAGTGAGCAAAAAGTCCAAAGAGCCAAAATTTGCCATTTTGAAAGATAGCCCATTGCGATCTGCTTTTTGAGCAGATCATTTTGAGACCTAACTCTGGTAACCCATTTTTGGCACCCTACCTTCCGAAAATCGTCATTTATGGTATAGTCCATTCCAATCCTCTCTTCAAGCCAATTGTTTTGAGATATAACTCCGATAAACCTTTTTAAAAACCCTAAAGTGAAATGATTGGTGGTCTTAGAACTACTCGAGCTAAAGCGGTTGGGCGAAAAGGTGAAACAAATTAAAGCTTCTTAGTCAGCAATCCTCTTGGTAATATCCAAATTAGAAAAATTGGATAAAATTGACAATGTCGAAGGTCGTTTAACAGACCTAAATGCAAAATACGATGCTATGATAGGACAATCATCAGGGAGTCAAGGTGATAGTTCTGGTGGAGCATGAAACATCCCACCTCTAAATACAAATCAGAGAATGCCCAAGTTGGACTTTCCAAAATTTGATGGTGATGATCCAACCAGTTGGTTGTATCGGGCCAAACAATATTTTCTCTTCATGCCACTCCCCACAATCAAAAGCTTGCAATTGCATCTTTCAACCTAGAACATGAAGCAATCCAATGGTTCCAATGGTTAGAGAATATGAATCCGAGGCTCACTTGGCTTGAATTTGAGCGCAAATTACTCACCCGTTTTGGACCCAGTGAGTATGAAGATTTTACAGGAGCCCTCACCAAGTTAAGACAAACATCTGTCTATGATTGTCAGATACTTTGAAAAGCTGGAAAATCGCACTAGGGGATTGAGTGTCAAGTTTTCCCAAAGTTGTTTTATTAGTGGATTAAAGGAACATATCCGTGTAAAGGTTAAAATGTTCAAGCCAAATAGCATGATGGCAGCTAGAAGATTGCTAGGCTCGTTGAGTATAAATTTGCAGCACAAAGGCATACTTTTAAACTACCACAAGCTCGAATCCTATTGTCGTCCCAGACATCACCAAACTCAAGGAACAAACCATCCCAGGTTAAACATCTCACCTGCAAAGAAATGGAGGCACGTCGAGCACAAGGTCTATGTTACAATTGTGATGAAAAATACTCTCCAAGCCACAAGTGCGTATAGTAGAAACTATGTTTACTAGATGTGGGAGAACCTTCCACCAGGGAACCACACAATGAAGGGGAGGACCAAATCAGAGGACCCACAACCTGACATTTCACTACATGCATAAGCTAGGATTTCTACTCCCCAAACAATGAAGGTGGTGGGGTATTTCAAAGGCCAACGACTTATCATCCTCATTGATTCCGATAGTACCCACAATTTTATTGATCCTCATGTAGCTAAATAAGCAACTTGTTACATCTATTCTTGTAATTCATTTGAGGTCATGGTTGCCAATGGGGGTACTCTACCATGCAAGGGAAAATGCAGAAATGTAAAAGTGGCAATGGGCAACTAACCTCAGAGCAGACATGTTTGCCCTTCCTTTGGGGGGTTGTGACATTGTGTTGGGAACTCAATGGCTTCGTACCTTGGGCCCGATAGTATGGTACTTTTGTAAGCTATGGATGCAACTCACAGAACATAGGAGGCAATACACTCTTCAAGGCTTGATGTGAGGAACCTTCATATAAAATAAGCATAACCACAATAGCAATGCAGGAATTAATGGAAATGCTTATAAACTAAATGACCATGAAAATGAAAATAACATAAGTGCTCAAGAAAATAACTGGATGGAAATACAACAAACTTATATTAATCAAGCGGAACAGATATCGCAAGCCTCTTCGAGGGGGCAACCTCCTTGCAAGCAGAGCTCCGATACAATATGAGAAAAAATATGAGATACATTCCACTCCAAACCCATGTCCTTATATAGACTCTTATTTACCCTTAACCCTAATGCTCAAGGGTCGGACCACATGAAAGAGGGGACCTGAGCTACTAACTCCTACTTATAATAAAAATAAATGTTACATCATAATGGGTCCATACACACTAGGAGCCTAAGGTGCAAACCTACACCAACACTAGACAAATACATAACAATGGTTGTGTTAGGATAGGGTCCTAACATGCCTTTCCCCTTCAAGAAGCTTTGTCCTCAGAGCTTGAGGTGAGGAAACTGTTGTTGTAGTCGATGAAGTGGCTTCCAGGTGGCATCTTCTGGCTGCAATCCATGCCAATATACTAAAACATCAGTGAGATTGCGGTTGCAAAGTGTGCGTGTATGCTGGTCTAGAATACTCGCAGGTTCTATGATGATTGAGCCTTCCTCATCCAACTGGGGTAGTGTGGATTGGACTTGTATATAGTTGCCAAGGACCTTCTTCAAATATGAGACGTGGAAAGCAGTTATAACTACTTGTTTGCTTTCTATTTCACCACGTGGCACTTCTGTTGCATGGTGCTTTTTCATTTTTCACTTTTTCCTTTACTTTTTTTTTTTTACCATATTTACAAGTTTTGCTACAAGTTAACAATGCCATACGATCCATATGACAATGCAGACTTGTACTTCAAATGTGTCTGTCGCCAACAAACCATTCAGGTCTTCCTTCCGATGACGATTTGCCTCCTCAATTGTACAGTTATCTTCGCTTGCATGACCAACATCATTCTATTCAGATGTATGGTACCCTACGATACAACCATCTTGCCCATCACCTGTACAGCACCTTCCATACACTCCTTCTGGGCATCATCTCTACAATGCCCTACCGTACACTCCTGAGCATCATCTCTTGTACGACACCTTGGTCCTTGATTTATACGCCCTATACTTAGTTGGACATCTTTGAGTTAGACCCGTATTTGGACCTATATGATGACCTTGTCTTCTCAAGTCTTCTCTGTTTTGTTGTACTCTCTCTTGCGTTATACGATTTTGTTCTTCCCCATTTCGATTTCATCAATATCATCTTCTTCGTGGTGGTTCTCTCATTACTACTCCTTCCATCAAGCAACCCTCCATAGTGTGGGACTACCTATTCCCATCCTCTGACTGTCCAAAGTTCGTCCGAGTCCTCAACGGTCCATTACGACGTCTTCAGTTTCGACGTGAACCTCGAGACGGTCCTGACAGGCCAGCCTCATGGTTATGCAAAAAATTGGTTTTTTTGCGCACGACCAACGAATGGTCCTTGCGGCCCACCCTATCAACCCTACAACCTAGGGGTAGCATGCGGGAAATTTCTTCCCGTCGAGAGGAAGGCCAACCAAACTCCTCCCTTGGTTGGGCAACCTTAGACCATTGAGAAGACCTAACAAACTTCCCAAGTTGCCTATGTTACCTTCTTGTAGTACTACTCTTAGAGTACCTAATAATCCTTGCAAACTACTAGGTTCGCCTTTTTCTTTATTAAAGGAGGTTGGTGTATCTTCCAGCCTCCTCTTGGTCTGTCTTCCTTCCTAAGAGTCTTCTTGTACGTCTCTTCTCTCCTCTACTTGAGGGACTAGTCAAACTCTAGTCAAGTCTCTCCTAGATCTCCCTATCAACGATGAGCTCGAACTACTACTGCTTCTACTGTTTATATTATTGCGTACGAGCTCGAGAAGGAACTGCTTGCATTTATGGAGAATAAACTACTACTTCTCGATCGTCTTCCTTCCCCTTCCTAAGATGATCATAGATATCTCTTCACAATGCATATGCTTCTTGCTCTCTTGTCAACCTTTGTTGTTCAATCTTGTTTAGCTCATATTGTCTTTGAGCTTCTCTTTCATTGAGCCTTTGCATCATTTCATCCAATTCTTGAACAATCTGATCCCTCATTCTTGCATTATATCTACATAGAGATTCATATTCCTCCTGTAACCTTTGCATCTCCCTATGCATACTCGGTTGCATGAGACCAATCTGCGCCAATGGACTCATGTCCTCGCATTCACTTCCATCACTCCGAGGTTTGTAATCGGGCCTTTCTCTTGTTATAGAATCCCTTCTTTGCAAGTCTACATCAGGTTATGCCTCTCCTTCATTCTCAAAAAGTCGTCTTAACCCAAGATCGTCTTCTTCCATGCCAAGTTCTCAATTGATTTGACTTGGTTCCCCTCTTTCACGGATTACTCTTTGTTGTCTTTCTTCTCCTCTTCGTGCTTCATATACATGGATGAATAAACATTGTACTTTTGCCTTAGAAGGTTTCAATCTTGACCCATTAATTGTTTCAAGAATTACTGTCCCATCCAGCTTTTGCAATTTCACCGCGCAATTCTCCATCATCTTAATCACTTGGAAGGATCCAAGCCATAAAGTTTTCAGTTTTCTAAGCTTGATTTCTCTTTTTCCATTGTACCTTAAGACCAAGTCACCTGGTTTTAATTCCATCTTACGCAAGTGCTTGTCATGCCACAATTTTCTCCATCGTTGGGCAACCTTCGTCGCCCATTGTGCCATCACCCCTCTAGTTGAATTAATGTCGCTAGCCTCTCCTCAAGGTTTTCCTGGTCACCTAGATGATTTTGCACCACCACTCTCAAAATTAGTTACCAGAAATTCGATTGGCACTACTGCTTCCTACCCATACAACATGGTATGGTTCGTTGTTGGTTGTATGCCCACAAAATTGCTAGCAATCTTTCCTCCCAATATGCACCTTCCACTCCACAAGTTTTATATATGATTGAAACCAAGATTTTATTTTTTGCCTCTACTTGTCCATTCGCTTTGGGATAATACGGACTGGACAATGAATATAAAATCTTGAATTCTGTAGTCAATTTCTTAATAACTTCGTTAACAAAATGACCTCCTCCATCACTTGTAAGTTGTAAAGGTATCCCAAACTTTGTGATCACTTGTTCATACAGGAATTGGGCTATACTCTTTGCAAAGTTATTCGATAGGGCTCTTGCCTCTACCCATTTTGTCAAGTACTCTCTTGCCACTACTATGTACAAACACTTCCTCCTTTGACTTGTTCGTAGAGGTCCCACGAAGTCCAAACCCCATCTCTCAAATAGTTCTTATGGTTGTGATGGGTGTAATGGCA
The DNA here is from genome assembly GCA_028583015.1 of Wollemia nobilis. Lineage (NCBI taxonomy): Eukaryota > Viridiplantae > Streptophyta > Pinopsida > Araucariales > Araucariaceae > Wollemia > Wollemia nobilis. The sequence goes on from JAQPPZ010000188.1 coordinate 1,429,980, forward strand.
TGAAGTCTCTTCGCAATGACTTCCCAGCTCATTGGCATGTATCACACGCCTGGACAAACTCCTTTGCATTGTGATAGAGGGTGGGCCACCACAGCCCTGCTAGAAGCACCTTCTTTGCGATCACATTTGGTCCCATATGCCCTCCTACCAATCCTTCATGAGCTTCCTTTAGCGTCACATAGACTTCTTCCATTACACATCTCAAAATTCCATTAGGTCCCATCTTATACAACAATCCTATTGTCAATTGGAAAGGTGTTGACTTGATGATGATTTTTCTTCTTTTAGTTGTCGATATCTCCCTCGGCAGTCCTCTCGTCGACAAGTACTCGCCAATCAACTTGTACCACGACAATATTGCGCTAACTAAAAACAATTGAGAATCAGGAAACTTGTTTGATACTCCTCCCCTTGCAAGTTCTAAGCGAACCTTGACAATTGATCGACTATCACGTGGCCCATATTTATTTAAGAGCGGTATATCGATTCCAAATGAGTTGAGGCCTCCCCTCTATTTGAAGGTAGCCTTTCCAAGCCTGACCACTAGCCGAAATACGAATTCTTGCAGTGTAACGAGCCACCTGCTAACTCATCCGTGAATAGTCGGTTTATTGATCAGGTACAACAATGCCTGATGATCCACATAAAAAGCAAAAGGGTTGGCTAGCAGATAATGTCTAAATTTCTAAACTGCATAAACCATCCCTAGCACTTCCTTTTCTGTCGTGCTATAGTTCTCAACATTTGACAGCAACCGGCTAGCAAAATAAATAGGTTGATCTAGCCTAAATTGCTCCTCCTGGGCCAATGCACAACCAATTGCAAAATTGGACGCATCTACATGGACATGGACTTCTTTATCCCAATCTGGGAAAACCATAATGGGGGTACATACCAATTTTGCCTTCAGCTCCTCACAATCTTTTTGATGTTCCTCCATCCATCAAAAAGGAACAATCTTTCTTGTTAGCGCATCCAATGAATGGGACACATAGGAGAAATTCCTAATAAACCTTCTATAGTATCCTATTGAACCCAAAAAGGTTTTCAACAAACTCACATCAAGTGGCTCTTCCATATTTATTATGACGCAAATTTTATCAGGATTTGTCTTTAACCCCTCTATACACACTGTGTCCCAACAATTTGCTATATGGCACCAACAACTTAGTGCCAAGTGAGCATTCATGCATAACCTCTTGCATTCTTCCATTTCCTTTAGATGCTCATCCTTCCTCCCATATAATGAACAATCGTGCCTTTGAATTTTCCTATTAACATTTGCTCAAATAAATATATAGAGAATAATTCTCTAAAATGTAGTTGGGGCATTCCACAGACCAAATGGCATTCTATTATATGCATAAATGCCATTTCAACAATGAATGTTGTCTTTAACTTTTCTTATTCAGTGCTTATTTGATTGTAGCCAAAAAACCCATCCAAGAATGAGTAAATCTCATGTCCAGCCACTTCCTCTAGGATTGAGTCTATAAAGGGTATTGGAAAGGGATCCTTAATTATTACAGCATTTAGACTTTGAAAGTCTACACATATGTGGATCCAATTTGCTTCATTACGATTGGTGACCCCCATTCACTTAACGTAACTTTAAATATTATGCCAGCATCCAACATCTTTTGAATTTTCATATTAACTAACTGCATGCTTAGGATTCATTCGGTATGGCCTTCTCCTTACTAGTAATGCACCCGAAATCAACTGGATCCGATGCACACATAATTCTGGGGGTATCCCTTTCAAATCTTTACAAGTCCATGTGAAGACCTCCTTATACTACAAGAAAATCGTGAAAGTTCCTGCTTTCAACACTAGGTCCCACTCGTCTCCACAGTAGATTATCTTTCCTTCACCTTCATTACCTAAATTTACTTCGACCATCCTTGGTCTTTCATACTTGATACTTTCAGGTTCACTCACTGCTTTAACCACATCTATTGGGTGTGCTGGTTTTTCGTCAATCACAGCATCATCGGCAGTATATTCTACAAAGTTTTTTGGGAATATCCATCTCTTCTTCTTTTGGTGTGGGTTTCTTTTTACTACATTCGCTGATTTTCCCTTGTTCACCATGGTTTTCTTCATTCTCCTCTACTTGTATGCAAAGGCAGGTGGGGTGGAGATATTTTGTACTCCTGCCAATGGAGAAGTCCACTATCTACTTGATCCTCATCTTCAATACATTCATCCAGGTACAACATCCTTCCTCATTCGATTCATATCTACTATTTTCCTCGGAAGAACTACCCAACTCATCAGATGTTGCCAAGTCTTCACTGTAGACAAGGGTGAGTGCCTTCCCTAGACGAGGGGATGATAGGAGTTTAGGAAGGATTGACCAACTTGACTCTAAAGCCTAACATTAACTTAAATTGTTAAGTCCCAGACGTGTAAGTTGTTGTAGACGTCTAATCCAAACATGTAAACAGTCTAAATGGGTAGGTTCTAGACGTGTACGATGCTAAACGGGTTACAGGCTGGATGTGTACGATCAAACGGGTTGGGCTAGACGGGTAGGATCCTAGACGGGTTCCCTCAGACGTGTAGCCCAACTCAGACGGGTAGTTGCAGACAGGTGTACTATCAGATGAGTAGCGCACAAGTTCAAACGGGTAGTACAACGGGCAAGGCCTAGACGAATAGGCCTAGATGTCTGATGGCTAGGCCTAGACTTCTGACAGCTAGGCCTAGACGAGTAGGCCAAAACGGGTACTGTAACTTACGCTTCTGCACTCCATGTTCACTCCTTCCTGCAACTGCACAAGACAAATACAAACACCAACTTGCACCAGTCTATTGCATACCAGACATTCCTTGAATACCTGTAACACAACAATGTAATCACATAGGAACACACAATCCTGGGACAATGCTTGTATTCACAATGGAACCGCACGTATGGACAATCATGGAATGCAATGGACAGATTACAAAATGAATAAGGGGTATTTATAGGGCAAGCCTGGCAGTTACTGCAACCCACCAGGCTCAACCGTCTTAACTTCCCCTACGTTGGCACTTAACTAACCAGTCTTAAGCATAACAAACCAGTCCCAGACTGATTAACTAGTCTGGCTTAACAACCAGTCCTAGACTGATTAACTAGTCTAACTAAGTATGACGGCTAGTTTTGTCCTTTTGTGCTATACTATTAATCAGTCCGCATTACATGATGTCGTCTGATTTTACATTGCAAAACCTTACATTTATCAAAATTGCTATCATTCTGTAGACATTTTGTTAAACAGCTCGACATGTTATTTCTTCTTCAAACTACTGTCTACATTCACTTACAGTCTAATTTTTCAAATTAATCGTGCTTGTGCTGCCCTTTCTTGAATGTAAGTTGATCCTTTTCCCAGTTGTGATTAACCTTCGCCATTGACAACCATCCTCTTCCCAGCAATGTATCATATGTTGGTTTTTGCATGGTTATCACAACGAAATCCATGATGAACTCTTGATCACTAATTTTTACTTTTTGAGCCGTTTAGAATCCTTTCAATTCAATTTGTACTAGTCCGCACCATAAAACTTGAAACTAGGAGACCATAAGAATAGTGCTCTAATTTCCTTCCACGTCTTTTCAGGCAAGACATTAACACCCGATCCTACATTAATGATCACCTGCATCAACTTGTGGTCTAACAATTCAATATGGATTAAGTTTGGCTTTTTGCCAACATCAATCATCAACACTGTTGGGTCAATAAATCGATCCCTTTTCTTCTCAATTTCTTCCGGATGGCTATGCAACTCCATCACTTTTCTTGGTTGCATGATTTCTCCTACTGTTGCATATAGCTCTAGTATAGCACTAAGTAAACTTGCAACTTTGACTTCTACTGTTGTGTTAAGTACTTGCGCTACCAGCTCTTGCATTGAGGATTTTTCTTCTAAAGCAATTGCCTTTTTCAATTTCTTTTTTTTCAAAAATCCATTTTTGCTTGGTATTTCTCATTTCTTCCTCGATCGCATCATGTGCTTCCTACCACCTCTCCTTTTCTAAGGCAGGGTTAGGGTATGATCTGTTTTCTTTGCTTGCCCCCTTGTAACTACAAGCACATTATCCTCCTTCGATTGTTGGTTTGTTGGAGGCTCTTCAATGTCAAGAAAATTGACATTCTGTGAGTTACTCATACTTGCTTTCTTCGGGCAATTCGCCTCCTTATGATTGCCTGGACCACACCACCTACACATGTGTGTCACATTATTTCCAACTACACCTCCTGCTTGCGGGTTGGGCAATTTTTCGCAAAATACCCCCACTCCTGGCAATTTCAGCATTGAATAATAGGTATTTAGTTTAAATTGGCATTGAATAATAGGTCTTCCGTTTGAATCGTATTGTAATCGACTTTGATCGCCTTGTCAAATACCCTATTGGTATTGCTTCCTTCACGGCGGTTATTTCTATAACCACTGCTAGTTGTGCCTTGTCCATTCCTTGAGGTATTTGGATTTTCTTCTTCTTCTCCTTGCATCATCATCATCTGATGCCTTGTACCTCTTAGATTGAATGGACATTCTCCAATAGCATGCCCCAATACATTGCATATATGGACAATTGACGTTAGTATGCCCTTCGGACTTACAATCTGAGCACCACATCTTTCTTTTCTTTCCATTTTTCACCTTTCACCTCATTAATCATTCTTTCAAAATCCTTCTTCATTGACTGAATTGCTACATGCAATTCTTCTTTGTCCCTGTCAAAATCATCACTGGCTGCAGTTTGTTTTGCTTCACTCTCAAAGTTTCTTGCCCTCTCATAGGCTTCTTCATATGTAGAGCATGGTATGATCTTCATCTTCTTCTTGTATCTTGGCAATAGCCCGTCAATAAACCATCGTTTTATCATGTCATCTACCAGTTGCAACTCTATCTTATCAATGACATGCTTTAATCGTCGATTATAAGTTTTTATATCTTCATCCTTTTTCTGTTTAGTGGAATAGATTTCCGTTATAATTTTGGTGTCATCCCTTAATGGTCTGAATTCTTTCTTGAATTCGTCCACTAAACTTTCCCATGTGGTGAAAGGTTGTGTAGCTTCAATCGATTGCGATCCCTTGCAATGTCATTAGAAATAATTGTAGCCATGCATCAGGGTCTCTTACTCCGTTAGCTTTCCAAATTGTTGTGCACTTTCCTATATGCCATGTAGGACAGTTCCTCCCTTCTTTTATGAAAGGTGGGCATTTTTGTTTCTTGCCTGATTCCCAATATTAGCCATTGGTGAGAGGGTTTCTTCTCCTAATTCGTTTGCACTCAACAATTGCTTGGACAACAATTCGGCCCAATGTGCTTCTGTCCTAAGAAATTCTTCTTGTAGTTCTTCTCTCGTTGCGTCTGTTCTCGGCACTTCATCAATGCTTAGTACTTCTTGACCTCCTACGTTGCTTCCAAATAGCCTTTGTCCAAACTCCGATGCACCTTCACTTTGCGACCTTCATGAATATACAAGTGGTGGATTTGGCCTACTTGCCCAAGCACTTATGTGTGGTTGCTTAGGTACTTGACTCCTGTCCTCTATACCTCTTGGCAAACTGCTCCCCGCTTGCTCAGGCGTCAACATCCACCCTTCGTCCCCTTGTGCATTGTTAGGTGGTGAAGTCAATATCCAGATCTTCGATGTTCTTCAACAGAGTGGTTTAAAGTTGCTTTTGCTTTTAAAACGCTTTTGCTTTTAAAGTCGCTTTTGCTTTTAAAGCTGCTTTTGCTTTTAAAGCTACTTTAGTTTTTAATGCATGTTTGTTATAAAACACAGTTGATAAAAGCAATTTTTTAATAAAACGCTTTTATCTGGAATGTGCCATGGCTTTTTTGGAATCTTCCTTTGTATTTCTATAAAAAAAGGAATGCCCCTTGCATTATGATAGTGTGAACGTATGAAAGACTGTTAAGAATAATAAAAGAGAAAAGCTGCCATTGCCCCGTGGTTTTTCCCTGCACACTGCAATGTTTCCACGTAAAATCTTGTGTATTGTTTATTGTTGTTTAGCTTGCTTGCTTTTCATATCCTAACATCTGCTATCAGAGCGAGGTTCTTTGAAAACTCGTTGGTCAGGGTTTTGTGAGAGTGGGAGCTGCAACAATGACAGGAGGTGTAACCAAGTTCAAGATTGAGAAGTTTGATGGCAGGAACTTCGCCCTATGGAAGATGAAGGTGGAGGATTTGTTGGTTCAAAACGACCAAGCCCTAGCCTTGGAAGGGCTCGCGGGTAAACCTGACAACATGACAAATGCGGAGTGGATAAAGTTGGACAAGAAGGCGATGTCTACAATTCGTCTCTGCCTAGCAGACTCTGTCTTGTTCAATGTTGCTGAAAAAACGACCACAGAAGCCCTCTGGGAAAAGCTTGAGACGTTATATGAAACTAAATCAGCAACGAATAAGGTCTTCTTGAAAAAGCAACTTTATAGCCTAAGGATAAAGGAGGGTTCATCTGTGGCAGATCATCTATATGAGTTTAATACTCTAATCAATAAGTTGGTCTTTGTTAATGTGAAGATGGAGGATGAAGACAAATCAATCACCCTACTTTGTTCTCTCCTGGACACCTGGAATCATTTGGTGATGACCATCAATAATGCATCATCAGGAGCTCTAAGAGTTGATGATGTCGTAGCCACTTTGTTGGCAGAAGAGTTGATGTGAAAATCATCTCTGGAACCCTCGACCAATGAAGCCCTAGCTGTGAGAGGTCGATCTAACAAAAGGAGTCAACAAGGTAGATCATAGTCCAAGTCCAAGTCAAAAGGATGCAAGCTGAAAGGGAGGTGTTGGCATTATGGGAAGCTAGGGCACTCGAGGAAGGACTGTTGGCATTTGAAAAAGGAGAAGAATGGTGAAATATTTTGCACTTTGCCACATAGGGGATTTTGTTGAAATATTTTTATGCAGTGTTTTGATTGTAGATGGCGGCATTATTTCAAACAATTTCATATGTCCCTGATTTATTTATATGCATATTGTATTTGTTTTTGCATTAACTATGGAAGTATTTTATTGAACTTCCTCAAAGATTTTGTCACATGACGAATATATTAAAAACAAAGGCGTTTGTAAACTTTTAAAAATAATTTAAGGGCTTGAATTATTTACGTTCGCCCCAAAGGTGGGGCAAACGCCCCAATCGCCCTATGGAAGGGCGAACGAAATTCCGAAATGAGTCCAAAACTTCAAAGGACGGGCGAAGTTAAATGCTTTCGCGTTCGCCACGGTTGAGGGACAAACGTGTCATTCGCCCCTCCCATGGGCGAACGCACCCCATAGCCAAGCGCCATCATGTTCGCCTGAAGTAAATTACAATTCACGATCGCCCCAATGGAGAGGCGAACATCCCGTTCGCCCCTCCCAAGGGCGAATGTCCCTTGGGAATATTTTGTAATCACGTTCGCCCCAATGGTGGGGCGAACGTCCCGTTCGCCCCTCCCATGGGCGAACAAGCCATGAAAGCAAAACAATGACGCGTTCGAGGGCAAACGTCCCGTTCGCCCCTCCCAGGGGCTAACGCGTTTCAAAAAAGAAGGCTCGCGTGCGCGAGGGAGGATTAGCGAACGCAATTCCTGGGGCGATAGAATTTTGGTCAATAGTTTCAAGGGCGACAGGTTCGTAAGCATTAAATAATGGTGGCGATGATTAATTCAAATCAGAGATCCCGAGTGAAAAAGGATTTGTGCAAGAAGAGCAAGAGAATTTTCATGATTTTTGAGGCGTAAGGACGTTTCCAAAGCATTTAATGTTTTCCAAATTATCTGTGCACCGACGCCCAAGTTTCTGGTTTCTGGGAGCTATTCCCTGAAAGATGGATCACTGTCTCTAAAGGAGATATTTTCAATGTTTCCAAGGAGGAATTTCCTCGTTTTTGTCTCTGATTGGCGATCATTTTGTTCTCTTGTGCATTTAATGAAAGGGGCGAAATCCTCTATAAATACTAATCAAATTTCTATTGTAAAGGAGGTTGGACATTTTGCGAGAGATCTCTCTAAGCTCTCTGCATTAATACAAGGAATCAGGCTTCTGAATTTGCGAGTGATATTGTGTGATTTCCTTCTACTGTATGCACTTCTATTTTACGCTTATGCTCTTTATTTGCTGTTAAATTTAAATTCTGCACTTGGATTTAAATATTGCTGGTGAGAGAGTGAGTGCTGGAGTGTTTTTTTTTTTTTTTTTTTTTATTTGTGGAAAACATCCCAAAAGGGATGCCACTTTCGGGTAAGACCCAAGGAGGCAGGGGTATCCATTCCGCCAAAAACGCCTAGGACTCGGACCTGGCCTACCACCTTTGACATACTCAAGGAGCAAACAAACACACAAAACCAATTTAAAAATAAGTAAATAACAACAAAAATAATAAAATAAAATAAAAAACATGCTCCTTGAGTGTGTCAAAAACAAAAGCACAACCAAACACGCACAATAAGATAAAAGAAACCACAACACAAACCACATAGAAAAACACAAGAACCACATAACAAAACACAAACAAGACAAAAACAACAGAATACTAAAAAGACATAACCCGAAAAAAACATGAAAAATAAACACAACCAAAACCTCAAAAATAAAAATAAAAATAAAAAACAACCAACAACAGACAATAAACAAAAACAAAAAACATAGAAAACACTCACACATAAAAACACGAAATAACACAAACAAAGAAAAACCCAATAACAAGAACGAAAAACACAAGAACAATAACAAAAAACATAAAAAAAAAACAAAACAACAAAAACACAAGAACAAAAAACAACACAAAGAACACAAAAACAAAACAAAACAAAAGAACCCACCCACCTTAAAAAACTAAAAAAAAAACAAAAAAATGAACAAAACAATGACCTATCTAGACCAGAAGACTATTAAGGCAAGAATCAACAGAGGAAACAAAACAAAGAATAGAATGAGCTAGGGAACTAAAAAAAACTGAATGAACCAAAGAGAAGCAAAAAAAAAAAACAAGAAGAAACTAGGTACCTTCGAACTGGAGCCATCGAAAGAAATGATAGAAAGAAGAGCTTCCCTAATTTGAGAAGCCCACCATATAGGAGGGTGGCCATAACAAGTAAGTTCACCTTTGTCCAAAGCCCAATTAGCTAAAGCATCAGCACTCTTGTTTTTGTAATCAACTTTCAAAAATCCCATCTGGATTAACTAAATCTTCTCAATAATTCTTTTTATTCTCCAATCCACCTTATGATTCTTAGAAGGAGTCTTCAAGAGATTAATCATAAGTTGAGAGTCAAACTCAACTAACACCTTTTCCCATCCAACCTTAGGAGCCTCCTGAAGGCCTCTGAGGATACCATACCCCTCAGCAAGGTTATTGGAAAGAATACCCAAATTCTCAGCAAAAGTAAAAACCAGGGAGCCATCTAAAAGTCTACCAATTCCTCCCACACTGGATTTTCCAGGGTTCCCTCTAGAGGCTCCATCAGTATTGACTTTTCCAAAATCCTTAGGAGGAGGTTGCCAATTTCTAGTCCTATCCATCTTACAAATACTCACATTCCCTTTAAGTTGGTTGCCCTTAGAAGGTTTAATCTTCAATCTTTGCATCACTTGATCCCATCTTTGGTGGGAGTTTTGGGGGTGATTAAGGATTTGATGGACTGATTCAACTAAGTTGGCTATGGTCTTTTGCCAAATATAGTGAATATCCTTCCTATCTTGATTAAAAATTCGGTTGTTCCTTTCATTCCAAATATTCCAAAGAAGAATGGTAGAACCCATCCAAACTAACTGCCTAATAAAATGATCAACACCCTCTTGATTAGGCCAATCCCTCCAAAGCTGTTCAAAAGTAAAAAAATTGGACCACTGTAAGCCAAGTAAAGTGGCCATTCTCCTCCATAGCTCGGAGGCTAAAGTACACTCAATAAAAAGATGGTTGATATTTTCTACATTCTCTTCACACATTTCACATCTAAAAGGGCCATGAAAACCACGCTTCATAAGTTGCTCACCAAGTAAGCACCCTACGATGCAATAAAAGCCAATTAAAGAACCTCACCTTAGGCCGGAGCTTTTGAGCCCACAATCGAGAAAAGATGTCGGAAGAATGGTTGGGATTATTATGGCATAAGGTCAAATAACCTTGAGCAACTCGAATACTCACCCTTAGTAGTGTTGTTCCATCCAAAACAATCTTTTTCATGGGACCAAGAGAGGGATCTCATATGAAGGATGCCTTGGATATCTTGTCTTTGCCTTTCTCGGGATTTGAATAGGCCAGTCCTCAATAGGGATCCAATATCTACCAACCTTTGAATTACCAGTATGGTACCGATAGTAATTAGCCACCTTTATCCAATTAGCTCGGTGAAGCTCCTCCATCCAAGGCCTCCAATCGGGAAACTAATTTATCAAAGGCTTGTGACCATCCCAAGAATCTGTCCAAAAATTTGCATGTTGACCATTATGAATGATCCAAAATAATTTTTTCTTTATCAAATCCTCACCAATCTTAAGAACTGCTAAAATGGGAGAACCTTTGGTAGGAAGTTGATAGCGAACAAGGTCTTCGGGACTTTTGTTCTCGGCATATTTAGCACGGAGATTATTGGCCCAAAGAGCATTGGGGTTATGCAACATCCTCCAATATAATTTAGCAGCTAAAGCTTTGTTGTTATTAATTGAAGACCGGAATCCTGACCCCCCTTCACTCTTAGGAAGACCAAGTATCCCATTTCACCAAGGCCCATTTTCTTTTCTCCTTAGTACCACTCCAAAGGAAACGATGACTGATTTGATCCAATTCTCGAAGAAAAGCCTTTGGGATATTCAAAACGGAAGAAACATAAATAGGAATAGCTTGAAGGACTGATTTTACCAAGGTGATTCTATCCCCAGAAGAAAGCCACTTGTTGGTCCACTTTCCAATTTTCTTCTTGACTTTGTCCAACAACCAATTCCAATCTTTATTTTTCTGCCTTTGAATATTTATGGGAATACCTAAATAAGTGATTGGAAGAGAGGTCTTCTTATATCTTAATTTATCCAAGACCATGGATTCCTGTCTAGCGAGAGCGATGAAAGAAAATAACGTTAGATTTGTCTTCATTGATCAAATGCCCAGTAGCCTTAGAAAACAGCTAATGATTTGCTTAATATTGGAAGCTTCCTTAATCGTAGCTTTACCTAAAAGAGTAGAGTCATCCACAAATTGAAGATGAGAGATAGGTCTAGCTCCATGAGCAATGGTAACTCCCTCAAGGGTTTTGTTTTCCCTCTTTTTGGTTATAGTCCTACCCAAGCATTCAACAAGAATGATGAATAAATAAGGGGATAGCGGGTCACCTTGCCTAATACCTCTGGAAGCTGGGAAAGACTGAGAAGGCCTACCATTGATAAGAACTAAGTAGGAAACTGGAGAGATACATCCCATAATCCAATCCATCCAATCCTTAGAAAAACCAAATTGCCTCAAAACTTTGATAAGGAAGTGCCAATCCACTCTGTCATAAGCTTTGGATAAGTCTAACCGAATTAACATAGAAGGAGAATTTTGCATATCCATGGAATGGATGGCTTCCTGAGCAAGAACTATCTCATCTACTATTTGACGTCCTTCCACATATCCCCCTTGCTCTGGGAAATAATCTTATGCAAAAGAGGCTTCAACCTTTCTCGCCATGATTTTAGTAATGATTTTGAGAAGAACATTACATAAAGCAATAGGTCTAAAAGCTGAGATATGATCAACCTCTTGAGCTTTTGGAACAAGAGTAATATAAGTTTTATTGATAACCTTCAAAATTTCTTTGGCTTTCCTGGCTTCTTCCACCACCTCTAATAAATCAACATGAAGGATATCCCGGAACTCTTGGTAGAACTCAATAGGAAAACCATCAGGACCTAGGGTTTTCCCCTTTTCGCATTTTAAAAACTACTTGTTGAAGCTCATTGATAGTAACAGGAGCAGTCAAAATAGAGTTCTCCTTAGAAGTGATAAGAGAAGGGATTGCTTGAAGAACATTTTGTTGTGAAGCTAAGTCAAGAGGAGTAGCAGCAAAAAGATTGGAAAAGTAATCAACAACAATAGAGTTCATGCCATCCCAAGTATAAACAACATCTCCAGAATCTGATTTTAAGGAAGAAATAAAGTTGTGAGATCTTCGAGCTAGAAGAGATTTGTGGAAGAAATTTGTGTTTCGATCTCCTTCTTTGAGCCATTGAATTCTAGATTTTTACTTCCATAAGATTTCTTCTCTTTTTTCCCATTCCTCTAACTGAGTTGTGAGTTTAATTTCATCTACACTTCTCTTCTCTGCACTTCATGTTTTTTTTTATGAACATCCCCAAACTCTTTCCAGTTCCAAGTCTTGATTTTGGATTTAATGTATTGCAGTCTTTTGGCAAAGAGTGCTGGAGTGTTATTCTGAAGGTTGTTAATGCAAATTTGCAAGTAAATTTTGCTGCTTACCCCCTGTTAAATGCTATTTCATGCTTCGGTGATTTTCCTGCTGTTAGTCTACCCCAAATCTTGCACTTCGGCCTGTGGCCATATTTCCCATTCATTTCCGCATATTTGCAATCCCTTTCTGCATCCCTAGTCTTATACCAGTGTAGGATTTAGTTAGGGAACCAGCCCTCTAGAGATTGGCACGGTGGACATCTCTTTCCTCCGGCCTTTCAATGTTGGCCGTATCTAGGGCGCACAAACGCAGTGTTTGTTTATTAGGCAGATATTTGACCAACAGTTTTTGGCACGCCCAGTGGGACCTCAAAGTTCCACTTTTGGCAGTATTAAGATTTGATGTTCGCCTTTGCGCTGTAAGATTAGAACATCTGGCGACTCGACTCTACTCAGAAATCTCTGAATGTGAGGATAGTGAAATCTATGTCTCATGAATACAAGATCGAAAGCCAAAAATCCAGATCATCAAATCGAGTTCTACGAACTTGATATCCAAAGATTAGGAGAACCTCCTCAATTAGCCACTTTTTGGCGCACGTCCTCATTACCTCATATACCTCACATACCATCTGTTACGACCTCACAGTTAGCCGATGTATTTTTTGCTCCAGTAAGCCCGGTATGTACCGCCACGAGTTTTCCTCCACCTCCACCTCATACAACCACAAGCATTCCTCAACCGACACCACATATACCGGTCCATATGGCTCAGAATACTCCACCCCATCACCAACAGCCACCGAGGCAGTTCCCAGCGTGGAATAGCTCAGGAGCCCTGAACTTGCAAGCCCAAAACCCCGTGCCCCAAGCAGCTAAAAGCTTTGCCAACCTATGATGGCACTAGAAAAACTGCGTATGAGTATATCCAAGATGTAGCCTCTTTGGCGACCATTCATGACATAACAGACGAAGATGTAATGATAAAATTGTTGGTATTGTCATTAAGAGGAAAGCTATTGTATTGGTATCGATCACTGCAACCGGGTACTATTACCTCATGGGATCAATTGGCGGAGTTGCTAATTAAGAACTTTCATGAACAAGCTGATCCATATTCCTTGTTGCACCAGTTCACAACGATTCAAAGACATCCGCAAGAAGAGATTGTGGATTTTAATGTCAGATTCGCTCGAAGTTGGCAGAGAGTGCTCGATGGGTTGCGGCCTACACATGAGCAAGCTGCATTCTATTATCTCAGAGCATTTAGTACTGAGATTGGTATGGTTGTCTGACAAGCCAACGTGACTACATTTCCAGACCTGTAAACGCAGGCTCAGAAGGCCGAAGGCTTCCTCCAAAAACAACTATGCCCATTCTTCCTGATCTTCCTCAATACCTGTATTCTAGTGTGTTCTCGCAACCTATGCCATCCATGTACCCAGTTCCTTCATGGAGCTCAACCCCGCCTCATATTGCTCTGATTCCCACCCCGCAACATTCAGCTCTAGGTCTTTCACAGTTACATGCTCCGTCAGTTCCCCAACTACCGGCGTCTATTCCTTTTCCAGCATTGCCAGCGCCTCCCACTCCGTTGTCGTTACCCGCGCTGCAAGCGCCCTTACCTTTGCCAGCTCCCACTCCACCATCTAATTCTGACCCTTTTACGGCATTGTTGCAAGAAGTAAAGCCCAACAACGCGGCCTTGAGGATGATATCAAATGAGCTCACAACAGTGATAAAAAAGCAAGCAGAGGCTGAGCTCCATTCACGAAGATTCCAAACTCCAGCCATTACTCGAGAACAGGCTTCAACTAATAGAGGCCCTGAAAGGAGTACAACAGTGCTAGAAAATGAGGAGACTAGCGCGTCAGAGAAGGCGTATTGGTGTTCGACGTGCAACGATCCTCATGGAGAAGATACCTGTATGGTGCATATGAATTATGTGCAGACATTAGCAGAAAGTTCAGTTGGGGGACAAGTTAATATGATCAGAGAGGCTGACCACAATTTCATGATGCCATCGATGGAACAAGTTTCGGTCCTCACAAGGTCCGGAAAGAAACCAGTGACAGTAGATCCTGCGGAGTTTGAACCGTTGAAGGTGCCTGCAGAACTGAAGGTGCAAGATGAGAAACGAATACCTCCTGCGAAAGCGCATGGTGCGAGGGCTAAGGAGCAAGATTCTATCAAATTAAAAGACTTATTGCCTAAGCAAGCTCAAGAGAAATTACAAACTAAGGCGTCAACTTCGCAGCCCGCAGCAACTGCTCAAACGTAGGGCAAAACAAAGGAGCAGGACAGGGAGTGACTCAAGTACCCATCATTGACGAAGAGGCAAAGAGTGGAAGCTACTCAACAATATCGGGACAAATATGAATGAGTTCCAGAAGAGAAGGTTTTGACTGCTCCAATGTAATGTCCCTTTCCTGGCTTGTCGGCGGTATGGTAGTTCGCAGAGGGTGTTGGACAGTCATCGGGATGTCACATGCTTTTAGATGCCTGTTTCCCAGGGTCTTTCTCAGCTCAGATGATGGACTTACTATTTTTAGTAAGTTAGTCAGGGTTTGAATTTCGGAAAAAACGGATGTTACGTCTAAGCAGTATGGCCAAATGGGTATCCGTTTCTATAATCAGTTTGATGGTTTGATCAGTGGAGGCCTAAGATTTTAATGTGTAAAGTTATATTATGTTATATTTAAATACTATAACATAGTTATAACTTTATAATGTCATGTCTTTATTAAAATGGGCCTTATAGGTACTCAATGGAAAGATAATTTAATAAAGTATTGAATTGTGAGGCCTAAAATAGAGATACGCCCTCCCTTGGAGAAAGATGAATTAAAATTAAAGCATTAAGTGAGGATTTAATATTTAATTCTCAAAAAAAGAAGCATCTAGAAACTTCACGTTGGCTGGAGGAAAAAGATAAATAGAGGGTTTGGGCTCATTTTCTGGCATCTTTGGCATTCTATTTTCACAGTCATTCTGGAGAAGCACTTGCAGATTGGACTTGCAGGGGTTTGTAGCTTGTTTGGAGACGAAAACCTCCGACAGGAGCACCATTCTTAAGGTTGAAAGATATCTTCAGAGTGGTTTGGGGGCATTCGCACACAGTGGGTGCAATTGTGCTTGCATTGAAGACATTTACAGCATTGGAAGAGCAGATTTGGAAGGGTTTTGAAGAAGTTATCAGTTGCAAATTAATTATTCTTCATTACAAAGCCAGGTCGTACCACCTAGAGCTTATTGGAGAGGATTGTGATGTAATTACCAGCTAGGGTTTGAGGATTTGAGGGTGAACTGTTACATACACTCCAGCAGTACACCTTTGAGGGGTTTGTGAAGACTATTTTGCAGATTCTAGCTAATTCCAAGGCAGACGTACTCCTTCTTGAGCAGGCCGTACATCCTCCATAACGGATGTGTTGTTGCAACTCACTCAAACGCCTCCCTTGGACAAATTTCTATGCTTGGGAAGGGGTCGCCTCAATAGAGGGTGCTCAAATATGCGCTTTGTTTGATGGAGACTTGTAATTTCTTGATCATTTGATGAATATAAGTGATTTACCCATTGCTGGTGTACATGTCCAGAAATATTCAGACTTCATTATTACCCGGGTACTTCATTATTCTCATATTTGCTCAAAAGGGTTTCATTATTTATATTAGTAGAAGATTGTGCTTAAATTTCAATTCAATCGGAGTGATAGTTTGGAAGAGATAGTTCTTCATTGCTGCATTTCATTTCCAATATTTCCTTATTGTTGCAAAAATAGAAAAAAATCAAATATTGCACAAAAACACAAAAAAACAATACAAAACTCAAACCAAAAAACAAGGGCAGAAATTTTGGTGTTCATATTGGGGTTGGACACTACATTGGTATCAGAGCTTTAGGTTAAACACTACCAACCTGTTCAGGGTTCACACTTAGAGCTTCAGCGTTTGCAAGAAATTCATAATGGCATTAAATTATGAAATTCAGTGTCAAATGAGACAACTTCTGCAACATATGGATGACATGGGAAAGATGTTAGATAACATGAGGAAGGATCCAAATTTCAAAAATAATTTCATAAAGTGGATAAGCAAACCTCAGCATAAGGACTCAAGTGCCAAAGAGAAGCTTGGAACGATGAATACTGAATCAGGACCCATTGATGTTGAAGCTGAACAATCAAAGGCAATTGAAGAAAAAAATGACATTTTGCAGCCAGATGAAGGAGAGGACAGCAAGGCGATTGAAACCTTAGAGGATTCATATCAGACATCATGCATAACTGAAGATCAGGATGAATTTAGTGCTAATGAAAACAAAACAGCAGTCATGATTGATGAAGATGAGGTTAATTCATCCTGTGTGTTGGATATTGGAGAGGTATGCATTAGTGAGCACGCTGATCTTGTGGTTGATGAATCAGTTGTTGATGTAGCTGTTGATTCAGAGGATGAGCACATATCTGCCACTGCAGAGTATGAGGTTAGTGAGTGCAGTGTTGTGAAAGAGGCTACATTCGATAAATGTGCATTGGAGGGTACATCTGCAGATTCGTTGTGGGATGTTGATTCCAATTTATTGCAGAATCGGTTATAGGTTACAGAGGAGCAGATTGTAAACACATTGACTCACTTGGATAGCACGCACAAGTTTGTTGAGTGCCTCTTTCAGACAACCCAGTTTGGACAGAGACAGCACGAGTTGACAGTTGGAGCCAGTGTTACAGATTTGCAGGCCATCAAGCAAGCATTAGAGTGAAGTAAAACCATGAACATTAACCATATTATTGAATAATCATAGGCTTAAATACAAGTAGCATTTGCTAGGAATAGACTTAGGAATATTAGAAATAATATCCCCCCAATGTAGCTAACAACTAACATGATAAGCGCCTAACCTACTAACAACTAACTACGTAGTCAAATTGACTACGACTACTAACCCATTAACCAAGATAATATCCAAGTTAAAGGTAAAAGTAAATATATGTGGTAAAAAGTAAGAAATAACTTTTTACCATGTGGTAATATAAAAATCTACCTAATGTAGGAAACAGGTAATTATCCCAAATGATGGAATATTACTCTAACATCCCCCCTTATTACATTATTTGGGTAATACATATCTATCATCCTATACAACAATATTTGGGTAAAGTATATAACTGCCCCAATACAATGAAAAAGATGTTGATCTGCTGGTTCTTGCTCTATCACAGTGCTCTGGCTGCTCCTAAGCAAAAAGTGGGTCATTCCTCACTTTGTCTTCACACCAACGAATGTCCTTATAGTAATCACGTCATCCAACCGAATTGCATGGGTAACCAGCCACTGCAATCGCTAGGTGTAGTAGAGTAGATCACTTCATACGAGGTTCATTCATTTACAATATGAGTTTGCAAAAGATAAGGTAGCTAAGGTGTCGGTCACTGCCGAAAATGCACCCTTATAAGTTCCCCCTTCTCGTTGCAAAACATGTTGTAATTAATTTCTGAAAGAAGTATGACTAAGGTGTCGGTCGCTGTCGAAAATGCACCCTTATAAGTCTTCTTCCCTTTTTACAAAAATTTGTGAAGAAAAGAAAGTATATCCCCCTTTAATTGCAAAAGATGTGCAACTTAAGAAGCTTTGTGAAGGGTTTTACAAATATTGCCTCCTAGGCAATTTTACACCATAAAATTCCCTCCTTTTGTTACAAGAACTTCAAACAATGAGAGTTTGTTATTTTATGAAGCCTAAAAGAGGTACAAACACCCCTTTATTACAAGTACTTCAAACAAAAACTTATGCTATTTATGAAGCCTAAAAAGAGAGAGAGGAAATGATGTTTTGCTCAAGGTGACAAATGTGTTTTCCCTCTACAATATTGTCTTAGCAATAAGCACTCTGTGTGCTTTTTCTGAACCAGAATCAGAATCGGAACTAGACACTTCACTAGCAATATTGCCTTTGTTTTGCTTATGTGTTGTGCCTTTGTCTTTCTTGTTTTGCTTGTTTTTGAACCAACACCGATTGGTGTCATGGTTGTCCTTTTTACAATGCGAGCAAAACCTCTTTTGAGATTGCTTTTCCTTACCTTTTGAGGATGATCCTCCCTTTTGAAAGTTTCCTTTCTTCTTATCACCCTTATAGTTTGAATAAAGTGCATTGTTCGACACTTCATCATTTTGGAGTTGGTTTGCTTCCTCAGTTTGAAGCAAATTGACTAACTCCACAAAGGTGACAACTCTTTGTGAAACATTAAGGGATGTAATCAACATTTTGTAGGATTCGGGTAGAGCTCTCAAAATTACTGAAGTCAAAATGGTGTCTTCTACTTTGGCCCCTAAAGCATTAAGCTTAGACTTCAGATCTGCCACTCTGCAGAGGAATAGTTCTACTGATTCACCTGACTTCATATGGAGTGTATGAAGTTGTGTTTGAAGGTTTAGAATAGTTGATTGATTCTTACCTTCAAAAATGGTACAAAGAGCATCCCATGCCTCTTTACCAATTTTAGCTTCACTTATGTGAGGCTGGATTTCATCAATAGTTGCTAGGAGTATTAACATGAGAAGACGATTGTTCTTTTTGTCCCATGCTTTTTGATCTACTCCTGCTGTTGCAGGTCTTGATTCAATGCCATCAACTAAATCCCACATGTCCTCTACAGTCAAGATGGCTTTCATCTTAGTTTTCCATGTTGAATAGTTAGGACCTTTTAGCAATTGTGTATCACTTAAGTATTTATTGATAATTGCCATGATGAAGGTCCTACAATTTGTACTAAGATGGTCTTTCTTTCAATATACCCTCAAAAGAGTATATGGAAGATTTTAATTTGCTCTTTAAGATATTTAATGGCACCTGCCTTAACACCCTTAACAAGGGATGAAAATTTTGAGGAAATTTAAGCCAAACAAATAGAGCAAATTAAAGGGGTAGGTTTTTGAAAACTTTTGATTTTGCTCTCTAGGATATTTAATGGCACCTGCCTTAACACCCTTCAAAAAGGATGGAAAGTTTGAGGAAATTAAGCCAAACAAAGAGAGTGAATCAAGGTGTTTGTATTTTGACCTTTGATGGGGAGTGAAAATTGACTTGTTTAACCTGTGCAAGGTGTAGCACGATTGTAGTGAAGTTTGGGTTTTTGAAAATGCTCTTCAATGTTTTATGATTGTTTAATTGCAAAAAACATGATGGTTAGTGCAATAATAAAAAAGAGAGCAACCCAAATTTTATCACTATAGGTGTCGGATGCAACCGAAAATGCACCTAGTGTAGCCAATTTTAAGAAAAGGTGTCGAGTACAATCGAGAATGCACCTTTCTTACTTTGAAATATCCCCCCTTTCTCTTTACAATTTTGCAAAAAATAGAATCACAAAAATATGACTTCTATCCCCCCTTAATTTTTACAAAATTGAAAATTCGAGCACTCCTTTCAAGACAAGTCGACACACGACCCGCGTTTGAAAGGCTTCCAGACCAGTCGACAAACGACTTGGTTTATGTCTTCAACACTCCATCATAAGGATCAAAAATAGGTTCAAAAATTCTTCTCAAGTTTACAACAAAAATTTGCAATTTTATGTATTATATCTCCTGTTGTGAAGGAGAAAACAAAAGCAAATGTGTGGTTTTGTTGCAAAAGAAATGACCTTTGTCCTTGCCCAATGTTTTGGTTTTGCAATAGAATATAAAGTTCCTATGTCTCTTTATCTCCAAAAAAAAATTGGAAGAAAACTATAGGAATGTTGAGGAGTTTATTGCAAAAATGTTGAAGAAAAAAAACTGCTTTGTTTTGCAATCAAAAATTGCAAGGCCTTCTTTTGGTGTATTCTCTCTCTATTGCTTGGTTTTGTAATTTGAATGCATAAAATGATTAAATTTTAAGATAAAAATAATAATTGAATACCTTTTAAAATAAAAAATCATGCAAGATGGTAAATAAGAATGATTTTCTATATAAAAGTTTGTATTAAATTATTATGGAAATAAAAAAAAAATCAAGATAATACATTACAAAAAAAAACTTTAGAAAAGCAATTCGAGGAAAATAATGTTCTGTATTAAAAGAATACCTGTTTGAGGCGCGCGGGAGTCGATCACGCGACCCCTGGCTTTCAACGAGAGCAGCTTAACCAGCGCGCTGCATGATGGGCTTTGGTGGAGAAAGGACCGCCCGATCATATATATTTTTTTAAAAAAATATATTAAAAAAAATTCACTAAAATGATGTCGCGGGGGCTTGAACCCACGACGTCGGCTGGAACACGCGGCCGTATTGACCAGCCGGGCTAGGGCGCCCGATGGGTAGAGAGGGGAGGCCAACGATTCTTAAAATCGCGGCCTTCTCTGAGAAGGTTTGAAAACCTTCAGTGGGAATTATCCCACATGAGCTAGGCGATGAGTCTTTGGCGCTTTAAAATGAAAAGCGCACACCTTGTCCTTTGATTGCCTTCGGGCAATCAGCCAATAGGACACTCCTTTTGCCACGCAGAAACAAATTGCTGACCGCCACGCATGCGAGACTGAACCAACGATTCGCTGCCACTTGTCACGTTCTGATCAGTCAACACACCCACGTGTCTTGTCCAGGTGTCGGTCGAGTCAGCGTCCAGGTGTCAGGTTGTCAGTCTACGTGTTCGCAGGGGTGGCCAATTCAGCCTACCTCGTAGGTCGTGCCCGCGTGTCTCGGTCCTGCCCTGTCAGAGTTTTGGCTGTGGTGGGATCGCCGATTGCGATCGGCTTGCCTAGAGGGCGCTCCTGCCCTCCGGGCTCCACCTGTGGACTACAACCACGTGGGCGCGGTCCCGATGGGCCAGATCTGGCCTCGGGATCGCGAGCCTGGCAGGCTTCGACCTGTCAGGTCGAATGCCCTGCGGGCGATCGGTCAACGCCTATCGCCTTAGTGATCGGTCGCGGCCGATCGACCCCAAGATGATCTAGGCCCTGGCAGGTCGAGTTGACCTGGCCATAAATGAGCCTCCAGTCGCTCCCTCAGCCATCGAGCTCGCCTGTTGAGGTGGGTTGGGTGGCTTCGAAATGTCACCAGCTCGTCTTTCGGGCGAGCAAAAACGTTGGCTCTGATACCAATGAAGTAAAACCATGAACATTAACCATATTATTGAATAATCATAGGCTTAAATACAAGTAGCATTTGCTAGGAATAGACTTAGGAATATTAGAAATAATATCCCCCCAATGTAGCTAACAACTAACATGATAAGCGCCTAACCTACTAACAACTAACTACGTAGTCAAATTGACTACGACTACTAACCCATTAACCAAGATAATATCCAGGTTAAAGGTAAAAGTAAATATATGTGGTAAAAAGTAAGAAATAACTTTTTACCATGTGGTAATATAAAAATCTACCTAATGTAGGAAACAGGTAATTATCCCAAATGATGGAATATTACTCTAACATAGAGGTGATCAAATCAGATTACTTGAGGCTACTTTCTAACAGGGATCATGCTATTCAGTTTGCAGAGAGGACTCTCCGAGAGCTCACTCGAAAAGATGAGGAAATTGATGAGCTTTGTCTTGAGTTGAGTTTAGCTCATCACTCACTTTACACAGCGAGAAATCAGTCATCTGTTGCAGCCACTTCACAGGAGTTAGAGACTAGTTCGGTGACCATGGTGGTCAAGCAGTTGATTGAGGGGATCAATGAGATTGGGCATGAGGAAGGACTGATCAGTAATGATGATGATTCCACGCTCACTCAGGTAAGGCAATATGAGTATGATCATAGTGACAATAATACACTTCCTGACTTTGGTCCTAATGACAATGATAAGAGTCATACTTCAGAGGATTGTTTGGAACTTCACAGAAGGCCAGTTGGTGAAATCCTTATGGATGGTATAGTGAGGTATGCTAATCATTTTGATTTCAACCCACACATAGATGAGTGGACCTTATTTTTGATGACACATAATGGTGAGAGGAAAAATTGTTATAACGGATTGTATACTTCACCGGGATATGAGATGCCTTCTTCGTTAGAAGGTAAGATGACTTTTTGCTGGGATGATTGTATGGTTCATCATAATGGATTTAGTGCAGAGACAGAGTTATGGCCGAACAATGTTTCACTTGTGCGTAGTTTAGCCCAACAGTATTCTTCAGTTAGTGGGGATGCCAGATTCCCTATGAGTTCTGGTCGTTTAGGAGTGTTTATGTCGGATATGGAAACACTCATTGGTTCAGATTGCAGCAGAGGCAACAGTATCATTATATGGGATCCCGGCATACAGCTAGTATGGAGGGAGGTTCTTCCCAGTAGTTGCTGGATATTTTTCAGGGACAACTTCCGGGATGGAAGGGTTAATGCATTTTATTCAACTCCAACAATTTACACCGATACAAAGTATGCTGCAAATGAATCATGGCCCCTCAAACTTGATGATTACTTCCCGTATGCAGACTCTCGAAATGCTTATTGGACCGGATATTTTACAAGCAGACCATCTCTTAAGGGATATGTTCGCTACCTGAGTGGTTACTATCTAGCAGCACGACAGCTTGAATTCCTAGTCGGCAGAAAAGGTTCTGGCCCCAATACAGACCTTCTAGGTGATGCGATGGGAATCGCACAACATCATGATGCAGTTTCTGGCACTGAAAAGCAGCATACAGCAGATGACTATGCTAAACACCTTGCAATTGGAGCTTCATAGGCAGAAGAGGTAGTGAATTCAGCTCTTTTCTGTTTGGCAAGTTTAGAATCTTCCGGATGTCAAAATACATCAACAACATTTGAACAGTGTGGTAGCTTACATATCAGTTTTTGCCCATCAACAGAGACAAACCTTCCAGTTGGGAAGAGCCTGGTTGTGGTGGCGTACAACTCTCTTGGCTGGAAGCAAGAAGAAATCATCAAAGTGCCAGTACACAGTGGATCACTTGTTGTCAAAGATTCTGATGGAAATACAGTTCAGTCACAGGTTGTATCAGCAGACAATTCTACAATTAATCTGAGGAACTTCTACGTGCAAGCAAATCTGGGCATATCACCAGACAAAGGCTCCATCTTTTGGCTTTTCTTCCCAGTTTCCGTACCACCCTTTGGGTTCAGCACATATTTCATCTCAAAATCCAATGGAAGTAAACCTATCCTCTCAACCAAGCAGACTGCACAAACAAGCGAAAACATTACATTTGAGGCTGGACCAGGCAACTTGACAATGTTATTTTCCTCTATATCTGGCCAACTTCAACGGATATCAAATATCAGGACAGGGGTGAATGTCCCAGTGCAACAATCCTATCTTTGGTATAGGAGTTCTCCTGGTGATGCATCTGATTCCCAGGCTTCTGGAGCATATATCTTCCGTCCAGATGGTAACCAACCAACAGCTATATCAGGATCGATTCCATTGACAATCATGAGAGTACCATTGGTTGATGAAGTCCATCAAAATTTCAATTCATGGATTTATCAGATTACTAGACTTTACAAGGACAAGGAGCATGCTGAAGTGGAATTCACAATTGGTCCCATCCCAGTGGATGATGGTGTTGGAAAAGAAGTGATCGCTCGAATGACAGCAAACATGGATACCAATAAAGTATTCTACACAGACTCTAATGGACGAGATTTTATAAAGCGGGTGCGGAATTACAGAGCAGACTGGAATCTACAAGTGACCCAGCCTGTGGCAGGGAATTATTATCCAATTAACCTTGGGATGTATATGACGGATAACAAAACAGAGTTTTCAGTTTTGATTGACCGCGCTGTTGGAGGTTCAAGCATTAAAGATGGGCAACTTGAAATGATGCTTCACAGGCGGTTGCTCCATGATGATAATCGAGGGGTTGGTGAACCTCTAGATGAAACTGTTTGTGTGGGAACAAACTGTGAAGGACTAACGGTGAGAGGTACCTATTATGTTAGTGTCAATCCCATGGGAAATGGTGCACAGTGGCGTCGAACAACTGGACAAGAAATCTATTCTCCACTATTATTAGCTTTTTCACAAGAGAATGCAGACAACTGGGAAGCTTCTCATAAATCTAGTTTTACAGCGATGGATCCGGCTTATTCTTTACCAAAAAATGTTGCAATAATTACCCTTCAGGACTTAGGCAGGAGAGGATTCAATGCATTCAACAGTTGCAAGAGTTGAGCTCAAAAAGGTTTTCACAACAAAAACGATACCGAAAGTGACTGAGATGAGTTTATCAGCAAATCAAAAGAAATCAGAAATGAAGAAACTAAATTGGAAAGCAGTTGGGGACCTAGACCCTTCAGATTCATCTGGGATCCAGGGATCACATGGCAGTTGTCATTGAGATTGACATGTGATGAGTTTGGATTGCTTGGGGACAAGCAATCTCGAGGAGGGAGGATTGTAATGTCCCTTTCCTGGCTTGTCGGCGGTATGGGAGTTCGCAGAGGGTGTTGGACAGTCATCGGGATGTCACATGCTTTTAGATGCCTGTTTCCCGGGGTCTTTCTGAGCTCAGATGATGGACTTACTATTTTTAGTAAGTTAGTCAGGGTTTGAATTTCGGAAAAAACGGATGTTACGTCTAAGCAGTATGGCCAAATGGGTATCCGTTTCTATAATCAGTTTGATGGTTTGATCAGTGGAGGCCTAAGATTTTAATGTGTAGAGTTATATTATGTCATATTTAAATACTATAACATAGTTATAACTTTTTAATGTCATGTCTTTATTAAAATGGGCCTTATAGGTACTCAATGGAAAGATAATTTAATAAAGTATTGAATTGTGAAGCCTAAAATAGAGATACGCCCTCCCTTGGAGAAAGATGAATTAAAATTAAAGCATTAAGTGAGCATTTAATATTTAATTCTCAAAAAAAGAAGCATCTAGAAACTTCACGTTGGCTGGAGGAAAAAGATAAATAGAGGGTTTGGGCTCATTTTCTGGCATCTTTGGCATTCTATTTTCACAGTCATTCTGGAGAAGCACTTGCAGATTGGATTTGCAGGGGTTTGTAGCTTGTTTGGAGACAAAAACCTCCGGCAGGAGCACCATTCTTGAGGTTGAAAGATATCTTCAGAGTAGTTTGGGGGCATTCGCACACAGTGGGTGCAATTGTGCTTGCATTGAAGACATTTACAGCATTGGAAGAGCAGATTTGGAAGGGTTTTGAAGAAGTTATCAGTTGTAAATTAATTATTCTTCATTACACAGCCAGGTCGTACCACCTAGAGCTTATTGGAGAGGATTGTGATGTAATTACCAGCTAGGGTTTGAGGATTTGAGGGCAAACTGTTGCATACACTCCAGCCGTACACCTTTGAGGGGTTTGTGAAGACTATTTTGCAGATTCTAGCTAATTCCAAGGCAGCCGTACTCCCCCTTGAGCAGGCCGTACATCCTCCATAAGGGATGTGTTGCTACAACTCACTCAAACGCCTCCCTTGGACAGATTTCTATGCTTGGGAAGGGGTCGCCTCAATAGAGGGTGCTCAAATATAAGCTTTGATTGATGGAGACTTGTAATTTCTTGATCATTTGATGAATATAAGTGATTTACCCATTGCTGGTGTACATTTCCAGAAATATTCAGACTTCATTATTACCCGGGTACTTCATTATTCTCATATTTGCTCAAAAGGGTTTCATTATTTATATTAGTAGAAGATTGTGCTTAAATTTCAATTCAATCGGAGTGATAGTTTGGAAGATAGAGATAGTTCTTTATTGCTGCATTTCATTTCCAGTATTTCCTTATTGTTGCAAAAATACAAAAAAAAATCAAATATTGCACAAAAAAACAATACAAAACTCAAACCAAAAAACAAGGGCAGAAATTTTGGTGTTCATATTGGGGTTGGACACTACATCCAAGTTATAACATTGTGGAGGAAATGAAAAAAATCCCAGCAAAAGTTAGCCTGTATGACGCTCTACAATTGCCAGGACAAATTGATTTGTTACAAGAGTCTTTAAAGACTTCTAAAGATCAGAAGAAAGATCCCTCTCAGACAGTCCTAGCGCAAGCATTACCAACCTCCGTAATAGCAGTATGTGAAGTAATGGAGATGGAATATACAAGGAGTAGCCCAGGAGTGTTACAATTGGATGGGACTCCAGTCAAGACGGTTGGGGTGATTAAGGATATCCCTATTGTCCTTCACACTATGCCACAAATCACAGTCATCCAGGAAGTAGTAGTAGTGGACTTGGAGCCATATTTTAGCATGTGCCTTTCAAGGGAATTCACGGCTAAGCTGGGAGGGTACCTTTCCTTGGATTATTCACACTTGGAAATACCATTCAAAGGAAAACGGATTTGTGTCCATAATGAAAAACCTTCGCCTTTTCACATTGAGAGGTTAGAAGAAGAAGAACAGTCTCCAGGTACGATGAACATGATGACCGAAGAACTAGAAGACGTTGATTTAGTAGAAGAAGCGTTGGGTGAGCTTCGCCTAGAAGATGAGTTTTTGCCCACGGATTTTAATGCAATGATCGGAGCAGACATCGGTTGTTACACAATAACCAAACCAGAGCAAGTTGAGAAGCAGGTTCCTGATTCACAGGATCTGACACGGATCAATTATGGAAACTATATTTTGATGGCGCCAGTTGTAAAAATGGTGCAGGAGCCGGCGTAGTATTAATCTCTCCCGAAGGCATTCAGAAGACTTATTCTTATAGGTTGACTTGGAGCTGCACAAACAACGCAGCTGAGTATGAAGCATTGTGCCTTGGATTGAAAAAATCTGAAAAATTGGGCATTAAACAACTGCAGATTTTTGGCAACTCTGAGCTGATTGTCAACCAGACCACTAATAGATGTATATCCAAACAACATTACTTGAAAGCTTATCGTAACAGGGTCTGGGATTTGTTTAAATTTTTCACAGCTTTGAACATTCAGGCGATTCCTCGAAAACAGAACAGACACGCTGATATTTTAGCTTCTCTTGGTGCAAATTTCTTCCCTGCAAAGCAAGTGGTTCGAAAGCCCAAGACTGTCAGGGTGATTTATAGACCTTCGGTCCCAGATAAGAATATTTATTGGCAAGTATTCGACAATGATGAACAAATAGTCAACTTTCTGCTCAGAGAAGCCGCTAGCGCAGATGACAGAGTACTTGCTGAGGAGGAAAAAGAGGGGATGATTCAACTGAAAAATAATCACATTCCCCGAGGTTTGATCTCATTAGAGAGTCTATTTGATCAAAATGACAGAGCCGATAAGCACAGGATCAAAGTGGACGCCAAGGAGTACAAGGAATTAAAATTGGAACCTGAGAAAATTATTAAGATCGGGATTGATTGTGTGCCGGATGAACTGGAAGACATTATTTGCTTGTGCTATGAGTACCCTGACATTGTAGCGTGGAGTTATCAAGATTTGAGGGGATACAATAAGGACGTAATCCAGCATACCATAGAACTGCAGGAGGGGGTGAAACCTTTTCGGCAAAAGCAGCGTCCGATCAATCCCAAGATCAAAGCCCTCATGAAGGCAGAATTGTTGAAGATGCTAGAGGCGAAGATTATATACCCCATCAAGCACTCGACCTGGGTGGCGAACCTGGTCCCAGTAAGAAAAAAGAATGGAGACATAGATTTGTGCGTTGACTTTCGCAACTTGAACCAGGCATCGCTTAAAGATCACTACCCTTTGCCTCAAATCGATCAAATTCTTCATCTTATTGCTGGTGCTAAGAGATTCTCATTATTAGATGGTTTCTCTGGTTATAATCAAATCTGGGTGAAAGACGAAGATCAATACAAAACAACATTCACTACCAAGTGGGGTACATTTGCCTACTAGCGAATGCCCTTTGGACTCTCCAATGTCGACGCTACCTTCTAGAGAGCTATGGATCTTGCTTTCGGTGAGTTACTGAATAGAATTATTGTGATATATTTGGATGATATGACTATGTTTTCACATCGCAGGGAAGATCATGTCGCTCATCTAAGGCAGGTTTTTGAGAAGTGTCGTGAGTTTGGGATCTCCATCAATCCAAAGAAATCAATCTTTGCCGTCAAAGAAGGGAAGTTGTTGGGTCACGTAATCTCACAAGAAGGACTGGCGATAGATCCCGCAAGAGCCGAAGCGCTCATGAAATTGCCGCTCCCTGCCAATAAGAAAGACCTGCAATCTTTCTTTGGTCAAATCAACTTTATCCGCAAATTCATTGTTGATTTCGCTCCGGTTGTGAAGCCTGTGACCAAGTTTTTGAAAACGAATGCCGAATTTAAATGGACGGAATTCAGGACGCAAGCTTTTCAGGAAATCAAAGAAAGAATCACTAAAGCTCTGGTTTTGATTAATCCTGACTACTCGAAAGACTTCATCATTTATGCAGTGGGTGAGCATGAAAGCTATGTTGCAGTACTGACTCAGAAACAAGAAGATGGAGAGGATAAGCCTATTGTTTTCTTGAGCCAGGTCATTGCGCCACATCAAGAGAGGTATAACCTTATAGATAAACAAGTCTACGCGGTAATGAAATCATTAAAAAAAATTCGCCATTTTGTTTCTCAAAGCAAGACTGTTGTTTACGTCATTCACCCTGACGCTCGAAACTTTATACTTTAAGGTGAGCTAGGTGATAAGAGGGCAGGTTGAGTCTCAAAGATCCAAGAACACGACAGAGAGATCCGACCAACAAAACTAGTTCGTGGGCTATATCAAGGGCTAGCTAAAAGTGTTGCATCCGAAACATTTGGTGCAATGCAAGGTGAAGATGTCAGTGAAATAATATGTGCGAATCGTCAAGATTTGAGCGGCAGGGATTGGACAGAAGAGTTGATTGAATATTTTACTTCTGGGAGATGTCCAACTCACCTCGATGCCTCACAGCATCGGAGATTCAAGCTGCAAGCACTCAAGTATGTATTGTTGCCTAATGGGTTGTATCATAAAAACATTCACGGA
This sequence comes from Wollemia nobilis, assembly GCA_028583015.1. NCBI lineage: Eukaryota > Viridiplantae > Streptophyta > Pinopsida > Araucariales > Araucariaceae > Wollemia > Wollemia nobilis. The sequence continues at coordinate 1,459,249 of JAQPPZ010000188.1, forward strand.
GTTCTCCTTAGGTGTGTGAAGACATCTGAAAAAGAAAAGATATTGGAGGAGTTCCATTCTGGGCTATCTGGAGGACATTATGCAGGCAGGCATATGGCATTAAAGATTATCCGAGCAGGTTATTATTGGCCTACTCTATTTGCCGACGCTCATAAAATAAGTCAGCAGTGTGATAGTTGTCAACGATATGTGGGCAGAATTAAGAAAGGAGCTTTGCCCCTACGTCCGATCCAAGTGGAAGCGCCTTTTCAGCAATGGGGTCTTGATTTCATCGGCGTCATTGACCTACATTCTTCCGCGTAACACAAGTATATCTTGACCGCAACTGATTATTTCACCAGGTGGGTGGAGGCTATACCCACCAAGAAGGCTGACCAAGCTACTGTTATCTCCTTTATAGAGGGTCTCATTACTCGATTTGGTATAGCAGATTCTATTGTGACTGACAATGGCACTCCATTCATTGGGGCCAAAATTACAGAGTTCGCTAGCAAGTACGGCATTTATATTTGAAGACATCGTCCAACTATTATCCACAGGGGAATGAGTTGGTCGAATCTACCAACAAGAATTTGCTACGAATCTTGAAAAGAATGATGGGCAGTAACAAGAGAAGCTGGAATTTGTTGTTAAATCAAGTGCTTTGGGCAAAGAGTATCTCGGTAAAAAAATGAAGCGCTTTGGGCAGATCGTATCTCGGAAAATGCTTATTACCTTCGTGATCTGGAAGGCTATGATCTGCCCATCTCTATGAATGGTCTTCATTTGAAGGCCTATGTTTCATGATGACATTTCGTTGAGGTACTATTTTGTACATATGTAAATATTCTTTTTAAAATGTTGTTGTTTTAATTTGTTGATGATTAATATGCTATATAAAAAAAAAAAAAAAAAGAAAGAAAAAAAAAAAATGATGACGAAAAATACAAAGGACTTTCGTCCCAAGAGCAGACGAAAGGGCTTTTCGCCCTAAATATGAGGCGACTAAAGGATAGCAGAGAAAAGGTAGAATCTTTCCTTCACCAAAAGGACGTCTTCCTAAAGAGAAAGCAAAGAATTATGAATGTCAGGTTCACTCTTGGAAAATTGAAGCTTGGCTAGTCGGGGCGAACTTAAACACACAACAGGTTTTGCGAAAGAAAACATTGGGTTGACATCACATTCGCCTTACAAGAGGGGCGAACGGCCCGTTCGCCCATGCCATGGGCGAACGCAACAAAAGCACGACGGAACTTTGTTGGAAATTAATAGCGCCTGTTTTTTTTTTTTTTGAAGTTTTTTTATATAAAGCGCTTTTTTTAAGTAAATGATATTAAAAAAAAAAAAAAAAAAGAGAAAAAAAAACAAAAGAGAAAGAAAAAAAGAAAAGAGCGAAAAGCATTCGCCCCAGAAGTTGTCTTCATTGGCAGCGTGTTCGCCTTAAGAGAAGGGCGAACGGTCCATTTGCCCATCATATGGGCGAACGTAAAATTTAAACAAAAAAAGGGTCGAAGCCTATTTTTGTAAGATATTTTAAAAATAAAAGTGCATGCTCGTTCAAAGTTTTCCTATAAAGCGCTTTTTTATTTTTAGAGGAGCCTGATTTTATTGGAAGAGAGAAAAAAAAAGAAAAGCATATGAGAAAAGGCCAAACGCAGACAAATTCTTCTTTTAAAAAAGGGCACTATTCATAATAAAATTTCAAAAAGACTGAAGGCGCCCAAATCAAGCAAAGGAGCGACGCATTGGCTTGGGATTTAAAGTCGTCGGGGGAAGAATAAAAATTACTAAGCGCCCGAAGTAATTTATCGGAAGGAGGAAATAGCTGCCGCAATTTCGGAAGCACGTTGCGTAAGAAGTAGCGCTCCTAGGTTACATGTCAGCTATCGGAGGGCGAAGATGCAAGAAGAAAGAGCATTAAATTGAAAACATGGGTTGTGCCGAATTTTGATTTCCAAGGAACCATGAAAATTAAATGATTGGATGATGAAGGGTCGAATCTAGCTCCCTCAGCAAGCTTCAGGCACTAGGGCATGATTTACCAAGCAATTGCACAACAAATTGGGCACACTCTTTTAATAGGATTTGGCAACGAATTAGAGGAGAAGTCGTTGAGCATCGAGAATGGTGCTATTTTAATAGTTTGAAGTATTTTCCTCCCAAAAGTGCCTAAAATTAAATAGGCATTAATTGTGGCAGTTGAGTAATAGTCCTATATAAACCTAGAGGTAAAAAAATTGCATTTTATCTTTTATTTTTCTTAAAATTTCTCTGTTGCATCTTTCATTTTAGTTACAAGGAATTTCAGAGGTCACTCAGTAAAATTGTTAGAGAAAAGAAAATGGGGAAATGTAGTAAGGAGCCCAAGGACATCACGGAAGCCGCAGAGCCCAAGAAAGTGAAGAAAAAGGAAGGAGGCTCTAGAGCAAAAAGAGCTCAAAACCATGATTATGTAGACCTGAACCCATACGAAGATACCATGGCAGAAATTGGAGACTTTCTCATCACTCACAAAGGATGTAGAAGCAATGGTAAGTCAAGGTGTATCATATAACAACTGGCTCATAGTGCCTTACAATTCGTAGTTGTTCTGGTATTTATGTTGCATTCATGTCTTGAGCTGGTATAGCTCATAGAAGAATTCTATGACCCATTTACAAATGCAGTCAGGAATGCCAAAAAGGAGATTTTATTTACTATTACTTCGGATGAAATTTATGAGGTGTTTTTCTACGGATTAAAGGCCCCCTCTCATGCAGTTAATAAAAAGTTGCATACAGACGAACAATAATATAGGTACATATCCATAGTGACAATGAGGCAATTTATGGAGACAAAGCTCATTAAGGAGCCGTATATGGGGCAGCTTCCCAATTTACTAAAGCAATTGTCAGAATTTAAAATTTTGGACATATACTCTATGTTAGCATGGGTCATTGGGTTACCTTCTTATGAGACAGTGCATAAATGGTAGGCAGCTATGGTGCAATGCATTTGTAGGGTTGAATTTTATTCTCTCATAGCCATGAGGCAGGGTGGCAATCCCATTTTTTTCGATTGGGCTGAATATATTTCTCGAAGAATCAACTTTCAATTAGAGAGGATGCAAACTGGGGCATCTAAGTCCTTTAGGCACATATCATTTTTGGTTTGGTTTTTCTTTTTCCAATTGCAGTGACGCTTCTCATTTATTTTAGTAACTCCAATGGACGAAAATAATGAACCCTTGCCAGTTTATATGTGGACTCTAGTTTTAACAAGGCAGGAGTCAGTGTACAATTTTAATAGTTGGTTCTTGGGGCCAACGATAGATTTTCTTTGCGGTGCCTATGAGAGAGTGTTGCGTGATTTGAAATATGTTGTCTTCAAGCAAGAAAAGGGTGATATTTTTTTGCTCACCAAGGGCATGGTTGTGTGTATCTTTGGCTTCACAAGAAATTTATTTTTTTTGCCATATTTCACCATGGAGAAAATGTTTGCCATGGAAGTTGTGCGCTAGACCAATCATGTGAATGATATATATGGAGTTGGGAATGAAAAGAAGACTACCTGTAACATGCCTTTCAAATTCGACAGTATAGAGGTGAGCCATGTTGGGCAGAATAGGCTCTTGATAGTGGTGTTGCAAGATTTAGGCTTGATTGAATTACCGTAATGTTGGTGATATGAACCTCTAGCTATGTTCTTAGATATTGTGAAGGCTAAGTCATTTCATTGTTGCCATCGGCCTGATATTCATAGAAGGAGAAATAATTTTGATGGGCTAGACATGAACTAGCATATTGAAAATATGACAACCCTCCCTCGATGGCATGATTATTATGATCAGGAGGTAAAATATAATCCCACCAAAAATAAGTCGCACATTCCCCCACCAGGTCTTTTAAGTTCCATCAAAGAGGCCAAACCTGATTGGACTGAAGAAAAAATAATGAACTGGTGGATTATGCAAATTCATCATAGAAATCCAATTGTTACTTATGGGCTGAAATTGGACAAGGAGTTTTTAGATGCTTATGATGAGTTTGTAGACTCGTATCAGCTCGTCGCCTTCACCAATATCTTACCGCAAAGTTTTTAACATTCTTACAGTGGCGAAGGAGAGATAAAGCAAGAACGCCTAACAACTGAAGATGAGACTCCGGAGGAGGAGGAACAATAATATGTATTTAAACGAAGGTCTTAGTGAAAAAAGTGGCAGGTATAAGAGTAGATGCCTGCACCTAAAAAGTCAAATTTATCGAAGGCGCCTCTAGTTCCAAAAGTGGAAAAAATACCATGAACCAGTGTAGTTGTAAATTTTGCTATTGAGGCACCTACAATTTTAGTTGTTGTAGTAACTATTCCGTAGGTTACAAAGGTGTTGATGATTTTTGTGAATCCTTCGCCCGTGGAAGAGCCCCGACAAAAGTTGTAAATTTATTTTCAATAAATCAGATGCAGGCAAAATATCAACAATCCAAAAGATCTCATGTTGAGGTTATGGATGACCAAGAGAACTTGAACGTCGTTGAGAGGGAAAAAGTACAAAAATAAGAAACAACCTCACAGTCACCCCGGTCACCACAACATATAGTGGTTGCGCCTGAAGGTACATTGTTTCTTCTCCCTTCTTCATCTTCGGAGCATGCAGTGGTTTCAAGTGTAGTCCCATTTGTTTCACTTTCTTCATCGTTTTCCAACATTTCTCCATCGTTTGGTATGCCACTCGTATCCGTTTCACTTCCATATTCTTCCACCCCCAAAATCACTACTACTTCTTGCTCTATTCCATTCTCTTTGTCCTTCATTTCTTTCAGTTTGTATGTGTTAGGGCCGAACCCATTTTTACACCCTTCTCCTTCCATTCTTGCCTCTACTACCATAGAGGTTGTAAGTACGCAAGCCCCACCTAGAGTAAGCATAACTGCAGCTGATCTTACTTCTTCCACCAAGATTGCCACCACTATTCCACATTTTGTTTCTATTTCACCTCATTTAGCCATTTTGTCTATTGTCGCTAGGCCCAGTCACTTAGATATTTTGGTTCCATTCAACCAATTTTTGAATTTGCAGATGCTTCCCGATATGCAGGTGGCCCATAAACAACCTGATGTAGAGAAGATCAACCGGGCACACATGAGTTCTTCACAATGGTTTAAGAGTATGTGATAGAAAGAGGCCTTGGCTCTAGCCCGACTGATTTAAAAATTTGCTTTTGATCCAGTTGCAAAGGAGGCCCATATCACCATGATCACACCTTTGGTCCAGAAGACCCAAGTAGAACTATTGTCGGGCGATCTCATTTCTAAAATTATAATCGAAGACCTCACATGGATTTACCCTGTGGAGAATATGGATAACATTCAAGTAGATATGAGCTTAGTGTACTTGCATGGTGAGCACTTCAAGAAGAAATATTTTGAAAATCAAAATAAAATAATTAAGCTCGAAAATGCCCTGGCTAAGAGTAGAGCCCAAGAAGAGAAGACAACCTCAAAAAATGAGTACTTACGCAAGCAATACAAGGTACATTTTAAGGAGCATGACACTGCAAGGATTGAGATGCACAAACTTCAGAAACAACTAGAAAAAGTCAAGAAGCAGTTGGAGGAAAAGATAACACAGACCACCAGATTTTTGCAAGATAATGTCAAAGGCACATGGCTTCGCTCTGCATAAAATTTTGAAAAGTTAGCCACACAAGCTATCAAAGTACTGCATTATTTGTGGGAGGCGCGGATACGGATACAGTTGGGGCAGCAATTGATTGATAACACGAAGGAGATGTTGTCGCCCTACATGGAAATGGCTATAAAAATACAAGCTTTAATTAACACCAATTTGTATATTCACCCACTTAGTGAGATGGACCATGCTTGGTCTAAGGCAAAAATAACATTGCGCAGTTACTTCCAGTGAATGGATCTGGTAAGGGAAGGATAGGCCATCCTCAACACCATCGAACGAGAGCACACCGTTTCCATGTCTCATTTTGAGACCATTTATTAGTTGGAATTTTTGACCTTTGTAGATGATTGGTGAGAACCACTTCCCATGGAATAGATAGAAGCGCTTTGGAAAAAATTCATTGAAGATACTTCTGAAATTGATTCCTGGGAAGAACCTCTCATAGAAGCTTAGGTGTTGTCCTTCATGCAAAAGTGCATGCGCTTGGAACTCTCATTGTATGAATTGGCTCAATGAGCGAGGCACCTCAGTTTGGTAGATGTCTAGAATCATCGCTTTGTCTACAAATCCCTTAGTGTTCCTTGCCTATTCACTACTCATGCTTGGGAGGAAGTCATTTATACCTATGAGTTTATCTTAGAAACCATTCAGGAACAAGAAGAGCAAGCAGCAACAAAGCGCATAGCAGTGGAGAAAGAAACATAGAAAGCAAAGCGAGCTGAAGTGTTAAAAGTCACAGACGAGGTGGAAGAGAAGGAACACACTGAAGAAGAGGTACATTATAAGATGTCTTCAGCACGAGTGAAGGTGCCAACTGAAGACCTTATTACCCAATGAATAAAGGCATGGGATCACCTGCATCCATGCGAGTTGGATACCCTGTGAGTCACCAAAAATATTGGTAATTTTGCACTTTGCCACATTGGAGATTTTTGTTGAAATATTTTTATGCAATGTTTTGATTGTATGAGGTGAAATTATTTCAAACAATTTCATATATCCCTGATTTATTTGCATGCATTTGTTTTTGCATCCACTATGGAAGTATTTTATTAAACTTCCTTAAGGATTTTGTTACATTACGAATATATTAAAAATAAATGCATCTGTAAACTTTTTAAAAAAAACTGAAGAGATTGAATGTATTTACGTTCGTCCCAAGGGTGGGGTGAATGCCCCAATTGCCCTATGGAAGGGTGAATGCAATTATGAAATGAGTCCAAAACTTCAAAGGATGGAAAAAGTCACACGCTTTTCTATTTGCCCCAATAATGGGATGAACATCCCGTTTGCCCCTACTATGGGCGAACGTGCCCCATAATATAGCACCCAATTCATGTTTGTTTGAAAAGCATTTGTAATTCTCGTTTACCCCTTAAATGGGTAAATGTCCCGTTCACCTCTCCCTTGGGCAAACGTACCATGGGAGCATTTTGTGATCGCGTTCACCCCTTAAGTGGGGTGAACGTCCTATTCGCCCATGGCATGGGTGAACAAACCAAGAAAGGAAAGCGATGTCGTGTTCGCCCTGGTTGAGGGGCGAACATCCCATTCGCCCTTCCCAGGGGCGAACATGTTTTTTAAATAGAAGGCTCGCACATGTAAGGAAGGAGTCAGGCATTGTAGGTTCTCGAGACAAACGCAATTTCTGGAATCACGGTCAAAATTTCAAAAGTGCCATATTTATGAGCATTAAATAATGGTGGCGATGATTAATTCAAATCAGATATCCTGGGTGATAAAAAGTTGTGCAGGAGGAGCAAGAGAATTTTCATTATTTTCGAGGCGTAAGGACGTTTCCAAAGCATTTAATGTTTTCCAAATTATCTGTGCACCGATGCCCAAGTCACTGGTTTCTAGGAACTATTCCTTGAAAGATGGATCCCTGCCTCTAAAGGAAAGATATTCAATATTTCTAAGGAGGAATTTCCTCGTTTTTGTCTCCAATTGGTGATCATTTTGTCCTCTTATGCATTCAATGAAAGAGGTGAAATCCTCTATAAATACTAATCAAATTTCTATTGTAAAGGAGGTTGGACATTTTTGTGAGAGATCTCTCTAAGCTCTCTACATTAATACAAGGCATCAAGCTTCTAAATTTGCAAGTGATATTGTGTGATTTCCTTCTGCTTTATGCACTTCTATTTTACGCTTATGCTCTTTATTTGCTGTTAAATTTAAATTCTGCATTTGGATTTAAATATTGTTGGTGAGAGAGTGAGTGCTGGAGTGTTGTTTTGAAGGTTGTTACTGCAAGTTTGAAAATAAATTCCGCTGCTTTTCCTTTGTTAAATGCTATTTCATGCTTTGGTGATTTTCCTATTGTTAGTCTACCCCAAATCCTGCACTTCGGCCTGTGGCCATATTTCCCATTCCTTTCCACATATTTTTAATCCCTTTCCCACATCCCTAGTCTTATACCAATGTAGGATTTAGTTTGGGAACCAGCCCTCTCTGGAGATTGGCATGGAGGACATCTCTTTCCTTCGGCCTTTCAATGTTGGCCATATCTAGGGTGCACAAACATAGTGTTTTTTGATTAGGCAGATATTTGACCAACAATACTATATACCCAGGTTTTGGACTCGGATGCATCATGTCTCCACATAGAGACTAGTTTTTCAAATACCAGTCCTATAATGGAGCGATGGTCTATTTGGGTGATGATCATCCTTTAGAAAGTGTGGGAAGAGGGGACATAAGGATCAGGGTGGACGATAGTAGAGAATGGATGTTATGTGATGTACGACATGTGTCTGCTTTGCAATATAATTTACTCTCAATAGAGATGATGGACAAGCTTGGGTATTGTACTACTTTTGGTAACAATTATTGCAAAATTACCAAAGGATCCCTAGTAGTAGCAAAAGGAGAACCTTATGGGACCTTATATTATTTGTGTAGGGATACGGTGACAAACCATGCAATAGCAGCAACTTTAGGCAATGCTCAGGATGTAGTAATGCTATGGCATCAATGCCTAGGGCATATGAGTGAAAAAGGATTGAAAATTTTGCATGATCGAGGTATGTTGTCTGGGATTAAGTCTTGCACTTTAGACTTGTGTGAGCATTGTATTTTTGGCAAACAAAAGAGGGTTCGATTTACTACAAGTCCTGGTAAGAGTTTTGATTTTCTGATATATTTGGACCGATCCCCACTCAATCCTTAAAAGGTACTAGATATTTTTTGACATTTATAGATGATTATTCTAGAAGAGTGTGGGTTTATTTTCTAACAAATAAGTCGGAAGCTTTGGAAAAATTCGAAGAGTTCAAGGCACGGGTAGAGAAAAGTTTGGGCAAGCCTAGTTTAGGTCTCAGGTCAGATGATGGGGTTGAATATTGCTCCTAGGAGTTTGATCAATTTTGTACACAGGAAGGGATTAAGCACCAGAATATTGTGCCATATACTCCACAGCAAAATGGTGTGGCTAAGCAGATGAATCACACAATCATGGAACGTGCAAGAAGCATGCTCAGCACATCTGGGTTGGAGAAAAGGTTATGGACAGAGGCTGTTAATATAGTTGTTTACCTTATTAACAGGTCACCTATGACTGCATTGGATGGACAAATTCTGGAGGAGGTTTGGTGTGGTAAGCCAGTTAATTACTCTCATTTGCGTACATTTGGCTGTGATGCATTTGCCCATGTGCCAAAAGAAATCAGGTCCAAACTTGACCCAAAGTCGAGGAAATGTGTTTTTCTCAGCTATGGAGATATAGTGAAGGGGTATAGACTGTGGGGTCCTACTGCCCACAAGGTAATTATTAGCCAGGATGTTATTTTTAATGAAAAATCCATGCAAAGGAAGGAGGTACAGCAAACACTTGAAGTTGTACCTGTTGAAGTAGATATGAACATAGCTGAAAACAAAGATATGGATGTTGAAGTTTTTGATCAGCATGTAGATCAGCAAGTTCAACAGCCTGAACAGTCACAAGACCAAGAGTCACAACCAACAGAACATTGGGTTAGAATATCTACACATCCACAAAAACATCCGGATAGGTATTCTCTTGGTTTTCAGTCCTCTTTTGCTTTGTTAACTGATGATGGTGAGCCTAGCTCGTTTCAGGAAGCTGGAGAATCTGAGAATGCAAATAAGTGGAGGAAAGCCATGGACGATGAGATGGAATCACTGTGGAAGAATGAAACGTGGGAACTTATGGATCTCCCACGTACAAGAAAGATTGTTGGTAACAAGTGGGTGTACAAAGTAAAGAAGAACAGTGATGGGCTGTTGGAAACTTGGAACGATATAAAGCTCGCTTGGTGGCAAAAGGTGATGTGCAAAATTCAAGTATAGACTTTAATGAAATCTTCTCTCCAATTGTGAAGTTGACTACTGTTAGATTTTTACTAGCACTTGTGGTAGCACAGGATTTAGAGCTAAAGCAGCTTGATGTAAAAACAACTTTCCTACATGGTGATCTCGAGGAGGAGATTTATATGGCTCAGCCTGAGGGCTATGAAGAAAAGATAAAGAGCATTTGGTTTGCAGACTCAAGAAATCTCTGTATGGATTGAAATAGGTGCCAAGGATGTGGTACAAAAAAATTGACACCTTCATGAAGAGCCAAAATTTCAATAGAAGTGAAGTTGACCATTGTGCATACTATAAGAGGTTTGATGATGGTAGTTTTCTTATCTTGTTGTTGTATGTTGATGATATGCTAGTTGCAAGCCCTAGCATGAAGAAAATCATTGATCTTAAGGCTCAATTGGCTAGGACATTTGATATGAAGGATTTAGGAACAACAAACCAAATTCTAGAGATGAAGATACATAGGGGCAAAACAAAAAGGAAGATCTGGTTATGTCAAAAGACATATATAGAAAATATTTTGCAACGCTTCAAGATGCAGAATGCAAAACCAGTCAGTACCCTGCTTCCTTCACACTTCAAATTGTCTTCCGAACAGTGTCCTAGAACAGAAGCAGAGAAGACAAGCATGTCTCGTGTATCGTATTCATCAGCAGTAGGAAGCCTCATGTACGCCATGGTGAGCACCAGACCGGATATTGCCCAAGCAGTGGGAGTAGTCAGCCAATACATTGTGAATCCTGGTAAGGAGCATTGGATTGCAGTGAAGTGGATATTTAGATATTTAAGAGGCACTTCAGATGTTGCCATTTACTTCAGATCGACAGATTAAGTTAAAGGTTTTGTGGATTGTGATTATGGTGGAGATAGAGATGGGCGAAAGTCCACTACAGGATATGCTTTCACTCTTGCTGGTGGAGCTATGAGTTGGACTTCTAAGTTGCAGTTTGTGGTGGCTTTATCAACCACTGAAGCAAAATATATTGCAGCAACTCAAGCTAGCAAAGAGGCAATTTGGCTAGAGCAATTGTTGGGTGACTTCAAGATAATGCAAGAGAAGATTACATTGCATTGCGATAGTCAAAGTGCTATTCAGTTAGTGAAGAACCCAACATTCCATGATCGCACCAAACACATTGATGTCCAGTACCATTTTATAAGAAATGTGGTGGAAGAAGGTAGGATCCTGTTGGAGAAGATTGATACTGAAGTGAATCTTGCAGATATGCTTACAAAGCCGGTCAAGAGAGAGAAGTTTGAGTGGTGCAAAACTTCTCTGGGCTTGCTGAAAACGTGATAAGGGCAGCATTGGGCAATTGGTACTTGGATGGAAAACAAAGGCAAAGAATTCCTATATATCGACTTCAAGTGGGAGAATGTTAGGAGGTAAAGTCAATATCCAGATCTCCAATGTTCTTCAGCAGAGTGGTGCATGGTGGTGCAGCTTTTAAAATGATTTTGCTTTTGAAGCGCTTTTGCTTTTAAAGCCGCTTTTGCTTTTAAAAGCTGCTTTTGTTATAAAACGCAGTTGATAAAAGCAGTTTTTTAATAAAACGTGTTTATCTGGAATGTGCCACGGCTTTTTTGGAATCTTCCTTTGTATTTCTATAAAAAGGGGAATACCCCTTGCATTATGATAGTGTGAATGTATGAAAGACTGCTGAGAATAATAAAACAGAAAAGTTGCTATTGCCCCGTGGTTTTTCCTTGCACACTGCAGGGTTTCCACATAAAATCTCATGTACTGTTTATTGTTGTTTAGCTTGCTTGCTTTTCATATCCTAACATGCATGCTCCACATTGGCGTCTTGACTTAGCAAACATCTTCTTTGTCTATTTGATGCAAATCATCTTGCACCTCATGTCCTCCGTAGTTAACAACAATGTTTGCCACCTTTCATTTTCTTCACTTGTACTATCCTCCTCTTCAGGATTCCAAACTGTTCAACTATGGGTTTTTCAATTTCATGAGACTGCAATACTTGGTTGGTGATAGTTTGCTCTTGTTTTTGAGCAATCCTCATGCTCCTTCTCACAGTAACTTGACTATCTCAATGACCCCGTCTTCCACATAGTGAATCTGTCATTCACCTCCTTTCGTTTCACGTGTGCTAATCCTTCATCATCTCAACCCTCTTCGATCCAATAATGGCAACGACACCAAATATAGCACAGTGGTGAGTTACCCAACAATAGAGGTAAGTATAATATAGTTTCAAGGCCAAACAAGACTGCAGCCAATAAGCATTATATGCTTGAACGGCATCATTCTAACTTGAATGGCAAAATTAGCTTCAACTGAACGGCAACATGCATATGAGAGTGACGCTTCTTGACGGGGGAGGCATGTTAGGACCCTATCCTAACACAACTATTACTATGTACTTGTCTAGTGTTAGTGTTATGTTTGCACCATGGGCACCTAGTGTGCATGGGCCCATTATGATGTAACCTTTACTTTTATTGTAAGTAGGAGTTAGTGGCTTGGGTCCCCTCTTTCATGTGGTCCAACCCTTGAGCATTAAGGTTAGGGTAAATAAGAGTCTATATAAAGACATGGGTTTAGAGTAGAAGGCATCTCATATTTTCTCATTTTGTATCATAGCTCTACTTTTAAGGAGGTTGCTCCTTTGAAGAGGCCTGCAATATTTGTTCTACTTAATTAATATAAGTTTGTTGTTATTTCCATTCAGTTATTTTTTGTGAGCACTTCTATTACTTTCATTTTCATGATCATTTAGTTATTTTCAATGTGAGTATTTCCATTAATTCCTGCATTGCTACTTTGGTTATGTTTATTTTTATATGATGGTTCCTAACACAAACAATTAATATTAAATCATAGGATTCCACTAGTCTGACTATGTTTGCCATACAAACTATGATGAGGTAGTTGTGTTAAGTAAATTCATAAGCCTGCATGATGATGTTCTAGGCTTCTAGCTCATATAACCTCAAAAGGGTCCAAAGAGAGACATATATCCAGCATTGCATTGTGCATTGTGTGCACAAACAATCTAGCCGCCTACAAAGATAGCAATACCTAAAGCCGAAAATTTAATAATCCCATATAATACATTCATAGAGAGAGAACCTCCCGCTCTATGGTTATGTAACATATGTTACATGGAAGCAGCAGGTCGTAATGAGCACAACATTAAGAAATGATCCCTTGCCCACTAAGACACATAGGAATTTGGTATGCTTTTCTAAGCATGCATCTTGCACTATGGGGACCAAATCTTTCATGAACAAAGTAGGCTATTCCTCCACAATTCTAGATCTATAGGACAGTTCTAACTATAAGCCACATGTACCATAAGCAAAAAGGTAGGGATTCTCCACCCTACCCTTTGTTTTTGTGAGGATACTAGTATTCTTATCATGAATGATATCATTTGAAAGAAAGGGGATCTACAATTATTCCAAGCTATAATTGAGATAAAAGCCATGGGATATGTCTCGCCCTTAAGGGATCTAATACTGCAGGACATGACTTGTTGGACAACTGAAGGTTAGGAACTGTACATCGGAGTCCAAGCTTTGTCATTATGAATAAATATTAAATACCTATTTTCCTTTCTTCCTTGGATAAAAAGGCTGCCATGGTTCCACCATCATGACTACTCTCCTCAAATTTTTCATATTATAGTATGGTAAAATCTTCAACCAAGGAGATCTTTTCCTCAATACTAAAGAGACATTTGTTCAATTTAAAGGCAACCGGTGTATCTTCTTGTGATATAAAATGAATGATGCAAGCATCATCTTGTTAAACCATGCCTTAAAAGTTATTTGCTACTACAAAGGGGTCATTTTGCCTAATGAGCACCCTGACCCTTCAATTAAGTGTTTTAAACTCTCTTGGTTTCTTGTCCAAATCTAAGCTTAAACATTGCCATGAAATTCTTGGTCCCTGAATTTTCTAAGTTAGTATTTTCAACCTTAAATGTCAATTCCTTGTCACTTTCACTACTTGTTAGGATTCAACCCACATATTTTCAGTATCGACTCACTACACAAAGATCAAACTTGCATTCATTGAAAAATAAACCAAACAGACAAAGACTCGGTCAAAATTGGCTTGACTCCATAAACTTAGAAAAATTCACGAATCTTATCCACAACTTGGCTCTATACATGATTCACGTAGACAATTTGAGGCGCATCTTCTATACTAAGTTTGCCACATTGACTATAATGGATAAACATCTTTTAATTGCTCTGCTATGCAATCTAATTATTCTACTAGGTGTGCTACCTGTTCACATATGTTGTTGTCCTCCATTTTTTAGTTGGAAAGTCCTCTGAGGTTCCACACAAGCCTGTTAGCGTTTTAAGGGCAAGAAGCCTAGTCTTGTAAAATTTAAGCTCATGCTTCTGAGCAAGAACATCTTGGCTCGCCATACCGCAGAGAGGAAACAATTAAGAAATAACTTCAAAGAAACAATCAGATCACACAAAGGACACCAATGACTTCGCTTTTACAAATCCTGCATTTGGCTTTGAGAAGAAATGCACCAATTTTTTCAAAAGCAAAAATTAGGATAAGAAACCCTTGCTGTCAAAAACTTCCATCTTAAATCACCCAATTTACCAGAAGTTTGGCCACTGAACCATAGTTTCAGTGTAATCCTCCCCATTATAAGATTGCAGAGTGCTTCAGTCCAGAAAATGATATCCCCAGAATGAAATATCCAATTCCATTCCTTTTAAAAAAGGCAGCCAGAAAAAATAATATGAAAGAGTAGAAATGAATCAAATGTTTGCAAATCATTCAGCTCCTTATAAATGGGCGCGTGGATATTGTTAAAACATTGGCAGAATAAACAACTGCAGTCTCAAAGGCAGCAGAATAACCTTGTTTGGGAAGAATAACAGCATCTCCTTGTGCACAAGTCCTCACTACTGATGGAATACATCTTTTATAAGCCATCCCAGAAGTCTGATTGGGCAAAAACACCTGAACAAATCCGTCAGGTGGCATAAAAATGTTAGCATTTCTAACATCATTTTGTATTCTAAATCCGTATGCATATACACCAACTACTCTGATACATACACAATGTATGACTAGAATGTAAATCCCAATACATTAGTAATATAGTAGTTTAAAGGTGGAAACTTTAAACTTAGATAATCTTGCCCAAGGTAAAATCTATCTGGGTTTACAACCTAAGACTGCTTTACTTTTTTTTATAATTGGCATTGTAAAATGTGGGTAAAATGTACCTGACAAGGAATGAGAGAAGACAATGCCCTGTGAAGTGCTGGTGCATTTTGCAAGGTTGTCATAGTTTCCTGCACCAAAATATATGAATGGGATATTACCCTTCATGTGTAGGACACCGCCCTCTAATTGTAGGGAAGAATCATTATTCTCGACTTCAAATTAGTGCACACAATTGGGGTCTTACCTGCAGATTCCAATTGTTTGGGGAGGCAAACTAAGATAGGCGGCACCAGTAGCAATTTGGCTACATATCCTCTCGTTTCAATTGTGACAATCTTACCATCTTATCCTTACACTTTTGGGCCGTTTTCATCCATGTCCATTTGGCCTAAATGTTCTGCGTAGGCTAATGGGAGAGTTGATATGACGTGGCATGAATGAAAGACAAATTTTCCAATCTTCCCTTCTTTAAGCGTTGAGTTCAAGATTTGCCATAGTTTTATTAATAGTTATATTGTGTTTATTGGTGGATTATTATTTTTGAAAGATCGAAATTTTTTTAACTTTATTTTTAATCAACAAACAAAAACAATTATAAAAAAATTATCCAAATTTTTTTGAAAAGCAAGTTATTCTATTTGCGCGAGCTTTAATAATCAGGTTTTCTCAACATAGGATGCATAGAACTTTTTTTGGTTTATAAATAAAATGGAAGGTTTTAATTTTTTTGTTTTTTTATTAGATAGGAGAATTGGTTACAAATTAATAGGTGCGGGTTTAAATTATACGGGTTGTTCCCATCAAATCTATTTTGCTTTGTTACTGTTGACCCATCGTGAAAGGAACTATCAATCACTCGGGATTCATATCATCTTCGTTGGACTGACACACAGTCAAAGGATTTAGATTAGACTACTACCTTTGCAAACAAGCTACCTCCAAGGTTTGAACTTGGGTGTCTGGGTAAGTATTCGGCCAGATAAACACTTACCAATCCACCTAGCCCTCAGGGGGATTTATGGTAAACCAGTGTGATTTAAAAGGGTTTATGGTAAACCAGTGTGATTTGAACAGAGAGGTCACGTTTCTTAACTGGTCATCTCACACCAACTCAACTCGAGTGGAGTATCACTCTAGAAGGCTTTTAATTTAAGGAGGAGCTCAAAAAGTTTAAAATAGTTTAAAGGTCAATGAAAAAGTCTTATTTAATTTATTTGTATGAGTTTAATGGTTGCTGTTTAGGCACGTCAAGAAGGAGATTTTCCTGTAGATGTATAATATGAGTAATCTCCTTTTCGCATAATGGACTTGGAGTTATATAGAAATTATTTGATATGTGGATTATAAAAGTTGTTTTGTGTGAATAAAAAAGATTATAAAATTTTAAATTTTTTTTATTAAAGTTAGTGTTAAAAAATTTTATTACCAATGTTCAAGAGGTATTATTATATTAATCATGACTTTTGATAAGGGTGAGTATTGAGCTTATCAATATAAACCAAACACACAACCATACACACTCACCCTTTCACATAGTGGCCTATGTAGTGGTTTCAAACTTTAAATTTAATTTTTTTTTTGGTGAATAGGTTGTGTGGCTTCTATTGGGGCCACTCACATCATCAAAATACTAGAATATTACATTTGTTGTAGCAAACATTTTTATCACTATTTTTTTTTTCTTTTTTCTTTTAAATATATTCAACGTTTTCAAAGTGCTATGTTTTCACAATCAACTCTTTGACATCATTTTGATTAAGACATAAAATCTCATTTAGCCAGTTGTCTTCTAAAATTTGAATTTCATGGGAATGTAGATCAACATCATAATTCGCTAGATTTATTTGCTACTCGATTTTTTCTCTATAAATATGCTCACACTGCCGGGAGATTGCCTCTAGTAATAGATGATGAACATCAACAATAATATTATTTTTTATCCAGTCTCCACATCCATTTTTGTTAATAGCATTGACGATAATTTGTGAGTCCCCCTCAATTGAAATATATTTCCATCATTTTTTCTGCTGCAATTTTAATCCCAATAAGAAGTGCCCTAGCCTCTACATAGTTGTTAGTTGAAGTTCCATATGATTCTGAATAAGTGAGGAGAATTTTGCCTTCACTATTTCTAAAAACACCACCTCCACTAGCTTTTCCTGGATTTCCTTTAGAAGTACCATCAAAATTTAGGTTTATTAAAAATAATTTTGATAAACCCAATTTTTGGACATTTCTATTTTACCATAGATCGAAGTAGATCCTTTGTTCTATTTTCGTTGTCGTAGATGACTCTTTCATGTATGTTCAAATCCTATAGCCAAATTATTAGCACTTATTTTTCTGCAATTGAGAGTTCCCATGATGAGCACCATATTTGTAGACATTCTGCAAGAGAGGCATTGATACGGTTCCAAACTTGGGCATGATTTTGATATTTATTATTAAAAAATTATTATTCCTTTCAAGCCATAAATTCCAACAAAGAATGGTAGGGCCAATCCTCCAAAGAATACATAATGCTTTAGCTTTGAAATAATTTATCCAACATTTTATCAACTCTTTCAATGTTGATGGAGATATCCAATATAATTTCATATTTTTTAAAAAGTAACCCCAAATGGTGTGAGCAAACGGACAATGAAGGAGTAAATGATCTGATGTTTCTAAATCCTTCTCACATAAGGCACAACAAAAGGGTCCATAATATCCTCTTCTTTGTAAACTCTCTCTTGAAAGAATCTTACTTTGAACTATTAACCAAAGAAATCTTAAGGCCTTAGGGAGAGCCTCTAATGACCAAACATTCTTCTAAGGAAAATCTTTGGGAGAAAGAAATTTTGATTGTTCTAAATTCTCATATCCCAACTTTACCGAGTATCCACCATCCTTTGATAAGTTCCAAACCAACTCATATTTTCATGTAAAAATTGGCAAATAAAACTCTAGAAGCATATTTTGAAGTTCATCTGCAATTTGATTTTGTTCCTCTCCTTCAACTAAGTCACTATAAGATTCATGATCTGGAATTTTTGTTCATAATAATATAATATTTGACCTTTGGACCTTTACATGCTAGGCACGCTTGAGCCAATGGTTTCCATTTTGAGTCTGAGATGAGAGGATAAGGCTTCAACCAAGCATCGACCAAAAATTTGCATAACTCCCCTCATTGACTGACCATCTAATATGTTTCTTTATCAATTGCAAACTCTCTAATATGAAGTTTCATGTTGATGATCCTTTGGGTAGAGTTCATTTTCTAAACAATTTCATTGCATTAAGAGAACCTATATATTTTTGAAGTAATATTTTTACCCAATTCTTTTCTTGATCTCTAAATAATCTCCACCCAAGCTTTGCTCCTAATGTCAAATTCATAAGTTTACAATTTCGCAAGCCTGCTCCTCCAATATTCTTTTCTTTGCAAACCCTTTCCCACTTATAAAGAGGAAACCTAAATTTTTCCTCACAACCTTTCCATAGAAAATCTCTTTAAATTTTATCAATTTCTGATGCAATACCTATTGGCAGTCTTGAAATTGATATCATATAAATAGGAATGGATTGCAAAGTAGTATTTATGAGTTGTAGCCTTCCTGCCATGGTTAAGAACTTACCTTTCCAACCTGACAAGCAAGCTTTCATTCTATCCAAAAAAGAGATCCAAATTTCCTTTTTATTTTCTTTATCAGACAAAGGAATACCCAAGTAGATTGATGAAATTTTTCAATTTTAAACCCCAAAATATTCATAATTATTTGTTGTAAATCTAGGGTAGTATTAATGAAAAAATCTTGGATTTTGAAGTATTTACCAATTGTCCAGTAGCCTTCTCATAACATGATAATATTGATTTAAAATCCATGGCCTCATTGACTAAGGGATGACCCAAAATAAAAATATCATCAACAAATTGGAGATGAGATTCAAAGGGACCATTTTTTGCAACTTGAGTACCCTTGATTTTTCCTTCCATTTTTGCCTTTGAAAATGCTCTCCCTAATGCTTCTGCCAAAATAATGAATAGATAAGGAGAAAGAGGATCACCTTGACGAAGTCCACAAGATGACTTGAAGTACCCAGCAGGAGAACCATTGATCAAAACAAAAAAAATTGCAGTGCTATAACAACATTTAATCCACTCACACCAACTATAATCAAAGCCAAACTTTACGATAATAGCATGTAAAAAAATCTAGGAAACCTTATCATATGCTTTGTTCATATCTAATTTCAAAAGCATACCTAGTTTTTTCATGGAATGAAGAGAATGTATGGCCTCTTGTGCAATAATTATACCATCAAGAATTTGTTTACCCCGAACAAAGCCACCTTGTTCCTCTGAGATAACACACCCTAGAATGCCCTTTACCCTGTTTGCCATAATTTT
Source organism: Wollemia nobilis (assembly GCA_028583015.1). Lineage (NCBI taxonomy): Eukaryota > Viridiplantae > Streptophyta > Pinopsida > Araucariales > Araucariaceae > Wollemia > Wollemia nobilis. Next base: position 1,478,793 of record JAQPPZ010000188.1, read on the forward strand.
TGAAATGATCTTGTAAATCATATTACAAAGGCTTATTGGACGAAAATTATCAAAATATTTTGTCACCCTTCTTGGGAACCAAGGTAATAAAAGTAGCATTGATCTCATTTATTATAGCCTTCCTTTTTCGGGCCTCTTCTAATGCATCTAACATATCACTCTTCAATAAATCCTAAAATTTTTGAAAGAAAATTGTAGGAAATCCATCGGGGCCAAGTGCCTTGTTAGGATGGAAAGAGAAAATTGCTTCATGGAGCTCCTCCATAGATATCTTCTTCATCAAGATTTCATTTTATCTCTGAATGATAATTGATGGAATATTCTGCAGAAGTTTTTCTTGTGCCTCCTTATCTTGCCTAGGACAAAATATTTTTGAAATAATTTACTGCTTCCTTCCTTATATCTTCTTCATCTTCCATCTCAAGTTATAATATTTTTGATATGACGAACATAAAATTTTGTTTTTGTTGTAGCATGAAAAAACTTTGTATTTCTATCTCCTTCCTTGAGCCATTTCTCTCTAGATTTTTGGAACCAATATGACTTCTCCTTTTTCAATGCATTATGATAATAAAAAAGTAATTGTTTATCCGCGTGATGTGGTCTACCGGCAAGGATGCCACTTGCATTATCGATGATGTGACTCGGGTTAAATCCCCATGGTGGATGTGCATAAGAAGTATTTCCCAATAAAAAAAAAGTAATTGTTTTTCTCTCACATAAGAATCCTGGTCCATTCCATTAATTTCTATTATCTCTTGTAAATTTTGGAGTTTGGATTCAATTTATTTTTTTCTTTAAAAAAGTTACCAAAGGATTTTTCCTTTGACATTCCATATCTTCATTTGCTCCTTATATGTTTCAACTTTTGAACAAACTTGTACATACATGATCCTTCAAATTTTGACTCATCCCACCATAACATAACCATCTAGAAAAAATCAGGGTCTTGGAGCCACATAGACGGGAAGCGAAATGGCTTTGGATGATCATTGTTAGATGACTCACAAGTCAAAAGAATGGGTTTGTGATCTGATCTTGCTCACAATAAAATATCCGAAGAGATTGTATACTTTGTTTACAACCAATTATTGGATAATAAGAATCTATCCAGTCTTTCTACTGTATTATTTTTCCCAATGCGTTTGTTATCCCATGTGTATTGAAAGCTTGAGGGACTAACATCCCAAAGGTCATTTGAATTGACAAATGAATAAAAATCTTGCATTAATTTAGACCATCCTAATGCCATTTTTAACTTATTATTTTTTTAATTTTTTAAATAGATTTTAGATTGAGTTTATTACCAGTAACTTGTATAGAGTTATATACCTTATAATCTAAAATATTTGTCTTTATTATCTAGATTCAAAATTTAGGATTTGTCAGGTCCGAGGTGTAGACCAATTGGTTCATCCAAACCCCATAAGGGGCGGAGGTCCAAGGTTCAAATCTCGGGCCTCGTCGGACCGAATGCTTGTCCATTTCTTGGTGCTTTCAGCGGCGTAAAAGGTTTAAAATGATTGTGGAATGGCAGTTATAGGGGCGTACTGCGTGAAGATCTGTGTGGCGGCTTCTGGGGTGAACAACGCAAAATACTGTGGTGGCCATAAAAGCTGGACAGCCTGCTCGAATTCGTGGCGACTACCGATTCTACCATGTAAAAAAAAAAAATTAGATTTGTCTTTATTATCTAGATTCAAAATATAGAATTGTTAGGAGGAGAGGAGTTATATTATAGTTTTGTGTCAACCTCTATAGTTGAGTAACAATCTCCACTACATTTTAAGGTATTCTTTAATGTTTGTGGATCGTATATGTTATTTTACTTAAGTGAAAGTATTATGGAGTTTTCAAATATATTCTATTGTTTTTTTAAATATTATTTATTAATGTTAATTTTCAAATAATTTTTAGATTGATGTTAAAATATTAATATAAGTAACTTATATATCATTATATCAAATGGCATTAGTTCAATTAGTTAGATTCCTCAACATTCAAGGACAGGACCTAGGTTCAAATTTTACCAAATGATACATAGATAATATCTAAGTTATTGTATGTGTTCGTTTGGTTTCCATTTCGAGAAGACTCATTTCCTCACTTCATCTAAATCAGGACGAACACCCATAAAATGTCCAACTAGGTCTAGAGCCCCTTGGTCTATTGCCATATCAACCAGGTTATCAGGAATGAAGATATCTCCCCCTTTAGGTTGTAAAAAAAATTTTGATTTTAGGGTTTTTCTTTTTCCACCGACATGTGACCAATTTCGTATTCCTGGATCAATTTGATGCTCTCTTGGGTCCCATGACAAATCCACCTTCTGACTTGAATCCTCTAAAGCTGACTCAGGCATGGGGCTATAAATTGCAGAAACCCTATCAAGTCAGTGTCCTTCCTGCTATTCCTACACTGTCAAAAGGTTTTTATGGTTAAGTTAATCTGTAAAGAGGATTCAGATAGGATCCTATGGGGAGGCCCATGGTTTTTCGGGTGATGGGGGCTCTTTTTGCGAATATGGGGGACAAACTTTGATCCAGAGACGTAGAGTTTCTCCCAAGCTCCGGTCTGGGTAAGACTATCGAGCCTTCCATTTCATTTTTGGAATGAAGAGGTGTTTGAGGGCATAGCAAAGGAATTTGGACAATTAATAGCCCTAGACCCTACCACTAAGGCTCGATCAAGGCTTATTTTTGCGAGGATCTGTGTTAATGTGGACTTAGAGAAGGATTTGCCTGAGTCAATCCGGTTGGTTTCGAAGTTGGGTGTCTGGAACCAAAGAATTGAATATGAGAATGTACCAGCTAAATGTAGTGTCTATAAAAAACTAGGGCACGGGGCTAGTGTATGTCTATTTAGAAAACAAGTGACCCAGAATAAAATGGTTTGGCACAAAAAGTAGAGTGGAGGAGAAAGTTCTGAACAACACAAAAATGAATGAACTGAGGATGATAAGAGGGAAGAACAACAGAAGGAAGTTCCAATCCAACAGGACATATTGGAAGAAGGGCAAATCATGGAAGAGTATCCAACAAATCCCCAACAAAGCCAAAAGGAGATTAATGAACAAGAGGAAGAAGATTCATCCAAAAATTTGGACCAGGTAAAATCCCCAATTCCAAAATCTAGTAATCCTGGGAATATAATTGATCAAAAAAATTCATTTGAATGTCTAAGGGAGAACATAGAAGAATTGATAGAAACAAATGATGAATCCCAAGAAGTGGAGGTAGTGCTAGAAACTCAATGGGATGTTAATGCAGGAACCAATCAGGAGAATTTTATTTTAAAATAAAATAAAGAAGTAATTTTCTCTGATAATGAGGAAAAAAAGGAAAGGTTTCAGCTACCCCAATGAGAATCACTAGAAAAAAAAAAAAGGAGGGGTAGATGTAGGAATTGACCCAAAAATTGGCAGACCTACTAATCAGGAAATCAGAGAAAGAGAAACAACTATTGAGATTGTGAATGGTACCCAATCTATATTGGATTGGGGTGGAGGGAAAAAGTAGCAGACCAAACCCAAAAAATGAAGATAGTTTCTTGGAATGTGAGGGGTCTCAATGCCCCCTCTAAGCATAGAGTAGTCCAAGCATTGAGAAGAGAATCTGACCCGGATATCATGTTGTTACAAGAAACAAAACTTGATGAACCTCAAGCTGAACTTATCAAACAAAGACTATGGAGAGGGGCCGATTTTGTGGTAGGCCCATATGTAGGGGCCTTAAGAGGCCTTTTAAGTATGTGGAATCAGAATATATTTGAAGGAAGATTGATAGTTTTGAATCGAAGCTTCATGGCTATCCATTTTTTTGATAAGGAGGAAAATCAACAATGGATAGTTACTAATGTTTATGCTCCAAATTCAATTATAGGAAGGAAACAGTTATGGAAGGATCTAAGCCAATTAAGGAATGCATTTATGGACCTTCCATGGGTTTTGGTAGGGGACTTTAACTCTCCCCTTTACCCTTCAGATAAAAAGGGAGGGAGTCAGTCCATTACTGAAGGCATGATAGATTTTGCAAATTTTGTAAATGAGAATGAACTTATGGATATAGAGCTTCGAAGAGCAAAGTATACTTGGAGTAATAGATGACTAGGAGACCAATTAATTCAAATTCGTTTGGATCATTTTTTGCTGTCACAAGAGAGTCTTCTCCTTTTTGGGGATTCAACCCTAACAGCCCATCCGAAGATAGGATCTGATCATAATCCGCTAGTTTGGGAGTCAGAGGTCCAAAAAAGAACCTTCAAGAGCCCTTTTCATTTTGAGAAGATGTGGCTCCAACATGAGGATTTGGAAAATAGGATTGAGTATTGGTGGTGACAGGATTTTTCTGGAAGTAAGTTAACCCAAGTGGCAAAAAAGCTAAGGTTTATAAAGAAAAATCTTAAGGTGTGGAATAGGGAGGTTTTTGGTGATCTTCAGAAGAAAAAGGTAGAGTTGAAAAAATAGCTAAATGATTTAGAGTCAACCCTTCAGTCTGAAAATCTATCTTGTGATTTGAGAGCAAAAGAAAAGGAGCTTTTGTGCGAATTCCACAATGTTTTAGCTTGTGAGGAAACCTTTTGGAGGTAAAAATCTAGAGTTACCTAGCTAAAGGAAGGTGACAGGAATACAAATTTTTTCATGTCTCTACCTTAAGACACAGGAGTTATAATAAAATTAAAGAAGTGGTTAAACCTGATGGATCAATAACTTGTGACCCCATACAAATAAGAGAGGAGGCTGTTAATTTCTTCTTCAACCTCATAGGTGTGGAAGATCTTGTAAATGAGGTTGCTTCAGATTCAATGCTTCAGAACATTCCTTGCCTAGTTACAGATCAATTAAATAATTACTTGCTCAGCCCCTTCAAAGAAGAGGAAATTTGAAAAGTTATGTTTGGGATGCATGGAGACAAGGCCCCAGGACCTGATGGTTTTCCAGCTATTTTTTTCCATCGTTTTTGGCATATTGTTGGAGGGGATGTCACTCAAGCAGTAATGGATTTCCAAAAAACTCAGTTTATGCCAAGAGATGTCAACTCAACATTTCTAGTTTTAATACCAAAAGTAGTTGGAGCCAAGTCTTTTTCTGACTTTCGATCGATAAGTCTTTGCTCCATTCTTTACAAAGTTGTTTCAAAAGTCCTTGCCAATAGATTAAAAAATGTATTACCATTTATAATTGATTCCCAACAAGGAGGTTTTGTGAAGGGGCATCAAATTTTAGATGGAATCATTACCATTCATGAGGTAATTCATTCCATTGATAAGAGTGGAAATGCAGGAATGTTACTAAAGTTGGACATGAACAAGGCATATGACAGAGTCTCCTGGGAGTTCCTAATTAAGGTTTTGAGCAGGTTTGGTTTTCATCAAGAATGGGTAAGTCTTATCAAGGGGTGCTTCTCTTCTGCTATGTTTTCCATCCTGGTGAATGGATCTCTAGTAGGGTATTTTCCAAGCAAGAGGGGGTTGAGACAGGGAGATCCCTTATCTCCCTATCTATTTATTATCCTTGTTGAGGCTTTGGGGAGGACAATCTCAGTGGCTTCAATAGGTGGTAGGGTTGATGGGATCATCCCAACTACTAATTTGCAACCTGTGTCCCACCAACAGTTTGTGGATGATACACTTATCTCTTTAAAATCCTCTATTCCACAGGCAAAAGAGCTAAAATTTATCCTGGATCAGTATGAGCAGGCTACGGGTCAAAAAGTTAACTATGATAAGAGCAAAATTTATTTTTTGAACACTCCTAGCCCTAGACAGGTTAAGTTAGCTCGTATCTTTGGCTGCAGCATTGGAGACCTTCCAACCACCTATCTAGGAATGCCACTATTTAAAGGAAGGATGAAGGTAGCTCTCTGGAACCCAGTGGTGGAGCGTTTAACAAAAAAATTTTAGGTTGGAGGGGTTCCTTACTTAGCCAGGCTGGTAAAGCTCAATTGGTCAAGTCTTCACTTCAAAACATACCCATTTACTTCATGTCTCTATTCAAAATGTCGATCAAAATTTGTGAGAGAATAGAGCAAATTCAAAGAAACTTCCTATGGTCTGGAGTGGAGGAGAAGAAAAGAATAGCCTTAGTGTCCTGGGATAAGGTGTGTTCCAGAAAAGAAGTGGGTGGACTAGGTTTTAGAAAGCTGAGGAAAATGAATTTGGCCCTAATGGGTAAGTTAGGATGGAAACTGGCAACTAATGTAAATCTTAATTGGGCTCACATCCTCAAGGTAAAATATTTGAGATCTACCTCAAATTTCTTAGAGGTAGATAATCTACAAAAAGGGTCATACCTTTGGAATAGTCTTCAAACAACCAAGCCACTTTTACAACAAGGAAAATGTTGGCAGATTGGGGATGGATCCCAAGTTCACTTTTGGAATGATAAATGGATTAAAAGTATTCCTCTCAGTGAGGATCCAGATTTTGCAGGGTTAAAACCTTCTGTTGAGGTTGTTTATGGGGACCTAGTCAAAGATTATATAATCACTAAGGAAAATAGTAAGAAATGGAAATATTTACAGGTGGATAATCTTGATGACAGAAATCAACAAAAGCTAAGGAAGCTAAATATTCTTCTACAGGTCTATTTCTTGAACAATACTAGATCTTCAAACTCTCTTATTTGGATGAGCCAAAAGGAAGGAACATACTCAGTCAAATCAGGTTATTATCTCCTTGAAGGGGAGGGCTTTGGATGGCTGCCAGTAGCTAAGATTTGGATCAAAGACCTCATTCCCAAGATAGCACACTTCTATTGGCTAGCAGTCCAAAATAAGGTCTTGACCATGGATAATTTGCGTAAAAGAGGCTTCACATTCCCAAATAGGTGTGTTCTCTGTGAAATGAGTGAGGAAGATATTGATCATCTCTTCTGTACCTACCCTTTTATAGTTGAGCTACTAAATAAGATTCTGAAGAACTTCTAGGTAGAGTGGGTCCTCCCCAAGTCTCTCTTTGATCTCTGTCTTCAATGGGAGTTCCCCTTTAAAAGTAAAAGGTTGCAAATGTTATGGAGGTTAAGTCTTCCACATGTTCTGTGGAGGGTATGGAAAGAAAGGAACCATCGGATCTTCAAAGACAAGAAGAGAAACTGCACATCAGTGGCAAATAGAATTTTAAGTGCAGTGTTGGAAAATTTAGGTATCATGAAGTTCAACAATGATTTTGAACCAGACCCAGAGAAAGAAATTGCTAGAGTTTGGGGGTTAGCTTCCAATTATCAGAATTCTTGCTCATCCTCAGTTCATCCACGAACCAATTCAAAATGGAAAAGACCTCCAAGTGGATGGATAAAATTGAACTTTGATGGAGCGGCAAAAGGAAATCCTAGGAGTGTTGGAGCAGGAGGCATCTTTCGAGATCATTGGGGTAGACCACTCTTGGCCTATGCAGAGCCTCTAGGAGATCAAACAAGCCATGTTGTTGAAGCTAGAGCAGCCTTTATGGGTGTGTCACTTCTTGGCAAGCTAAATATAAGGAAATTAATAATAGAAGGAGATTCACAAAACATCATTAATATTTTGAATGGAAAACACCCTCCAAGATGGAATATAGCAGATATGATAAATGAGATTAACACTAAACTAGAGCTCCTTGAAGAAGTGCATATTGTCCATGTCTACAGAGAGGCTAATGGGGCAGCTGACTATCTGGAAAACATGGGTGTACCTTTGGATGAATTGCAGTGTTGGGAGTTAATCTTCCCTCATAGTGTTCAAGAAATTATTAATAGTGAAGCCAAGGATGATGAACAAAATGAGATCAGAGATTAAATTTGCTAGGGGGATTTTAAATATTTTATGCGTAAAGCTTTATTGTTCATCTGGAGGGAGGAGTTTGAACATTCCTGACTGCTACAAGTATAATATTAGGGATGAAGGAAAGAAAAGAGGACTTGATAGTGAGTCTCCAATAGTGGTGGATCCTTTATTTTGTAGTTGGATCGTGTGTTATTGAGCGAACAAGATTCTGCCTCTGGCGAACTCCACTTTCGGGTTTGGTCTACTCTACTCTTGGTTTTTTTACTAATCATTATTTTGTGAGCTACAGGTTGCATCTTGTTTCTCAATGGGACTGGAGCTGGTATGTGGGGCTTCTCTAAGTCCCAATACTCATGTTTTTGAGTCCACCTAAAAAACATCAGTCATTATTTGTACCAACAATCGGAGCATCAGAAGGAAATATGACATGATTGATCCTGTTGAGTAATATGTTTCCACGAGAGTCTCATTGACTAGAGCCATGAATAAGGGACTAGAACTGCATATTGAAAGACCTGCATACTAAACTGCTTTCTGAAAGACCTTTTTGACTCATCAAAATGTTTGCTCCAATTGTTCTTGGGAAAATAAAAGAAGCAAAAAATCACTTGGAGGACCTAAAAAGGAGGATCTTGATGCTCAAGGCCCAACAAAAAGTTTAAGCTTTGTATGGGTTTGTTGATTGTTCATTGTCTGTTACATATTTTGTAATCTTAAATGATCCTGAAGTCAAAAACTTAGATAGTATTTAGGTTGTTTGATCTTCTTGTTTAAGGTCTGAAACCTTATTTCTGGAACCATATTTGGAGTGTAAATCTTATTCTTTGATGTTTATTGTAAAAGGTTTGGGGTCCCTTTCAAAACCCCTTCTTCTACCTTAATAAAAATATATATATCTAAGCTATTGCAATACCACTACGTGATGATGACGTAATACAAGTGGGGTCTATTTCAGTCTTATATAAACAAATAAAAAAAATTGTACCTCATTATATACCTTATATTCTGAAATGAAATAGTTTTGTCTTCATTGTTTAGATTCAAATATAGAATCATTTGGAGAGGAGTTCTATTATGGTTTGGTGTAAACCTTTCTAAGCATTATGTCAAGCAAGATTATTTAGTTTGTTCTAAGGTATCTTTTGTATTCGATTAGCTTGATTTTTTCTATTATTTTGATTAAAATGTAAAGAACTTAGGGGAATCAGTTAGCCCCCTCAAATATTTTGTTTAGATATGCATTATTAAAAAGCAAGTGTGAAAAATCCTTGACTCATCCAACTAAAAAACATGAAACTCAAATAAACACAGATCTCCATGAATATACTCTTCGTAAATTCATCATTCATGACAAAAATTGATGTTAGTTTGGTGTTAAACTTAGATAAATATAAACTGATAATATTATAGATATATTTGAGAGAACATCCCTCATATATCACTTCCTTAATAATAAAAAGTATTTATATAACTAAACAACCAAGAGATGATGGCATACAAAAGGGACATATAAAATAATCATATGTCCAAGATGTTACTTCATTATCACATTTGAGAATGAAGAAGACAAAGACATGATGTTCTAGGATGGACCTTGTAACTTTCAAAGTGTAAAATTATTCATGAAGTTTTGGCATACAAGATTCAAGCATGTAGAGGACATGCCATCAAGGGCCTTGATATGGATTCATGTATACAAGCTACCACATCAATTTTGAAATGCATATGTATTTGAAACTATTGGAAATTTAATTAGACCTTACATCCACATGGACAAAATCACACAAGCATAGATAATGGGAAACTTCTCATGAATTTGCATCAATATAGAACTAGACAAACCCCTTATAGAATCAATCACCTTAATAGGATATATTTATATGATAACAAGAAAAGGATTATGAGAACGTTTTTTGATGTTGATTATGCCATGAGCATGGTCATTTGATCAAAGATTGCTAAAAGGCTCCAAAAAAATCACAAGAGGAATTTTTAGATAAGGATGGAGGAGAAACTACTTTCTAGTCATGAAATTGAAGAAACAAAACTAGATCAATATCAAGGATTAAAACCCCATTCAAAGAACCCCAAAAGTGAAAAAATATTTCAAGAACTTGCCTACTCAAAAGATAAGAAACAATTTCTAGAGACCCATATCACAAAGAAGCCAAGTGGTAAAGAATAAATTTTGATGATGGAATATTACACTCATAAGGCAAACATTGAAGAGAATATTGAGGATAATAAGGAAATGAATATCTGGAAATGACTCAAGAAGAAAATGAGACTCAAAAGGAGAATCGAATAATGCAATATAAAGAAGTAAGTAAGTTGACTCCTCGATTAAGAAATGAAGGGTTTTTCTCACGTCAAATTTAAAAGTTGACACTGCAATCAGGTAATAAAAAGATATGAGATATTGGAACAAGAAAAAGAAGAAGCTCAAAACATGATAAATTACAAAAGGAGTCCTTATTAGGAGTTATAATAGGGTCACAATCTCAATTAAGATGGCATAGTGAAGAAAAAAATAAGCTTATCCTAATATGATGAAGATCCTCACTTAGATCATAAGGAGGATTGGTGGTCGCTCAAAAAATGTTGCTTACACAAGCAATAAAAATATTTAACCCAAATATCCTAGTGGCTAGTTCTCCAATAAAAAAATATGTCTAAGGAAACTTTAGGAAGATCACTAACATACCTTTGGAATAGAGCAAAAGCAATAGGAAGCTCAATTATGGGATAAATAGGGATTTAGTGATTTTTTGGAATCCTAACAAAGTATGTTATCAATAGATAGAGGTAACTAGCAACTTTATCACATACCAAATCATAATCACAATCAACATCCATGGCCCACATATAAAGGATGAGAAAGCAATCTTTTGGCAATGCTAAGTAATTATATATAGGATCCAAACACCGATGCATGGATCATAGGAGGATATTTAACACTTTTTGAAAACCTCATATAAGATAAGAGGAGCACCAATAAATTCTATAGAATATAGCATTCTAGAAGACTTTATAGATAGAATCCAAGAATGAGATATCAAGCATCAAGAAATTTATTTACATGGTCAATTAGAAGGAAAGGAAAGAGCTTCATAGCTCAAAAATTTAATAGACAACTAGTTGAGAGAAAATATACTATTTAAAACACTTCATAAAATCTATATCCCATCATTAGTTGATAATACTAATATTAGAAGAAGGTCTCCCTAGAGAACCTTATTTTGCATTGAAAAGATGTATGAAAACATAAACTTTCATGATAATATTAAGGAATGATGGAATCAAATTCCACCATAAGAAGGTTCCCATCATTTTAAATTCTTTGGGAAACTAAAATACCTGAATAATCAACTAAATATAAGGAATAAGAAGGTATTCAAGAACATATTTTAGGAGAAAACTAATATTGAGATCCAAATGGAGAAGGCACAAGAATGTAATTCAAGAACATGGCTTATCAAAAGACACAAAAAATGAGAGAAGAATATTGAATATTTCCTCCATGAGGCTTATAAAAAGATATTCATTCTTGGAAACATGAATCGAGGATAAAATGGCTAAAGGAAGAGTATTGTGACATCGATTTCTTCCATAGGATGACAATAAATAGAAGATCTTGGAACAAAATCAAATGTAAAAAATAGATAGAGAGATATTAGAATAAAGGATTAGATTCAAATAAAATATGTGTTGATTGAGCATCTTGATCATCTACTCTCAAATAAATGTGATTATTCGAAGAAGCTCAAGAGGAGGTACTACTAGGCATCTCAAAAATCACTAAAGGAATCACAAAATGAGGATCTAATGGAAATATTCCTCTCCAAAAATTTCTACAATAGTCATATGTGGCAAAAATTGTTTGATAAGGTAGGAAGAAAGATGACATCTTGGAAAGGTAATTTCTTTTTATGGTAGGAAATATTATACTTAATTATTCAATCTTACAAGTCTTAATACCATATTATATCTCAATAATGAGGATTTAAAATAATAGTAAAAAAAAGGTTTAGCTTGAATAGGTCCAAAAGACCTTCTTTTGGTAAAGCACTGGTGAAAAAAGAGTTTTTCATTATTAATTTAGGATAAAATGTGTTGACCCATTATATTTTCAGTGGGAGGGACCATAAATTATGGTATGATAAAGTTCATGGTGCTTCTAGATAAGTCATTATAGAGAACTGTTACTTTAAAGGACAAACTCGGGAACTCTATCCTTTTAAGGAAATATTATTTGTTTCAACCACCTAGCCACATCCCTTAGGCAAGAAATTTTACAAAAGGATCTAAGGTATAGTCAAGCTAGATCCAATTTCAAGAAATGTTAAGAAGGGAGGACTTTTGAAATATAGGAAATGGAAGAATATTGTAATTCTAGAAATAATCTTAAATAGAGTCCAAACCTCTAATAAAATTCCTAAATATCAACATTTTCGCCACCCTATTTTTATCCATAATAGGTTCAAAGGTCCATAATTACTAAATACATAGCTATTAAAGAATAATATCTAGAAAATAATAGGACTTCTCCTAGATTCAAAAAATATTAGATAATCAAGTAAATATGACTTTGATCAATAGGTTAAAGAATTTCAACATCGTCAATTTTGTGAAGTAGAATTCCATTTAATGGGTCTTCAAAGAAAAGGGGAATGGACGTAAATGAAGCATATGAAGAAATATTGGAAGATCATCTAGTTAACAAGAGAGAGATCATATGGAACAAGATATGGTCAAGTAGGGATTGACCAAAGCAAAAGCATTCACCTAGGTAGTTGACATGAAAAAATCCTCACTTGGAATCAACTCTAGAAAAGGAAATTTTCAAGGACCTTTGATATGTGAACTTTGTAGGTTAGAGGAGAAGACTCTAGAGCACATTCTTCTTCACTAGCCCCTTTGTACATATATGGAGTCAACATTTAAGTAAATTTAGAATCCAATGGTAAATCCTAATAGGAATTCTTGAAATTTTTAAAGAATGACATGATCCTGCTAGGCATAAGACACTCAAAACCCCATGGAACTTATGTAGTGGTATGTTTATATGGTCTATATGGATGTATAGTAATCAAATATTCATTTAAGAAAATGAATCTACATAAAAAATCTTACTAGTAACAATAATCTAAAGAATTGAAGAGGTATTTAGATCTTCGTATCTCAAGGTGGACAAGAAGTCCAATAGATGAGTTACTCTAAAGATAACAACTAGAGATTAATAAATTTTAAATCACTTCTTCAATTCTAGTAATGCACATAAACTTCCCTACCAAATGGGAACTATCATTGAAGCCTGAAGGGATGAGTCAAACTCAATTTTTATGGGGCATCAAAAAGAAATTGTGAAATAACAAGTGTGATTTGCATTATAAAAAATGAACAAAGTCAAGTTCTAGGAATGGTTGTAATACGTTTAGGTTTGGAATCAAAGAAAATGCTAGAAGTAGAAGCTCTTCTCGTAAACTTCCAACTAGTAAAGGGGATAGAATTAATTTCTTTTTAATTGAAGGATATTTTATTCTAGTAATTAATGCACCATGAATTTAACATTTCTAACATCGGAGAACATGAGACTTAATTTCAATGGCACATAGAATCACTGAAATATTTGAAAAGGTTCAATTTTCAAATGTTTTTAAAACAACCAATAAAGTAATGATGGCTTGTAAAAATGGATGAATAAACTAGTGCATAATTATTTTGAGAAGAGTCAACAAATGAAAAATTTAAGAAACTAAAAAATGTTGTCTCAAATTAAAAAAATAAAAAAATAAAAATGATATTAAACCAAAAATATTGGTTGAATCATGGAAAAAAGAGTTTGGAAAAAATTACTCAACCCCATTTATCCAAAGGAATGCATTTATTCTTATAATAAGCTCTTACATTTTTAAGACATATTTCCCCCTTGTCATAATATCCATTATCCTTTTTACCTATTATTCTTTTGCTTGGATTACTATCGATATTTATAATATTGTGCCTCACCCAATCAAAGCTTTGTCCTAACATTTCATATATCATGGGCATGCCTTGTCCAAGTTAAGCCTTTAACTCTTCACCTTTGCATGGTAAGTAGGTTTTCACATATTAAAGTAGAATCACTTATTTGGTGGCCCATATGGCCATTATCCATTATGTCACTTGGGTCCAATAGCTATTATTTGAGACTAAGGTTTAGAGCCTATCTAGGACACCAAAAAATTATCCATGTTATTCAAACCTTTCTTTCATGTGGATAATATTTTAGTGCATTAAGATATAAGTTGTTATTTTGTGGCATATGTAGGTATAATCCACCATACCACTTCAACCCAATGTTTATGATATGAATATTAAGGTTTGGAACTAGGTATTAAATTATAGTTGCTAGCACCTATCAAGAGATTTTGTACTCATCATTGTAGGCTCCAAATAGTAATAATCTACTAAATTTTTTTATTTTAAAAAGTTCCTATTAGTTTTGAAGGGAAATCTAAATAATATTTTATCTTATAAGGAAACGGTATTAAATTGTCCATCATATTGATATACTAGTTTGTGATTTTAGGAATTGAATAGAAAATTAAAAGGTTTTAAGATTTAAATAATCAATTAAAGTTTTAATGGCCTAATATTTTAATATGCTAACACATAGTACTTTTAATTTAAAATGTGGAAGGTCGATTGGCAAACATGGAAGATTGAGAGGAAAAGCAGATAGATGTTTGATAAAATGATGGAATAAAGTTATCTTATTCTTTCAATTGTGAAGGGTAAATATTTCAAATTTGTTCATTTTTTAGAACTCATCCAATAGATGGAAAACTATCTATGTTACTTAGACCATTCTTTCATTTAGACAATGTCCTAGCACTAGTCTTAGGACAACCTATCTATATATAAAACCTTTCAAAAATATTCACTATTTGGAACCTGTTAGATATATGAAAAATTTATCCATGTCACTTAGACCATTATTTTATTTCGACAATGTCTTAGCACTAGTCTTAGGACAACCTATCTACACGGTTTCATACACTTCAATCAACGTCATGACAAGGGCAAATAAGGGAGCATTATAGGGTTATTTCTTACACATAGTTGTTAGGGATGGGAAAAAGGTCTGAATGAAAACCTTCTATTCTTCATAATTTAATCTCTTAATGTATTTTCCTCTCCCCACTTGTAGATTTGTATCCAATGTAGTTGTCATAGTTGATAGCATTTCCTATTATCATTGAGGAAAATTTTGGTCACATCAAAGCACAATTTATAGCAATAATAATAAAGTTCAACAAAAACAATTGTCAATTTTCCCCAAATGAATCATGATTAGAGTAGGAATTACATATTTTCTTCTCAATGCATTTATCCATGTCATAATAAAAGTGTGAATTGCATCCATTGCATATTTCACATCGACACAAATTCCAACATTATCTTGAATATTGACCAACTTATCCATTGTAGTTACATTCACTATTCCTTAAGTTCCTTTTCTTGTTTGTAAAACACACATATTTGTGAATATTTTATCCTTTACTTTGATTTTTCTCATTATGAAGCATCTTTTAACAAATTTGATACTCACTTTAGATTGTTCACTTGAATCACAAACATCTTGACAAAAGTCAAGACCTATGTATTTTGGTCTATTTACAACTTCAATTTATTTTACCATGCCTTGTTCATTCTTACCAAGCACTTGTCCTTGGTAACTATCTTTGACATTGATTTGAAAGGCAAATCTAAAAAACCAAATATGTAACAAGCTATATTCCATTTTTATGAAACAATTTTTATAGATTCCTCAATATTTTGTACAAATTCATAATTTTATTGAAAATTAGACACAAACATGATCAATATTACCTATTACATAAAGCATATCTATAGTTTCATAAGAAGAGTCAACTAGTTTGACCAAATATATTGTGTCATGAGAGAAATCAATCAATGGAGGCTTAGCTTTTAATTTATCATTCTCCTCAACCAATGTTGAAATTTATTTATTTAATATTTATTCTCCTCCATCAAATTTTAAATTTTTTTTTATTTCCCTCCATTAGATATCAAGTAAACATGACAAAATCATCAACAAGATCTATATCTTTAATAAGTTCTTATCCTTTCACATGGAAATTAGAAAACTCTTCATTATTATTACCTCCATAAATATTAAAATAATGTTCTAATTCTATCTTTGATTTTGCTTTAATCGTCTTTCTTATTTTATTTCCCATTTTTGATAAAACTTAAAAAGAAAAATAACCCTCACACTTAGCATCATAAGTCTAAATCAAATCCATCAAGACATTTATAGCCTGGAAGACCTGAAACATAAACCAATCAATAATTTAGATAGAAGATATGAGATTGGGTGTAATAGCA
The DNA here is from genome assembly GCA_028583015.1 of Wollemia nobilis. Lineage (NCBI taxonomy): Eukaryota > Viridiplantae > Streptophyta > Pinopsida > Araucariales > Araucariaceae > Wollemia > Wollemia nobilis. The sequence goes on from JAQPPZ010000188.1 coordinate 1,494,947, forward strand.
CTACTAAAATATATCACCTACATTAGTTATGATTTACAAAAACTAATTACACTAAATATATTCAATAAATTTGATGTCCATTTACACTCATTAAATGAGAATCGCTTAAGCTAATGGGAATTGGTTACACTCAAAGGGGATGCTCCAATTGATGGAGATACAAGTTATATATCTATATACCTACACACACATTATCTCTCTCTCTCTCTCTCTATATATATATATATATATATATATATATATATATATATATATATATATATAGTTTGGAGTGGGATTGAAACCTTTATGAGAAGTAAAGATCAAGAAACCCGATTCATGATCATTGGAGATTTTAATGCCATAACCAAGCTGAATGGGGGAATTAGGAAATTGATCCAAAGTATGAAATATTTCCCAGCTTTTATTCAAAATAACAATCTATAGGAAGTTGAGTTTGAAGAAGACAACTATACTTGGACCAACAACGAGAGAGGACAAAACCTAATAGCAAAAAAATTAGATAGATGCATTCTCTCAGATAATTGGCTAGATGAAGGAACTTGTGCTAAAATTAACACCTTAACAAGGATTGGTTCAGTTCACTAGCCAATAAGAGTTAAAATGGTGGTAAGTGAATTCAAAAAATATCATATTTTAAATATGAGCAAATGTGGGAAGACCATCATCAGTTTGTTGATATGATAGCTCAAAAATGGAATTCTTTAGGTAATGGTGGGTTGTATGCTCTTACAAAAAAAATGAAAGCTATGACATCTAGATTAAAAGAATGGAACAAGAACACCTTTGGAAATAATTTTGAGAAGAAAAAAGAACTAAAAGATAAACTTTCAAAATTCCAAATAGGTGATGAAAATAATACAAGCTCAGAGGAAAGGGAGTTGCTTAGTGAATATCATAATATTTTGAGTAAGGAATAAAAATTATATAGATTAAAATCAAGACAAACTTGGTTAAAAGGAGATAAAAATACAATTTTTTTATAGGATGTTATAGTACAAAGTTCATCTTCTAGAATTAGTAGAATTAAATCAATAGAAGGGGTTTGGATTGAATATCAGAGTGAAATTAGAAAAGAGGCAAAGTCATTCTATCAAAATATTCTAGGTTCAGAGGAGATCGAAGTTCTTAATGATAAACTTTTTCAAGATGTTCCTTCAGTTATAATAAATGAAGATAATAGGAAACTGATGGAGCCTATTACTCTAGAAATTCATTTAGCTCTTTTCTCTTTTAATAAGGATAAATACCCAGGTCCATATGGGCTCTCTGTAGCTTTTTACCAACATAATTGGGATATAGTGAAGTATTATTTATTGGTGGCAGTGAAATAGTCTAGGGTAAAACAATACATTCCCTATAAAATAAATGCAACTTATCTTACCCTAATTCCAAAAAATAAGGATGCTAAATTGTTTAATTCTTTTAGACCTATAAGCCTATGTAATATGTCTTATAAGATTATTTCCAAAGTGATGGTGAATAGATTAAGGCCATTGTTAGACAAAATCATTTCAAAAGAGCAAGGAGGATTTGTGAAAGGGAGAAATTTTTTGGATGGGATCATAGTAGCTCATAAAGTTATACATTCAACAACTTCAAGAAAGAGAAAGTTAAGATATTAAACTTGATATGAGTAAAGCCTAGGATAGGTTTAAATGGGATTTTATTTTTGTAGTTTTAGATAAGTTTTGTTTTGGGAAGAAATTGGTTAGATGGATTAAATATTGTGTCTCTACAATTTTTTATTCAATGTTGGTCAATGGGTTAGTGACAGAATATTTTAAAGCCAAGAGAGGACTTAGAGAAGAAGATCCTCTATCTCCTTATTTTTTCATTATTATGACATACATTTTGAGTAGGAACTTAAATAAGGCTTACAAATATGGGCTTATAAGTGGACTTAAGGTTAGTAATAACATTGATAACATCACCCATCAACAGTTTGTAGAAACCTTTTTTGGAATGGCAAGGATAAATGAGGCCAGAGCTTTGAATAACTTATAAAAATATTATGAAAGAGCTTTAGGACAAAAAGCTAATAGGACTAAATCCAAAATTTACTTCCTTAACACTACTATTAATATCAAAGCAAGAATTTACAGGTTGCTTCAAATGGAGGAGGCAATTTTACCAACAACTTATATAGGGATACTTCTATTTGAGGGAAGAATGAGGATAGATTTATGGAATTCGGTTATTAGTAAAGTTTAAAATAAACTTCTAGCTTGGAAAGTTAGATGGTTATCGTTAGCAGGAAGAGTGCAGTTAATTATGTTAGTATTACAATCCATTCCAATATATTATATGTCATTGTATTCTATGTTAAAATTAGTTGCAAAAAGTTTAATCTATATTATGTGATCATTTTTATGGTTAGTTTTACATGATGAAAGAAAAAATTTCTTGGGTGAAATGGAGAAAGTTGTGTGATGACAAAACTAGGGGAGGTCTTGAGGGGAGGGCTCTGGTCCCTCCCCTGCTCCCCCTCCCATGGCTCCTGGTTCCTGCCCAGTCCCTGGCTCAACCCAGGTCATCCCTCCCGGGGAGTGGTTGTTTGCAGATGATCTCCCGGGGGGAGATCCTTCTCCACTATCTGCGCCCCTCCCGGACGGCTAGGGTTTCCTTGGTTATTTTTTCGGACTGGTGCTTCCCAGGGATCTCTGTTTGGTTGGGGATCCCTTCCCTTTTTCCCTCAGGCTTCCCCCCGGGGTTTTTTGCAGGTTATTCGCGTGGATCTGGTCCCCTGCGTTTCTTGGTGCGGTGGAGGTGACGGTTTAGGGTTTGGACAGCTTCCCCCTTTTTCTTATGAATCCTCGGTGAGGCTCTGTGCTTGGACGGGATTCTTGGTCCCTCGCCGCTGGGATCCTCTTCTGTTTTCCCGGGGCGGGTTCCTTGTGGTGCAACTCTCTGGTCACTTCCTGATGGGTTGGATCCTCTCTGTGCTGGCTGTCGGCTTCCTGCAGGATGGCTCTCGCTGAACGGAATGTTTTCCCGGTGGGCGGCTGGTTTCTCCATAGGGCGGGATCCGCCAAATCCACCGATTTTCCCGCGAGGCGGGATCCTTTCTTTTCTGCTGGTTTCCCGAATGGTGGGATTTCCCTGTTGCTTCCCGCTATGCAGGACTGTTTGTGGTGGTTTTGACTGCTTCCCACGAGGCGAGATTTTATTGTAATAGTTTTTCTTTGCTTCCTGCTGGGCGGGATCTTCTCGATGGTGGTTTTTGGCTACTCCCTGCTCGGCGGGATCTCCAAAACTACTTTCTTTCTTATTTGTTTGTTTCCCGCTGAGAGGGATTGTTTCATGCTTACTGTTACCGCTAGGTGGGATTTCTGTTTTGGTGTTCAATTTCAAGGGATTGATGCCCTAGGCCCATTGCTTATGTAATCAGGTTTTGGGATCCTTGTTAAAAACCAATGTAAATACAAACACTACTTACCAAAAAAAAAAAACTAGGGGAGGTCTTGGTTTAAGAGCTCTTACATATGAAAACTTAGCTCTTAGGGAAAAATTTATCTAGAGATTGTACAAAGAGAGTCAAAGACAATGGGCAATAATTCTTCTAAGTATGTTGATCCCAATGACCCACATTTAATATTTACTGCATTCTCTCTTCCAAATGGTTTTACTCTTTGGAATGGTTTCAAAAAATCTATTGATCTTATGATTAAAGGTTTAAGATGGTTGGTGGGAACTGGAGAGAAAATTTCTATTTTGATGGATACTTGGTGTGATAAAAAACCACTTAGATCCATTTTTGAAACCTTGCATGAGATTGCTTCAAGACAAATATGGTGATAGGGTTTCAAAAATTTTGTATAAGGATCGAGAAGGAAGATACAAATGGAAAGAATATTTTTTTACAAGTATACAAGACATTGATGCTAGAAGGCAATTGAGTAGAAAGATAACAACTATGATTATTTCGAGGGATGCCAAGGATAAATTGATTTGGAATTTGAATAGATCAGGAGAATACACAACAAGAAGTGGATATAATTTTCAACACCAACATAATAATAATATCACTAGAATATGGAGAGATATTTGGGATAGTCCAAGCATTCCTAAAGTCAAAATATTTGTTTGGCTAGTAGGTCATAGAAAATTTTTATCCCATGATAACATTATGAAAAGGGGTTTTCTGTAATAAAGAGGAGGAGAGTATTGACCATCTCTTGAGACATTTCTCAATATTCTAGAATCTATGGCATGAATTCTTAATATATTTGGTAAATACATGGTGATGAATAGCAGAATTGAAGATTGGTTAAAGCAATGGTAGAGAACTTATAAAAGTGAGGCTTTATAGACAATATGGGATATATCAAAAGATACAATACTTTGGACTATATGGCTAGAAAGGAATAGAAGAATATTTAAAGGAAATAAAATAAGTTTATAGGTAATAAAAAAGAAGATATGTTTAGCCATAGAGGAGTCTAAACCAACCCTATCAACTCACCCAATTCCTAATTTTGAAGCAGAGAGTCTTGATAGATGGAGTCAAGTCACTAAATGGAATTATGATGTTGGGTACAATATAAGAAAAAATAAGGTAAAGAATATAAAGTGGAAACCACCAGATGTGGAGTGGGTTAAATTGAATTTTGATGGAGCATCTAAAGAAAATCCAGGACCAACAAGAGGAGGAGGAATAATTAGAAATAATAGAGATATTTTGTCTCATTATGCTTTCAATAGTGGATTTAAGATAAATTACGAAGTTGAAGCTTAGGCAACTTTAGAAGGGTTAAAAATATATAAAAAAATGAAATGGAATAGAGTATGGATGAAAGGCGATTCTCTCATAGTAATAAATGTAATTTTGAGGAAAGCAAAGGATACATGGAACATACAAGAGATAATTATGGAAATTCAAGATCTTGCTAAAGAGTTTGAAGAAATCGGGTTTACACATATATTAAGGAAAGGAAACAAATGTGCAGATAAGCTAGCCAATAGAGGGGTTTTGATTGAGGATCGTAAAGTTAAATTCTCCTTTCCATGGTTAGAGGAAGTAGAAAGTTTAGTTGAAGTTGATAAAAAATGTTGATTGCATAAATCAATTAATGATTAAGATTTACTTTAATGTATTCTATTGGTAATATCTGTTTTATTTTGTAACAATAATGTGTTTTCATTTAGACTATTAATTATAATTTTTGTGGTTGCACTTGTGTTTTTGGAAGAAAACTAGCAATTTGGATTTGGTAAAGCAAACTATGATAGTGCGATGTTTTGGAAATATTACTCTACTAATATGCAAGGCATATATAGTAGAGGTGAAGTTTTGGCATTGTGAAGGCTACTATAGGAAAATGTCAAGAAAGATGCTAAATTTTGGAGTAATTGTATTCATACAAAGATTTGAAAAGATCTAGAAAATAAAAATCAAGAATTCAAACATTTTATGTAAAATGATGTAGATTTTTAGCTATAGCATCTCAATTGAGATGAGAAGGGTATCTATTTGTAAACTCTCAAGCTCTAAAGAAGAGAGATGTAATTTTTCAAGGGTGAGGGACCCAAGTACAACCCATTATTATCAAGTTATATATATATATATATATATATATATATATATATATATATATAGAGTTTACAAGAAAAAGGGGATATCTCATATAATTACTTGAATTAATACAAGATAAACCAAAACACTTGAAATAAGATGATATAATAGTAATTTTTTTGGAAAAATAAAATGACTTGATATTATTCAATTGAAAGGACCTTTCTTAAATAGCAAGTGCTTACAATCTGATCCATTGGATCATAACTAACTGAGCTAATCTCAACCACACAGATTATCCTAGTAACAACTTAGGATATAATATATATTCTAACACCCCCCCTTAAGTGGTACTAGGATATACTAACACCCCCACTTAAGTGATACTAGGAGGTAGTGAAAAACAACAAAACCAAGACAAGTGGCATATCCACAAGTATGAGTCTCGACAACAAGGCCTGATAAGGTACTCATGTACAATATATCCATAAGAAATCTTTGCTGAAAGATGATGAAAAACCACCTTCCATAATAGATAGAAGAAGAAGAAGAAGAAGGAAGATGTGCAAGGAGGATGAGAGATGAAGGAAGATGTCCTATTCAACCCCCCAAAACAACTTCCTTTTAGAAGCCTGCAAAGGATCCATGAGATGTCTTAAAAAATAGAGAAGCCATATCATCAAACTAAATGAAATCTTACTCCTAGACTGGTGCTTGTGACAAAGATCAAGGTTGTGAACCATAAAAAAAAGGTCACTAAAAAAAACCCCTTGAAACCAAAGTGTCTCACAAAGGAGAGTGTGAAGATAGTGTGGAAAAATAACCACAAAAATTGCAAGGGTAGTCCAAAATGACTCCACAAGCATAAGTATGTGGTTTCCACCTATATGAACACAATGGGTTGATAACAAGGTCCAAAAAATTCTGGACAAACAACAAAAAAATGGAATCAAGAATGTAATTGCATCAATGTAGTTGTGGAACATGTCCTTATGGTGATCTCCTCATCCTATCGAAATGCATGGATAACCAATCGTTGCATCCGCTAGGTGATATAGAGGAGATGACTAGATACTAGGATCACTCTAACAAATATCTGGGAGTGTCGAGTTCAACCGAGAATGCACTCCATGATACAACAATTTTTGAGCCACAAAAAAGTGTGGAAAATAGTTTCAAAACTGAAAATGAACTGCACCATCTTGTTCGGCTTGTAAAATTTTTCCAACGACTATAAACACCCTTATGATCGGGTGTTAAAAAAACTCCATTTGCAGGAAAAACAACAACCTTCTCCTTTTTCAATCATAAGGAAATATTCCAAAATATGGGAATAAATAAAAAAAAATCCTCCTAGGAAAAATGTGCCATGTGGCTCTTGCTAGGCCCATACAATTAAAAAAAAGTGGGCAACAATAGTTTATGACCATACATTTTTAATAATATTCCCCCCTCTCTTAGATTTAAAATAAAGGCTAAATGTAGCCTTTCTCATGCTGCTTAGCCACATGAAACATCCAGTGGGACAATAAAGGACACTAAAAAAAATTCCTTCCTCTTTTTTATTACTGCACCCAAAAAAGACTATGTCAGATGATCAAAGGAGGTTGTCCACTCATTTTGGTAACAAATATTGGATAAAACATAAATGTTATTCATGCATCTGCCTAGTGGAGCTGTCAAAGATCTTCACCGCACCTTTGATGTTGCAAACTGGGTCTGCCCTCCAAGTATTGCATTTTCACCTCGATCTCATCCGTACCGATGCTGCTACCTTTGGCGCCTCACTTTAATTCCTGCTATCCAAACATCCATCATAAATCTCACAAGAAAAACTTGCTCCATTCGACCGTGGTCGGGAGGCAACTGCAATATTTTTATTTAGCCCAACTATAGAAGATCGATCCTACCAATGGGGCTTCTATTGCTTTGACTTCTGAATGTTCGTTGCACCATGCAAAAAAAAATTCACCACCATGAGCTCTGTCATTGTCATGCATGCATGCTCCACTGCGAGCTCAAACGTTGCCCCACTTCAAGGGATCGAGCGCAGGAGTTCAGGGCTACTGAGGCATGTAAAATATTTTTGCCATCACCAAAAACATATGGTGCCATACGGTCAAATCATATGAACTATATCAATGTGGCACAAATTTTTAGAATTAATAGCCACTTCAAACAACCACTCCTTGGCGCATGATTATTGACCACTCCTCATTTCAACGACTATTCTTTTACAAAATTAGCAGGTAGTATACTTTTTAGAGAAGAGCAGCCATGTCAATTGCGATCTTCTGAAACACCATGGATATTCACTAGTCCACATAGCGATAATAATGTTTTTATTTTTGGGCATGAACAGGTGTGACGATGTTGCCTTGGGTCCCCCTTATTTGACGTGTTCCATCATCATACACAGGAGCAATATTAGAGTTCAATGCCCTTGCTAGTTTATGATACAAATGAGAGACAACATGACAACCTTCATTTTACCATATTCCTAGCAATCATCATAGTAAATTTCACCAAATAAAAAATCAAATCCCTCAGCATTTTCAAAGGCTTCAATCTGCTCCACATCTTCAGTTGTAGCTAACTCTGCATTGATAGGCCTGCAAAAGTCTTTTGGATCCATCGCATAGCCTTCGACACCACACTCTGTTCGTCTTCCATGAATTTTGAATATCCACCATGAATCTCTTGCATGACCGCTTCCTCACACCTCTGAAAATTTATTAAAAAAAACTCGCAGCTTCTCCTCCCATTCTTTGACTCCGTCACAACACTGCTTAGAAAAATATTAGTAGTTGGATCTCTGGCATCGATCAACTTTGAAGAAGGCTCAGATCTACATTTATACCAAGAGTTGAACCAGTTAGGGTTGATAATTTTTGCCATCATTTACTCCCATATTTCATTACTGGGTGTGACATAGACCAAATTCATTGTGGTTTTTCTTGCTTATCGTTGGCTTCATACACTCTAACTGATGCAAGTTCGTAACATGAAACCGGTCCATAATAGCGGTAGGATTTTTAAGAGGGTGCATAACGGAGTGAGAAATACGGTGCTACACAACACCCAAAAACAAAAATGATTGTCAAAGCACGGTTCCAATTGTGTTACGATTCGTAAAAAAACACAGGGGCGACAGATTGTTCGCATTGATAATAGAATGAACATGCAAACATAGGGTTCAGATCCATTTTTAAACTGCATGTAATGTGCCACCATTGCAAAAAAAATTGAAGTTTCCAATGCACAGGTTTAGATTAGGAAAGATCGATGAAAATCTCATCGAAACTCTACCATGATTGCCCATAGAGAAAATAAATCATCTTCAAAGTCATTGTTCATTAAAAAAAACTTCATGGACAATAGGTGGAAAATTTTTTTATGGATGATAGGCAGAAAAATTTCATAGACGATCAGATACGCATTTTTAAAAATATTCACACTGATCACATAAAAAAATACATGAAGCTGACTCCTCCAACACATGTGCTCAAAAAAGGTTAAGCCCATGGAGGTGCAGTTTGATGGGGCTTTCCTGTAAAATGGCCATGAATTTTTGAAGGCCAATCCTTAGGCTAGGACCAAATCTAATTCTGGTATTTTTGAGGAGGAAGCCAAAAAGGGGTGGAGTTGGCAGGATATCGAGAAGGGGCTCGAAATCGAGATCGAGCAACATATAAAGGCCCTAGAATCATCACTTAAATAGATCTGGGAAACCATAACTAGGATGAGCAATAAAAATCTGAAACACTTTGTTGTAGGATGTTTGTCTTCTTCAATCTCCAATCTACACACAAACCAAAAAAACTTAACTAAAAAAAACACAGCCATGGATTTTTCTATCAAACGTCTGGTTTCTAATCCATAAAAAATATGGAGAGCATACTCCCTTAGTTTTTTGAAAAAAATGGCCAAAAAAGAAAAAAGGGGGGGATTTCCATGAGGGAAATCCCCTTGAGGAAAATCCTCCCTCAGGTTCACAGGGTAGGGAAAGCCCGCTCTAATAGCATATTGGAAAAATAAAATAACTTGATATTATTCAATTGAAAGGACCTTGCTTAAATAACAAGTGTTTACAATCTGATCCATTAGATCATAACTAACTGAGCTAATATCAGCCACACATATTATCCTAGTAACAACTTAGGATATAATAAAGTTGAAGACTATCTCAATTCATGCATAAATAAAGTAGATCAATCAAGAATGAACTAAACTAAGATTATCCATAAAATGCAAAGCTAGGGCTTAATCCTAATGCATTAAAATATATTAGGGCATCAAGGACCATATTATAAAAGAAAATAAACATGATAAACAAATTATTCCTATCCTATATTTCTTGTAATGTCACCATAATAAATAAGAAGAGATCACACCTAGGATATTCATAAAGGGTTTGACCTACCTTGGAAACTAGTCCTTAAACAACAATCAATGATCTTTGGCTACAAATCCTAATAGAGAATCATGTCCTCCTTTATGGAAGGTAGTGAACTATAAATTAATGGCTTTGGTTGTATCTACAAGGACAAGAGAAAGAAAGAGAGAAAAAGAGGTACATGATGTGGTAGCAATAGAGGCAAGAAGCTTGAAAGCAATTTTAATAGTAAAAATTGTCAACAAGTGAATGCACGGTAATAGTGTGGTGAGACATTGAGGATGTGAAATGTGTATTTATAGCATTTGAAATAAAATAACTTTCCATTTGGATTTGACAATTGATGTTTTCCCTTTATGATATTATAAAATCATAATTGTTGGTCCAAACAACATGTCATTCAAACCCTAGTTGAAAATTCACATTAAAATCATGATCGTACATCAAAAACCCTAAAATTTAATTGATGATGATGATGATCACCACTTAAAGTGGTACTCTTGAAATTATTTATTTTTAGGATGCATGCTTTAGGGGATGCAGTGGCAATGTGTGCCTTAATCACGACTATCTTATTTCAAGGTTTTGGAAAAGTTAGGAGGCAAAGACATCAAGAAAGGTGGTAGAAAAGTGATAATTAAATGAAGAAAGTGAACCAAAACCATCAACCAACATGGATTGTTATTGTACTACTTGACTAACAAATATAGTCCACTCTATCCCATATATAAGAGGACGAGACTCCACTGTAAATTCAACATTTAGTGCTCTTTTTTATAAAAACATATTGTCCTCCCTAAGGACTCTGGATGACCCTACAAGGGATAATCACTCATGAGTACTTAGAGAAAATAAGAAAATAAAAAGAGCAATATGTTATAGCTAAAGCAACAAAAATGAAAATTCTATGCAATAAAAAATATAATTTTTGTAATTTGTGATATTGTTGTCTATGCAAATATTACACTTTTTAAAACTACATAGTGGAAAAATAGCCAAAAAAGTGAAAGTAAAGAAAAACATACATGATACTTACATGTACATGCCCCTCAAAAATTTTGGCCAAAATAAATTGGATTTTAATTGCCCAAAAAAGGAATGTCCCTTGGTAGGCACTAGCCTTTGAAATTCTCCCTCAAGGGTTGGTCCACACTTGGACGAGAGACCCTATTGCTAAGTCATTGTCTTGTGCCTTGAGATTTATCTTTGGTGAGAGGTTTTGGGTTCACCAAGGGCATAAATATTTACCTAAATCTAGTTTATGTGTTTAATTTGACAAATGCCTAAGGTTTGGTTATATCCTAGTAGCTAATATGCAAGATGAAAGTGCAATGCAATATGAAGACAAATGTGCATAAAACAAGGTGATAACCTATATGTAATTTTGTTTTGATGAATGCTAACTAAAATAAATGTTACAAGAAATGATTTTTTTCCTTTTATTTTAAAGCAAGGGCCAAGAAAATGCACAAACAAGAAATTATTCTAATGCAAAGCTACATGCAATTATGGTTGAATGCCTAAGGAAAAGAAATAAAGATGCTACACTAAACTAGAGTTTTCTTTTGATTTTCCTTTCATATGTGCTATCTAAAGACAAAAACAAAGTATTATACACACAAGAAACAACAAAAAACCTATGCTTCTTATAAAAATAAGAATAAGTTATACTTACTTATTATGGTGTCTGTTGTGAATACACCACCTGTGTTCAAATATGATGCTTGAAGAATACGTCACCTAGAAAGTTTTTAGCTGGAAAATTCATTAAAACTATAGAAATAGACATAATAAAAGGTTGATTAAAGTTTGGGGGCCTTCTAAACAACAAGAAGTAGAATACTACTTGATTGGCATAGTCAGGCCCCTTATTGCATACACAAAATCAAATTTTAAAATTGGAAATGGATGCAATAGTACCCATGACGAATCCACCACAAAAAGTTATGTTCCTAGAAAATTTGCTCCTATCATAAAAAATAGGATAAAAAATGACCAAAACAGATAGGAGGATCCCAAAACAATAATAGGGAGTTGTGTGAGATAGACTAGGTAGAGCAGATGCTGGATTGCTAAGGGGATTTGAGTCTAAGTGTATAGAAGATGAATTTACCACTTGAATTGGTTATATGTGGCGTATTTGATTCTACAAGAGAAATAAATAGAAAGGTCTCAAATTAGAATCCTAAGATTCTATCAATCTAGAGGAAATATGATTCTTGAAAAAAGTATAGCGATGAATTCACTTTTAGTAGCAATAATAATAATAGACCAATAGATTTTGTTGGGCAATGATGAGGATTATTAGAGATTTCTAGGAGCAATCTACCATCCCACAAACCTCCTAAAATTGGCCTACAATGAATTATTATATTCTTAACAATAAAAAAGGCTCATAATATGCAAATGAAAGTAAAAGGAAATGCATGCAAATATAAGTGATCTAAGATGTTAATGACGAGTAACAACCAAAAGAAATAAGGTGAAGTAATGCAACTAAAATCACAATGTGATTTACCTCCTCTCTTCCTTTGAAGTTCACTAAATCACTAGAAGATGGTCTCGTAAGCTTGAAGGTAGCAACCAAAATACCTAAAACTTATTAAGAGGCCTCCAAAAATTTCAACAACATTATGGTGTTGGAGATATTTTTTAATGCCAAGATCTATCCTAAAGGGCCAATTTATAAAAAATGCCCACTCAGGAGTTTCCCTAGGGAAAGGTGATTTGTTCTACGAAAATTGGACTGATTGGGTTGATTGGTGTTGGACATTTTGAGTCCCTAAGTCAAATGTTGTCATTGATGTCACCATTGATGCCACTTGATGGAGTCATCATTAATATCAAGAGTTCATCAGAAAATAAAGGCAATAAAGATGGTCAGTTGATATTCAACAAGAAGGCAGAAGTTCGAGTAAAACAATGCAAAAGATAGAAGTTGAAAAGGAGTGATAATATTTATTTTATAAATTATTTAAATTCAAGATGAATTTAAATTTTATAAATAAATATTATAATGGTTAGAAATGCCATAGTGAAAACCCAAATAAAATAATTTTTATTTTTATTACAATATTTTATATTGCAAAAATGGGTTTATAAAGTCTAAAAATAATAAACCCAAAAGGTTGGGTTAAAGGTTTAAAGACCAAAGTTTATGTTAATAAATCCAAAGGTTGGATTGAGGGTTTTAATCAAGGCAACATTTATTTCCAAGAGAAGCGCCGACATCAAAAAAAGCAAAGGAAAGTGCCGACGTCATCAAAGACAAGGGAAGCGTCGACATGTTTAAAAGAATGGGAATGCATATTAATACCATGCCAAAGATTGTTTTGAATTACCCTTGCTCGATTTGAAAAGAAAGTGCATTGAATTTAATGCAGAGCTCATGATAGAATTTCACATTTTTTGTGGGTTGACTTGATGACAAAAAGGACAAAGGCAAGCACTTTGGTGTGTTGAATGCCAACAAGGCACCTTGGCCTAGTGGCAAGTGGGCAACATCTTACATTTTGGTGTGCACGATGGTTTGAGTTTGAATCTTGCAAAAGCCTTTGGTGGACGTGTTGAAGGCGCTAAGGAATAGGCACAAAAATTTTATTTTGCAAGGCTTGGGAGGAGTATTGAAGCACGTGGTGCTTCCTCCCTTCCCAACAAGCTTGTAAGCTCGTGTGGTGTTGGCATCATGGGCAAAGACTTGTGTGGACTGCATTGAGAGTTTGAAACTCTCCAAAGGCAAAGGTACATTTTGTTATTTTATTTTATTAATGCCTAAGTTGGAGGTATAAGGAATTTAGTGGTTAAAGTCTTTGCATTGTGATTAAGGGTGGTTGTTGAGAAATATTGTTAGGAGGTATAAGGAGAATTCTGGTTGTGTTTTCAAGTCTTAAATTTTGCTATTGTGAAATAATTGAAAGGTTAAGACTTTGTGGGTGTATGTTAATTTGAATAAAGGGTTTTTAATTATTGTGAGGATATTGCTTATTGTTTAAGTTGGAGTGATAAGGTGTAATTGTGATATTATTTTTGTGATATAAAAATTATCCTCTAACCCTTATTGAGTTTGTCAAAGAAGTAATTGTGAGTGTGGAAGATTTGTAAAGGGCAACTACTCTTCAAGAAAAGGTATGGGTAAAATTCTTCTTTGTTGAGTTAGGTGATTGGCATGATTGAAAATTGAGTTTGGAGTGAAAAATATTTGATTAGGGTTTCCTTTTCAAAAGTGGTTGAGTTAATGCTTCAAGGTTTTCTAGATTGTGAGTTGTGATTAAACCTTGTTTGATAAGCATTGTTGTTTAGACCATTTGTTGAGTGAAGTACTTTGAGTTAATGCTTCAATGTTTTTTGAATTGAGAATTGTGATTAAACCTTGTTTTATAAGCATTGTTGTTGAAACCATTGGTTGAGAAATGAACTTGAATTTGAGTTAGAAAAGAACATGAGTATAATTGTTATGTGATATTTGTTGTTGAGCATTATTGGATACATTTCGAGTGGGTGATACATGCTTGGACTAGGGTTTGTGAGAAAGGGTTTTTCCTTAAGGTGATTTGTTGATGAGAGTTGATTGAGCCTCGTCAAGTGATTGTGTGAAGTGGTTGTTCAAGTTCCATGAAATAAAATATTCTACATTCTGATTTGAGTTGAGATTGAGCTTTGAGTATAGAACATATTGAGTCTCTAACAATTCTCTTTATGCTTCTATGAGATTGATTTGAGTTGATATTGAGTTTTGAGTATAGAACATATTGAGTCTCTAACAATTATCTTTATGCTTCTATGAGATTGATTTGAGTTGAGATTGAGATTTGAGTATAGAACATATTGAGTCTCTAACAATTCTCTTTATGCTTCTATGAGATTGATTTGAGTTGAAATTGATATTTGAGTATAGAACATATTGAGTCTCTAACAATTCTCTTTATGATTCTATGTTATTGAGAAAGTGATTGAGAATTGATTATAGAACATGTTGAGTCTCTAACAATTCTCTTTATGATTCTATGAAATTGGACAAGTTCTATGTGGACTTGTTAAGCAGATTTGAGGCAAGTCTTTGAGAAGGCTTGTGGACTAATTTTGTGTGAGATTTTGTGGAAGCTTGCAATGCAGATTTGAGCAAGTCCTAGAGAGGACTTATTGAGCAGGTTTGAGCAAGTCCTAGAGAGGACTTGTTGAGCAGATTTAAACAAGTTTTGAGTGAGCTTATTGAGAAGATTTAGACAAGTTTTGAGTGAGCTTGTTCAGTAGATTTGGACAAGTTCTGAGTGAGCTTGTTGAGCAGATTTAAGCAAGTTCTGAGTGAACCTATTGAACAGATTTGAGCATGTTCTGAGTGGATCTATTGAGTATATTTGAGCAGGTTCTGAGTGGATCTATTGAGCAGATTTGAGCAGGTTTTGAGTGGACCTGTTGAGCAAATTTGAGCAGGTTCTAAGTGGACCTGTTGAGAAAATTTAAGAAGGTTCTGAGTGAACCTATTGACAGAGCTTTGGAGGTGATAGAGTATAGAGGATAGAGTCTCAGTGGATAGAGATCCAACAACCAAGACAATTGAAGATAGATATTCTGAGTGAGGAGTCCTCAAGTGGAGAGATATCCACTAGTTAGTGCAACAGAGAGACAAAGTCTTCTAGAAGATCACTAGCCAGAGCTGAAGGGGAAAGAGTTCTCCTGTGGAAGAGATCCACGAACTTGAGATTTAGGGGATCAACATCTCCTTTGGACAGAGGTCCATAAACATTGTAATTGGGAAGTATTCCCAAAATATTATTTGAGAAATATTTAGAAGAAATATTTTCTCTATGGAGGTAGCCCACATTGGGTGAACCACGTTAAAATTTGTGTCTCTATTGTGTATGGTGTTTTGTGCATTGCTTTGATTATTGCTATTGATATTGCTATCTATACATTGCATAATATTGATTTGAAAAGAAAAGTAAAAAGTGGTCTTATATTGTTCACCCCCTCTTAATATAAGCTTGTGTTATTCAATTGGGATGAGGGAAATTAGTTGCACCTTGATTGGGAAGGTGGGGGAAGGTAGATGAAAGTTACCCACCTTACCCTTGACTAGTGATTACCTATGATGGCAAAGAATATTGGTAGAGATAATTGCACCATGACTGGTTATTGCAGGTGGGGCTAAAATGCTACCTACATGCTTGGTGTAAATTCACTACTTATTAATCTGCTACCAACAAATTCGCTTACCTAAAAAATTTGTGGATTTTACCATTTCTAGTCAAATTTGATATGGAAGTTTAAAAATTAGGTGGGGATACGAATTTTTTGGCTAATCTATGGATTTGTTGCTTGCGATTTTGCTCTAAGATGGAAATTTTGCTATTGATTGATTTTGGCTACAAATCTAGGGTTGAATTAGTCAATATGGTTGAATTAGTCAATATGGTTGAATTGATCATTATTGTGTCTTTATACCAAATTGGTTCAAGTTGGGTGATACAATTTTAGGTATCTATATTTGCCTCATTTTTTATGCATTTAAAATAATAAATACATCAAAAATAGTTATAGATACCCCAGTTAAAAAAAATGCGCTAAGCTTTGATCAACCAATGCAGGGCAAAACATACCAAAAATATTCTTTGTAAAATACAATAATCATGTAAAGACAAAGGATTAAATAGGCTTACCCCCAATTTAGGTGACCTCTCAAGTTTTCAAGGGACCAAATGAGGTTTGAAAGGGACTCAAATAGGCTAGGTAAAGATAGGGAAAGAGAGAAAAATTTTACCTTGGCAAGGTTAAAAAGAGGTGAAAAGAAAGGAAAAAAATCTTTTTTACTGCACATAGGAGAATAAATTAGCTTTGGAGAAAATGATAAGAGTTAGTAGAATGGCATAACAAGTATGTCCAACTCATCGAATAGAGTTGTTACGAGGCACGAGTGGTGTGATAGGATCTCAAGTTTAGGTATGAGCTTAACCCATCTATTAAATTTTATATTTTTATTTTTTAGTTCTTGTTTTCTATGGATAACAAATATGCACACGGGTTGAAAATCTACCATCACAAATTCACCATGATAAGAAACAAATTTTTGAAATCTTCGGAGCCAACAAATTTGTGATATGGAGACAAATTCACTCAGAGCCAATGAGTTTGAGATTAGATAGAAAGGATTAGAGATTGGGAAAAAATCTAACTCTTATGATGTTTTTTATGCATGTAAGATCTAGACATCCTATAGTTTCGATATCATCAATCTGGCACTTTGTGATCCACCCTAGATGTGATGACTCCAACAAAGTGGGCAGTGATGGATGTAGTGGGGATTGGATGCCTAGTCAAGATTCCATACATACAATTAGATCATGATCTACGTACAAAATTAGGGGAGTGGTGGCACTCAAAGTATACCACTTTTCTTCTACCAATAGGAGAGATGTCCATTACTTTGGAGGATGTATGGAGGATCCTCCGAGTAATGATTCAAGGAGTTCTAATTATTATGAGTCAAAACTGAGCTTGGTGCTATAAATATTTATTGAAAATCCATAAATTTGATTAAGGAGATATTACATTGACAATAATATCGTATTTTAGGTAGGCTAGTTGGATAGGTTGATGAAAATGCTCTATGTTGTGACAACTCAAACAAGATTTAACCCCAACAAATCCTTTCGCTTGGCCAAGTTAACTACTAGCCTCAACCTCATATAACTTATTGATTGGGGATACCAACAAGAGGTTGTTGCACTAAGATTAAGGTGAAATCATCACTTAGATGAGGGACTAATAAGTGCAAGTTACCTAGGGGCCCTTTATTTTGTATAGTCTGTACCAGATCCTTCACCAAGTTATTTATATGAAGGGTAAGAGCTTGGTATATTGTATACTTCTACAGGTGTGGTCGTGGGAGCATTTGGAGATTAGATGTTGTTTGGTATCCTAATACATGTGGAGGATGCACATGCTTTTATAAGATTTTAGTGGGATCATACCCATAAGATATTTTGGAGGCCCTTCAAAGGGGATTTGATGGCATCTTGATGGGTCATTGATGACCTACAAGCGAATTAGGTGACATGGCACTTATGGAGGGTACACCTAGGGTTGGAAGATGATGCCTTCTAGTGGGTACAAGTTAGGAGGGTTAAATGGTTGTAGGAAGCCTAAGGAGAGTTCAAGCTATACTAGTCATATTGTATTATCTAATAGTTTGGCCTTCCCTAGGGGTTTCCTACGATGGGAGAGGTATGGTACGAAAGGGTTACCCAAGAGAGAGGGTAGGACCTTGGACACCTTCATAATCCTAAGAGCTATAGGGAGGAGGATGCAGATGATCCCTTGGTGATTAGGTTCGTTTTAGATGATGTGGGGATAACACCAGGGTATTGGCATTGGTATCACTAGATTAATTTTGAGAGAGTCACTCTCATACTATGACAACCACAAGTGAGGTCCAACCTGATTACACACCACCACCTTTGGGAGGCTAGGTAGAGGCTAAGATAGAGGCTGAGGGATGAATTCATACCTACTCAGGCTCTATTTGTACCCTCCATTACTTTGATTTCTAAGACTAGGGCAAGCCCTAGTAGGATAGTAGAGGAGATGGCTTAGGATGAATGGGATGCCATGACTACTAGAGGATGAGCTTGTGAAGCTCAAGAGTGAGTTGGTATTGGTCACTGTGATGAGAATCGCTAAGAGTATAAGGTACTAGGCCTAGCTAGACCAGGTCTCAATGGAGTGGGATGAGACCCATACAAAGAGATATCAGAGGAGTGAAGACATTACATGACTGAGTCAAGATCATGATGAAATAGTAGCAAGAGCTACAACTATAGGGTTAGGAAAAAATGATATTATTGTATGAATTATGATCGACCAACTAGCCCAGGTACAAGTGTAGTTGGTATCTGATATGGAGAGTAGTGGGAACTATACCATGTGGCGGTCCCTCTAAATCAATGACACCCATTTCCAATGAGAAGATGATATTGATACTGATTTAGGATGAGTTCAATGACTAGAATTCCTCAAAAATTTATGCTTCTACCAGTTCGACTAATAAAGAGTAGGATAGAGAGTTAGTCTTAGATTTTTAGACTTAATTGAGGTTTTTGGTAGCCATGAGTGGCATGAGGGTACCAATTTTCATTATTAGATACCTCAACCAGGTGGCTTAGTTTGAGTATACCATTTTGAGTCATTTTGGTGCACCACATTGATGTATAATAGACAATATATATGGATAAATAGATTATTAGTTTATGGATGTGTTAGAATGCATTTTTGATGTGATGTTAAAATTTTATGTGAATTTGATGACTGAGCAAATGGGTGTTGTGGAGTGATATAATTATTTTATGATAGATATGGTTGGAATATGTTCTTGCAAAATTGATTTTGGATTTGATTTAATATTTTTAGCAAATTATTTTGATTTGGAAAAATCTAAGTGTCAAAGGGCTAATATGATTTCAAAAAAAATTCAAAATGAATTTATGTTGAGCAAAAATGCAAAAGATGAATGTGATTAGAGAAATGTAGGTTGATGAAGAGATTTGAGATTAATTTGGTAAGTTTAGACAATGTTTGACATGATTTTGAAAATTTGCAACTTTGCTGCATTAATGATAAAAATTTTGGTTTTGGAATAAATTAATAAAAAATTAGAAATGATTTGATTTTGTGATTGAAGGTGTGGGTATGTTTGTGGATATGTAGGAATGTATTTAAGACAATATTCCTAATATTAAGAGAAGAAGAAGCATTTTTCACTACTTTATTTCCATTTTGAAAAAGACTAATAGGATGAAAATAAAATTAAAAGGAAATGCATGCAATACAACTAATCTAAGATGTTAATAACGATTAAAAAATGAAATAAAATAGATGAAGAAATACAACCAATGTGATTTTCCTCCTCTCTTCCTTTGAATTTCACCAAATAAATAGAATATGGTCTCGTGAGCTCGAAGGTAGCAATCACAATGTAGTAGAATACTTAAAACTTATCCAAAGACCCCTAAAAATTTCAACAATATTTTGGTGTTGGAGAGAGGTTTTTCATGCCAAGATCTATCCTAAGGAGACAATTTATATAAAATTCTCACTTAGGAGTTTCCCTAGGGGGAGAGGTGAAGTTTTTTGCCAAAATTGGGTTGATTGGGCTGATTGGAAGGAGGGAAATTAGCTTCCCCTCGATTGGGACTGACTGGGAAGGTGGGAAAAGGTGGAGGAAAGTTAGCCACCTTCCCCCTCAACTAGTGATTGCCTACAATGATAGAGGGGAATGGAAAAGCTAATTTCACCTTGATTGGCTACTACAAGTAGGGTTGGAATTCTAGTTACACGTTTGGCATAAATCTGCCACTTGTGAATCAACTATCAATGCATTCAATTAGATGACAAGTTCATGGATTTGATCATTGCTAGTCAAATCTAGTGTGGAAGTTTGAAAACTAGGCGAGGGTACAAATACATCAAGTAAGCTATGGATTTGTTGCTTCCAAATTTGCTCTAAAATGGTGAATTCACTATTGATTGATTTTGGCTATAAATTTGGGATTGAGGTAGTCAATATGGTTGAATTGATAATTCTTGTGTCTTCATACCAAAATTGGTTCAATTTGGATGATTTAATTTTAGGGATCTACATTTAACCCCTTTTTGATGCATTTAAAATAATAAATGCATAAAAAATAGTTGTAGATACCTCTAGTTTTCAAAAAATAGAGATGCTAAGATTTGATCGACCTATTCAAGGCAAAACGTGCCAAAAATTCACATTGTAGAATGCAAAAAATTACCCAATATTTTTATTGGGTAATATTTAAGCCTTGTAAAGGAAAAGGGTTAAAAAAGCTTACCCTCAACTAGGGTGACCCCTTGAGTTTCTAAGGGACCAAATGATGTCCCTACGGGACTCGAATAGGCTGGGCAAAGACAAGGGAAGAGAGAAAAATTTTACCCTGGTGGGGGTAAAAATAGGTGAAGGGTGAGGTAAAAATATATTTTTACAACACACAGGAGAAGAAATTGGTTTTGGAGAAAACAAGGTTTAGTAGAATGGCATAATAGGGATGTCTATTTTATTGATTGGAGTTGGTATATGGCATAGGTGGTGTGGTAGAACTAGATCAAATGCACAATTTAGGAGGGTTAGATGGCTATGGGGAGACTAAGGAGAGTTTAAGCTATATGAACTAGATCACATTATTTGATAGTTTGGCCTTCCCTAGAGGTTCCTATGATGGGGGAGGTATGGTACCAGAGGGTTACCTAAGAGAGGGAGCAGGAATTTGGACATTCGTTTAATATCAAGAGATTTAGGGAGGAGGATGCAGATGATCCCTTGGTGACTAGGTCATTTGTGGATAATATGGGGATGACATGAAGGTACTAGAACTAGTATTGCTAGATTCATCCTAGGAGAGTCACTCTTATACTACGATGGCCATAGGTGAGGCCCAACCTAATTGCGCATTACCACCTTTGATTGTGAGGGAGAGGATGACGCAGAGGTAGAGGGATGATTCCACAGCTAGTCAGGCTCTAGTTGTACCCCCATTGTTTTAGTTCTTGAGATCAAGGTAGGACCTAGTAGGATAGTAGAGGAGAGGGATCAAGATGAATGGGATGCCATGGAGATAAAGTTATGAATACTAGAGGATGAGTTTGCGAAGCTCAAGATTGAGTTGGCATCAATCACTATGAAGAGAAAAGTTGAAAGAGTGAGGTACCAAATCTAGCTAGACTAGGTCTTAGTAGAGCAAAATGATGCTTGCATAGAGAGATATTTGAGATCAAGAGATTGCATGGTTGAAGCAAGAACATGATGATATAGTAGTGAGAGCTACAACCATAGGGTTTGGGAGCAGTGATGTTGCTGTGTAAATTATGACAAACTAGTTGACCTAGGCACAATCATAGTTGGCATATGAGATGGAGAGAATTGGGCACTATAGGGTGCTATACCATATGACGGTCCCTCTAGACCAACGAAACCCATCATAGATGAGGACATGATCTCGATATTTATCCTAGATGAGGTCAGTGAATAGGGCTTCTCAACAGTCTATGTATCCACTAGCTTAACCGGTAGAGAGGGACAAAGAGTTAACCTCAAATTTTTGCACTTGGTTGAGATTTTAGGTAGCCTTGAGTGGCATGAGGGTACCAATTTTTATTGTTAGGTGCCTCAACTAGGTTGCTTAGTCTATGATTGTGTTGCACTAGACCGATGTATGATAGATGATTGTTATATATATATATCAATTATTGGTTTATGGATGTGTTAAAATGTAATTTTGTTGTGATGTTTAAAATTTATGTTAATCTAATGATTGATTAAGTGGGTGTTATGGAGTGATATAGTTTTTTATGATAGATATGGTTGGCATATGTGTTTGCAGAATTGATTTTGGATTTGATTTAAGATTTTTGCAAATTATTTTGATTTGGAAAAATCTAAGTGTTAAAGGGCTAATATGATTTTAGCAAATTTTCAAAATGAATTTATGTCAAGTGGTAATGTGAAATATGAATATGATCAGACAAATGTAGGTTTATGAAGAGGTTTGAGGTTAATTTGGGAAGTTCAAAAAATTTTGACATGATTTTGGAAATTTATGATTTTGCTACACTAATGACAATTTTTTTGATTTTGGAATAAATTAATTAAAAATTAGAAATAATTTAATTTTATGATTGAAGATGTGGGTTATGTTTGTGGATATGTAGAACTATCTTTGAGATGATTTTTCAAAGGTTAAGAGGAGAAGAAGCATTTTTGTGGTATCATGCCCATGAGATAGTTCAAAGCCCCTTTAGAGGGGTTTTAATGGTAGCTTGGTGGGTCATTGATGGCCTACAAGTAGATTAGATGACATGGTGCCTATGGTGGGCACACCCATGGTGAGCGAAGGATGCCTTACAGTTAACATAAGTTAGAAGGGTTAGATGGTTATGGGGATCTTGAGGAGAGTTTGAGTTGTACCAATCAGATCATATTATTTGATAGTTTGGCCTTCCCTAGGGGGTTCTTATGATGGGGAGGTATGGTACCAAAGAATTACCCAAGAAAGGGGGTAGGAATTTGGAAATCCTCTTGATCATAAGAGCTTTAGGGAGGAGGATGTAGATGATCCCTTGGTGACCAGGTTAGTTGTTGATGATGTGGGGTCAACACTAGGGTACTGGCGTTGGTATCACACTATTATCTATAGAGAGTCACTCTTGTACTATGGTGGCCATGGGTGAGGCCCAACCTAATTGCATATTGCCACATTTTAGTGTTCAATGAGAAGCTAAGATAGAGTTAGAGGGTTGAATCCACACCTACTCGAGCTCTAGTTATACTGCCATTGCTTCAATTTTAGAGACTAGGATTTGCCCTAGCAAGACAATAGAGGAGAGGACTTAGGACGAGTGGATGCCATGGAGAGAAAGTTGTAGTTGCTAGAGGATGATATTACAAAGCTCAAGAGTTAGTTGGCATCGGTCACTATAGTGAGGACAACCGAGAGGGTAAAGTACTAGGCCCAGCTAGACCAGGCCTTAGTAGAGTAGGATGAGGCCCACATAGAGAGAGATCAAAGGGGTCAAGAGATAGAACAACTGAGGTAGGAGTGTAATGATGTAGTAGTGAGAGCTACAATCGTAGGCTTTGGGAGTAGTGATGTTGTTGTATATATTATGGTAGACCAATTGGATTAAGCACAAGCATAGTTGACATCTGAGATGGAGAGGAGTGGGCGCTATAAGATGCTATACCATGCGATGGTCTGTCCAAACCAACAAAATCCATCGTTAATGAGGATCAAATATTGATCATGATTCCAAACAAGGTTTGTGACTAGGTTTTCTTAACAATCTATGCATCTACCAATTCAATCAACAAAGAGTAGGACGAAGAGTTAGTCTCAACTATTTGGACTTGGTTGAGGTTTTTGGTAGCCATGAGTGATGTGAAGGTACACATTTTTATTGTTAGGTGTCTCAACTAGGTGGCTTAGTTTGATTATACCATTTTGAGTGATTTTAGTGCATCATACTAATGTATTATTGATTATTTTTATATATATGTATTATAGACAATTGTTATATATATTGATTATTGGTTTATGGATGTGTTAAAATGAATTTTTGATGTGATGTTGAAATTTTATGTTAATTTGAATATTGAGAAAATGGGTGTTGTGGAGTGATATAGTTGTTTTATGATAGATATGGTTGGCATATGTGCTTGTAGAATTAATTTTAAATTTAATTTAAGATTTTTAGCAAATTATTTTGATTTGGAAAAATCTAAGTGTTAAAGGGCTAATATGATTTTGGCAGAATTTCAAAATGAAATTTTTATCGATTGATAATGCGAAAGATAAATGTAATTAGACAAATTTAGGTTTATGAAGAGGTTTGAGGCTAATTTGGGAAGTTTAGACAATGTTTGACATGATTTTGGAAATTTGTGATTTTGCTGCATTACTGATAAAATTTGGGTTTTGGAATAAATTAATTTAAAAATTATTTGATTTTGTGATTGAAGGTGTGGGTTATGTTTGTGGATATGTAGGAATATATTCAAGATGATTTTTCGAAGGTTAAGAGGAGAAAACACATTTTTCACCAATTTTTTTGGTTTGCAAAAAAAAGGTTATTACATGCATCTAGTTTTGCTCAAAATTGTTGCCCTTTTAAATGAGGTGCTTAAAAGGTGCAAAAATATGCTCATTAAAGAGCATCGATTTGTAGGATTTATTTAAAAAAACCTAAAAAACTAATAATTATTTAGTATTTTTGTGTTGTTCATACTTAAGCGATGGTGTTCTAGTCTAATTAATGAACAAGAACTTAGGTAACTATGACTAATTGCTTTTAGGTAGCTTATGCCTTTGGAAAATTTATGTGTATAAAAATTTTGCTTGCTCCTAAGTAGTGGTTCTTCTAGCTTGATTAATGGACAAGCGCTTAGACGAGCATGCTTGATTGTTTTTAGGTTGTCTATGCCTTTGGATAGTTTATTTCCTTAAAACTTTTGCTTACTCCTAAGCAGTGGCTCTTCTATCTTGATTAATGGACAAACTCTTAGACAATCATGCTTGATTGTTTTTAGGCAATCTATACCTTTGGATAGTTTATGTCCTTAGAAATTTTTGCTTCAGATAATCTATGTTCATACAATAAATGCTACGATACTTTTAATTTTGGTTAGTCTATATCCATATGATTAATGTTATGGTACTTTTTCTTTGGATAATCTATGTCCATATGATCAATGTCATGGTACTTTTGCTTTGGACAATATATGGCCATATGATAAATGCTATGGTTCTAGAAAATCAACATCCTTATTGCTTTTTTTGGACAGTCAATGTTCTTATTGTTAAATGCTATGTTTAGGATAGTCAATGTCCTTATTGCCTTTATTTTGGATAGTCAATATCCTTATAGTCAAATGTTATGTCTGGATAGTCAATATCCTTATTGAATTTTTGGATAGTCTATATCCATATGATTAATGCTATGGTATTGGACAATCAATATCCTTCTTGCTATGTTTTGGACAGTTAATATCCTTATAATTTTTTTGATTGTGTTTAATGCCCCTAGTTGTGGGGATTATTTAGACAATCCTAGGGAGTACTATCTTTATAGGAGACCTATCCATCAATAATATTGATATCATAGGATATTTGTAATCTAGCACAATTATAAATATGATTATTCCAAGTGCTTTAATAGGTTTTAAGAAAGTAGTTATCCTTTGGGATGAATTTGTCTAAGATTTTTCTTGAGCCCCTCATTAGGGACCATGATATAATGGGGTCTACTTGTTCCATCAACTGGTGGGCACTAATAAGAGGGTTCAAGTGAAGAAGTTAAGATAAGTGAGAGTTAGAGGTTAGAGCCATCCTTTTCTATGACTTAAAAAGAGATAGATATCATTTGGCAAGAAGATGATAGTTTTTATAAGGAGATGGGCAATGAGATTAATTATTACTTTTTAGGTGATATGTGTGAAAATGAAAGCATGCAAGATTATTGCCTTTGAGAACTATAGACTAATTTTAATTAATTGTAGACACATATTCGTCATACACTAGTCAATAGTTAAAAACAATCATATTTATTAGTGTTGGAACTTCCATTGAAGTGACCACCACATACTCCATCATGAGAATCTTGAATGAATCACTTAGATTCATCAAAATTTAGGCACCTTAGAAGGATTCCATCAATCAATTGCTTACACAAGATATACTTGATTATTATGAACCTACAAGCTTGTTGTCTTAGGTTCTTTTGTTCATTCCAATTTAGACCTTCTAACAAAGTGTCGCTCTTTAGGAAGGTTTAAATATCCTTATAATAAGGGTCAAGGATAGGGGCTTGTTCTATTGTGAAAATTACTAAGGATTCTTGACTAGATTGCATAGTGGTAGACTGCTTTATTTATTGGATGATAATTGTTGCTTGTTCATGCTCCATTTATAGAGGTATGAGAGAGACAACTGCAACAATCACATCTAACTATCTATTATTAGAGAGTGGTATGGTGATTTTTTTGAAGGTAACCATTAACTTATCCATAAAATCCTTATTTTATTTTATCATATTTACTCTGATAAACTCTATTAATTTGATTGATAATTAACTATGAATCTTCAAAGATAGAGAGGGTTGACACCTTTAAGGTTAGGGTCACTCAAAGACCTAAAATAAACGTTTTGTATTTAGCTATATTATTGGTGTGCACAAATTTAATTTTAAAGGATAGAGGGATGATAGTTTGTTGAGGTGATACTAAGAAGAATTCTACCCTCATGCCTTTAACACATTTTGTGCTATCAAAGTAAAGGATCTAGGAATCTTTTTGTGCTACCTTTTGGCTACATACCATTTCATCAGGGTACTTTATTACTATGGGGTGACTAGTCAGTATAGGAGTTTTTGCCAATTGGTTGGTTGTCACTTGTCCTTTTAACAATTTTTGGCCAATGAACTCAACATTAAACCCATTAAGGGCCATTACCCATTTATCTATCCATATCAAGAGATAGGGCTTGGACATAAGGTATCATAAAGAATCAACTTTAGCTATGACATAGTTTTTATGAATTAGCATGTAAATAACCAACTTTTGCAAAGCGAAGATAACTACCAAGAATAGTTTCTATAGAGGGGTATATATATTTTTGTAGCTGACAAGGGTTCTATTAATATAGTAGATTGACCTTTCCCTATTTTGATTTTCATATTGTGATAACATGGAACCTAAGCTATGAAAAATTTCTGCTATATATAACAACAATGGTTTAAGAGGATTAGGTGGGACAAGCACCAATGGAGATAGAAGACATGTTTTCAAGTCATTAAAAGCCTTTTTATATTATTTGTCTGAAATGAATTCAGTCCCTTTCATTAAATTTTTTGAAAATGGTTGACATTTATCCACAAATTGAGAGATGAACCTTCAAATATCTTGTAATGTTCCTTGCATGATTTAAATTTGGGTTAAGGTTTTAGGTGGTGGTATTTCTATGATGGCAGATATCTTGTTTGGGTCTACATCAATGACATGTTGGGAGACTATAAATCCTAATAGCTTCTATGAAGTTACTCCAAATATGCATTGGGAGGGTTTTAGAAAAAAATTGTATTCTTTGAGTCATTCAAAGATACATGATCTTCTAATTTTATAGATCACCCGAGAAGATCATCAATATAATCTTCAATGATATCATGCATCATATCGTGAAATATTTATGTCATTGCATATTGATAGGTTGATCCAAAATTATTTAAACCAAAGGGTATGACCTCATAGCAAAAGGTCCTCCAAGGGGTAGTAAAGGTTTTCTTAGGTTGTTATTTTGGCACAATTCAAATTTTATTGTACCTAGAAAAACCATCCATCATGGAAAACATTGACGATCATGTTTGGCAAAGAAAAGTCATCTTTGGAACAAGCTTTGTTTATGTTCTAGAAGTTAGTGTAAACACACACAACACCTTTATTTTTAGCTATGGGTACTATGTTAGAGATCCAATTAGAGTAATCAATTACCTTAATTAATATGACTTCTAAAAGTTTTTGGAGTTCCTCCTTAACAAGTAAAGAATTTTTTAGATGCATTTTCCTCAATTTCTACTTTACTAATTTTGCATCTAGCTTAACAACTAGATGGTGGACTACTAGGGATGAATATAATCCTAGCACTTCTACATAAGACCATGCAAATATGTCATATAATTCCATACAAATTTTTGTATATCCTTTACACTCTTCTAGGGTTAGGACTTTTTCTAAATTTATAGTTTTTGGATCACTTTGGGAACCTATGTTGATGTCAATAGTT
The DNA here is from genome assembly GCA_028583015.1 of Wollemia nobilis. NCBI lineage: Eukaryota > Viridiplantae > Streptophyta > Pinopsida > Araucariales > Araucariaceae > Wollemia > Wollemia nobilis. The sequence continues at coordinate 1,523,196 of JAQPPZ010000188.1, forward strand.
TTCTCTATTAATATGTGAGATTTATCTTCTAGCTATGGAGGGGAAGGTAAAACTCCTAAGATTTCAAGCTCTCTAGGTTCTAAAGACCATTGCTCAAAGTTTGATGAATGTGAGGGATGTGCAAATAATGATAGAGAACCTTCACTAGGGATGTCTTCTCTATCAAGACAATCTACATGAGCATTCCTAGAAGGGCTATGTGGTAAAATTTTCACCTCACAATCATTCCTAGAAGGGCTATGTGGTAAAATTTTCACCTCACAATCATCTATATTAGTGTTTTCTAGGATATTTTCATTAGTTGAAGGGAAATGCTATCATCTACTTGAGTAAAATCTAAGTCATTCTGATTGCCAAGGCTACTTTTAGGTATTTTATAGAACCCTTGGTTGTGCTCGTTGATAAGCTTAGAATGCATAACACTTATTGTGTTTATGTGAGAAAATGTTAGTGAATATTTTATACTTTTCCACACTTGTGCTTAGTATTTGCACCTTTACATTATCTTGCTTAGCTATCTGGTTCTTTCAAGTCCTTCTGGGATTTTATTTGACATCTCTAGCTCCTTCTAGGCCTAGAGATACCTCTTGAGCTTGCTATTTTATCTTCTAGTGGGAAGCTTGTTAGTCCCACATTGATTATTCTTTGTACATCTTGAGGAATCACTTCCTATATAAGTGATTCCTCCCTTCTCATGTTTGGTGTGTGGAGTGTGACTTAATATATGAGATATTGCTTTGTGCATTCTTGTGTTGGTTTCACTCTTGTCAATTCAACTATTGTGATAGTTCTTGGTTTTCAGATCTTGGAGAGTGAAGTACTTGGATTCTAACTTTGGTTAGTTGAGTACTTCTACATGGTACCAGAGCTTAAGTTATTTCAAGGACTAATCCATTTCTAGATTGTTTTGCATAACCCCTTATTTAAAATCATATGCTTTCACCTCAACCACTTCAATATTCGTGATCAAAAAGTTTAAAAATCAAATATATACATTTCTTGGTGACTTTTTATTTTAGGTATTCATCTCAGGTTGCACTCACATCGGGCTCTTGGTAGAATTTTGGAGACCACTAAAAAATCCATCCATTTTCAGCTTGAACGGACATCACTATTGCGTAGTGTGCCAAAACCTATAGACAACCTATAAAATTATCCATATTCATCATCGACATCCTGGGTTATATCCTAGTTTCTCTATAGTCTCAGTTTTTCTAGACAGTAGTTGTCTAGTTGTAGTTTTTTGTAGTTTTAGAAGCTTATAACTTTCAAATGGTATCTCATAACTAAGTTCTACTTTTTTAAAAATTGTTTAGTTTTTTGAGAGCTTTAAATTTATGAAATTTTTTTGTAGAAACTCTATACCTAGACTATAATTTCTAGCTTGATACACATTCTCAAAGGTCAAAATCTATAAATACACAAATTTATAAAGTTCTAAATTGTAAATTAGAGGGGGTTATTCAGATTAGTAATCAAGGGGGGTTCAATAGTGTGCTTGTTGTGTTCTCGTGCTTCTTTTTCTATCATTATGGATTCTTATTCTCTTACCATGTTAACTACACATAACTACTTTACTTGTAAAAATGAAGTAACGAGCAAAATAAGGGAAAATGGATATTCAAGAATCATGAAAGGGGATGAAACTAAACCAACAAACAAACCACACAAAATAAAATGGTTGAACAAATATGACATAGCCTTTGTATTTCTTTGTACTTGTGTTTCTCCAAAAATTAGGTTTCACATTGTGACCTTAGATACTCCAAAAGAAGCATGGGATAAGCTAGAAACTCAATTTTGTCAAACAGATGATATTCGAGAGTACTTGATATAAAATGAACTTATGGTTTTGTATCCTAATGACTATGGGAATATCAATGAAAACTTAACAAAATTCACCCATTTAAGAAGTGAACTAAAATAATGTGGAGTAGAGAAGAAATATCAACAGATGGTTTTATATCTTCTATCCAAACTTGGGGTAGATTTTTTAGTGTTTGGATCAACTTTTCATTCTACTAGAAGAGCATTGGGGATAACATATTAGATGCCTTACTTAAGTGAATTTTCCAATGAGTTGTGCAAGGAACAAGATAAACTTGTACAAATGGGAGTCATGAAAGTATCTAAGTCTCATGCCTTAGTTGTCCAACACGACACAAAAGAGAAAATAAATGGAAGCAAAGAGTCAAATAAACTTAAAGGTCTTAAATAGGAGAACTCCCAATCACCTCCTTCATTTACTACTCCAAAACCTAGTTTACAAAATTCTACTTCTAAAAATGGTAAACCTAAGAAGGAGAAATTAACTTGTGGCTTTTGTAAAGGTAACCGAAATGAGCCTAAGTGCCTTAAAAAGGAGATACATCAATTAAAGGAAATTCTTGCTAAGAACAACATCAATGAATCTACTTCAAGCACAAAGGACTCAACAAATAAGAAAGAAAAGGGTAAAGGAAAATCCCTAATGGTAGTGAAAGTTCCACCTTCTAGCACTTGGGTATTTGACTCGGGTTGCATCACATCATATGGCCTCATAATTAGAGAACTTTTCTTCCTTGGAGACTTGTGATGTTTCATAGATTCTTTTGGGTAACAACACTAGTGTTGATGTAGCTAGGAAAGGGGATATTAAAATTGGTGAAGGCACCTTTGAAGATGTTCTACATGTTCCATCCTTATCAAAAAATCTACTATCCATATTTTAGATTGTACATAGTGGTACAAGGAAGAGAACTGAATTTGAACTTGAGATAATGACAGTTAGAGAGTTGAATAGTGATACTACAATGGCTCACAATATTTGTGATATGAAGGAAAGGTTGTATAAGTTCACTCACTTTTCTCTTGATTCACCTTATTTGGTATTGTTGGCTCACTCGGACCAAGTGAGAAAATTGTGGCATTAGTGGTATGGACACTTGAATTATCGCTACCTTCAACAACTTAGATCAAAGGATATGGTCATTGGATTACCCCTTGTACACTTTACAAATGGAGTTTGCAAAGGATTTATCCTTGGAAAACATCCCAAGGAAATATTTGAGAAGGGAAATTAATGGAGGGCTACTCACAACTTCTAGTTGATTCACAATGATATTTAGAGACCATTTCCTTCCTTGTCATTTGATAAGTCTAGATATGGCTTAGTCTTTGTTGATGATTTCTCTTGGTACACTTGGATTTACTTTATTCATAAGAAGAGTGAAGTATTTGTGAAATTTCAAAGCTTCAAACCCTTAGTCAAGACATAGACAAAGAAATAAATATAAATTCTTTAGATTGACAATGGCAAAGAATATATCAATAACTAGTTCACAGAGCTTTGTACCTTAGAGGGCATTTATATTCAATATTTAGTTGTATACACACCCCAAAAAAACATGGTAGAGAGTAAGAATCGAATGCTTAAGGAGATGAAAACTACATGATACAATCTAGATTCCTTCTTGCATAGTTTTGGGTTGAGGATATGAAGTATGCAAACCATATTCAGAACTAGATGCCACATAGAGCATTGGGAGATATCACCCCTTTTAAGACCTTATTTGGTTGGAATTCCAAAAGCACTCATTTCCAAGTATTTGGATCTACTGCTTTGGCCCACATTCCTTTTAAAAAGCACAAAGCCATTCAACCACAGAGTTGTTAGAGTATATTACATTATTGGGTACATATCAATATACCACCTTGGGTACATTATTATATTAGGAGTTAATCATAAATTAAAGTTTGAGTAGTTACTTTAAGCAAGCAATAAATGCACAAGTGTTAAAATATGTAATGATGTAAATGTGCATGTAGTACACATGTACATAAGTCATAGGATAGGTAGATGAAGAGTCATAGGTAGAATAAAGGCCAAGGCACATATCTTCATATACACCTTTAAGGTAGAGAGATGAGATGGAGAGACAAAGTTACTATAGAGAGTCTGTTTATAGTAGTGAGTAGGTACAATGTAGTTCCTCATTAAAATTTTAGAGTGTTCAAGTCCTCCATTATATTTCATTGTACTATTTTCATGAGCTTTCATTAATGGTATATTACTGAGTTATTGCAAAAGTTTATCTCATTATTTTACTACATATTATAGTGTTATTATCATATAGTTATCATATATTACTTATAATATATCTTGTAGTTGCATTCCATTTAATATACATCCTCAAAAGCTAACAGTGGTATCAAAGCACATGATAGATCAATAGGAAATAGGGAGAGCCATAAGAGATATTGAGAGAAGATCAAAAATATTATTTTTAGAATTTATGAAAATCGAATTTGGCTGGAGTATTTCCACAAGATTGTAGAAAAACTTGTGAAGACTAGGACTCAGGTATTGATTCCACTAGATTGAAAAATAAACTAGTGAAGATTTAAAATCTCTAGATTTAGAGATTTACCATTTTACAATTTCTAACACTTTGTTGTATGAAAAGGAGATTCAAAGAAACTTGGGAAGCTTGATACAAGAAATCTAGGAAGAATATCTTCATTAGAATCAATCCAACACCTAGAGAAATAAGTAGAATATTGAAGATTTTATACACCTGAGAAATAGGTCCCATTGCAAGAGTTGTAGACTTACAAATTACAGAAGAGAGAAAAAGGCTAGAGAATCCTTACTATAGATTTAAGAGACTCCAAAGAAGAGTCCAAGAGAATATTGGAGGTTGGTGATCTTCATTTAATATTGAATACTATAGATTATAGATTGAAGGAGAAGGGAAAACAACCTAAGAAGCTGAAGAGACCCATAAGAGATCCCATTGAAGAACTTCTAGTTTTGGAATATTGAAGATTGAAAAAGGACTAGCAAAAGTCCTGTTCCAGATTCTAGCAGTAGTAGATTTTAGATCCAAGGAGGAGATCTCATTATGAAACTTCCACAATAGAATATTGAAGAAAAGGTCTCATTGAGAAGACTAGAGAAGCTACAAGATTGAAGACCTTGGAGAAGAAGTCTCAAGGAGAAAGAAGGACAAATTTAAGAAAGCCTTATTACAAATTTTGAGAAGGCCATTAAAGCAAATTTTAGAGAAGGCCATATAAGGATTTTTGAGGAAAACTCATTGGATAAGTTTACCAACAAGGAAGAGTTCCTGATAGAATAGAATTGGGACAATTGTTACCATTTGACAACAAGCCCAAAATAAGAAGAATTTGACAAGGAGTTTGCTAAATTTTGGGGAGAATAGTGAAGACCTCAAGATAGTCAAAATAATTGATAAGAAGACCACTATATTGACCAATATTGAAGTCCGAATTCAACAAGGAGGTTGAAGGAGAAAGGAGTTAGAAAAGCTACCAAATTTGAGATATTTGGGGATTGCCATTGAAGGCTATTTTAGAGAAAGGAGATTGCTGGTTTTACAACAAAAAAGTGAAGGCTTATTGAAGGAAAATATTAGCCATGGTTTGGAGTAGTTTCCTACCAAATTTATGAGATTCAAGGATAACACTTTAGAAGAGAAATTGACTGCTTTGCAATCGAAATATTTCAGATTACAACAAAAAAGAAACAATTTGGGCAGCATTACTAGCTGCTAATTTACAAAATTCAAGGGAATATCCTGAAGAGGAGTTAAAGCCACCAAACTACATTTTTGGGCAGCAAGTTAAAGGAGTTTTAAAGCTACAAATAGGTGAGCTAAAGATATATTTTAGATAGCCAATAAGAGATGCAATTTAATCTAGTATAATGCAACATTTAGGTGAATCTAATCACCAATATTTCCATCATCTACAAAGGAAATTAAGGTAAGCAACATTGGTGCAAAAGGTTCATTAGTTGAACATTACTTATTTGGTTTATTATTAAGTTTCATTAAGCACCATAGTAGTTTAAAAGTTGCAAAGAGAAGGTTGCCTATTAAAGTCTTCAAGAGAGTGCAAAAGATAGTTTCTACAAGGGTTATAACTTGCACACAAAAAATAGGAGTTAGATATAGAGAAAGAAGATTATCAACTTTCTATTTTTTACTAAGAAGCAAAGAAGAAATTAATCTTACGTGAACTTTACATAGATTGTAGTGCATATTTCGAGTTACTTTAAGAGTTCATTTACAATAGCAATAAGGAGAAATTGATATTGGATTATACTAGTTTTATTTAAAGGTTATTAAAGGTGCACTAAGTATTTAAGTAAGGTTGAAATTACTGCAAAGTTAAGTTACATAATTAATACCTTGGATTTATTATTGCAAAGTTAACCAAGTAAAGGAAAGAATTGTCTAGCAAGGAAGACAACATCAAATCATCACTTGCCACCAAGGAGTAGTGCAAAGTAGCCACCTCATCAAGGAAGAAAGAAATATTGCAAAAAGGGATTTAATGATCTCAAAATATAGGTGTTATACTCTAACTATTGCAAAGTTATTTGCATTAGATTCTTGCACCATAATATTCTTGTCCTACATATAAAAAGAGGACAAATCTAGAGTGCCTTAAAGACACTATAACAACTTGTAAAGCACATATACAAAGTGGTCATTTTAGCAAAGTAAAGGAGCAATTAAAGCAATGGAAGAGAACCAAAGAAGGACTCACATTAGCTAAGTTTTAAGGTGTCTAAAGACACTATTTCCGTCACCAAATCCAGCACCTACAACAACATTAACCCACAACATCAAAATCTACATAAGGAACCCATCATCCATTGGATATTTATGTAAAAAGATAACTTAAAGTGTTCATGTAAGGAGGCTATCATCCATTGCATACCAACGTAAAGAGGATAGCATTAAGGAAAACAAATTGCAAGCATAAAGAAGCAAGTTACAAGGTGAAAACAAAGGTGCATTACCCAAGATAGAGCTTGGAAAAACCACCAACTAAGAAAAAACACTTAAAGCTAACATTTGAGCACCATAGAACCACCATTGCAGTTCCTTAGAACCACCATAGCTAGAGACAACCTCATAGCATCACCATTTTCTTAGGAAGAAAGTGTTGAAGACAAAATACAAGTGCATTTGTTGGCAAGAAGTATACAAGGAATAAGAGGTATTGAATGGAGTCTTACATGCATGATATTGAAGAACCAATTGTAATTTATAGCCAAGGCATCTTGTGCCACTTGGTACATTCAAACAAGATGCCCATATATTCCATTAATGCCTGCCCAAGAAAGAAGCACTCAAGGAAAAAGTAACACCTATTTTTTGAGCGTTGACTAGCATCATTTAGAGGTTAGAAGGCATAATCATCATAGCTCATTATTCAAGGGAGATATGAGAATTGAAGCATCTAAATCAATTCCCATCAAGAACATAACCCCCAAAGCAACACGTGTGTAGAATTTCAATGAGCATCTAAGCTATTTAAGTGCCTAGTCTTGAAGGAGAGTGTAGAGAATAGAAGGCACACAATCAAGCATTAAAGAAGAGAGTCAAAGTGCCATTAAGGAGGAGAAGAAGGTGCCCATGAACATTGATTAATTTTTTCCATAAATAGGAGACTAAAAATACACACTTGGATTAAAGATTCACTCCACAGACCAATCAAAGAGCACATTACACTTTTCAAGGAAGGTAAAAGCTTTACATTATTTAATATTTGCTTTCCTAAGTTTAGGGAGTTATAAGGTGCTGAATATAAGGGTGAAAGTTACTTATTATTGTATTAAAATATCAACCTTAGAGAGTAAGAACACAATTTTAGAAAAGGGAGTATATCTTAGAAGATATTATAAAATCGGTTGATATTTAAACATTACAACATTTACAATTAATTAATTTAAGAGATATAAGGTTTTCAACATTGGAAAAATTGAAATTTTAATTTGCAAATATTACTACTTTTTGAAATTTCAATTTAGGGAGTTATAAGGTATTATTTCAAATTTTAGTCTCTTGGAATTTAGACCATTGAAGGTTAAAGGAGTTAAACCATTAATTTATTATAAGTTGGAAATTACATTCTACATTAGTTTCTTACATTAATTTATGAGACATTAATCCAACTAAAAGGTCTTGAAGGAAAAGAACCTTATTAAAAATTTAATATGCATCATCATTTATCTTTAGCTTTCCACTTACTAATAAATTGAGAGACATTTAAGTTGAACATTAGGGAGACAAAAGGGATTCAACTTAAACTAAGAAAGCTAAGAATACTATCAAGGTTCATAGTACATTTAAACACTTGCTAGATAGAAGGCATTTTACAAAACTTGTAAAATTGAAAATTTCTTAGCAAGGTTGAGCATATACTCTAAACTAGGGAGACATAAGGTAGACTACTTCAAAGGTTATATAAAAAATATTATCAATAGCAAAAGGAATTCTATTGATTAATCATACACTACAAGATTTGATTCAGCCCAAAATTCAGATAGAGATATATAAGGTCTTCAAGTGACAATAGTCTATTAAAACTAAGGAGGAAGAAAGATGTCAACTTCAAAAAATATAATGAACAATGATATGAACAACACCATTAGAAGGGAAAGGGCAAGTGTTATAAAAATTGGAATCAAGAATTTACTTATAAAGTCTGAAGGAAACTTAGACCTTACTTCAAAAATGATTCATAGTGAAGTTGTAGAAGAAAAATTTGAAACCTTGGAATATTATCTACATGCTTGACTCACTGAAGCAATTGATAATGAAAAGAGTGATATTCAAATTCCTTTAGAAATTGGTAGCATATTAGACATGGAATTATTTACATTCAAATGCTACAAAGATGAAAATGTATATAAAAAAAGGATTGTTTGAATTATTTAAAGAGAAAACAATAATGGATGAATCCATCTTAGAAAAGATATTTCAATCTTCATGCAGTATTGAACTTCAAATTATACTACTCAAGATATTATAATGATACCTTAAGTGTTTGTTTAGAAGACTCTGTACACAACAATAATAGTATTAAGAAGCACAAAGACAAAGAAGAAATACTTTTGCAGGAATTATATGATAGTACGCCCACTTATGAAAGTACAAAAATTGGATCCAAAAACAAGAATAAATAATAAGAAGAGGAGGAACTAGATCAAGGAGGAATACAGTGCAAGGTAAACTAAAGATAATACAAAGGACCAAACCAATATGGAGAACATCAAAAATATGAAGATCCATATTGAAGACTAAAGTCTTCAATACCAAAATAATGTAATACGAGGGGGTGCTAGAGTATATTACATTATTGGGTACATGTCAGTGTACCACCTTGGGTACATTATTAGATTAAGAGTTAATCATAGATTAAGGTTTGAGTAGTTACTTAAAGCAAGTAATAAATGTACAAGTGTTAGAATGTGCAATGATGTAAATGTGCATGTAGTCCACATGTACATAAGTCATAGGATAGGTAGATGAAGAGTCATGGGTAGAGTAAAGGCCAAGGCACATATCTTCCTATATATACCTTTAAGGTAGAGAGATGAGAGGGAGAGACAAAGTTACTATAGAGAGTCAATTTATAGTAGTGAGTAGGTATAATGTAGTTCTTCATTAAAATTATGGAGTGTTCAAGTCCTCCATTATATTACATTGTACTATTTTCATGAGATTTCATTAATGGTATATTAATAAGTTATTGCAGAAGTTTATCTTGTTATTTTTATATATATTATAGTGCCATTATCATATAGTTATCATAGATTACTTATTTCATATCTTGTGGTTGCATTCCCTTCAATATACATGCTTAAAAGCTAATAAGAGTAGGTATTGCATTTTCGTCGGATATGCATATGGTACAACGGGGTATCAAATTATTCATCCAACCATTCATGATATTATCATTGTAAGAAGTGTTCGCATGAAGGAATCCATTCATTATCCTTCTTCAAACGCTTCCTCATCTACATCTACAACAATATATACAATGGATTTAGTGTTTTCATTAGATTTAGATTCTTCACCAGATAGTTCAGAGTCAACTTTAGATACTTCTTCATCCAGTAGTGACTTAGAGGGTTTTAAACCCTCCACTTAGAGTGAAATATAGGATGAGTCTTCTCCTTATGCTCTTACTATACCTACCACAACACCATTGTGGGCTTGCTAGACTCTTGAGTCAGCTGGCAATTTAGTTGGAGATCCTTCTAACACATGATAGACTAGATCAAAGACACTTGAGTATCCACATGCCTTCTTGGCTACAACCTCTAACCCATAGAAATTTAGAGAGGCATAATGTATTCTCAAGTGGGATGTAGCTATGGAGAATGAGTATGATTCCTTAATTATGAATCACACTTGGAATTTAGTTTACCTTCTTAAGGTAAGAAAACTTATTCGATGCAAGTGGGTGTATTAGACTAAGTTCATTGTAGATGGATCAGTGGAAAAATACAAGGTATGCTTGGTTGCTAAAGGTTTCTCCCAAGTACATGACATAGATTATTCAGAGATATTTTCTCCTATAGCAAATATGATATCTATTAAGTTGGTTCTTGCTATTATTGCTTCTAAAATATGGGAGGTTCATAAGATGGATGCAAAGAGTGCATTTCTTCATGAGGATCTTCATAAGGATATTTACATGGAGCAACAACATGGCTTCATTCATAGTTATTCCTTAGTCTATAAACTTAAAAAATCCATCTATGGCCTCAAGCAGGCCCCATAGGCTTGGTATTGTTGTGGAAAATTTTGATACCCTTAAAATATGGTTGTCACGCTACCAAAATTTTTAGAATCACAACAATATGCAAGCTTTTGTGGACTTGATACTTCAAACTAGGTGGGGGTTTAAAGCAAATTCATGAAATAATAGGTCAAGTCTGGACACCTAATAAGAGCCTAATTCATCATGGATATTCTATCCTTTTAGCTCTTCCAGATCAAATGGGTTTGAATCAATTTTTGATAATGACCAAGCTTAATATAACACTTCAAGAATGTAGACTGATGCCTTATCCATTGGGAAATCGTAGAAAAAGTTTAGATCTTTATGAAAATACTAAAAAGAGAAAGAAATAACCTATTTATTTACATACATTTTAATTACATAATGGATATAAATATTGACCAGTGAAAGAAAGCGCTATTTATATGTTCAAATCATGTAACACATAAAAAAACAACACATACATTTATACAACAAATTTGCAAGAAGGATGAGACCCATATTTGTATTAAATTTCATAGCAAAGTTACACTATAGATCTAGCAGAGTGCCAAGGACCCGATGAAACTCAATACAATGGTTCTTTCCATTCAAATAATGTAATAGAAGAACACAACTCTCAATCCTAATGAAGTAATTGAGAGCCTCCGATCTCTGATCCAATCATGGGAAATAATCATAGCGATCAGATACACCTTCACAAATTTTTGCATAAATAGGAAGAATGAGAGTGGAATAGAGGAAGACTAACACAAGGAAATATGACAACCTAAAATAGGGTACACAATATACCTTACTTGTAAAGTTTTACAATGGATGCTTGATGATGACTCTTGGTCGCTTCAACTCCTTATGTAGCCAGATTGTCCAAAATTTGTTACATTTTCTTGGTGCTGGTTTAGCCATGTGTATCTCCTTCACTCTATGTCTCTTTATCTTCCCAGGTGTGTTAAAGTAGATATAAGTGCGTGCAAACTGTTAAAATTATGTAAAATTGCCATTTGATCGAAACTATGTATCACCAATTCATATTTTTTTGACTCTAAATGCTCTTTGATTTGAAGGGAGTTCTTGAAAATTTAGGGCAAGTGATCATCTGGATTTTGTTTTTGGTTCTGTGGTGGACCAAAAATTTGATTGTGCAAAAAGATAATACTACATATATCTTCTTTTTGTTCTTGTTTTTCCTAGTCATCCATTTCTATCTTCAGCTAGATCTGGACTAGGTTTGACACAATTATATTTTTGATGTGAAACAAAGGGGGACCCAACGTGATGGTGAAGAAAGAAAAGAAAAAATACAAAGAAGTGAAACAAAATGGGAAACAATATGGATGGGTGTGGAAACAATCAAATACAATGGATGTAGTGTTGTAATGGAGTGGTGGTGAGATGGTGCTTTGTGAAACAAAATGGAACAACAATTAAGAGAGAATGCCCAGAAAGGAGAGGGTAGCAGCATATTTACAGGTGAGAAGGCAGAAGCAGCACTAAAGTTCTGGGAATGGAAAAAAAAATAGAATGGAAAGTAAGATCTGGAGGTACAAAAATAAATGTAATAGTGAAAAACACTGTACCTCCATAACTATATTTCATTGAGGTGCTTCCTCTGTAACTATATTCTGTTGAGGTGCTTTTATCTTTCTAGGTAAGGCAAGCTATTGAAGCCTTGGTAACTGCATTCTTTTGCTACACCTTTTACGTCTCTTAGTGTTGATATACATGAATTTATCAAGCTATTCATACTTCGCTTGTTGCACATTTTAGCCCATTTTTACCACTATGATCCTTGCTCAGGCACTCAAATTCATATAAAGTCATGTTAACGTGATGCATTTCATTAGCTGACAGTGATATGATCATGTTCTAGATATCTGGTAGGATTTGACTTGCTTGAATTTTCATTGAATCTATTACTGATATTTCTTGCTCCATCAATTTGCTCTTTTTAGTATAGTTTGTAAGATTCTTACTTAGAGTATTAGAATTTATTCGTGTGAATCGATATTTCTCCCCTAGTCCTTGATAACCTCCCAAATTCTAATAGCCTCTGTGTTTGGATTTGCCTTTATCAGTCTTCTTGGGTTGTAAATACATGATGACATAGATGCACTGAAGGACAGTGATATCTTTCATGCTCTGGGATGTTTGTTAGAACTTGAGTAATAGTGACTGGTCATCCTCTTCACTTTTGATTAATTTGCAGAGTGACGTCGGTGTTGAATGGGCCAATATTTTTCCATCGTAGGTCTAGTCACTAACACACTTTCTCCTTTCTATGTCATTAGGTAAAAATTCCTCATCGCTACTGAAGACGTATGTGGGTGGGATACCTGACGAGACAAGGATTAAAATCAAGTGAATTTAATTTTAATAATGGTTGGTCGGACGAGATATCCGCTTGATTTAGCCATGTCAGATGGGTTATGCATTCGGGTGGATGAAAGGGCTAGCAAAATACATTACTTGAGCATTACGATCGATGGTGCAAATTAAATTATGGCCTAGGTAGAAGCACCAACTTGAACTTGGCCTAACATGGCTTCGATGAATGAAGGAAATGAGCAATAAATATGTAGTACATTAATAGGCCGACCCATGGTTTGACAATTGTAAGACTTAGGCAAAGAAAATTAGTTCAGTTTATCATATGTTATCAAAAAAGTCATATGCCTGAGAATAAAGTGAAGCGACCATCGGATTAAGGGGCCAAACAATAAGAGATTATCGCTTGATTTACCTAAGATTATCTACACTGTTGATTCTTTTCAAACTATTCAAAGGCCATTGGCTAAGGCTTTCGACCAATGAGATGGGATCGAGCAACATAGCCGATAAATTATTATTTTGTGGAAGAATTTGGATGAGATATTTTACCATGGTATTGAAAATGTGATACCTTAATTACATAGTTGGGACCTGTTGGAGCAAAATCTGCCTTTGGTTACGTTTACACCCAAGACTTTGCCAACATTGAAAGACTAGGTCAGAACAAAGTCTACCTGGTTCAATCTCTAGAGGAGGCTGGTTCCTTTGCTTATTTTAGGAAAAGGGATAGAGAGGGAAATTCATAAAGAGAGGGAAACATAATTATGGATAAAGAGTTAAAATGGTACAGATTAAGCAACATCAAGAGCAACTACCACAACCTTTTGTAGAGAAGCATAACATAACCAAAACATAAAAAATAAGACCCTTGGTGAATGCATTGTTTAAACACAACTTATCCATGAAGTAAATGCAAATCTAACTGAACGTTAATGTAGAAATATAGATTAAAAATTAACGTAGGTTACATTCAACTTAGATTTATATATAACAATAGACAACATATACATACTTGATTTGGAACACCAATGAGCCAAGAACCAGAATAGATGATATTTATTAAGCTTTTAGAAGTCTGTATACATAGCCTTGTAAAAACCTAAGAGCTGACCATTTGTTTGGGTCACTCATTCTATATATAAGAGTTTTACATAAGAGGACAAACTAAAAGTTGTTACAAAATCATACCCATAGGCTCATTCTAGTTCAGAAGATGTTGCGGAAGTATGGAATCCTCAACTAGAAGCGGTTTGAGATCTTGTTACGACGATCTTTCTTATCTTCTTTAGACATCGTGGTCCCCTGGCCTTCAAAATATTGTAGAATTACGACTTTCCACCTTAGTTGAGTCTTCGACCTTCAAAATGTCATGGAATCATGACTTTCCACCTTGGTTGGGTTTTCGACCTTCAAAATATTATGAAATCATGAATTTTCACCTTAGTTGAGTCTTTGGCCTTCAAAATATCATGGAATCATGACTTTTCACCTTATCTAAGTCTTCTACCTGCAAAATGTCATAGAATCATAAATTTTTGCCTTAGCTAAGTCTTCAACCTTCAAAATTTTGCAGAATCATGACTGTTCGGCTTAGCTGAGTCTTCGACCTTCAAAATATCATGAAATCATGAATTTTTGCCTTACTTGAGTCTTTTGCCTTCAAAATATTGTGGAATCATGACTTTTCACCTTGGCTAGATCTTCGACCTTCAAAATGTCACAGAATCACGACTGCTCTCCATACTTAGCGAAATTTTGGGAAGATTGCTCCTTATTTCCCTAAGTGTTATCATTTTGACCAATATTCTTGGTGCCTCCTGGGGTAATTTTGTTAGCTGAATGTTATAACCTAGAGCCTTTATCCATTGGGGTGTTGGATGTGTCTCATCCTTTGCAAAGGAAGCATTGTACTGTAGACATGTATTTTAGTGGTCTTGCTCGTTAGTGAACGACTCGGGGCCCACTCTGGGGGGTGAAGCCCAAGGGGAGGGCGAAGCCCTCCCAAGGGGGTCCGAAGGGGGTGTAGCCCCCCCGAGAGAGGATGAAGCCCTCTTGGGGGGGTTTGGGGGGTCGGAGCCCCCCAAAAATTTTCCCCTTTTTCTAGAGTGATTTATAGAGCAGTTTTTGGGTTTCTCGTGGTTGGTGGGTGTGGGCAGTTGTAGCCCATGGTATTGTGCACACTGTATTCTAATACCACATTGTGGTTTAGGGTCGTAAGAGTTTCCTTTTATATTGATTGTAATGTCCTATTTTAGGCAATGAGTGAAATAATAATATCAAAGGAGGATTGGCTCTTGTTTGCTGGACTAGCCCATATTGGGTGAACTAGGGTAAATATCTTGTGTCATATGTGTATGTTTATTGCGAGTCATTATTTTCTTCTGTATCATTTAGTTTCTGCACTATTATTCTGGAATAAGTTAGAGTAAGTCTCTTCATGGGAAATGGAGTCAACAAAAATAACCTAAAACAAAAAAAGGGAAAGAAGGGGAATGATACCAAGTACAAAAATTTTCCTGCTTTGGGGGCATTCATTCTCCTAGAGTATCTTCCTCAGTAGATTTTTTAGCTTCACCTTGGTTGGGAGCTGCTGCACTGCTTGATGAAGTTTTCTTGGCCTTTTCCTATTTGTCCTTTTCTTTTACTACTTTGTTATAGGTGATGCAGGTTTTCCTCTAGGTTTCCTCATCGGTATCTATTTTTTCTTTGAAAGTGTTGTACATATATTCCAATTCTTCCACCTTATCATATGATAAAGCTTTTGATTTCATATTCAGCTCATGTAGGCAAGCATTCATCTGGGTAATATCTTGGACCATGCTAAAAATTTGGTCTTCTTGAATAGGCTCTTCCTAGCTATCAATTTCTGATTCATCCTCTATAAATTTCTTCCAGGCGGCTTTTAATTCATCTTTTGTTAGGAGTTTTGAATCTTTGTCCCAGAAGCTTGGCATGCCACAATTTTTAGCTATGCTTACATGTTTTAGAATTGCTTTGACCTCTAATTTGAGCTCTTGTATGAGCTTGGCACTTTTGGTCACTATCTTGTACCTTTTGAAGAAATTTTTGGCAATTATTTTGGCCTGGGACCAATTTTTATCCCATGCTCTGTATCCGACTATGGCTTGCATGCTATCTTCCAGAGCTTGAATTTTATTGGCTACTGACAACCTTATTGCCAAGAGCCTAACCGATGCTTCTAATTCATCTTCTACTTGGCCCAACATCTCTTTGATTTTGAGAAGATAGGAGACTATGGGCCTAGCCTTTGGAGCTACCTTATTGACATTTTCAAGCAGGTTCACTCTGACCTCCCTTGCCTTTTTCTTGGACAACCCACTGGCATTATCGACACTGTCGGATAGCTATTTTTTAGGTCCTCGACCTATTGCTATAACATTTGAATCTGCTCTTTAGCCTTTGCTACTTTCTCCTTGTAGGGGGTCACTTCATCGAACATTTGCTTCCATTTTTTGGCTTCATTTTTCAAAGCCTTTTCTATTGCCTTTTGCTGATGTAGAGCTTCCTCTAAATGCTTTCTTGCTTGCTCAGCCTAGGAGTAATTTTCTTTGTAATACTCAACATTTAAATAAATGGTCCCCATGTGAGTCTGGGCCTTGCCCCACTCATCATCCATTGGCAACTGAGTGATGTCTTCCATAGTTACCTCCGCTTGATAGTCCTCCAGGGTCATGTCTTTCTCTAGCTTCTGTATGAGTGGGGTCATCTTCATGGTGGAACATTGCATGCTGATAGGATCCAACATTGACCCTTCTTTGACATGGGCTATATCATTAGAACTTTTGGAGCTCCATGACTTCAGCCATGTAGCAGCGTTTAGGGTGGCCTTTTTCAAAATTTTGAACTTAGCAACCATAGGGTTGCTAGTGGGAGAAGCAGTCTGCATGGCTTGAAAGCTTAGCAGGTTGGTGGAGTAAGGGAAAGGAGTGGTGGCTAGAGGGGCCTCCATACTTAATTGCTCAGTGGGGGAACCTATAGGGTGGAGGAGGATGCTAGTGGAGTTTGTTGAGTTGATGGTGGTGATGGTGGAGGCTGATGAGAAGGTGATGGTGATGGTGGAGGTTGGTGAGATGGTGTGGGAGAAGGATTGCCTTGATGTTTAGAATGGGAAGGGGAATTATTCTGGGAATGAGGAGAGGAAGAAGGAGTAATGAGATCGATAGGAGACATACCTGAGTCCTTTGGTGGAATGGTGTCGCTAGTCCCCTATGATTTTTTGGTGTAAGCCTCTATGATTTGCTTCAGCATCGAGTCATCGTCTGTTACTTTTGTCAGGGTCTGCTCTATTATGAGGGTTTCTTTTGAGGGAACCTATTATTATGTCTTACCCATTTGTTTACCCGTATCTTTATGCTTAGTATTTTTCTCAAAGCTTTCCCTTGTTCCTTCATGGTACTCCATTTCTTCCTTGTCTCTTGATTCTTCGTGTTCCTCTGATTCCTCAAAAAATTTTGATTCTTTATTTTCATCTAATTTTTTAGAGGGCATTTCTTCTCTTTTCCTTTTCTTTTTGTCTCCTACCTTATCCAATTATGCTTTTATTTTTCTTGATTTGCTCTTTGCCTCCTGTGCTCGAGCTGAGCGCTATCATCAGATTCCATATCTGATCCAGAAGGGGGAATGAAATTAGGATGCTTCTTTTTAGCTACTTCTGCCTGATCGATGGCGATTTTCTTCCCCTTGTCCTTTTTAGTGCCACCTTCAATATGTTTGAGGGGAATGCCATTGATTCCCAAAGGAATCTTATCCACTAATGTCTCAAACCAATTATCGTGATGCTCATCGTACTTTTTAGAGAATTATTTATATATTTTTGTCTCGTACCTAGAGAAGGTCTATATGTGGCATCGCTTTTGTCACCAAGCTAATATTTTGGCATGATTCCAACCTTCTCCTCTCTTCTTGGTGATTTGATTTTTCTTGTTACTTAGCTTGTGGGTTGGTTTTACCTCAGGGTACCAATATGATAAGTGCAAATAGAAATCATGCCATGGGGAAGTGGCTGCATTTTCTCAACATGCCACTCTAATGGTTGATCTTCATCATTATTTCTACCCTACTTATCAATTTGTCTATCGGATAAATGGAATTTCTTAAAAGGGGCTTTATTGAGGGTGGCTTGCCTCTGGGTGAATTTGTCCTCAGGGTTGTACTTCCATTTTTGGGGTAGCTCTATCAATTTTAAACTCCTTAGAACTCGAGCAATTTTTTCATTATCCCCCTTCTTTGACACTGTTACTCCCTCGTATTGAAAGGGCATGAGGCAAGTACCTATCAAATGTGCACCTGTGCCAAATTTATTGTTAATGAAATCTATTTACCTTACGTACTCCAAGGCAAATAATCACTTGGTAACGAAATAGGGCAACAAGAAAGGCTTCCCTGTGAAGCCATAGAGTCTGATGACTACTCCCTGTGTTAGAATAAACTAGTCCCCCTCTTCTGCATGGGGGTGCCTTAAGGTATCTCGCATTTGCTGAGGAATTCTCGGCATGGCACCATACATAATTTTCAAAGCAGGGCCTAAGAACTCCATGTTAAAATGATAATATGAACCCGCATTCGAAAGGAGCGGCGTCCATTCACATACAGGCAAGAGATTTCCCTTTGGATCTACTTGTGTGGTAGGGATAAAATTCAAGATTTTTGCCTAGAAATAGAAGAAAATCCATACCAGGTAGGAGGAGAACCTGAAGGCATCCGAGACATCTTTCTGTAGCTTGAAAAGCCCTATGTGCAGTTGTTGGACTAGGTATTCCGGCCAATCGAAGAAGACTAGCACTCTGCTTGGGTCTACATGGGATGCATCATAGAATTTTGGATTGGAAATGCACTGTGCTATTGCTATCTGCCACCCATAGACCTGTGCATCTATTTCCAATCCTACCACCATTACCAACATGGAAAAGAGCTCCTTGTTTTTGAATTTATCCAAGGGAATTGGGGATTTTGGCACAACTCCTTCAGGAATAGAGTTTGATAGATGTTCTTGCAAGAACAGTTGAATGTTTGGGGTATTGATGTAATATTTTGTGGAATTAGCAGGGTCTAGCTGAATGGGAGGAACTACAGGCTTCCTACCATGGGAAAATATGGCCCTAATCGAGTCGACATCCAATGTGAAGATGACCTCATTCTTGGAATTTCTCACTATCCTATTTTTGGCATCATAGAATTCTGCCATGGCCTTGATCAACTCGGGGTAGGGGTGAACCTGAGGGTAGACGTACCAGTAGAGCAGAGAGTGGTAAGGAAAAGTGCTCGAGCTCGATGGGGAGACTTTTGTGGCCATTCTGGCTGCTATATCCTTTTGGATTTGCCTTGGGTCCTTCCATGTCAGCCTTGTATCAGTGATGTGGCTATCAGGGTCCACAAAGTTGATTTCCTTTTTAGATGATGTTCATTTCCCCTTGGAGGAAGAGGCTGGAGGTGTGGCCATCATGGTTGATTTCTATTTTTATAATGAAACCTGCTTGAACATGCTTAGCACAGAGTTGTAGAGCTTGCTGGGAGAGCAGGGAGTACGGTGAGTAGAATGGAAAGAACACAAAAGATGACAAGGGTGATGAAAAGCTTTTTGTGACATAATTGGCTGTGCATGCACATGCCAAGGTTACATGCAATAACTACCAAGGTGACATGGAATAACTATGGTTGGTGGCACACATCCCTATGCTAAATTTGAACATTATCGAGTGCTTCGGTTCATGTGCCTCATTAAGAAACCAACTACCATGTATTACCATTGGGCCAATGATATCATTCTATTACTATCCTAGGCCAATAAAATGATGTCACCTCTATTGTTGGCCAATTAGAGGGTATGGTGGTACCTTAAAAGTAGGACCTTTTTAAAAGACCAAGAAAACTACTTTTCTCGCCAAAAGTTCTCAATTGTTCTTAATGGCTTTCAAAATTTGAAATCCACAAATCATGACATACTTGGAAGGGGCCTTTGCCAAAAAGTCATGCCATCATGACATTTTACCTTGAAGTGGCCATAAGCTACCAAAAGTCATGAAATCATGAAATTTTACCTAGAAGGGGCCTTTGAGTGCCGAAAAGTCATGCCATCATGACATTTTACCTTGAAGCAGCCATTAACTGCAAAAAAGTCATGAAATCATGAAATTTTACCTGGAAAGGGGCCTTTGAATACCAAAAAGTCATGCCATCATGAAATTTAACCTTGAAGAACACCAAAAGTCATGAAATCATGACATTTTACATTGAAGGGCTTTGATGCGAAAAGTCACGCCATCATGACATTTTACCTTGAAGCGACCATCTACTGCAAAAAAGTCATGAAATCATGACATTTTACCTTGGATCTTGAAAGAAAGTAAATATTTACATAAAATACATACAAGGTGGAGGAAACCCATTACTTGTAGTACAACTTTAGATGGAAAGTGATAGGTTGAACCTAGCCCTATTCATATCTCAATTGGAAGGAGTTGTGTTACTTTTCTTCTATTATTTTGAAAGGGCCTTCCTAGAATGCATCAAATTTATCATGATTTCTAGGTTTAGACTTCTTCTCATTCCATCTGAGGACTAAGTCTCCCACCTTAAATTTCCTCAGGGTGGTCTTTTTATTGAACCATCCCTTTGTGGCAATTGTATGCTTTTGGTAGTGGTTGTAGGCTTGTTCCTTCTATTCCTCCAACTGTAGGAGTTGGATCAGCCTATTCTCCATTGGTTCTGCCTCTTCAATACCAGTTTGATTGAGCAGCTTTAGGGTTGGTATCTCTATGTGTATCGGAAGGACTGCTTCTTTGCCATAGACTAGAGAGTAGGGGGATGTTTTGATGGATTTTTTTATGGTGATTCTATCAGCCCAAAGCGCTTGATTTATCAGAGAGTGCCAACTTCTCTTATTATATTTCAAAGTTTGCTTCAAAATCCTGAGTAGGTTTTTATTTGTGGACTCAGCTAGTCCATTCCCTTGAGGATAATAGTTTGAGGATGTCTTCAAGTAAATCCCATATTTGCATGTGAAGTCGATCATCTTGGTACCTACGAAGGATGAGCCATTTTCTATGACTAATGCCTTAGGGATGCCAAATCTTGTGATTAGACTTTCCACAAATTCCATCACCACCTCTTGGTCTACCTTCTTGGTAGGTATTGCTTCTGCCCACTTTGTGAAGTAGTCGATAGCCATCAGAATGTATTTATGTCCAATGGATGAGTTGGGCTCTATTATTCCCACAAAATCCAACCCCCATTGCTGAAAAGGTTCTTCAACTTGAATGGGCTTTAAGGGCATCGAAGCATTCCTATTTCTTCCAACGTATCTCTGGCATTCTTCATATTTCCTTATTATTTTGAAGGTGTCTATAAAAATAGTTGGCCAATAGCATCCAATTCTGATGATCTTTAAGGTAGTGGTCCTTCCTGAATAGTGCCCTCTAGATGAGCCACCATGGAATTCCTCCAGGATCTTCTACTTCTGATTTTCATTTACACATCGAAGCAATACTCC
The DNA here is from genome assembly GCA_028583015.1 of Wollemia nobilis. Lineage (NCBI taxonomy): Eukaryota > Viridiplantae > Streptophyta > Pinopsida > Araucariales > Araucariaceae > Wollemia > Wollemia nobilis. The sequence continues at coordinate 1,544,620 of JAQPPZ010000188.1, forward strand.
ATCCAAATTCTTTCTGTATAGTCCTTCAAGGAGCAGGGTGTATTTCAAGGCCTGGATCCTGTACCATCTTCTTTGTGAAGCATTCAAGTTGGTTGGGCATTTCCCAGTTTGGAAATACTTGATCAACTCATCTACCCAATCAAGCCATTCTATAGGTTGATCCTCATATGCTACTACTTCTTGAGTATGACAAGCTATATAATCTATTGCAGCTTGCTTGGTGAGCTCTTGGCATAGTGCTCTACCTCTTACCAACTTGGTTGGGTGTATCTCTATATCATATTCTTGTATTTTAGTCACCCAACCAGCTCTTGTATCATCGAGCTCCCCTTGTATGATGAAGCTTCGTACATCAGGGTGAATTGTATAGATGATAATCCTGCTCTATGATAAGAAATGCCTAAAATTTTTTAAAGATTTCATTATTGCATAGATCTGCTTCTCAATGAAGTTATATTTTTCTTCATGTTCTTGCATAGTCTGACTTAGAAAAGCTATGGGTCTTTCTTCATTGTCAGTTCCTTTCTGTGTGAGCACTGTGGCATAGCTCCCTTGTTCACCTATAACATATAAGATGAAGTCTCTAGAGTAGTCTGGGTTCACTAGGATGGGAGCTTGAGCTATTTGTTCTTTGATCTGTTGGAAGGCTTGCTTTCTCGCATCTATCCATTTGAACACAACATCCTTTTTCAATAGTTCTATCATAGGCTTGATGATTTGCGCAAAATCAGCTATGAATTTGTGCACGAAGTTGATCTAGCCAAAAAATGACTGTAAGCCCTTCTTATTAGGGGGAGGGGGAGATCTAACAGTGCTTTCACCCTATTAGGGTCTATGGCTAGACCAGACTTAGAGACAACATGGCCGAGTAGGAGTCCTTCTTCCACAATGAAGATAGATTTTTTGGGATTTATGGAGATGCCAAACTCCCTACATTTCTTGAACACACTTTTGAGATGTGCTATGTGATCTCCTTTATGGTGAGAGAACATTGTCATGTCATCTAGGTAAATCACTATTATTTTATTGACAAGTTCTCCAAAAGCCACATCCATAGCTCTTTGGAAAGTTTCTCCAGCATTGGATAACCCGAAGGGCATTCTATGGTAAGCAAACATTCCCCACTTAGTTGTGAACGTGGTCTTGAATTGATCTTCATCTTTGACCCATACTTGATTATACCCAGAGAAACCATCTAGGAGTGAGAACCTTTCTGCTCTCGCTACTATGTGTAGGATTTGATCGATCTATGGGAGAGGGTAATGGTCCTTCAATGAAGCCTTGTTCAAATTGTGAAAGTCGATGCACAACCAGATGTCTCCATTCTTCTTCCTAACTGAGACCAGGTTAGCAACCCATGTCGAATGCTTGATTGGGTAAATGATTTTAGCTTTGAGTAGTTTTAGCAGCTCCTGCTTCATTAAGGCTTCGATTTTGGGATTTACTAGCCATTGTTTTTGCCGAAATGGCTTTGCACCTTCCTCGAGCTCGATCATGTGTTGGATTATCTCTTTGGAGTAGACTTTCAAGTCTCCGTAGGTCCAGGAAATGATGTCTAGGAATTCCTTGCATAATTCTTTGATTTCCTCCATTTCTACTTTTGTAGTGTTCACTCCTAATTTGATGGCCTTGTCAGGCTCCATTTGAGCTTCCTTGTATCTATGTTTGTCGACTTTCATTTTGTGGCCAGTCGACCTATCATTATTATCAAATAGGCTTTCAAGAGTAACCAACCCTTTTGGGATGTGGTTATTTTTCAACTGGATGATGTTCTCATCTTCTTCATCCTCAACCATTCTATTGTTAGAGCAATTCATCTCATGGACGAGGAAGTCCACTATTTGTCGATCATTCTCAAAAACTTGCTAGAAGGTATCCTTGTCTAGCACAGAAGGTCTGTAGATCAACCTGACTATTTTTGACTTTTGGATGACATTGCTTATAGGGTAGAAGTTTACCCCTACTGAAGCCAACAAGTCTGCATGTGTATTTTTCTCTCTGGGAATTGCCTTTATGTTCAGAGATTCAAAGGATTCCAGTAAATCCCAGACTTTATTTTGGTAAGCCTTAAGATAATGTTGTTTGCTTACACATTTTTTAGTAACTTGATTCACTATCAGCTCAGAGTCATTGAAGATCTGTAGTTGCTTGATGCCCATATTTTTAGATTTTTTGAGGCCTAAATAGAGTGCTTCATATTCTACTACATTATTGGTGCAACTCCAGGTCAATCTGTAAGAGAAGATCTTCTCTTTTCCTGTGGGAGAGATTAGGACAATGCCTGCTCCAGCTCCATTTTTGCACCTGGCACCATCAAAGAAAAGCTTCCACAACTGATTGGTGGGTTGATCGGCCAGAGGGGGAGGAATGGATTTATCTTTCTCAAGTTTTCAAGATAGTGTAGTTACCTATGTCTATTTTGACCATGGCATTGAAGTCTTGGAGGGAGAACTGGTCTTCCTCTTGTAACCCATTTAGGGCTTCCTCCATCAGGTTTAAATCTGTTAACTCTTCTGTCATCATATTTATAGTAGTGTCAACCTTTTCCTCATCTTCGAGCCTTTCAACATGGAAAGTGGAAGGTTTTTCATTGAATATTTTCACCCTTTTGCCTTTGAATGGAATCTTGAGGTGTGAAAAATCAAGTGATAGATATCCTCCTATTTTAGTAGTGAATTCCCTAGAGAGGCACATACCAAAATAGGGTTCTAAGTCAACCACCACTACTTCTTGTATGACTGTGAGCTGGGGTAGTCTGTGAAGGACTATTGGGATGTCCTTAATTACCCCTACTATTTTTATAGGGGTTCCATCCAGTTGTAAGACTCCTGGACTACTTCTTGTATACTCCATCCCCATGATGTCGCATACTGCTTTAGGCATTACTGTAGTTGTGGCTCCAGAATCAATCATACAATTATGAACCACCCACCCTTCCATCTGGAGAGATAGATAAAAAGGGGGAGGCTTGTTCTTTCCTGAGGTAGAGGTGAGACTAGCTTGTGTAGAATCCAACTAAACTAGGCTTCTACTCTTATTTTTCATAGACCTTAAAGATTCTTGTAGTAGGTCGATCTATCCTGGGATTCATAGGGCTTCATACATAGTGGCCTTGGAAGGGGTTTTCTTCATTTCCTCAACTATGTTGAATGGGAGGGAATCGACACTTTTTTCTTTTATCATTGTGTCAAACCTATTTTTGTACCCCTGAGTAGCATCAACTCTTTGATGCTTAGTCAGTGAGGGGTATCTCAATTTATCCCTGGCTTGCTCCTGAGTCTCTATTTCCCTCTATGGAGGTGTTTCTTTATGAACTTCTGCTCCTTTTGGATCTGAGTTCTGGGGAATCTTCTCAAAAGGAGGTATTTTCTCAATCGGGATCCTTATAGGTGAGGGTACCTTCAAAGGGTTAAGTTCCTTGGGATCAACCTGGAATGGTTTCTTTCCTAATCTAGTTAGAACTGAGACTTGTTCAAGAGAAGGCATCATAAAATTATGGTCTTCTTCTCTGATCATATTAATCTGACCTTTGAGGGATCTCTCAACTTTTTCAATAGCCACCTTCTGGATCTGATGTTGATGAATCATGCAAGAAGTCTCGCCATGAGGGTCGTTGCATGTGGAACACTAGAAAACTGATTCTATTGAAGTGTTACTGGGTTCACTATCTTCATTGGCATAAACCATGCTAGATTTATCATAGTTCCTACCACTCATGGAAGCTTGGTCTCTAGTCACTTGTGGGAACCTCCTTGGATGGGAATTTCTCTCTACTTCTCTATGTTCCATGGATATGAATTTATTTTCCAGAGTCTTATAAGAAGCTTGCAGATCTTGTAGAACTACCAGTTGAGGATCTAGAGTCGATGGGACCATAGCTATGGGGAGTGCAGGAATAGGGGGAAGCATTGGAAGCATAGGAGGAGCTTGTATTAATGGGATGTTAGGTTGTCCAGTCCATTTGGGAAGACTGACATTAGTTGGGAAAGCAACACTTGATGCTTGAGGTAGATCTAGAAAAATGGGCATCATTATTTTGGGTGGAAATCTACCAATAGCAATCAGGTCCTTTTCTACCTTCTGTGCTTCCTGATAAATCTCAGGGAAGGTGTGTACATGAGACTATCTAATTGCCATACTTATATCTGAGTTAAAAGCTCTCAAATAATAATACATTGCTTGTTCATGTGTTGGTCTCAAACCATCAGGTACTCTTTGCCAAGTCCTACTGAATCTGATATTGAAATCTATGATCTCTTCTTGTGGGTGTTTTTGAATAATAGTAAACTGATTCAATAGGGAGAAAGGATCTGTCTGCTCATTGAATTCTTCCACTAATTTACCAGCAAGTTGGGCCCATGTAGATATGGTCTGATTTTCAAGAGCTCTGTACCAATAGAGCATCTTCCCTTTCAAAGAAATGACCAGCAATCTTATCATAACATCTTCTTCCTGGATATTATGTATGGGGGCCAACGTAGCTACATCTAGACAATGTTCATAAGCCATATTTCCAGTACCGTCATACTAGGGTAGAGCTTTTAGGGCTACTGCGAGGATCGGATGTTGAGCTGCCAGGTTTAGGGGGCCTGTATGGTTCCATGTGGGGTAGGGCAGAATCGATAGATTTCCATCCATTACGGTTGTGTAGATAACTGGAGCTAAGGTTTCGCTAGCAGTAGTGCTAGGGAGGGCTACAGGGGAAGTATTGGCATGTCTTGAATTGTTGATGTAAGAAAAAGTTGTTCTAGCAACCAAAATAGGGTTAGCTCAGAGGCTACCAAGGTGCAGTTCGAAGAACTCTATGGGTTCTTCTAAATTTTTTGCTTTAGATCTGGTTATCATGAAAGATGGTTCATGACCAAAAGTTGGGTAAGGATTTTTCTAAGGTTCTTTTCTGGTGTAGAGTCGCCAGGTGATGTAAAAATATTGATAGGGCAAAGCTATTCACCAGGGCTTTGATCTATGTAATGTGTGGGATTTGTGTCCCACCGGGCATGCCAAAAACTATTGGAGCAAAATCTACCTTTGGTTACATTTGCACCCAAGACTTTGCCAACATTGAAAGACCAGGTCAGAACAGAGTCTACCTGGTTCAATCTCCAGAGGAGGTTGGTTCCTTTGCTTCTTTTAGGAAAAGGGAGAGAGAGGGAAATGCATAAAGAGAGGGAAATATAGCTATGGCTAGAGAGTTAAAATGGTACATATTAAGCAACAACAAGAGCAACTACCACAACCTTTTGCAGAGAAGCATAACAAAACCAAAACATAGAAACTAAAACCCTTGGTGAATGCCTTATTTAAACATATCTTATCCATGAAGTAAATTGCAGATCTAACTGAACATTTAATGCAGAAATCTAGATTAAGAATTAATGCATGTTACATTCAACTTAGATTTATATATAGCAATAGACAACACATACATACTTGATTTGAAACACCAATGAGCCAAGAACCAGAATGGATGATCTTTATTAAGATTTTCAGAAGTCTGTATACATAGCCTTGTAAACACCTAAGAGCCGACCATTTTTTTGGGTCGCTCATTCTATATATAAGAGTTTTACATAACAGAACAAACTAAAAGTTGTTACAACATCATGCCCGTAGGCTCATTCTGGTTCAGAAGTTGTTGCGAAAGTATGGAATCCTCAACTGGAAGTGGTTTGAGATCTTCTTGTTACGGCGATATTTCTTAACTTATTTAGACATCGTGGTCCACTTGGCCTTCAAAATGTCATGGAATCATGACTTTCTTCCTTAGCTGGGTCTTCAGCCTTCAAAATATGGCAAAATCATGACTTGCTGCCTTGGCTAGGTCTTCAAGCTTAAAAATGTTGCAGAATCATGACTTCATCTTATCCGAGTCTTCGACCTTCAAAATGTCATGGAATTGTAACTGTCAACCTTAGCTGAGTCTTCTACCTTCAAAATATCATGGAATTGCAACTTTTTGCCTTAGCTGATTCTTTGGCCTTCAAAATGTCATGGAATCGTGGCTTTTCGCCTTAGCTGAGTCTTTGACCTTAAAAACATCACAAAATTGTGAATTTTTGCATTAGTTGAGTCTTATACATTCAAAATGTCATGGAATCATGACTTTTAACCTTGGATGGGTCTTTAGCATTCAAATATCATGGAATCATGATTGCTCTCCATACTTAGAAAAATTTTGGGAGGATTGTTCCTTATTTCCCTAAGTGTGGTCATTTTGACCAACATGAAACTTAAAGACCTAGGCACAAACAACATGGTTATCATTTTAATTTCCACTAATTGGATACCATCGGATGAATCGTATGACCTATGTGCATATACAAATACTGACCATCAGCTAAGGTTTTCAACAAGGTTAATCAGTTGGGTGAATGAGGAGACTATCAGATAGGATATGCAATGGAAAAGGTTGATTCGAGCAACTTAATCGCTACCAATTTATAGGCATGCATGTTGAAAAAATGGTCTATAGGTTATCAAGCAAATATGGAGGGATGTTGGGTAACATAGCTAATAGAAGTCTTAGGGCAGACATAGTGGATGATGACACTTTTTGCCAAGACATGATAGCCAACGGATGTAAGGGCGATTGAGAAAGACAAAGGGGCATCGAGTGAGACAACCATGACCATTTATTTATTGGATGAGATGGCCTATGGGGGTTTATTGGGCATGATGAATTAAGGCATTTAGACTTTTGAGAAGCTTGGGATTTTGATAACTCAGAAAAGGGGTAAAAATACTTGACGTATATGACACACTTCATACCTTAGGAATCATGGATACATTGGGATAAATTCATTCATGATATTGATCATTGTTAGACTTAGGGAAAAATGTAAGCTCAAGGAAACATTTGCTCTAATTAAACTTACCACATGTAACTTGAGGCGTTAAAATTTATATTCATTGAGTTACCTAGGCATGTTTTGAAAAATGAATGGATGATGACGAAAACTAACAAATAGAATTATGAAGTGTAAACTTAGATGAATGGGATGGAGGCTTTAATAAAATGAATGATGAAATGATAATACTATGGTAAAATGGAGGTGATAGAAATGAATCTATGAAGGATAATTTTCAATGAATTATGCACAAGATGGCCCAAAGCTATTCCTTCATGACCATGGAGATTCCTGTGGACCTTCATAATTTTATGAAACTCTTCAATTTTGAATTTGACTACCACAACCTATAATCACCTAGACACTTGTTTTTTAATCTTGTTCAAACATTAGGGGTACAATATAAGTTGGGATTTTTTAATCCCAAAACAGGATCTATTTGGGACAATAGAATTGATGGACCTTAAGAGAGTGAAAGTTTTCTTGAGAACCTCAGAATCATTGGTTGATATGACCATACATGATGACTTCTTGATAAAGTATACTACAAATCCCAGCTGACTAAAAAAATACTTATTTTTTTGATTCACATAAGGGCATGTGGAGACTGACTTAGGAATTAAAACATGACTTAAATTTTTTTTAATCACCTACAACTATTTAGCTAGTCACCTAAATATTTTAGCCTAGTCACCTAAAGGATTGAATAAAGCAATCATATTAATAATATTGAAAATGAAACTTACTAAGTAAAATTTTGGTACAAACTAATGTATGAACTTTTGTAGAGGGAGACACAACTAACAACTCTAATATTTATTTATTTATTTTTTAATTTTTGTTGTTGCAAGATAGAAATGGTTCACATAAATTGATCCCCATCATGGGGATGGTACATTTTCAGATGCTGGCCATTTATTGGAAACTATATTTCTTCTCCTTGCAGTTTCTGCAACCTGTAAGTGTAGTGGTCTATCTTTTGTATGATCTGATAAGGACCCAATCATTTTGGTTCCAATTTGTTTTTGTCTCTTGGCTTGTCATTCTTTGGATCCCAATATAGTACTATGTCTTCTACATAAAATAGCCTTCCTTTGGATTTCTTGTTAAAGACCTGAACTATTTTTTGAGTTTCTAAGATTATTCTCTTGAAGGCGTTTCTTTTATCCTCTTCAAGTTTAACAATTCATAAGGGGTTTTACCTATTGCTCTTTTAATAAAAATCTTGTCAGCCTATAAAGTAAAATTTAATCCATTGTCCCAACCTCTTTTGTTTTTGTAGAGGGATCTCTTTATCCTAGTAATGAGATTTTTGTTTGAATATTATGCCAGGATATTTCCTTGAGGGTAATAATTAGTTGAATGTACCAACCCAATGCTATATATTTTAGAATTCTATCCTCTCATATGACATAGAACTGCTTCCATTGTTAGTGACTAGATTTCTAGGTGCTTCAAATCTAGTCAGGATATTTTCTTCCAATAATTTGATAATTACTTTAGTGGTTGATTTCTTCAATGGAGAAGCTTCCACCCACTTAGTGAAATAATCAGTTACCGTTATTATCCATCTATGATTGCTTGAATAATTTGTATTAATTTCTCCTATCGGGTCTAGACCCCTATAACAAACCCAATTCCAAGACCAATCAACCTTAGGGATTTTTTTTGTTTAGTCTTTGTCATTGTTGCTAATTCATGAGTGAATTAAAAGTATCTTTATGTGGTTCTCTTATAGTTTAGTTTCCAAGTAAGTTCAAGGCTGCACTTCATAGGAGTCCAACATGGTCAGTGTCTATCCTGTGGATAGGAGTGGCCAACCCCTATTATGACCTACAGGTAAGGTTTATTTACCTTATAATTGGGAATTATCCTATATCAAATAGAAACACCCTCTTTCCCTATAAATTTAAATCAAACATTAAACTAGCTTCTATGTTAGGTCTCTTTCAACCTGTACATTAGGCATATGCCTTGCGGATTAGTTAATTCTTCATTAAGGACAAAACAAAAATCATTACAAAGCTTAACATTCCCATATCAACCATAGAAAACTAAGGGGGTTATCACACAAACCCACATAGAATTGTGAATGTCTACCATATCACCCTTACTTGGTTTAACCGACTATAATCTCCACGAATTAGATAACTTTCAATGTTTCCCTCTATAATCACTCTCATAGTTAATATCCAAGTGACATGCATGAATCATACATTCCTTATAGTTTTTTTTAGGATACACTATATCAAATAGACACAATTCTTAATTTACTTTTTAAAGATTCAAATCTTGTCATGGGATAACTTCATATCATGATATAACTCTACTTTTCTTCTATGATCATTTAAAGTCAAGTATTATATTGTATACACATCCTCTCAAGGAGTGATATAATCAATTAAAATTGATCTTAATAAATACATTTTTCAATTAGGGGGTCTTTCATTAAATATGCCCTTGTTACAACATGTGTACATAATCAATAGGAGTTGACTAGTTCCAACTTTCGCTTGGTTCCATTTGAGCCACCAGTACTAGATTGTAGATGTTTTTAGGATCAGGACAACCCATACATGTATATGAAATGCATTCTAGACAAACAATAGCATGTAATAATTCTTCATTGAATGTAACTAAACACAATACATTCTCCACAATGTAATTGTCTAAAGCATTCCACCATTCAAAGGAAGGAAATCCCATACTTTCCTAAGACTGAAAACCACATTTTCATCTCATATATTTCTTCACAAAGATATGCCTTTGAAACTAGTATTATTACAATCAACTATTGCTAGTCTAAAATAATGTCATAAATTCATTCATAAATGAGATCCCTTTCATGCATATGGCAATAAAACATATCATACTTCCACAAGTATCTCGTATCTCTTCAAACATAAATAGCATTTAAACAAATCATATTTCTTCTCACAAAAATAGCATTTAAGCAACCATATTTCTTCTCACATAAATAGCCTTTAAACAATCATATTTATTCACACAAAAATAGCATTTAAACATTCATATTTCTTCACACAGAAATAACATTTAAACAAATCATATTTCTTCACATAGAAATAGCATTTAAACAAATCATATTTCTTCACATAGAAATAACATTTAAACAAATCATACTTTCACAAGTATCACATATTTCTTAAAAATAGAAATAACATTTAAACCAATGGATTTTAATTGTAGATCTACAAATCCTTCCAAGGCTTAATCACAACCCAATACAAGGTTATAAATTGGATTTGTTCTACAATCCATTATTATGGTTACACTATAGCTCCTTTCAATGAATGTGTTTACTAATTTGCATTGTAATCTATAGTCTTCCCTCAAATTAGACTATAAAGTTATCTCACGATCTATTACCCAGATTGTACTATAGTTACCCCAAGATTAGCTACAACTCTCTTACAATATTACCTCTAAGATCACTCAAGTTTAGCTATGATTGGTCACATAATCTACTCACAAGATTACACTATAGGTTACAAAATTGGCCCTTAATTTATCATAAGAGGTACACTATAGATACATAATATTAGTAAATGAGATTTATTAATCAACCTCTTATCAAGGATAGACCATAATTCTTTAATAAAATATTCCATAGTCTACCAACTAAGACTATTACTTATTTTAACCAAATTTGTTTTTCCAAATTTAACTCAAAGTCTATAAGCTTGAGTCATTCATGAATAACACCAATTTTATCCCCAATTTTCATTTCATATTCAATCCATAAGATTGTACCACAAATTTATCCTTAAATTTGCTTTATAATCTAATAGAAAGTCTATCATATGGTTTTGACTAAAATTTATCCCAAAATCAATTTGGATCTATAGAATATATTACATGTCTTCTTTGAGCTCAAAAGGGTGGAAAATTTGATTCAGGAAGGGGATCAGAGGGTTGAAACTTTCATGGAAGAAAAATGCCTCCTTTCAAACCTGCACAATGTTTTGGCTAAGGAAGAGTCCTACTGGAGACAAAAATCCAGAAGCATCTGGCTCAAAGAAGGAGACACCAACACAAAGTTTTTCCATGCCTCCACCTTGCGCCATAGAAGTTCAAATAAAATTTCTGAACTGACCAAGGCGGATGGTACCATTGTTTCTGATATTCTTGCCATCAGACAAGAAGCTGTGCACCACTTCCAGGAAATCTTAGGTCCTAGTGTTGGATCGCCACCCCGGCTCAACAAGCCTCTGCGCTTGGAACATCCCAACTTTGGTGTCTAATGATGCTAATGAGAAACTGTTTCAACCTTACATTGAAGAGGAAATCAAAGAGGCTCTGTTTGCAATGGAACCGAGACAAGGCCCCTGGTCCTGATGGCTTTCCACCCTGGTTTTTTCAAAATTTTTGGGATATCATGGGCCCTGATGTTGTTGCGATGGTTAAATCCTTCCAGAGAGACAAAAAGATGCCGAGAGAAGCCAATTCCACCTTCATTGTTTTAATTCCCAAGTCTAATGAGCGTGCTTCTCTCTTCGACTTCAGACCCATAAGTCTCTGTAGTGTCATCTACAAACTTATCACTAAAGTTATGGCAAACAGGCTGAAAGACATCCTTCCCTCCATCATCGACCAGTGCCAAGGCAGCTCCGTCAAAGGCAGATTCATTACCGATGGTGTGATAACCGTACATGAGTTGGCTCATTCGGCTTATAAAAACAAAAAACCCAGTATGTTTCTTAAGCTTGACATGAACAAGGCCTTTGATCGGGTTTCATGGAAATTCCTGTTCTAGGTCCTTGAGAAGTTTGGGTTTCACAAAGATTGGGTGAAGTTGGATCGGGAATGTATCTCTACTGCTTGGTTTTATGTTCTCATCAATGGTTCACCTACTGGCTTCTTTCCAAGTTTTAAAGGCATTTGCCAAGGGGACCCCCTGTCACCCTTCCTCTTCATCATTTTGGTCGAAACTCTTGGAAGAACCCTCACTGCTGCCTGCAACAGTGAAATCATCTTCGGGATCAAACCTGCCTCAACTTCCAAGGCCATTTCCCATCAACAGTTTGTGGATGATACTATTCTTTCCTCTCATGCCTCTGTCCCTGAAGAAAAAATCATTAAGAGCATCCTTGACTCTTATGAAGAGGCGGCTGGCTAGAAAGTCAATTACCGCAAAAGCAAGCTATACTTCCTTAATACTTCCATCCACAGGAAAAACAGGATTGCTGATATCCTTGGGTGTATCATCGGGAGCCTTCCTACTACTTATCTCGGATTACCGCTTTTCCATGGCAAATCGGTTTTGGATATGTGGAACCCTGTTCTCGATCGTCTTAATAAGAAACTTGCAGGCTGGAAAAGCTCAATGCTCAGTCAGGCAGCCAAAGCCACTCTGGTCCAGGCTTGTCTGCAAAGTATTCCTATTTTTTTCTTATCTATCTTTAAAGCTCCTGCTTCTATTTGCCAAAGAATTGAGCAAATACAACGTAGATTCCTGTGGGCAGGAAACGAAAACAAGAACAAATTTCCCCTAGTAGCCTGGGACAAGGTTTGTTCTAGGAAAAAGGATGGAGGTTTAGGCTTCAGGGACATCAAGAGGATGAACATGGCCCTCATTGCCAAGCAATCTTGGAGACTTTCCACCAATGAAAAAGCCACCTGGATTGACATCATCAAAGCTAAGTACCTTCATCAGGCTCCATTTCTTGGAGAGCACAACCTTCCTAGCGGATCTCATTTCTGGAATGGCGTCACTAAATCAAGGAAGATCATCATGGAAGGTTTAAGGTGGTGCCTTGGAAATGGCTTGACTATTCGCTTATGGGATGACCCTTGGATCTGCGATAAACCTCTCAGTCAAGATCCTCAGCTTGCTATTCTCAAGACTGTGACAGAAGCTACCTTTGGAGATAAGGTATGCCATTTTATCAACACAAGCACTACAAGACCCGAATGGAAACAACTTGTTCTGAATGGACCTAGAATTATCATTGAGGCGCTTAGGCGTATTCAAAATTTACTACGGAGTTGCTTGATTCCCAGCTCTCACAAAGAAGATTCCTTGGTTTGGAACCTCGAAGATTCTGGGCTGTTCTCTGTTAAATCAGCCTATTACAGCCAAGAAGCTCCCAGTGAAGGTCGTGATTCCTCTTCTCTAGTCTGGGTTCCCAAGATCATTCCTAAGGTTAAATTCTTCTTCTGGATGGCCATCCAAAATAGAATCCTCACCACTGACAATCTGATAAATCACGGGCTTTTCATTCCCAATTGGTGCATCCTGTGCAAAAACGCCTGTGAGTCTGCTGTCCATATTTTTTTGGAATGTCCCTTCTCCCTTGCAGTGCTCAATCAGGTTTTCAACACTTTTGCCATTTTTGTAGCCCTCCCTCAATCCATTCCCCTCCTTTTTCAACAATGGCCCCGGCCCTTCAAAAGTAGTCAACTCAAATTCATGTGGCAGGCTTGCCTTTTCATTTACCTGTGGCAGATTTGGCTAGAGAGAAATGCCAAATTTTTTCAAAACATTGCAATGGACAAGAAGATTGTTGTTGCCAAAATCTTGGCCCTTGCTACGGAGAATGCTTCTCTCATCTCATCGTCCAAACCTCCCCCTCCTGGTCTTGAATTGGATCTGGCAAATCATTTCAATCTGCTTAATTTTTCTGCAACACCCCGTCCTTCTGTTGACAGGTCTGGTATTAAATGGGTCTTACCTCCTTCTGGGTGGCACAAGCTTAACTTTGATGGTGCAGCCAAAGGCAACCCTGGTGTGGCTGGTGCTGGTGGAATTCTCAGAAATCACAGAGGAGAAATCATTTTGGCCTTTGCTCAGAATTTAGGTTGTCAGTCTAACAATATGGCCGAGGCTCGGGCCTTACTCCAAAGCTTGATTCTTTTGGAAGGTTTGACCATCAATAAACTCATCATTGAAGGAGACTCATTGAATTGCATCAACTGGCTCAATGGAACCTCGGTGCCTCCCTGGGCCCTTGCTTCCATCTTCGATGATTGCAAGACTCTAATTGGTGTTTATCCTGAACTAATCATTCAACATCAATACCGGGAAGGAAACAGAGCTGCGGACTGGCTTGCCAATAAGGGAGTTGACGCAACTATTTTTTAGGTCTGGAGAGATTCTTTCCCAATCGACCTAAGGGACGATCCTTCAAGTTCTAATGTTTGCTCAATGTGAGGGGGTTCCTGGTCCTTTGGTCTTGCGGCTGCGTTTTGGCACCTTGGAGCATTTTTGCATCATTTCCCTAAGTTGGCCGTGAAATCTCAGCTTGCTGCGTCGTCATGAAATTTCCTCTATGCTCTGGCCATGGGGTTGCTTCTTGTCGCAATATCATGACACCTTCCAACTTGTCACGATATCACGACTCTTTTTCTATCCAGGAGCTTTTTGGCAAACTTGTCGCGATATCGCGACACCTTTTCCCTTCCAATGCAGTTTCGCAAACTTGTCGCGATATCGTGACACTTTTGGCCTTTAGGCGCGGTCTTGCTTTTTTGTCGCGATTTCGTGACACCTTTTCTCTCTCCAATGGCGGTCTTTCTTTCGGTCGCGATTTCGTGACAAGTTTCATCTCCAACGGCGGTCTTCCATTCTGTCACGATATCACGACACTTTTTCTCTTCGGGTGCATTTGCGCAATCTTGTCGCGATATCGTGACACTTCTTCTCTCCGGGTGCCTTCACGCATTTTTGTCGCAATTTCACGACGATTTTCTCTCTCCAAAGGTGACCCTCCTTTTGGTCGCGATTTTGCGACGCTTTTTTTCTCTCCAATGACAGTCTTCCAAGTTGTAGCGATATCGTGACATTTTTTCTCTTCAGCGATGGTCTGGCTCTTTTGTTGCGATATCGCGACCTTTTTTCTCTTCAGCGGCGGTCCTTCTTTTTTGTCACGATATCACGACACCTTTTCTTCTTGGAAGCAGGCTTCTTCTTGCATCGCGTTTTTGGATCTCATTTTCTTCTTCGACTGTGGTCTTCTTTCGTGTCACGATTTCGCGACACCTTGCTTCACGTCGTGATATCGCGACCTCCTCCCTCCTTCGGCTCCGATGGTGATTCTTGTCGCGATATCGCGACCTCTTTTCTTCCTGTGGCTTCTTCGACGATTCTTGTCACGATTTCATGACATCACCATTTTAGTCGCGATTTCGTGACACCTCCCCTAGTGTGGAGGTTTGTCAACTTTCTTCTCTTCTCTTCTTGGACCTCCTCGGTCACTATGAATTTATTGTAACCTTTCTTGTTCAAGGTTCAGGGACCTTTCAAAACCCTTTCTACCAATAAAAAAAAAAATATTACATGTCTTATTTTATTCTTATCTAACCAATAGTTCTCACTTCTATTAAGATCTATAAAATTAGGTAACAAAAATAAGGCTTCAGTCATGTGTCTTAGGGTGCAGTCAAACAATACCACCCCAAGTCAAACAATACTATCACGAGCTAGACTTCAAAGTGGTCAACTAGCCATGGTTTGAGTTCTAATAGTTCCATCGTATGGTAGGCTACTAAGGGGGATGAGTAGGTCAGGTTGGGGCTAGCCAAGTGTACCGATGCTTGGCTATTATGCCATAGGCATCAAGTGCTTAATATACCCCATCCGAATCATACCACGACATGTGTAGGATATTGCCCAAACCAACTTCCAATCATGCCATGTAATATTTCACAATAACTAGGAGGAGGTGCCAAGCAGTTAGCATTCTAAATTTGGCCCAATACACAAAAATAAATGTGAATAGCTCACGATCATCTGGTATACCTGGTTATTGTTTTTAAGGTAGACATGAAATAATTAAATCGTCCCACCTAGATGAAGATACCCAACATGGCGAGACTCTGGACACGCAAAACCATGATGGTGAAACTTTAGAAAATATACATAATATAAATTATGGTTGATTATAGATATCTCAAAACCTATATTTTGATATTCCACACGATGCTCGAATGAGACTATCCAAAAGGAGGGGTACCGGGTTTGTCGTTTGTAGAATTCATCTACCAAAATAGAGCTATGGGTACTACCTTTGAGGGTGGGGTACATTTAAACACCCAAATACCTTGATGTAGGCATCATTAAGGGTGATACCCTACAACAAATATTACTCAAATGGAAATACCAAACTATCATCCACACACAGATTGAATCTGATGGATGGAAGCATTGATAGTCAAAGGATTAACGACGATCCCTCTAATGCAAACACAAGTGGTGATATCTCATGGTTTCCCAATGCTAGACCAGGTTTACCCATCAATTCCCTATGATGATTATCTAGAAATTGTTTAGATGTTTGACTATTGGCCCCATGGTAGGCTCCACTAGGTTTAATAAATTTTTTATCCCAAAAAGAAAGGTCACAATGGAAAACATTGACAAGGCCTGGTAATCACTCAATACAACGGTAGGGAGCAATACTCAGGAATATCTCACACAAATAGTGTCAAGGAAAATCTTAAGGTATAATAATACCCAGGCACTTAGAGGTTAATAACCATCAGACGATGGTTGTAAAGCTCCTCTCTATGTCGTGATTGAAATAAAATCCCTCCGATTTGCTGTAGTTTCAACATAATATCCCTAGGGTAAATTTACTAATTTTAAATTAGGAGTATAACATGGTCTAGTGACCTTGACAACACGTGATATTGACTACATGCCTGCCCATCCATGTAACCCAAGCATTTGTTTGATCTAGAAAAGGTATGGATGCATACGCGTATCTAGGTGCTTATACCATATATTTATTAGGAGTTTAAACCTTACAATCATTCAAAATCGAGTTATTCTAGAAGCACATGAATAGTCCATACTTTCATTCGATATTGAAATACATGGAAGCACATGTATAGTCAACTGACATCTCAGGGACATCCCAGGGATACAAACATTTATAAACAATATATGATATCCCAAACACAATGAAGACAACTACACATGCCAAGCCATGGATAGAAAGGGTTACATAAGACAGATAAAAATAAGAAAGAAGGAATCCTTTCAACCTGAAATTTGCAGGGTTTCCAAGCTCCACTTTCTTATCCACTAAGTCCACCAACCCTTTCTTCTTGTGTGCTTCTATCAAGTTTGACCAAATGTCTCTAAGGCTTAAGGCTTTTTGGTTTCTGATTCACCAAAGGGTGAAGAGCATAATCCCTAAGCCCAAGCTTACCTATCAATATTTCCTTAGGATTTTTCCAGCATCCATGACCATTTTTGGTTAACCCATGGTGGCTATTTATAGCATTCAGGGGTGCCTTCTCCAAAGGTGAAGGGTAGTCTAGGTAATGACCTGTTGGAGAGGTCATGAGGATGATGATGTAGGTAGTTTAGTGGCATAGTATTTTTCTGCAACTTTGAGGACATGATGCACATCAAAGGGTAGCCAATAGTGCTTTGGAGGACTCTTGAATGACCAATATTATTTTTAAATTCTTTCTAGAATATAGGGGTACAAATTCCTTTTCCTCATGGCCCTTAATGATATTTTAGGACCAAAATACTTTTCTCAAAGTATTTTATCACCTTATTAGTTTGCAAAGCACACTAATAATTAAATTCACATAAAAAATCCCTTTTCTATTTAAAATATATGTTATTTCTTTTCTTGGATGTATTTTCAAAAATATTAAATGAATTACCACTATTTTCAATACCTAGAAAATTTCAAAATATTTTCTATGCCTACATTAATTTTCATTTCTCTTTGCCAAGCACAAGGGTTCGGGTCAAGGTGGGATGTGACATACTCCCCCTTAGACTAAACATAGTCCCTTGTGTTACCATAGTTAGCAAACAATAAAATATTAATGCATAACCAAAACATAGCAAAGGAAGAAAATAACCAAATTGCTTTTACCAAATTGCAATCATAGGCAGCCATGCAATCTCAATATTCCACACCATTATTTTATCCTATGGATGACCTCTTTAAGATAGGATTGCTATCACCATCATATCCATGAGGCTAGTCTTAGACATCATTTCCCAATGGTGTAGTCATGAGTATACCTATATGTGGGTAATTATCCATGTTACCCATGGGTTATCTTCATCATCATTTTCCTTTTTCTAGTATCTCATTCTTGGTGGTCGAATCAACTCCTTCTTCCCATGAGAAGGTCAACTTCTTCCACCCACGAGAGCTCCTAGACCTGTGATGCAACAAAATATCAACAGTACCATATTCTTCAAGAAATAAAATAAAGCATATATACTGCATGAAAATCATTCATCAATGATTACTTTGCATGGTAAGATCAAAGTATAAAATATAAATATCATCATAGAGTAATGAGATATAAATTAATGCATACATACCATCATCAATGCATAATTTTTCTATATAGAGTATCTATCTATGCATCAAACAAAGTCTATCTAAAACAATATTACACATTGTTTTCAAATAAATAAGGAAAGTGATTCCTCATGTCCTCCACCTTTTCCCATGTGGTATTCCTTTCAGAAAATAGGTCCCATTGGACCTTGCATTGCTCTATGTTTCGCTTCCTCATGGTCTTGGAACAAAACTCGAGGATCTTGACTGGTTTCACCTCAATGTATGTTGGATCCACCATCTACAACTTTGAGACATCCAAGACATGATTAGGATCAACAATATACTTCCTAAGAAGGGACACATGGAAAGAATCATGGATCTTTGCCAAATTAGGTGGCAAGTCGAGTCTGTAGGCAACAAGGCTAATTCTTTCCAAGATGGCGAATGGTCCAACATATCTTGGATCCAATTTTGTCGACTTGATAGCACTTTTCATAGGCTTTACCCTCAAGAATACCCTATCTTCCATAGAGAATTCTCGTGGAGTCCTCTTCAAGTCAGCATAACTTTTTTGGTGATCTGAAGCTTCCTTAAGCCTTTGTCGGATTACCTTCATTTGTTCCTCCATCTCCTTGAGTGTATCGGGCCCAACAATATCTCGATCCTCTGGATTATCCCATGACAATGGTGTTCTGCATCTCCAACCATACAAAGCCTCAAAAGGAGCCATATTTAAAGAAGCATGGTATCCATTGTTGTAGGAAAACTCTACTAAAGGTAAGAAGTCTTCCCATCGAGACTTTTGATCCATGCAATACATGTGAAGCATATATTCTAAGACTTGATTGACTCTTTCTATTTGCCCATCTATCTCTGGATGGTAAGCAGAACTTATATTTAGTGTAGTTCCAATTGCATGATGGAGGGCTTACCAAAAATCGAATGTGAACCTAGAATCTCGATCAGAGATGATTGCTTCAAGGAATCCATGCAACCTAAAGATCTCTTTGGTGAATTTATTGGCAACCACTACCACATCATCCTTGGTGCTACTTGGTATGAAGTGTGCTACCTTGGTCAGTTTGTCCACCATGAAAAGTATCACATCATGTTGGTACCTAGTCTTAGGAAACCCAACTATGAAATCCATTGATATCACTTGCCACTTTTGCACGGGTACATCATGTGGGTATAACCATCCTGTTGGGTTCTTATGTTCTGCCTTCACTTTTTGGCACTCCAAACATCGGGTAACAAATTCAGTGACATATTTCTTCATACCAGGCCAATAGAAGGTCTTCTTCATGTTCTCCCTCATCTTGGCCCCTCCCAGATGAGTGGAGTATGGGGATCTATGAGCTTCCCTCATGATCACCCTTCTTATATTGCTAGCTTCGAGAATGACTACCTAATCCTTGAGACATAAAAGTCCATCCTTGAGATCATAATCTCTAGCTATCTTAGGGTCTTGTGCCATTTTGGCTTGGGTTTCAATACAGAATTGATCCTAATATTGGGCTTGCTTAACTTGATCCATAAGATCTATATGACTTTGGGTTAGTGCAGTAATGTGCCTTCTTCTACTCAAAGCATCGGTGACCTTGTTTTCCTTACCTTTGATGTATTCTATGCCAAAATCATATTCAACCAAGAACTCAATCCACCTTCTCTATATTGCATTTAGAAAAGGTTGAGTAAAAATATACTTTAGACTTTGGTGATCAGTTCTCAACTCAAAGGATTTACCCACAAGGTAGTGCCACCAAATTTTCAAGGCATGTACCACTGCAGCTAGTTCTAAGTCATGGGTGGCATAATTAGCCTCATGTTTCTTGAGATTTCTTGACTCATAGGCTACTACTAATTTATCTTGGGATAGCACTCCTCCCAATCCTTCCAAAGAAGCATCTATGCACACTAAAAACTCACCTTGGGGGTCTAGGATTTTCAGTATAGGAGCAGAGGTGAGATTTTGCTTTAGCAACTAGAATGTGGCTTCACATTTATCTGTCCATATGAACACCTTTCCTTTCCTTTGAATATTTTTTATTGGGGAGGCTATCTTAGAATAGTATTTCACAAATATTTGATAATACCCTACTAAACCCATGAAGCTCCTCACTTTTGTTACATTAGTGGGAGGTGGCCAATTCAAAATGACCTTAATTTTTTGAGGATCTACCGCAATCCCATTTATGAATATTATATGTCCCAAGTAGTGTACTTGTGGCACATAAAAATCACATTTAGAAAGGTTCTCGTAGAGTTGATGTTTCTTCAACAATCCTAGCATGATTTTCAAGTGTCTATCATGCTCTTATTTACTATGGGAATAGATTAGAATATCATCTAAAAATACCAATACAAATTGGTCCAACTGGTTTCTAAACACACTATTCATCATATTCATGAATGTAGCTAGAGCATTGGTCAACCCAAATGGTAGGATAGTGAAATCATAGTGCCCATACTGGGTTTTAAAAGTAGTTTTGTGAGTATCCTCATCCCGGATCCTCAACTGATGATATCCCAATTTTAAATCAATCTTGGAGAAGATGGTGGCATCCTTTAGTTGATCAAATATATCTTCTATCCTTGGAAAAGGATATCTATTCTTTATGGTGGATTTGTTCAACATCCTGTAGTCTATACAAAGCCTTAGTGAACCATATTTCTTCTTCACAAATAGTACCGATGCACCCCATGGAGATACACTTGGTTTTATTAACCCTTTGTCAAGTAATTCTTGAAGTTGCACCTTCAATTCTTGCATCTCTATAGGGTTTATCCTATAAGGAGACCTATGGATGGGTTCTATGCCTAGTACTAGATCAATGGTGAAGTCAAATTCTCACTTGGGAGGCATTCCAGGGAGTTCTAAGGTAAATACTTCCCTATATTCTTGTAGAATTGGGAATTTCTGAAATGCTTCCTCCTCATTGACATCTTCAACTTATTTCAATTTAACCACGTAGACCATCCCTCCTTTCCTTATGGCCTTCTTTAGTTGCATCGTGGACAATAGCACAGGCTTAAAGGAACCTTGTTCACTAACCATTTTTACCCTTTCTTTCCTATCATTAGTGAACTCAATCCATTGATCTTGGAAATTGATCAAAGCCTTGTGAGCTTTTAGCCAATCCATGCCCAAGATGATGTTGAAAGCATGTAGCGGTGCTACATATAGGTGCCAAATGGTAGAGCTAGTGGATAGGGAAATTTCAGCTATGGGAAAGCATTGATCCATGGAGTAGGTCTGACCTGACCCATACTCCACTTTCCACCCTTGTGCCAAAGATCTAGGTCTCTCTGGCATGTCCCTTATTATGCTACTAGAAATAAAGCTATATGTAGCTCCACTATCTATCATAATTTTAACATCTCTACCATAGATTTTACCATTTATGAGTAATGGAGTTGCTTGTCCTTCTAGGTTTTGGTTCCCAGTGGCTGCATAGATCTTGTGGCCTTTCCTATTTGCCTTCTGGCTAGACTCTACACGAAGAGGACAATTCCTAGCATAATGTGGACCTCCGCATTCATAACATCTAGATTTATGATTCTGGCCTATCCCTTGATCTGGCTTATCCTTATCATTGGTAGGAGGTGGTCCTGCCTATTTCAGAGGTTGCGATTTTTCAACATTATTGTTGTTCTTATTCCTTGGTTGGAACTTCTTCTTAAAGTGCCCTAGCTTCTCATTGTTTTTATTTGCAAAATTAGGATTTTCCTTCCCTTTTTGACTTGGTTCAGGCTCCCACTTTCTCTTTTTCTAGGGACGATGTTCCTTTTT
The DNA here is from genome assembly GCA_028583015.1 of Wollemia nobilis. Classification (NCBI taxonomy): domain Eukaryota; kingdom Viridiplantae; phylum Streptophyta; class Pinopsida; order Araucariales; family Araucariaceae; genus Wollemia; species Wollemia nobilis. The sequence continues at coordinate 1,566,543 of JAQPPZ010000188.1, forward strand.
TGACCCATTTGAAGAGTTGCCAAATTTCTTACTAGGGTGTTGATTGTATTCTTCTTGACAAGCCAGATCATAAGCAGACTCCAGATCACTAGGTTTATGCATGCTTACTGAATTTCTAATATGATATCTAGATATTTAGAGGAATTTGTGCACTTTCATCTTGTTATCCTTCTCAAAATATGGAGCATACTTGAGCAATTTCAAGAATTACCTATAATACCCTTCTACGGACTGAGTCCCTTGGTGGAGTTGAACAAACTCATCAAGTTTCTTCATATAAAACTACTCTGTAAGGAACCTCTTTCTAAAGGCTTTCACAAAGTCCTCCCATTTGAAATGAATGGCATTGATATTTTGCTCCTTACTATAGGTCTCCCACCATTCTAGACTTATTTTCATAAAAAAGTCCTATGGTCCAAACCATTTTAGTTGTGGAGGAATAGTTTCTCATGGAGAAGTAGATCCCTAGCTCATTCAACCAAGATTCTATTAAATCTCCCCCTTCTTTTCTAGAGAACCTTCTAACCTTGACATGTTTTAGGTCCTTTTCCAGTTCTTCATTAATACGGGCCTTAGTCACATGATCTACTTCATATGTGTCATTACCCTACCCTATTATGGGGTTTGTTGGCTTAGGATTCCTATTCTATGATTTTCTCATCTCTAACACTAATGGTTTCCAACAAATTATTTTGTTGAACCATTTATTCTCTACACAAGATCATTTTCCCTTGCATTATTTGCACAATAGTCATGAGATTTTCTACTCTATTTGAATTTCCTAAACTATCCCCTATGGGTCTATCCTCAACATTGTCAGTGCTAATGGGCTTCTCCTTTTGAGGAACCCTTGGTCTTCCACTTTGCAACCCAGGTGCCATGTTTTCCTAAATTTAAGAGTAGTGTTAGTTTGTAATTACGCATTTATTTCTATTATATACGAATCTTAAATACCACATGCATTCTACAATAAAAATATATTACTATATAAGTGGTATGCAACACCTTTATATAACCAAATACCATTGGTGGTCATGTAATGGTGTTTCAACCATGGTTAAGTTCTAGTTCACTACTATTAGTGGGGTATGTTTCATCATACCCTTGCTAAGTTTCATATGACTTTCATATTTGACCAAAAGGTCATGTTGTAACATCAATAAATCTGATATTTCTTCCAATGTGAAGATCCTACTGAGATAATTTCTTATTATTATTTTTTTTTGAAAAAATGAAAACTTGTATTAATAAAAGAACCAGATACAAGCGGGAGAGAACACATCCCGAGCCAGAGCCACAAGCAAAACAGCAAGGAAGGCGCACAAAGGCAATGCTAGGAACCGCAAGGCACAGAGAACGGAAGGCACAAAACAACAACAAGTCACGAAAACGCGACATGTCGCGAAATCACGACAGGAAAACCCGTCACGGTCACTTTGGCACCAACAGGCGCGATAACGCGACATGTCGCGAAATCACGACAGGAAGGGCCCTCGACAGCCACCCATAGAAAGCGTCGCGATAGCGTGACAGAACCAGAAAACAACATTCAAGCCTCATGAAGGTCACGATATCGCGACGAAAAACCACCCAGTCGCAAAGGAGCCAAACATGCCGCAAAATCGCGCAAGAAAAACGCCAGAGACCAGGAGGGCACAACCTGTCGTGAAATCGTGATAAAAACCAGCTCGAAGTCGCATCATCACTACAGGTCACGATATCGCGACAAATTACCACCCAGTCGCCTAAGTGCCAAAAGTGTCACGAAATCGCGACAGAAGAACCATGCAGCTTCCAAAACTCAAACTTGTCGCGAAAACACGACAAAATATTTACATTGCTATTCATCTTCAAGAAGGGAATGAGAGCGCGGTAAAAACACCAATCGAACCTGGAAAGCGGGACCTGTCGTGATATCGCAACGTGTCATGGAATTGCGAGGCGCGAAAATGCGACATGTCGCGATATCGCGACAAGACGCGGGATCGCGTCACGCGATAACGTGACATGTCGCGATATCGCAACATGTCGCGGAATCACGACCCGCGATAACATGACATGTCGCGATATCGCGACAGAAACCAGCCGGAGACTGCAGAGGCTCAACCTGTCGCGATATCGCGACAGTAACCAGCCAACGGCCGCGATAGGAAAACATGTCGTGAAATCGTGACAGAAAGGACCCTTAGCAAAAAAACTTTGCACATTATTTCAGAAATTGTTCAAGGCCTTGTCTGATCTCGACATTCTCCACAGACAAATTGCTATGCAGATGAATCCCAACCTCTCTCTCAGCACCCAACTTAGCAAGGAAATCGACCGCTTTATTGAGAGATCTACTAGCATAAACAGGAATCACATCCTCAATTTCCTTCCAAAGCTCTAAAATTTGGGCAACCAAAATCCGGAGCCTCCAAGCTTTTAAGGCAAAGTTCCTCATGCAATCAAGAGCACCAACCAAGATTTGGGAATCAGACTCAATGATTATCTTTTTGTGACCATGCTTGACGGCCCAGATGGAAGCAGATTTAATAGCAAAGGCCTCAACTTCATTGTTTGTGGCATATCCCGGACCTTGCAATTCCCAATATAGCACGGTCCCAGACATGATCGCGGTAAATAACACCACTGCCAACATTGCCCGGATTACCTTTAGCAGCTCCATCAGTATTGATTTTGACCCAGCCTTCTGGGGGAGGTTTCCAAAAACTTCTTACCTGTCTCTCAAGATCAGAATCTCTCCCACTCAAAGGCTTAGAAGCTTGACTGGTTTTCCTTCTCAGCATAGATGGCAACGGTTTCCACAACTTTGCTCCAGATGACCTGCCAAATCCCCTCCACCGAAGAGAAGGTTTCACGAAAAATACGAGCATTTCTTTCCAACCAAACCTGCCACCAAATAAAAAGGAAACCGAGCTCCCAGCCAGTACGAAGAGCTTTAGAAATAAATCTACCTCTCTTCCAGCTTTCCCATAAATTGGTTCGGGACAAATCTCCAAGCACCTGAAGTTTAAAGTGGGAAAACCAACGGTGCCAAATATGCTGTGTGAAAGAGCAATCAAACAGAAGATGGTTCACAGTTTCCTCATTCCTATAACATAAAACACACTGTGAAGGACCAATGATGCCTCTAATTCTAAGGTTGTCAAAGGTCAAGATACCATTATGCATCAGTTGCCAAGCAAAGAAGTTCACTTTCGGCCAGCCCTTGGGATGCCAAATCTTCCTCCATTCATGAACAGGAAAAGAGTGTGGGGGGGGCTCAGGTAGGATCAAAGCATAGCCCTCCTTCACAGAATAAACCCCAAGGTTCCTGAAGCCCCAAGCAAGCTCATCCTCCTCATCACTCCCAGATAGAAACCTTTCAGCCAAAATTTTTTCCAGAGTTGGGGCCTGCTCCGGAGGGATTGGAATAGGCCATTCACCCAGCCGCTTAAATTTTTTAACCTTATACTCCCCCAAATGGCTGGTAGGGAAGTAGGTCTGAATATGAATCCAACCTTTGTCTTCAAGAGCTATTTTTAGTGGAAGCAGATCAGGAAACACTGCAAGGATAGGAGGATGCTGATCCCAAGAGTCAGTCCAGAACCGGGCCTTCTCCCCTCTCCCAACTTTCCAGAACAATTGATCTTTGATAATGCAAGATCCAAGCTTGAGCGCCTGCCACACAAGAGAACCATTACCTTCCAGAGGATAGCGGCCCAAGTCGTTGGGAGGAACAAGACCCAAGTATTTTCTAGAAAGGATTCTGCTGCAGAGGGACGAAGGCTGGGAAATCCACCTCCAGTACAGTTTCCCAGCCAGGGCCCGATTGTTAAACTTGGAACTTCTCAAGCCCAGCCCACATTTTTCCTTGGGCTGGGTGACCTTATCCCAACCAACCAAGGCCCATTTCCTCTCTCCATTGGCACCTTCCCAAAGAAAACTTCTAGCCGCTTTGTCCAACTCTTTCCAGATTGAGGGAGGGGCGGCCAGAATTGAGAATTTGTAAATAGGCATAGCCTGAATAACAGACTTCAGAAAAGTTAGTCGGCCCCCATAGCTTAACCATCTATGAGACCAATGATTCATTCTCTCTTTGATGCCATCTAGCAGGTCCTTCCAAAAATCAGCTGTCAATTTTTTGAAATGCAGAGGAACCCCCAAATAAACAATAGGAAGGGAGGTCCGAGTGAAACCCAGAATCTCCATAACTCTCTCTTGCGACCTTTGATCAAGGTTGAAGAAGACCACTTTTGATTTTGAATCATTGATGGCTTGATTAGAAGCCCGAAGGTAGACGTTAAGAGTATCTTTGATTCCTCTTGCTTCTCTGAGGTTGGCAACCCCCACCAATCCCGTATCATCCACAAACTCGTAAATGAGTCAAAACTTCGGCTCCGATTTTAATTCCTGTAATCTATCCTTGACGTCTTCTTCTCAGGAGGAGTCTGCCTAGACCTTCAGCCAAGATAAGAAAGAGATAAGGAGAGCAGGGGTCTCCTTGATGGAGACCCCGAGAGGCTCCAAAAGGCGGCGAGGGAAGCCCCTTAATTAAAATAGAGTATGAAGGTGTAGAGATACAGCTCATGACCCAGGCAATCCAGTCCTGAGAAAAACCAAAGGCTGCCAACATCTTGACCAAGAAACCCCACTCTACTCTGTCATAAGCCTTAGACATATCCAATTTGATGAACATTCCCTTGTTACCTGAATTATGCATAGAATGGATAGCCTCCTGAGCCAAGATCACTCCATCCAAGATATGTCTTCCTTCAACAAAACCCCCTTGCTCAGGGGAGATTAAATTTTGAAGAAGGGGTTTTAGTCTTTTAGCCATAAGTTTAGAAATAATTTTGTAGATCACATTACATAAAGCAATAGGTCTGAAATCAGAAATGTGAGCCCCCCCTCTCCTTTCGGAATTAAAGTGATAAAGGTGTGGTTTAGAGCCTTGAGCATTCTTTTGTTAATTCGGGATTCCTCAATGACAGCCAACACGTCCTCCTCCAAGATGTCCCAGAAGGCCTGAAAGAACTCAATAGGGAAACCGTCCGGACCAAGCGACTTTCCTGTGCACATCCCAAAGACCACCTTCTTGAGTTCATCACGATCAATGGGCTTAAGAAGGGACTGATTCTCTTCATGAGAAATAATAGAGGGGATTCCATCAATGACTTCATTTTGAGCTTCCACATCATGCTGCATACTTTCCTTGAAGAGGTTAGAGAAGTACTCCATAGATAGGGAATGCATATCAGGAAGAGTGTCAAAAGAGTTTCCAAACTCATCTTGGAGGAACTCCATGTTATTCAATTGCCTTCTAGCACAGGCAGAGCGATGGAAAAATTTAGTATTTCTGTCTCCTTCTAATAGCCAAGTATTTCTAGCTCTCTGTCTCCAGTAGACCTCTTCTTGATTATCAATGTCCTCAACTGCTTTGCGTAAGGCGTCATCCTCAAATTTAAGATGCTCAGAAATAATTCCTTCTCCGAATTGTTTTTGCACCTCATTCCATCTCGTCCGAGCAAGGGGGCCCGTTGGAGCTGGAAATCGGATTTGTTAGTTTGCTTCCATCGTTTCAGTTTACTCTTAACATAGAGAAGCTGTTTGTGAATTTTGAACATAACTGTTCCAAAAGGGGGACGGCCTTCTTCCCACCACTGTGGAATTTTCCTTCGTAGGTCCTCTTTTTGCAACCAAAAATTTTCAAATTTAAAAGGTTTGTAATACTTTTCTGACATAGTCCCTCCCTCCGACCAAAATGGGAGAGTGATCGAAAGCTGGGCCCTCTAAGATCCGGAATTTGATATTCCATCTAACATAAGCTTCCTCCGAGACCAAAAACCTGTCAAGCTTAACCCTCCTACTTCGTATGGCTCTCTTCTCTTATTAGTCCAGGTAAAGTTTGTACCGGGGCCTTTGATGTCAACAAGGTTAAAGGCCTGAACGTGGGCAATAAACAACCTATCCCCTGTATCCAGAACAGGGATGCCACCTTCCTGATCTCTAGAGGATAATTTAGCATTGAAGTCCCCAGCTAAAATCCAATCAAGATCTTCTCGGGAGGACCTCATGTTTTGAACAGATTTTCCATTGAGACCGTCGACCTTCGGTATTCTGAGCCCCATAGAAATTTGTAATTAAGACTTGTTCAGCTATAACTATATTCTTGAAAAGAGATGTTAGGACCCCTCTCCAGGCTATATGATCTACTACTATCCACGCCAAAGGATTCCAAAGAGTAGCAATCCCTCCCGAGGCACCAAGAGCAGCCACTGCCATATGGCCAGCACCCCTCCAGATTCGGCCGACAGTTTTACTCATGAGGTCTAATGACATTTTTGTTTCCTGAATGAGCAGAAAGTCTGTTTTACTTCTTTCTAAAAGTCTTTGAATAGCAGATTGATGGGTTCTACTGTTTAAACCCCTCACATTCCAAGATTGTATAATCATTGGAAACCTTGGGAGCAATACGAATCAATTGTTCTTGCCAATACTCCATTGATTAGCTTATCCCCTTGCACTGCGATTAGATCCTTATTGGATTTCCTGCCCACCCCTTGGGAATTACTATTTTTCGACCTCTTCTCCACCTGGGAAATTCCAAGAGCTGGTCTTTCTCTGAGCTTTTCTGCAATTCCCATGGAAACATCTTTAATAATGGGCTGGGCTGGGGAGTGGATAACCAGAGTCCCAAGGTTTTCATGATGCAAAGTCTCAGAGGAATCAATCGCCTGTCCAAGGACAGGGGTTGAGGAAGGAGGAGCATGAGTAGGGATAATATTATCCTCAAGGATCCCATCTGCTCCTTCCATAGGTTGGTCTTCTTGATCCACAAGAGATTTGAAGATTTCATACCGATTTGTTGGCTTGGGGAGAGCTTGCTCCTTACCATTTCTCTTTTTGTTTCTTCTCCTCTTCTGCTGTTCAAAGCCATCATTTTGGCCCTCAGACCCAGTGGGAATGACAGGTGGTTCCTTGGCCGAAGTGGACTTACCTCCTCGGGAGCGATTTGACATTCCCTGTGTAGCATCCGCATTGGTGCTCAAGATATTTGGACAGAACCTTGCCAAATGGCCATGCAAATGACAGACTCTACAACGGAAAGGTAGGGCTTCATAGTCTAACTGCTGTACCCAAGATTGTCTTGCTAGCTCCAATTCCATCTCAGCTGGTAGCGGTTGACTAATATCCAATTCTACACAGATTCTTGCATAAACGACAGTATTTCCTTCAATGGTATCCTTAGAAACTCCCAAAAATCTACCAAGAGAGTTGCCTATCAATTCAAGAATCCGCTCACCCCAAAACTCCATCGGGAGAGCATATAGCCGGATCCAAACCGGGACAGCCGTGGGTTCAATGCGAGGGTCGAAACCCGCTCTCCACGGCTGGACAAATAACCCTGCCGGGCCATGGCTCCTCTTCTCTGATTCAAATGCTCTATTTCTATCCATTAGGGAAGAAAAACTAATAATGAAATACCCATTGCTAATGGGCCATAAGGAGTACTCACCGATTGGCTCCCAGTTTTGTCTCACCCAGGAATGCAAAAAGTGTAGGGTGGGTCGAATGCCCATGAACTTGCAAATCAGATCATGCGTGGTCCGGTAGTTTATCGTGTCTTCAACCAGCTTCGGTTCGATGACTATTTTTGGTCTTGATGCAGATTGTGGGAGACATCCATTGATTCTGTGCCCAGGAGAGCCCTTGCCCGTATTCTTGGCTAGCGGATGGAAGGCCTCTGCGTTGAGCTTCGGCGAGAGGAAGACGCAGGATTTTCTCGAAGAATCTCCACATAAGAGGTCTTTTTTCCCTCGCGAGAACTAGGAAGAGACCCCATTGGGCCCTCCCGGGACACCGAAATATCCTAGACCAGAGGCCTGCAACAGACCCCAAACATGCTGGAGGAGGTTTCCGAACTGAAACCCTAGAGCCACGGTCGTCGATAGTGCAGAAGGATTCCTGCCAAATCGCCAGAGCTCAAAAAATGCCTACCTTTTCAATAAATTTTTATTATTAGGATCTGCAAATAACTCTTATTGATTTGCAATACAATGTCTGCACAAGGAATATGCTTAACTTAGATCTATGAATATCAAGTACAATTTCTCAAAAGAGTATCAGGTACACCACTTAAGACCCATTTTCATGGAGGGTTCGCTTAAATCTTCCAAGTCAATTCACCAATGGTTTGGTCTTGGGAGATAGGACTTACCCATTGGTAACTTCCAAGTAATTTTCTTTCCTTTCCAAACACGTATCTATTCAGAGTTTTTACATTTTCATGGAAGCTTTGTGCCTAATCAACCTAGGCTCTAATACCAACTGTAACAACCCCAATTACAAGACCAATCAACCTTAGGGAATTTTTTTTTGTTTAGTCTTTATCATTGTTGCTAATCCATGAGTGAATTAAAAGTATCTTTATGTGGTTCTCTTATAATTTAGTTTCCAAGTATGTTCAAGACTACACTTCACAGGAGTCCAACATGGTTAGTGTCTATCCTATGGATAGGAGTGGCCAACCCCTATTATGACTTATAGGTAAGGTTTCTTTACCTTGCAATTGGAAATTATCCTATCTCAAATAGGAACACCCTCTTTCCCTACTAGTTTAAATCAAACATTAAACTAGCTTCTAAGTTAGGTCTCTTTCAACTTGTACATTAGGCGTATGCCTTGCGGATTAGTTAATCTTCATTAAGGATAGAACAATAATCATTGCAAAGCTTAACCTTCCCATATAAACCATAGAAATCTAAGGGGGTTATCACACAAACCCACATAGACATGTGAATGTCTACCATTTCACCCTTACTTGGTTTAACTGACTATAATCTCCATGAATTAGATAACTTTCAATGTTTCCCTCTATAATCACTCTCATAGTTAATATCCAAGTGACATGCATGAATCATACATTCCTTCTAGTTTTTTTAAGGATACACTATATCAAATAGACACAATTCTTAATTCACTTTTTAAAGATTCAAACCTTGTCATGGGATAACTTCATATCATGATATAACTCTACTTTTCTTCTATGATCATTTGAAGTCAAGTATTACATTGTATACACATCCTCTCAAGGAGTGATATAATCAATTACAATTGATCTCAATAAATACATTTTTCAATTATGGGGTATTTCACTAAAGAGTCCCTTGTTACAACATGTTTACATAATCAATAGGATTTGACTAGTTCCAACTTTCTCTTAATTCTATTCGAGTCACCAATACCAGATTGTAGATGTTTTCGGGATTAGGACAACCCATACATGTATATGAAATGCATTCTAGACAAACAATAGCATGTAATAATTCTTCATTGAATGCAACTAAACACAATACATTCTCCACAACTTAATGGTCTAAAGCATTCCACCATTCAAAGGAAGTAAATCCCATACTTTCCTAATATTGAAAACCATATTTTCATCTCATATCTTTCTTTACAAATATAAGCCTTTGAAACCAGTATTATTACAATCAATTATTGACGATATAAAAGAATGTCATAAACTCGTTCATAAATGAGATACCTTTCATGCATATGGTAATAAAACATATCATACTTCCACAAGTATCTCGTATCTCTTCAAACAAAAATAGAATTTAAACAAATCATTTGCTCACAAAAATTAGCATTTAAGAAACCATATTTCTTCTCACAGAAATAGCATTTAAACAATCATATTTCTTCACACAAAAATAAAATTTAAACATTCATATTTCTTCGCACAAAAATAGCATTTAAACAAATCATATTTCTTCACATAGAAATAGCATTTAAACAAATCATATTTCTTCACACATAAATAACATTTAAACAAATCATACTTTCACAATATCACATATTTCTTCAAAACAAAAATAAAAATTAAACCAATGGATTTTAATTATAGATCTACAAATCATTAAAAGGCTTAATCACAACCCAATACAAGGTTATAAACTAGATTTGTTCTACGATCAATTATTATGGTTACACTATAGCTCCTTTCAATGAATGTGTTTACTAATTTGCATTGTAATCTATAGTCTTCCCTCAAATTAGGCTATCAAGTTGTCTCACGATCTATCACCCAAATCATACTATAGTTGCCCCAAGGTTAGCTACAACTCTCTTGCAATATTACCTCTAAGATCGCTCAAGTTTAGCTATGATTGATCACATAATATATCACAATATTACACTATAGGTTACAAACTTGGCCCTTAATTTATCATAAGAGGTACACTATAGATACATAATATTAGTAAATGAGATTTATTAATCAACCTCTTATCAAGGATAAACCATAGTTCTTTAATAAGATATTCCATAGTCTACCAACTAAGACTATTACTTATTTTAACCAAATTTATTTTTTCCAAATTTAACTCAAAGTCTTTAAGCTTGAGTCATTCATGGTTTACACCAATTTTATCCATAATTTTCATTTCATATTCAATCCATAAGATTGTACCACAAATTTATATTGAAATTTTATTTATAATCTAATGTAAAGTCTATCATATGGTTTTACTAAAATTTGTCCCAAAATCAATTTAGATCTATAGATTATATTACATGTCTTCTTCGATTCTTATATAACCAAAAATTCTCACTTAGATTAAGATATGTCGGATTAGGTAACAAAAAGAAGGCTTCAATCACGTGTCTTGGGCATAGTCAAACAATACCACACCAAGTCAAACAATACCATCACGAGTTGGAAGTCAAAGTGGTCAGCTAGCCATGGTCCGAGTTCCAATAGTGCCATCATATGGTAGGCTACTAAGGGGAATGGATAGGTTGGGTTAGGGCTAGCCAAGTGTAATGACGCTTGGCTATTCTGCCATAGGCACTGAGCACTTAATATACCCCATCCGACTTATACCACGGTACATGTAGGATATTGCCCAAACCAACTTCCAATCATGCCATGTAATATTTTACAATAACCATGAGGAGATTCCAAGCAATTAGTATTCTAAATTTTACCCAATACACAAAAATAAATGTGAATAGCTCACGATCATCTAGTATACCTGGTTGTTTTTTTAAGGTAGACATGAAATAATTTAATCGTCCCACCTAGATGAAGATACCCAACATGGCGAGACTCTCAATACATGAAACCATGACAATAAAATTTTGGGTAGTATGCATAATGGAAATGATGGTTGACTATAAATATCATAAAACCTATCTTTTGAAATTCCACATGATGCTTAAATGATACTATCCAAAAGGAGGGGTATCGGGTTTATCATTTGAAGAATTCGTCTATCAAAACAGAGCTATGGGCACTACCTTTGAGGGTGGGGTACGTTTAAACATCCAAATACCCTAATGTAGGCATAATTAAGGGTGATACCCTACAGTAGACATTACTCAAATGGAAATAACAAACTATCATGCACACACAGATTGAATCTGATGGATGGAAGCATTGAAAGTCAAAGGATTAAAGATTATACCTCTAATGCAAACACAAGTGGTGATGTCTTATGGTTTCCCAATGCTATACCAGGTGTACCCATCAATTCTCTATGATTATTATCTAGAAATTATTCAAATGTTTGACTGTTGGCACCATGGTAGGTTTCGTCAGGTTTAATAATTTTGTTATACCAAAAAGAAAGGTCACAATGGAAAACTTTGGTAAGTCCTGGTAATCACTCAATACAATGGTAGGGAGCAATACTCAAGAATATACCACAAAAATAGTTTAGAGGAAAATATTAAGGTATAAGAATACCCGGACACTCAAAGGTTAACAACCATTGGATGGTGGTTTAAATCTCATATCTATGTCATGATTGAAATATCATCTCTATGTCGTGATTGAAATAAAAAATCCCTCTAATTTGTTGTGGTTTCAAAGTAAGGTCCCTAGGGTCAATTTACTAATTTTAAATTAGGAGTATAACATGGTCTAGTGACCTTGACCCTCCACGATCTTGATTGCACGCCTGCCCATCCATGTAACCCAAGCATTTTTTTGACCTAGAAAAGGTATGGATGCATACGCCTATCTAGGTGCTTAAACCATACATTTATTAGGTGTTTAAAAACCATACACTCATTCAAAATTAAGTTATTCTAGAAGCATACAAATAGCCCATACTTTTAATTGACATTGAAATATATGGAAGCACGTGTATAGTCAATTGACGTCTCAGGGACGTCCCATGGATGCAAATATTTATAAACCATATATGATATCCCAAACACAATGAAGACAACTACACATGCTAAGACATGGATAAAAAGGGTTGCATAAGATAGATAAAAATAAGAAATAAGGAATACTTCCAACTTGAAATTCATAGGGTTTCCAAGCTCCACTTTCTTATCCACTAAGTCCACCAACCCTTTCTTCTTGTATGATTCTATCAAGTTTGACCAAATGTCTCTATGGCTTAAGGCTTTTTGGTTTCTTATTCACCAAAGGGTGAAGAGCATAATCCCTAAGCCCAAGCTTACCTATCAATATTTCCTTAGGATTTTCTAGCATCTATGACCATTTTTGGTTAACCTATGGTGGCTATTTATAGCATTCAAGGATACCTTCTCCAATGGTGAAGGGTAGTCTAGGTAATGACTTGTTGGAGAGGTCATGAGGATGATGATGTAGGCAATTTAGTGGTATAGTATTTTTTTGTAGCTTTGAGGATATGATGCACATCAAAGGGCAACCAATAGTGCTTTAGAGGACTCTTGAATGACCAATATTAATTTTAAATTATTTCTAGAATATAGGGTTCAGATTCCTTTTCCTCATGGCTCTTAATGATATTTTAGGACCAAAATACTTTTCTCAAAGTATTTTATCACCTTATTAGTTTGCAAAGCACACTACTAATTAAATCCACATAAAAAATTCCTTTTCTATTTAAAATATATATTATTTCTTTTCTTGTATGTATTTTCAAAAATATTAAATGAACTACCACTATTTTCAATACTCAAAAAATTTCAAAAAATTTTCTATGCCTACATTAATTTTTATTTCTCTTTGCCAAGCACAAGGGTTTGAGTCAAGGTGGTATGTGACAACCCCTTTAGGTAAAAGGAGCTTCTACCACCACAGGTTTCAACGACATCGCAGACAACTTTTTATTACCATCAAATATTTGACAGTTTTAATATTTTCTTACAAACAGATGAACATCTCTAAACATGGATGGCCAATAGTAACTAGTTTTCATTATGGTGTTACCAGTTGCTTTATGTGCAAAATGCCCTCCACAGAAGCCTATATGAAATTATTCAATTATACCAGGAACTTCCCTTTGAAAAAAATAGAGTAATAATACTCCTTTTGGATGTCTCCAATATAATTTGTTATCCTAAATATAATACTTATGTGCCTGCTATTTAATGCTTCTCATCTTGTTATGAGTTGTACATGTTGGAAAAGAAAGTATTTTTATGTACAAGACTATTTCTTTATCCCATTCATCTTCAAAGAAATTTGTAGTGTCTTTTAGTTGTGTGTTTGTTGTTGTGATGGTATTATTGAATTCTTCTCCTCCTTTGGTGGCTATGTATTTTTCCAAGCCTTGTCCTTTAATGGTTTTGACTGCCTTGAACTCAAGATCATATTGTTGTAACTTGACCATCCACCTAGCTAACTTGCCTGTAGGTTAATTATGAGTAAATACCTCTTTAACAACTATGTATGGTATGCATGCTATTACTTTATTGGACCCAATAATCCCTTTGAAATTTTCCAAATATTTTACTAAGGAAAAGGCTTGTTTTTCTATCATTGTGTATTTTAGTTGTCCTCCTTTCATCCTAGTGCTCATAAATGCAATGGGCTTCTCATTTTTCTCCTAATCCCTTTGAGATAAAATGACAACAATGGTATCTTCTAAGGCAAATGAATAGATGTTAAAATATCTTGAATAATTTGGGCATGTTAACATAGGTGCTTGTGTAATGGTATTTTTAATATTTTGGAAAGCCTCTAGATTTTCTTCTATCCACTTGATAATCCCATATTTCTTTATCATGTTATTGATTGGTTTGAAAATTTGGAAAAAATTCGGGATAAACCTCTTGATGAAGTTGATCATCCCAAAAAATGATATGACTCCTTTCAAGTTCTTTGGTGGTGGTATTTTTGCAATAGCCTATGTTATTTAGGGTTTGATGATGATTCCTTATTTAGAAATAATGTGGCCAAGTAGCTTGCCTTGTGTTGCTCCAAAAATACACTTTCTAGTATTTAAAGATATACCAAATTCTTTACACCTTCCAAATATCTAATATAGATGCCCAAAATACTCTTTTGGATTTCGAGAGAAGATAATTATATCATCGAGGTAATCTACCACTATTTTGAACATGAGGTCTTTAAAGGCAAAGTCCATTGCCGTTTGAAAAGTTGCTTCAACATTAATCACCCAAAAGGTATCCTTAAGTATTCAAATGTACCCCAAGGCATGGTAAAAATAAGTTTATATCTATCTTCAGGATTTACTGCTATTTGGTCATACCCTGAGAATCCATCTAACAGAGACATCCTAGATGACAATGTGTAAATTTTGAACCTCCTGCTCTAATTTATTAACCATTGCATCAATTTATAAAGTTTGGTGATATGTGATGCATAAGTTCATATTTGTAGCTGATGGAGTTGAGTGATACACGTAGATAGTACCTGCTTCCCATTCAAATTTTGGTGCCTGCTTCCCGTTCAAATTTTGGTGTCTGCTTCCTGTTCAAATTTTGGTGCCTACTTCCCGTTCAAATTTTGATTCCTGCTTCCCGTTTAAAATTTGGTGCCTGCTTTTCGTTCAAATTCTGATGCCTACTTTTCGTTCAAATTCTGATGCCTGCTTCCCATTGAAAATTTTGGTGCCTGCTTCCCATTGAAAAATCTGTGTTGACTATTTTCAGTTTTGACCGGTGCAGTTATTTAATTTTTCCTATCCATGCGCTGTCCACTTTTCAAAGTGTAACTGTTTTAGCCATGTAAGTGAAATACGTTACGCAACCTTGTAAACTTGGGTGCAAATATAAATGTAAATGCAGTAAAGTACGTAACTACTGTGTGTAGTTTTTCTATAATTACTGTTCCTAGTTTTAGTTGTAACGACTTTTTACAGTAAAGTATGTAACTACTTTTAATGCAGTTTTAGCTGTAACAATTGAGTTCAGTTTTGGCTATAATGACTATTGGCAGTAAATTCTATAACTTCTATAAAAGCAGTAAATATTATGGAGAGCTAAAACATCTCTTACTATAAAGGAGATTTTTTCAGACCTTTCAAGGGGTTGATTCCAGAACTTGCTAGCCTTGTAATATTGTGGGAAATAATGCAAGAAACTGTTTGAACTATAGCCTGTGTATTTTTAGTTTGGCCAGATTACATGTGGCATTGGCCCTTGGTCTGCCAACCTTACCTGTTGTAGTTTATGCATGAATTGTCTTATGTCATGTATTGCATTGTGCCTCTTTGGGAGTTCTTGTTAGATCAATCATCCTATCTTATTTTGGTGTATCGCCCTTGTTTTTATTTTTTATTTTTATTGGTTTGATTTACCATTCCTTTTATTTTTCCTTTCCCTTTTCCCCGATGAGCTAGTAAGTGTAGTTTATTTTTATTTTTATTTTGTTGTGTAGTTTTATTTTATCAAGTCCCTTGTTTTGTTTAGTGCAGTTTTATGTCATAATTTTGGTTTTATTTTTTATTTTTTTTCGAGATCCGGCTCTCTACGGAGGTTTTTTCCTCTCAGGTAGTCCCACATGAGAAGGGAATTCCATGTTGATGTTGTGCATGGGTGCAATGTAAGGTGTACATTTTTAGACATCAATAGTTTTGGCACGCCCGATGGGACAATCTATAGTTTTAGTGAAATATCTACATAGATCTTGTGTTTATGTCTCATAACAGACAAGATTTAGTGTTTGTCTTGACTGATTCTTGCTCGCTGAAGCATATTTAAAAAAATAGCACCTGACGACTCTACTAGTTAAAAGGGCCAGATTGTTAATTACATCCTCATTTTTGAGAGGTGTGTCTACAAGTAACAATTCAATAAAATGAAGGGGTGTATCATTTTCTGAGGGGTGTATCTACTATTGTATTCCATTCATGTCTCAATAGCCACCTAGAGCATATTATTCTTTAATCAGGGTAGTCCATTGGCCCTAATAGCACATGATGATATTCCAGTATCAGCTCTTAAGGCCTTGCATTACTATACTAGAGAAAACTCAGTCACTCCTGTGGAACATCTCCAAGACATGGCAAATTTATGCTCAGTGCATAATGTGATTGAAGACAATGTGGTTGTGAGATTGTTGGCATCTTCTTTGAAGGGTAAAGCCCTTCAATGGTTTAGAAGCCTTCCTGTTCTCACCATTGCAAGCTGGGATGACTTGGTTGATAAGTTGATCAAGCAGTTTGAGGATAAAATAAATAGTTTATCACTTATGGAGTAGTTGACTACCATCAAAAGAGATCCCAATGAGCAGATTATAGATTTTAATTTTAGATTTCAAAGGACTTGGGATAGAATACCCATGGAGGTAAGGCCAAATGCACAATATACTTTTTTGTATTTCTTGAGAGCTTTGAGTTTTGATATAGGTATGAGCATCCAAACTATGGGAATCAATACATTACCTGATGCATATGAAAAGGTTGTTCAAGTTGAAAATTATTTAGTGTAGTGTGGTAGGATTTCCCCTAGACCTCCTATGCCTCTATTTCTAGATGTGACTATACCCAACCCATTATCCTCTCAAGTTTTTGCTAATATTCCAGTAGTTAATCCATTGTAAATTAATGAGAATGCACCTAGCACTTATGGTCAATTAAATGATCAAATAAAGGATCTATTAAATTTGGTCAAAACAATGGATAACAAGCTCAACAACCTAGAGAAGCAGCAAAACCAACCTCCACAGAGGAATTTCCAGTCATACTATCCTCCATATCAGAATCATGCACACCTAGCTAAGCCTTTACAAACATAGTTCCCTACTGGTACCAACCCAAATTAGACCATAGTGCCTATGCAAAATAACTTAGCTGAGCAAAAAATATGGTGCCCTCCTTATCAATTACCTCATGATCCAAATGGTTGTGCATATAAAAATAGTAGCAGTGCTTTAGTGGCACATGATCCTAGCTATCAAACAATGGAACAACAACCATATCAACATCCTTCTGCAACAACTTTTGATAGCATTTTGATGTATTGGCAAGAAAATGAGTATTGTGTAGTAAATCATATTATGGGTAATCAACCTAAGAAGCATGTACAATCTAACTATAATACCAGGTCTATAGGGAAGGTTATAACTGATGGTCCTTCTATATCACAAGCAACCATGTTCCCTCAGCCTCCAAGTACGAATGTGAAACAACAACCTACAATCACATTCAAGGATTGCTCTAGAATGGAGAAATCAAAAAAATCAAATGCAACAACCAAGTAGAACATGGAAAAATAGGCCTACTTACCCAATTGTTGAGAGGTCAAGAAATGATTGGACTGCCAAACAAACATAGAAGGATCAGCCTATTAACTTGGTGGATCAAATGAAGAAGACTAGCTTGCAAGTTTCTATGTGGGATGCTTTTGCACTGCCAAGACAAACAAATCTCAAAGAATATCTGAGTCATGTATCTTCAACACCTAAAGAGACTAAAAATCCTATTGAAGAGGCTATAAATCTGATGCAAATGGATCCTAATGAGGTACACACACAAACCACACCTCCTATTCTTGATACTCAGCTTGATGAGTGGGAAAATGTGTTATATGGATCTGATCCATATGACAATTTCCAAGAGGTAGGCATGGAAACATATTGTATCTTGGAGGAGAAGAGCATGATTCCAGAAGTCATGAAAGAAGAACAACCCGAAGGTGTATGGAAGTTACATTTTGGTGCAACTAAATGTGAGCATGGTGTTGATGTTAGTGTTTTTATAACATATCCTTCTAAGGAAACAATCCTCCATCCCTTCAACCTCTAGTTCAGTTGCACTAACAACATGGTAGAGTATGAAGCTCTAATTCATGGACTCTTACAGGTAGAGAAAAGAGGTGTGAAACTATTGCAGATTTTTGGTGATTCAGAATTGGTAGTACAACAAGTCAAAGGCCAGTCTATTGTTGAGGATAAGCTTATGGAAGAATACAAACATAGAGTGCTAGAGTTACTTGAAGGATTTGATGTCCTGGAATATCCAAATAATCTCCAAGAAGAGTAATAAAGAAGCTGATATGATAGCAATTGTGGGGGCACAATATGAGTTACCTATTATTTTCCTATGTAACAACAACAACAATACTTTGTTCTCCCCTAAAAGCTTACAAAATAAAATCCCTTTCAAATTTGGGGTTGGTTAGAGTAGAGGCTTCAAAAATAGTAAGGGTAGGATGTAATTTTAGTTCCTTTTTTTTGTGTTCCCTAAGTGTCCCAAGACACCTCTTGCTTCCTGTGAAGCATATTTTATTTTACTATGTTTTAAGTTCTGTTTTTAGTTATGTGCAATTTTACTATTTAGTTTTGTGCAGTCTTCTATTCTATTCAATTTTGTGTAGTTTTTTGTTCCATTGCAAGGATTATTTCCAATAGTTCTACCTTACAAAGCAAGTGTGGAATTCAGTTCTTATGAAAATCTAAATATGATCAATGACTCTATGCCCAATGGATACTAAGACCACCTGGTCTTCTGGGTTTTTTACACATTGCAGGCATGTGTCCCCTATGAATCACCAAAATGTTAATAAATTTTGAGCCTCCTACTCTAATTTATTAATCGTTGCATCAATTTCTAAAGTTTGGTGATATGTAATGCATAAGTTCATATTTACAGCTAATGGAATTGAGCGATATACGTAGATGGTACCTGCTTCCCATTCAAATTTTGGTGCCTACTTCCCATTCAAATTTTGGCACCTGCTTCCCATTAAAATTTTGGTGCCTGCTTCCCATTGAAAATTTTGGCACTTGCTTCCCGTTGAAAAATTTGTGTTGACTATTTTCAGTTTTGACCAGTGCAGTTATTTAATTTTTCCTATCCGTGCGCTGTCCACTTTTCAAAGTGTAATTATTTTAGCCATGTAAGTGAAATACATTACGCAACCTTGTAAACTTGGGTGCAGATATAAATGTAAATGCAGTAAAGTACCTAACTACCGTGTGTAGTTTTTTTTGTAATTGTTGTTCCCAGTTTTAGTTGTAACAAATTTTTACAATAAAGTATGCAACTGCTTTTAATGCAGTTTTAACTGTAACTACTGTGTGCAATTTTAGCTGTAACTATTGAGTGCAGTTTTGGCAGTAAAGTCTGTAACTGTTGTAAAAGTAGTAAATTTTGTGGAAAGTTGAAACATCTTACTATAAAGGAGATTTTTTCAGACCTCTCAAGGGTGGTTGATTCTAGAACTTGCTGGCCTTGTAATAGTTTGGGAAATAATACAAAAAATTGTTTGAACTGTAGCCTGTGTATTTTTAGTTTGGCCAGATTGCATGTGGCATTGGCCCTTGGTCTGCCAACCTTACCTATTGCAATTTATGCATGAATTATCTTATGTCCTGTATTGCAGTGTACCTCTTTGGGAGTTCTTATTAGGTCAATCATCCTATCTTATTTTGGCGTATCACCCTTGTTTTAATTTTAATTTTTATTAGTTTGATTTACTGTTCCTTTTATTTTTCCTTTCCCTTTTCCCTGGTGAGCTAGTAAGTGTAGTTTATTTTAATTTTTATTTTGATGTGTAGTTTTATTTTATTAGGTCCCCTATTTTGTTTAGTGTAATTTTATGTTGTAATTTTGGTTTTATTTTTTATTTGTGTTTTTGAGAGTCGGCTCTCTCCGAAGGTTTTTTCCTCTCAAGCAGTCCCACATGAGAGGGGAATTCCATGTTGATGTTGTGCATGGGTGGAATGTAAGGTGTACATTGTCAGACATCAACAGTTATATTTGAGTGAATTTCTATTCAAATTTTTGAAATCAACACACAACCTTATGTCTCCATTATTTTTCCTAACTGGAACTAGGTTGGCTATCTAGGATGAGAATCTAACCTTCCTTATGATTTTGGCATCCAATAGTTTTTGAACTTCCTTTTGCATCATTGGGTGTAGAGTAGGATTAAAATTTCTTTGCTTTTGTCTGTGAGGCTTGGTTCCTTCTTTCAATGGGATAATATGACTCATTATATCAGTGTTGAAAATTCTAAGGTCTTCATAACTCCAAGCAAAGGAATCCACATTTTTCTTGAGGAACTTTATATATTGGTTTCTTTATTTTCTGACAAAGCCTTGTTGATTTTCACTATCTTGGGCTCTTGTTCTATCCCTATATTAACATCATCTGCTTCTGAATCCATCATACTAGGTTTATATGCTCTATCAAAATCATCAAAAAGGCTTTCCAAAGAAACTAACCCTCTTGGGAGCTTATTGGTTTTGAGCTGTATGACTTCCATAGGTTCTCCCATGATTTCCTTCAGCTTTTCTTCATCTGACTCATCACAAAAAAAAATCAGCATAATGGTTCTGTAGAGTCATGAAATCTTTAATATCGACGTCATCCTAAAAAACCTGTAAGTAGACAATGCTATCTGAAATAGAAGTATGGTAAACATAGATAATAGGAAATATTTCTTGAAATTATATATCTATTTCTGGGCATTTGGCTCCTGATGCACTAACAACTAATAAGTTTACTACATGGTTTTGTTCTCTAGGTATGTATGTTATGTTAAAGGCTATAAGCTTATCTTTTTCATCTTTGGATAGCTTGTTTATTTTGTTTTAGCCTAGGGTTTTTGGTTTGATACTTATATTTAACTTGTTGTATGATCAATTTTGCATCTCCACATACAATCAGGTAGTGTATCCCCAATTCTTAGCAAGAAGAACTTCTAATTTCATTTGAGTTAGTGATTTAGTTTAAGATGAAACTACTATCTAATTATTTTATTGGTTGAAATCATATCAAGATGCCACCTAAGGCTAGGATAGAATGACCTCCACCTAGATAGACTCGATAAAGTAATATCGAAGAAGAGATCCAGAATGAGGGTCTAAAAAATCCCAATACGGGAATGGAAGATCTTACTAACACAGTTACTGCATTGAAGGATCCATTAATGCAAGTGTTATAAACCACTACAAACCAAAACTCCAAGCTAGAGATTAAGAGGTTAACCAAGCTAAGGAATTGACTGCAAAATAGTTATAATCTAGAACCCTCTTGGAAAAGGAAACAACGAGAGATCTAAAGAATGTTTGTATCTCCAAGTTCTATGGAGAAGGAGAAGGAGATGCAACTGAGGCTTGGTTAAGGGAAATAAAAGTTTTCTTCACAATAAAGGGATATTCTTCAAGAACCCGAACGATTTGGGCTACTTTCTACTTTGAACGAGTTGCCCTAGATTTATGGGAAATTTATTATGAGGAAAGCAAAATCGAACTAGTAGACATTCCATGGAAGGAATTTATAGTCATATTCAAGAAGAGGTTCCTCAAAAAGCATTTCTATGCTCTAAAATTTAAGGAGTTTGCCAGTCTAAGGCAAGGAACCAACTTAGTGGAGATATACTATAGGAAGCTGGTAAAGTTGTTGAAGTATGTACCCGCATATAATGAGAAAATGTGGATTCATAAGTTTACTCATGGGTTGCAATCTAGGATAAAGCATGATGTAGAGATGCAAGAACATAAATAATTACAAAAGGTATATGATCTAGAAAATAAAGTAGAGTCACACTTTTGTTATAAATATGAAACCTTATCTAAGCAAGAATATCAGGAACTAAAGAAGAGAAATAACAATGGGGTTGTAAAATGATAGGCTAAACAAGAACGAAAGGGTAAGAACCCAAAAAATCCAAAGAAGAAATTCAATGGAAGCCAAAAGAAGTTCAAGAAGAACTTTTATAAGAAATACAACAAACCCAATAACACTAAGCCCCAATTGTAGAAACTACAAGTTTCAGTTCTAGCAATTAAGGGCAAGGAGCATAAACCAAAAAAATGACAAGGGCCCAAGGATGGGTGTTACCATTATAGAGGGCCGCATTTTGCTAACAAGTACCCCTACTGACTAGGGCCAAGTACATCTAGCATTAAAGGCAACGAACCTATGCAAAATATCTACACTACAATTGGGAGTCAAAAGCTTGAGGGGCAAACCACCCCACTGATTATAAAAGATAAGATTTTTGATGAGCAAGTGAATATATTAATTGATAGTCAAGCCACAAATAGCTTAATTTCTTGTAAATTAGCAACATATATGCCAGAAGGGCCAGGGTATTTGGCTCATTGATGGAAGGTTGAGTATGGTGCTAGATAGACCTACTCCGTAAACCAATATTTTCTAATGATGGAAATTACTTTAGCCAGTGGGACCACGAAAGGTTGATTATATGTAGCCCCACTTCATTCCTTCAATATGATCCTAGGGATGGATTGGCTTCAGGCCCATAAAACCGTAATCAATTTCTAGGATAAATGGATTGTGTATTCTAAAGAAGGTAAGGAAAGGCTACGAATTCATAGCGAATAGGGGGTATTCAAACCCTAGATGTTGTCAGCTATGAAGTTAAAAAAAGCCCTAAAAAAAGGAGTGATTGTCTATGTAATAAAGCTAAATAAAGTTGGTAAATACCAGAAGAAAGAGATGTTGGAGACACACCTAATTTTATAGTATTTCAAATATGTATTTCCTGAGGATTTACCTGGTCTCCCTCCTATGAAAGAATTTGATTTCACTATTGATATTATACTAGGAGTGAAACCCATTCACAAATATCCGTATAGGATGTCATCCATCGAGATGCAGGAATTAAAGGTACAAATGCAAGGGTTATTAGAGAAGGTGTTGATAAAACCAAGTGTGTAACCTTGGGGTGCACTTATTTTATTTATGAAAAATGATGGATCCTTAAGATTGTGTATTGACTCCAAAATGCTGAATAAAGCTACAATCAAGAACTGGTATCCCCTACCTAGGATCAAAAATTTATTTGATCAATTGAGAGATGCCACGATGTTTACCAAGATATATTTAAGGTTAGGGTATCACAAATTGAGAATACATGAGGAGGATACTCACAATATGATATTTAAGACTAGATATGGCTATTATGAGTTCATTGTCCTACCTTTTGGACTGACTAATACCCCAATCGCCTTCATGCATTTAATGAATGGTGTGTTCAGAAGACACCTGGAGTAGTTTATCCTTGTATTCTAGATGACATCCTGATATACTCTTGAAATAAGGAAGATCATGATAAGCATCTCAAAATCATGTTAGAGTTGCTAATAGAAAATCAACTCTACGAAAATCTAGCCAAGAGCGATTTCTATGTTTTAGAGGTACATTATTTAGGGTATATCATATCAGTAGAAGGAATTATTGTGGATCCAAAGAAAATCGAAGCCATATTAAATTGACCACCCCCTACTAATGTTACCGAAGTAAGGAGCTTCATGGGGTTAATGGGCTATTACAAATGTTATATAAAGGATTTCTCAAAAATTACCTCGACAATAACTAACCTCTAGAAGAAAGGGAAGGAATTCAAATGGATGAAAAAGTGTGAAATTGCTTTTGCTTTATTGAAGCAAAAACTCACTAATGCACCAATATTGAATATTCTAGATCCTCAAGAAGATTTTACAATATGCACTGATGCATCGTTCGAAGGACTAGGGGCAATAATCATGCAATAAGAGTCAGTAGTAGCTTATACTTTGAAAAACTAAATAAGCACGAAGTCAATTATGCTACTCACGATTTAGAACTAGCTGCTATGGTGCACACTTTAAAGTTTTGACACCATTATCTAGTAATAATACCTTTTGATTTAAAATCATATCATCAAAGTCTAAGGTACATATCTACCCAAACAATACTCAATGTGAGACAAAGAAGGTGGATCGAATTTATCATCAAGTATGACTTTGAAATTGAGTACATAAAGGGAAAATAGAATAAGGTTGTTGATGCTTTGAGTAGAAGGAGATACATAAGAGACATAAAAAAGAGTCACATAAAGCTCATGGACCAAGTAAGGTAGGAGCAAAATCAAGATGAATATTATCAAGAAATTCGAGCCAGAATAGACAAGGATCCTGAGATCAATAAGGAGTTTGGGGTGATAGATAACCTTTTATGTTACAAAGGAAGAATCATCATACCAAAATTAGGGGATTAAAGGAAGCTAATAATGCAAGAAGCCCATAGATTGATTTATATATCTCACCCCAGAGGGGCAAATATAAGGGGAAATTTGAAGAGGACCTTCTTCTAAGTAGGAATGAAGAAGGATATTACAAATTTTGTAGCTCGATGCCTTGAATATCATAAGGTTAAAGTAGAACACAAACATCCCGTAGGATATTTGTATCTACATAATATACCTACATGGAAATGGTAGGTCATATATATGGATTTCATAGTGGGTTTACCAAAAAATAGGTACTAGCATGATGCAATCTTAGTAGTAGTCAAAAAATTGACCAAGGTTGCATGTTTTATATCTAGGAACACCAAGGACGATGCTCAAGTGGTGGCTAATAGATTTTTCAAGGAGGTATTCTGATTGCATGGATTTTTCAAAAGTAATTATCTCAAATGGGGACTCCAAGTTCACTTCTAAAGTTTGGAGAGCCCTTCACCAGGAAATAGGCAAAAAGCTGCATATGAGTTTGGCATACCACCTTGAGATAGATGGTCAAACGGAATAGGTAATCCAAATACTAGAAGACATGCTCCGCATGTCTTCTATGGACCACAAGTATCACTGGAAAGACTACCTACCATTGGTAGAGTTCACCTACAATAATGGATATCACTCATCACTAGGAATGGCACCTTTATATGCCTTGTATGGACAAAAGTGTAGAACACCACTATTGTGGGATAACCCAGAGGATAAAACTATGATTGGACCGAAATTGGTCAGAGAAATGGAAGAACAAGTGAAGGTAATTAGGCAAAGAATCAAGGAAGATACTGATAGGCAGAATAGTTATGCCGATTTAAAGAGAACTCCAAGAGAGTACTCAATGGGAAATAAAGTGTTCCTAAGGGTCAAACCAATGAAAAGTGTGATAAAGTCCATAAAATTGGATCCATAGTTTGTAGGACCCTTCGAAATCATTAGAAATATTAGTATTAATGCATACCGAATCGCCTTACCTCCTAATATATCAAAAATCCATGACACTTTCTGCATATATTTTTTTAGAAAGTATGTTGTTGACCCTGAACATGTGTTTTCTAATTTGCAGATGGCAAATCCGAAGGCAATCAAAGTAATTCCAGTAAGGATCCTTGAATTCTACTCTAAGACTATGTAGAATAGGACCATGGAGCAATGTAAGATATAGTGGGATCATTTATCGAAAATGAATGCCACTTGGGAGAAAGTGGTAGATATGCAAAAATATTTTTCTTTTTTGTTTAATGATCTTTAAAAAATGTAATAATTTGTTTTTGATTATGTATGTTGTGTAAAAATGAGAAACACCTGGGATGGTGTTTAGTCCTAGTGGGGGAGAATGTCATGACCCTCCCAGATGGACCTTTGAATATGGAAAATAATGTATTAATTTATGGTGCTTTAATACTTGATTTTGTGCAATTAAGTAGATACGCGATATTAATAGATATTGAAGAACATGATACTTCTAACAAATTGTCAATATGTAGGATCAAGTACACTCGTAAGTGAAAGAAGTTGAGTCATCCACCGAAGACAAAGGTACTCTAGATTGGGGAAGTGATGATAAGGCAAAATCGAAGGTAACAAGGATAGATACCTTCATATAGGTATGCATTCGGTTAGGGATAATCGTCAATAGATAGCCACCTTAAGCCCTATATGGATGGCCTAGTAGCTATCATAAGTTATCAAGGCTGAGATAGGTGACTAAATTGATGGAAAGATCTCACTCTTTGTCTATCGCACATGCTTTATTGTCTTTTACTTCAACACTTTACCTCAATAATTTGGAAAGTATGAATAAATAGGCTATCTTCATAACTCCTTGGGTGCTCTGATAAAAGGAATGATAAATAGATTTTATTTTTAAATAAATGGTTGATTTATTTTAAAATGATAAATAGATTCCATATTTAATAAATGGTTGATTTATCTTAAATGATAAATATATTTTATTTTTAAATAAATGGTTGATTTATTTTAAAATGATAAATAGATTCCATGTTTAAAAAATGGTTGATTTATCTTAAATAATGAATAGATTTTATTTTAAAATTAATGGTTGATTTATTTTAAAATGATATATAGATTCCATCTATAATAAATGGTTGATTTAGCTTAAATGATAATAGATTTCATTTTTAAATAAAAGGTTGATTTATTTTAAAATGATAAATAGATTCCATCTTTAATAAATGGTTGATTTATCTTAAATGATAAATAGATTTCATTTTTAAATAAATGGTTGATTTATTTTAAAATGATAAATAGATTTTATTTTAGAATAATGAAAGGAATTTATTTTAAACAAGTTGACTTATTTCAGAAACCTCTTTTTAAAAAGGAAGGAAGCAGTGTTTCATGCTAAGCAATAAAAGGATTCCTACGACAAAACGGTGGTTGCTCCATTCAAAAAATGGGGGAATTCATTTAACCCATTAAGAAAGTTGTTGTTGCCTTAATTATATGAGAGTTTTCTTAATGAAATGATTAGTTTAACAAAATCAATCAAGTATGGAACCTACCTTCAGAATCAGATTGGGCCACCCAAGCAGAGTTTCCCACTAACATGAAGAGATGGCTCCATTAACATGAAGGGATGGCTTCACTAGCATGAAGGGATGGCTCCATTAATGCAAATGGATGGCTTTTCCAGCATGAAGGGATGGTTTCATCAATATGTAAAAAGGATTTCATTCTAGCAGCACCTTGGGAAGGCAGAGAGGAAGAGACATTTCCTCTACCACTTGATGGACAAATGAGAAGTAATGGTGGGTAGGTGGCAGATGAAATCCAAGGGAAGATATAGGCACCAAGTATGGGGAGAAAGGATGTTATGCACAGGGAGGAAGTAGAGAGTGGGAGATAGAGCATTGAGAGGCGGATGAACAACAAACATCAAGAGACAAAAGGTGAAGCACTACATGAAGGGAAGAGAGGGAGTTGATGCTCGATTAGCACAACCAAGAAAGCTGCCAGCACGTAAATAACTAGGTTGGTTAGTAAGATTATTTAAATAAGTTATTTAAGGTTTCTATCGCTGGTTCTTTTAGTTTAAATGCTAGGGTGTAGCTTCACTGTGTGTGTCATCCCTTTGACCAAGGAAGACCTCCTCCCTTACGAAGATTAGAAGCCATTTATTGCAGTGTTAGAGCATTGCTTATTGTATAAGATATTCGTTGGCTGCATTAAAGTTGTTTCTTGCTGTGTTAGAGAGTTTCTTGCTATGTTAGAGCTTCACTAGTTGTGTTAAATTTATTTCTTGCTATGTTAGAGTCTTGCTTATTGTGTTAGGGCTTCACTAGCTATGTTAAAGTTGTTACTTGCTATGTTAGAGTGTTGCTTGTTGTGTTAGAGATTCACTGGCTATGTTAAAGCCATTGCTTGCTATGTTAGAGTGTTGCTTGCTATGTTAGAGCTTCATTGGCCATGTTAAAGTCATTTCTTGCTATGTTAGAGCATTTATTGCTATGTTAGAGCTTTGGTGTCCATGTTAAAGTCATTGCTTGTTGTGTTAGAGCATTGCTTGCTGTGTTAAAGGTTTTCTAGCTGTGTTAAAGCTATTGTTAACTGTGTTGAGCAGTTGCTAGATGTGGTAGAGCCTCTTTGGTTGTAGCTGGTCATAGTTGACTATATAAGGCCTTCATTGTAGGTCAGTTGGCTCATGTTATGCCCTACCTCCTTATCATAGATGTACACCTCTATTTTAGAATTCATTGGGTATAAGGAAAGACAACGATAAAGCTAGATGTTGTGAGGGGTCATCGGTATGTTGGGATCCAAGGGATGTCCTCCCTTGGGTGGTTTACCTTTTTGTAGTCCTTCATGAGATTTAGGTTGATGGAACCTATGGTAAACCAACAACCACGTATTAACTATAATCCAATATAGACCATGATACCCGAGCACTCTGACTTCTCTATAGTGGGCGGTGCGATGTGTATCACCTCAAGTCATGCCCTTGCTGCTTCTATGCTTTTACTCTATGTTTTGTCCCTGTATTTCTATATTTTGTAGTGGGATTTGTTGATAAGAGGTAGTAGGGTACCTAGGTAGGAAACCTTTGTTTAGTTCATTAATCGAATGGGAGAGTTTAGATTAAGGAAATAAAAGGGTTTCCTTTATATAGTTTCATTAATTAAATAATAGTTTTTAAATTAATGGAAATAAAAGGTCTTTTATATGAATTCCATTATTTAAAATAGTAGTCGTAGATTAATGAAAAGGGAGGTTTCTCATAGGGTTCATTCTTTGAAATGGTGAATTTAAATGATGGAAAAAGAAACCTTACATGTTTTCATTTGATAGGAACTACGGGACTTTAATTAATGAAATGAAGAAAAAGGTTTATTTATAAGTTAAAGTAGTTGACTTTAATGGATTAAATAAATATGAAAATGGTTTGTTTTTTGAATTAAGGGTATGGGAATTTAGTTCATGAAATGAAGAAAAAAGTTTATTTATAAGTTAAAGTAGTTGACTTTAATGGATTAAATAAATATGAAAATGGTTTGTTTTGTGAATTAAGGGTATGGGACTTTAGTTCATGAAATGAAGAAAAAGTTTATTTATAAGTTAAAGTAGATGACTTTAATAGATTAAATAAATATTAAAATGGTTTGTTTTGTGAATTAAGGGTATGGGACTTTAGTTCATGAAATGAAGAAAAAGGTTTTTTATAAGTTAAAGTAAATGACTTTAATAGATTAAATAAATATGAAAATGGCTGATTTTGTGAATTAAGGGTATGGGTCTTTAATTCATGAAATGAAGAGAAAGGTTATTTATGGATTAAAGTAGTTGGCTTTAATTTAAGTAAATAATTGAGAACCTAGATTATTTAGTAATTAAAGGTATGAGACTTTAATTGTTGGATAAAGGTTGAGTAATTTATTACAAGCTAGTAGATGATCTTGTTGCATTGTTGAATAACTCTCATAGGGAGATGAGAGGGGAAATAGAAAGAGTAGTTTCTATGATATCAACTATGCTTTGGAAAGTTGAATTGCTTGGGTTATTTGTATAGTTGCAATTTGGCATTGAAATGATTAAATGCATTTAGAAGCATGTCTATCCAGAACCATGAGTGTCCTAATCCCCTCCTATCCTCACTTGATCGATAGAAGAGCGAGAGGACCAAAGTCATGAGATAGAATGATGCCCAAGTTTTCTCTCTACCTTATATCTTGCTTATTTATGCAAATAGATTAGATTTGTGGGGATATTTTCTCGATGAAATTATTGTAATGTATTGTTAAAAGTGTAGAATTGTTGTGACTATTTCACAAGCCCCAAAACTTGGGGACCCACCTTTTGCTTTGAGTTTTGGGAGAGTCTAGATTGTTTTTGGTATGAATGATAGGTTCCCACCTTTGGTTATTACATGGTCTTTGTTTTTGGTGAAGTTGATAGGATTAGTTGTTTTGTTTATTTTATTTTAATATGTTGACTGTTTCTACAATGTTTTTTTTTTTTTTGAAAAATTGAAAAACTTGTATTAGTACAAAAGGCAATTACACAAGGGAGAAAACTCATCCCAACCAACAGCAGAGAACTAGACAACAAGCGGAGAGCACAAAGGCAACGCAAACCCCCACATAGCACAGAAGACAACAAGGCGCGAAAACGCGACATGTCGCGAAATCGTGACATGTCACGAAATCGTGGCAATCAACCCCGTCGCGGCCGCAGCAGCGCCATCAGTCACGAAAACGCGACATGTCGCGATATCGCGACATGTCGCGATATCGCGACAGACAAAGCCCTCCGCGTCCGATCGCCAAAAAAGTCACGAAATCGTGACAGCAACTCCCTCTGACGGTCTATCATCATAGGCGTCACGAAATCGCGACAAGAACTCCAGGAAGCATCAAATCTCCAAAAGGGTCGCAAAATCATGACGAAATTTCTTCGAAGCGCCCAGCCAGCAAAAGTGTTGCGATATCACGACATATTCTCATCTTGACTCCCAGTCCGCAAAAGTGTCGCGATATCGCGACAATTTTTACCAAAGTCATGAGTGTGCCAAAAGTGTCGCGAAATCGCGACGAATTTTCCTTTCAGTTCCCAATCTTCAAAGCGTCGCGATATCGCGACAAGTTATCCTCATTGCAACTTGTCTTCAAAATTGTCGCGATATCGCGACAATTAATCCAGATGACGCCAGTGTGCCCCAACTGTCGCGATATCGCGACGATTTTACCATGTAGCTTTCGATCGACAGAAATGTCACGAAATTACGACGAAATGTGCCCTTTGCTCAAGTTCACCATAAAAGTCATGATATCGCGATGATAATCCTCATTGCAGCCAGTCTTCAAAATTTTCGGGATATCGCGACAAGAAACCCAGATGACGCTAGTGTGCCCCAACTGTCACGATATCGCGACAATTTTACCATGCGGCTTCCAATCGACAAAAATGTCGTGATATCACGATGAAATGTGCCCTTTACTCAAGTTTACCAAAAATGTCGCGATATCGCGACGATAATCCTCCTTATCATCCCTGCGCCAAAAACGTCACGATTTCGTGACATGTCGTAATTTTGCGACATGTCACGATTTCGGGACATGTCACGATTTTGCGACATGTTCCTTTCTAAGGCTGAGAAGGCAAAACCTGTCGCGATATCGCGACAAATTCCAACAAGAGGCCACGACGCCGCTACATGTCATGAAATCACGACAAAAACCTTCCTTAGCAGCAAAAACTTTGCACATTATCATAGGTAGCATTCAAGGCCTTGCCGAATCCCAGCATCCTCCACGGGCATATCACTATGCATCTGCACTCCAACTTCCTTCTCAGCACCTATCTTAGCAAGGAAATCGACCGCCTTGTTGAAATCCCTACTCACATAGATGGGAACCACATCATCTAATTCTTTCCAGAGATCCTTTATCTGAGAGACAAGACTCCGCAACCTCCAGGCTTGCAAATCAAAGTTCCTCATGCAATCAAGAGCGCCCACCAAAATTTGGGAGTCGGACTCAAGAATTATCTTTCTATGGCCCCGCTGATGCACCCGGATAGAAGCAAATTTAATGGCCAAGGCCTCCGCTTCATTGTTTGTGGCATGACCCAGATCGTGCAGTTCCCAGTAAAGCACGGACCCACCATGATCTCGGCACACAACTCCAGTACCAGCACTACCCGGATTTCCTTTTGCAGCTCCATCAGTATTGATTTTGATCCAGCCTGCTGGGGGAGGGTGCCATCTATCCTGAGCCTGTCTTTCAAGAAACAACAACTCCATCAAGCAATGGCACAGAAACAGACTGATGTTCCTCCTCAACGTAGATGGCAACGGTTTCCACCACTTTGCTCCATATAACCTGCCATATTCCATCAAGTGAAGAGAATGTTTCACGGAAAATGCGGGCATTTCTCTCCAGCCACACCTGCCACCAAATAAAAAGAAAGCCCAGCTCCCGACCAATTCGGAGAGCTTTGGATTTAAATCTGCCTCTCTTCCATCGGTTCCAAATATTGGTCCGAGTCACCTCACTGTTGGCTTGAATTTTGAAGTGGGAAAACCAGCGCATCCAAATCTGCCGTGAGAAGGGGCATTCAAACATCAAATGATCAACAGTTTCCTCATGCTTGCGGCATAAAACACACTGAGAAGGACCGATGATGCCTCTGTGTCTAAGATTGTCAAAGGTGAGAATTCCATTGTGCATAAGTTGCCAGGAAAAAAATTCACCTTTGGCCAACCCTTGGGGTGCCATATCTTCTTCCAAACATGGATCGGGAAAGAGTGTGGGAGGGGCTCTGGAAGAATCTGGTTAAATCCCGCCTTCACAGTGTAAACCCCAAGGTTCCCAAAGCCCCAGGCAAGTTCATCCTCTTCATCCCGCCCAGTAAGAAACCTGGCTTTCAAAATTTTTTCTAAGATTGGTGCCAGCTCCGGTGGGATTGGAATTGGCCACTCTTCCAACCTCTTGAACTTTTTGAACTTGTACTCCCCAATGTGGCTGGTATTGAAATAACTCTCAATATGAATCTAGCCCTTGTCTTCTATGGCTGATTTAATGGGTTGCAATTCTGGAAACACAGCAATGATGGGAGGGTGCTGATCCCAGGAGTCAGTCCAAAAACGGGCCTTCTCCCCTCTCCCCACTTTCCAAAACAATTGATCTTTGATAACTTGAGCTCCCAGCTTGAGAGTCTGCCATACTAAGGATCCATTACCCTCCAAAGGGAAACGTCCAAGATCATTGGGGTGAGCATGGCCTAGGTATTTGCTAGAAAGAATTCTGCTAAAGAGGGATGTTGGCTGGGAAATCCACCTCCAGTACAATTTACCAGCCAAAGCTTGATTATTAAGCTTGGAGCTTCTCAGTCCCAGCCCTCCTTTATCCTTGGGCTGGGTGACCTTATCCCATCCAACCAAGGCCCATTTCTTCTTCCCTTTTGCACCCTCCCATAAAAAGCTTCTGGCCATTTTGTCAAGCTCTTTCCATATAGAATGTGGGGCAGCTAGGATGGAGAATTTATATATTGGCATTGCCTGAATAACTGATTGTACGTAAGTTAGTCGGCCTCCATAGCTTAACCATTTATGAGACCAATGATTCATTTTCTCTTTGATGCCATCCAAAAGATCCTTCCACATATCAATTTTTAGTTTTTTGAAATGCAGTGGAACCCCCAAGTAAACAACAGGTAGAGAAGTCCTAGTAAATCCCAGGATCTCAATAACTCTTTCCTGTAACCTTCGGTTGAGATTGAAGAAGACCACTTTGGATTTTGTATCATTAATGACTTGATTTGAGGCCCGAAGGTAGATGTTTAAAGTATCTCTAATTCCTCTTGCTTCCCTGAGGCTGGCCACTCCAACCAATCCTGTGTCATCCACAAACTGTAAGTGGGTCAAAACTTCTGTCCCCACTTTAATACCTGTTATCACACCTAGCTGTCGTCTTCTCAAGAAGAGTCTGCCTAATCCTTCTGCTAAGATGAGGAAGAGGTAAGGAGAGCAAGGGTCCCCTTGACGAAGACCCCGAGAGGCTCCAAAAGGAGTCGAGGGGAGCCCATTGATTAGAACAGAGAAAGAAGGTGTGGAGATACAACTCATGACCCAGTCAATCCAGTTCTGAGAGAAGCCAAAGGCTGCCATCATCTTTGCCAGGAAGCCCCACTCCACCCGGTAATAAGCCTTAGACATATCCAACTTTATGAACATTCCTTTGTTGCTTGAAGTTTGCATTGTATGGATTGCCTCCTGAGCAAGGACCACTTCATCCAAGATCTGTCTTCCTTAAACAAAACCCCCTTGCTCAAAGGAAATTATTTTATGGAGAAAAGGTTTTAGCCATTCAGCCATAATCTTCATGATTATTTTATAAATAACATTTCATAAGGCAATGAACCCCCCCCTCCCCTTTTGGAATTAAAGTGATGAAGGTGTGATTGAGAGCCTTAAGCATTCTTTTATTAGTTCTGGACTCCTCTGCGACAACCAAAACATCTTTCTCCAGATTATCCCAGAAGGCCTGAAATAATTCTATAGGAAAGCCATCTGGACCTGGCGATTTTCTCGTGCTCATCCCAAAGACCACTTTCTTTAGTTCATCACTATCAATGGGTCTAAGGAGAGTCTGATTCTCTTCGTGAGAGATAATAGAACGTATGACATTAATAACTTCATTTTGGGCTTCCACATCTTGTTCCCCACTTTCCTTAAAAAGGTTTGAGAAATAATCCATTGAGTGGAAATGCATTCCAGGGAGAGTATCAAAGGAGTGTCCATTCTCATCGTGAAGGACTTCCATGTTATGCATTTGTCTCCTTGCACAGGCTGAGCGGTGGAAAAATTTTGTATTTCTATCGCCTTCTAGTAACCAAGTGATTCTTGCTCTCTGTTTCCAATAAGTTTCCTCTTGATTATCAATGTCCTCAATCGCTTTGCGCAGAGCATCATCCTCAGCTTTAAGGTGCTCAGTAATGGTACCTTCCCTAAAGTGTTTTTGCACCTCCTCCCATCTAGCCATCAAGGGGGCCCTTTGGAGCTGGAAGTCCGACTTATTGTTTTGTCTCCACTGTTTCAATTTACACTTGACAAAATGGAGCTGTTTATGGAATTTGAACATTGCAGTCCCCAAGGGTAGGCGGCCTTCTTCCCACCACTATGGAATTTTCCTTCGGAGATCCTCCTTTTGCAACCAAAAATTTTCAAATTTGAATGGCTTATGGTGTTGACCTGTCATCGGCCCTCCCTCCAACAAAAGGGGATAGTGGTCTGAGACTGGACCTTCCAAAATCTGGAACTTAATATTCCATTTAATAAATGCCTCTTCAGAAACCAAAAACCGGTCTAACTTAACCTTCCTGCTGTGTGGCTCTCTCCTCTTGTTTGTCCAAGTAAAGTAGGTTCCAGGGCCTTTGATATCAACCAGATTAAAGGCCTGGATTTGGGCAATCAAGAACCGGTCCCCAGGATCCAAAACTGGGGCACCACCTTCCTGATCCCTAACAGATAATTTGGCATTAAAATCCCCAGCTATGATCCAGTCAAAAACTTCCCAGGATGACCTCATGTTGTGTACAGCTTGCCATTGGAGCCGCTGGCCATCAAAGCATTGAGCCCCATAGAAGTTTGTAATAAGAACATGTTCAGCTGTGGCATTGTTTCTAAACAAAGAAGTGAGAACACCCCTCCAAGCTATGTGTTCTAAAGCTGTCCATACTTGAGGGTTCCAGAGAGTAACAATCCCCCCCGAGGCACCCTAAGCAGCCACATCCATATAATCAGCACCCCGCCATATTCTGTTAGCAGTCTTGCACATAAGATCTACAGACATTTTTGTCTCCTGGATGAGCAAAAAGTCTGTTTTACATTTTCCTAAAAGTCCTTGAACAACAGATTGATGGGTTCTGTTGTTTAAACCCCTAACATTCCAGGATTGAATAATCATTGAGGACCTTGTGAGCAATAAGACTCAATTGGCCTCACCGATCCTCCATTGATCAGCTTGTCTCCTTGTACTGCTAGTAGATCCTTATTGGATTTTTTGCCTGCTCCTTGGGAATTACTGTTTTTAGACCTCTTCTCCACCTGGGTAATCCCTAGAACCAGCCTTTCCCTGTTCTTTTCAGAGCTTCCCATATTGACGTCCTTAATAATCGGCTATGCTGGGGAGTGGATTACCAGTGTCCCTGAGTTCTCTGGCTGCCTTGTCCCAGAGGGTTCCATTACCTGTTCTAAGACCGGAGTAGAAGAAGGGAAATCCTGAGAGTGAATGTTAATATCCTCAACATTCCCATCCACTCCTTCCATAACTTGGTCCTCTTGATCTACTAGGGATTTAAAGATTTCATACCGATTGGTTGGTTTAAGTTGTGCCTGCTCCTTGGAATTTTTCTTTTTATTTCTCCTTCGCTTCGGTTGTTCAAAACCATATTTCTGGAGATCAGAATCCTGAGGAATACTAGATGGATCTTGGACAGGGGTAAACTTGCCCTCTCTGGGGCGATTTGGATTTCCAAGTGGCGCCTCCACTTTTGTGCTCAGAATATTTGGGCAGAACCTCACCAGATGGCCGTGCTTATGGCAGACTCTACATCTAAAAGGTAGTGCCTCATAATCTAACTGTTGTATCCAGGAGAGCCCTGTCAACTCAAGTTCCACCTCGGCTGGTAGAGGCTGGCTAATGTCCATTTCAACACAGATCCTAGCAAAGACAACTGTGTTTCCCTCTATAGTGTCTCTGGAGACTCCTATAAATCTGCCTAATGAATTACCAATCATTTCTAAAACCTGCTCACCCCAAAACTCCATCGGGAGAGCATACAGTCAGATCCAGATCGGGACTGCCGTGGATTCGATACGAGGGTCAAAACCCACTCTCCAAGGTTGAACAAATAACCCAGCCGGGCCATGGTTCCTCTTCTCTGATTCAAATGCTCTGTTTCTATCTGCTAAAGAAGAGAAACTAATAATGAAATATCCATTACTAATAGGCCATAAGGAGTACTCACCTAGTGGCTCCCAATTTTGTCTAACCCAGGTGTGCAGAAAATTCAGAGTGGGACGGATACCCATGAATTTGCAAATCAGGTCGTGATGAGCACGATAGGAGATTGTGTCTTCGACCAGTTTCGGTTCTATAATAATCTTTGGTCTGGAAGTTGATTGCGGAAGGCAACCGTTAACTCGGTGTGTGGAAGCACCCTTGCCAGCGTTCTTGAGTAACGTCTGAAAGTAGTCCTCTGCGCTTCACCAGTGGAGGGCGAGGGGTTTTCTTTCAGCATCTCAGTGTATGAACTCTTTTTTCCAGCAGAAGAGACTGGAGGAGACCCCATCGGGCCCTCCCGAAACAGCTTACAAGTCTTCAGAGTAGTGCAGAGACAATCAAACAAAGGCTCTGGGAATATCTGTTGAGCCAGAGGCCCACGAGCAGCACCCGACGCCGGTTCAGAAGTTTTCCCACCAAATCGCCAGAGCGCGAAGTATCATCACTCCCTCCAATTTTATCCAACTGTTTCTACAATGTTGGGTTAAATTAAATGGTGATTTAATTAGACCAAATATTTGTAATTAATTAAAATTAAATGTAAAATGAAAATAAATATATGAAATAAAATAATAATAAAAAAATTATTACATATATAAAGTAGGCTTGCACGTTTTGCTTTTTTTTTTCTCTTTTGGTTTAAAAGTTTTTATTTTAAATGTTTAATTGTTTCATTAAGGTTATGAGTATAAAGTTATTCATTAGACTTTAAGGACTCTAACATATGCATCTTGGTGCGCAGGTTAGAGATAAGACTTTTGATCTACAACCAACGATGCACACGTCGAATAGATGAACATAGTGGACGATCGACTATGTATGAGAAGCGAGCATCTCTTAACAATGACGAAAATTGGATTTAGACTAAGTGGCGTGGGAGGTATTTGATGATGATGCCAAGCAGGGAGTGCGAATGGATGTGGATGTAGTGAACATGAAAATGATGTGGAGCCCACATTGCATGTAGTGCATCTGACAACCCCGTGCCCGGTGCATACCACCATAAAAATTTGGAGTTGTTGATGGAACATGATGTTGACACAAGTAGTGTAGACAAGTGGACTAGGGCAGATAGCACCATGCAACAGATGACATCAACAACACCA
This sequence comes from Wollemia nobilis, assembly GCA_028583015.1. Taxonomy (NCBI): domain Eukaryota; kingdom Viridiplantae; phylum Streptophyta; class Pinopsida; order Araucariales; family Araucariaceae; genus Wollemia; species Wollemia nobilis. The sequence goes on from JAQPPZ010000188.1 coordinate 1,603,870, forward strand.
AATACATGGATGGAGCAGAGACTATGCACAAATGATGATGAACTGAGGTGGCAAAACCAAGACGGAGGTATCCTACCAGGCAACGACCTGGCGATGACTCAACATCTATTTTGGTAGTGCAGACAATGACATCTATGGCATGTGAGGATGAAATAGTAACAGATCATGCTAGTGCAAAAAAAATGAAAGTACCCCAACATAGAAAATTTGAGGGGGTGATGTGGCAAAGATTCGTTGACCTAGACAATAAGGTTTAATGCATAGAGAGGTAGGCACCAATAGCAGAATGTCATATTTGACATGGGGAATGATACCAAAATAGTAATGTTTCCAAACCTAGGAAAAGAGGGATAGTTTTGTCAGACATTCAATAGAAGGACAACGCTAGTCATCAACATAGAAAAGGCTTTTTGAATGAAGTTATCAAGAATATATGAGAACCATGGCTGAAGAAAATGTCACAGTGTTGACAGGAGTAGCGGAAGATTTCAATAGGAGTGTGAATACCCTACTGAACAAAAACAAGTAACAATCATATGCTGGGATGTAGTCATTGTTTTTCATTGCCATCATGAATAGTATGACAAGTAGAGGTATGGAGGTCACTATATGAAGTGATGTCTACGAATACATAGAATAACCGATGGAGACGATTGGGCAGCGAAACGAGCTGGATGAACGTTCATGAAAGGATGACAATGAAACGTAGATTTACAGGTAAAGGTAGATTGGGTTTCCTATCCAAGAGCATTGCATGAAAACAATATCGAAAGATGATTAAAATCGTGCATGGATGCATCACCAAGGAAAAATACTTTCAATATTCATGCAAGCAAAGTTTTCCTCAAGCCATGGATGACAGTGAGTGATGGAGTCTCATCAATATTGTGGAGAAAAGGCCCTATTGTAAAATATGGTTAGCAAGCATTATATCCAAATTAGATTGCTGAACATTGAGCAGACCGTGTCGATGCGATTGTAGAGGCATGGACATATCAAAGATGTAGACGTTGGATGAATATGCACTGAAAGAATCACTAAAGGATAGGTAAGGAGGACTAAATCATTAATGATGATGCTGGGATGAAACGTGATGTTGACTTACTTGCTGGTTTGAAGTAATGAAGCAGTACACGATAGAAGAACTGTGCAGGAGAAGCGCAATGCAGGAAGAGCATCGCATTGAAAGCGAGGTAAAAGGAAGATCGTGAGACTTGATTCTCAGCCCAATCTCAGGTGTAGTGGTATAGGGTAATTTGAGTAGGTCTTATGCCCTACCGAATCGGGTTTGAGTCACGTTGACATCTATCAAAGATTTATGAGAGAAGTTTCATTGAATATGTTAATTTTTGTTTTGTTTTTTGTTGTTTATAATTACTCATGAAGTGTCGCACCCTCCCTTTAAGCGTAACATGGTATGTGCATGGACGTGGTAAACATGATGGCCCATGATGTTAATCCATATTGTTTTTGGTGGTAAGGGTTAGATATGATGTTGGAGGGGGGACTTTATCGTTACTAGGGTTTAGCATGGAGAAGAAGGGTCGAAGGGTAAGTTCGAAGGAAAGGAGATATAAGGAAAGAGATGAGCTTTGGTCCTTATTTTTATTATCATTTTTTTTAATATTGGATGTCACTTCATATTCCACTTCCAATTTTTTTAAGTGAAAAGATGAAACAAAAGCCACCTAAAGACTTTAAATACTCATGGAAGCCCATTTTGAATGGGGTTGGAAATTTTTGTAAGCACAAGATATTTTGATAATTTTAATGCATACAGATTTGGAAACGTGCACCTTGTGAGCAAAATTAGAGGAGATCATTTTTTTGAGGGTTATTTGTTTTAATGTTTTATTCGTTTATTGCATGCTTTTAAATTTATATCTAGTGTTAAATGCTCTTAAGGGATTACACTAGGTGAAGATTTATTTTGATGCAGGTTTTATTCTTTCCTTTGAGTCTAGCACTTGATCTAATCCGATTGTGTTTATGCAGGTTTGCTTGGGTTGAGTTACCCTTAGAATGTCTCACAATCTTTGGTTTTGCAGGGTAGGGGAGCATGACACCATGTTTTGTGTGCATTTATGTTCTAGCTTTAGTTTAGTTCGATTGTAGTTTGTTTTCTATAATTTTCCTTTTGTCTTTTAGCAAATCATATTCTCTTTTCAATTTGTTTTCATTCTGGTCCTTTGTCTAGAATTTCAATTTATTTTCATTCTGGTCCTTTGTCCAAAATTTTAGTTTATTTTCATTCTGGTCCTTTGTCCAGAATTTTTGTAATTTTCTTTCAGTTTATTTTCATTTTGGTCCTTTGTCCAGAATTTCTGTAATTTTATTTCAGTGTGTTTTCATTCTGGTCCTTTGTCCAGAATTTTTGTTATTGTTGTTTTAGTTTGTTTGCATTCTGGTCCTTATCCAAAATTTTTGCACTTCCAACTTTGCATAAAGTATTTCAGCACTTTCACTCCATCAACTAAAGCTCAAGATAAAATCAATCTAGGAGGGAGGGTACTGACTGCTATTTTACATTAAGTGTAGATAAAGCAAATGAATGCTAACTTACTAACTGGCTAACATTTTATAGGTCTAACATCGCATTTAGTAGAGCATTAATTTTGAAGATAAAATGAACCTACTAACTACAAAATGAATCTCACATTAAAGGCATGGAGTTTAAAATGAAGTGGACAATTCCACACATTTTTTTAATTTTTACACTTTTAATCTGAAGATAAAATGGACTTACTAACTAGGATTTAGGGTAAGACAGATTAATGCAAAGATTATCAAAAGAGCCACATTTCATTTGAGCAAATTTGCATAAAGGCACTTTCATTTCAAGTTAAGGAAATCAATCACTAAGCATATATGAATTAGACCATCAAGGCCCCTTGTTAACTATCACTTGTAGGTCATTGAGTTATTTCTAGCATGTGTTATTCTGGATTATCTTTATTTTCAAATACATATGCAAAATGCTTATATAGCGAAACCTTGGAGAAGTTGTGTTCATAATTAACTTCTTTGCAAGAGAGAGTTTTCAAATTAATACTCTAATTGTGGTGAGTATTTTGCAATAGGGCAAAATATTCACTCAACATTTTGGTGCTAGAAGGAGGGCCTTATTTCATAGCTTTGTGATTTATTTACTTAAGATCATTGGTTTTCTGATAGTTAATGTGTGTTGTTTTGTTTCCACTGTGTTTTGTTTGCAGGGACTATGTTGTCAATTTTTTGTTGTGTGTGGTTATTATTTATTGTTTGAGTTATTGTGATTTGTGAGAAGTCTTGTAGAGCAAGTGTCTTCCCAAGCTGGCCCAACCTGAGTATATCGCTACTAGGTCTAAAACCACTGGGGAAACCATCTTTCAAAGCCTTTCTCCTAATTCTAGGAAACCAAGGAACAAGACTCAAGAGGTTGAAATCCCACCTAGTATACTTGATCTAGGGTTATCTTTGGTGTCAAGTACATCTAGTGGGCCTACACCTATTGTCTCTATTGTGGTAGGTACGTCAAGTGTATCTGCACCCATTACCTCAATTGTCTCTACTACTCTCGTAGGGCCACCACTATTGAACAACATGGCCCAACCACCAGTTCCTTGGTATGGGGTGCTTAATATTCCCTTGAACATAGTCGAGGATGTCCATGAAATACCCAAGAATATCAAGAAATCACTTCCTAAGTTTAAGCATGATGGTCCTATTACAATTGAAGAGCATATCCAAAATTACAAGGATGTTCTGATTAGACTATCAGTAGATCATGAAGATGTCACTTGTAGGCTCTTCCCCATGAGTTTGGATCGAATGTCCTATGAATGGTATATGAGTCTTCCCACTGGGTCCATCACTTCTTGGGCCCAATTAGAGGAAGCCTTCGTTAATCAGTTCAGGTCACTTTTAGATCCTACCATCATATATAACCAATTTGTGACCTGTAAAAGGGGACCTAATGAGCCAATCAGGATGTTCAATTCTAGGTTCTAGAAACTCTACATGAGTGTAACCCATCATTTTGTGGTTGATGCTGTTGTGGCTCTTCAATTATACTTTGGAGCTCTAGATCCCATGATAGCCATGTTTTCTAGGAGAAACCCCCAGGTTACAACTCTTGCCCTAGCATATATGGAGGCCATGACTATTGAGCAAAAAATGATGCCGCAAGGTGTGGGGATGCCCCAATTACCCATGGTAGGATAATTTGGTCCATATAGTCAGTTTGCTATGATGAATCAAGTCATGGCACCACAAATGCCAATAATGAATGCCCTACCATACCATCAACCTTATCCATTCATGCCCACTTATCCATCCATTCCCACCTATCCTAATACAACCATTCCATCCACCACATCTATGCTTGCAAATAATCAGATGGCTATGCAAGGAGTCAATGCGACCAATGCTCAAGCCTTGATAAATTTTCCCATGATCACACCTCTTTAGAGTGTGAACCCTTTGTTGAGTCAAAACATTTAGAATCAAACCTTGATGTCAAGTCAAGATACTTCCAATACTAGAAATTCTTTTGGACCTAATACCATAATACCTCAACCAAAAGAATCTAATTTTGAAGTTGAGGAATTGAAGAAAATGTCTCTCAAGATGAGTAATGACATAGTCCATCTACAGAAACATACTTCCCAAACCTCTCATTCTAGTCAAAATATCAATAATAGGAGGGGATCATGGAATACTAAGCCCAATAATGGGGGTGTACCTAACCCCATAGCAAATCAAGCTGATGCTTTTGAAATCCCTAGTAGCCTCGATCCCATTATTAATTTATCGGATTTCACTTGGGAAAAGGGATGTAGGTTGCATAACACTAAAGACCATAGTGAAAAAGAATTTCTAGAAGCTTCCAGATACATAAATTGCTTGCAAGCTCAAGTCGATGACCGAAGGTTAGGGCAGACCGAGGGTGCATCTTATTTTTCCCAAGGGAAGGAAGATGCTTTAGTAACTAAAATTGTTCATTATCAAGAAAGTGAGGAAGGAGAAGAGGACAATGAAATCTTAGGAGAAGATGATGATGAAATCATAGAAGAGGAAGTCCAAGCTATTAGACAGTTTGGAAAAGGAAATCATGGTTATTACATGAGAAGTTCCAAGAACCCCAAAACTTCCTCCACTCTGCCAAACAATCCCCTTCTTCCTCTCGATACCAAAGTTGATAATAATACACCTCCTCCACCTGCTATTGAATCATCCAAACCTATGCAGAAGGTGTAGAGTCCTGAGAAGCCTACTTATGACATAGTGGAAGACTTGAAAAAGACTAAAGCTAATATCTCTTTCTTAGAGGCTGCTAAATTTCTAAGTCAAAAGGAAGATTTGATGAAAGCTTTATACCCACCAAGTCAAATTCATGAGGTCAAAGGTGCTGAGTCTCAATTAGTTTTACGAAAGGAGAAATGAGAAGTGCCTCCTTTTCTCTTGACAATTAGAATTGCAGGTAAAAACTTGCATAATTTTATGGTGGACTCGAGTGCCTTGGGCAATATCATACCTCTTGAAATTTGCCAAAGGTTAGGTTTCAAGCCAATTCCTTCAAAGAGTAAGGTGATACAATTGGATAGATCTATTGTAGATGTGGTAGGAATTTTGAATGATGTCTTGGTTCAAATTAATTTAGAGCCTAGAATTCAACATCATGTGGATATTCTTGTGGTCAATATTACTACCAAATATGACATGGTGTTGGGTAGATATTGGAGTAAGAACCTGAATGGTTACATCATTATAGATTCTTCCCACATGTGGCTACCTTGGAGGGGATTAGCAAACCAAATTTGGGTGGATAGTGAGCCAAGACTTAAAGAAATGATTACAAAGTATAATAGGCCCAATGAAATCCAATTTGTTGAATCTGATTTAGGGGTCTATAACTTTGACATAGAGGAGGCTACCGAAGAACCTCAAAAAGAAATCCTTTCTTGTAGTACTTTTGAAAAGGATAATCTGGTTTGGATTCTCAGATTTTATGGATCTAAATCAAGACAAGGTGTTGGAGCTGGCATCGAACTTACATGTCCTGGTAGCAAGCCTATGCTGGCTGCCTATAGATTATAGTTTCCATGCACCAACAATGTGGCGGAGTATGAAGCACTTATTTTTGGACTACAACTAGCTCTGAGTAAGAAATTCAAGTGTCTCAAAGTCTTGGGAGACTCAAAGTTAGTTGTTAAATAGGTCAAAGGGCAATATGCATGTCGAGATAAAATATTGAGCCTTTATAGGACTAGAGTTAGGGATTTGATAGATGAGTTTGATGCTTTCAACATTTCCCTTATCTCAAGAAAACGTAATCGAATGGCTGATTCTTTAGCTATTGTAGCAAGTATGCTCAAGCCAGTTGACAATAAAAATGCAAAATTTTTTCGATCGAACTAGTTCTCTATCCTTCAATACCAGATAACATTACCAATTTGCAGGTATTCGAGAGTGACAGACACATTTTTAACTTTGTCACTAACTCTGGTATTTTTGAAAACTAGGTGATAGATGAAGATCAGAGAGGGCAAGAAGAAATAGATCAGGATAGTGAAATAACCCAGACAATGAATAAGATGCCAAAAGGGGTTATTTCACTAGAAAAGGTATTTGATATTGGATATCAAAAAAAAAGAGGCAAAAAGGTACCACTCCCTAAAGAAGCATGTGATGTAATCAACTTAGGGAGTGCAAAAAATCCATAAGAGGTGTTCATCGCTAAGGCATGTACAAGTCAAGAAAAGGAATCTATCACTCATGCACTAAAATAATATGTGGATTGTATAGCTTGGAGTTACAAGGAGTTGAAAACGTATGATCAGAATGTGATAATGCACACGATTCCATTGAAATTGGACTCCAAGCCCTTTAGACAGAGACAAAGACCAGTCAATCCATTTTTAGAGCCCTTAATAGAGAAAGAAGTGAAAATATTGCTAGATGCAAAAATCATCTTTCCTATTAGGCACTCTACATGGGTTGCCAACCTAGTTCCTGTAAGAAAAAAAATGGAGAAATAAGATTGTGCATAGATTTTAGAAATCTGAACAAAGCATCTCAAAAGGACAATTACCCATTGCCTTCCATTGATGAGATACTCCAAATGGTAAATGGGTCAGAAATGATGTCATTTTTAGATGGTTACTCTAGGTACAACCAAATCCTCATCCACCCAAGTGATAGGATGAAAATGACCTTTACAACCAAATGGGGAACATTTGCTTATAGGAGAATGCCCTTCGGATTATTGAATGTAGGTGCAACTTTCCAGTGCACCATGGATTATGCATTTAAAGGGCTCATAGGCAAGTGCATTATTGTTTATGTGGATGATATTCCTATCTTCTCTAAGAAAAGAGAAGATCATGTTAAGGATTTGAGGAAAGTCCTCCAAAGGTGTAGGGAACATGGGATCTCCCTTAATCCGAGAAAATGCATCTTTGGAGTAACAGAGGGTAAGCTATTGGGTCACATTATTTCGAAGGAAGGAATTTCTATTGATCCTAAAAGAATAGCAGCTATCCAAGAGATCCCTCCACCCAATAGCAAGAAAGAATTAAGATCGTTCTTTGGCAAAATCAATTTTGTAAGGAAATTCATTGTTGGATTTGCTGAGATTGCCAAACCTTTGAATGATATGCTAAAAAAGGATGTTCAGATTAAATGGACGAATGAGAGTAAGGATGCTTTCAAGAGCATCAAAGATGCTATTTCTAGGGTGCCTATTCTAGTAAGTCCAAACTACTCAAAGCCCTTTTACATTTACACATTTGCTTTAGATCATTCTTTCGCAAGTGTTCTAACTCAAAAGGGTGAAGGTAATGTTGAAAATCCTATCACTTTTTTGAGTTCTCCTTTGAAATATGTGAAATTGAGGTATTTTGTTTTAGAAAAACAAATGTATGCACTTTTCAAAACCATAAAAAAATTTAGACATTACATTGTGCATAGTAGGGTTTTTGCTATTGTGCCTGACCCTACTGTCAAGGCTATGTTTCTGCAAAATGAACTAGGTGAGAGAAGAGGAAAATGGATTTCTACACTCCAAGAATTTGATCTTGAAATCCAACCTATGAAGATAGTTCATGGACAAGGATTGGTAAAATCAATTGCGGAAATTGATCCCCTAATCTCATGCCAACATTATAATGTAGAAGATATTACTAAAGATGATTGGTATGTAGATATTGTATATTTTTTGTTGAATGGTAAGTGCCCATTACATCTCACTTCTACTCAAAGAAGAGCTTTACATTTGAAATCTACAATTTTTTTGATTAAATCTGGTGTTTTGTACAGGAGGAACCACGAAGGGATTTACCTTCGTTGTGTCAACCAAGAAGAAGCAACCCAAGTGCTCAATGACTTCCATGGTAAGTATGGAACCGGACATGGGTCAGCCAACGCAACAACACACCATATTCATCAGAGTGAGATACTATTGGCCTCATATTTTCAAATATGCACATGCTCATGTGCGATCTTGCCATACATGTCAGGTGGTGGCCAATAGAGAGAGAAATGTAGCTATGCCATTACAATCTGTAGTGGAGGTGAGGCATTTTGCACAATGGGGGTTGGATTTTGTTGGGGTTATCAATCCCAACTCTTTTGATTCTCATAAATACATCCTCACAACTACAGATTACTGCACTAGGTGGACATAAGCAATCCCTACAAAGCATGCTACCACTGATGTTGTCATTAATTTTTTAGAGGATTGCATTGTAACTCATTTTGGAATGCCTAACGCAATAGTAAGTGATAATGGTTCTGCATTTTCTTCCATTCAATTTGCAAATTGGGCATATGATAACAAGGTAAGCTTGAAATTATCTTCCAATTATTACCCACAAGGTAATGGTTTGGCAGAATATTCTAACAAAAACTTGTTATATATCATAAAAAAATTGCTTGAAAAGAATCCTAGAGATTGGCATAGTAAATTAAAGTTTGCTCTTTGGGCTGATAGAACTAGAACAAAAGAGTCAATTGGGACATCTCCATATCATCTAGTCTATGGGCAGGACCCTATTTTTCCCACTAATTTAAAATTGCAAACTCTTCATTTTATGAAAGAATATCTTGGAACAAATAATCAGATTGAAGCTCGATTAACCCACTTGATGCATCTTGATGAGAAGAGAGAGGAAGCCATGCTTCACTTTAGTAAACATCAAGATGTAGTAAAGATATGGTTTGATAGGAGAGCTACAATTAAAACATTCAATATTTCTTATTTAGTTTTATTGTGGGACAAAAGGCATGAAAAGAAAGGGGATCATGATAAATTTGATTGCTTGTGGTTAGGTCCTTACCAAATTTCTGAAATCCTAGGTGAAAATAGTTTTAGATTAAAAACCTTGGATGGAAAGGAATTGTCTTTGCCTATTAATGGGCTGCATTTAAAGCACTATTTCAACCCATGAAATGTGTGTGAGTGTGTACTATATGTATATAATTTTGGATTTTCAGGTTTGGTATTTTATTTTGTTGTTTTATGCTTTGTCTTTATTTTTTTTTGTTGGTATTTTCTTTTTGGTGTGTTGCTTGCTTGCTAGTTTGTGCTAGGTTAGATTTTGGTTTGTATTTTACCTTTGTGTGTTGGGTTGTTTCCTTGTTTTGAGGTAATGTTTCGTGGTCACTAACTGATGGTCTCTTGCCCATTTTTTGTGTTCCTTTGTTTAGTAGGATGGAGTACCTAATCTGAAAGCAGGTGAACTTGAGAAAAGGGGGATGAGTTATTTGGTGATCATGCTCAGATTTTGGGACTAAGATGGTGGAGAGTGGAACAATGAAATATTTCACTAAAGCTCCACATGTAACTCACACATATTAAAGGGTATTTCTAGAAATTTTGAAGGATGAAGTTATCTTGATTTGCAAACTAAGGCAAAAATTCAACACGCTCTACTTATAGGCTTCCTAACCCTAGTGATGCATGAATATTTGCAAAGTTAAAAAAAAAAGAAAGAAAGAAAATGAGCATTGAAAAGCTTGATCAAATCAGTCACAAAGTCTAGATAAACTCTACCGGGGCTATGGACGCCTCATCGATAGTAGGGCTCTATCTAGACACAGCTCGATTATAAGAAAGGTTTTGCAAAGTATTAAGCAAACACAAGGGTGAGTTAGATAAACCCTATTGGGGCTATGGACGCCTGATTGGAAGTAGGGCTCTATCTGTAAAAGCTTCCTTTTATGAGTCATGCTTCATAGCCTAAATGTAAACCAGATGATGGAATCCGAAAGGTTTTCAGAGATGCAAAAATGAATCACTTTGTCACACATTGAGCAAAGGCAGATGGATTAATTATTTTTTATTCGAAGCTGTTTACCCCCACCTTCTTGGGACATCGCTAAATAATTTGTATTTCACTGATATTTTGTGTTCTCATTTTAGATTGGGTTCTTCACCCAAAATGCTCAGGAGCATTTCCCAGAAGAGTCACCATTTGTTGTGACTATTTCACAACTAGCCCCAAAACTTGGGGACCTACCTTTTGCTTTGAGTTTTGGGAGAGTCTGGGTTGTTTTTGGTATGATTTATAGGTTCCTAAATTTGGTTGTTACATGGTCTTTGTTTTTGGTGAAGTTGATAGGATTAGTTGTTTTGTTTATTTAATTTAAATATATTGATTGTTTCTACAATGTTGGGTTAAATTTAATGGTGATATATTTAGCCCAAACATTTGTAATTAATTAAAAAAAATATAAAATGAAAAAAAAATATATGAAATAAAAAAATATTATATATATATATATATATATATATATATATATATATATATATATATATATATATATATATATAAAGTAGGCTTGCACATTTTTTTTTTTTCTCTTTTGGTTTAAAAGTTTTTATTTTAAATGTTTAATTGTTTCATTAAGGTTATGAGTATAAAGTTATTCATTAGAATTTAAGGACTCTAACATATGCATCTTGGTGCATAGGTCAAATAGAAGACTTTTGATCTACAACCAATGATGTGCACATCGAATAGATGAACACGGGGGATGATCGACTACGTATGAGAAGCGAATGTCTCTTAACATCGATAAAAACTAGATTTAGACTGAGCGGTGTGGGAGGTATTTGACGATGATGACAATAAGGGAGTGTGAATGGATGTGGATACAATGAACACAAAAAATGATGTGGAGCCCACATTGCATGCAGTGCATCTGACAACTCAATGCCTGACGCATACCACCACAAAAATTTAGAGTCATAAATGGCATTGTAGGCATCAACATGATGTTGATGTGGGTAGTGTAGACGAGTGGACTAGGGTAAATAACACCACGCAATAGATGACATCAACAATACCAAATGTGTGGGTGGAGTGGAGACTATGTAAAAATGATTATGAACTGAGGTGGCAGAACCAAGACAGAGATATCCTACTGAGAGAGGACTTGGCGATGACTTGACATCTATTTTGGCATTGTAGGCAATGACATATATGGCATGCGAGGATAAATTGTAACATATCACACCAGTATAAATGAAATGGAAGTACCCCAACATAACAAATATTAGGGGGTGATATGGTAAATATTTGTTGACCTATATAGTAAGGTTGAATGCATGGAGAGGTAGGTACAGACAATGAAATGTTAGATTTGGTGCGGGGAATGATACTAGAATAGTTATGTTTCTAAATCCAGGTAAATAGGGATAATTTTTTAGGCAGTCACTAGAAGGATAATGCCAGTAATAAATGTAGAAAAGTCTTGCTGAATGAATTTTTCAAGGATATATAAGAACCATGGCCAGAGAAAATATTATGGTGCTGACAGAAGCAACGTAATATTTCAAAAGTGGTGTGAATACCCTACTGAATGAAAATGAGTAACAATCATATGCTAGGGATGTAGTCATTGCTTTTCATTGCCATCGTGAATAGTATGACAAGCAACAGCGTGGAGGTCAGTAGATGGAGCAAAATCTATGAATACATAGAATAATCGATGAAGATGACTAGTCATCGACACTAGTAGGATGAACGTTCATGAGATGATGATAGTGTAACATAGATTTGTAGGTAAAGGTAGATGCAAATTCAGCCAACCATATACAGTGGAATTTACTGGTAGCATATCCATTACCAACAAACATCTAGGGCATTGGGTTTCCCATACAAGAGCATTGCATGGCAACACTATCGAAATATGATTAAAATTGTGTAGGGATGCATCACCGAGGTGAAATACTTTCAACATTCATGCAGGAAAAGTTGTCTTCAAGCCATGGATGATAGTGAGTGATGGAGTCTCATAAAAATTTTGGAGAAAAGGCCCTATTGTAAAATATGGTTAGCAAGCAGTAGATCCAAATCAGATTGCTAAACATTGAGTAGATCGTGTTGATGTAATTGCAGAGGCATGGACAGATCAAAGATGTAGATATCGAATGAATATGCATCAAAAGAATCACTAAAGGATAAGCAAGGAGGATCAAATCATCAATGAGAAAGCTGAGATGAAACGTGATGTTGACTTACTCACTGGTTCAAAGTAACAAAGCAGTACATGACAGAATAACCGTGTAGGAGAAGCGCAATACAGGAAGAACAATGCACCAAAATCAGGGTAAAAGGAAGGTCACAAGACTTGGTTCTTAGTCCAAGATCAGGCGTAGTGGTATATGGCAAGATGAGTAGGGATTACGCCCCATCGACTTGGGTTCGAGTCACACCAACGTCTCCCAAAGATTGATGAGGGAAGTTTCACTGAATACGTTAATTTTTTTTTTGTTTTTTGTTGTTTATAATTATTCATGAAGCGTCATGCCCTCCACTTAAGCGTAACATGGTATGTACATGGATGTGGGTAATCATGATGGTCCATGATGTTAACCCATATTTTGTTTGGTGGTAGGGGTTAGATATGATGTTGGAGAGGGCCTTTATCGTTACTAGGGTTTAGCATGGGAAAGAAGGGTCAAAGTGTAAGTTCAAAGGAAAGGATATATAAGGAAAGAGATGAGCCTTGGTCCTTATTTTTGTAATATTGGAAGTCACTTCATATTCCACTTCCAATTTTTTTAAGTGAAAATATGAAACAAAAGCCACCTAAAGACTTTAAATACTCATGGAAGCCCATTTTGAATGGGGCTAGAAATTTTTGTAAACACAAGATATTTTTATAATCTTAATGCATATAAATTTGGAAACGTGCACCTTGTGAGAAAAATTATAGGAGATCATTTTTATAAGGGTTATTTGTTTAAAATGTTTTATTCGTTTACTGCATACTTTTAAATTTATATCTAGTGTTGAATGCTCTTAAGGGATTACACTAGGTGAATATTTATTTTAATGTAGGTTTTATTATTTCCTTTGAGTCTAGCACTTGATCTAATCCGATTGTGTTTATGCATGTTTGCTTGGATTGAGTTACCCTTAGAATATCTCACAATATTTGGTTTTGTAGGGTAGGGGAGCATGACACCATGATTTGTGTGCATTTATGTTCCAGCTTTAGTTTAATTTGATTGTAGTTTGTTTTCTATAATTTTCCTTTTGTATTTTAGCAAATCATATTCTTTTCAATTTTTTTCATTCTGGTCCTTTGTCCAAAATTTTAGTTTGTTTTCATTCTGGTCCTTTTTCCAGAATTTCAGTCTATTTTTCATTCTGGTCCTTTTTCCAGAATTTCGGTAATTTCCTTTCATTTCATTTTCATTCTGGTCCTTTGTCCAAATTTTTTGTAATTTTATCTTAGTATTTTTTCATTCTGGTTTTTCGTCCAGAATTTTTGTTATTGTTGTTTTAATTTGTTTGCATTCTGGTCCTTATCCAAAATTTCTGCACCTCAAAATTTGTACAAAGCATTTCAACACTTTCACTCCATCAATTAAAATTCAAGATAAAATCAATCTAGGAGGGAGGGTACTAACTCCTATTTTACATTAAGTGCAGATAAAACAAGTGAATGCTAACTTACTAACTGGCTAACATTTTATAGGTCTAACATCGCATTTAGTAAAGCATTAATTGTGAAAATAAAATGAACCCACTAACTACACAATGAATCTCACATTAAAGGCATAGAGTGTAAAATAAAGTGGACAATTCCACACATTGTTTTCATTTCTACACTTTTAATATGAAGATAAAATGTATTTTCTAACTGGGATTTATGGTAAGACATATTAATGCAAATATTATCAAAAGAGCCATATTTCATTTGAGCAAATTTACATAAACACACTTTCATTTCAAGTTAAGGAAATCAATCACTAAGCATTTATGAATTAGACCATCAAGGCCCTATTGGACATTTTGAGTCCTCTAAGTAAAAGTTTTCATTGATGTCACCTGATAGAGTTATCACTCATATCAAAGAATTCAGAAAGAAATAAAGTCATTCAAGGTTGTCACTATCATCCAAGAAAAAGCTTCATCAGTGCAAAAGTGAAAATAAAAAGGCTCCATAATACTTTAATATTATTGGAAGCACAAGCCAAGTGATTGGTTCATAAAAATCCAAGATGGGTTATTGAAAAGGTTAAAAAGGAGGTTTAATAATTATTTATAAATTATTTAAATTCACAAGGAATTTAAATTTTATTCGTTACACCAAGGTTGTGCATTAAGACAAGGTTCCAAGGTTTAATTAAACCAAAACCTAAGGTTGGTCTATTTTAATTTATAATATTTAAATTTAAATTTAAATTTAAATATATTATAAATTAATTAACCATGTCGACATCGAATTTATTCGATGTGCCGATGTGATTGCATGGAAGACAAAGGCATTATATATAATGCCCCAAAAGGCATTAACGAAGATCACCCTTGCTAATTCGTTTGAGCGCATGCAAAAAGGCTCGTGTTTTAAAAGATTTGACGGTTCACAAAAAGCGTGAAGTAGGGAACGTGTGGGTGATTGGAGCACATAGGCTAGCTTGGCCTAGCGGTGCATTGGCTTGGCAATATAGAGGAGGTATCGCATTCGATTCTCTTGGAAGTTTTGCTTGCAAGGTTGTTTGCGCTCAAAGCGCATTTTGATTATTTCGGAAGATGCATTTTCTGATATTGTTGATGCAGTTTGTGCCTTTTTAGACAAGTGAGGGTGCATGAACCAATAGTGGCTTGGCCACAACTAAGGCATTGGGAATGAGGACGTCGGGGGATCGAATCCCTCCGAGAGGCAAAGGCAAGTAAATTTTTAAATTTAAATTTTTGTTAAATAGCCTTAAGGAGAAATAAGGGTTATGCTATGCCCTAGAAAATTGAGATATTTTTGATGGTTTTATTTTTGGAAGGGTAGCATATTATATATCGTTGTAAAGAAATTTTTAAAGGATATTTGGTTAACTTACTTAGAAGGAGAAATAAGGTGTGTGTAAAGAGATATTTCTATTTTTGTAAAAGGGGTTCAAAAGTGAATTTGATTTATTCTTTTTCAAAGGGGATTATTTCTTTCATGAGAGGACATGGTGAATTTTATTGAGTAGGATTAATAATGTGTTATTGGGATATTACTTTTGTTGTTGTGATATTACTCAAGTCATCTAACCTCTTTGTGATTGAAAAGGAAATATTTGAAAGTGTGTTGAGTTTGACAGATTTTGTGGACAACTCCTTGGCATCAAAAAGGTATGGGCAATATTCTCCATTGACTTGATTGGGTGATTGATTTCTAAAAATATCATTGGAGAGATTTTTTTTTTGTGGTTACCTTTTTGAAAGTGGTTGGTTTAATGCTTCAAGGTTTTCTGGATTGAGAGTTCTGATTAAACCTTGTTTATAAGCATTGTTGTTGAAGCCAATTGGTTATGCAAAGAACTTGAACTTGAGTTAGAAAAGAACATGAGTATCATTGTTATGTGAGATTTGTTATGAGTATTATTGTTGAATCCAATTGGTTATGAAAAGAACTTGAACTTCAGTTAGAAAAGAACATGAGTATCATTGTTATGTGAGATTTGTTGTTGAGTATTGTTGAAAACATTTTGAGTTGGTTGATACATGCTTGGAATAGGGTTTGTGAGAAAGGTTTGTTCCTTGAGGTGATTGGTTGAGTAGAGTTGATTAAGCCTAGTCAAGTGGATGCATGTGGTTGTTCAAGTTCTTGTTGGTTATCAAATCCACATAGGAAAGGACTTTTGGTGGGTTTGCGTGCCCTGGACCTACGACCAACATTGAAAGGCCGAGGGGAAGAGATGCCCCTCGTGCCAATATCCGAAGAAAGGCCGGCTCCTATACTAATCTACTTTTGGGGTTTGAGATAAGAGTGCAGGAAAGAGATAAAAGGAGTTCGGGTTAGAGAAAGAAATAAAAAGGATAAGGGTTAGAGATTGATGATTCAAGGTGGGGAAGAACAGGAAGCACGATCACTCACTAATAACTCGAATAGCAGCAAAGAACACCAAGAATAGACGAAAGAAATGCGATACTCGCTTTCCTATGTATCCTCTGGACGAGTTCACAGGGTTCTCCTTCCTCTCTCACTGGAATTCAGGGTTCAGAGTAACAACGATTAAGACAAGGGAATAACAAAACCACGACCCACTAGGCAGCATAAAAGAAAGCTTATACGACATTTTTCCTCTCCTATGTATCCTTCAGGGTGAATTTTAGGGTACAGTCCCCAATCGCACACTGGATTCAAGATTCAGAGTCTCAGTATACGAGTGCAGACAGACAAAAGAATTAAGCACAGAAGGCAGCATAAAAGAGAGAAATGGAGTACAAAAATATTTAGTATTAGACGCAGGACATCAAGTTACAACAGCTTTCTAGCAGAAAGTTCCCCCCCTTTTTACATTGCAAAGCCTGGGTTTTTATAGAGGACCCGGCCCTCTGAATCATTATTACAAAAACGGTGGAGTACACCCTCGAGCCCTGAGAAATCGGCTCCTCACTGCTGCTGCGGATGATCTCTCAAATCGGCTACCAAAATTGGTAATGGTGACCGAGTCAGCCGAAGAAAGTCGCATTAAATGAGCCACTTGGGTGTCCTTGGATTGCAGGTGCGGTGCTCGAGTGGCGGCCATGCTTGCCGGGTTCTTCTTCACGGGCTGATACCTCGCATCCAATTGCCAAAAATGAGTAGCGGGCTTATCGGGCAAGAAAATATGCATTTATGAGGCTCTTTGATCGCCTCGGGAAAATGCTCGACTTGGGAAGCGTTCCTAGGAAGTGCCTCACTGATTTTCGCTTTGCAAAACTACTTCGGGGGCGTGGAGTGCCGAAGCCGATCTTCCTTTATCCTTCACTGCTTCGCTGGCAAAATCGCTTCGCTAATGGGTCGGGAAAAATGCTTCGGGCCGATCTTCTTTTGAAACGGTGGTTCGGGGGAGTTTTGGCCGAAGCACTTTCTCGACCTCTATTGCTTCGGGTGAAAATTGGCCGAAGTGGATTTTAGAAATACTTCGGGCCCGAAGTAATTTCTTTGCCTTAGCTGATTCGGGCTATCTTTCCTTCTTCGGCGAAGTTGCTTGGATGTCGCTTCGCAAAACTCTTCACCCGAAGTAGCCGCTGGGAATGCTTTGGGTGCGAAGCGTTTCCTTCGCTTTCTCGACAAAGTTCTCGCCCGAAGTGATGATTTGAAGCGCTTCGGGCCCGAAGCTCTTTTCTTTTCATTTTTTCCACCAGGGGGCGATAGGGAAAACCATAATTGCTATAACTTATAAACAAAAGGAAACTTTCAACAAAACAAATATTATACAAAGATTCAATTTTTTTGCCCCTTGGTGGAATGTGACAATATTGTCAACATTCTTGGTGGCTCACGGGGCAACGAGCTCGTCTCGGTGGTAGAACCCTCAGCTTTTATCCATTGGGCCACAGAGTCCTCCAGACCCTTCTCCTTGTTCCTTTTTTGGGGTGCTTCCACAACTTGTCCTTCCTCTTCCTCTTCTTTTGCTATTGCTTCTTCTTCTCCTATCGCCATTGCTTCTGCTATGTCTTCAGCTGTTGGCAGTGGGGCCAGGTGGACGCGGATATCTCTTAAGGTTCGGTGAACCTGAGACCAGACACTTTTCATGAACAACTCCTGATCCTCTAAGGATTTGACCAAAGCACGAAACCTATCGATCTGCCCAATTTCTGCATGCTGGGACCTGGTATGCAGATCGTTTAGGGAAGCGAAGATTCTACAGTATTTCAATATGTAATCAGCAACCTACTTCTCTGTTATTGGTTCGGCCCACTCGTCTATCTCCGAAACGTTGCCTTCAAACTGCTGCCACTTCGGCATGATTTCTTCCTTGGCTAATGGCTTCCCATCATTATCCATGAAACTCGGGAAGCCTAAGGAGAAGAGGTCCTCGAAGTAGCCCATTGACATGCGCCTCTCACTTTCGAATGCGTCTAGTAGGATTTTTGCCTTTTGAGCTTTCTTGGCTATGGAGAAAAAGGTGCGAACTGTGGCCTGGGCCGTTGACCAATCCCTTGTTGTTCGACTCATCGCTGTGAGCTTCAAATCTTGATACCTTGCACCTTGGACCTTGAGGGCCAACTTGAGTCGGGCTCTGACATTCTGAATGACCTCTTCGATGATTGGTCCTCCTTCGGCGACGGCAACCCGGGCTTCTATGGTGTAAACTAAAACTGAAAGGGCACTGACAGCTCGAGACCTAAAATTCTTGAGCAGATGTGAGCGAATCTCCTTGATTTTGCTCCTGTCAAGTAGCCCTAGGCCTTCCTTCTTGTGCAGCTGGATCTGAGCTTGCAAGATCTTACTTTCAAGCTCCTTGGCCCTCAAATCATTTTTGGCCTGCCTTTGTGCTTGATTCTCAGCTATGCACTCTAGCTGTGCTATCTGCAGCTTTAGGGCATGTGCTTCTTTCTGCATTAGCTTGCACTACTCCTTGACCTCTGCCAATTTGGAGTGAGCCCTTGCTAGCTCCTCCTCTAGCTTGATGTTAGCGCTCTCGACTTCGAACCTGCGCTTGTTGGTGATGTTGGCATGCGCCTTGAAGGTCTCGATTCCAATGTGCATAGAGGCGGACTCCTTGTCCACGTTCAGATGTTCCAAGTCCTTTTCTTTATCCTGATATTCATAGTCCGTTGGAGTCATTTCATCCAGGGGCTTCTGGACTTTGGGTATCTTATTTACTTTATGCAACTTTCCCGCCTCGAAATCGAAGACGGTGCATCTCTCAACTTGAGCGAGCGAGCGCCCTCTCTTCTTTCTTGCCTCTTTTAACATTCTTTCTATGTTCTATCGGGCTTGGAGGAGTTTTTTGGCCAAGGGGGATTCACGTATTGAGGACAGCTCGGAGTCGAATGCGGCTGGGTCTACAGCCGAGGGATTGAACAAATATAAGGAGTTGAAGGGGGTAGCTTCACCCGAAGGTTCGGCAACAGGGGTGACGGGGGCTTCGACGAGTGGGAGCACGTTGTGTACAATGGAGGAATGAGCCTCGGGGTTCGGCATTGGACTATTAGCTTTGCCCTGGTTGATGACTGAAGGATTGGCGGTGTGGCTGGGTGAAGTAACTTCGATAGGTTTGTCCTGGCCGGAAGACTCGGGGGGAGTAGTTAGGGACACGACGTAAGGAGGTGACTGACCTTGTGGAGGCAGGGTGGATAGGTGAGAGCTTTCGGCCAGGGCCGGGGTAGACTTACGAGCAACCAGAGCATAAGGTGAAGAGAACGTACCTGCGTGCCCTCCTGGCAGAGCGGCCATGGTGATCTCTTGGGTGATTGGCCCTGGTTCCTCCTGGGCCTCGGTACTCTTGGCTTCAATGACTTCCACGAGTTCCTCCATGTTAATGACATCTACGTTTGGGATCGTTTCGGCACTTGGTGGAGTTTCTCCATCGTTTGCTTTGGCCGAGCCCGATACTGATCTTTCGGCATGGGCGCTCGAAATGCTTGTACGCGGTCACTTTGGGAAGTTTGGGGGTGCCTGTGTAGGTTCCCGCTCCTTTCTTTTCTTCCTCTGGAGGGGTTGCTCTGATTCCTCTATTGTTGTCTTGAGATCCTCGGATGGACTCTGTAGTAAAGCTTTTGGCGTGGCCTTGGCTGCTTTTTCCTTGGGGACATTATCAGTCCTTCTGGGGCTTTCGCCCGAACTTGGGGTGGCCGGTGGAACAAAGTCGGTGAAGGACAAGGGTTCCCAAGACCCAATATTGGTCTGATATACAATCGCGAATTCCCTGTCCATTGTTAGAAGCCCGTAAGAATTCATTTTTTGGTGATGGACTCTCATAATCCACCATTCTCTTAACTGCTCCTCGTCCCAGTCTTTCAACTCCTCTTTTAAATCGTCCCTTGCTTTTCTCCAGAAAGTGGAGTCGGGAGTTGGGAATGGGTACTGGTCTGGGTCGAATTCGACCTCCATAGGATAGAAGTCATGCCAAGGAGGCAACGTCCTCATCTCCTCTAAGTGCCACTCTAGGTCCATACCATTGGGGTTATTCCTCTGCTCCAGAATTTTGGGGCGAGGACAGACATGGAAGTTTTTGCTTTTCAAATGATCTCTCATCACCCCCAACGGGTCGTAGAGCCACCTCTGTGGTATTTGAAGCAAACCAAAATTGGTGAGCTTCTCCTCTAGGTATATGTTCTGCTTCAGGGCAAAGACTTCGATCACTCCCATCTTGAAGGGGAAGTCGCAGGTGTGTGCCCACTTCCGTCCGTGGCCATAGGTTTCGTCGGTCGCGTCACTTTGTCGAGCAACTTCCAGGGCAAATTGGTACTCCGAAGGGAAAAAGGGCAGCAAGAAGGGCTTCCCTGTGAAGCCGAAAAGGTGGATCACAAGCCCTTGTGTCAATTGAAACACATCCCCTCTTCTCTCTAATACCACTTTATCTCTAAGGCAAAGAGGCACCCGAGGGCTAGACTCTGTCAGAATGTGCATCGCAGGTCCCAAAAACTGCTGATTGAAAGGGTAATAGGACTCCGACCTCAGCAAGAGACGGGTCCACTGATATACAGGCAAAGGGATCCCATCCTCGTCGACTGGTGAAACATCACAATGGTGAAGGGCTTTATGTACATGAAAGAAGAAGAGCCAAACCAGGAAGGAACAAGGCTGGAAGTGCGGCTCCTTGCTAGCATCCTTCATGGATGACAACCGCATATGCAGATTTTGGGCCACCCATTCTGCCCAATCGAAGAAAACTGGGTTGGTGTTCGGCCGCGAAGCATCGGGGCGTAGAACTCTCCTCCGGAAATGCATTCGACTAGCGACACCTGCCATGGGTATACCGAAGTATCGCTTGACAAGCCTCCCACCCATGCGATGATGGAGAATATATCTGTGTTCTTGAAGGCCTCCAAGGGCAGGGGCATCTGGGGTCGCTTACCGGAAGGAAGTCCGCTCTTGAGATTTTCACGCAAAAAGCTCAGAATGAAGGGATTAGAGGTGAACTTATCCGTTTGTTCGCTCAGGCTGACATTGCGAATGGTATAGCCTTTTGGTGGCCTTTGTTGTGGTGCGAACGCTGCCTGCACATCCTCCTTCAGAATGGAAAACAACTTTTTACCCGAGGCATCCAACACCTATCTGGTTTGTGGTTGGTAGTTTTGAGCGATGGCGTATATGAGCTCGGGGCAGTGATGTGTAGGAGGAACTAGATACCAGTATATGTGGGAATAATACGCCACGGCCCTCTTGTTCTCCGTCGAGAGCCTGCTTCGCATGAAGTCGATGGTATGCCGAAGCTCGACCACGGTTCTTGAGAGCTCTGGGTCTCTGATTTTCGCCCACTTATCGATAGGTGGTTCTATGTTGGGCTCGTCATCGGACTCTTCCCTTCCTTCCATCACTTGTTTTCCTGGGCGTGGGGGAGGATTGACCCTCCTAGGTCTCTGTTTCTTTTCTTCCGCGGCTCTCGCCTTCTCTGGAACCGTCGTCTCTGGCTCTTTTCCTTTCTGAGTGGGGTTCTTCTTTCCCATTGTGAATGATCGTAGCAGGATAACTTGTGATGTAGAAGAGTTCAGCACCTCAAAACAAGGGATGGGATAATCACGGCGAACAGCGAAACCTTTGATGCAAAAGTTCTCCGAAGAGACAGAATGCGGACTCGACTCTCACACTTGCAAATAGTTTGTTTTTAACGGGCATCTGCATTTTATAGCTTCGGAGGGCAACTTTCGGCATTTATGGCAACCACCGTAATTACTTCGTGGGCCTGGCCCGAAAGTATCACTGTGGCATCTGATTGGCCATATGGCGGCGTCGTACGCAGGGCCATGCAATTTGGGGATTTGATTTTGTATCGAGAATGCAAATCGTTGCCACCTGGTACCCTTGCATGGCTTTTCGATCAACGAACTGCCTTGGGATGAGTGTCATTTCTTTCGTATTGAGTTCATCTACTTCGGCCCCCTTTTGAGGCTATTGTTGGCATGTTTCTCGAGGCATATCTTAAATGTGCCCACCTCAAAATCGAGGTTCGATGACATGGAGTTGGCAAAGAAAATACTTCATCGCGAAGTTCTTCTTCGGGCTGATTTTCTTCATTTCGGGCCCGAAGTTCCCCTTTGCTATGCTGTTGCTTCGGTTCACGAATACCGCTGACCGAAACCCATTTCATCGAGGAGGGCCTCGCCAAGAATTACCTCGAACGATGCCTTCGACATGTTTCTTTAGCGAAGCACTTTCCACGTCCTTGATTTGCATGTGGTTTGGTTCTCCGAGGATGAACTGCTTCGCGGCGAACTTCCCTTCATCGGCTACTTCGGACCGAAACCCCCCGAAGGCGATTTCGATCATGCTTTGTGAAGCCGAAGCTAGGAATCTAGCTTTTGCGGTTGAAGTGGCGCTTGCTCTCCATGATATTTTGAACAGAGTATAGACAAAGAACTGAAACCCTATATACAAAAATATGTACAAGATTTTTTTTTTTTAGAGTACACATACCTCAGCGATTGAAGGTCTTCAGGTGGAGACCGTTGACAGAGATTGGTAAAACTTGGCCATTCGCATCTTTGAGGATGAAGGAATTAGCCGAATTCACTTTTACTATTTCAAACGGTCCATCCCAGAATGCATCCATTTTGTCATGATTCCCAGGCTTGGCCTTCCATGAATCCCACCTCCATACCAAGTCTCCTGCTTTGAATATGCGATCGGATGATTTCCTTTTGAACCATTCTCGGGTGACCTCAGCATGTCGTGCAAAGTTTTGGTAGGCCTTTTCACGTTCCTCTTCTAGTTGTAGTAGCTGGACCAGGCATTCCTCCATCGGGTTAGCTTCGTCTGCTTCCAGCAACTGTAATGCGGGGATCTCGATGTGAGTGGGCAGGATGGCCTCCTTGTCATATACTAGAGCATAAGGCGAAGTCTTGATCGACCTTTTGATAGAAACCCGATCGGCCCACAAGGCCCGATCCAGAAGGAGGTGCCAAGTTCTTTTGTTTTGATCGATCAGCTTTCTCAGTATCCTCAATAGGGTTTTGTTGGTGGATTCTGCCAATCCATTGCCCTGGGGGTAATAGTTGGAAGACACCTTGTGATATATCCCATACTTGTATAGGAACTCGTTGATATTTGTGCCCGTGAAACCAGGACCGTTATCTGTAATAATTGCTTCGGGGATACCGAAGCGGGTAATCAATCCTTCCAGGAAGGTGACGACGGTATCTTGATCGGCATGTTTTGTGGGGACTGCCTCGGCCCACCTGGTGAAGTAATCAGTCGCAGTCAGAATGAATTTGTGTCCAGCGAAGGAGTTTGGTGATATGGCCCCTACGAAATCCAGTCCCCATTGCTGAAAGGGTGTTTCCACTTGAATCGGTCGGAGGGGCATCGAAGCATTTCTATTTTGACCGATGAATCTCTGGCATTGCTCGCACCTTCGGCAAATGGAGAAGGCATCGACAAAGAGTGTGGGCCAATAGTAACCCGCCTTGATTATCTTTAGCACCGTCGCTCTTCTAGCAAAGTGTCCTCTAGATAGTCCTGAATGAAATTCACCCAAGATTCTCCTCTTATCATCATATTTTATGCATCTGAGGAGGACGCCGTCGATGTTCTTGAAAAATAGGCCTTCTGGGCGCATAGTGTATCGGGCGGACCGCATCCTGAAATGTCTTCGCTGTGAAGCATTTAGATGTGAGGGGCATCTGTCGATGTTGAAATATTCCACTATTTCACCGACCCAATATTTCTCGGCCTCTTCCTGATTAGCGAGGCATTCTCCTATTGGCGAGTCATCCGACTGACAGTCTGTTATTTCGACCGTTGCGCTCTTCGCCAGCTCTTGACATAATGCGCGATCGTGAACTAGTTTGGTAGGTTTGATCTCAATATCAAACTCTTGGATTTTGCTTACCCAACCAGCTCTCTTGCTTCCCAGTTCCCCTTGAATAATGAAACTATGCACATCGGGGTGAATGACGAAGACTGTGGTTCGACTCTGAGAAATGAACTATTTGAATTTCTTGAGAGACTTCATTACTACATGCACTTGACGCTCGATGAAATTGTACTTCTCTTCATGGGGATTAATTATCTGGCTGAGGAACGCGATGGGACATTCCTCTCCATCTTCCCCCTTTTGCGTTAAGACCGCGGCGTAGCTTTCAGGTTCTCCTATTGCATACAGGATAAAATCTTGACTGTAGTTGGGGTTGATCAAGACCGGTGCCTGAACAATTCGGGCCTTGATTTCTTTGAATGCTTTTCTCCTCTCTTCTGTCCAGACAAATTTTGCGCCCTTCTTTAAAAGCTCAGACATCGGCTTAATGACCTGGGTGAAGTCTGGGACAAACTTCCTTACGAAGTTAATCTGATCCGAAGAAATATTGAAGGCCCTTTTTATCCGCTGGGATTGGGAGTTTCATCAGAGCTTCGGCTCTGTCGAGATCCACAGTGAGACCCTTTTCTGAAATTGCGTGTCCCAGCAGCTTTCCTTCGCTGACTACGAAGATAGAATTTTTTGGATTGATTGAGATGCCAAATTCTTGGCATTTTTCAAAAATTTGTTGAAGATGTTCTGGGTGGTTTTCTCTCCTTCGAGAGAAGACGGTCATGTCATCCAAATAGATAATGATAACCTTGTTCAGAAGCTCACCAAAAGCTAGGTCCATCGCCCTCTAGAAAGTAGCTCCCGCGTTCGAGAGGCCAAAAGGCATTCGCTGGTAGGCGAATGTGCCCCACTTGGTTGTGAACGCGGTCTTATGCTGGTCTTCGTCCCTGACCCAGATTTGATTATATCTAGAAAAACCATCGAGCAGGGAGAATCGTTGAGCTCCAGCCATCGAATGCAAGATCTGATCGATCTGCGGGAGAGGATAGTGGTCCTTGAGGGAAGCATGATTCAGGTTGCGGAAGTCCACGCATAACCGGATGTCTCCGTTCTTTTTTTTGACAGGGACCAAGTTCGCTACCCAGGAAGAATGCTTGATGGGATAAATGATCTTTGCTTTGAGCATTTTTAGCAGTTTGGCCTTCATCAGGACCTCGATCTTTGGATTAACCGGCCTTTGCTTCTGTCGAAAAGGTTTGGCCCCTTCTTGTAATTCGATTGTATGTTGAATCAGCTGTCGATCATATCCCTTGAGGTCGTGATAAGACCAAGCCACGATATCTGGGTACCTCTTACACAAACATCGGATTCGCTCTATTTCTTTTGAAGTACAATCGGTCCCGACCTTTATTACTTTCCCAGGTTCCAGTTCTAAATCTTGATATTGCTGCGTGCTGATCTGGATCCTGTGGGAGAGCGATCGATCATTTTGATCGAAAAGGCTCTCAAGCATGATCAATCCCTTGGGAACGTGGTTGTTCTTCAACTGGATCAATCCTTCATATTCCTCCTCATCAAGGCTTCGATCTTCGACCGTAGCGGCTTCTTGGATCATGAAATTGACAATCTGCTCGTCATTGTCAAAAACTTGCCAGTGTAAATCTCTGTCCAGGATAGAGGGTCTATAGATCATCCTTACAACCTTCGGCTTATGCACCATATCATCCACTGGAGAATATCGGGCTGCGATGGATGCTAAGACATCTGCATGTCGATTCTTTTCTCGTGGAATAGACTATAGATTGAGGGATTCAAACTGGTCGAACAGGTCCCATACCCTATTGCGGTATGATTTAAGATAGTGCTTCTTTGAAGAGCATCTGTTGGTGACCAGGTTGCAAACTAGTTCGGAATCTCCGAAGATTTGAAGATGCCTTATGCCTAACTTGTCGACTTTCTTGAGTCCCAAGCACAAGGCTTCATACTCTGCTGCATTGTTGGTGCAGCTCCATGTCAATCGGTAGCAATACTCCTTTTGCTCACCGGACGATGAAATCAGAAGGATTCCTGCCCCAGCGTCGTTCTTGCATCGGGCACCATCGAAGAACAATTTCCATAGTCCTTCTTGAGCAGAAACCTTTCCCTCCATTTTGGCTGGTTTCTCGGACTTGGCGATGGTGTAGCACCCCACCTCAGTCTCTATCATGGCATTGAAATCTGCCAATGAAAATTCATCTTCACAACACAACTGTGCGAGGGATTCCTGGACCAGATCCACTTGCTCTAGCTCCTCCGCGATCGTATGCACAGGGTCACTGCTTTCTTCCTCGGACATTTTCTGAACCAGGAACGTAGAGGGCTTTTCATTATAGATTTTCACCTTCTTCCCTTTGAAGGGGATCTCCAGATGAGTGTAGTCCATGGACAGATATCCGCCTAGCTTTGCCGTGAACTCCCTCGATAGGCACATGTTGAAGTAGGGCTCAAGGTCCATGACTACCACCTCTTGTATGACTATGATTTGAGGTGTCTTATGTAACCGAATAGGAATATCTTTGATGACACCTACAGTCTTCACTGGGGTACCGTCCAACTGGAGGACTCCGTGATTGCTTCGTGTGTACTCCATGCCTATTTCCTCGCATACTGCCTTCGACATTACTGTCGTCACAGCTCCAGAATCTATCATACAGTTATGCACGATATACCCTTCCATTTGTAAGGATAAGTAGAACGGTGGTGGTCTATTTTTTCCCATGATGGACGCAGATAGGGTCTGCACCAGAGCGAGCGGCTCTACCTTCTTTGTATTGATCCTCTTCAATGATTCTTGTAGCAGGTCCACTTGTCCAAGAAGTTGCGAGGCATCATACAAACTGATTTTGGCTGGAATTCTCTTCAATTCTTCTACAATGTTGTAGGCTGGGGAGCTATGCACCTCAGGTTCCTTTCTCGGTTTGTACTTGGTGTGATATTTCTCTATCGCTTCGACCCTTTGTCACTTGGTGAGCGAGGGAAATTTGAGCTTCTCCTTAGCCTGTTCTTTGGTCTCCACCTGAGGTGGTTCGACAGTGGCCTTTTGGGCCTTTTCTTTGACTAGAGTTGGTGGAGGAGCTTCACTCGGGGCCGAAGAGGATGGTTGTCCCTTCTCAAAATGAGCATGTACCTTCAAAGGAGCCATTTGAGTAGCATCTACCTCTATCGACCTTTTACCTCCCCTGGTAAGGACCGCGATTGGCTCTTCCTCATCGATGGACAAGTTTTGATCCAATTGTCTGATGACGTTGACTTGGCCGCCTTGGCCGTTGCTTGTTAGTGTCTGCACGTAGTGTTGATGCAACATGCATGTATTTTCCTCATGAGGATCATTACATGTAGAGCACCAGTATACATGATCGGAAGTGCTTGGGACTTCATCTATCACAACATTTCTTGCCGAAGCTTTTCCTTGATGGACCGCTTGATCTTTGGTAAGTGCAAGCATGGGATAAGACCTTCTTGGTAGAAACTCTTGTTGCGCTTGCTTCTTCTTGACAACGGTCATGTCATTGGACAAGGTCTGCATTGTGGCATTTAACGATTGCATTTCTTGCAGTATCTTGGCTTGCATATCATCGGCCTTGGGAACTAATGGTAAAGAAGCCATAGTCGGTATCGGAGGCAGGGCAAGATGTTGGAGGGGTGCTGGCAACATTGGAAATGTTGGAGTGATAGTGGGCGGCATAGTTGAAAGTGTGGGGAAATGTATCTATGGAGCGGTGATCTGTGACACAACGGGATTTGGGTTCTAGGATGAGATCGGATATGCAGGGATTGCAAAAATCTATGGAGCTACTGCGCTCGCTTGAAGGAACTCGGGGAGTATGGGCATTGGCATTCTTTGAGGGAGTTTACCCATGGCTATGAGGTCCGTTTCTGCTTTCTTGGCTAACCCATACAACTCTGGAAAAGTATTGACATTTGAGTACCTTATCATAAGACCGATATCAGGGTTGAATGCCCAAAGGAAGTAGTATGCCGTAGCTTCGTCGGTTGGGTGAAGCCCAACTGGGACTCTTTGCCAGGTTCGAGCGAACCTAACATTGAAGTCTATGATCTCTTCTTGCGGATGTCTTTGGATTGAAGTGAATTGCTGCAGGAGAGAAGTTGGATCGGCGGACTCGTTGAAGCCTTGCATCAACTTCCCGGCTAACTGGTCCCATCCCGTAATAGTGCTGGATGGCAGAGATCTATACCAATAGAGGAGTTTTCCTCTAAGGGAGAGAACCAGGAGCTTCACCATCACTCGCTCTTCTGTGATATCATGGATTGCCGCCAGGGAAATGATGTCCTGGATATGCTCTAGAGCAGTATTTTCGGTTTTGTCGAACGTCGGGAGCTTTTTGATTGCAGCAGGTGGAACTTGCCCTTGGCCCATGAGATTCAATGGTGACGAAGAATTCCATGCTGGAAATAATCTGGGTGGTGGTTGCTGTTGTTGTTGTTGTTGTTGTTGCTGGGCCATATTTGTGCCTGGGTTCTATGGAACAGAAGTCCCCGAAGTCCTTCTTGGGTTGCTCGTCGGAAGGCCAATGGGAACGGAGGCACTAGGATGCTTCGGTGAGTTGGGAGGATTCGGAGGAAAACTAGCTGTTGTGCTATCGAAAGTTATGCCTTGCTCATCAACAGCAGCCTCTTGCGAGGACGTCCCACGTAAGAGATATTCGGGGGTAACTAACCTAGATCGTTCCCCAAAGGCATCAATATCAAGCTCAAAGAACTCGGTTTCCTCTCCTCTATTCCTAACTCTCCATCTTGTTTGCATGAAGGCACAGGCTTTAGTACTGGTCTTTATGACTTGAAGATTCTCGGGTAAAACAGAGTCGCCAGATGCTAAGAGTCTCTTAGTAACGAGAGCATCGATTCTCACTACTACTCAAGGGATGAGACTGATCGGATCTCACTAGGAACTTGTTAGAACTACTGGCTCCGATGAAGACGGGCTAGAAATTTTCTCAAATATGGGACCTTGAGTCCCATCGGGCGTGCCAAAAGCTGTTGGTCATCAAATCCGCACAGGAAAGGACTTTCGATGGGTTTGCACGCCCTGGACCTACGACCAACATTGAAAGGCCGAGGGGAAGAGATGCCCCTCGTGCCAATCTCCAGAGAAAGGTCGGCTCCTATACTAATCTACTTTTGGGGTTTGAGATAAGAGTGCAGGAAAGAGATAAAAGGAGTTCGGGTTAGAGAAAGAAATAAAAAGGATAAGGGTTAGAGATTGATGATTCAAGGTGGGGAAGAACAGGAAGCACGATCACTCACTAATAACTCGAATAGCAACAAAGAACACCAAGAATAGATGAAAGAAACGTGATACTCGCTTTCCTATGTATCCTCTGGACGAGTTCACAGGGTTCTCCTTCCTCTCTCCTTGGAATTCAGGGTTCAGAGTAATAGCGATTAAGACAAGGGAATAACAGAAACCACGACCCACCGAGCAGCATAAAAGAAAGCTTATACGATGTTTTTCCTCTCCTATGTATCCTTCAGGGCGAATTTTAGGGTACAGTCCCCAATCGCACACCAGATTCAGGATTCAGAGTCTCAGTATACGAGTGCGAACAGGACAAAAGAATTAAGCACAGAAGGTAGCATAAAAGAGAGAAATGGAGTACAAAAATCTTTAGTATTAGACACAGGACATCAAGTTATAGCAGCTTTCTAGCAAAAAGTTCCCCCCCTTTTTACATTGCAAAGCCTGGGTTTTTATAGAGGACCCGGCCCTTTGAATCATTATTACAAAAATGGCGGAGTACACCCTCGAGCCCTGGGAAATCGGCTCCTCGCTGCTACTGTGGATGATCTCTCAAATCGGCTACCAAAACTGGTAATGGTGACCGAGTCAACCGAAGAAAGTCGCATTAAATGAGCCACTTGGGTGTCCTTGGATTGTAGGTGCGGTGCTCGAGTGGCGGCCATGCTTGCCGGGTTCTTCTTCACGGACTGATACTTTGCATCCAATTGCCAAAAATGAGCAGTGGGCTTATCGGGCAAGAAAATATGCATTTATGAGGCTCTCTGATCGCCTCGAGAAAATGCTCGACTTGGGAAGCATTCTTGGGAAGTGCCTCACTGATTTTCGCTTCGTAAAACTACTTCGGGGGCATGGAGTGCCAAAGCCGATCTTCCTTTATCCTTCGCTGCTTCGCTGGCAAAACTGCTTCGCTAATGGGTCGGGAAAAATGCTTCGGGCCGATCTTCTTTTGAAACGGTGGTTTGGGGGAGTTTTGGCCGAAGCACTTTCTCGACCTCTACTGCTTTGGGTGAAAATTGGCCGAAGTGGATTTTAGAAATACTTCGGGCCCGAAGTAATTTCTTTGCCTTAGCTGATTCGGGCTATCTTTCCTTCTTCGACGAAGTTGCTTGGATGCCGCTTCGCAAAACTCTTCACCCGAAGTAGCCGCTGGGAATGCTTCGGGTGCAAAGCGTTTCCTTCGCTTTCTCGGCAAAGTTCTTGCCCGAAGTGATGATTTGAAGCGCTTCGGGCCCGAAGCTCTTTTCTTTTCATTTTGTCCACCAGGGGGCGATAGGGAAAACCAGAATTGCTATAACTTATAAACAAAAGAAAACTTTCAACAAAACAAATATTATACAAAGATTCAATTTTTCTGCCCCTTGGTGGAATGTGACAATATTGTCAACAGTTCCATGAAATAAACTATTCTATATTTTGATTTGAGTTGAGATTGAGCTTTGAGAATAGAACATATTGAGTCTCTAACGATTCTCTTTATGCTTCTATGAGATTGATTTGAGTTGAGATTGATATTTGAGTATAGAACATATTAAGTCTCTAATAATTCTCTTTATGCTTCTATGAGATTGATTTTAGTTGAGATTGAGCTTTGAGAATAGAACATATTGAGTCTCTAACAATTCTCTTTATGCTTCTATGAGATTGAGTAGAGAAAGTGATTGAACATTGAGTATAGGACATATTGAGTCTCTAACAATTCTCTTTATGATTCTATGAGATTGAACAAGTTATGTGTGGACTTGTTAAGCTGATTTGAGACAAGTATTTGAGAAGGCTTGTGGACTGATTTTGTGTGAGGTTTTGTGGAAGCTTGTAATGCAGATTTGAGCAAGTCCTAGAGAGGACATATTGAGCATATTTGGACAAGTTTTGAGTGAGCTTGTTGAGTAGATTTGGACAAGTTCTAAGTGATATTGTTGAGAATATTTGGATAGGTTTTGAGTGGACCTGTTGAGCAGGTTTTGTGTGAACGTGTTGAATAGATTTTAGTAGGTTCTGAGTGGACCTATTGAGCAGATTTGAGCAGGTTCTGTGTGAACCTATTGAGAATATTTGAGTAGGTTATGTGTGGACCTGTTGAGCATATTTGAGTAGGTTCTATGTGGACATGTTGAGCAAAATTGAACAGGTTCTGAGTGGACATGTTGAGCAAATTTGAGCAAGTTTTGAGTGGACCTGTTGAGCATATTTGAGAAGAATCTGAGTGAACCTATTGACAGATATTTGGAGGTGACAAAGTATAGAGGACAAAGTGTTAGTGGATAGAGATCTAACAACCAGGATAATTGAAGAAAAATTTTTGAGTGAGAAGTCTTCAAGTGGAGAGAGATCCACCAGAAAGTGTAGTAGAGAGACAGAGTCTTCTAGAAGATCACTAGCTAGAGTTGAAGGGGAAAGAGTTATCCAATGGAAGAGATCCACAAACTTGAAATTTAGGGGATCAGAATCTCTTTTGGACAGAGGTCCATAAAAATTGTAATTGGGAAGGATTTCCAAAATATTATTTGAGAAATATTTAAAAGAAATATTTTCTCTATGGAGGTAGCCCACATTGGGTGAAACGCTTTAAATTCCATGTATCTATTATGTATGGTGTTTTGTGCATTGCTTAATTACTACTATTGATACTTCTATATATACACTACATAATATTAAATTGAAAAGAAAAGTAAAAAGTGGGCTTATACTGTTCACCCCCCTCTCAGTATAAGCTCGTGTTCTTCAATTGGTATCAGAGCATGTTTCTTCAGAAGAGTTTGACAACTTGAAGGAAAAGCGGTCTAAGAACACAATGGACCAAAAGGATCAAAAGGATGGGTCCTTAAATGTAGTACAAGTCTTTGATGGAAGTGACTTCTTGTATTGGTGTGTGCTAATGTTATTTCACCTAATCGAACTTGGAAATGAAGTTTGGGCTATAGTGGAATTTGGATATGATTCCACAACCAATCCTCCTATAGATAAGGAAGGTAAGCTTCTCATGCATGCAAATTAAAGAGCTATGAATGAAATTATAAAAGGGTTGCATAGATCATAATCTATGAAGGTTATGGAATGTAAGACAACAAAAGACATGTGGGAACTATTGCATACCATATATGAAGGAGATAAAAGTGTTAGGAAAGCTAAGATCAAAAATATCAAAGGAGAATTTGAGAACCTAAGAACGAAGGATGATGAGAAAATTCATGAATATATCAACAAGGTTGATGAAATTATACATGAGATGCAAGGTCTTGGAATGAAGGTTGATGAATCTGATGTTTGCGATAAGACCTTGAGAACTCTTCCAAAAAGGTACAATGAAAAGGTTTTTGCTATAGAAATATCAATTGATAGTGATAGTCTAACAAGAAATGCTTTGCTTGGCATGCTTACTACTTTTGAGATAAGAACAAAAGATCATATTCCTCTTAAATAAGCTACATTCAAAGTGGACAAAAAGAAAAAGGGTAAGAAGACAAAATCAAGTAGTGAATCATATAGTGATGAAGAAGCAAATTATGGCAGAAGAGATAAAGGTTCCAAAATATCTATAGATCTAAGATCTATTAAGTGTTTCAATTGTGTAAAGTATAGACATTATGCAACAGAGTGCAAAGAGCCCAAGATCAATAATGACGAAGAAAAATAGGATCACAGGTATAGGGAATCAGAAAGACATAAATACCAAAAGAAAAGCAAGGATGAACAAAATATGTAAGGGAAGAAGTTCTTCCAAATGCAAAAGAGAAGCTACTATGCAGATAATGCAAGTAAGTACTCAATTGATAGTGATGCTAGTTTTTCAGAAAATGATAGAGATGAAGTCCTATTTATGGTTGAAGAGAAAGAACTAGTTAAGAGAAAGACTCCAGTTATTCTCAAGTGTTTTAGATGTGGTAGATTTGGACATCTTGAAGATGATTGCACAAGGGATGGTTATGGTTTCAGTGATGATGATTTTGAATATACACTTGATAGACCAGATGAAAATATTCTAATGGAATTAGAAGATGAAGTGAATGATCCTATAGAAGACAAGCCAAAATAAAGAAATGTTATGGACAAAGGCAAACAAATAGAGGATTATTCAATAGAGAATGACTATGATCTTAAGGGAGAACTTATCTATGCCCTTGACACAATAAAGAAGGTAAGAAAGCAACACTCTAAGCTTGAAAGTCAGTTTTAAGAATGTGATGAAGAAAGATTATTGCTCATAGAGGATTTAGAAAAGTTAAAGGCTAAGGCAAGAAAGTTCAAATATAAGCTAGAAGTAAAGATCTAGGAATGTGAAAAGTTAACACAAGAAGTGGCCCTACTAAAATAAGATTTAGAGGATTCCAAGAATAAGCTATACAAGTATGTAAATAGTGCAAAGAGAGTGGATAAAATAGTCAAGATACAAATAAGAGCAACAAAACAAGACAGGTCTTGGTTCTAAACAGGTTCAAAATAAAAGGAAAGAAGAGTCTACTTCAATTCTTGAAGAATATGGAACTTCAGAATAATATGGAACTTTAGAAGAAGATACTTTAGAATAAGATAGTGTAAAATGAAGTGAGACATCAGAGGATGAGTTGGACAACAAATATTTCAACAAAGACATCAACAATGCACAAAGAAGATATAGATGGAACAACAATCAGAACAAGTCAAGATGAACTAGAAGACCAATGGGGTCTAGGCAAGGCTTATTCAATGGAAGATGCTTTTCATGTCACAGGTTTGGGTACATGGCTTCATAGTGTAGGACACATGAAAGACAAGAATATGGAAAAGGACAACTTTTCTAAGGATATTGCTACTCATGTAATGAGTTTGGTCACAAGGCAATGAATTGCAAGGTTCATGACAAAATAGGATACAACTTCACTAGGAGAAGTCCTAAGATAGTTGTACCTCCAAGGAATAATAACATTAAGTGTTATAAATGCAATAATGATGGTCACATAACAAGATGGTGTAGACAAAATATTATAGAATCAAGCATGAACAAGAACACAAATATGAACAAGAATAGAAATATGAATAGGAACGAGAACATGGATGTAAACAGTAATAGGAACAGGAGAAGGAACAGGAACATGAACAGGAAAAAGAACGTAGATGAGAACAAAAACATGAATAGGAATAGGAACATGAACATGGATGAGAACAGGAATAGGAACATGAACAAGAACATGGATGAGGACAAGAATAGGAACAAGAACAAAAGTGATGACAAGAATAGGGATTATGACTTGGAAAGAAACAGTGAGAGGATTCATAAAATAAGAGAGAAAGATAAAGGTAAAGAGCAGTGCTTTCGGGGAGTAGAAATACTCCCACCCCATAATTAACCACCTCATATGAAGGTGGGGTAGGGGCTAAGCTAAGAGGCTCATTCTTAGCCCCGAGCCCCAAAGGTGACCCTTTGCTATTGATGTCAAAGGGGGAAAGATTTATGTATATTGGGGAGAGATTTGATATTTGAGAGAGCATTGAGCCAGGGGGAGCAAAGTCCCAGGGGGAACAAAAAAGAAGGTCAGGTTTCAGTTAAAGGATATGGGTTGCCATCAATGACAAATGAGGAGATTGTTGGACATTTTTAGTCCTCTAAGTAAAATTTGTCATTGATGTCACTTGATAGAGTTATCACTCATAAAAAAATTTGGCAAGAAATAAAGTCATTCAAGGTTGTCACTATCATCCAAGAAAAAGCTTCATGAGTGCAAAAGTGAAAGGAAAAAGGCTCCATAATACTTTAATATTATTGGAAGCACAAGTCAAGTGATTGGTTCATAAAAATCCAATATGGGTTATTGCAAAGGTTAAAAATGAGGTTTAATAATTATTTATAAATTATTTAAATTCACAAGGAATTTAAATTTTATTCGTTACACCAAGGTTGTGCATTAAGACAAGGTTTCAAGGTTTAATTAAACCAACACCTAAGGTTGGTCTAATTTAATTTATAATATTTAAATTTAAATTTAAAATTTAAATATATTATAAATTAATTAACCACGCCGACATAAAATTTATTCGATGCGTCGACGTGATTGCATGTAAGACAAAGGCATTATATATAATACCCCAAAATACATTAATGAAGATAACCCTTGCTAATTCATTTGAGTGCATGCGAAAAGGCTCGTGATTTAAAATATTTGATGGTTCACAAAAAATGAGAATTAGGGAACGTGTGGGTTATTGGAGCACATAGGCCAGCTTGGCCTAGGGGTGTGTTGGCTTGGCGAGATAGAGGCGGTCTCACGTTCGATTCACTTGGAAGTTTTGCTTGCAAGGTTGTTTGCGCTTGAAGCATATTTTGATTATTTTGGAAGGCACATTTTTTGAGATTGTTGATGTAGTTTGTGCATTTTTAGGTGAGGGTGCGTGTCCCAATGATGGCTTGGATGCAACCAAGGCGTTGGGAAGGAGGATGTCGGGGGATTGAATCCCTCCGAGAGGCAAAGGCAAGTTAATTTTTATATTTTAATTTTTATTAAATAGCCTTAAGGAGAAATAAGGGTTATGCTATGCCCTAGAAAATTGAGAGATTTCTGATGGTTTTATTTTTGGAAGGGTAGTGTAGACACCAAATTACAACCACCAATCCTCCATCCTAACCATTCCACCACCCACTTGTCCACCATGCACCTCTCCTGCCAATTATTTGGCCCAATTCCACCTTTCCTGCCATTTCCTAGCCCAATTGAGATTATTTTAATATTATTTTATATTATTTTGTATTTAATATAATATTTTATATTATATTATAATATATTTATTATAAAATATATATTTATAAACTCAATTAACCACAGCCGTCCAATCCAATCTAATCCCCATCGTCCATCTTCGTTAACCCGTGCCACATCTAAAAAAGTAATCTTAACCTTAGGATCTAATTTAATCTTAGCCACACGATCAAAAGTGTAAGGCTAAAACCCTAAGAAAACCCTAGGTTGGATTATAAATAAGGGTATTTGTAAATACCCAAACCCTGGAACCTTGAGATTAGAAATTACACCCTGGAGGAGTCATTTTTGAAGCCCTAGCAAAGCTAAGAGAGATAGAGTTTGAAGATCTAAAGCCCTAGCTAAGCCAAAAATACTTCTACTATTCTAGTCATCCCCCATTCATCCTCCATCGCTGTCGCAACCCCCATCCATCCATCGCATTTGTTGCCACCCCCTAGATCTGCTTTTGCAGATTCTGCCCTAACATGCAGGGGCCCTCCAAAGCTTGTGAGGCTCACTGTAGAGCCTATGAAGTGCTCACCAAAGCCTACTATATTCTGTAGGTGCTCTCCAGAGTCTGTTGCATCCCACAGGTGCACACCAGAGCCTGTGAAGCTCATGTCAGAGCCTACCAAGTGCACATTCGAGCCTATTGCAACCACAAAAACATGAACCAGAGCCTATTGCATCATGCCATATACGGCTAAACTGCAACAACAAAGCGAAGAAACATTACAAGCAAGGTATGTCTTTATTGGTTTTATTCTATTACATGATTTGTAGATTTCGCATGCTATTTGATCCATTTTTAGTTAGGATTTACTGATGTCTGAGGGCCTCACACTGTGGAGCCCTCATAGGTGTTATTAACCTCTTTCTCTATTTTTGTGTATGCAGATATGTAGATTTCACACATTGTTGAATGTATGTTGAAGCTAGAGTGGCCCACCATAGGATATCCAAAGCCCACTCACCCCATTGGAAGCAAGAACACATCAATATGAAGACACTTCATTGTTATAGCTAGGGTTTCGAATAACCCTAGCACTTTTGTAAATCATTGTATCAAATACCCTCATTGAGGATAGATTGTATCAAAAGGAGTTTATTGGCTCCCCCCGCTTTATTGTATACATCCAATAGTGCAATCTTGTGTTTCATTGTGTTATTTGATTACCTTATTTTATTTAATTATCGTGTCCTTGTCTTCATAGGTAGAATATTATATATCGTTGGAAAGTATTTTTCAAGGGCTATTTAATTAACTTTCTTAGAAGGAGAAATAAGGTGTGTGTAAAGAGATATTTATGTTTTTGTGAGAGGGGTTCAAAAGTGAGTTTGATTTATTCTTTTTCAAAGGGGATTATTTCTTTCATGAGAGGACATGGTGAATTTTATTGAGTAGTAGTAATAAGGTGTTATTGGGATATTATTTTTGTTGTTGTGATATTACTCAAGTCATCTAACCTCTTTGTGATTGAAAAGGAAATATTTGAAAGTGTGTTGAGTTTGACAGATTTTGTGAACAACTCCTTAGCATCAAAAAGGTATGGGCAATATTCTCCATTGACTTGATTGGGTGATTGATTTCAGAAAATATCATTGGAGAGAAAAGGATTGTTTATGGTTTCCTTTTCAAAAGTGTTTGGTTTAATGCTTCAAGGTTTTCTGTATTGAGAGATGTGATTAAACCTTGTTTTACAAGCATTGTTGTTGAAGCCAATTGATTATGCAAAGAACTTGAACTTGAGTTAGAAAAGAACATGAGTATTATTGTTATGTAAAATTTGTTATGAGCATTGTTTTTGAAGCCAATTAGTTATGGAAAGAACTTAAACTTGAGTTAGAAAAGAACATGAGTATCATTGTTATATGAGATTTGTTGTTGAGCATTCTTGGAAACATTTTGAGTTGGTTGATACATGCTTGGACTAGGGTTTGTGAGAAAGGGTTGTTCCTTGAGGTGATTGGTTGAGTAGAGTTGATTAAGCCTAGTCAAGTGGATGCATGTGGTTGTTCAAGCTCCATGAAACAAACTATTCTATATTCTTATTTGAGTTGAGATTAAGCTTTGAGAATAGAACATATTGAGTCTCTAACAATTCGCTTTATGCTTCTATGATATTGATTTGAGTTGAGATTGAGATTTGAGTATAGAACATATTAAGTGTCTAACAATTATCTTTATGCTTCTATGAGATTGATTTGAGTTGAGATTGAGCTTTGAGAATAGAACATATCAAGTCTCTAAAAATTCTCTTTATGCTTCTATGAGATTGAGTTGAGAAAGTGATTGAGCATTAAGTATATGATATATTGAGTCTCTAACAATTCTCTTTATGATTCTATGATATTGAACAAGTTTTGTGTGGAATTTTTAAGCTGATTTGAGACAAGTCTTTGAGAAGGCTTGTGGACTGATTTTGTGTGAGATTTTGTGGAATTTTGCAATGCAGATTTGAGCTAGTCCTAGAGAGGACTTATTAAGCAGATTTAGACAAGTTTTGGGTGAGCTTGTTGAGTAGATTTGGAAAAGTTTTGAGTGAGCTTGTTGAGCAGATTTGGATAGGTTTTGAGTGGACCTATTGAGTAGATTTGAGCAGGTTATGTGTGGACCTGTTGAGTATATTTGAGCAAGTTATGAGTGGACCTATTGAGAAGGTTCTATATGGACCTGTTGAGCATATTTGAGCAGGTTTTGAGTGGACCTATTGAGTATATTTGAGCAGGTTCTATGTGGACCTATTGAGTATATTTGAGCAGGTTATGAGTGGAACTATTGAGAAGATTTGAGTAGGTTTTGAGTGGACCTATTGAGCAAATTTGAGAAGGTTTTGAGTGAACCTATTAATAAAGCTTTGGAGGTGATAGAGTATAGAGGAAAAAGTCTTAGTGGATAGAGATCTAGCAGCCATGACAATTGAAGACATATCTTCTGAGTGAGGAGTCTTCAAGTGGAGAGAGATCCACCAGTCAGTGCAGTAGAGAGACCGAGTCTTATAGAAGATCACTAGCTAGAGTTGAAGGGGAAAGAGTTCTCATGTGGAAGAGATCCATGAACTTGATATTTAGGGAATCAACATATCCTTTGGGAAAAGGTCCATAAACATTGTAATTGAGAAGGATTCCAAA
Source organism: Wollemia nobilis (assembly GCA_028583015.1). Lineage (NCBI taxonomy): Eukaryota > Viridiplantae > Streptophyta > Pinopsida > Araucariales > Araucariaceae > Wollemia > Wollemia nobilis. The sequence continues at coordinate 1,643,171 of JAQPPZ010000188.1, forward strand.
AATATTATTTGAGAAATATTTAGAAGAAATATTTTCTCTGTGGAGGTAGTCCACATTGGGTGAACCACGTTAAATTTTGTGTCTCTATTGTGTATGGTGTTTTGTGCATTGCTTTTATTAATACTATTGATACTGCTATCTATACACTACATAATATTGAATTTAAAATAAAAGTGAAAAGTGATCTTATACTTTTCACCCCCCTCTTAGTATAAGCTTGTGTTCTTCGGACCCCTTGTTAACTGTCACTTGTAGGTTATTTAGTTACTTCTAGCATGTGTTATTATGGATTATATTTATTCTCAAATACATATGCAAAATGCTTGTATAGAGAAACCTTGGAGAAGTTGTGTTTTTAATTAATTTATTTGCAAGAGAGAGTTTTGAAATCAATACTCTAATTGTGGTGAACATTTTGCAATAGGGAAAAATATCCACTCAACAGGAATTACTATGCATACTTATGTAATGAATGAACAATGGTTGATGCACTTTGTATTCCTTTAATTGAATGTAATTGCATTTGAATCCTTTCTATTGCATGCTTATCCTTTAGTTATTACTTTATGGTTTAGTTACTCCTTGAGTGTTTAATGATTTATGTTTTGTTGGATTTAGTATCTAGATCTAGCTTTTATATTCTTATTTAAATAATTGTTATAAAATCAGTAGTAAGTTCTAGGTGAACTTGGAGGGTAACCTAAGGGCTTGAGACCCCCTTAGGGATATTTTTTACTAGGTTTAGAAGATTGCACTAGAGTTCAGATAGCTTGTCAGAGGACAAGATTTATAGCTTAACTTACATTATATTTAGTACATCCACACATAATGGCTTGCATGGAGTATGGAGATGCATGTACACCTTCTAATGATTGAGGGTGGTAAGTCTAGCTCACCAAGATAGATGATATGGATGGACTTACGTGCATAACATGAGATATGCCTATGTAGAAGGGACTTGCATGAGGGGAATCTAGTGTGGTATAGTTCTTGAGAAACTTAGGGGTTGTAAATATTAAGTCGATCTAAGGTTGGTTAGGGATTTATGAATCCCTCTCCTTAGTTTCAAAAAAAAAATTCTTTCTATATTTGTGTGTTTTCTTATTTCTTGATTTTTGGGTCGTTACATTCAACAAGGTATCAATAATCATGCTTATAAATAAGGTATAATATGAAAATCAAATGCAACCACACTTATAGAAACACTTAGGTACTATAGGTACAATATGTTTTTACTTACATGGTATAACCTAACATTTTATTACAACCGTAAAACAAGCACAAATTATGTTCTTGTGCAATCCTAATACAAAAATAAAGTATCACCATGAATTCAAAATAGGGTATAATATATTTTTAGTCAAATTCATGCATCCAATATAGGGTATAAGATGGTATTTATTTATTGCAATGCTTCATAATTGGGTATAGTATAAAATTTTACTCTCTACCCTAGATTCAATTGGATATGATATAAAATTTCACTCACTATTGAACATCCAAACTATATACAATATAAATTTTACTTATTTTCATACATCAAAATTGGATATAATATAATATTCAAACAATTATATAGCCACAAGATTTAGGATAGGTAGATTATACCTATTTTATCAAGAAAAATCTCATATCCAAGTTTATCAATTACTAGATAAGTTCAATAAATAGAGCAGAGTATAGTAGGTAGTAGGTTACATCCTTAATAAATAATAGTGTTGATACCCTTCTATTTAAAAATAAATAGGGTTTGTTCATTTATAGATAGAGCAAATGCAAGATATATCTACCTTGGTTTTTTCTTCTGTACAACCACATAAGTCTTTAAATTCTAATAATAAAATCTATTTCCTTAGAATTTGATAAAATGAAATATGTAAAGTAGATACTATTAGGATATTTTATTACATTATTATTAGATCATGCATTATTAGTTGGAAGATTATTTTAATATTTCTTGCATGTAACAATCTCCTAATCGGAAGTATCGATCTTCTAGTTTGTAACCCTAAAACATGTATTAAATAAGCTCTTACCTTAATGAATGAATAACTTTTTTCCATTATTGGTATTAGAGTGGGGGACTACAAGGTTTTTCACAATGGCATAGATGAACTCCTTAGAATGGCACTTGAAAGAGGTAAAGTTAGAAGACTAATTTCAAATCACACTAACTGGCATGGATGAAGTAGAGCTTGGACCCATCGAACATTTTTATCTCCATCAAAGCTAGGATAAGGTGGATTATAGTGCTTGTAGTGATTATTATATGATAAGTCAAAAACTAGTTAATGTGCACACGAGGTCGATTAAAGTAATATAGAAATACTAGAGTTGAAAACCTAGGCAACTCAGTTGAAGTGGAAAGGAGGTCAACCTAGATGACTTCGTGCATGTGTCTTGTAACAACATCATCAGAAAAAGCAACATCACCCCTAGATATACCATATAAGAATGTCAAAAATAGGCATCCTTTGACATTGATCTATATGTTACAAACAAAGGAGGTAGAAAAATAGAGTCCTCCTTCTCTCAAAAATTGTTTGTTTTTTCTTCTCCTTGGTAGAAATAAGGTGGTGAGATCTTCTATTGAAGTAGATATCCATGATTCATGGGGGGCATCAATTATGGGATTAGTGCATGACTATAACTATAAATCCACCATTGGCTCACAATCCCTAATCACAAGACCTAGTATTCTCTAAATGCACTATAGGCCATAGAGGTAGTAGCAACTCGATAATACTTCTATGTTTAGAAAAATAACCCTGGAATTGCCCTAATCTTGTGGGATAGTTAACACATATAAGGTCCATATCAAGCACCCCCAAGTAATGTAGAATAGATGACAATATTACCACCACTAAAGTGGAGGATAAGCTAAGTCAAAGTACTAGAGGGCTCTAGTGTGCGAGGAAGGATATAGAAAATGTCTAATTTCAAAGGAAAAAATAGATTGGACTATAAATAGCCTAAACCATTAGAATATGTCAAGAAACAAGTATCACCCCTGTGAAGCTGCTACAACCCTGAGCTAACCCTATGCTTTCAAATTCAGTCAACTTCCTTGAAAAATGCATCTCACATCAAATTGAGCCTGTTAGCCAAAGTAAACCAATTTTAGAGTAGAGAGATCCTTAGATCACAATCACAAATCCCCACTCTCAAGTTGGAGGTCAAAGTACAAATGATGGATTTGCATGTTAGAAGAAAAGAGAGGTTAGGTTATAAGCCAAACCAATTGAGCCACTACACACGAGTGATTGAAAATAATAGGCTATCGACATAGTAGGCTGGGAGGATGATGAGGAATATTCCTCATTTCATTAAATATTAAATTAAAAGATTAATTAATTATTAATTAATAGTTAATTATTATTAACTAACAGTTAAATATTATTAGCTAATAATTAGTTAATAGTTTATTATTAACTAATAATTAGTTAATAGTTAATTATTATTATTATTTAATAATTAGTTATTATTAATTAATAATTAATATAACTTTATGAAAAGTTAATTGAAAAGGCATATGAAACATCATGCCTTCTCATGAAATGTAATATTTATATTGAAAAAGTAATGAATGAGAATACTTGGCTTTTGATTTATAACTTTATATCTTCTTGCCCATTGTCTCCACATCAATGGTATCAGAGCATACCAATCCACCTATGGATCAAGTCACTCCATAACTTGACATATGTCTTTTGTCCATTCAACATGATAGACTATATTTATAGAGCATTTAGACATCAAGGCATACCTTTCGTTCATTCAACATGACCAACTATATTTTTCAACCGTTCGAATGTTAAGGAGTTTAAAATTTGAGGCCTTGGTATTTTATCCATTTAACATGACCAACTTTATTTTTGGACCGTTTGGATATCAAGGAACATCTAGGAGTTGGAACCCTTTTGCTTAGCCCAAAATATCTCCAGTATCTATAGGAGATCCAAGAGCTAGCATAAACAACCAAAGAGCTGTGTGCTTAAATAAAGACGAATTTGTCAAATATAGAAGACACAACTTGGAAAGAGTTCCTTGGTATTGAGAACTTCAAGTTGGACATCAAATATGATTCCAACCCTACTTCATTAGCCATAAGCCTTAGCTTTGTGGATAGTAACATCGACATGATAAAAGTTAATTTGATGGACAATATTGAGACTCTTACCTGATCCTTGGAGACCCTACATACAAGGGTTGACATGTGCATTAACGAAAAATTATGTGTTTTATAATTTCCTCTTCTTCTTATAGGTTGGCACACATTTATTTCAATATGTGAAAAAATGGAAATCCCTAAAATAAATTTTGTTGTTATAGCTATAGATTTTCTAGAAGTTGAGGCTCCTACTTTGCCTCCATCGATGTACATCATAAATATGATGTTTCTAGTATTGTTTCACTTCAATAAGTGTCCTATGTTATTGAATTAATGGACTCAATTTGGATAGTTAAAGAAGGTATATTAAAAATAAAAAGAAAAATTCGTATATTTTTATAGTTAAAAGTAAAATTTTTAACTATAGAACATTAAATACACTATTATATTTTCTTGCATGAAGAATAGTTAGGAGGTATAAGGCTGTAAAAGTAATATTTTTAATCTCTATTATAATTTTTTTAAGGGTATACAAATTATGATTGTAAAAGGTGCAATATCGACATAGTTCTACACCTTCACCCTTATTGCAAAATTCAATGATTGTAAAAGGTGAAATTTTGGTAGAGTCTAACACCTTCATATACCTCACCTTAAAATTTAAATGGGAAAGACCAAGAGAAAGTAAGTCCCAAATTAATTATAAACTCACGAGTGTGCAACACTAGATAAGAAAATACACTTCCTAGAAAGTAAGGATATTTATGAAAATGGATAATTCATCACACTAAGGAGCTATTTGCAAATAAATCTCAAAGATTCTAATATTTGTGAATATTTTCATACAATTGGTGTTATAATCCCTATTGATGCTGTAAGGAAAATATACATGGCATTAATAACACTTGATATTTGTAAGCATAAAAGGAGAGAAGAAATAAAGGAACAATTGAAGGTCAAGCCCTTGATGGTAGATGCTTGTTGTGATACAAGTGACCTTAAGAATTTAATGGAAAATACTTGTTGTGATACAAGTGACCTCAAGCCCTTGATGACAAATGTCTATTGTGACACAAGCGATCTTATCACAAAGATAGATTTAGCTTGTGATACTAATGACTTGAATGTTATTGATAATAATGGTATAAAATATAATACTACAAGAGTTGAAGTCCATGTTGAAGAATAAGAACTTGGGTGCTTTGAAATGCAAACCAAAGGAATTGGATCCAAGCTAATGAAAAATGGGTTAATTATGGCATAGAATTGAGAAATATGGGTAAGGCATAAGAGAGCTCATAATGCCAAGTAGAAGGTCAAATAATGAATTTCTTGGCTATGACGGTCAAGCAAGAACTAATAACACTAATTGCATAAAATCAAAACCCTATGCAACTTCTAGAACCGTATGTTGGCACAAATAAAATATGATCCACAAGGTGCATATTGACTATGGATGGAAAAATATCACACAATGGGATAACATTAAAGTAATTTTGAATAGGTTCTATAAAATAAGGTGGCAGACCCAAAGGTTTACTTAGTGGTAGACCTAGAGGTAGTAGACCTAGTAGTAGACTTAGAGGCAGACCTAGAGGTAAAACCAATGGTAGATCTATAGGCCAACCCAAAGGTAGATTTAGAGGCCAACCTAGAGGCAGATCCAAAGGCCAACCCATAGGTAGACCTATAGGTAAACCCAATGGTAGATTTAGTGGTAGACCCAATGGATAACCTAATGGCAGACCAAGTGGTAAACCCAAAGGCAAACCAAGTAGAAAACCCAAAGGTAGACCTAGAGGCAGTAGAACCAAAGGTAGTAGACCTAGGTAGACCTAGAGGTAAAAAAGGTTTTTACCCAAGAGCCAAAGCAACCACACCAAAGAGCCAAGAGCTAGAGTAGCTAGAGCCAAGAACCAAGTGCCAAAGTAACCATATCCAATAGCCAAGTGTATCCAAGTTCCATAGTAGCCAAAGCCAAGGGCAATAGTAGCCATAGCCATAGCCAAAGCCAAGAGCTAGGGACGAGAGCAAGAGCCTAGACTATATATTAAGGGGATTGTTAATATTCCTTTATCCCAAATAATGTAATAAGGTGGGTGTTAGGATATTTTATTACATTATTATTAGATCATGCATTATTAGCTAGAAGATTATTTTAATATTTCTTGCATGTAATGATCTCCTAATTGGGAGTATCGATCTTCCAGTTTGTAACCCTAAAGCATGTATTAAATAGGCTCTTGCCTCAATAAATGAATAAAGTTTTTATATCATATACTCTTTTAAATTAAACCTAGTATAAATTATAAACATTACCTCCTCATTTTCCATATTTCATTCTCATGTTCCCATTAAAATAAACAATGCTTCATATTAGTTTAAGAGAAATCATTTTTATACATTTGAAATCAATAGAATCCTTTCTAGAATTATTTTATAGGATAAAAGATATTAAACTAATCTAGTTTTCTATGGCTTCTTGCCTACCCTTCCTTCTTTCCTTCGTCTCATTCACATTTTCACTACCCCTTTTCCTAGGGAAATATTTTCTTAAAAGGTTCCATCCTCAGTCATTATTCATCCTTCCTTATTCACAAAGGAGAACTAGATCATATGCAAGTAAAACAAAATAATATTCTTAGGTGAATGACAAAAATGCACTATATATTTCTCTTCTCTTGTCATCTCTTCTTTTTTCTATTCATAATGCCCTAATGAAAACAACCAAAAGAAAGGACTCCCCTCTATTCTTGATGGTGCCTCATGAAACCTCCATAAAATGAAATCACACAAAACACAAATCATAAAACACAAAATATAACAAAAAATTAAACACTTTCTCTTTTCTAGTTAAAAAAATGAAACCTAGGCATCGAGTAAGACCAATGTCTTTTATTCAATAAAATCAAGGTTTAGAAAATGAGAATTTATAAAGACATTATTTATTTATATAACTACTTAATGCACTTTAAATTGCAGACACATCAAAATTATCATAATTAAAATTGTGCATTTCTTTACTTTTAGCCATCTTTCAAATGTATACACAAACAACTATGCATCTATTATCGTTTTTAATGCAATTTTTATGTGGTGTGTGTGAGATATTTCTCTTCTTGTTGCTTCTTCTAAGTTTGCTACCTTCATCCAGATGATACCTTCTTTATTTTAGCTCCTAAAAGGTGACCTATTAGGACTTGCTGTAAATTACAAATCTATCAATTTCAAATATGTAATATTGGTTAAAAATTTATTCAAAATAAACTAACCATGAACTTTAATTAATTTTTGAACCTCAATTGTTATTTCCAAAAATAATTAATTTTATATGCATTTTCAAATTATGTAACCAAATTGCTAACACAACCTCTTCCACACATTATACTTTCCATAATGAGCACCATGCCTATAAACATTATGCAAGAGAGGCAACAACATGAATCCAAACTTGATATAATTTTAATATTTTTTAAAACTCTATTATTCCTTTCAAGACACATATTTTAACAAATAATGGCATGATCAATCCTCCATAGAATACTTAATGTTGTGGATTCGAAATAATTAATCTAATATTTTATTATATCTTATAAAATTGATGGAAAAACCTAATAAATCCTTATTTCATAAAAATATACCCAATGGTGGAGGCAAAGGGACAATGAAGAGTAATTTATAAGATGTTTTAAGATCCTTCTTACACAAGGTACGCCTAGAAGATCTATGACATCCTTTTATGTGTGGACTGTCACTTATAATAATTTTTCTTTGTGCTATGAAACAAAGAAAAGTCACAACATTAGGTAGGGCCTCAAGTGACCAAATATTTTTTGAAGGGAATTAAATATTTCTTAATGCTCTAACACCTTATATTCCAACTCGATCAGGTATCTACCATATTTTGAAATATTATATATAAAAAACTAACTTATATTTTAATAGAAAACAAGCGAATAGAACTCTTAAATCATATTTTAGATCTAATTTACTTCTTGTTTGAGATCATTTTCCTCAAAAAAATTTCTAATAGAAAATAAAATTCTAGAATTATTCCAACCATAAATATAATTTTAATTTTTAGCCTCTATAAACCAAAGAGGCTCAAGTCCATGGTTTCCTTTTGATTATATCTAAAAAATAAGGATTCAATCAAGCATAAAACTGAAAATTTGTAGAATCTAACTTATTAATGACCATGTAACATGTTTCTTAATCAATAGAAAAATATATGATATAAAGTTCCATGTTTTTGAACACCTAGGAAGGATTTGTTTTCTTAACGATTTTACTATGCCCATAGAATCTATATATTTTTGAAGTAATATGTTTGTCTAATTATTATCTTGATATTTGAATAATCTCTAGAACCTAATTTTATTCTTGATGTTGAACTCATAAATTTATAATTTGGAAAGCCTTTTCATTTAATATTAATTCCTCTATAAACCCCATCCCAGTTGTAAAGAGAAAATTTATCCTCCTATATTTTCCAAAGAAAATTTCTTTGAGTTTGATCAAATTTAGATGTTGTACCTACTAGTAATATTGAATGTGACATATTATATAGTTATAGCTTGTAATGTAGCCTTATGAGTTGTAGTATTCTACCCATAATTAAGAAATTATCTTTCTAGCATATTAAACAAGATTTCATTCTATCTAAAATGTTCATTTTATATTTTATAGGATAAAAATACCTTAGATATATTGATGTAAATTTTTTAACCAAAAATATTTGCAAGCAAGTCATGGGTAATATTGACAAAAAAATACCTAGATTTTATCATATCGATCAGTTATTTAATAGTCTTCTTATAGCATGATAGTATTGATTTTAATTCCATGGACTTAATAATTGAGGGATGATCCTAAAGAGTATCATAAACAAATTCAAGATGAGATTTAAAGGGATCATTTATTGCAACTTGAATACCTTTGATTTTTCCTTTGAGATTTCTCTTCCTAATATTGCCTTAACAATAATGAAAAGCTAAATATATAGTGTGTCACCTTGGTAAATATCATAGGATGATTGGAAATATATAGTGAGGGATCCATTTATTAAAATAGAATATCTTGGAGTGTTGTAACAACATCTAATACATTCACCAACCCTTATTAAAATTATTTTTTTGAGAACATCATGTAGAAAAATATAGCAAAACGTATTATATTCTTTGTTGATATGTAATTTTATAAGAATAAATGATTTTTCTATGGACTAAAGAGAATGTATAAGTTCTTGTATAATGATTTTATCATCAAGGATTTTCTTACATTTAGCAAACCACCTCATTCCTATGGGTAACAAAATATATAATAAATTTCAATCTATATGCCATGCTTTTAAAATTATCTTATAAATCATGTTACATATGCTTAGCACAAAATAATTAAAATATATTGGCTCACCTTTCTTGTAATACAATTTCAATACATATGTCATTTATATCACTTTCTATAGATTTAATTTTTCTAGCCTTTTCAATTGTAACCAACATATTGCCAAAATTTTAACAAAAAATACAAGAAATCTATTAGGACCAAATACCTTCTTAGTGTTGAAAGAGACAACTACCTCTTATAGCACCACCATCTCATAAAAAAATCATTTGGTATTTTATATGATAATTAATGGTACCTTGTACAAAATATCACTGAAGCCTCTTTTTTTTTTTTTTAAATAAAGGGGTAAAAATTTATTGATAAAAAGTTTGGATTACAGAGTACAATTGAGCTTCCAACCAAGACTCAAATAAACAACCAAATAGGCTAAAACCACTAGACTAGAATGACATCCAGAAAAGACAACAAGAACAAACCACATTAAGTCTGTACATCCTTGTGGATCAACTCCCATAGGCGTTGAGAGTCCCCAAACGGGAGACTCTCCCAATTATCGATACTCCAAGGATCCAACAGCTCATAAGCCCTTTTGGTCGGGTAATCAACAACCACATTCCATTCCCTTGGAATGTGCACAAAGGATATAAATTCTAACTCTTCACTCATTCTAAGAATATGAATGGCTACAAAGGCCAACTGCCAATTAACTTCCTCCACCCTTTTATTGTTTAAAATATTAACCACAATTTGAGAGTTAGACTCATAGATAATCCTATGCCAGCCAAGATAAAACCCCCTTCGCAAGGCCTCAAGAATTGCAAGAGCTTCCATAAAATTGTTGGAGTGAACACCTTTATAAATGGAAAAGAAAAAACCGACACCACCAGTAGAATCTCTCCCAACACCGCCAATGCCAGCATGTCCAAGATTACCCTTGGACGATCCATCAGTATTAATTTTTAAAACTCATCTAGGGGGTGGCATCCACCTACCATATCTCCTAACCTTCTTGCTGAGCTGAGGAACCCTACTAGGGCTAGAAGAGTTCACACCATCCAAAAAGAGACCAAGGGCTTGTTGTACCTTCTCCTCCCTATAATCCAAAAGAGGGTCCACATCACATTTGCTATGGATGGTTTTTTGAACCATATACATGGTACTTTGCCAGATCTGTTGAATAGACAAATAACTGCCTTGAAACATGCACTGGTTCTTGTCAAGCCAAATTTGCCAGATGATGCAAGAAGAACCCAAATTCCAAGCCATCGGAAGGAAGGGGGTCTTGGTCAGAGGTCTACCCAAACTACTCCAAAACTCCACTAGGGACAACACATGAAAACATGGATGGTTCCAGGTGCTCCACAAATGGTGCCAAATGTCTCTGGCAAAGGAGCATTGGAAAAATAAATGAGAAGAGTCATCCTCATTCGTACTGCAAAGGACACAAAAAGAGGGACCCTGAAATCCCCTCTTCCTCACATTATCCCAAATGAGGCATTTATTATGAGCTACCAACCGAAGAAAGAAGTTACATTTTGGCCAGGAAAATTTGTTCCACACCTTTTTCCACCAAGTGACAGGAAGACTCCCATACTTTTGCTTATCAAGAACCTGATAACCACAAGCTATCGAGTAGGTTCCCTTAGGATCAGGGTTCCAAGCCAAAATATATTTACCCCTCAATGAAGAACAAGGTCTCCCCATAAGAATAAGAGCAAGCACCTCTTTGTCCTTGGCCAGTCCCCCCTAGGGCCATTCTTGCAGATCTTTCCACCTATACATCTCCATATTTCCAAAAGACTAGATTTTTTTAAAGTCCACACGAGACAAGCCTACTTACAAGTAAAAAATGCTTAAGGAATGTAACCTAGGATATTGATTCAAGATAGGAGGGTGGCCATCTCAAGAATCCTCCCAAAAAAGAGCATTTGATCCCTGATTACAAATCCAAAACAAACCCTGCTTTATTAAATTAGATCCTCTTTTCAGAGTGTCCCAGATAACTGAACCTTTCCCAACCAAGGTGACTCTAGGGATATCAGACTCAGAAATACCTCTCAAGTATTTACAAGATAATATTTTAGCCCAAATCTAATCTTGAGAGGTACACCATCTCCAATAAAGTTTTGCAGCCAAAACCTACCCAAAAAGACCTGTCTATCGCAACCCAAGGCCTCCCTCTTGCACCGACCTACATATAGAATCCCACCTAACCAAACTCCATTTATATTGATCAAGTTTTCCAGACCATAAAAACTGTCTTGACAAAGCATCCATGTCATTGATGAAGTGAGAGGGATCTATTTGTACAAAACATCTATAAATGGGTAAATCTTGAACAACATATTTTAAAAGCAACACTCTACCTACAGTGGATAGCCATATGAAAGTCTAGTGATTCACCTTCCTTCTAAACTTATCAAGCATAGACTGCCAAAAATATCTAGGTAGAGGATGAGATGAAATTAGAATACCAAGATAAATGAAGGGGGGAGTCCCAACCTGGAATCTTAGAATGCGAGCAATCATGGATTGAATAAGAGGAGGGGTATTGAAGAATAAAATAGAAGACTTGTCCTCATTAATCAACTGTCCAAAAGCACCAAGATATATGTCAAGAGACTATCTAATATTACCAGCTTCCCTAATAGTGGCAACTCCCAACAAAGCAGTATCATCAACAAATTGAAGGTGGAAAAGAGGTGGCAAACTACTATCCCACTTCCACCCTTGAATGAGACCCTGCATGAATTGAGACTTGAGCAATATTCCCAACCCTTTCACCATAATGATAAACAAATAAGGAGATAAAGGATCTCCTTGCATCAATCCCCTTGAGGACTCAAATAGCTCTGATGGCTCATTATTAACAAGAACAAAGAATGAGGAAGAAGAAACACAACTCATCACCCATCTATTCCACTCCTCCTCAAATCTAAAAGCAGTAAGAAATTTCTAAATAACGGACCATATGACCCGATAATAGGCTTGGCCATGTCCAACTTAATGAACATAGTTTTCTCCTTAGAATTTTACATCGAGTGAATAGATTTTGTAGTAATAAAAACCCCATCCAATATTTGTCGGCCAACAACAAACCCTCCTTGGTCCTCAAAGATGATTTTGCTCAACCATATCTTCAACCTCTTAGTAATAATTTTTGTGATGATCTTATACACAAACTTGCAGAGAGCAATAGGCCTAAACATATCCAAGGAATTTGCTCCCTCTTTTTTGGGTATAAGCACCACAAAGGTAGCATTTAGAGCCCTTAGCATCTATTTGTTCTTTTGGGACTCATGGACCACCTCCAAAAGATCAAATTTGATTAAATCCCAAAAATCTTGATAAAACTCAATCGGGAATCCATCTGGACCTGGGGCTTTTCCTTTTTTCATATTGAATACAACATTTTCCAACTCCTCAAGGGAAATTGGACCCATCAAGTGCTCATTCATCTCTATAGAAAAAATCACTGGAATACAGTTTAGAATAAGATTCTCATTCTCATCATATGATAGGGAGTCCTCCTTGAAGAGAGAGGAAAAATACCTCTTGGTCCCTTCTAAAATATCCCTGAAAGAAGAGATTAGGGCACCCTGAGAATTCATAAGAGAGGTAATCAGATTACCATTACGACGAGCCTTAATTTAGTTATAAAAGAAGGTTATGTTCCTATCCCCTTACTGAAGCCAATCTACTCAAGATTTTTATTTCCAAAAAAATTCTTCCCTCATTTCCCATTTAACAAGGTCTTTCGCAGCCTCAGATTCCTCAACAAGAAGCTCCTTCATGAATCCCTGATCTCTAATCTTCCTTGAAGCTTCTTCCATCCTCCTAAGAGCTGCCATCTTAGCCAAGGAAAGGTTCCAAAAATTCAGTCTATTCCATATCTTCAATTTATGTTTTACAAATTGTAGTCGCTTCATAAATGAATACATAGCGATGCCATGAGGAGGTTTGCCAGTGGTCCACCAGCCTCACATGAAATCATGAAGCTTAGGATCATGTAGTCACATAAGTTGAAACTTAAAGGAGAGATTATTTTTTAGCCCTAACTCCAAAGAAGAGAGTTTGATAGGCCAATGATCAGATCCCCTACCCTCCAGAATCACATAACTAGCACTTCTGTTATTACCCATCTAATAACTGGATATCAAAAACCTATCTAGTCTCTCTGATATGGAAGCTTCCCCACACCTTCTATTATGCCAAGTAAAGATCCCATTATCTGGATTGATGTCAACCGATTTTAGGGCCTGGATATGAGCATTGAATATAGAAGAAAAAGGCTCGAGACAGTCCACCCCACCACGTTTCTCCACTAGACAAGTGATAGAGTTGAAGTCTCCAGCCAAAATCCATGGGTACATGGGAACCAAACTTCTCACAAAGAAAATGTGCTCCCACAAATTCACTTTACCATTGTAATCAATAGGAGCATACACATTTGTAAGTAGGATGGTTTCACCAGATGCATTATCATGTCCGACCATCGAAATAGACCATCTGCTAGAAATCCAAGTAAGAGGGGATATCTTAACCGGATCCCATAAACAAGTGATGCCACCAGCATATCCACATGCACCAATACACTGAAATTGCCCCCTTATCAACAATTTGGGAGCAATATTGAACATACTATCAATAGCCAATTTAGTCTCCTAAATAAACATCACATCCGAAGAATGCACATGAACCAAATCATGAAAAACTTTTTGTCTGGGGATGTTGTTCAACCCCATTACATTCTATGAGAGGATAATCATTTTTGGGGGTTATAAAAATGGGAGTCCAATATTCTCATGAAGACTGACTCCACCAAAGTCTCCCCCATTAACTTAATTTTATCCTGGTCCTTCTTTCGACCCACCTTCATATTCTTATCCAAAAAATATTTTTTAATTATTTTCTGCTACAATCCCAACATCGTAGGAGTTTTGCAATCCAAGGATGACTGCATTAGTGCCTGAGTAGGAGAGGGCATAACTAAATCTATACCACGTTACAAAATAGTTTCCCTTATAGGGCTAGACCCATCCATATCCCCAATACTCAGATCCAAAGCCCTTTGTTCTTCATTAAAACCCCCTAGATCTGATTCCTTAAGTTCCCCCTCAAGAAGAGATATATGATTCGGCCTTGTTATATTTGCATCAGGTAGCGACATTTCAAGTATCTCCATGCAATGATCAAGATCATCTAATATTTCAAAATTTTTGAGTAGAGCATCTGGCTGGCTATCCTTAAGGTCTTTGTTTGCCCTTCGTCCTTTATTTTGGGCTTTTATAAAAAAAAACCTTCCTTATCCCGTTACCCTTCCTTTATCGGGGTTTTTCCTTTATCCAATTTTTTTCCAGATCGAGAGGGCCCAGGATTTGAAGCCATAGGCAGGAAAAACTTAGGGCATTTTATTTGCAGGTGGCCATATTCATGGCAAATCCGACAACGAAATGGAAGAGCTTCATAGTCAAGTTTTTGAACCCATGTAGTTGATCCAAATTGTATTTCAATAGAATCTAGAATAGGATTATTTAAGTCAATTTCAACACAAATACGAGCAACATAGATTACCTTTTTATCCAATATCTGTTGTGACAATCCAATCAGATTCCCAAGCATAAGAGCAATCTTATGCAAGATATCGGTTCTCTAGAATTCCAACAGGAGCCATGGAAGCCACACCCATATTGGAACTCGTGACGGTTGCTTCTCTGATGGGTTGAAACCCACCATGCCAAGGTTTAAGAAAGAGTCCCACTTGGTTATAGAAATAAGGACCCCCTTCAAATGCTTTGTTATGATCTGCAATACAAGAGAAAACCACCATAAAATAGCTGTTCGCACTCAGCATCACCTCCACATCACCTTCAAGATTCCAAGTATTCCTAACCCAAGCCTCCACAAAGGAGAGAGAAATTTGGATGCCCAAAAATTTGCCAATAAGGGTATGTTTGGTTAGATACTCCACATCTTCCGCCACCACGTCTGGTTGAACCACTAGAACTGGCCTGGCTTCACATTTTTCCTATAGGCCTAAAATTTTTGCACTCCTTTCCTCTAGGCTGATGGATCCGCGCCTCAGAGGGGAATGGAAAATGATAGAGCTACACCTCGAAAGAGAGGCACTTGATCGTGCCTTCTTGTGGTGATTTTTTGACGAATTGTGGGTTCACCAGGAAACTTTTGATGGCAGTTTCTGCACCTAGGTTGAGAATGAGGTTTAATATGTTCATTTTCGGATCACTCATACAAACACCTAAGGTTGGCCTTTGAAATGCAACTAACCTATCTATGATGCGATTTTTTTTTACTTTTTTGATGAAAACAACAGACAGGAATAGAAATGACAAATGCAATTGCTAATTCTATGCTTAAAAGAAATTCAAAACATACCTGAATCGAGATGTCTGATGAAGATTCTGATTTTTTGATGCAGAGCAGGATCGCTGCTATTTTGGTAGAATCGTTGTTGTTCTAGGCAAAATCGCTCAACAATTTGCTGAAATCGCAAGCGATTTCATTGCAATTTTGTAGCAACAAAACACAAGACACAAAATGGTTTTCTGGCACAAATATGATTCAAACTTTGATATGTTTCCTATTTAAGCATTCCTTTTCAACTAAATGAAAGATAGAAAAGGTTTGTAATAGATGTAAGTACAAGAGTCTAAATGTTCATGAATTTTATGTAAGCAAAATGCAGATTTAAATTAAAAATTGATTAACATGATGGTGAATACCCGAGATGCATTACTGAATTAATGAAAATATAATTAAATAACTAAATAAAATGGAAGAGAAGGAAGAAGAACAAATAGAATAAAGGTTTTTACCCCTAGATGATCTGTGAGCAAAATCGTTGCCAAGTCAGCAGGATCGCTGCTATTTTTTACGAAATCGCACACCTACTCCGCCTGCTCGCAACACGATTCTGTCGATTGTTCTACGATTTTGCCATTCGTTGTGCGATTTTGACTGCAACCTGCAAGTGAAAATTTGCTAAAGAGGGTAATGGGACAATGATGGATTTTAGGCAAATACGGGCAAATTGAAGATGGGAAGATTATACTAATGGCTTCTCAATTCTGCTATCTGCTCAAGGGATCACTTAGCATGCTTTGCAATCAGGGAGTCAGCCCCAAAAAATGAATTAGAGGGGGATTAAATAGGATTAGGGGAAAATATGGGAAATCAGGAGGTTAGGCCAAAATAGGGAGGGAGTTGGGATCCCTCCTATGTTTACCCCTGCCTAATCTCACCAGAATCCGTCGTTACAACCTCTTTCCAAACTCAGAAACACGGTTTGAAACGAATTTTTGGCATTTTGTAAACTTGGGAAAATTCTATTTTTGAGCAAAATCGCTTGACGATTTTGCTAGCTGCTCAAGCGATTTTGCTGAAAGTCAGGCGATTTTGCCCAACGGTCAAAACAACATTGGTTTGAGGGCGCAAAAATCGAGGCAAATGGATTTTTGCTAATTTTGAATGATTTTCAGGTAGACTTAGGTAAATTTGATGTTTTTATCAATTTTAATGTTTTTACTGAGTTAATCAATTTAAGTGCATCAAATTTAAGGTGCTACATTTTGCCCCCTCTTTAGCGACTTTTTGAAAAAGTCGTTAAAGATGAAATGGCATGTTTTTTGAGGTAGCAAAAAAAAAATTGTATGCATTTTTAGTTCATTGTTTTAACTTTGTTATTTTGACGTCTTATTATGTTGCCCCCTTCGATTTTTGCATTAATTCGACAAATTAATGAAAATTCAAAAAAAAGGAAATTTTCAGGTTGACTTAAATAGAGAAACAAAATAAATTAGCCTAGAGGATGCGCATTGAGATGCTAGAGGCAAAGTTAGCCCAGGAAGGGTGCAGGCACAGAGAGGAGTGGGAGGGATAGCGGATATGCTCTCCAGGGCTTCTAGGTGAGCTGCTTTCTACCAGGCGATGTACTTCATGACCATCCCAGAGGGACAGAGAGTACCTCTCCCAGCGATGTACGAGCCGTCGACTCGGGCAAGTCGAAGATCCCAGTCTTCCACTCGAGAGACTACTACGGCTCAGGCTCCTCCACCTCCTGGAGGTGACGATGCACAGAGCACCAAGGGTGTTGGACAGTCATGAGGATTGGAATTTTGATGATGTATTGATGATGTATTTTTGGATGACTGAGTATGCCGATGATGGCTATTGTGGCATACCAATATACTATTGTATATATATACTTTTTTCGATGATATATATAGATTTTGATATTTTGCCTTATGTGTCAATGTGTTTGATGATTAATTTTGCATTTTGATTTTAAAGAGTTGTATTTTAAATTTGATAAAATGATTTGATGTAAAATTGCATTAAGATGTGTAAAATGGTTTTGTTGTTTCTAAAAATAGGAAATGTGAATTTAGCAATAAACCTCGAAGGATGTGGCGTTGTTATGTGACTATTGTGGAGATCTAAGCTCATTAAGTCATGAAGTTGATCTTGTTATGAGGTGTATTTTGATATTGCTAAATGAAATGGTTGGGTGCTTAAGAAAATTCTTAAGGCTTTTTGATAGGATGAGATGTATTGATTGTTGATCAAAAAGATGTAATTTTGGGCATACAAATGTCGAACGATGGCTTTTGCTAAGCAAGGAATCACTAATTACTTAGGAATAATACTATCATCGCAAAAAGTCATCATGAAAATGCAGGATAAAAAATATTTTTGTAAAATGCAAAATTAATGTTGTGTAAATCATTGTATCACATATGCAAAAGGTTTTATAGATGCTTACGATGAATTTTTGGGCATGAAAAATTAGAAGGATGGTTTTCGCTAGGTAAGGAATTCCTAATCGCTTAGGAATAATACCATCATCGCAGTAAAACCAAAATGCAATGCAGGATGAATATGTAACTTTAGATATAATATTTTTGAGTTATTTGGAATATTTTGTTAACATGACAAATTTATGAAGATGGTTTTCGCTAGGCAAGGAATCCCTAATTGCTTAGGAATAATACCATCATTGCGAAAAAGATATATATATTTTTGAATTTTTGTAATTTTAAGTTTGATATGTAGAAATTTAATAAAATATCAACGCAATATTTTAATTTATCTCAAAAAAAATAAATTCAAATTTATCTAGAACCCTTGTGTGTGAAGTGCATTTATTTCCATTTTGATGCTATCATAATGATACAAAATCTCTCAAATAGCAAATGTGTGTGCCTTTTGTAAAGTTCGTTTACTGATTTTAAGTAGATAAATGATGGAGCAAACTTAATGAAACCAATGTGTGTGCAAGTGAAATGTTCTTTAACCATGATTTTGTGCATGCATTAGGAATGAACTGCTATGTGAGTCAAATTACCATAAAGCTAGCTAATCCACAAGCGGACATTGGTCTGTACAAAAGAAGGTCGCTAATGTGACAGACATGTCGCCACGCGAAAAGGAATTACCCAATGTCAAGCAAGTTGGGCACAAATCACCTGTTATGGGGCTTACCTTCATGATTTTCGACTGAATGAGAAATTCCGGGGATTCAAGTTTCGTATTCCTTCTTTTCTTCACTTTCAGGGGGTAGGGATTTTGTTCATTTTGTTTTGAACAAGGGGATTTTATTACTTTTTTTTATCTTTTCGTTTTTTTTTTTATTTTTCTTTCTTTCTTTTTCTTTTGATTTTTGACTTTTTCTTTTCTTGATTTTTCTTTTGGGATACTTGCTCAGCTTAGATGTGGAGCAAGGGATTTTTATTTGGGTAGGATGGAATCTTGTCCTTTTGCCAATTTCTCATTCATTCTAGATCATGCACATGAGAGGATAGCGGGGAAAACTTTTCGCTTAAAGCATTAAAACTCACTATGCAGTACCATTATTCGAAGATTGCAATAAATCATCTTTAATGTGTAACGTGTGGGTCTTGGTTCCAAAAAGTAGCAACATCATTCATAAACAAAAAATTTATTTAGTGAAAATAGTGTTCTTTGATATAAGAGAGATTTATAATCAAAATAACAGATATCAAAAATTATTTAATTTTACGAATTTCTAAGTGCGTGGTTCAAGATAACTTCTGAATTTAATCCTAGATAAAGGAAAATATTACTTGCTATTTTAGCAAAATTTGATTAAAGCTTTTGGGAATATTTTTGTATTTTTCTTATTTTGTAATTTGTTTGGCTATTTTGAGGAACATTTTTGAAAGTGCATGACAAACCTATTTACAAATATGTACAAAGATGAAGATTTGGATCTATGCATAATATCATTTGAGGTGCATAATATTCATGGGTTCCTTGAGATATTTTCCTTCCAAGGTAGCCAATCTATATGCACTGACCCAAATTTAGCGAGTGATGATAAATGGTCCCGACCAGTTGGGCTAGAATTTTCCTTTAAGGTCTTTTCTTGCATTAGTATTCCTATGATTTTCTTTTAAAACTAAATCTCCAATTTCAAATGATCTGTTATGAAATTTTTTAGCATATGATCTTTTAAGTTTGTCTTGGTAAGCACGAAGGTGCTCTAAAGCATGAATGCATTTTTCATCCAGAAGTTCTAGCTGACTGAGTCTGCTAGCACGATATTCATCTCCTACTTCAGCATCTTGAAGTAAAAGTGATAGGGATGGAACTTCTAATTGAAAGGGAAAAACTGCTTCAGCACCATATACCAAGACAAAAGGTGTAGCACCAGTGGGAGTACGAACGCTAGTTCGATAAGCCCACAAAGCAGGATATAATTGGATGTGCCAATCACGACCTATTTTATTAACCATTATTTTTAAGATTTTGATTAAGGTTTTGTTAGATGCTTCGGCTTGGCCATTTCCTTGTGGATAGTAAGGAGTGGACCATCTATGTTGGATTTTATACTTTTGACACAATTTCTTAATATCTTTATTTTTAAAACATGTTCCATTATCAGAAATAAGATTAGATGGAATTCCAAATCTATAGATGATTTGATTAAATATGAATTTTGAGACTTGGATTCCTGTGCAAGAAGCTAAAGGCATAGCTTCGACCCACTTTGTAAAATATTCAGTTGCAGTTATGATGAACTTGTGACCATCAGATGAAACAGGGTTGATTTTACCAATAATGTCTAAACCCCATTTAGAGAAAGGCCAAGGGGATGCTATGGTTTGGAGTTCTTGGGCAGGAGCATGGACAAGGTCAGAATGCCTTTGGCATTTGTCACATTGATGCACATAATCATTTGCATCTTTCTCCATTGAAGGCCAGAAATAACCTATTCTAAGAAGTTTTCTAGAAATAGCACTTCCACTAAAATGTCCTCCACAAGACCCATCATGAGCTTCACTTAGGGCTTTCTTAGACTCTTCAAAATTTAGACACCTTAATAAGATACCTTCGAAGGATCTCCTATAAAGGGTATTACCAATTATTATGAAGTGAACAGCTCGCTTGCATAACAATCTACGTTGGTTTCTATCAAATCCTTCAGGGAAGGTTCCATTTTGTAAGAAATTAAAAATGTCTATGTACCACGGTTCTGGGGTAACTTCATTAATCAAAAAAACATCTAATGGTTCCATACATGACTTAGTAGAAGTAGGTTCCTAGAGTTTTTTGATGATAATAGTAGCATATTCATCATCCAACTCCAAAGGCAACAAAGAAGCCACTGCAGCCATAGCATCGACAATGCGGTTACTAGTTCTAGGAACAACTTCTAAAGTTACTTTATTAAACAATGATATAAGTTTTAACACATATTCCTTATAAGGACGAAGTTTCTCATCTCGTGTTTGATAAACTTCATTAATTTGATTTATGACGAGCTGAGAATCTCCAAAAACTAATAATGTTTTTACCTTTAGTGCTAAAGCGGCTCGTAATCCAAGGATTAGAGCTTCATATTCTGCAGTGTTATTAGTACAAGCAAATTGTAATTTAAAGGATAAAGGGATTAGGTGCTTTTGAGGAGATTTTAATATAATACCTGCACCTGCTCCACTCATACATCTAGCTCCATCAAAAAATAATGTCCAAGTTTTCGAGTGATCCTCTTCCAAGTTGAGGCATTCATCAAGAAATTCGATGCTCATAGGCTGAGTAGATTCCATAGGAGCAGCAGCTAATTGATCTGCTATAACTTGGCCTTTTATAGATTTTTGGCCGATAAATATGAGTTCAAACTCACTAAGAGCAAGAACCCATTTAGCTGTGCGTCCTGATAGATATGGTCTACTCATTAAATATCTTAATGGATCAGATTTAGCAATGACATATCGTCTTGACTGACTAACAATAAAATGGCACAATTTTTGCGTTGAAAATACTACTGCTAAACATAATTTTTCCAATGGAGTATACCTTGTCTCATAATTTATTAAAGTCCTACTTATATAATATGTTGCTCGTTCTTTCTTTTCTTTATCAATTTGAGCTAACATAGCTCCAAGTGCAAGTTCTGAAGCCGAAATATACAAAATAAAAGGTTGGTCCGGTTTAGGCGGAACAAGCACTGGAGGATTAAGAAGGTATTGCTTAATGTTGTCAAAAGCTTCTTGACACTCTTTATCCCACTGAAAGGATACATTCTTCTTAAGCAATTTAAGGAAAGGTTTTGTCCTATCCGCCAACTTATCTATGAAGCGGCGAATAGCTTGTAATTTTCCTTGCAAACTTCTTAATTCTGATATATTCTTAGGAGATGGCATATCATGAATAGCTTTAATTTTTAGAGGGTCTATTTCTATACCTCTTATAGAAATGATAACTCCTAATAACTTGCCATATTTCACCCCAAATACACATTTATCCGGATTTAAGTGTATTAGATACTTTCTTAGTCTATCAAATACTTTCCTTAAATCTCTAATGTGATCATCTTCTTCATTGGATCTAGCTATGATGTCATCAACATAATCATGTAGAATATCATACATCATATCATGAAAGATATACGTCATGGCTCTTTGATATGTTGCTCCAGCATTCTTTAAACCAAAAGGCATAACTTTCCAACAGAAAGTTCCCCAAGGTGTGATGAAAGCCATTTTTGCTTGGTCTTCAGGAGCAATTCTGATTTGGTTGTATCCTAAAAAACCATCCATAAGAGATAACATTCCACTCCCAGCTGTAAAGTCTATGATTTGATCCATATTAGGGAGAGGAAAATCATCTTTAGGGCATGCCGCATTAATATCTCTAAAGTCTGTGCAAACCCTAATTTTTGTGGCTTCTTTCTTAGTGATTGGAACAACATTAGAAATCCATTCTGCATAATCAATTGCTTGTATGAAAATGATGTTTAAGAGCTTTTCTAATTCACCTTTGACTAATAGTGCGACTTTAGGATGCATCTTTCTTAATTTTTACTTTATTGGTTTAGCATCAGTGTGCACTACTAGATGATGCATGACTATGGACGGATCTAAGCCAGGCATATCTGCATATGTCCATGCAAAGACATCTAAATATTCTATGAGAAATTCTATGTATAA
Organism: Wollemia nobilis; assembly: GCA_028583015.1. Classification (NCBI taxonomy): domain Eukaryota; kingdom Viridiplantae; phylum Streptophyta; class Pinopsida; order Araucariales; family Araucariaceae; genus Wollemia; species Wollemia nobilis. The sequence continues at coordinate 1,666,103 of JAQPPZ010000188.1, forward strand.
TATTTGTTTTTCTTCACTCAATTCGGATCCAGTTTTGACCATATGAGGAACTTTTTAGGTACCAATGTTAACTTTTAGAAAATTGTCTACAACAATGTTCAAGTCTCTTTCAAAATTTGGTGGTGCGGGAGATACACCCATTTCTTGTAATTCTTCCAAAGTGCATTTAGCTAATTCCTCTTGAGGATTACATTCTTCTATATGGGCTATGCATGGCATGGATCCATCAAAGAAATACTGGTTTTGAAAAATTTCTTCTAAAGACACATCATGATATATGTCCCCTTCTAAACATTCATCCATAGAAGCAATCATGTCTGGATATACTAATGTTAACATGTTACATGTATGCACTTTTCTAGACATTGCTTTTAATTCTATGTATTCTTGATATGTCATGAGATTGTCATCATCCTTGTATGGAAATGGCTCAGTTTTTGTGGGGATGAGTCCAAGACCACATCGGGCTGGCCATTCAATAACTTCTAAAGGTTCTCTTATACCCTTTTGATAAGGTCCTAAGCCTTTACCTCTATATCCCAAATTGCACATTATTTCTTTTGGTATTACATATTTATCAAAAAAATAGCATTTGGCAAATTCATTTTGATCAATTGAAATTTGTAATATTGAATACTTTCCAAAATCATATCCTGTAGATATAAATATAGAGCTCCCAATATGACAAATGCTCCCTTTCTTAGGTACTCCAAAGGTGCGGGGAGATGAGGAAGACTCAGATAATATCTTAGAATCTTGCGTAGCTAGATTAACTTCTTCAATTGGTGCCAAAATTGAGGATAAATCCGCTAATCCTTCATCTGAAACTGCATATGAGGTAGATGGCTTATGTTCTTTATCATTTTCCTTAGATGTTGAAAATTTAAACTTTGTAGGGTCTATAGGTAATTCAGTCACTACAGGTTTAGGAAAAGGATTAGATATTCCTTTAGAAGGGGATGGTTCTTTTATTTTTATTGATACTTTATCACATGCTTTAGGTGATGGTGATTTAGAATGTGATTTAGGCTTATAGTGCTTTATGGGTGTATTTGGATTCTGAGGGATAGAAGTCATGGCTGGACAAAATGGAACTCCTATGGGTTCTGCCAGAGCACACATGTCAAAAGGTCTAGGGTCTCCATGGATGATAACCAATTGATTTTTAAATTCAAATTTTACACATTGATGTAATGTGGAAGGAACTGCTCTCATTGCATTGATCCAAGGTCGACCCAAAAGAATGTTGTACGATGCAAAGCAGGGTACAACAAACACGATCGTATCCAAAATCCATGGACCAACTTGCAATGGGATTTTCATTACTCCACACGTTTCTTGAGTCTCATCATTAAATGCCTTAATAAGCATCTCAGTTTTTTGCATGTCTTCTTTCTTAAACCCAAATATTTGAAAAAAATCATAAGTGCATATATTCAGTGAAGATCCATTGTCTATTAGAACTCTTTTAACTCCTACATCTCCAATCATTGTTGTAATATATAAAGGATTATCTCCAAACATACTTTGAGGAGGTATTTCCTTATCTTTGAAATCTATGAAGTTTACTTCATTTAAAGTTACAACATTTACTATAGCGTTTGGTTCAATATCTTCTGGAACCATCATTTTGTTTAGAGTTTTCATTAATTCATCTCTATGAGTGGGAGAAGTTCTCAAAAGGTCTAGAAGAGAAATTCTCACTGTAATGGTAGATAATTGTTCATTAATATCATAGGGTGTTCTCTGTTGCGAACCAAACGCATTATTTCCTTTGTTAGGAGTTTTTAGAATAAATGGGTTTGCTTTATCACTTTGGTCTTGTGAATTCTAGTTTTGGGCCTGTTGCCTTGTAACCACTCCTATAGTCCCCACAAAATTGCTACGAGGTCTTGCATTTTGTGCTTGTTCATTTGAGAGCCACTGATTGTGATGATGGTCTAGTGGTCACTCTTCTTGGAAATGGTTCTTCCGGAACCATCTGATCTGTAATAGGAGTGATTGCTTCAGATTCATCTTCTGAACTATTTGAATTATTTTAAGTGATATCCATTTTACTTTCATCATCACTTCCTTCACTATTCCCTTCATTACTCTCTACGAGTTGTTATTTGACAATCTCTTAAGGGTCCGACGAGTCATCTGAGATGTCGTAGTAGCATATGGCTTTTGTAAATTTTGATGAGGCATAAAACCACTAATAGTTCCCACATATCTAGTTGGATGGGGAACATTATGCTGTTCTACTTGATTTATAGCTTCTTTACCATGTTTTGGTAAAGGATGTTGAAAAATATCCAGATTTTGATTTGCATTCTGTTTTTGGGGTTGTTTTTTAGCATCATTTTGGACATTTCTAGGAGGAAATTTCTCTACCTCCATATCTCCTTTATCAATTAAATCTTGAATCATATGCTTTAACCTTTTACATGAATTTGTTGAATGTCCATCAACTCTATGAAAATTACGAGTGCAAATCAGCTCTAAACCCCGCTACGGTTGTATCGGGTTGTCTTATTTCAGGCAACCGAATTAAGCCTTGTTCTAATAACTGAGGTAAAATCATATGTAATGGTTGATTTAATCTGGTAAACTCTCTTGGAGGTTTATCAGGAGCTTTTAGTATGAACTTCTTCACAACTCGAGTAAGGTTGATATTATGATTATTCCTACTATTGGTAACTCCATCACCGACTACTTGCTTGTTCTTATACTGATTTTTAGAATTCTTATCTTCATATTTATTTTTATATTGACCTCTTCTAATAAGGGTGCTCTCTACCCTTCTCCCTAGGTCAATAGCTTGGTCAAAATATGTTATAGTAGCCGTGGAAAGTTCATAGGACAATTGTTCTTGCAAATTATTTATGAATATGTCTAGCATTTCTCTTTGTGGTAATGCAAAATGCAACTTGCTTAAAAGTTGTCTCCACTTAGTTAGGAATTCTGCAAAACTTTCATCTTTACCTTGCTTAAGATTGTACAAATATTTAATAGTCACATGCCTCTCTATGTAGGCACTAAATTGATGTACAAACATCTCAACTGTTTCTTCAAAATTCCTTAAGGAGTTGTTAGGAATTTGATAGTACCATTCCAAGGCTATGCCTCCTAAAATTTTAGGAAACATCTTAAGCATCAGTAAATCATCATGCGAGACATCATGACATGCTATTCTAAACATGCGTAAATGCTCGATGGGATCTTCAGTTCCCTTATATATAGTGAACAACTGGCATAGGGAAATGCTTAGGGTAAGGTTGAGCTATTACGATGGGATCCAAGGGTTGACTACACATCTCTTGATAGTTGTATGAGGGACGGTAAGGATCTATTTGGTCTAAGCGGGAAGCCAATTGCTTTACCATTGCTTCCAACCCTTGATGTCCACCAAACTGGTTTGGTTGCATCGTATCATTATATCCTTGATAATAATTAGGTGCAACTGTATTAGGATTTCCCATTGAGACAGTGTTATGCAAAGTATTTCTTGGTGGAACTATCTTTTGATAATTATTCTTTTGCACTTGTTTGCCCTTCCATTGTTGATTAAGGGCTTGGGAAAGTATAGAAGCAAAGGTCTGTTGCTTAGCATTTGTTCTAACATTATTAAGAGGAATCTTAGAGGCTTGAGTTGTTTGTTTTTGAGGCCTCTGATTTATATGTATCATATTTTGTCTTGGTGTTTCATCTTGATCCTCACTAGATTCTATGTAATGTAAGGGGTTGGTATGCACTTTAAGTGTGGCTGTAAAAGCATCTGCTAGGTTTCCTTTTCCTTGCTTCTCTACTTCTATTGCTTGATTAAGATCATCCATATTATCTCTCATAAAAGATATAAAATTTTCAACGGATTCAAACTTAAGATTACCTTTAGAATTTAATTTAGGTTGATTAAGTTCTACATCCTCACTGTCATTGTCATGATCTGAAGAAACATATTCTTCTTCAGACCGAGTTTCTTCATTATTATTTTGTTCTCGGTATGGTTCTCGTTCTTGCTCTAGTTTTTGATCTTCTATTTCATTCTCAGTTTCTTTACCATTCCTTAATTTAGGCATTTTGAATTAAGTTGATTTCACATATATATATATATATATATATATATATGTGCTAGGTTTTGGGGTATATATATTATTTATATATACCTAACTAATTAAATTAAATTACTATTTTTAGATTGATTTTTTTTTTTTTATCTAGGACACGTAGAGCAAGCAATTAAACACACAAATAATCACACGCTAGGTAATAGTAGATTTTAATCTTCTTGAAATAATTTATGTATATCATTAATGGGCTCCAATTGATCAGGTGTCATGTAATGCTCTTCTTCAAATGTGAAGTTGTCTTGTAGGAACCTTATGAATTGTGCTAAGGTAATGCAATCTACTTCTAGGTTAGACCTATAAAAATATAGCTCGTGACAATACTCTCTATAGAATACAGCTCTAGGGATGGTATTAAGCCTTCTCTTATCATCTAGGATTATTTCTTGACTTTCTACGTGAGCTAAAAACTTATGTGTCGCTACGACGTCGTCTAGGTAGGTTTCAAAGGAGTAGAAATTAGGTGAAATCAAGGCTCTCTTATTAGTCAACCACCTTTCGCAAGATCTTTGAAGGTCAAAATAGGCAGGTTCTCTATAAGGATCCAGGATTCTAGCCAAGTCTATCCTACGGATTTGTTTAAGTTCTTCTTGTCTACTTTCAATAATGTCTAGTCTTCTATCTAATTCAATCCAGGACTCTCCGGATGTTATATTTTCACTTTCATTAAAGTATGAGACTTCTTGAATTGCTAATATTGTAGTAACATTAAGACGAATAGCTCTCCTATAATTATAATCTACCATCTAAAATGCAAATGCAATTTAACTATTGTTTTTTTTTGTTTTGATTTTGGTTTTTGTTTTGATTTTGATTTTAATATTTAATTTAAGAATCAGAAGATAATCTAATGTTTCACGTCGGGTTCACCAAAGAATGTAGGCCTAAAATTTTTGCACTCCTTTCCTCTAGGCTGATGGATCCACGCCTCAGAGGGGAATGGAAAATGATAGAGCTACACCTCGAAAGAGAGGCACTTGATCGTGCCTTCTTGTGGTGATTTTTTGACGAATTGTGGGTTCACCAGGAAACTTTTGATGGCAGTTTCCACACCTAGGTTGAGAATGAGGTTTAATATGTTCATTTTTGGATCACTCATACAAACACCTAAGGTTGGCCTTTGAAATGCAACTAACCTATCTATGATGCGATTTTTTTTTACTTTTTTGATGAAAACAACAGACAGGAATAGAAATGACAAATGCAGTTGCTAATTCTATGCTTAAAAGAAATTCAAAACATACCTGAATCGAGATGTCTGATGAAGATTCTGATTTTTTTGATGCGAGAGCGGGATCGCTGCTATTTTGGCAGAATCGTTGTTGTTCCAAGCAAAATCGCTCAACAATTTGCTGAAATCGCAAGCGATTTCGTTGCAATTTTGTAGCAACAAAACACAAGACACAAAATGGTTTTCTGGCACAAATATGATTCAAACTTTGATATGTTTCCTATTTAAGCATTCATTTTCAACTAAATGAAAGATAGAAAAGGTTTGTAATAGATGTAAGTACAAGAGTCTAAATGTTCATGAATTTTATGTAAGCAAAATGCGATTTAAATTAAAAATTGATTAACATGATGGTGAATACCCGAGATGCATTGCTGAATTAATGAAAATATAATTAAATAACTAAATAAAATGGAAGAGAAGGAAGAAGAACAAATAGAATAAAGGTTTTTTCCCCTAGATGATCTGTGAGCAAAATCGTTGCCAAGTCAGCAGGATCGCTGCTATTTTCTGTGAAATCGCACACCTACTTCGCCTGCTCGCAGCACGATTCTGTCGATTGTTCTACGATTTCGCCGTTCACTGTGCGATTTTGACTACAACCTGCAAGTGAAAATTTGCTAAAGAGGGTAATGGGACAATGATGGATTTTAGGCAAATACGGGCAAATTGAAGACGGGAAGATTATACTAATGGCTTCTCAATTATGCTATCTGCTCAGGGGATCACTTAGCACGCTTTGCAATCAGGGAGTCAGCCCCAAAAAATGAATTAGAGGGGGGATTAAATAGGATTAGGGGTAAATCTGGGAAATCAGGAGGTTAGGCCAAAATAGGGAGGGAGTTGGGATCCCTCCTATGTTTGCCCCCTGCCTAATCTCGCTAGAATCCATCGTTACAACCTCTTTCCAAACTCAGAAACGCGGTTTGAAATGGATTTTTGGCATTTTGCAAACTTGGGAAATTCTTTTTTTTGAGCAAAATCACTTGACGATTTTGCTAGCCGCTCAAGCGATTTTGCTGAAAGTCGGGCGATTTTGCCCAACGGTCAAAACAACATTGGTTTGAGGGCACAAAAATCGAGGCAAATGGATTTTTGCTAATTTTGAATGATTTTCGGGTAGACTTAGGTAAATTTGATGTTTTTATCAATTTTAATGTTTTTACCGAGTTAATCAATTTAAGTGCGTCAAATTTAAGGTGCTATAGTTCCAAACAACCATTGTTCTTTAATAAGCGATTCCTGACATGCATTGGAAAATCCTGTTACTTCCAGTTAGTTTTAGATGAAAAAACATTACGAGGATGCACTCTCTGTGCCAGACCCGATGCCATCACGACATTCCTTCAATTTTTTAGACCTCCTCCAGAAGCTGCTGTAATCCCCCCAGAGTAGTTTTCATCACTAAAGCCTCTTTATTCCTACCAAATTTGATAGAATATATTCAAATAATTTATTACTTCCTTCTTGATCTATTATTTTTAATCAATAGTTTTTTTGTTTGGAGTTAAAGTATTCTTGATTTGGTGAAAAAAGAATTTGTTTTGGCAATGACATGGAAATTTGTGCTTTTATCACCTTTCTTAATCCATTCCCCCTTGCATGTTTTGGGTCAAAGAGGATTATTTTTTAGGTATATTATGATAATAAAAAAAAAGTATTTGCTTTTCTTACATATAGATATATTGATACATTTGTTAATTTCCACCATCTCTTGAAAATCCTTGAGTGTGGATTTAATTTCTATATTTCTTTAAATATGTCACCAAAGTATTGAATATTATACACTTTCATATTCCCTTTATGTATTTCATATTTTAAACAAACCTATTCATACATTATCATTCAAAATTTGCTTCATTCCACTACAACATAACCATTTAGAAGAAATTAGGGTATTGCAACCATAGAAAAATAAAATAAAATGATCTTAGATAGCCATTATGGAGTATATTACAACTTAATAGAATGTGTTTATCATATAATATTTCTTATAGCAAAATCCATGAAGAGATCATGTACTTTATTTGTAATAAGATAATAGAAATGTGTCTAATCATTGTATCATATGAGATTATATAATGCACCTATTTTTTTTATATTTGGTTAGTTTGAGAAATCCCTATGATCAACGCTCAGGGCTGGGCATCTCCATTCCACCATGACCTCTCATAAGAGTGAGAGCTGAGCTTATCAATAGGGGTAAACATATAGTCATACACACACACACCTCCTCACACACTCGCCCATACCGTGGTTTGAACCTTGGACCTCTCGAAGAAGAGCCAAAGCTTGAACCATTGCATTGTCCTCCTTGGGACACATAATGTACCTATTATTCCCTATATATTGAAATCTTGAAAGAACAACATTCAAAGCCCATTTAAATTGATAGAGGAAGTAATCCTTATTGATCTCAATCAACTAAGAATACCACCCTTAGTTTTTGAAAGAGATATAACTATGCTAAATACCCACCCAAGAATTCAAATGTCATAACCATCATTGAAGTTATCATGAATAAATTGATATCCTTCAAGCATATATATTGAAAAGTGAATATATTTGGAACATACACAATTATGGTTTCAATTTAGATGTTTTTATCTTTATCACAAAAATTACCAGAAGTCCAATTATATCTCGCTTCTAGCAATTATCCATCCCATTTATCATTGTCTCATATTGTTGCATCACCTCCTAAATCTCCTATAGAAGAAATTTCTAGAAAATCATCAATTTTCTAAATTTTTCAATGCATACTTACATTCCTCAATACCTATTTTTGTTTCCTATTTGAAAATAAATTCAAGGCTATAACACCCTATTAATTTCTTGATAACTTTATATAGATTGTATTTCAACCTCAAAATATTCTAAGATATTATATTTGTTATCATTTGTACTTATTTGGGGTATTAACCCCAATTATTTTTAATAATTATGATATTTATTTTTGGATTCCTAAATCAATCTCCCTCTTGGTTTCCTCTTCCTTTTGTTCTTGCATTGAGGGTCTTCCTCTCCTGCTTTCATTCTCACCAATGATTTAATCATTGTCTATGTATTTGATTTTTGTAAACTATTCATAACTTGACTTATTATCTATAGGTCCATACTACCTTGGACAACCTAAAGTTTTTAGGGATAACCTCAAAAATACTTTCTTTCTTATACTATTGGAAATATTTAATTGCAAGGGATAACTTCCTTAATTATTACTCTTTTTTGGTATCCTAGAAATCCTAAAGTGTGATATCCTCTTGTTATGTTATTTATTATGCTTCCCTAAAAACTTTAAAGTCAAAGGGAAAAATTGTATACTACTTTCATTATTATTGCAAGGAGATAACTTTATAGAATACTTGAGGAAAATAAATATAATCTATCTAGATTAGACATAACCTCTTCCACCTTATTTGCATTAAAATATGACAAAATATCTTCCTTCATAGCTTATATTCCTTTTCAAATTTAATATACACACTACAATTCTTCATCTCGTGCATCCATCTTAGTTAGTTCTGTAATGTTTTCCCGAAGCAAATTATGATGGTGTTTTCCATGTGATCAAGTAGATGGTCTAATTTTACCACTTTTTTTGGGAGTTAAAATATTTAATTTGGTCTATCTTCTACTACTATATTATCCCTTATTTCAACTTTGGGTTTTGCCTCATAATTAAAACTTTTCATCTAGTTTTTAACATTTCGACCTTGTAATATCTTAGCATGTATCTGGCCTCATGGAATTTGTGAAATCAAAATACAATATTTTCATAGTCCTACTGTTATTTAATCATTCTCTTAATTCAAATTTAATCATAATATATTTGAGATATTTGTTTTTAAAATATCCATCATAACACATATCTATATATACATAGCTTGATTGTACTCTCTAGAAGTTGGAACTCTTCGATGAACTCTCCTACAATATTACCAATATTCTTCAAAACCTCTTTACTAATAAGTTATATGAAAATCATCAAAATGACATTAGATCAATCAATTATATTCTTCAACCACCCATGTTTGAATCTTGCCAAGCAACACATTGATACTTACCAAGATGTTGTAGTACCACTATATGATAATGATGTAATATGGGTGGAGTTTATTTATCAAAATTTTAATTAAAAATTAATAAAATTTAAACTATAATTATAAATTAAAATTAATCTTAATTTTTTATTATAAATAATAAAATAATCAAATGACATTAGTTCAATTGATTATATTTTTCTATCTTTTAAGAAAGAGATCCAAATTTAAAACTTGTCAAATAATACATAAATAATTATTAAATACTAATACATATATATAATTATGATGTAATATAAATAAAATACATTTCAATTCTATTTAATTTATTTAAAAAATATATAAATAATAAAATATGTTATAAGTTATTTGGTGTTCTCCTTGTCTCAACATAAACTTTTCATGATAACGGTGGGCGTGTATTTGATAGTTTTCTTTATAACGAGCAATGACAAAGAAAAAGAACCAACGAAATAGTTGCATCCTGGGCATATGGTCATGAAATTACTATTTTCACTATTTTAAAGTTCAAATAGGCATAAAATTACTATTTTAAAGTTCACATATATTCTATGTTGAACGTATAGAGGCAAATAAGCTGTAATAAAATTCATTTTTTTTATTTTAATTGGAAGGTAGGTGAAGGACGAGGTTATTATTGCTAAAAATTGGCTATTGAAGAAATGAAAACCTTAATTTGTTGTGTAGAGAATTTTTAAATATTAGTTTGTTGAGTTAAAAAAAATTATTTTAAAAAATTAAATTAAAATAACTTATAACAAACACCAACACTACCAACTAATTTATTAAATTCCTACTTATTATTATTTGGATTGTTTATTAAATTCTTAATTATTATTATTTGGATTGTTTGTTTGTTCGGGCTATTAAGTATTCCTGGTCAATAGGCCAAGATAAGCGACATATTCATTGTTTAACCAGGAATTTGGGAAAATAAAACTTTTATGTTAATCTCGTATCTTAATATGAAATAAGCACGTAATTACTGAAGATAAGGTTGATATAGATAAGTACTAAATTAATGTAAAACTTTTTTTTAACAAAGCTCACTTATATATATAAGTACATACTTTTACTTTGAATTTTCACGAGATTATTTTTAATGTTAGACTGTGTTGATAATTAATAAATAGTGATACTTATTCACGTGAAAATTATAATGATTATTATAACTAATATGAATAAATTTAAGGCTCTGGTTGATGGTTAAAAGTTTTCTTTTGAGAATAGAGATCATGGTTTAATTTCTTCAAATTTCTTAGATAAAAGTATATAATTAAAAGTTATAATAATAATAAATAATAAAGATTGGAATTTATAATTAAAAATGTAGAAATGAAAAAATACACGAAATTACCGCAATTAATATAAATATAATTAAATAAGCCGGTTATACTGCGTAATACGAAAATTTAGCCGTCCAATTCAAGCCTGTATGATACCCACCTACTTCAGGAAAAGAACACGATAAAAAACATAAATTGTCCGAGCAATTTGCACGGTCTGAAATGTCTTTTAAGATCCACCGAAGTAACATTTAAAAATGAGTCATGGAAGTTCGCTACGGTGAGGAAGATGTCTGCTAAACGTGCGCCTTTACCTAACCTTCTTAATATCCACCTTCCTTTCCATGCTTGCCATGTTATACGACCTACGACTACCAGGCACCACCGACATCTTTGATTATCATTCCTAACTCTTCAGCACCACGTGCAGTCAGCTACCTCGAGACGTTTACTAACCCACCCTCCCTGTGCTATAAAACATGACAAGCGCACCTTCTTCCCCTCAGAGCGGTCCTCTTCAAGGGTGCTATCAATATCCTCCACTCCAGTGATTAAAATCTCAACGCCGTCAAAATGGTTTCGGGAAAGATGAATATGGAAGATATGGAAGCATTCAGGAAGTCACAAAGGGCTGAAGGCCCTGCCGCCGTTCTCGCCATCGGCACTGCTACTCCTTCCAACGCTATCGAACAGAGCGAGTACCCGGACTACTACTTCCGCATCACCAACAGCGAGCACAAGGCAGAGCTGAAGGAAAAATTCAATCGAATGTGTAAGAATCTATTGCAATTATGTAATCAATTTGTCATATATACATGTGGGTATGTTTTGATGGTTACGGAATATTTGTGATGTTGCAGGCGATAAGTCGATGATAAAGAAGAGATATATGTACTTGACGGAGGAGATACTGAAAGAGAATCCCAACGTGTGCGCATACATGGCGCCTTCCTTGGACGCCCGGCAGGACATGGTGGTGGTAGAGGTGCCAAGGCTCGGAAAGGAGGCGGCCGCCAAGGCCATTAAGGAATGGGGGCAGCCCAAGTCGAAGATTACTCATCTCCTCTTCTGCACCACCAGCGGTGTCGACATGCCCGGCGCCGACTATCAGCTCACCAAACTGTTGGGCCTTCGCCCCGGCGTAAAGAGAGTGATGATGTACCAGCAGGGCTGCTTCGCCGGCGGCACCGTTCTCCGGGTAGCGAAGGACCTCGCCGAGAACAATCGCGGGGCAAGAGTTCTGGTCGTCTGCAGTGAGATCACGGCCGTTACCTTCCGCGGGCCATCGGACACTCACCTCGACAGCCTCGTCGGGCAGGCCCTTTTCGGCGACGGAGCCGCCGCCGTGATCGTGGGGGCGGATCCCATCCCGGAGGTGGAGAAGCCCTGCTTTCAACTTCTCTGGACTGCTCAGACCATTCTCCCAGACAGCGAGGGCGCTATCGACGGCCATCTGAGAGAGGTGGGACTCACTTTCCATCTTCTGAAGGACGTGCCAGGGCTGATCTCGAAGAACATCGAGAAGGCCCTGGTGGAGGCGTTCCAGCAGTTTGGAATTTCTAACTGGAACGAGCTGTTCTGGATTGCCCACCCGGGAGGGCCGGCAATTCTGGACCAGGTGGAGGAGAAGCTCCAGCTGGACGCCAAGAAGATGAGGGCCACAAGACACATCCTGAGCGAGTACGGAAACATGTCGAGCGCGTGCGTGCTGTTCATCTTGGACGAGGTGAGAAAGTCGTCTAAACAAAATGGGTGTGCGACCACGGGCGAAGGGCTGGACATGGGAGTTCTGTTTGGGTTTGGGCCAGGTCTTACTGTAGAAACAGTTGTTCTCAAAAGCGTTCCTTTGCAATGAATGCTCATTTTCTTCTATTCTACTCCCAGCTTCTATATTTACAGTACTAATAAGCAGACGGAGGGACGTGCATTGTTTCAATCTGTAGTTTACTGTTGACTATTGTTTCTTTAGAATTGATATTTAAAAGATCTCATTACAATTTGGGGAAACTTGGGAGCAAGTGGTGGATTATTGGAATTTTTTTTTTTTTTTTTTTTGTTAAATTTATCATGAATATAGTTATCTGGTTAGTGTTTACTTAAATAAAATTTTAGATCAAAAGAAAGAGGATACAAATTTATAGGGTTTTCAAATGTCTAAGAAGAAGAACACTAAAAAAACCAGTTATGGAGGATTAATCGAAGTTATTAGCTAATGTGTTTGAAATTCTTTCCATAAATGATGTTCCAGGTGAGAAAGAGCAAATAATGGAAACAAAAATATTAGAAACACAATTTAAAGATGCAGGGAAAGACTCAGAGACAAACCAAATTAAAGGTTTTAAACAAGAAAAAAAAAAGGAGGAAATGTAGACAAGAAAAATAATCTTTTAAATGTTGAGACTTTAGCTAATACAAGTGTCAAGATAGACTATGTTGAACCTTCCAGTAATACTTTGACTTTATACACGCAATCTTCGAGGTTAGAAGCCACCTCATATTCAATTGGGGTAAGTCAAGAAATACGAAAAAAAAACTAAATATGGATTCCAACCAAAAGGTAGGTCGCAAGACCAATCAACATCATATGGTAAAAGAAGGTGAAAATCTGGAAGAGGAAGGTAATATTACTACCCTTACCAATGTTTTTAGCCCTGGAATTAATGAAGAACATCACTTGGAATATTAGAGGACTCAAATGAAGTCTTTCAAAATAAAATGAAATTAGAAGAATGATTCAGATAAATCATCCACATATTGTTTTCCTTTAGATAACAAAGATTTCAATAGCGAAAATGGATTTAATTGCTAGTAAAATTTGGCCAATTGGAAAAGTTGCTTTCCTCAGTTCGCAGGGGACTTCTAGTGGTATTGCTTGCCTTTGAAACCGAAAAGAGGTTGTTATTCACCATATGGTTGGCAACTAGGATCTTTTAGCTATAGCTATTCAAAGTAGATATTCTAACCAAATTATGCTTTGTATAATTGTTTATGCTCTGAATTCTTTGGAGGAAAAGAGAAGATAGTGGAAGGATATAACTTATATTATCTCTCATTTTTTTGAAGCTTGGATCTTGATTGGAGGAGATTTCAATACCATCCTCTCTTTGGATGAGAAAATGAGGGGAAATAGAAATTTAGACAAAAGCACTGATCTCATGAGTGAATATATTGTGAACCTTCATCTTATGGATATCCATCTAGATAATGGCCTTATGACTTGGTCTAACAAAATGCAAGGCTTAGCTTGTATTATGGAGAGATTGGATAGGTTCTTGTTCTTTGATAATTTATTAATCCATGGTCATATTCCTAAGGTGAAGACTCTTAACAATGTTGTTTCGGATCACTGGCCAGTCATGGTGGAAATTTTGAAAATCAATGTGAGTTTCTTGTCTTTTCAATTTTAGTTAATGTGACTTAGAGATATTTCATTCAAACCCTAAGTGCAACAATGGTGGAAGGAAGGTGAACCAATGTATGGGACTAAGATTTTTTGTTTTACCAAAAGGTTGCAATACATTAAATCCAAAATCAAGATTTGGAATTGGAAGAAGTTTGGAGATGTTTGAAAAAAAAATAGGAAATTATTTTTCAACTTAAAAATTTGAATAAGAAAATCCATTTAGATGACCTCACAGAGAGTAGAAACACAAATGAAATTAGACTCATTGCTCAGTTAGAGGAATGTGAAAAAAGAGAAGAACTATTATGGAAGTAAAAATCTAGGATCCAATGGCTCAAAGAAGGAGATCGAAACACATATTTATTCCACAAACCTCTTCTAGCTCGAAGATCTCACAACTTTATTTCTTCCCTAAATATGATTCTGAAGATGTTGTCCACACTTAGGATTACATGAACTTTGTTGTTGTCAATTACTTTTTCAATCTGTCTACTACTGCTCCTCTTGACTTGGCTTCTCAACAAAATATTCTTCAAGCCATCCCTGCTCTTATCACTTTTGAGGAGAACTCTATTTTGACTACTGCAGTTACTATCAATGAACTTCAAGAGGTGGTTTTTAAAATGTAAAAAGGAAAAACCCCAGACCTGATGGTTTTCCTATTGAGTTCTATCAAGAGTTTTGGGATATCCTTCATGTTGATTTATTAAAGGTGGTGGAAAAAGCCAGGAAAGCCAAAGAAATTTTGAATGTTATCAATAAAACTTATATAGCTCTTGTTCCAAAATATCAAGAGGTAGATAATATCTCAGCTTTTATACCTATAACTTTATGTAACGTTCTTCTCAAAATCATTACAAAGATCATGGTAGAAAGGTTGAAGACTCTTTTTCATGAGATTATTTTTCCTGAACAAGGGGGTTATGTGGAAGGGCGTCAAATACTAAATAAGAAAGTTCTTGATTAGGAAGCCATCCATTCCATGGAAATACAAAAATATCCATCTATGTTCATTTGTTTAGACTTATCTAAAGCTTATGACAGAGTGGATTGACACTTCCTTATCAAAGTTTTAAGACAATTTGGCTTCTCTCAGGATTGGATGAACTAGATTACGGGATGTATCTCTTTGATTTCCTATTCTATTCTTATCAATGGCAAACCTTCTTAGTTGTTCCTTACTTCCAAAGGTATTAGGCAAGATGACCCTCTCTCCCCTTATTTATTCATCATTCTTACTGAATGCTTGGGCAAGACTATAACAAAAAATAGAGAAAACAAAATCCTTGAGGGAGTTACCATTGCTCGTGGAGCTCGACCTATTTCTCATCTTCAATTTGTTGATAACTTAACTTTTTTAGGTAAAGCTACAGTTAAGGAAGCTTCTAAAATTAAGAAAATCATAAGTTGTTTTTCTAATGCTTCTGAGCAACTGATCAATGAAGATAAATCTAAAGTTATTTTTTTCACTGCTCTCCTATAAAATAATCCATGATCTTAGATAAATTAAGATATAATGTCTCCCTTCCAGTCATTTATTTAGGCATTCCTCTCAATATTGAAAGACAAAAAAAGAAAGACTGGAATTAATTGTTGGATAGAGTTAAGAAGAAAATTGGAAAGTGGGCCAATAGGTGGCTTTCATTTGGGGGCATAATTATCATGGTAAAATTAGTCCTTCAAGCTATACCTATTTATGTTTCTACTATGTTGAATATCCAAAATGCTATTCTTCGAGAATTAGATCAAATCAATCATCGATTCCTCAAGAGTGGTACTAAGGAGAAAAGAAAATGGGCCTTGGTGAATTGGGATACTTTATGTCTTCCCAAGAATAAAGGGGGGTTAGATTTTCATTTTGCTATTAATAACAATAAGGATTTAGTAGCTAAAATGTATTGGAAAATTTTGCATAAGCCCAATGCTATTTGGGCCAAGAATCTTCATGCTAAATATGTTGAGAACAAAAGTTTTGAAGACCTTGTTTGATATCAATTGCCTACCAAATGTTCTCCCATTTTAGCAGTTCTTAAGGCTGGTGAGGATTTGATTAAGAAAAATTTATTTTGGATCATTCATAATGGTCAATAGGTAAATTTTTGGACAGATTTATGAGATGGTCACCAGCCTTTGACAACTCAATTTCCTGATTGGAGGCCTTGGATGGAGGAGCTTCATCGAGCTAACTGGATAAAGGTTTCTCATTACTATTGGTACCATACTGGTAATTCAGAGGTTGGTAGATATTGGATCCCTATTGAGGAGTGGCCTATTCAAATGCCAGAAAGGCAAACGAAAGATATCCAAATAATCCTTCATATGAGATCTCTATCTTGGCCCCATGATAAATATTATTTTGAATGGAACAACACTACTAAGGGTGAGTATTTAGTTGCTCAAGGTTATTTGAACTTATGCCATAATAATCCCAACTAATCATATGATATATTTACTCAGTTATGGGATTAAAATCTTTGGCCTAAGGTGAGGTTCTTTACATGGATTTTATTGCAGCGTAGGGTGCTTACTGGTGAGAAAATAATAAAACGTGGTTTTCATGGCCCATTTAGATATGATGTGTTGAGAGAATATGGAAACTCTCAACCATATTTTTATTAAGTGTACCTTAGACTCTGAGCTATGGAGGAGAATGGCCATCTTACTTGACTTAAAGTGGCCTATTTTTTTACTTTTGAATAGATTTGAAGGGATTGACCTAATCAGGAGGGTGTTGATCACTTTATTAGACAACTAGTTTGGATGGGTTCTACCATCCTATCTTGGAATATTTGGAGAGAAAGAAACAACTAAATTTTTAATAAAGAAAGAAAGGATATTCACTATATATGGCAAAATACCATTGCCAACCTAGTTGAATCAGTACATCATCTCCTTAAACACCTTAGAACTCCCACCAAAGATGGGATCAAGTGATGCAAATATTTAAGATTGACTCTTTTAAGGGCAACCAACTCAAAGGGAATATGAGTAATCAAAATATGGATATAACAAGGAATTGGTAGCCTCCTCCTAAGGATTTTGGTAAAGTCAATACTTATGGAGCCTCTAGGGGGAACCCTGGAAAAGCTAGTGTAGGAGGACTTGGTAGAATTTCAGATGGTTCCTTGGTTTTCTCTTTTGCTAAGAATTTGGGTATCCTTTCCAATAACCTTGTTGAGCAGTATGATATCCTTAGAGGCCTTCTAGAGAATACTAAGGTTGGATGGACAAAAGTGTTGGTTGAATCTGACTCTCAAGTCATGATTAATTTGTTGAAGACTCCTAAGAATCATAAGGATGATTGGAGAATAAAAAGAATTGTTAAAAAAAATTAATTAATCAATGGGCTTTTTGAAAGTTGAATACAATCATGTGGTCAGATAATAGAACAAGAGTGTTGATGCTTTAGCTAATTGGGCATTAGACAAAGGTGATATTACGTACTATGACCACATTCCCATATGGTGGGATTCACAAATAAGGGAAGTTCTTCTTTCTATCACTTATCTGGATGGCTCCAGTACTAGAGGTACCTAGTTCATTTTTTCTTTGTTTTTGCTTCTCTTTGGTTTGGTTAGGGTATTTTAGTTCCCTTGCTTAGATTGATCATTCTTATGTTTCCTTTGTTGATTCTTGCATGAATAGCCTTTTGGTCTAGAAAGGCCAAACTTGTTTTCTATTTTTTTCTCTTTTGTTTTTTGATGTTTGTGTTGTTTTGTTTTGTGTTTGTTCTATTTTATTTCTGTGTTTTTTGTGTTGTTTTTGGTGCTTTTAATTTTTTTTGTGTTTAGTGTTTTTGTTCTTTTTGTGTTTGTGTATTGTTTTGTTATTTTTGTGTGTTTTTTTTGTTTTGTTGTTGTTTGTTATTTTTGTTGTTTTTTGTTGTCTTTTGTTGTTTTTATGCTTGTTTTGAGTTTTTGTTGTCTTTTGTTGATTTTGTGTTTTATTTATTTATTTATTATTGTTTTTGGTTGTTTTTCTGTTTTTTATGTTTGTTTTTTTGTTGCTTTAAGCATGTTCTTTGAGTGTGTCTAGGCATTTTTGGTGGAATACATACCCTTGCCTCCTTGAAACTTACCCAAAAGTAACATCCCATTTGAGATGTTTTCTACAAACAAAAAATAGTTAATCATAATTTTTGGTTTAATGAAGGGTAGTTGTAAAATGGAAGAAAGAAAAAAAATGAAAGGGAAAGTTAATGACCTTGTTATGTGTATTATTTAGTTATTAATTATTTTTTATTGTTGATGAAAAGGACATTTTAATTGAAAGAACAAATCGTTTAAATAATTTTTATTTTTCATTAATGCACGAGTATGGTTTAGTGTGTTAATAACTTCGAATTTCGCTTGGCTAATAGGGTTGGAATGCTCTGTCCATAAATTAAAAAAAGAAAACTATATTTTCAATGCTCTGTCCTTAGTATATTTTGTCTGGAATGGCTACGAGCTTGAATGATGTCACATCTCTTTTGGAGACTAA
The DNA here is from genome assembly GCA_028583015.1 of Wollemia nobilis. Lineage (NCBI taxonomy): Eukaryota > Viridiplantae > Streptophyta > Pinopsida > Araucariales > Araucariaceae > Wollemia > Wollemia nobilis. The sequence continues at coordinate 1,684,678 of JAQPPZ010000188.1, forward strand.
TATCACATGTACTTTTGAGAGTAAACATGAACCTTTTTAAAACATGCGAAAAAACTGTAGCTATTGTATCAGATGCACTTGGCAAATAATGTGGTAGTTGTTTTCCCTTTCAGACAAAATAATCACCACAAAGATCAGTAGTCATTGCATTTTCCCGTGTAATGTTCGCCTTGCGCTCTTGGACAATCTTCTAAATATCAATTCTAAATAGACAATATTCAACACTAAGCTACAGATTGAAACAATGCACGTCCCTCCGTCTGCTTATTAGTACTGTAAATATAGAAGCTGGGAGTAGAATAGAAGAAAATGAGCATTCATTGCAAAGGAACGCTTTTGAGAACAACTGTTTCTACGGTAAGACCTGGCCCAAACCCAAACAGAACTCCCATGTCCAGCCCTTCGCCCGTGGTCGCACACCCATTTTGTTTAGACGACTTTCTCACCTCGTCCAAGATGAACAGCACGCACGCGCTCGACATGTTTCCGTACTCGCTCAGGATGTGTCTTGTGGCCCTCATCTTCTTGGCGTCCAGCTGGAGCTTCTCCTCCACCTGGTCCAGAATTGCCGGCCCTCCCGGGTGGGCAATCCAGAACAGCTCGTTCCAGTTAGAAATTCCAAACTGCTGGAACGCCTCCACCAGGGCCTTCTCGATGTTCTTCGAGATCAGCCCTGGCACGTCCTTCAGAAGATGGAAAGTGAGTCCCACCTCTCTCAGATGGCCGTCGATAGCGCCCTCGCTGTCTGGGAGAATGGTCTGAGCAGTCCAGAGAAGTTGAAAGCAGGGCTTCTCCACCTCCGGGATGGGATCCGCCCCCACGATCACGGCGGCGGCTCCGTCGCCGAAAAGGGCCTGCCCGACGAGGCTGTCGAGGTGAGTGTCCGATGGCCCGCGGAAGGTAACGGCCGTGATCTCACTGCAGACGACCAGAACTCTTGCCCCGCGATTGTTCTCGGCGAGGTCCTTCGCTACCCGGAGAACGGTGCCGCCGGCGAAGCAGCCCTGCTGGTACATCATCACTCTCTTTACGCCGGGGCGAAGGCCCAACAGTTTGGTGAGCTGATAGTCGGCGCCGGGCATGTCGACACCGCTGGTGGTGCAGAAGAGGAGATGAGTAATCTTCGACTTGGGCTGCCCCCATTCCTTAATGGCCTTGGCGGCCGCCTCCTTTCCGAGCCTTGGCACCTCTACCACCACCATGTCCTGCCGGGCGTCCAAGGAAGGCGCCATGTATGCGCACACGTTGGGATTCTCTTTCAGTATCTCCTCCGTCAAGTACATATATCTCTTCTTTATCATCGACTTATCGCCTGCAACATCACAAATATTCCGTAACCATCAAAACATACCCACATGTATATATGACAAATTGATTACATAATTGCAATAGATTCTTACACATTCGCTTGAATTTTTCCTTCAGCTCTGCCTTGTGCTCGCTGTTGGTGATGCGGAAGTAGTAGTCCGGGTACTCGCTCTGCTCGATGGCTTTGGGGGGAGTGGCAGTGCCGATGGCGAGGACGGTGGCAGGGCCTTCAGCCCTTTGTGACTTCCTGAATGCTTCCACATCCTCCATATTCATCTTTCCTGAAACCATTTTGACGACGTTGAGATTTTAATCACTGGAGTGGAGGATATTGATAGCACCCTTGAAGAAGACCAATGTGAGGGGAAGAAGGTGCGCTTGTCATGTTTTATAGCAAAGGGTTAGTTAGTAAACGTCTCGAGGTAGATGACTGCACGTGGTGCTGAAGAGTTAGGAATGATATCAAAGACGTTGGTGCCTCGTAGTCGTAGGTCGTATAACATAGCGAGCGTGGAAAGGAGGGTGGAGCACGTTTAGCAGATTTCTTCCTCAGCGTATCTTACTTCGGTGATTCATTTTTAAACGTTACTTTGGTGGATCTTAAAAGACGTTTCAGACCGTGCAAATTGGTCGGACAATTCTTGCTTTTTATCCTCATTTAATTATTTGTTACTAAAATTTTATATGTAATTATTGAAACATTTTGTCTAGATACAAGATAAAATATAATATTTTTTCTTAAACTTATATTATAGACTATAGTTAATTAAAGTACAATGAAAATAAACAATAAAAAGGAATTGAAGCAAAATTTAATAAAAAGTTTTTAAATTTAATTTTTATGTTTTGTTTTTTATTTAGCGAAAACCTTTGTTAGGTTATGGAGGGAAATTTATTATTATGACTGATAGAAAATAATATTGTTATCTTACGGTTGGATAACTGAAGAATAATATGGTAAATTACTATGCTATGGTCGGATAACCGAAGAATAATATTGCATGCTAGATCACATGATATAACATAGAAAAGAGTGTTGAGAGTGTGTGGTCTAACTCATAGGGGCATGACTTTAGTGTCACATGTTTTCCATTTCTCATTTGTTAAAATCCTTAATAACAAGATCATATTTCTTCAAATCATGTTTGGTTAGTCTAAAATGAGTAACTTTAGCTTACAAACATTAAGACTATAATCATTATTGACTACGATTGGTTTGGTGAACTTATTGTTAGTATAGCCTATAATATATAATTATAAATATTATCATTAAATAGGATTGATAAATATCACCATCTTGGAATGATATAGTTGCATGATTAATACCAATGGATCCTACTATGGAAGTAAGCTCATTCAACTTGAGGTCTTGAGGAACAACCTACTTACTCAAAAATTTGAGTAAGATATCTTTGTGAGCCAAAGAAGATATGAGAAGTTCAAGAAAATATTGATAAATATTATCATCTGGGACTAAGTAAGATATCTTTGTCATTCAACTGGGTAAGGTTCTTGCTATGGATTTTCTTCTCATTGGTAGTACTAACATAAATAAATAAGCAAGTCCCTATTTACATTACTTTAGCTTTATTTCTAAAGGGAAATCCTAAGGTTTAGGGAGATGGAGGAAGCTTGGCTAGGTCTAGAATATTAAAAATTATCTGGTTTGTTATCGATAATGATGACTAGATTAGCACTTTTACACTTAAATTTGTTATTAGATGAAATATTTAATGTGAGATACCTTAATGCATTGGTGATAGGAGATTGAGAAGAAGAAGAAGATTCAAGAGAACATAAAGAAGAGAAAAATAAACTTTAGGATTTTTAACCTTGATTAGTTAACAATAGGTGCAATATTCAAGATAGATTGAAATGTGATAAGTCTTGCATTTATATTTATATTTAATATATTAAAGAGTTAAAAATACATCCTACATCACATGGATCGATGAACCCTAAGAATAATAATGCATGCTAGATCATGTGACATAATATAGAAAAGAGTGTTGAGAGTGTGGGATCTAACTCATAGGAGTTAGACTTTAGTGCCACTTGCCTCCCATTCCCCATTGTTAAAATACCTAATAACAAGATCATATTTCTTCAAATCATGTTTGGTTAGCCTGAAATGACTAACAAACTTTAGCTTACAAACATTAAGACTATAATCATTGTTGACTATGATTGGTTTGGTGAATTTATTATTAGTATAGCATTTGATATATAATTATAAATATCTAATTGCATAGGATTGATAAATATGATCATATTGGAATGCTATAGTTGCATGATTAATTTCAATGGATCCTACTATGGAAGTAAGTTCATTCAATTTGAGGTCTTGAGGAATAACCTATTCACTCAAAACTTTAAGTAAGATATCTTTGTGAGCCAAAGAAGATCTGATAAGTTCAAGAAGGGATTGATAAATATAATCATCTAGGATTGAGAAAAATATCTTTGTCATTTAACTGGGTAAGGTTCTTGCTATGGATTTTCTTCTCATTGGTAGTACTAACATAAATAAATAAGCAACTCCCTATTTACACTATTTTTGCTTTATTTCTAAAGGAAAATACTAAGGTTTGGGGAGATGGAGAAAGCTTGGCTAGGTCTAGGACATTACTAATTATTTGATTTGTTATCGTTAATGATGATTGGATTAACACTTTTACAATTAAATTTATTATTAGATGGAATATTTAAGGTGAGATACCTTTTTGCATCAATGATAGAAGACTGAGAAGAAGAAGATAATTTAAGATACGAATTAAGGAAAAGAAAAAATAAACTTTAGTATTTTTAACCTTGATTAGCTAACAATAGGTGAAATATTCAAGGTAGATTAGGATGTGATAAATCGTGTATTTATATTTAATACATTAAAGCGTTAAAAAATACATCCTACATCACATGGATCCATGTCCCTCCAAGAATAATATTGCATGCTAGATCACATGATATAACATAGAAAAGGGTGTTGAGAGTGTGGGGTCTAACTCAGATGGGTAAGACTTTAGTGTCACTTGCCTCCCATTCCCCATTGTTAAAATCCCTAATAATAAGATCGTATTTCTTCAAATCATATTTGATTAGCCTAAAATGACTAACAAACTTTATCTTACAAACATTAATACTATAATCATTGTTGAAAACGATTGGCATGGTGAAATTATTGTTAGTATGACCTATGATATATAATTATAAATATCTAATTGCATAGGATTGATAAATATCATCATATTGGAATGATATAGTTGCATGATTAATTCCAATGGATCCTACTATGGAAGTAATTTCATTCAATATGAAGTCTTGAGGAACAACCTATTCACTCAAAACTTCGAGTAATATATCTTTGTGAGCCAAAGAAGATATCAGAAGTTCAATAAGGTATTGATAAATGCCATCATATAAGATTGAGTAAGATATCTTTGTCATTCAACTGAGTAAGGTTATTGTTATGGATTTTCTTCTCATTGGTAGTTCTAACATAAATAAAGAATCAACTCCCTATTTACACTATTTTAGCTTTATTTCTAAATGGAAATCATAAGGTTTAGGGAGATGGAGGAAGCTTGGATAGGTCTAGGAAATTAATAATTATTTTATTTATTATCGTTAATTATGATTGGATTAGCACTTTTACTCTTTAATTTATTATTAGATGGAATATTTAAGGTGAGAGACCTTAATGCATCAGTGATAGGAGACTGAGAAGAAGACAATGATTCAAGAGATGAACTTAAAGAAGGGAAAAAATAAACTTTAGGATTTCAACCTTGATTAGCTAACAATAGGTGAAATATTCAAGGTAGATTGGAATGTGATAAGTCTTGTATTTGTATTTATATTTAATACATTAAAGAGTTAAAAATACATCCTACATCACATGGATACATGGCTCCTTAAGGATAATATTGCATGCTATATCACATGACATAACATAGAAAAGAGTGTTAAGAGTGGGGTCTAACTCAGAGGGGTAAGACTTTAGTGCCACTTGCATCCCATTTCCCATTGTTAAAATCCCTAATAACAAGATAATATTTCTTCAAATCATGTTTGGTTAGCCTAAAATGACTAACAAACTTTAGCTTACAAACATTAAGACTATAATCATTGTTGACTATGATTGGATTGGTGAAATTATTGTTAGTATGGCCTATGCTATACAATTATAAATATCTAATTGCATAGGATTGATAAATATAAACTTGGAATGATATAGTTGCATGATTAATCCCAATGGATCCTACCATGGGAGTAATTTTATTCAATTTGAGGTTTTGAGGAACAACCTATTCACTCAAAATTTTGAGTAAGATATCTTTGTGATCCAAAGAAGATCTAAGAAGTTCAAGAAGAGAGATTTTGGCTAGGATAATCTCAAGTTTCCATAGAAAATAAAAATAACCCTTATCTATGGTTCCTAATTGGATAATTAAAGGAGTTTCTTTGGGTGGAGACTTTGTATTTCAATTACATATTCAAAGGAATAAAAATTAGTTGTCTCTAGGTTGAAGTAAATTGCTCACTAAATTTTCCTATGAACATATCTAGCATATCTCTAGGTGGAGGGACATATTGTAGTCTTCTCACTAGGGTATGTCATCTCACTAAAATGTTTATAAAATTATCATATTTGAACTATTTTAGTTGGTATATGACACTAATAGTGATATTTTAATCAATGTATATAGAGAATAATTTTAACAAATATTTCAATGAGGTCCCTAAGCTTTTCAAGGAATACCTTGGTACCCAGTAATACCTTTCCAAGGTAAAATAGTTAAGGCTCTTAGGGGATATTTTAAATAGCAATGTTTCATCATAATAAATGTCAATACAAGTATTTCTAAATGGTCTTAGATGGTTAAAAAGTTCCTCTTTCCTTTTGTACATTTAAAACTTGGGCATTTAAAAATTAGGAGGAAAAGGGTGACTAGTTACAAAAATATCAAGAAGTTAGTTATACAAGTCATCATATGGGTGCTTGTGACTAGATGACGATCCTTGGATAATGGTAATTTGATATTTTAATTGATCTAAATGGTTAAGTATTGAAGTTTATGTTGGAGTATATTTCATTATTTAGGTACATTTCAATGTACCACCTTGGGTACAATGTTAGATTAGGAGTTTATATTAGGTTACTTGAGGAATAAGTAACAAATGCACAAGTGTCAAATGTGAAATGATGTAAATGTACAAAGAGTCCACTTGTACATAAGTTATAGGAAATGTAGTTAGAAAGAGTAAGGGCCAAGTAATATATATTCTTATATATAGACCCATAGTGAATAGAATAATGTGTAGAAAAAGTGAAGATTACTATTGAGTAGTGAGTAGATACAATGTAGTTTCTATTAGAGTTCTAGAGTGATAATTTTCTCCATGACATTGTATTGTACTATTTTTTATAACTTTCCATTAATAGCATATTTTAGTCTTATTGCAAAATTCCATTATATTATTTTTTTACATATTTTACATCTTGTGATTACTTTCCCCCATATCTTATACTATCAAAAGCTAACAGTGGTATCAGAGCTACGATAGATCAGATAATAACAAGGAGAGCCACAAGAGAGATTGAGAGGAGAGAAGCAAATCTTAGTTCTAGAATTTTTTAGATTGCATTTGTCTAGAGTCTTTCCACAGAGTTGCAAAAAAACTCATGAAGACTAGGACTCAACATTCATTCCACGATTGACAAATCAGCTAGTGAAGATTCATCACTTAAAATTCCTTCCATTATAGTCCTAATACTTTGTTGCAAAAAAAAAGAGATTCGAAGAAATCTAGGAAGCTTTTTACAAAATAGTTATGAAGAATATCATCTTTAGAATCAGTGTACCACTAGAAGCAACAAAAATAAATAAATTAATATTCCAGGAACCTAAGGGAAGTCCTATGAAGAACACAGGCTTATACTAAGAGGGGGGGTGAACAGTATAAGATCAACTTTTACTTTTCTTTCCCAAACACTATTATCAAATATTATCAATGGCAATATCAATAAGTAGTAATCAAAGTAATGTATAAATCATCACACACAAGAGAGACACCAATTTAATGTGGTTCACCCAATGTGGGCTACTCCACGGAGAAAATATTTATACTAAATTTTCTCAACAAATCTTCTTGGGAATCAATTCCCTATTACAATGTTTATGGACCTCTGTCCAAAGGAGAGACCAATCCCCTAAGCTTTGATTTACGGATATCTCTCCACACGAGAACTCTTTTCCATTTTATTTGGTTCATGGAACTTGACCCGGGAGAACTCTATATCCTCAACTGGTTCATGTATCTCTCTCCACAAAATAACTCTATCTTCTTAGTTGGTTCACAGATCACACTCCACAAGAGAAATCTTTCCCCTTGCTCTAGTTCTTAGATTTCTATCCATAGGATAACTCTATCCCCTTTGCTCTGGCTAGTAATCTTCTAGAAGACTTCTGACCCCATTGCTATGGCTTGTGGATCTCTCTCCACAAGAGACCTCTGTCCCTACTACACTGGCTAATGGATCTCTATCAACTAGAGACTATTGTTTTCTTTGATCTGTCACCTCCAAATCCTTCTCTTGGCTAGAATTTGTGTTACCACTAATGCCTTATTGTTCCCCATAAGTACCCACTATGAGAATTTATCATGATAGAACTGCATGCTTCCCCATCTATTGGCCATTCATGTTCTCAAAACATATGAACAACTTAAGTGCACTTTTTTTGGAAGGATATGAAAAAGGACATTAAATATTTTGTGGCATCTTGTGATACCTATCAATTTATGAAAGGTGAAACAATGCACCAAAATCTATCCCAAGTATAGCATAAATCTTCTCTAACTTTGCTCACAAATTTGCTCACAAATTTTCACTAAATATGTCTCAAACCTACCCTAAGACTTAACACAAAGCTTAAAAATATCAACAAACAAACGTGCTCTCTATGTTAGTTCAAGTCTTCACAAGATTTTCTCAAATATACCTTCAAGCCATCTCAAAGACTTGCTCAAATATTCCTTCAAGCCCTCTCAAGGACTTTCTCAATTCTACTCTCAAGCCTTCTTAAAGACTTGTTCAATTCTATCCTTAAGCCTTCACAAAGACTTGGTCAATTATGTCCTCAAGCCTTCACAAAGACTTGCTCAATTATGTCCTGAAGCCTTCACAAAGACTTGCTCAATTTTATCCTCAAACCTTCACAAAGACTTGCTTAAATATGCTCTTAAGCCTTCTCAAAGACTTGCTCAATTCTGTCCTCAACCCTTCATAAAGAATTGCTCAATTCTATCCTCAAGACTTCACAAAGACTTGCTTAAATATGATCAAATAATTCTAAATATTGCATACAAAACACAACTCAAATCTCTTTCAAAAAAACTCTCTTCAAACAAATTCTACTTGCCAATTTTCTCTCAAGATCAATCACTCAAATGCTCAATTTCCCTTATTAAAATTGATCTAAAACACCTTCTCAAATGCTATCAATATCTCTCAAATCAATGTTCAAAATATTTCACAAAGATGCTTAACTTGTTTTCAACCCTAGCACAAGTAGTTCACACTCTTTATCTCAAAATATCTCAAACTCTTTCAGCAATAGAAGCATAGATTATTCTCAAAATCTATCCCAAATATTTCCAAAACATTCAACAATGAAGCACACAAAACTCACTCAAATATTTCCAACAATGCTTATCAAACAATCCTTTTCACTCCATATTATGTTTCACAACATTCATTCCAACAAACACTTCAAACAAAGGATGATGTGCCCATACCTCTTAATTGCTCTTTTGGAGATATGTCTTCAAAACTTGTCTCACAAATAACCAATCCTTCTTGTGCCACTTCAAGGGTTAGATAGCAATAATCTATTTCAAAACCTCCACATGAATATTTCACCTCAATAGATATTTCACCATACAAAGATTCAATAAAATGACAAACCACTTTTACACCTTATTACTCCTACCTTTGCAAATAAAATTTCATCATCAAAGATCACCAATTACATAAGCATAATATTTCATTTACACATTATATCTCTTACTTGTCATTAATGCATTTCAAAAATATAAATGAATCACCACTTAAATTTTTACCCCAATGCACTAGAAAACAAACCACCTTAATATTTTTCTCAAGAAAAAAATATCATTTCATAACCCATTTTATTGTAAAATAAAATCAACATAAAACTCCTTATATCTCCTAGCTAGCGCACACCTTAGAAACTTTAAACCTTGGGCATAAATTAATTTTTATCAAAAATTAATCCCTTTGTTGTCGCCTGCCACCGAGAATCGAACCCACACTACCTACTAGCCCTACACCCTAGCCACGGCTAGGCCACCACATGGGCTAGCCAACCCACATGAAACCAAATGAGCATGAGCTCCTTAATATTCTTCACCATCGATGCTAAAACCAAGATTTTACCATGCAAAATAAAAGGGCCTCCATGTGAATCAAACGCTGCTTCTTCTTCCCTCCACGTGCTATGCAAGCCAAGCTTGCCAGTTTGGCTACCACATCACTTCGAGTGGGGACAAACCCATTTCAACTTTGACCAATGTATTGCTCCAAAAAATGCGAGGCTTCTATCTTCTTCCTCTATCGCATCGAACGAAAATCAAGCAAGGTAATTATTTGAGAGTAAATTAATTTGAACACTTCTAGCTTAGGCTAAAATTTAGCCTATAAATAAACATGCCCTTTTTTACATTTGACGTCGGATCACTTGCAATTCGAATTTGGCGCTTTGAATTTAATTATTATATTTAATTATAATAATTTAAATCCAATGGATTTAAATATTATAACCTTGCCACTATTAATGAGTATTTTAACCTTTGCAAAATTACCACCAAGGTAATTTATAAATTCTTTCTCAAAAATCATGGAGAGGTATTCCTTTCTTCTTTCTACCTTATACCTCATGTGCCACCATGAGGAATATTCTCACAAATATTTCCATAAACTTAGGACATTAAACCTTTTGACATTAATCAAACATCTTGACATTAATTCCATCAATTGAGGATATCAAAACTCTTGACATCAATGACAACAAAACATGCTTAATTTTCCAACAATCTCTCCCTTTGTCATTGATGGCAACCCTTTTTCCTTAAACATTCCTTTTTCCTTTTTCCAAATTTTCTCCCTTGAGAAATTGCTCCCCCTGACTGAATGCTCTTCCCATAAATAAAATCTCTCCCCCTTTGACATCAATGGCAAAGGGAATCCTTGAGGCTAAATATAATACCCCTAGCTTAACCCCCTCCCCACCTCCTCTACTTGAGGTGGTTAATTTTTGGGTGGGAGTATCTCTACTCCTAGCATACAATGCTCTTTTTCTTTGTCCACCTTCTTTCTCAACATACCCTTTTGATTCTTTTGAGTGTATCTATTATTGTTTGTCTCTGGAAATTTTGTTCTACACCACTTGGCCTTATGTCCAACATTATTACACTTATAAAAATTAATGTTGTGGTTTCTAGAAGATGAAAATATTTTAAAGTTCCTTCTGGTGAAGCCATACCTATTTCTATCAAGAACCCTATAATGAATTGCTTTGTGACCAAATTGATTACAAGAGTAACAATACCCTTAAAAGATATGTCCATTTTTTAAGTTTCTCTTAGTAAAACCATATTCCTTCTTTCCATGAGTCTTGGATTGCATAACCTTGTGCCCAACCCTGTTACATGAGAAACAATGTCCTTTAAAGAAATCTTGGCTTGGAACCACTAGTCTCTTAGTCCTTTCTTCTATGTGATGTTCCATGTTACTTGTTTGTGCATTGTTTCCTTCCTTGGTGAAGCTTCTATTTTTCAACTTATCCTCATAAGTCTCAATTTCTCCTTCACCCTCTTCTTCTGAAGCTTCTTTCTCTTTGGATATTGAGCTTGAATTTGATTTTTGTTCCCTTATCCTTCTTAAAAACCAAGTCCTATTTTGTTTGATGAAGATCTTTGTGCATTTATAATCTTATCCAAGGTATTTGAACTTTTTCCAAACCTGTGTAGCTTGTCTTTAGACTCTTTCACTTCCTTCCTTAGTGAAACTACCTCATGCTCTAATATTTCACATTCTAAGATTTTTACCTCTAACTTTTCTTTAAATATCATTGTCTTAGCTATTGATTTTTTCAGATCTTGTATAAGATTTCCTTTTTGTTCATCACATTCTTGAACTTGAGCCTTGAATATTGAATTATACTTTCTAACGTATTTTTAATTCTTTAAGAGAAAAATAAGTTCTGCTTCTAGATCTACTATGCCTTCCTCTTCATTTTTTGATTCTTTATCTACTTCTTGGTCTTCAAGAGCATCTTTATACTTTTAAGATTTATCTTCAACAAGAGGACTTCCTTCCTCTTCTATTTCCAAAAATAGAATTTTTTATTCTTCACTATCTGAGGATCTTTCATCACTATCACTTGAAACCTTGCATGTCTTGTCTACATAGAAACTCTTCTTATGCCTTTTTTTCTTCTTTTCATGCTTGCTTTGTCCATACCTATTTTTATTTTCATACATGGATTTTACTGCTTCTTTTTTCATATGATATTTTTTCTCTTCACTGCTACTACTTCCAGCTTCTGGACAGTTAGATGCATAGTGACCATATTACCGTAATTAAAACACTTCATTATTTTCATACCTTTGTACTTTCTTGAGTCCTTCTTGTTCCTTCTACCGTAGTTAGCTTTCTCATCACCGGTTGACTCATCACTTGAATCTAGTTTCTTATCTTTCTTTGCTACTTTGAAAGCTGTCTCTTTCTTGGGGATATGATCCTTTACTATTTTCATCTCATAAGCTGTGACAGTTCCATGTAACTCATCCATAGTCAAATTTTTAATATCTTTTGTTTCTTCTATGGCTGAAACCTTTCCATCATACCTCATAAGAAGTGACCTTAAAACCTTTTGAGAAACATCAGAGTCTTCAATTTTGAATTCAAGTCCTCGCATGGTGTTAACGAACTCATCCACATGAAGTAAGTATGCATCAATGCCTTCCTCATCTTTCATCTTCAAATATTTGAATATTTTATTGTGATTTTTTCATTTTTCCATATTGAAATTTTTATCACCCTCATATGTTTGCTTCAAATTTTCCCATATCTCTTTTGCTGATTTGCAATGCATAACTTTTATAAATTCTACTTCACATAATCCACTCAATATTGCATTCATTGCCTTTGCATTATTCACGTGTAGGAGCTTACCATATTTATCTATGGGAGGATTAGCTATAGGTATGAACCCATCCTCAACTACTTGCCATATCTCATATCCTTGTACCATTAGGTAAGCCCTAATTATTACGTTCCAGAAAGCATAATTGTTCCCATCGAATAATAGTGCCTTATCAGGGTTATGCATAGCGACGAAACTTCGCCATTTGGGAAAAGAAAAGCATTTTTAAAAATTTAAATTTATGAAATTTTTAAGACCCGGACATCAGCCATTTAGCCAGAAGTTTTGGGAAAAATAAATTTTAGGTGTCATTTAGCCATCCTTTGATGAAAGTATCACAAATATTTTAAAAAATTCGCAAGTAATATCACCTAAATAAATGACCATTTTCGCCCTAAAAGTTTAGATTTTATAAATTATCCCACCAAACTCACCAAGTATACCTCTATATATAATTAACACCCCAGGGATACATTTTTATTTTCAGATCGTGTTCTATACCCGACAAATATACCGACATAATTATTCACAACACTAAAACCTTTTCTACGACTGACCATAACCAATTCTACAATCGAATGGAACCTCATCTAGAATCATCCAAAACTATTTTTGCAACCAGACCAGTTTTTACAACCATTCGAAACCACTTCTACAGTAGAAACCACTTCTACAACCAAACGAAACCACTTCTACAGTCGAATCATGTTCTGCAATCGTTCAGAGAAAATTTTGTAGAAGGTACCTCCTTCGCAATTGAACAAAACTACTTCTGCAATCGGATCCTGTTCTGCAACCATCCGGAATAACTTTTGCAACCAGATCCTATTCTACAACCATCTAGAACAACTTTTGTAGTTGGATCCTGTTATGCAACTATTCGAAACAACTTATGCAGTAGGAACCTATTGTGCAATCGAACAAGAACACTTTTTATTTGGATATTTTCTTGCATTCGGTCAGAACCAATTCTGTAACTGGAACATTTTTAACCGGATCCTGGTCTGCACCGGACCTCTTTTCACACAAGGTTTTATATCACTGCTCTGCTTGCCATTTATTTATTTATTTTGCCATATTTTGCATGTTATTTCACTTGGTTCTGCATGTTTTTCTTTATTTAATGTTTTTTCAATCCTATTCTACACCACACCAATATCAGATCCCTCTTTTGCATCTGGAATGGTATTGCTCTATTCCCATTTTTTTCTCTATTTTTCCATATTATGAATGTTTTAAAACTATTTGATTCTTAGTTTCAATTCAAATCTTTTTTTCCTTGCTAAGATTATACATGAGTAAATGCTTTGGTTCTCTAAAGACATATTGATGCTCTTTTTCTTAGTTAAAGTGCTTTCACCAAAAAATGAACTAGTGGCATAAACTGATAAAATCACAATAAAGAATGGTAGGAAAAAAGTATGTATAATCTACCACCCAAAAAATTGTTTATTCTATTTACAATATTATCTTAAGGCCTCTAGAAAGTACACCCTCTTTAATTTTTTTTTTTTGTAACAAGTAAAATGTCACCCAGTGATGGAAAGAAGGGCACCAAATCTTCTACTAAAAAGAGTATCCTCAAATATTTTAGCCAAAATTCAAAATGCAACGAGGCCAACGAAATCCATTCAAATTCAAGATACAAATGATTTTTGACTTCCCACTATGTGCTTGATTGACGATTTGAATATTTTTTTGTAAACTTTTTTATCCAAGAATACTAAAAAAATATTATGGTATGCTACTATGTAGAATACCTTATCAATCCTGATATGCCTCCAATTGAAGATATTCCCTAATAAGAGATGCCTGTTATTGAAAATCCCCTTAGAAATGACATCCAACAAACACTTGAATACAACACACAAAATAACATCACAATTGAAAATAAAAGTGATAAATCAAAATCATTACAAGATTCATTCAACCAAAAATTCCAAAAAAAGAAAAGCATCTCTCTGGATACTTGGAAGGGTATTTAGGAAATAATGGGTAGAAATATTTCCCTGGATTGAGCCTATCATGACTAAGGATAACCAAATAGATGAAAAATAATGTAGATGCAAAATTTACAGTTGCAGACTTGGTAAGGATCATAGGCTTCAAAACAAGATTGATACAATTGAAAAACATGTTGACAAATCTTATGTAAAATTTATAAAAATTAATGGTGAAGTTAGTAAAGAAGTTAAGTGGAAGGATGCATCAGAATGTATGCATTTAAGATATGCTATAGAATATGAAAATAACTTAAAGCAACAAAAATCTCTTGTTGAGAAAGGTAGAACAATTGGAGCCCAATTTCACAAAATACATAAGACTATTTTAGCTTCAAAAAGTATGTAGTTTGTCGTTGTTTACAATATTATCAAGAAAGGTAGACCAATATATGATTTTATTGATTATAAGTAGCTATTACACCTTTTTAATGTGCAAAACCTTCCTAGTTCTCATTGGTCAGACCGAAGTGGTTGGGAAATGGAAACATGTTTATCTTTGGTGGAGAAAGAAGACCTAAGGGAGCAAGTAAAACTTTCCAAATTCATTTCACTTTCTTTTGATGTGGTAAAAACTATGGATAGCACATATTGGATTTGATTGCATGTGTACATATTTCAAAATCATATTAGAAGGCCTATTTTGTTGGGAATACATAAGATGTTGGAAAGTTCAAATGCAAAAAACATTTATAATGTTGTTGTCAAAAGTTTAAAGAATATTATAGAAATGAATGATATAGACATAGAAACAAAGTTAATTTACATTGGAGATAATGGAGCTACTATTATGCAAGATCACAAGTTTGGTCTTTGTGTTTGACTCCAAACCACAGTTGAACCATATATGATCCCCATTAATTGTATGGCTCATAGAGTTAATCTTGCATATAAAATTGTGAGCACATTTTAAAATGTTGCTAAAGTAGAAAAACTTATTCCTGATATTCATTATTATTTCTCATTAAGTCCGAAAATATTTGTAGAGTTTCACCAGTTTGCACTAGGAGTTACAAAAGTGAAAAAATTGTTAAAATATGTGGATACAAGATGGATTTCACTGTATCAACCTACTCAAAGAGTTTTGGCAGAATATCAATAATTTATGGGGTTTATGCATGCAAATCATAGAATAGTTGATAAAACAAAATATATGTTGTTTCGTTTGACTGACTTGGAAATACTTTTGAACTTATGTGGTATTCTTCCAATGTTAAAAGAAATGAACAGATTAATTAATCTTGCACAAGAGATATCCATCTATATCATTGATTTTATAACGATGAGAAAAAAAATATGCATGCTTCTTGATACATTATATGTGTCTAATGTAGATTTTATAGAACCTGTATTTGATAGTTGGAATACATTGATAAACGTGAACAATTCAAAAATCTTCTTGAAGTTTGACATCAATGATCATCTTTGTATTAATGTATATGAAAAGATGATACCTGCTTATTGTTTTGAAAGGCAATCAAGTATAGTTGTGAAATATTTTGAATAATTTCATGTAACACACAATAGATTTCATGTTGTAATACAAAAAATAAAGAGTAATTTATCAAATATAGCAAAAAAATTAATAGGTGAGATAAGAGAACGGTTTCAGAGAGATGAGTTGCTCGAGTCCATGGGTGTGGTTAACCCCATGTTTTGGGGATCTTGTACTAAATACAATTATGCAAATGAGTTGTTTATTAAATATATGGGTAACCTCATTGACCATTTTAGTAAGAGTGTGGAAGTCAATGGTGTTGAAACTAAAGGTATACTCAATAGTGATATTTTGAAAGAAAAATCATTGTATTTTGGAAGAACAATGGTTGTGCTAACATCAATTATGATAGGTGTCCATGAGATTGGTTCCACTGACGTTTGTGACAAAAATTTGTATCCAAGAACAATCTTAAAAGATACAATAAGTGAATAATTTCATTTATATAAATTATGTGAAACAATGATTTTAAGTCCAGTTAAAGATGAAAGAGTTTTCAGTGCACTTACTTTTGTTAAATCTAAACTCCACAACAGACTCGACAAGAATTTATAAAATTGTTTAAGAATTTATGTGTATTCATATCAGTTGGATACATTTCCGTATGACCAAGCATTGGAAAACTGGAGTTCTTGGTAGATGGAAGAGGAACACTGAATACGATCGATAATGATGATGATGATGCTTTCAGTGATCAGATGGCAGAGACACAAAATTTTGCTATGCTTCATAATAATTTTAGATAAGCTGATATGTTTAAGCTTCCATAGTGATAATTTTCCATGATTTCATTGACAATGATAAACACGAATTGATTTGATTGTATATTTCTCAATATTGTTTCAGATTTATATGATTTCAAAGAATTATTGTTTTAAATCACATTATTGTTTTAAAATTACATGGCTTATGTCATTTATGTAGATTGTAAAATTGCATGTTTATGTCTTAGTGTCTCAACTCTCATTTCATTGACAATGATAAACCCAAATATTACATAATATTTTTAGACTCAAATATTACATAACATTTTCAAACCCAAATTAGATATTGCAGTCCTTTTTAAAAAAAATTCAAATAGAAATTACATAACATAAACATAAAATTTCATATTAACTAGTTCAAGAAGAAATATATTACATCATTCAAAATTTTTTAAACCCAAATATTACATAACATTTTCAAACTCAAATATTACATAACATTTTCAAACCCAAAGTAGACATTGCGGTCTTTTTAAAACATTTTAAAACATAAATTACATAACATTTTCAAACCCAAATTAGATATTGCAGTATTTTTAAAACATTTTAAAACAGAAATTACATAACATTTTCAAAAAAAAAAATTCATATTAACTAGTTCAAAAAGAAATATATTACATCATTTTTTAACCTAAATATTACATAACATTTTCAAACTCAAATATTACATAACATTTTCAAACCCAAATTAGATATTGCAGTATTTTAAAAACATTTTAAAGCATAAATTACATAACATTTTCAAACATAAAATTTCATATTAACTAGTTCAAAAAGAAATATATTACATCATTCAAACATTTTTAAACCCAAATATTACATAACATTTTCAAACAAAAATATTACATAACATTTTCAAACCCAAATTAGATATTGCAGTCTTTTTAAAACATTTTCAAATAGAAATTACATAACATTTTCAAACAGAAAATTTCATATTAACTAGTTCAAAATGAAATATATTAAATCGTTCAAACATTTTTAAACCCAAATATTACATAGCATTTTCAAACAAAAATTAATATATCGTAGTATTTTTAAAACATTTTCCAACTCAAGTCTCAAATATTACATACCAATTTCAAACATAAATTACATATTGCAGTCTTTTTAAAACATTTTCAACATTTTCAATATTACATAGCAATGGAAGCAGTAAGAGAAGAAGGCAAATAAACTATAAAATGGTCTTTGGGATGTCCTAAAGAGAGTTCTTGTGGTGCTTTGCATGTCTATTTTATTGGGCTTGAATATTGCTTTTCAATATTCTCTACAAAAGGCATATTTCAAATATAGGGGTTTGCTGAATCTACAACAAAGTACTGAAGGGCTCTTGGAGGAGAATCCCAACTACAACACTTTAGATTTCTATGGTACATCCTCAAGGAGAAGTTGAAGTCATCTACTACCATTCTAGACAATAACTTGATGAATCCAAACACCAAGATCTACATCATATTCATAGATAATTAAAGATATGAAACTTAGGTGCAAAGGGTTCATTACTTAGTTTCATTAAGCACCTTATTAAATCTAGAAGTTGCAAGAAGAAGGTTGCGTTTTAAAGTCTTCAAGGGAAGTGTAGAATATAGTTTCTATTAAGGGTTATTACTTGCACATTAAAATAGGAGTTGGATATATTTTGACAAAAAGAAAAATATCATATACCTATTTTCTATCTAAAAGCTAAAGAAGACTATATCCTACAACATTGATTATATAGCAAGTTTTAGATTCCTCTTAGTTCTTTATAAAGAAGACATTGTTCTTAGTTGAAAGTTGTAGAGATTATTGATGCATTCTTTAAGAGTTATTATTAGTGCATTGTAGGACCAATAAGGTGAGAATACTATTGTACTATTCTATATTGTTTAACTTATTACTCTTAAAGATAATTATGTGCATTGGTTGTTAACTTAAGGTGAAAAACAAAGGGCACAAAATCTGTGTATGTCAAAGTGTTTAAAGACACTATTCAGTGCAAAAGACTTACAATTTATTGTGTCTTAAAGAAGCCACCAAGTAGATCAAAATCCCTACAATGAGTGGAGAAGAATAAAGTAGCCATTAAAATCATAAAGGAGCTAAAAAATAAGAGTTAGAGTGTCTCAGATTTAAGGTGCAAATAGAAGTTATTACAGGTTTGTATTTGAGCACCAAACTCACCTCCTACTATTACATAAAAGGGATATATTAAGTGTCATAAGGACACTTTACATAGCTCTTGAGCCTATCCACTAGAAGCACTAGAAGGATCCATTTAAAAGGGGATAAACATTTACTGTCGATGAGAGAAAGTACTAGGTTAAGAGTGCATAAGAGATGAGCCAATGAAGCACTCAATATCCATCATTGGTGCTAGATAAAAGAGCCATAATAAGGCTCAAAATATATCTTGTATTGAGGTGTCCAAATACACCCTATCATCCAACACATGGAGTGTCTGAAATAGAAAACACCTATAAGCTTCAAAGACAACATAAGAACAACATATTAGGGTAATTACTATATTATAACTCATTGTAATGAAGAGAAGGGAGCTTTAGCTAATATAAAAGGCAAATTATCATGGGATAAATAGCAGTCAAGACTATAACCATAGAAGCATCTTCATTGAACCAGAGCCAACACCTTGTGAACAAGAGCACATTAGTTTTCTTGAAGGAAGCATTGAGAGCAAGAAAATAATTGTGTATTCACTGGAAATGAAGTTTATAAGGTTTGATAAACGTTGAAAGAGACTATACATGTAATTGTGAAGGTAACACTTGTCACATTAAATAGATAGCCCTATATTCCATAACATTCAAAAAATAAATGCTTAAGGTAATGTCTAAACCTTGAACGTTGAAAGGCATCATTCAAAGCATAGTTATCATAGCTCATCGATTGAATAAGAAATGAGCATTACTCAAGATTGAAGTATTATAGTTCATAGTGACACGTGGTTGTAACTCCAATGAGAATATAAGCTACATAAGTTCCCAACCTACCAAGAGAATTACAACATTGAAAAACATAATGAAGTCCAAGAAAAGTGTAAGCAAAGTCCAAGGGGAATGTAAGCAAAATTATTGCCAATAGAGAACATATTCAAATCATAAAGCCAAGGAGTGAAAGGAGAAATTAAGGATACATATTAAAGCCTAACCTAAACCAACAAGAGGATACATCGTGTTTCAAGTGATTCCAGTACCTAGTGATCCATTAAGAAGAGTGAAGTATTAAGCAATCTGATGTGCTGCATTACTAAGGTAATTTCAATATTAAATTTACTTGCTTTAATTAAAGTAACATTGGAGTCAAGGTTTTGCATAAGGCATTGACCCCAAAATGTATTTATAAAAATTTGGTGAATCAGTTTCAAAATCTAGGTGAATAGTATCCAAACACATGTAGAAGGTTCACTATTATTAAGGGCAATGTTGGAAATTTAAACTTAAAATGGTCAAATTATTATAAAATTGGGGCAAATTGATCCAAAAAAATTACACCCAAAAAGTTTTGGCTAATGGGCCCTGATCAAGGGTCCCAAATATTAGCCAATTCTAAATTTTAAAAATCCTAATTTTAGCCAATTTGGTGATATAATAGCCGTAATGCATGACCCCGATTGGAGTTATAAGGTGCTATACATATGGTCAAAATTACTACTGTCTTGGAATAATTGAGCATTAGTAAGTTATAAAGCAAGTCCATTTTGAAGCATTATAATTGAAGTACATTATAATATTATAATATTTGCAAATAACCAAGTAGGAGATATAAGGTTGTCAACCTTGGTAAACTCAATATCAATTTGCAAAAATCATTATTTTCTAGCATTCCAAAAGTAGGGAGTTATAAGACATACTACACCAAACTATAGATACTTGGAATTTAGATAATTAAATTATTGAATAGAGAAAAAAATCTATTGCCTACATATAGAGTTGGAACTTATTGGTAACACTTGTCTCATACTCATACTAAGGAGATGAAAAGAAATCCAACTATAAGAAATCCATTAGAGCATACTTCATTAGAAGAGATAAGGTAAAATTGAAAGTTGATTGTTATTCTCAAAATATTACAAAATCAACTCAAAAGGTGGACTAATAACTACTAAAGGTTGTAGCATAGTCTAAATTACTTGGGAGATATAAGGAAACCCACATAACATAAATTTTAAGAAAGGTACTATTAAATTAGTTCATATTCTTTTATTTAGGGATCTATAAGAATGTCTACCTCAAAGAATACAACTAAAAATGATATGAACAACACTATTAGAAGGATGTAACCTTAAAAGAAGTTGTGATAATTTGGGTCTGAGGAATCAAACTAGGGTTTCAGAGGCTAGGAAAGAGGCCTAGAGAACATTTTCATGCAAAAAAAACCATCAGAGAGGATAAATATTGTTGGAGGGTCTTTCAATAGTACGGATCATGACAAACAATGGGGGACATAGGTACTTCGGTACCGAATCCTCCAAAAAAAGAAATCGCATATTGAGAGAAGCTATGTGGTACCCAAGATAGCTTTAATGACTATCAAACACATGCAATGAAAATAATAAAAACCATGGGGAAGCTACAAAAGGAGGATTATCTACATGAAGGGTGAATAGATGTTTACCACAAGCAAAGAAAATACCAGTATTAGAAATAGTTGAGGACTGGATAGCTAAGGATATAGTTTATAAGACAAAACACAACCTAATAGGAAAATTGGTTGGTTTCAGACCATCTGTGCACTTCCTTCACATGTGGATAAGAAAAAAATGGCATCTAGAAGGAGAATATGAATTTTTATCTCTCCCAAATGGATATTTTTTGGTAGAGTTCACATCAGTGGCAGACCAACAAAAATTATTTGAGGGAGGGTTGTATTATCATGGGCCAACAAGACAATTCTTGAAACCATGGAAGATGGGATTCGAATCGAGGGTGGAACCGACTATAGTACCAATATGGGTAAGATTATTTTCCCTTCCCATTGAATTTTAGAAAGAGGAGGTACTCAAGGTAATAGGCAACTTACTAGGTCATTATCAAGGTAGATCAAGAGAAACAATTTTAGGAGGATCAATAATGTTTACTAGGGTTTGTGTAGAAATGGACCTCAATAAACCTCTTCCAATAGAAATAGACCTAAAAATAGGAGATTTTGTCTAGCACCAACAAGTATATTATGAGACTATTTTATTCAGATGTCGGGTGTGCCATGCTCATGGACATCTAGCCAGAATGTTCCCAACAGTTAAGGATCATCAATTTGAACAAGATGGGACAAGAGAAAATATTAACATGGCAAACCAATATCCTTAGCAGAAGGTAATTAAAAATGAATGGAAAGGTCCAACAGACTTTGAGAGCTTCCAAAAAGTAATCAAAAGGCCAAAAAAAATAAATCAATACAATAAACATAGACAAGGAGAAAAAGTAGTAAGAAAAAATAATAGATATGAGATATTCAAGCAACTGGGAAGCTTGGAAATAGAAGGGGATTTTAAAATTGAAGGATTAGAGGAGGATATTCAAAAATTCACACTAGTATATCAGGAAAAATACTCTAGCCTAGTGTCATGGAACAAGTAAGGAGCAGAACCATATACAACCTCTCTCATGGAAGAGGAGATTCGGTCCACAAGGGAGACCAAAGGAGGGGAAATAGAGTAGGGGATAGTTTTAACTCAGGAAATAGAGATGAAATAAGAAAAAATATAGTTCTAATTTAGGGATTCATCAAGTGGAGAAGGAACAAAATCGAACCAATATGTAGGGAGGAAGTCAAACAAGGAAAAGATGGAGGAACAGGGAAGAGATTTGATCCAAAATGGAAAGGTAAAATCGATGGCTGATTTTGTCTCTCCTAATTCTCAATGATATTAATTACTTGGAATGTGAGGTGTTTAGGTAATCATCCCAGATAAAATGTAGTCAAAAATATTATCATCGATATGAGTCCAGATATAGTTTTGTTATAGGAAACCAAAATGCAAGGAGAAGACTTACAAAAAATACATAGAAGGATATGTCAAAAAGGACAGATCCTTACTCAATCAACATAGGGAAAATCATGTGGATTTTCCACTATGTGAAATCACCATCTATTCCTAGTGATAGGGGGGCCTCTACGAGAAGGATGTTGATGGTCTGGTTATAAAATAAGAAAAGTGGAAAAAATTGGACTATAGTTAATTTTTATGGAGCACAAACATTCAAAGCATAGAGGGATCAATGGGCATCCATCCAGAATTTTAGAGACAACTACCTAGAGGACCAATGTATTGTGGAAGGATAATTCAATGTAAATATTATAATAGAGGAACAAGAAGGAGGCAGATCCATGTTGGAGGAAAATGATAGAATTTTTCATAAATAACATGTCAAATGAATGTAATAGATATCCCAATTGTGGATAGCTCCATGAACTAGAAAAATAGAAAAAGAAGAAGGGGAGATAGTAAAATCTTGCTTGTATTATTTATTCCTGGGAGAGGAACTATACTTGCATACCAAGCATCAATCAAGGATCATGGATAGAATTTCTTCAAATCATTTTCCAATAAGTCTTACCATAGAAGAAGATAATCATAAAGTTGTAGGAAATTTATGATTTGAGCTATGGTGGCTAAAATATGAGGAGTTGGGGGATCACATAAAGGAGTGGTGGAAATTAGAGAAACTAATATTTGGGATATCCCAATTCAAACTTCACAACAATTGAAATATGTTAGGACCTAACTAAAGGAGTGGAGTAAACACAAGGAACTCACTAGAATCCAAAATAATCCAGTCAATGATCATAAGGAGAATATTACTTAGGAGATAAGACAAGGAACTATCATGAAAGATTTGTTGCAATGCGAGGAAAAAATTATTAGGAGAGAGGAAGCTTTGGAAGAACAAGAAGAGATCTATTGGAGGCAAAGATCTAGAGTTACATGGTTAAAGGAGGGGATCAAAACATAGCTTTCTTTCATAAGATAGTAACAACTAGAAGACAATTAAATAGAATTATAGGTCTTACAGATATAATGGGTCAGGTAAAAACCAATGTAAGTGGGATGAAAACTATAGCAAATCAGTACTTCCATACTCTTTTTAGTAGCAATGAAAATTTGAATGTAATATGGTAGGAGAATATAGTAGAGGCAATTTCATAATTAGTCAAACTAGAACATAATAAATTATTAATTGAGGAAATTTATCTAGAAGAAATATTACAGATCATACAAAAAATGCAAACATGAAATACCCCATGACTAGATGGATTACCCATTTATTTTTATCATTTTTTTGGGAAATTGTGGGCCAAGCGGTGGTGGAGGCTCTGGAGGAAATCAGACAGAGTAAGCAAATGTTAAAAGTCTTGAATCATACTTTTATTCCTTTAATTCATAAGGGCCCACCTAGTCAGATAATTGATAATTATAGTCCTATTTCACTTTGTAATGCAGTATACAAGATATTAATAAAGCTTATGGTAGAGAGATTAAAACCTTTTTTACCAAATATGATTTCAAGTGAGCAAGGTGGTTTTTTTGAAGGCAAAAAAATTCTAGATGGAATAGTAGTGGCACAAGAAGTGATACACACAATGTCCAAGAAAAAGCACCTAGGTATGTTTATTAAATTAGATCTTTCTAAAGCCTATGATAGAGTAGATTGGTATTTTTTTCAAAGTATTTTAGAAAAATGGGCTTTGCAAGGAGTGGAGAGATTGGGTAAAAGCATGTACACAAATCACATCATTCTTAGTTCTGGTAAATTGTAGTCCCTCTCCCATGTTCACAGTAGGAAGGCGATTGAGACAAGAGGACCCTCTTTCCCCTTACCTTTTTATCCTTTATGCAAAGGGTATAGGGTGACTGTTAAAAAAAGAGAGACAAGAGGAGAGGATAAGGGGTCTAAAAATTAGTTCTTAGATTGATATAAATCACCTCAAATTTATGGATGATACAATTCTTATTAGTCAAGCCAATCTCCTAGTAACAAGAAACATAAAAGAAATTTTAGATGGGTATACTCAAGCTACAAAGAAAAATTTTAATAGAAAAAATCTCAAATAGTTTTTTTCAATACAAGGAAGAGGGTGAGAGATAAAATTATACAATTATTGAAATTCATGGAAAATCCTTTACCCTTACAGTATTTAGGAGTACCTCTATCTCCAAATAAAACCAAAAGTAAGGAGTCGAAAGGGTTGACTGATAAAATTCAAGCTAAGTTGAGCAACTAGACACACAAATGGCTAATCTTGGGAGGAAGACTTACAATGATTAAAGCTATGCTACAAGCTCTCCCAGTTTATAAATTTTCCATACTTAAGGCTCAAAAGAGAATTCTAAAAGATATTGATAAACATATAAAAATATTTTTGTGGTCAGGTGCAAAGGAAGAATAAAAATTAGCACTAGTTAGGTGGGAGAAGATATGTCAACTAAAAAAACAAGGAGAATTGGGGATAAGATCAACATACCAAAGTAGTAAGGCACTAGTAGGGAAGTTATATTGGATATGGATTACAACTATGATGATATTATGGAGTAGACTATTACAAGCTAAATATTACCCATGAGTGGATGAGAAAGATATCCTAAGATACAGAGTGGAAGGAGATGGATCTACAGTACAAAGAACAATGGAAATAGGCCAAGATTTAATAAAACCATACCTATATTAGTAGTTAGAGGATGGAAATGATGCTCTATTTTGAGAGGATTCATGTAATTAATCTCAACCAATTATTCATACATTTCCAGAGATGGAGAGTTGGAAAGCAGAGATCTAAAATGTAGGGTGGTGGAAATCCTCTTCCTATATGAAATCATTGAGTCAACATGTGTTAGAATTACTACAATGGAAACATCATCGTTAATGGATAATGAGGAGGATAGAGTAACTAACCAAAAAACTATGGATACATCTCCAAATACACCCAATTCAAGATGGTTCTACGAGGGATATGCTTGGGTGGGGAGGAAGCAAGCTAGGAATCTATAAGGCAAAGGAGAGATACAAAGTAATTTGTGGATATGAGACTACCCCAACACCACTTCCATGGACATTTGTATGGCAAAAGGAATGATGGCAAAAAATAAACTTTTTCTCATGGCTGATTAACCATAGAAAGTTCTTGGCATTTGATAATATGAGAAAAAGAGGTCTGTACAAGCCTTCCAAATGTGTTATTTGTGGAAAAGTAGAGGAGACTTTGAATCACCTATTTTTTGGGTGTTATTTTTCTAAATATATATGGATCAGTTGGTGGAGGCATATGAGACAACATTGGGAAATTTTTGAGAGCTAGGAAAGCATTTATGAGAAATGGAAACAGTGCAACTATAAGACTAAAACAATGAAAATGGCATGGAAGTTGGGGCCTAGCTTCATATGGTGGCAGTTATGGTTGGAATGAAATGACCACATGTTTATATAAAAGCACAAAATAAGGGATCAAGTATGGGAGAGGATTATGAGTAAGGTAATGGAAACATTTTCAATTATATTATAGGAGAAAATAAACTTAGAAATGGAGGAAGTGACTATTTTGAGGAGTTTTGGAATAACTATAAAATAAAAACAACTAATATTTTGATGCCCAAGTAAGATCTCCTCAAATAACATAGAGCGGAGACCTCCTCCTAGAGAGTGGGTGAAGGCAAACACAAATTGGGTTTCTACTAAAAACCTTGGAAAGGTTATTTTTGGAATTATCATACGAAATTGGAAAGGAGATTAGGTGTACTGGAGAGCAAAAGGTATGGGGGAGACAATAAATAATGAAGTAGAAGGATAGGAAATATTGTTAGTATCAATGATAGCTTCAAATATATATTTACATAAGCTATGTATAGAGACAGACTCTTAGATATGGGGTGGAATATTGGATCCTATACGACCCTTTTAGGTGCTGAGAATTGGCGAGAGAAAGAAGGTGGAAGTAGTTAAAAATATTTGAAAGGTTTTTCAGGATGCTTTTATTATACATATCAAGTGAGAGGGAAATACGATGATAGATTATTTAGCAAAATGGGGAAAAGAACTAGAGGAAGGGCAATACGTGGACTCTCAAATGGAAAATCAGATAAGCTAGTACCAAAGAATCCAAGGGATGCGAGAGGTGGTATAAATAGATAGTAGAATAGGAAGAGTGATTAGGGATTTTAATGAATCTATCATAGTTAGGCCATAGAGCGAAACAACATGAAGATAGAGGGATGGGTAATTTTTGAGCTAGGAGGGATTGGTGGAGAATTTTTTTTCTCATGCATTTCCTATCCAGCTTATATTACTTTGTAATATAGTTTCTATAAATATAATATTTTTTTTTCAAAAAAAATACACTATTAGAAAATAAAGAACAAGTGTCATAAAAATTGGAATTAAGAATTTACTTATAAAATTTGAAGGAGACTTAGACCTTACCTCAAAAAGGATTCATAGTTAAGCTTTAAAAGATAATTTTAGAATCATGGAATATTATTTATGTACTCAACTTACTAAAGCAATTGATAATGGAAAGAGAGCGACACTCAAATTCCTTTAGAATTTGGTAGCATATTATACATGGTACTACTTACATTCAAATTTTACAAGGATGAGAATGTATAACAAAAAGGATTGATAGAATTACTTAAACTAAAAATAGAAATGGATGAATCATACCTAGAGAAGATATTTCAATCCTCATGCAATATTGGTACTTCAATTTCTACTAACACAAAATCTTATCATGATGCCTTAAGTGTTTTTTCAGAAGCTCCTTTACAAAACTTGTAAAATTATGAAAAGGACAAAGGAAAAGAGAAGATACGCTTGCAATAATACGATGATAGTACATCCACATATGAAAGTATTGATTCAAAAAACAAGAATAAATAAGATGAAGAGGAACTTGATCAAGGAGGCATACAATGCAATATGAATTAAAGATAATACAAAGAACAAGATCAAGATAAAGAACATGTAAAGATCGAAGATCCATATTGAAGACTAAAATGATGTAATAAAAGGAAATGTTGGAGTATATTACATTATTTCTGTACATGTCAATATATCACCTTGGGTACATTGTTAGATTAAAATTTTATATTAGGTTACTTGAGGAAGAAGTAAAAAATGCACAAGTTTCAAATGTGCAATGATGTAAATGTACAAAGAGTCCACTTGTACATGCATCATAGGAAAGGTAGTTAGGAAGAGTAAGATCCATGTAATCTATCTTATTATATATAGGCCCCATAGTGAATAGAAGAGTGTGTAGTAGAAGTGAAGACTCCTATTGAGTTTTTAGTATATACAATGTAGTTTCTATTATAGTTATGGAGTGATAATTTCCTCCATTACATTGTATTGTACTATTTTTGTAACTTTATATTAATAGCATATTTTAGTCTTATTGCAAAATTCCATTATCTTACTTTCCTGCATATTTTACATCTTGTGATTGATTTCCCAATATCCTACACTATCAAAAGATAACAATTTAGGAGAAATAGAATTTGATGAAACATAAGGTATATGTCAAGAGATAGAAGGGATCTATTTATGATTGAAATTAGGAGGTTGGTATTCCTGGGCATACGTTATCAAAGTTGGCATCATTTACTTTGATCCCATGGTACTTGATATGAAAGAACTGGAATATGGAGGATGAGAGATTATGGGATTAGAGTTTTGTTCAAATCCTATCCTTGCACTTGGAGGATTAGAATGAGGACCATGGGATAATTTGATATACAAATTGAATATTGGGGTACTTGATTGTTCATTCTTATTGGAGTGTAGCTTGTTCTTGCCTACTAAGATACAAGGAAACTAATATTACCTACAATAATTCCTCAAGGGTAGGAAATGATTATTGATTCTTCAATGCAGGGAGGAGGTTTTATCTTTTGACATCCATTCATGTGGTAATATAGGAGGTGTTAAATTAATAAAGTGCAATTTTGATGCATTAAAGTTTGTATTTATAGACCTAAAGGATGGATCCAACTAATTTAATGGAAACATATTTGAGATATGTTATTGGGGGTTATCCATTAGTGAATCATTTTCTATAGAGATGCCTAGGGTTTCATGGCCTTCCTTAAGGAATACCTATATGGTTTCCCTATGCTTCTATAGAAAATATGCCATATGAGATATAGATTGAAATTATAGTATTTCATCTTCCTCATGGATAGAGCTTAGAGAACCTTAAATCATGGAAACCTTAACTTATTTGTTGAATATGAGGTTCTCAAAGGTAGGTTGATCATCACAACCCTCTATAAGAGGATTAATATTAGTGGCCAACTAGTGAGTGGTGCTATGGGTTGGGTAGAATTTCTCATTCATAGATTTAAGAGACGAGGGAGGACTATTTAACTTTTAACTATTTATAGTGTTGATTAAAGAAGAAAGAGAATAGTTTTTAGCAACCATATTTTTCCTTCCCATTATATACCTAATATAATCTATTTACCTTAGGGACCTCTTGATATAACAAAGGTCTCAATAAACCTAACACATCTTGATATACTTGTTGGTATGTGAGAGAAAGCTTATACATGGGATGAAAATGATCTCCAAGATATGTGGTGAAGGTGGTACATGAGGGGTAATAGTATTGCTCCTTATGACTCTCACTATCCCACTATAATATACCCTCCTACTAAGTGTAAGTACACATGAGACCCTATGCAAGAAATTTGTGGCCTAGGATTGCTATATACCTAATATAGCCTAAAAAATCATATAATAGTCACTCAAAGAACCATAAACATCCTTAGGAGGAGTAGTGTAGTAAATTTTCACTACACTCAAGGGGATTAGTACCTTAGTTTTATAAGAAATATCTCTAGTGGAAGGTAAGTTATCTACAATATGAAAGAAGTTGAGGAAAGACCGAATGTGGAAGAGCATGGACCATATATTATGTTTCGATGGGAATTCAAGATGATATGGATGCCAAAAAGATAAATTGGATTCCCAAGGAAGATTTTGGGTAAATATGAATGAAAAATATTAATAAGAAAACACTCAAGGTCAAAGCTAAAAACAAAGTGATAAAACCAAAGCTTTGATAAAATCCCTAGAAAAAATTGTACATAAAATATCAAAACCAAAAGGAGAAAATACTTGTATACACCAGATTAATTAATATGTCTAGTAATTACAAGATAAGGGTGATTGCTAAAACACCAGATGAAATCAAATACAAGGTTGGTTATAAAGTATGGCAACTATACTAGGAAATGCACTAAAGGATGAAGACCAAAACTTTGGTTAAAGTTCAATTGAAATATTCCATGGAGAAGGATGGTAACTAGATTCTATACATGCCATATTCATCACCCTAGCTTTGATGTATGATCCTCTCTTTATGAACATGTACAACACTAAAGGCATCAATCTAGATATTTTTTAGGAGTAGCCATGAACCTAACAACATTACTTGAAGGAGATATTCATGACTATTAATTGTTATATTTTGATGCAACATGTAATGGGAGATAGCAATCACAATTTGCATAATAATATAAAATAAAGTAAATCTACAAGATTACTAAAAATATACTATAAATAGAAATGATGGAGATGTTTACAAAAGTAGCTATGGAGGAAATGAACACTCCATCACAATACATCACATTGCTACATAATACCACACTGGTCTACACTACTTCCTACTACTCTATCTTGCTCTATGTATATGGCCCTTTATATAGGAAATAGGTTCCTTAGCCAACACTCTACCTAGATGCGTAAGAGATAGCTTGCACATATACAACTTGCACATTGACACTTGTGAATTTATTACATTACATGAAGTAACTAGATAAATTCCCCCTAAAGTAATCTAATGTCCTAAGTATGTACCAATAAAGGTATATTTACATGATCCAAATGATGTAATAGTCTATTTCTAACACCCCCTATATTACATTATTTGGATATTGAAGACTTTAGTCTTCAATGTGGATCTTCTTCTAGTCCTTGAAATTATGAATCTTCTTATCTATTTTTTGCAACCTGTTCAAGAAAGTTATTAGTATCTTCATAATCTATCATTCTTTCTGAGAGAGCTTTTATTTTAAAATCATCTATCGATTCTTCCAGTTCTTCAATTTATTCTATCCTCTAAGTTAGATCTCATTTTTTATTTCTTTTTCGATACTCCAATTGAGGGTAATTGTTTGGATGTTGAAATAGTTGCTAACGACGATTTTGATATTATCGTACCTAAAATTGATTCCCATAGTTCATTTAATTTTATAATTCTAATTTTTGGAATTGAACTTGCAGTAGTTGGTGCTATGACCTTTTATCTTGCATATCTGAAAATACATGTTGTATCATGATTTTCATCCTTTTGATGAAGTAGAAATGTTTCCCTATGGATTTTCTTTAGATGACAATGCATTGTTAGATATTTCATTTTTACCTGTATTTTCCACTTCATATTCCTATAGAATATTGATTAATTCATCAAAATAAGTATCTTTACTTAGAACTTGTAAAGATGTTACCAATTATTTATAGTTGTCTGGAAGTGCTCTCATAGTTGTTTAAGTAAGAAGATCATCCTTGATTGTTTCCCCTATGGTAAATAATTTCCCTTTGATATCTACTACCTTCCTTAGGAACAATTCTATGCTTTCTCCATTATTCATTTTCAATGAATGAAGTTGAGTCTAAATATGGAGAGTGGTAGCCTTATTCTCTCCTTCAAATATTTTCTCTAGGCTTGTCCATGCATCTGAAGATATTTTTGTTGAACTGATATAGAGTTGTATTTCACTAGTGATTGCAAAAAATTATTATCATTAGTACCTTTGAATAATTTTCTATGAACTTTTAGATTTCAATATCATTTGTGGTAGGTATTTGTGTTTTCCCTTTGACGATATCCCACAATTTTGTTAGAGTAATATTCCATCATTTGGGATAATTACCTATTTCCTACATTAGGTAGATTTTTATATGAAAACATGGTAAAAAGTTATTTCTTACTTTTTACCACATATATTTACTTTTACCTTTAACCTAGATATTATCTTGGTTAATGGGTTAGTAGTCGTAGTCAATTTGACTACGTAGTTAGCTATTAGTAGGTTAGACGGTTATCATGTTAGTTTTTAGCTACATTGGGGGGATATTATTTCTAATATTCCTAGTTCTATTCATAGAAAATGCTACTTGTATTTAAGCCTATGATTATTCAACAATATGGTTAATTTTCATGGTTTTACTTCATTGGTATCAAAGCCAACATTTTTGCTCGCTTGAAGGACGAGCTGGTGATATTTGGAAGCCACCCAACCTACCTCAATAGGTGATCTTGATGGATAATGGAGTGATTGGAGGTCCATTTATGTCCAGGTCAACTCGACCTACTAGGGCCTAGATCATCTTGGGGTCGATTGGCCATGGTCGACCACCAAGGTGATCAGTGCTGACCGACCATCCACAAGGCATTCGATCTGATAGGTCGAAGACTGCCAGGCTTGTGATCTCAAGGCTAGATCTATCCCATCAGGACCACACCCCAATAGACTAGCTAGAAGGATCGATAGGAGGGTAGGAGTGCTCTCCTGATCCCACGTGGTTGTAGTCCACAGGCGAAGCCCGAAGGGTAGGAATTCCCTCTAGCAAGCCAATCGCAATTGGAGATCCCACCACAACCAAAACTCTAACAGGGTAGGACCAAGACACGTGGGCATGACCTATGAGGTAGGATAAAATGGCCACCCCTACAAACATGTAGACTGACAACCTGAAACCTGGATGCTGACTCGACCGACACCTGGACAAGACACATGGGTGTGTTAAAACTTCAAAACTTGACAAGTGGTAACGAATCGTTGGTTCAGTCTCGCATGCATTGCAATTAACGATTTGTTTTTGTATGGCAAAGGGAGTGTCCTATTGGCTGATTTCCCAAAGGCAATCAAAGGATAAGGTGTACACTTTTCATTTTAAAGCACCAAAGACTCAAAAGTTTTCAAAAAACTACCCCTTTGATTTGCTCTATTTGTTTACCTTAAATTTCCTCAAAATTTTCATCCCTTGTTAAGGGTGTTAAGGAAGGTGCCATTAAATATCTTAAAGATCAAATTAAAATATTCCATATACTCTTTTGAGGGTATATTGAAAGAAAGACCATCTTAGTACAAATTGTAGGACCTTCATCATGGAAATTATCAATAAATACTTAAGTGATACACAATTGCTAAAAGGTCCTAACTATTCAGCATGGAAAACTAAGATGAAAGCCATCTTTACTGTAGAGGACAACCATGAAACCAATCGGTGTTGGTTCAAAAACAAGAAAAACAAGAAAGACAAAGGCACAACATAGAAGCAAAACAAAGGTAATATTGCTAGTGAAGTGTCTAGTTCTGATTCTGATTTTGGTTCAAAAAAAGCACACAGAGTGCTTATTGCTAAGTCAATATTGTAGAAGGAGAACACATTTATCACCTCGAGAAAAACATCATTTCCTATCTCTCTTTTTCAGGTTTCATAAATAGCACAAGTTTTTTTTGAAGTACTTGTAATAAAGGGGTGTTTGTACCTCTTTTAGGCTTCATAAAATAGTAAACTCTCATTGTTTGAAGTTCTTATAACAAAAGGAGAGAATTTTCTAGTGTAAAATTGCCTAGGAGGTAATATTTGTAAAAATCCTTCACAAAGATTATTAAGTTGCACATATATTGCAATTAAGGGGGGATACACTTTCTTTTCTTCACAATTTTTTGTAAAAAGGAAAGAAGACTTATAAGGGTGCATTTTCGGCAGTGATCGACACCTTAGTAATACTTATTTCAGAAATTAATTACAATATGTTTGAAATGAGAAGGGGGAAACTTATAAGGGTGCATTTTTGGCAGCGATCGACACCTTAGCTACCTTATCTTTTGCAAACTCATATTGTAAATGAATGAGCCTCATATGAAGTTATCTACTCTACTAAACCTATTGATTTTAGCAGCTGGTTACCCATGCAATTCGGTTGGATGACGTGATTACTATAAGAACATTCGTTGGTGTGAAGACAAAGTGAGGAATGACCCACTTTTGCTTAGGAGTAGCCAGAGCACTGTGACAGAGCAAGAATCGGCAGATCAACATCTTTTTCACTATATTGGGGCAGTTATATACTTTACCCAAATATTGTTGTATAGGATGCTAGATATGTATTACCCAAATAATGTAATAAGGGGGGATGTTAGAGTAATATTCCATCATTTGGGATAATTACCTATTTCCTACATTAGGTAGATTTTATATTACCACATGGTAAAAAGTTATTTCTTACTTTTTACCACATATATTTACTTTTACCTTTAACCTGGATATTATCTTGGTTAATGGGTTAGTAGTCATAGTCAATTTGACTACGTAGTTAGCTGTTAGTAGGTTAGGCACTTATCATGTTAGTTGTTAGCTACATTGGGGGGATATTATTTGTAATATTCCTAAGTCTATTCCTAGCAAATGCTACTTGTATTTAAGCCTATGATTATTCAATAATATGGTTAGTGTTCATGTTTTTACTTCAAAATTTTCATATACCAAGATAGATTTCACTTTATTCTTCCAAGAAAAATAATTAGGACCCTTGAGTAATTGATATTCTATTAGGAATAATTTGTTTGAATCCATTTGAAAACCCTAATTTCAATCCTTTGATTTTGTATAATTCCTTATGACTCCCTCGTATGCTATGGATAAGATATAGTGATTTTGTAGAAATATAGTTCAATATATGATTGATTTTGTAAAGTTTTCTAGAATACCAAAATCAATTCCTATTATCCCTTATTTCTCCTATTGAACCAAGAATTGTTCCCAAATTTTAAAGAGGTTATAATATTGGATATTTTGTCTTCTTTTGAGAAGATTGAGACAATAATGTTACTAATATCCAACCTATGAAGAAACTCTATTTATAAATAACCCTTTGGTAATTAGGTTAAGTGTATCTAATTTTCCAATTAATTGATTTGATGTAGTAGCCCTTATGAATCCCTAATATTTGGATAAATTAGATCACTATAATATTTGCATATATTCAATTTTATCCAAGTAGAAACCCTTATTACTTCTAGGTTTTATATTGCAAATATTTGATTTATTTGATAAAACATTCCCTTATATGTATGGCTTTCAATGTAAATAAATTCCTTTAATTTAAACCTTATAAATCCAAGGAAATAAAGAAATTATAAATGGGAATAAATTTTATATTTCTCCAAGCAATTTTCGACATTGTTTTTAGAGAAGCTTGGATTTTAGAATTAACTTAGTCATCATAGATGCTTTGAATGTATCCTCCAATGGAAGCACTTGGATTTTAAAACATTCCAAAACTAGCAACATTTAGGCTCTTCCCTTGACTTCGGTTGCCTTAAGCATTAAAGGCTCGAACACCTTCTTGACATGTTGCAACTCATTCTTTTTCATGTAGATGATGAGGTAGTAAATTTGAAGATGAATAATTCTTGCTAACTTTGGTCATTGATGTCCTTAAAATAGAGAAGATTATTCTTAAATGTGCCAAGTGGAATGACCATTTCTCTTCGAGCACTTTAGGAGAGTTTGGTGCCAACAAAATGTTTGTCTACCTTATTGTAATGTAAGAATGTTATGTTCTTTAGAAAAATGATTGGTCTTCCTTTTTGACAAGTGTATCCCATACACTCAATGCACCAACCTATTCGTGTAACTACTCATTTTGAGATAACCACTCTCTTGATTCAAGCGTGAGGGTTTTCTTTTAGTGACAAGTGTCACTTTCTTCTCTACATGGATGTCATCTCTATTTTTGGTTTGAACAGATCCTTTGGAGGCCTTTTTAGCTTTGCAAATTCCCACCTCTACTTTCATTCACCTACACTATTTTTTGTTGGGATATGAAGCAAAAATCTAGAGGCCTTGAGCACCACTTTTAGAGAGCGTATATGGAGTAAGTGACACTCTAATGGTGCTTCAACTTTTTTTTCCTTTCTATTTATTTTTTGTCCTTATTTCGTAGATGATGTTGCTCTTGAATGATGTTTCTCCCTTGCTTTTGTGTGTATATCTTGTAGGTTCGACCATCCAGGATGTGAGGAGAATGATCCCTTTGGATGGATCCTTGAGCTAGGCTTGGATGGCTTCTAGTATATGATCTCTTTCAAATGGTTTTTATAGTGAGT
The DNA here is from genome assembly GCA_028583015.1 of Wollemia nobilis. Classification (NCBI taxonomy): domain Eukaryota; kingdom Viridiplantae; phylum Streptophyta; class Pinopsida; order Araucariales; family Araucariaceae; genus Wollemia; species Wollemia nobilis. The sequence goes on from JAQPPZ010000188.1 coordinate 1,720,653, forward strand.
GTAGTGCCTTTGAGGCACCCTTAAATATTCCTTCTCTCCATGTATAACTAGATTAGAATAGTGCAATATAATGTAAAACAATTTTTATACAAGATGACCTTGTTGCACCTTCTTTTGCACTCCTCTTTGTAGATCTGAATTTATGGTTTTGAGTTGGAATATTGAGTGCAATATAGGGATTTTGAGGTTGTCTTTTTTATTATACACCTTCCCCTGTTTGCTTAGATATTTTATAAATGGATCCAAGCTTGTAACCACATGATAGAAGCTCCTTTTTCTATATTTTTTCTGCACTAGTTCTTGTGCTTTGAACTTAAGACTCACCAAGTATCGTTCGAGCTTTTTTTTGATGCTCTTATGGTGGTTACGTTATTCTCCAATGCTTGGAGGATCAAGATGATTTTGTGGCTTCCTTGGGCCACTTCAAAGTTGCAGATATCAATGCACTAATAGTGTCTTTAGACACTTTTATAAATTCTATTTGTGTGCCATTATAATGAGCATTAATAATAATATTTGAGAGTAATATAATAGTGAAAGTGAATATAATAATGTTTTACTTCTAGTGCACTAAAAATTTCACCTTATCACTCCAATCAACTCTTAAAAAATAATGCACTTAATAAATTCACTGCAACTAATCAAGAATAATCTGAAATGAATATTCAAGAATTATTCTAATTTTTTTTTTATAAGAAAGGTAATAGGAGTTGGTCTTCTTTTTATTTCCAAAGTAGATGATAGGTATTTGATAGATAGTTTGAGATTCTAAAATCTAATCAAATCCTAAAGTGAAAATGAACCTTAAAGAACCCTTTTTTTCTATACTTTTTAAGACTCTTAATTCAACTCTCATTTTTGCAACTTTACTCCAATAAAGGTGCTTAAACAAATATGATAAATAATCCGCTTAATGAATTTACTTGCACCAATAGTTACTTATATTTTTTTGAAATCCATTTTCACCACTTCTATATAGGATGTATATCTTGGTGTCTAAGATCACCAATTTGTTCCCATGAGTAAGATATTGCAACTCTTTATAGGCTTCCTTGAACAACTTCATATTCACCAAAATATGATCTGCAACTCTCCATCATGAGGCTTAGGATTTTGGTGGCTTGTTCTCCTCTTGTAGTCTCCTACTTTTTCTATAAATTAGAAGAGATATTTGATTCTAAAGTGGTGCTTCTTTTTGTGAGAGGCAATATCCAAATCTCATGGATTTGATAGGCTTCTTCTGTTTAAATATTCCTTCAAGCTTCTTGTAAAATTTTGACTTCAAATAGGATATTATTCTCAAGATTCTAAATGTCTTGAGGTATTATGAGATTTGGCACTCCTTGCAAAATTCTTCTTTTTGGGCTTGTTGTCGTAATGTGAAAATTATCTCAAATATTTCACTATCTCCAATAGTCAATTTCTCCAATAAGTTCTCCTTGGAAATCCTTTGATGATTTCTACAACAAGGCTCTCCAAGCCTTTTATTGGATACTCTTAGAGGCCTATCTGAGGACTTGTAGCTTATTTTGGTCTTCCTTGAGACTTTATCTTCAACCTTCTACTTCTAGAAGTGTTGGTGGTGATATCTTTTCTTGGATCTCTGATTTTTTTGGCTCTATATTCGAGCAGGTTTCTCCTAGTACTTCCTCATCAATGAGATATTCTATTGATATCTTTTGCTTCAGGTGTTGGATTTATTATGAAGAAGATACTCTTCCTGACCTTTTTTTAGGAAGCTTTACCAACTTACTAAATCTCCCTATTCCTGCAACAAAGTATTAGTACTAAAATTTGCTTCTAAATTAGATACTCTATTCTAGATTCTTCTTTAGGATCAAGGCTTCTATGGTCTTTTCCTCAAGGCTTATGTGGCATTTTATTTAGTATCAAGGATTTTGTGGCCTTTTCTTCTGGATCAAGGATTCTATGGCATTTTATTTTGGATCAAGGCTTCTATGGCCTTTTCTTCTTATGAAGTTTCCAATCTAGCAATGGAGATCTCCTGCCTCCAAACTTAACCATAATTCTTCTCCAAAAGTCTCTTCTATAGTGTTATTCTCTTGCAACAACTAATATTTGCACTATGAAGGTACTCCGAGCTTAAGACAACAAAGTTAAAATCTCCTAGATTTCTATTGTAGGAGGTATCCCAATCATCTAATAATTAATTCCTTGCAATGGCAAAACCTTCAGGTTAATTTATCTAGATCTCCTAGATGAGCTTCACTAGTTGATTCATCAAACTAGTGGATCAAGTGATGCATCCTAGTATTCAAAATTTTTCCCTTGAAACTTTGTAGAAAGAATCTAGCCATATGCAATCTTAGTATTCCAAAAATTGAGATTTCTTTCAGTTCTTACTTGTGGCTCTCCTTAATTCTACCACCTAGAATCTTCTGATATTTTTTGATAGTGATTGGTCCAATGGTGTGTCAGGTTGACAAAATCTTAGGGTTAATGATAATGGTGGTTTTCCTATTGACCTACCATGGTTTTGATACCATTTTTAGCTTTTGATGTAGCATGTAATGGGAGATAGCAATCAAAAGATGTAGAATAACATAAAATAAAGTAAATGTATGAGATGATTGGAAATATACTATAAATAGAAATTATGGAGATGTTTATAAAGGTATATATGGAGGAAATGAACACTCCATGAATATAGCTATAGCTCAATAATAGGCATTGACCATATTATACCCCATCACAATACATCACACTTATACATCAAGCCACATTGGTCTACACTACTTCCTACTACCCTATATTGCTCTATGTCTATGGCCCTTTATATAGGAAATAGGTTCCTTGACCAACACTCTACCCAGATGTGCAAGGGATAGCTTGCACATATACAACTTGCACATTGACAATTGTGCATTTATTAAATTGCATGAAGTAACTAGATAACTTCACCCTAAAGTAATCTAATGTCCTGAGTATGTACCAAGAAAGGTACATTTACATGATACAAATGATGTAATAGTCTATTTCTAACAATAATTTTAGTTTTTAGGCATGGGAAGTTGGCATTGGTAGCAACATTTCACCTCTAGGAGAGCCAGCCCCTACAATATTAATAACACCAACTCCAAATATTATGGCGATGGATTATAAGTGGTAATTTTGAAAGGGTTATCTTGAATTATGGAATGGAAAAGGTCTCTAATTTTATCTATAAATATTATCCCTTTTTGTGTTATAAATTAGGGAGTGTCATCCTTCTATGCATAATATCTAGCCTAGGATAGAGTTTTGTTAATTTATATATGTATTGATCTAGACACGATCCTCATGACAACCCATGTATAGGCCCCTTTGAACATTTTTGTTGTGCCACATGTATTTCACTAGTTTTTAACATATATATAAAAGATATTTGATTTTTTTCCTTCTATCCCATTATTGTGTATGCATAAATTTGTATGGGAACATCTTGACTAATATCTATCCCTTCTTTGTATGAATCTCATAAGAAAGAAACACATGTGCCATAATGAGACTATGTTCACTATCCGAGCATAGCTTATTCATGTGGTAATTAATTGTGTCAATACATAGAAAACACATATATTTTTTGGTGCATTGCTACCCTTAGTCGAGGCTAGCTAGTTTTATTGATTTTCTCTCCCCAAATCTAGTTGACTAGGTTGGGTTAGGAAGAAGTGTGCCAAGATCACACCTAAAAAGGAGCCATCCTTGGTAAAACATTCTATAGGTTTGCCTTAGAGCCACATCATATACTCTCCAAAAATCCAAGAATATATGCTCCATATGAGGCATGGGCACTAGATGCACCTAACAAATGCAACGAGTGGTCGCTATGCCCAAAGCATGAACTAGACACAATATAATTCCCAATAGTTTTTTTGGAACACTTGGTTGGATCCCAATCATAATATATATGTCCCAAGGTTAAAATTTAGGTTGATATTCTAGTGGTCTAATTTTATTGCTTGTTGGAGCACTATAAGTATTCAATACAAAAATTTAGTATAAGTCACTTAAAAGGACTTAGATTGATATTTTGGTGAAGAACTCAATATACCTACTTAAAGAGCAAATGTTGTATTCACCTAGTGATTCTAATCAAAGCAAAATATCCCATATTTATGAATGTAAGACCTCTTGTCGGATCCTTTGTTGCTAGTAATCCACATGCGCTAGCTCTTCCACCCACCATTTTCCTAAGAGAATGGTCACTTTGTCACTTAGACTTTTATAGACATGGAATAGAAGAAGCCCCTTGTGACCTCTAGTGCCACCAAATATATAGGATAATATTCCAATATCAGCTCTTAAATTGGTGACATACTAAAGTGGAGAATATCTAACAACCCCATTGGAGCATCTAAAAAATATGGTTTACCTATAACAATTGCATAACATCATAAAATAGAATGTGGTGTTAATAATATTGGTGGTATCATTTAGAGGTAAATATCATGAGGATTATAACTCTCTTCCTCCATAATCCATTTTTTAATGGGATCAACTTGTTATCCTATTCATGAATACATTTAGAGAGAGATAGAGTGAATAACCCCAATTGAGAAGCCTACAACTCCCTAACCTCCTTATAAACTATAGCTTGTTGATTATCCTAAAGAAAGTTGTCAAGTGAAAGGTTAGTTCCTTAGGTTTCAAGATTAAAAAATCTTTAAAGGACTTATTATGTCCCTTTAGATTAGGTTATAACAATCTAGGATGAATAATAAGGGTACACAGAGGTAGAGGAAGTAATGTCCAATAGGCCCTAAGATCAAACCAATGATCAAATGGGCCCATGTATAATAGATATAGTGGAGTTTTATCCATTAGAAGTGTTTGATCAAACAAGTGTGGGAACTTATATGATCCAAAATAAATGCCTCTCCTATTAAAAAAACATAAAAGAGCTAAAGGATCTAAGTTGGAGGTGGAAGAGGCACTCTAGTCAGGCTAGGATTAGAGATAATTAACATTGGTACTACTCAATATTTTCCAAGGAAAAAACTCATCCCTTGTGCCATTCTACCTTCAATGAGGGGGCTACTCAAGAGTACCATTCCTTTAAGGGTAAACATGTTTTATCCAAATAACTAGAAGAATAGAAATAAACAAACAACTCTAGTAGTAGTTGAGTAGCCTTTCGAATTCATACCCAATGGATAGGGTCTACCCATAACCATTGTTTATATGTATTACATTTAGTGTGAGGGATATTGCTCTCCTCAACTGATTAAAGCTTTATGAGAGATTTCTTTCTCACCCTTTTGAAAATAGATAGGGGCACGAATCTATTTTTTAACAAGGGAAAGGGCCCTTTTAAACTAACTTTGTGTATATAGATATTTCTCTAAGTTGTTAATATGGTATTATGTTCTTTTATAAGATGTTGTGGTACTTTAAAATATCATATTGAAAAGCCCACACTTTAATATCATCTTGTCTTTAATAGATCTATCCTGGTAATAAGAAGGTCTTATCATCTTAAGGTCTTATGGTATTTTGTTCATGTAGTTCCTCCCTTTGAAAATAGAAAGGTGTAGTTTCCTTCCTGTAGTTCCCTTGAATGCGTATATGTATGGGTAATTGGATATACTGTATAGAAGGTAATAGAGATAGAAGGCTTTTCTTCTATTGTGGAATTCGTGTTTTCAACTATGGGATCCCTAGATTTGAGATAAGGATAATTTGGAAGATTGTCTTCCTAATCATCTTCTAGTATCTCAAATTGTTGAATTTCTAGTTAATAAAACCTAATCCCTGGTTAATTGTAGGAGATATCAAAGAGTATTGAAGGTGTTTGTAAAGGATAGTATTAATATATGTAGTATCTATATTTATATCTCTTAATAATTCTAATAAATATCTCATAATTTGATATTTCATATATAAATACCTTATAGTTGTATAATTACCTTCGTATCTCATAATAAATATCTTTAAATGGGGCCCATAATAAATTCTCTTTTGGGAAAGCCCTTTATTTTATGAGGCTAAGCCCCCAAGATTTACCCTTTTCTTAAAATCCCAGGGTCAAGCTCTTAAGCTTATAACTTATATGTTTCTATTTTTTATGGGTGAAGTAGGGGAAAAATGGTGCACCTAAGAGTGTTAAACAATATGCATCTAAATCTTGTTTTTAAACAAACATTGCAAAAGGACAGATTTAAGCAACCATATAAGCCAAAGAAGTGCAAGAAAAGGTGTTTTTGTTTATTTAATTTGGTAAATCAGAACAATGGTTATATAGATGTCCACTTGAGGGCCATTAATATGATACAATTGTTTACAAAATTATGGGGTGCCCAAAGTATCAGGTCCTTTCAAATAAGCTCGTGTGCACTTCCAATGTTCTTCCTCATACCCACAATTTAGGTGGGTGAACCTATGATGCTTCCAATTTTTACTTTTATGTTATGATATTATATTCCTTACTTCTGTGATGTAAAACCTGCACCTGCACACAAGGAAACCAAATTTTTTAAATAGCAAGTGCGTATATTGAAAACATGCAAACCCCACATGCATTAAAAGACTAGAAAAATTGAATATGAAATACGCATATATAAATCAACTCAAAATAACTTGAAATTGTAGAGGTATGTAAAATAGATGTTTTTAGGAAGGTATTACTAAAAACATAACCGAAATTGCATTCAATGGCATGGCGTAATTGTAGTGTGATTTTCCAACCTACAAAACCTAAAACAAGAAATTTCTGACCATAAACATATCCAAAATGTATGAAACTTGGAAATAATATATAAAATGACATTTCAAAACAACCCATGTTTTCATATTTGCAAAATAAATAATAGTTTCATGTGCATATCTAGATGAGCTCCATAGACCTGCATAAGACCCTACAAAACACTAAAAATGTGATATCTCATTCAATATAGCTCCAAAACGCATGAAATTTAGAAAGAATGTTCATATAATAATATAGAATATAACTAAAAAATAATAGTAAATAAATCATGCACAAATATGTCCTTGTACTAGGGTGGGACAGTCAGGACTATCACATAATGGAGATCATCCTAGGGTGGGATGACCACCAATTATGCACTTATTTTATCACCAATTCCTCTATGAATTGGTCAAAAACCCTCCTACTAGTGTTTTAATCAAATTTTGTGGTGAAATTCACTCGATTGATCCAGTTTTGGAAAAATATTGTGCCTCCTAGTTCACTCGCAAACCCCCTTCGCTAGGTAGATATTTTGAGGAAAAAATACACAAAAAGATGAAGGGAAATATTGGTAGCACTTCGTTGCTATGTATAAAAACTACTCTCCCTATTTTTTTTGGAAAATGTATCCACTTTATAGCTAAATGTCCTTTAAGAAAAAACGCATGCATGGCAAGAGGCACCATTTGGCCCAAGTGGGGCATGCATTGGAGGGGGAAGAGAATCTCCCCTTTTGGACTCCCTCATGCAACATGTCATAAGGATTCTACACCCTATAACTTGCATGCTTGAATAGGTAGGGCAAATGGTAGTTTTTGGGTGCCATTTGTTTGTATTTTAACTTTTTGGAGGTCAAAGTTCATGGTCGTCCCACCTAGGGACGACCACACATGGCCGTACCTAGGTGGGATGGCCATGAACTGTGGCCATACCTGGATGGTACGACCATGCCTACATGCCAAAAAACTTCCCAAAAGTGGTTAGGACCACTATTAAACCTCTGAGGGTTGCCCAAGGGGGCCATATGATGTCAATTACCCAATGCTTTTGATTGCCTAATCGTATTGACATGATTTTAGTGTCTACAAATACCTCTTTTTGAATGCATTGTGTGCAACACGATGCTTTGAAAAAATAGATGACTAAAATATTGAATTATTAGGGTTATTAAATAACCTAACCAAATTTAGATGCCCCAATCATGGAAAGAGCATGCATTCTTGAATCTTTGCTTCTGACGAGCTAAGGAACTTGCTTCAAGTACAACCTTTCCAGTAAGGTTGGATTGATCTTGAACATTGTTCTATCATGAAGAGGCAAAGCCCCATGACACTTCAATGCTTCTATAATGCCAAGCATTTGTTTGATTTAAATTTGTGCTTGTTTGTTGCCCCAAGCAGGGGCATGATTATCTTTGTCAATGATTCATTGAACAAATGAAATTTGCATGATTGAGTGTTTGATTGTTTATTTTGATTATGAATTTGTTAAGTATGACTATACCTTCAAGCAATTATTAGATGAGGGAATGACCAGTGATAAAATTTATGATTCAATTGACACATATGAATTTGTTAGGGTTTCCTCTAATTTTACTCATTAAAAAATGGAGCATTTTTTAGAGGATTTTGATGATTTTGTTGAGGTTTCATGGAAGAAAGGGGTTGCAAAATTCATTCCCGTGGGGCAGTATAGCCACATTGGACTTCTTAGGAAGTAAATTAAGTAATTTTCCATTTATCCATGAGAAATTTAGATTCCTTTTGTTGCTAATTGAATTTGGACCAAATTTGAGCTATTTTTGGTGGGTTTTGGACCCTTTTGATGCATTTTAAGTTGTTTTGATGAGATGTATGCAATGTGTTTATTTGTTTTATGATATGATGATAGATGTCTATCATGTATGCATATGTTATGATTTGATTTGATTTTATGATATGTATATGCATGGATGCATAGTGATATGGATGATTGATTGATCTAGATGATGGAATGTGTATACTATATGTCATACTATGTTAGCACCATAGACTGTATAGAATTCATCAATTCATGTGTAATGTTGTCATGACACTATGTGATGGATTTGTGAATTATGTAAGTTGACATAAATATTATAAAATAGAATGAATGATAGGATGTCATAGGATGTGTTGCGAGGTTTTCATGAGACTCAAACACTCTAGTTAACTGATCAAAAGTGATATACTAACCATACAAGACTTATAACGAGGTATAAATCTTCTAGGATGATATAGATACTCAAAATACCTATGTGTGTAAGTGAGTTCATTTTGTGATAAGAATAATATTACCTTAGTACCAAATAGGATTAACACAGCCCATATGTACTGAAGATCATCCTATGAGTAGAACGATCCTAGGTTTTGTACTTAGTTGGATTAGACCACTAGGTAGTATAGGCTACCAAAATCTAGCTCATCCACATGCAAACATTGGTTTGCACACACGCAAAAATCTAATGTGATAGACATATCATCATGCATAAGGATACCACCATTTCCAAGAAGGCTTGATTCCACCAAACCTGTAATGAGGATCATATAATGGTTTGTCAAATGTTGATACTTATAGGGATTAAAGTTCAATACTCCCTTATTTTCTTTTATTTGATTTTAGGGATATTTGATCATACTTAGGGATGAAAATCACTATTTATTTTTGTATTTTATTTTCTTTGAGCAAGGGATTTGTCGAGTGGTGATAACCACTATTTATTTTTCTTTCGATTTTTGCTTTTTGGGATTTTGCTTTGATAGTGGTGAAAACCACACTTATTTTGAGGAAATGGGTAAGGAGGATCTTGTCCTTTCGTTAATTCTCAAAATTCTTGAACCATCCACATAGGGGGATGAGCAGGATAAAATTTTCACTTAAGGTAACCTAGAACACTTCATAGGTTTCATATTTCCTTGTGCAAAACTTGTATTCAATGTGAAAAATGTATCGGGACTTTGATGTATACAAGGTACAATCTAAGCAAGACTCTACCTCCTAAAAATGAGGATAGCTTTCTACAAAATCTGAAAATAAAACTAGAGATGTCTGAGTGACCGAAAACCCTAATGACATTCTAGAACAAATGGCTAGGTGAAGGGAATGGAAACATATATGAAAAGTGGGAAATGTAGGTGAAATATGAAATGATGTGAATGATAAATTGAACAACATTGATTTTAAATGATGACTAATGTACAATCATAGTGCTTAGACATGTATGAGAAAATATAAAATACAAAAGTGCAAATGATGAGCATGCCTAATGCAAGTGATTGTGTAATGTAATGAAATGCAAGGTGATGCAATGCAATATTTTTGTATTTTTGATGTTTTTATAATATTTTTGAGTTTTGATATAGATATATATATGTACATGTGACCAAAGGACTTATGGATACCTTTGGAGATTTTGGGGTGACCTAGATGGTCATAGAACACCTAGGGGTATAATGGGTTGACCAAGCAGTATGTAGATATCCTTGGAGTATTTTGGGGTGACCTAGATGGTCATAGACTGCCTAGGAGTGTTTTATGTTGACCAAGCAGTATGTAGATATCCTTGGATCTTTTTAGGCTGACCTAGATGGTCATAGACCACCTAGGAGTATTTCGGGTTGACCAAGTAGTATGTAGATACCCTTGGAGCTTTTTGGGGTGACCTAGATGATCATAGATTACCTATGAGTGTTTTGGGTTGACCAAGCGGTATGTAGATACCCTTGGAGATTTTTGGGATGACCTAGATGGTCATAGACCATGTAGGGGATTTTGGGTTGACCAAGTGGTATGTAGATACCCTTGGAGATTTTTGGGATGACCTAGATGGTCATAGACCATGTAGGGGATTTTGGGTTGACCAAGTGGTATGTAGATACCCTTAGAACCTTTTGGGGTGACCTAGATGGTCATTTACCACTTAGGGGATAATGGAAATCAACATCCCCTGCTATGAGGTGTAAGCTTGTGCAATGCCAGTGTACCTCTAGGGTGAGTCGAATTAAGGTGAAATATTGGAGGATATTGTGGGTTGCGTATATTGACTGTGGTATTCCTATCACTCTGTTATAACATCATTAATATCTATAAAATCATGGGAATGTGGAGTAATGCACACTATATTAGGTTGTTTTACTGGATGGTGAGGTGTTGTGTTTACTTTGTGTGAAGGTAAAGAGTCTTGGAAGACTCCTATATGAAGTCCTTTCCTATCAATTATATCCTGGACTAAATTTTGAAAGACGTAGCATGTCTGGATATCATGGCCTATTTGTTGATGGTAAACACAATATGTGTTTTGCCTATGTAGTTTTGATCTATGCTTATTAGGGTTTAGTGGATGGATTGGAGGAAGCATGATTTCTTGTGCCTCACATAGTTGATTGAATATCAACTCTAAGAGTTCTGAAAACTAAGTATAATGATGTCATGATTGATGGGGTTGGTACCTCCCCTCCATATGCTATTGAGGGGTGACCATGGACTGTAAAGGAGGGGTTTGGTCTTGACATTCAAGGGGTTTAAGGTTCGAATTACTCAACCATGACTCGATGCTTGTGAATAGATATAAGATATGTCATAAAGCATTTTTTTGTTGATTCACCTGTGGCTCAAGGTTGTCTAGTCTATCCAAGACATAGTGTATGGGTAGTGTAGGCTATGATGGGATGTTTGTTGATGAATATGGATGTCAAATGATAAGCAGTGTATCCTTACCTATCATGTCACCGTAGTACCATGCAAATGCCTCCTTATCTGTGAGAAGGGATATGTAATCAGATTGGTCTTCAAGGGACATGTTTTCCCCTAACTTGATACATTAAGGATTATTGGGATCTAATATGATATATTTGTCAATAATTTTCTCAATTGATATATGCGACCCTGCATCCAACTGGTGAGGAGTAGGGATCAAGTGAATGTCATAAACTAGATTTAGCTTAGCAATTGGAACCTCAAGTTCCTCCTAAACATGTAAGACATCATGAGTAGGCCTTGGAAAGAAATGGGATGGCTATAATATCTCATCACAAGTCAAAAGGTGATGGGGAAGAATATATATGATCAAAGTCATTGGCACCCAAGTTGAGGTGCAGTGGCTTTGATGGGTTATTTGGATCTCATAGGGGCTCAAATAGGTCTATGGAAATCATGTTTATGGATGGATGATTTCCCCTAGGTGGAAGAGGTAGAATTACTAGAGGTTATCAGTGTTGCTATGGATAACTTGGCCCTTATGTAGGGAGAAACTAGTGCTAGATAGGGTCATTCAAGGGAAACATACACAAATAACCCTTATGCTCATCATATAATGGGACAATCTATGCATACTCGACATGCAGACTAGAAGATCCTATGGATGCCACTTCATAATTTGACTCATCGTTAGATGTCCACTCATAGGAAGACCCTTAATCTTCTTCCTCACTATTGTGTGGAAGGGCATATGGAATTTTATCTCTCTTGTAAGATTGGATAACATCATGAGGTGGGTCGTCATCACCTAAGGGTGCAGGGAAGTAGTCCCCCAGTGAGTAGACTTGATTGGGATTGGTGAAGGGATCATGTAGGAGTTCATCCCTAAAGTTGATAGTCATGCACTCTAAGCTATCCATAAGGATGTTGAGGGGTACAGGATTGTTGTATCCCAAACCAGACTTATCATAGAGTATTTGATATTGTAGCTGGTAAGGAACTTGAGTGACTTACTCATACAAGCCCAAACCATAACCATGTCGATTATAGATATGAAGGTACTTCATGGAAAATTTAGGGTTAGACATGTAGTTGATGTCCTCGAATAAGGGGTCTTCATCCTCTTTCTTCTGTTGATAAGGATCAATGCCATAGCCAAGGCCTTCATATATGAAATTTATTTTATTATTGGGAAGACCAAGAGGTAAGATAGTACTTATGGGAAGACAAGGTCGACCCATGTCTTGCATCGACTCGATGATAGGGGTGGCTGTGACATTCCTAACCTTGTACTCTCCTAAACCAGTAAAAGCTAGATGCACTATGAATTGTGACTGTAGAGAATGAGGAGACAGGAGGAAGGCTTGAATTGATTCAATTTTTGCCTCATAAGGTAGCTCCTCATCTACTGGACTAGGAGTCTCACTAGTGGAGATAGTGGATATGATCAGAGGGCTCTCATCAATAAGCCTCTTCCTTGTGTTTCTTAGCGGTGGATTCACTAGAAATGAAGGTACATATGGGGGTGCAAAAGATGAGGATGGTATGACATGATATGATGATGAATTGAATGATGGTGATGGTGATAGAGTCAAACATTGGCTAGATTCATTCAATTGAAAATCCATATGGGTGGACAACAAGGTATACTTAGGGATAGATTGCACCATGTTACAGTACTTGAAGGGTTCTCGATCGGTAGGGATAACATGAATTTACCCTTCATAGGTGTATTTTAGGCACTGGTGAGCAATGGAAGGGACACACTTCATGTCCCTAATCCAAGGTTTGCCCAACAAGATGTTATATGCCATCTCACCCTCCAAGATGTGGCACAGTGTCGGTATAGTATTTTGTCCTACTTGAATGGGTAGAACAATTGTTTTGAATATTGAGCATATGACATCATTAAATTCTCCAAGGATGTAGGTAGACATGAAAATATGGGATTTTGGGAGCTTTAGATGGTTGAGAGTTGTTGTAGTGATGATTTTTCTCAAATACCTAGTGTCTATCAACACTCTCTTGTAAGGTTTTCTATATACATGTGCCCCACAAAATTTTTGAAGGAGTTAGACTCCTAGGGCTGAAGCTCTACCACCTTAAGGATCTCCATTTAAGCTTCTCTATGAGGTGGTGATTATTGAATGAGATCATAGATAGAGAGTCAGGAAAATGTTATTCTTAGGCTCTGAGTGAGTTTGCTCTTGATTGTGACCATAGGCCTAGGTGGGAGGCTCAACATAGGAGGTGGTAAGAGCTACAACATCAAAGGAACATCACTCTAAGACGTTGGTGGTGCGACTAGAATTGGGTATCACCTATTCCTTGTTACAATGCTGATCATGCTGACATACCCTTACTGAGGGGGTGCATGATGAACCTCATTTACCTAGGGCACTGGCTTGGCCTACTCCACGTGGGCAGGCAAGGGGTCTTTAAAAACTTCCATATATTAGTTATTTGGTGTGATAGACCTATGAAATTTGCAATATAGTTATTCTCTATATCCTTTGGGCTTCGATGCATTTGGGTTGATAAGTCGACTCTCAAGTAGATCGAATTATATTCTAATAGGTGCTCAAATAAATATTCCATAGACTCTGCAATGGGCATGAATTGTTTCTTAGGGAGACACTATTGATTTTGCCCTTGATTATTCAGGTTGTCCTTGTTATAATTCCTAGGTGTGGCCTGATAACTAGGATTTTGAGGTAGCACAGGTTGTGCTGGTCCTGGGATGCTAATGGTAACCTGATTCACTAATGTAAGATTAGGCTACACTGGGGTATTCTTAGCATTCTTGTTCCACTCCTTGTGAGGCTTTGTAATCTCTCCCTCTTGAATCTTGATATCCTTAATAATTCTAGCCTACATTAGGGCATCTTCAAGAGTCAGATATTGTTGTAGCTATAAAAACAAGGATATAGTCTTTAGGTAGATCTTAAAAAACATCTGAGTTAACACAGACATGGGGAGTAGATAATGTAGCTTGGAAAGCAATTCTCACCACCTGTTTCCATAATTCTCTAGAAAAATCATCTAGTGTCACCTTTCTCTTGGTATTGAAGGTGAAGAATTCTAGGAATGCATCTATGAGTTGATCCAAATTGTGGATGCTATGCTTTGAGAGTTGGGTAAACCAGTCCATGGCTGGGCCAAAGAGGGCAGTCACAAATATCTATAAAAGCAAAGCATTGTTATCTTGTATGCTTAGGCATTGACTCAGGAACTTTGTAACATGCTCCTGTGCATCTTCCTCTCCATTAAAGTTAGCCAATTGAGGCATCTAAAACTATTCTATATAGGGAGGGGTAGACACCAAAGGATGAAGGGGCTAACTGTATAGTTGGTGCATAGTGGGCTTTTGAGATCCATACCCATAGGTCTTTGTTGGTCCGACTTTTATACACACCCTGTGAAGAATGAGCATGAAACTCTGATAACACTTATACGGGATAAATCCCACTCACTTTAGGATCTTGCTGGTTATCCAAGGTGTGAGTTACAGAGTTGGGTCGAATGTCTATTCACTCTTTTCCGCTTCTGGAATAGTTTTCAATATGGACTCGTCTCGTTACCTTACAACGGGTTCTTGAACTTGTTCAGTAATGTTTAGAAGTTGTCACTTGTTGACAATCAGATTTAAAATTAGTTCTTTGATCTAGCTCTTATGGGTCAACAGATTTAAATAAAAGACAAATTTAAAAGAAAATAAAAATGGATCATTTCACGGTAAAACAAAGAGGGTAGGGTAAGGCAGAAAGAGAAGTCTATCAAACTTATCTGTAAAACAAAACTACCAATTTTATTTATACTATCAGACTTCACAATAGAACAAATCAAAGAAGAAAGTGTCCAACTTTCTAAGATCACTTTCTACTAAGAGCATAAGGCAGAGATGGAACAGATCTGAAAGAAAATCATAAACAGAAGGGGAAGTCCGTTAAAATTGGTATTTCTCACCGACGAGCATAGCTCACACATAGTGAGGACAGAGCAATTAGAACAAACTTGAACCTTAAATCTATGATTTTCCCTAGCATACAATAGAACAAATGAAGCCCAACAACATATTTAATCTTGATAACACAGATTTACAACATATATTTAATAAACTTTAAAGAAACGGATAACAAAAGAAGATGAACTTATCACAATCTGAAAAAGATTAGGCTCCTGGCCATGCTATCACAGAAAACAAAAGCACATCAACTCCAAGTCCAGAAATAAAGTATTTAACAAGATTTGCAAGAAATTGCTTCAATAGCCTTTTATTTCTAAGTCTCCGCCTCCTTGCGATTACATTTAGAAGAAGTATTTATAGACTCAAGACAGACCCTGATCTTTTCAGAAATATCTTCTTCTCAAACCCTAAATCTTATCATCTTAAACCCTAGTACCCGGGTTTTACAATATAAAGCCATTTAAAACAAAGTCTTGATAAAACTTAACCATTCTGCAAATCGGTGCAGTCACTTGCCATAAATGGAGAAGACAGAATTCGAATGCCACTTGCATTCACCCGCAACTGTGAGTAAATGTCCTCATTAATTCCCTCGGGTAATTTGGATGAGTCACCACTTCTCCGACATTTCATCTCCGCAGAGCCATCCCTGAGTTGAAAATGTCTGCAAGCCATTAATTCTGCCATAAATTTTCATTAAATGCATCCATCGGCAAATTTCGGTAACTGTGTGTAGATATTTTCATTTTTCGGCCAATTCCCGACATACTCCATTAAATGGGCAGCTGCTTAGTCACCGTAAAGTCTCTTTGCGGCCAGATCTGTAAAATTTGGATGAAACAACAATTCTCGGCATCTCTCATTTCAATATGGCGGTCTTCGATTAATTTGCACTTAACTTTGTCTTTATGGCCATTTCTCCGTTATCATGCAAGTGCCAGATGGCTTCCTGCATGAAAGACAAACAAGGATTAGCATTTTAAAATTATTAAATCAAAACCTTAAATATTAAAATGAAACCCTAAAGTTCATTTGCATGTCGGCTCTATTTATCTGACACGTGGCTTGCTTTATTTGACACGTGTCACAAAAATCGTGACACGTCCATTTCCAGTCGTTTTCCACTTTCGGGCTCTTTGTATTTTCTTGCTGTGAAAATGTGACATGTCACGATATCGCGACATCCCCAGCGCCGTGCAACTCTCTGTCTCCATGACCGTGAAAATGCGACATGTCACGATTTCGTGACATGTTGCGAAATCGCGACCCCTTCTTCTGCCTTTGGCAACTTCATCATTTGGCTATCACGATTTCGTGACGTCTTCTCCTCCCTGGGCTCCGTTTGCTTTGGCTGTCGCAATTTTGCGATGTCACGAAATTGTGACATCGTGATTTCGTGACACCTCCCTTCCATGCCTTGGCAACTCTCATTCGTGTCACGATTTCGCGACATCGTGAAATCACGACGTCGCGATTTCATGACACTTCCCTGACTTGCACTCTGGCCATATTTGTTTCCATTGCTGCTGCCCCTTCGAATTATGTCACGATTTTGCAACGTCGTGAAATCACGACGTCACAATTTTGTGACACCTTTGGACTTTGGCCCTTTTCTTCAATTGCGTTGCAATTTCACGACTCCCCTTATCCTTTTCCCCGTGCCTTTCTCCCTTCCTTTCTTCCTTCCCCTCATGTCGCGATTTCGCGACATGTCCAAATCACGCCCTTGCCTTCTTGCTTTTCCTTTCCTGCATGTCACGATTTCGTGACATGTCCAAATCCCTCCTACCCTTCTCCCTTTTAATTCCATTTTCACTCATATTTCGCGACATGCGATTTCGTGACATTCCATGCCTTAGCCATTTTCTTTTCTTTTCACTTTCGCTTTGTCTTTGACTTGGACCTGTCGCGATTTCGTGACATGTCACAAAATCGCGACGTCCGTACGCCCTGGGCCCTTTCTTGCAAAACGTCTGATTTCGCGACGTCACGATTTCGCTACACTTTCTCACTTTCTTTCTTCCCAAATGACATGTCACGATTTCGCGACATTTCACTTCACCTTTCCTCTTCCTTTTTTCTTTTCTTCTTCCTAAAAATGCGACATGTCACGATTTCGTGACATGTCACGAAATCGCGCCTCTTTCATGCCTTAGCTTCCTTTTGCCTCCTACAGCACGAAAATGTGACATGTCACGATTTCGCGACATGTCACGAAATCGCGACGTTCCGTACGCATTTGCTTTCTCTCTCCAAACCTATCGCGATTTCGCGACATTTCCAAAAATGGAAAGTGTCGCGATATCGCGACATTTCCAAAAATGGAAGTGTCGCGATTTCGCTACGTTTTCTTGCCTTAGCCGATTTTTTCAAAACCCGTCGCGATTTCGCGACATTTCCAAAAATGGAAGTGTCGCGATTTCGCTACCTTGCCAAAAATGGAAAGTTTTGGCTTTCAATGAATTCATCTATCTGGAATCTGCATTTTTTCATACCGGTGAAAGATTTTCTTTAATCAGCAATGATTCTAACATTTGAAAAATGAATTCTAAAATGCAAAGTCTCGTATGGACACTTTGGTATAAGCAAAACTTGAAGAGGAAAGAGACAAGCAAAATCTTGGACTTAGAACCTTAAAAACATCAAGAGGGTCCTTACTGCAAAATGAAAGCTCAATATTTTCAAAGGATGGAAATTCATTTTTCAGTGGGGGTGTGTTGCTTCTCAACAAATGGCGATATCTACGGGTAAAATAGTAGCATTATTTTAGAACCCAGGACTCTAGTTTCAAAACAACATAGACCATGTATCATGCCTTGCCACAGATATTCTTCAAAACAATTTAACTACTAGCTGATAGTTGTCAAAATTTCCCAAGGACATACTAGGTCGAATCATTTAAGGAAGATTTCTGATGTGCAATTACAAGCGTATAAAACTTTCTTCAAGAATGACTGGGCCTTCGAATGTTGAACTCTGGATTGATCAGCTTTTCTAGATTGTAAAAAGGGGAAACCGAGTAGAGCTCTGTTTACTAGTTTAGCCTTTTACAACCTCGACAGAGTTACCCTTTAGATTTACACGACCCAAATTCACAACTGTAAGGTAGAATCTACAACTTGGTAGAAGAAAAACATCTTTTGAAGTCTTGGCTGTCTCTTTGATTACATTACTTTTTTTTTTTTATCTTTTTTTTATATATATATTGGAAATAACAGAGTGCCAATTCTATGCTGTCTTGCTCAACTCTCACCTTCTCTCTCTCTCTTTTGAAATATATCAACATCTGAAAAGCCTTAGAAAGAACAACAATTTTCTTTTAATATTTCATCAATCTGGAACTCGCTTAGCCTGGGCACTGATAGCCTCTGTGGATACTCAAATAATTACATGAATCATAGTCCCCTCTTATAACCAACTTTTCTTGGATTCCCTAGGAGTTTCTCCAGCCAAACAGTATAGCAGTTTCTTTATAATTAAAACAACTGTGGCAAGCAAGACACAAAATCCAATCATCCTTCCACTATTGTTCTGAATAACAAAATAGTTCCACTGTTCAGTTTAAACAGACTATCTCACAATTAGGATAATGAACACTGGATTCTGGACTCAGAATAAAACAATTTTTAGAAGGCTGACTTTTTCATTGATGCTCAGGCAAAGGTTAAAGAACAAAATTCTTAAAATAAAATAAACTGTACAGACTTCCAAGGATAAACACAGACCTTTAAAAACAAAATAAAATAAAACTGCATGGACTTTAAAATAAAACTATACAGGCAGCAAAGGAAATAAAACTGCACAGACCTTTTAAAAAATAAAATACAGAACTTTAAAATAAACTAAAACTGTACAGACCTGAAAGGGAAAGACACAGAGTGTACAGACCTTAAACAACAAACAAAATAAAACTGCACAGACAATTAAGATAAATAAAATAAAATAAAACAACACTGCATAGACATTTAAAATAAAAATAAAATGAAACTAAAAACTGTACAGGCATTTTAAAAATAAAACTAAAATAAACAACTGTACAGACATGAAAAATAAGCTAAAATAAAATAAAACTGCAGAGTTATTTACAATGTATACACATGTTACAACTTCTTTGTGACTCATTCAAATGATATATTGGACGGAACAACCGAGAAATAATGCTTTAAGTATTGACCATTAACAGGGAGGTCCAAAAAATTACCATCAAGGTCTTGTAAACGAAATGCATTATTACCCGTAATCTCAGCAATCTGGTACGGGCCTATCCACAGTGGTTGCAACTTTGTATGCTTACCCTTCTTTTCATGGGCCTTGTCCCATAGAAGCACCAAGTCTGCCAATCTGAAAGCTTTCACTTTGGCCCTCTTGTCAAACCAACGCTTGACGGTTTCTTGGTGCCGACCGAAGTGTTCCAGGGCTTGGAGTCTTTCATCCCGCAAATTAGTTAGATCCAAAACACGAGCCTCTCGCATCCGCTTGATCCTCAAAATAGTCTAAGACAAATTGGTAAGTAGGTAATTTCAGAGAGATGGGAACAATTGGTCGGGTACCATACAACAAAGCAAAAGGGGAAGTCTTAAGAGCCACTTTATATTTTATCCGGTCAGCCCAAAGTGCATATTTCAATAATGTATGCCATCGCCTGGGTTTGTCTGCTGCAGATTTCTTAATGGCATTCATTAAATTCTTATTTGTGGACTCAACCAGTCCATTGCCTTGGGGATAATAGTTGGATGAAAATCTGATAACTATCCCCATCTGGTATGCCCATTCTGCAAACTCCAATGATTGGAAGGCTGGTCCATTATCACACACCAAATTCAGAGGAACCCCAAACCTCGTTATGACATTTGACTCTAGAAATTCGATCACTTCATGAGCTATACTTCTTGTGGTGGTCGTTGCTTCGACCCATCTTGTGCAGTAATCAGTAGCTGTTAGAACATACTTATGCCCTGCTGAAGAATTTGGATTAATCACTCCCACAAAATCAAGTCCCCATTGCATAAAAGGTTTATTTATTACAACAAGCTGCAATGGTAGAGCCCGGTTGGCCTCTTTGGCTGCAAAAGTTTGGCACCGATGGCAAGTTCTCACATGCTGATGTGCATCTTTAAACAACGTAGGCCAATAATAGCCTCGCTCTCAATATTTTATGCGTAGTGGCAGATCCCGAGGAATGCCCTGCCCCTAACTTTTCATGAAAACTGGACATGACTTCATTGACTTCACCCCGAGAAATGCATCTTAAGAAAATGCCAATGTAATTTTCTCTCGTACAAATTACCTGCTTTGAGGAGATAATGAGCAGCTTTCAGTTTTAATGCTCTCCTTTGGGTTCTATTCAAGTGAGACGGGCAAACTCCAAATTGCAGCAGATGAATAATATCTCCATACCAGTTATCAGATTCAGAATTTAACTGATTAACTTCTTCCCGTACAGGTATTTCGGCAATGTGTCGGGACAAACCAAGTCCTCTGATCAATTTTGCAGGCCTAATTTCTAAGTCATATTCTTGCAGCCTTGTAACCCAATTACCTCTTAGTTCACCCAACTCGTTCTGACTTAGTAGGTATTTAACAGCTGGGTCCGAAACTATAGCATGAACTCTGCTTCTTAGTATGTAGTGCCTGAACTGCTTAACCGCTCTCACCAAGGCATAAGCTTGTTTGTCTAAACGAGAATATTTCAGCTCAGCCCCTTTAAATTGGTACTCTTGAAAGCAATTGGATGTTCTCTGGTTTCTCTCCGTTGGGTCAGAACTGCAGCAAGTGTGTGTTCAGAAGAAAAGGTGTACAGATAAAAATCTGCACTGAAATCTGGGCTTACCGTAACCGGTGCTTGTTTGATGGCGGTCTTGATTTCTTGGAACGCTGTTTTAGCTTCTGTGGTCCGGACAATCTGAGCAGCTTGCTTTAGCATGTCATTCAGTGGCTTGACTATCTCTCGCAAAACCGGAGATGAACTTCCCGACAAAGTTAATTTTTCCAAAGAAGGACCTCAACTCTTTCTTGGAGTTGGGAAATGGTATGCCGGATATGGCTTCAACTCTGTCCGGATCCATGGAAATGCCATCTTTTGTGACCAAGTGCCCAAGGAGCTTTCCTTCTGTTACACCAAAAATGCACTTCTTCGGATTCAAAGAAATGCTGAACTCCCCGCATTTGTTAAACACAGACTCCAAGTGTTTTACATGGTCAAACCGAGATTTAGAGAAGACTGTTAAATCATCCATGTAAACAACAATACATTTACCCATAAGGCCCTTGAAGGCATGATCCATTGCTCGTTGAAATGTAGCTCCGACATTTATTAATCCAAATGGCATCCTCTTGTAAGCAAAAGTTCCCCACTTAGTTGTGAAAGCAGTTTTCATTCTGTCTTCCTTCTCAACCAATATCTGATTATACCCCGAGAAACCGTCCAGGAAAGACATCATCTCCGAACCATTGACAATCTGTAACACCTCATCCATAGAAGGCAGAGGATAATTATCTTTCTCAGATGCCTTGTTCAAATTTCTAAAATCCACACACAAGCGGATCTCTCCATTTTTCTTTCTGACTGGCACCAAATTGGCCACCCAAGTAGAATGCCTGATGGGAAAAATAATGGCGGCACTCAATAGTTTTTCTACCTCTTTTTGGATGAGGGGCTCTAACAGAGCGTTGACATGCCTCTATTTTTGTCGAAAAGGTTTGCAAAATTCTTTTAAAGGTATAATATGAGTGTAAACTTTCGGATCAAATACCTTTAAGTCTTTGTATGACCAGGCCATAACATCCTTGGACCTATGAAGAAAATCAATCATATTCCCTTTTATTTTTGGATCACAGTTCTTAGCCAACTTGATGTGCCTGGGATCTTCTTCAGTCCCCACGTTCAGGTTCTCAGTCTCACTGTCTTTTGCACCCATAGAATCCTCAGAATTCACTTTTTGCCTGATTTGGTCAACATCAAAGAGCCGCTCCAGCTCCACCATCCCTTTTGGAATTCTCGTTGTCTTTCAACCTTATTATTCCCCTGTCATCATCTAACTGCTCCAGCAGAGTATCCCTTTGGCCCTCATCGATTATAGCATTTTCAAATGTGTTAGTACTCTGTAAAAAGTTTACAATCTGTTGATCATCAGAGAAAACCTGAAAATTATCTATATTATTTGGGACTGAAGGACAAGGGACTAACTCAATTGAAAACTTGTTCCATTTAAATTCTTCCAATGGTTTTAAACTTGCGGTTGAAGAAGCCAAGACATCTGCACGTGAATTCTCGCTCTCTGGGTATGTGTGTCGATTAAAAGCATCAAAATCTTCTACAAGATCCCAAGCCCGATGTTTGTATCCTTTTAAATAAGATGCTTTACACTCGAATTTACCTTTGACTTGATTAGCCACCAATTCTGAATCCGTAAAAACTTGAATATTTCTTACACTTTTGTCCAAAGCAAATTTCAAACCTAATACCAGAGCTTCATACTCTGCTAAATTATTTGTACAAGGGAACCGTAGGCGATAAGACATAAAATATGTCTGACTTTCAGGCCCTTTAAGGACTTCCCCTGTGCCAGAACCCTGTTTAGACTTAGCCCCATCCACATGAAGCGTCCAGACTTCATTACTATGAACAGGATGGGCTTTACTAAACTTCTCATTTTGTCCCGTTGTTAAATTGTAAACTCCAATATCTACCTCCGCAATATTTACAGTCTCATTCTCTGCATTGTACTCATTAATTGTATGCTTGTACCTGGGTTCTCTTTCAACCCGTAATTGATTTGCCACTCCCTTCCACGGCAACCACATGTGTGAAAAGTCTGTTGCCAAGTATCCGTTCAGAGATCTCGACCAATCCCTGCTCAAAAGCATCCCGTACCCCACGGGGATATCCACAACCTGAATTTCAATTTTATGTTGAGCCCTTGGCTCAGATGCTAATTGGATATGAATATTTTGAAGTTCTCCCACTACTTTAACCTCTGATTTGTCCAATTGGACAACTCTCCTTTCAGACTTCATTGGGGTCAGACCCAACTACTCGACAAATGGCCAAAGGCATAACATTAGCAGATGCACCCGAATCTACCAAACAATTGTGTAAGTTCTTCCCAAAAATACGAACAGTCAAGAAAAGGGGGAACTTCAGTTTTCTCTTTGTACATGGCTACATTCGCATTTGCCATTTTCTTTCCCTTGTCCAAAGATTTTGTAGTATGCCCAGAGTACGTTTTAATCCAGGTTGTCCCTCGCGTTCTGAAATCTGGGCCAACTCATGAAGAGTAATGTTGGCCTTGATCTTTTTCATATCCTCCACTATGTTATATCCCTTATTAAGTGGAGGGACAAAAGCATCTGGTCCTCTCAGATTTCCTCCCTTGGGTGGAGATGGATTATTACTTGGAGATGGATCTGGAGGAACATTGTGAGAGTTGTCCGGAGGGGTAGATGTAGTGTTGGGCTCCGGATTTCTGTTTCTCAAGTTGTAGTTATCCCTCCTGTACTGTTGGAAAGCCTGCACCTCATCCATAGGCATTTCAACTACATTCTCAGATTCATCCGAGAAAGTGAAAGAATCCAAGACCATAGCTGCACTGTGGTTGGATGAACTTGGGCCATCCGTAGTTCTTTGATTTTTAGGAGAAATCAAATCCCCGCACAAAGCTTCAAATGCATTACAAAATTCCAAACAATCCAACTCCCCGTGCTGAGAAGTAGCATGTATTCTCCACCAGTTAGGCAGAGCTAAATCGCAAATATTCACATCATGACCCTTACCTTTGTAATCTTTATTAGGTTCATATGGGGGCCGGTTGAATCTGTTCGGTTGATATGAATACCTGTTTGAGTTGTCCCCGGTAGAAACTTGCCTTTTAAAACTCAAAAAATCATTGGCCAACTTTTGAACTATTTTTGAGACTTCTTCAACTCTTGCATTGTCAGCCTCTTTGCCTGGGTTCTGTACATTCTCAACAGGTGTTACAGCCAATGGATTTGCTGATGGTAGAGTCTGACACACTGGCAACATCATCTGATGTGGTATGGGATTGAAAATAGGGGGAGCTTGTGTAACCAAAGGAATTTGTTGAGCATTTAAAGGTTGGGGTCCCAACTGTCTTTCCAGAATCAAAGCTTCTTTATAAGCCTCTGTTAAATTAGTAACAGAGGGATCTCTTTTCAAGAAAACTGAAGTCATTGGATCTAGAGAATTTCTAAAAATCTCTAATGCCAGGTCTGCATTCGGTACATAATAGCCAGTAAGTCTACCATAAGCTTTCTGGAATCTGACATTGTAAGATCTGATAGATTCACTTAATTCTCTTTTGATACCAGAAAACTGCTGATATAATATACTAGGATCTATCACTTCACCGAACTGTGACACAAAAACCTTTTCTAAGTCATTCCAACTGGTGATAGAATCATTAGTGAGATTTAGAAACCAGTCATAAGCTCCCTCCTGGAGAGTGAACGGGAACAATCTGCAAGCAACATCTTCATGCTGTACATTTAACAATTTTAAAGCATTCTTGAAAGCTACCAGATGTTCTTCTGCTGTCCTTGTCCCATCATGTTTATATCTGGGAAGATATCTCTCCGGATTTCTAGGCAGGTCATGGGCTATACCCGGAATATTCAAAGCAGTGGAACCCAACCAATTTGCCATTACTACTTGATTGACGGTGATATTCTAAGTTGTAGTTGGAGTAACTACCAATGGTGATAAAACTGTTTGAGATAGAGACTTGGCCCTTCTGAGGCTACTTCTTCTCGGAGTTTCTAATTCAGGCACAAGGAGCTCTCCAGCTCTGGGGTGGGACCTTGTTACCCTGTATGTAGAATCCAACTTTTCACAAGCACTTACAACCTTACAATCCTTAACAGTACTCACTGAACTTCAGGTCTTCTTTTCTAGATATTGTATCGACAATTTACAATACTGACCGGAGTTCAGTGGGCCCTCCTTCTAGCGCCATTTTTAAATGTTGGTCCGACTTTTATACACACCCTATGAAGAATGAGCATGAAACTCTGATAACACTTATACGGGATAAATCCCACTCACTTTAGGATCTTGCTGGTTATCCAAGGTGTGAGTTACAGAGTTGGGTCGAATGTCTATTCACTCTTTTTCGCTTCTGGAATAGTTTTCAATATGGACTGTCTGTTACCTTACAACGGGTTCTTGAACTTGTTCAGTAATGTTTAGAAGTTGTCACTTGTTGACAATCAGATTTAAAATTAGTTCTTTGATCTAGCTCTTATGGGTCAGCAGATTTAAATAAAAGACAAATTTAAAAGAAAATAAAAATGGATCATTTCACGGTAAAACAAAGAGGGTAGGGTAAGGCAGAAAGAGAAGTTTATCAAACTTAGCTATAAAAACAAAACTACCAATTTTATTTATACTATCAGCTTCACAATAGAACAAATCAAAGAAGAAAGTGTCCAGCTTTCTAAGATCACTTTCTACTAAGAGCATAAGGCAGAGATGGAACAGATCTGAAAGAAAATCATAAACAGAAGGGAAGTCCGTTAAAATTGGTATTTCTCACCAGCAGCATAGCTCACACAGTGAGGACAGAGCAATTAGAACAAACTTGAACCTTAAATCTATGATTTTCCCTAGCATACAATAGAACAAATG
This sequence comes from Wollemia nobilis, assembly GCA_028583015.1. Classification (NCBI taxonomy): domain Eukaryota; kingdom Viridiplantae; phylum Streptophyta; class Pinopsida; order Araucariales; family Araucariaceae; genus Wollemia; species Wollemia nobilis. The sequence goes on from JAQPPZ010000188.1 coordinate 1,746,663, forward strand.
AAGCCCAACAACATATTTAATCTTGATAACACAGATTTACAGCATATATTTAATAAACTTTAAAGAAACGGATAACAAAAGAAGATGAACTTATCACAATCTAAAAAATATTAGGCTCCTGGCCATGCTATCACAGAAAACAAAAGCACATCAACTCCAAGTCCAGAAATAAAGTATTTAACAAGATTTGCAAGAAATTGCTTCAATAGCCTTTTATTTCTAAGTCTCCGCCTCCTGCGATTACATTTAGAAGAAGTATTTATAGACTCAGGACAAACCTGATCTTTCAGAAATATCTTCTTCTCAAACCCTAAATCTTATCATCTTAAACCCTAGTACCCGGGTTTTACAATATAAACCCATTTAAAACAAAGTTCTGATAAAACTTAACCATTCCGCAAATCAATGCGCTCACTTGCCATAAATGGAGAAGACAGAATTCGAATGCCACTTGCATTCACCCGCAACTGTGAGTAAATGTCCTCATTAATTCCCTCGGGTAATTTGGATGAGTCACCACTTCTCTGACATTTCATCTCCGCAGAGCCATCCCTGAGTTGAAAATGTCTGCAAGCCATTAATTCTGCCATAAATTTTCATTAAATGCATCCATCGGCAAATTTCGGTAACCGAGTGTAGATATTTTCATTTTTCGGCCAATTCTCGACATACTCCATTAAATGGGCAGCTGCTTAGTCACCGTAAAGTCTCTTTGCGGCCAGATCTGTAAAATTTGGATGAAACAACAATTCTCGGCATCTCTCATTTCAATATGGCGGTCTTCGATTAATTTGCACTTAACTTTGTCTTTATGGCCATTTCTCCGTTATCATGCAAGTGCCAGATGGCTTCCTGCATGAAAGACAAACAAGGATTAGCATTTTAAAATTATTAAATCAAAACCTTAAATATTAAAATGAAACCCTAAAGTTCATTTGCATGTCGGCTCTATTTATCTGACACGTGGCCTGCTTATTTGACACGTGTCACTGAAACGTGACGCTTCCTGCAGCTGTTTTCCACTTTCGGGCTCTTTGTCTTTTCTGTCGTGAAAATGCGACATGTCACGATTTTGTGACATGTCACGAAATCGTGACATCCCCAGCGCCATGCAACTCTCTGTCTCCATGGCTGCGAAAATGCGACATGTCACGATTTTGCGACATGTCGCAAAATCGTGACCCCTTCTTCTGCCTTTGGCAACTTCATCGTTTGGCTGTCGCGATTTCGTGACGTCTTCTCCTCCCTGGGCTTCGTTTGCTTTGGCTGTCGTGATTTCACGACGTTGCGAAATTGTGACGTCGCAATTTTGCGACACCTCCCTTCCATGCCTTGGAAACTCTCATTCGTGTCACGATTTCGCGACGTCACGAAATTGTGACGTCACAATTTCGCGACACTTCCCTGACTTGCACTTTGGCCATATTTATTTCCATTGCTGCTGCCCCTTTGGATTGTGTCGTGATTTTGCGACGTCACAAAATCGCAACGTCGCGATTTCATGACACCCTTTGGCCTTGGGCCCTTTTCTTCAACTGTGTCACGATTTCATGACGTGTCCTTGCCTTGGCATCCTTTCTGGCTGTACTACCGCGAAAACGTGACCTATTTCTCTCCTTAGGCACTTTCTTCCTTGCAAGCCATGAAAATGTGACATGTCACGATTTCATGACATGTCACGAAATCACGACCCTTCCTGCCTTCTTGCTTGTTCCTTTGGACCCACCGCGAAACCGCGACATGTCACGATTTTACGACATGTCGCAAAATCCCTCCCTTCCTCCCTTTTCTTTTCCTCCTTTCCTTCTGATTTCATGACATTCCATGCCTTAGCCATTTTCCTCTTCCTTTTTTCCCTCTTTTTGCTTTGACTTGGACACGTCGCGATTTCGCGACATGTCACGAAATCGCGACTCCGTACGCCTACGCTCCTTTCTTAAAAACGTCATTTCCGACGTCTATTTCGCGACGTCGCGATTTCGCTACTTTCGCCTCCTTTTCTTTCTTCCCGAAATGACATGTCACGATTTCACGACATTTTCCTAACTTGCGCGCTTTTCTTCTTTCGACACCGCGAAAATGAGACATGTCACGATTTCACGACATGTCACGAAATCGTGCCCTCTTTCATGCCTTAGCTTCCTTTTGCCTCTTACAGTAGCGAAAATGCGACATGTCACGATTTCGCGACATGTCACGAAATCGCTACGTTCCGTACGCATTTGCTTTCTCTCTCCAAACCTGTCGCGATTTCGCGACATTTCCAAAAATGGAAGTGTCGCGATATCGCGACATTTCCAAAAATGGAAGTGTCGCGATTTCGCTACGTTTTCTTGCCTTAGCCGATTTTTTCGAAACCCGTCGCGATTTCGCGACATTTCCAAAAATGGAAGTGTCGCGATTTCGCTACCTTGCCAAAAATGGAAAGTTTTGGCTTTCAATGAATTCATCTATCTGGAATCTGCATTTTTTCATACCGGTGAAAGATTTTCTTTAATCAGCAATGATTCTAACATTTGCAAAATGAATTCTAAAATAAAACAAAGCCAGATGCAAGTCTGTTTGGACACTTTGGTATATGCAAAACTTGAAGAGGAAAGAGACAAGCAAAATCTTGGACTTAGAACCTTAAAAACATCAAGAGGGTCCCTACTGCAAAATGAAAGCTCAAAATTTTCAAAGGGTGGAAATTCATTTTTCAGTGGGGGTGTGTTGCTTCTCAACAGTATTGTTCTCTACTAAATCTAGGTGCTCTAGTAGTACCTTATATGCATCGGAGGATTTGATCTCCTCTTCTTTGCTCTTATCCTACGATGGAGGGCGAGGATCCTCAAGCCTATTTTAGGGTGGTGGCATGTCAAACCCCTTGCCTTGGTAAGGCATTTCCAAATATTATACTTTTAGATCATGTTTAGTGTAGGCCCCATAGGGCATCTCTCGAGCCAGTCTATAAAGAGGGGTAGTTGCCTACTATGGTACCCTATATTTGGCCTGGGAGGCAAGTTCCATTATGAACTAGGAGGTCGAGGAGGTAACATTGGGTAAGGCCTAGGAGACCTATCTTGAATGAGTGTGGGTTGCCTTGAGTGGACTTCTAGTCTATAGGTTCTAGAGGTAGGGACCCTCTCACGTAAGGTTTTATAGAATAGTTCATTGGTTTGCAATTCAATTCTTTATTTCTCAAGTTGATGCAAGCAATCTAGTTTTTCTTTGTCTCACTAAATCTTCTTGAAATGTGCTTGAAATTCTACATATCTTGCAATAAATTGATTGATCTATTCCACTATATGAGCCCTAGGAGGTCTAGGAGTCTTGCCTTGAGGCTGACCTCATTCAAGATAATCTACGATATCCATCATACGCTTCCCTCGATCTAGGGTAGTCACATTTACTTGAGGTTTAGGTCTAAGCATATTCTCTTTGTACTTAGTGGGCATAAAGGCACATTGTGCTTGCATGTCATACTACTCTTAAGGATAATCAAGGATCTCCTCATGTCTTCCTTCATGAATGAGGAAGGGAAGGGCAGATTTTGCTCACCCTGAGTGATGAGTAGGATACTCATCCTATTGCCTAGGCTACTAGAACCTATCAGGGTGATGTAGAGGTAAGGTATGCTCAACCTGATTTACCCAATATGTGAAGTCATGCTCTAGCCTATAAACAGGTGTGTCAAGCCTATCAAGCACACAGATGCATGGCACCACACCGTCTACTTGTGCCTCAGTGCATTGTTACCATTCATCAAGGAAGACATGTGATGTGTCTATATACTAGGAACACTCTCCTAGGTAAGTTCCATCATACATAGGGGTGTATTGCATAGGGCTCCCTTGTAGGTGTGGTTCATGTCCCACTATTCTAGGATTAGGGTGAATAGAGGCTCGCTAGGGAGGTATGACCAAATCCCTGGGGTTAAAGCAGAGGATGACTCATATCTCCTAGTCCACTCTTCATAGCTTCTACTCGTGATTGGAATTGTCTATGGGTGCACACTATTATAACTCTCAACCAACCCTAGATGATTATCTCATTTATAAATTCTTAATGAAACAACACACAAGAAAGGGAACACTCAATAAAATAAGTGATTATCTCTTTTAAGTTTTATATGTGAATCCCTAAACTATTTTGTGTGTTTTAGATGTGTTGTTTGTAAATATGACCTTGTGTCACGTTTTTGAAATGTTTTTGGATGAAAATCTTGTGTTTAATTGGATTTCACCTGTATACTTGTATCTCGACAACTAGTAATGAAAGTCATGATCATGTAAACCCACTAAAATGTGGATATGAAACCCACACCCAGGAAGGGAACATAGGTCCTGCTAATCCTCACCCAACACCCCATGCGTAGTGATACACCCCTTCAAAGAGGAATGCATGCTATTTTGTATATTTAGGATAGATATTGGAGTCATTATTGGCAAAGAACAATGTTCATGGGATTTGAGACAATGGGTGGAGATGAAATCCACCTCGTTGAACTCTACTAGTGGATGGTGATGAAATCCACCTCACTAGCATTTAAGTGAATCATGGTATATGTGGTTCTTTTTAAACCAAATAAAGCAAATAATGAAGAATTCAATGATCATTCACTAAATGCATGCAAAATATGTGTTTTACTTTTAGAAGAAGCTAGATAAAAAGAAACCTACAAGATGCAAACCCTAAATGATGGCCTGCCTAGTAGGTAGCCTGCATGCAAGAAAACCATAAAAGGGCATCATAACTTAACTTATTTTTTATTTTTATTATTTTTTTGGTTATTTTTTTATTTATAAGAAAAGGAAACTATCTTTCTACCTTTCTAGCAAACAAATCATGCAAGAAAAACCATATTTGGACAACTTTTGATTGTGTAACAGAAAATAGAGAGTTTAGGTGCCTACCTTATCACCTGGGGAACCTACTATTTTTGGCATCTACGTAGAAAAGGCTCTATTTTGTGGCCATCCTAGGGTGGTATGGATGCTAGTTTTATGGTCATCCCATGGTGGGATGATTGTGTAGCTATCCCAGGGTGGCACGAGGAGCAGTCTAGAGGCCATTTTAGGCCAAAATGACCAATACTTGCAATAGAAACCAAGAAAAAACTAAGGTTAAACCTTTAGAAATTCAATAGGGACAGGGACCCACCATGATAACCAATGAATTAGGGGAAAAATGGTGCACCTAAGAGTGTTAAACAATATGCATTTGAATCTAGGGTTTAAACAAGCATTGCAAAAAGATATATTTAAGAAACTATATAAGCCAAAGAAGTGCAATAAAATGTGTTTCTCTTTATTTCATTTGGTAAATAAAAAAAATGGTTACATAGATATGCCCTTGAGGGATATTAATGTGATAGATTTTTTTACAAAATTATGGGGTACCCAAAGGATCAAGTCCTTTCAAAGAAGCTCTTGTGCACTTCCAATGTTCTTCCTCATACCCACAATTGAGGTGGGTGAACCTATGATTCCGCCAATTTGTCATTTGATATTATGATATTGTATTCCTTCCTTATGCATTGTAAAACCTGCACCTGCACACAAGAAAACCATATTTTTTAAATAGCAAGTGCGTATATTAAAAACATGCAAACCCCACATGCACTAAAAGACTAGAAAACATGAATATGAAATATGCCTATCTATATCAACTCCAAATAAATTGAAATTTAAGAGGTATTTATGGTTTTGGGAAGATATTACTAAAAACAGAACCAAAATTGCATCTGATGGCATGGCGTAATCGTAGTGCGCTTTTCCAACCTGTAAAACCTAAAATAAGCAATTTCTACCCCTACACATCCAAAATGCATGAAACATGGAAATAATATATAAAATGACATTTCAAAACAACCCATGTGATAATATTTTAAAAATAGATAACATTTTTATGTGCATCTCCAGATGAGCTACGTAGACCTACATAAGACCCTACAAAACACTAAAAATGTGATATATCACTCAATATTTCTCTGAAAAGCATGAAATTTGGACAACATATTCATATAATAATATATCATCTAACTAAAAAATAACAGTAAAGAAATCATGCACAAATATATCCTCATCCTAGGGTGGGGCGGTCAGGACTGTCACAAAATGGGGACTGTCCTGGGGTGGGATGGCCACCAATTCTACACTTATTTTATCACCAATTCCTCTATGAATTGGTTCAAAATACTCCTAATAGTATTTTTGTCAAATTTTATAGTGAAATTCACTCAATTTATCCAGTTTTGCAAATAAATTGCACCTCCTACTTCACTCACAAATCTCCTTCGCTAGGTAATATTCCAAGGGAAAAAGGTACAAAAATGTGATGGGATATCTTGGTAGCACTTCGTTGCTATGTTTCAAAAATACTCTCCCTACTTTGGGTGGAAAATGAATCCACTTTATAGCCAAAGTGGGCGTTTGGGCAAAAAGGCATGTGAGGGCATGCATGGCAAGAGGTGTCATTTGGCCCAAGTGGGGCATGCATTGGAGGGGGAAGAGAATATCCCATTTTGGACTCCCTCATGCAGAATGTCAGAAAGATTCTATGCCCTCTAACCTGTATTCTTGACTATGCAGGGCAAATGGTAGTTTCTGGGTGCCATTTGTCCATATTTTGACTTTTTGGGGGTCAAAGTTCATGGCCATCCCACCCAGGGATGACCACACATGGCCATCCCTAGGTGGGAGAACCATGAACTGTGGCTGTCCCTGGGTGGGACGACCATGCCTAAATGCCCCAAAACTTTCCAAAAGTGGGTTAAAATCTCCCAAAAGTAGTTAGAACCACTATTAAACCTTTGAGATTGCCCAAGAGAGCCATATGATGTCAATTACCCAATGCTTTCGATTGCCTAATCATATTGACATGATTTTAGTGTCTACAATAGGAGTGTACTAAAATTTAGGAGCAATACCTATTTTTTGAAGTGGAAAAGATAAAAGGACCACTCAAATTTCCCCTCCATTCCTACCCTAATTTTAACTCTATACCCAATGGATAAGGTGTTGATTCATTTGGGTTCCTTATCTTCACCAAGTTGAAGATCCCTATGAATTGCCATAATTATAGTGAATTCTCTCTACACTTAGGGGGAGTAGTGACTTAGACATTTTTTTAAAAATTATCTCTAGTAGGAGGTAATCTATCTAAAATATTAAAGAAGGTAAGGCAAGACCAGATGTGGAAGAGTAAGGACAATAATTCTAACTTCTAGTGGGAAGGCAAGATGATAAGGATACCAACAAGGAAAACCAAATTCCCAAGAAAGAGTTTGGTTAAATATGAATACAAAATCATAATAACTAGAAACTCAAGGTCAAAGCTAATAGTGAGGAGACAAAACTCAAGTTTTGATAAAAGCCCAAGGTAATACCATACACAAAAAGGTCAAAACTAGAAGGAGAAATAAATTGGGTGCACTAGCTTAATTAAGATGTCTAGTAATCAAATGATAACAATGAAAACTAGAATAATTAATGAAAGAAAAGATAAATCCAATTGCATGGGATGCCAATTAGACTAGAAAACATAATTGGAAGATTGTATGCAGAAGGACAATAACTATATTCCATATATGGTATCTTCACCACCTTGGAATTGATGTATGACCCTCTTTTTATGAAGAAGTATAGAACTAAAGGCATCAACCTAGAGATTTTCAAGGAGTGGTCATGGACCTAAAAAAAATAATTGAAGGAGATATTCCTATTTAATGACCATAAAATTTTGGTATGGGTAGTTGGCTTAGGTGGAAAATTTTTATCTCTAGGAGAGTCAGTTCCCTACAACATTAATGGCCCCAAATATAGAGTAAGAATTTTAAAAGGGATTTTTTGAATTATGGGAGGTAAAAATTCCCTAATTTTTTCTATAAATACTAACCTGAGTCAATACATGTAAAGGCATATTTTAGTCCTTTCATTGTGGCACATGTATTTCACTAGTTTTTAAATATATATAAGCTATTATTTTTTCCATTTTGTGTCATACTTTATCTATGTGTAAATTTGTATGATAACCTCGTGAATAGTATTTGTCCCTTATGCGAATTTCATAAGAAATATATGTGTGTGTCATAATGAGACCATGTTCACTTTCCTAGCATCTTATTCATGTGGCACTCATTCTTTCAATACACAAAGAACACCTATATTTCTTGGTGCATCACCACCCTTAGTCTAGGCTAGCTAGTTCTACTGGTTTCCTTTAATATTTTCCTCTTAGCACTTTTCCAAAACAAAAATCGTAGTAGACTAGGTTAGGTTAGGAAGAAGTGTGCCAAGAAAACACCTAAACAAGGTTTTTTTCTTGGTAGAAAATCTTAGAGGTTGTCCTTAGAGTTGCATTGCATGCTCCCTATACTTCCTAGACTATACGCTCCATGTGAGGCATGGAAACTAGATAGACCCAACGACTACAATAGGTGCTCACTGTCCCTAGAGTTTGAATTGGACAAGATCTAATACCTAATAACTAGTATCTAGATTTAATGTGTCTTAACTAAAAAAACTAATTAAGTGATCTTGATAAAAGTTTAATGAGTCAATTTTGGTTAAGGATTAACTAGATAAGAGAAAAACTTGGGACCTACTTTGGTATTTATGTTAGGGCCACCCAAATATAAGAATGGGGAAAGAATCACAAAGGTCCTCTTAATGGATCCACCATGTCTCCCCCTCACATTGAATATAGGGGATATTTATTGAGCCTAAGTCTAGGGTTTTATGGATTAAGTTAGAGAATACCTATGTTTCTCCTAAGATTTTCTTTGACAAGCTTAACCTTAATATTGACCTATCTTAGCTACAAATGAATCAACAAATATAGAAGGAAATTCCTATAAACTAACTTTTTTCATTTGATGATAAATGAAAAGGCAATTATCTTTCAAAGCAATGGTCCAAGAGGATAATGCAATAAAAAAGCCCTAATGTGACTATATGCAATTTTTTTTATGAGATTCAATATTAATATTGGCCCCATAATGATATTAATTCTAATTTGTTCCTTATTATTTTTTTTAATGGATAAAACAAAAAATAGAAAAATAATTGTATATTTAGAACAAATAACAAACAAATTTCTCTAATCTAAGATGATAAAAAGTGATAGTTGGAACCACAAACCTAAATTCTACCTTAATGATAAAAGCACTATTGATCTGTAAAAGCAATATTGGTAGAACTAGTACTAGTTTACAAAACCATTATGGACACTACTACTTTCTAATGTTGCTTTTTCTAACCTAAAAAATAGATAAAAATAGATGTGATTAGTAGTAAAAGAGTCTAACTAAATTTATGGAGAGTGTATGGATCCTTTAACTAGCATCAAATCCCTTTTCTAGAAGATAAAATTATAGATATAGAATGATAGAATGATGGTTGTGTGTTTAGTCACAAAAAACACCATTTGGTGAGTGACATCACCATTGAAAATTTTACCAACTGGAAAAGCTTTTACTTTATGTGACTGTAAAGTCATTTTTTTTTGTATCAAAAATAAAGAGTGATAGTTCACTAAACTTGCAATTTATCAATTCTTCCATCTATAGACACAACAAAATATTCTTGGATAAAATATTTACAATTTTTCCACTAAGTGAGGATCCTTGACTAGGAGGTATAGGGGTCCTAATAGAAATAGTATGATAGGTGATTAATAACAAAAATATGTAAACTAATGATGCAATGAAGAAAAATGACAAGCAAATGGAAATATGATAAACAAATAAAGTTAGTATAGAATGATCAAATTATTACAAAACATAAGAAAACAAAGGTATGATAAAGCTAATATTAGAGAGAGCAACCAAGAAAGATTGTAGTCTAAATATTCCTTGGTTGATATCTCATTATGGTGATGAAATAAATAAGATTAATTGTTGCTTGAGATGATTGAGAACTTCATAATTACATGATATCCATATTCAAATTGGAAGAGCTTAGTTATGTTCCTACAATTATGAACATGAATTTGGTAGTATTCTTACCTTCAAAAGACTATATGAATTATGATCCCCAAGTAGTGGACTTATAGGAATCCATGGATTCTTTGAAAATGGTTGTATTAATATCGATGAGATTTCTTAAAAAATACAGGTAGATAAGGGGGACAGCCATGGGAAGAAATTTTGTTGTGGTGTATGCTTGCTTATTCCTTTGTTATTTGGAAAAACAGGTATTTGATAAAGTTGTAGATTATATATATTTTTTATAATAAGATATATTGATGATGCCATTGGATTTTGGCATGGCCCCAAAAAATATCTTGATATTTTTATTACTACTTATGGTTCCTTCCATTCAAGCATCAAAATTACTGCCTCCATTTTTTACTCTGAGGTGACTCTCTTGGACATGGTGTTTTTCAAATGGCCTAATTTTGCTCAGAATGGAGTTCTCTACACTAAATTATTTCAAAAACCTATGAATGCTTACCAGTATATCCCTACTTTCTCTCATCATACTTTTCACCAAAAGAAGGCCCTCATCGTAAGAGAAATCAATAGGTTCTTTGTTAAATAATGTTTTAGGGAAGGATTTATATTTGTTAAAAACAAACTTTTTAACATACTCAGGGCAAGGGGATATCAAATTAAATTTATCCTCCCTCTATTTGAGAAAGTCAAATTTGATGGTAGACTCTCATTTTTGGTTAGAGTTTTGGAGCGAGAAGTACGCATACATGGTTCCAAAATAAAAATAGTTCCACTTTTGAAATTGGACAATTGCAGCTTTGCTAGAGACCTCTGCATTAGCATAAATATTATCTCTCCAATGTTTGAAATGTGGAGAAAATATAGGGAAATCAAACATATTTCTCGTGGCATCATTTATTGGAGGAACCAAAAACCTCTCAAATATTATCTGTGTAAAATAAAATTATTTAAGGGAATCTCTTTCCCACCTTGTACTTTTGCGTTTTTTAATATGTTTTTATTTTTCTTGGGGTGGGTCTTTTTATTAGAGGTTGAGCTTGGGATTAAAATTTTCTTTTATCATCTTGGTATATAAACCTACAACTTGTATTAAATTCTTGGGTATTATTTTATTCCACATGCATTACTCTTCGACTCCCCCTAGAGTTAGGATTTATAATGAGGGGTTGTACCTCTTCAAAGCTCATACTCCACTGATGAGACTTGTAGGTCGAAACACGTTTGGAGTTTTGATGTTTTTTATCTAAAAGTGAAAAACCTCTTTTGGGGCCACATTGGTTTGAGAGACCATTACCAGGGGCTTCTACACCGTTAAAGTCACCCGGAAGTTGTGCCCGACCCTGCCCGCACCAACATTATCAATTGGATTTTTGGTACCCAATTCAAATTTTTTGTAGGGTGGAGATTCGAACCTGGGACCTCCATTGGAGTATTGCCCTCTCCTCTCCAAATCACCTACAACACCTAGGTATTTGAAATTTTTATGTTGTATTACTTATTTTGATCGAAATAAAATTCAATCTCATACCTTTTGTTCCTTTCCTAACTCATGTTTTTTATAAATTTTAATACTTTTCTTCTATTTTCTGCTACATTTTTGTTGTTGGTATTATGCTCTTCACTTGTCATGTAATGTGATATGGTGAACTAGAAAGCCTCCAGCACTAGTAGTATACTCTTCACTTGCGTGTAAGTGATCTGGTGAATCAGAAACTAGTTTTCATTTTTTTTAGTATTTTCATGCCATGTTTCATTTTTCATTAATGAGATTTAAACCCTTTAATGGTGCACACTGCTCATCCTCTTATTGACCTCTCAAATTCTAAATCATCCCTCATAGTTCTTGATAGCCCCCCAATTCCCCCATTTGACTTTCTTGCAAAAATTAATGGCAAGAAGATTCACAAAAATAGGTTTGGTAGCTCACAAAAACAATTTTTGGTTTAGATAAAATGAGCAGGGCCTAGCAAAAACAAAAGTCTATTCTCATAATAGGAGAATTCTATCCTCACAATGTCAAAGGAATTTCATTGATGGAATCGGTATGATGCACGATATCCCTCCATGACCTGACTCTTTGGACAAAATGATGGATACAAGGTTTGAAGAGTTTAAGGTATTGAGTAAAAAAGTAGATAAGTGCCAATCCAGACTAGCTAGGTTTGAATAGAAACTTGGAAATGGAATATTCCCTCATAGTTTACAAATGGAGAAACCACGCTTAAAAATTCTAGATGAAGGAATTAGCAAGAAATTTTTAAACGAGTCAGAGGCACTCACTAAAATATTTCACCTGGAGATGGCCAAAATTTATATTTGTAATTTTAAAAAATACACAAAAAAATTGATTGCTCAAGATAATGAGTACATTCCAAATGTCTTACTACCTATAATCCAAGAACTTCTCTTTGATTTAGTGAACAAGAACAAAATAATTTCTCAATAAATTACCACAACTTGGGAATCTCAGATCAAGGAGCTCTTTAAAGGGAATCTCCAATCTTGGAGAGTCAAATTACAGATCCAAACATATGTGTAGTTGAAAGCTCAAGCAACTCATAAAAATGCCACTCAAGAAGTCCCTTAAGTCAACATGGAAAAGGCTACAGAAAGTGTGGCTAAATTAGTCAAAAAATAAATCAAGCAGTAGATGGACCTTTTGGAGAAACTCATCATGGTTATGAAACAAAATATCCTTGCACAATGTAACCATAATAGAAGTCATAGTAGAGTGTCTAACTGCATGACTTCATCAATGCAAAAGTAGCGTACAAAACACTAGCCTCAACCACACACAAATAGACAACCACCATGGTATCCACAACAAAGAAATAAACCAAAGAAACCATAACAACAAAAATGTCATAATTTAAACTACCAAGGTCATTCTCCACAAAGACGAAAGAAAAGGATAAACTTTCATAACCGCACTTTCTCTATGCAACAACAATCATGAAAGAGCAATGGAGAAAATTTCCAAAAATTTAGTTTCAGGAATCAAAGATAGGATTTTTTCCCATTTGTGCAGAAGCAACAAAGATAGGGGTATTTCCATCACCAAAATGGCAATGGAAATCAATAATAACCTCTTGGGCTAAAATTTTTAGCACTCAGGACTATGGCCATCAATTTTTATATAGGAGTCCTATTTGGGCTGTTGATGGTAAAATTACAAATCTTGTCATCCATAATTTATCTTTCGAAGAACTTACCTAGAATTATATTGAGGCCCTCATCATGGGTTTAAAGTTACTCCCTATTCCACCTACCATGGCCAAGGAAGCTATTAAAAAAGAATATTTTACATTTTGCAGATGACTTCATCTTGAGTGGTTTTTTGGACCTAAAGGTGGCCTTCCTAACCTTCCAAATCCCATTGACCCTTTCACTATTACCAACCCTGGTTACAATCCTCTATAATTTTACAGGCCTTTGGAAGATATTTTTGGCATGGGAGAAATATTTTTCAATAAAAAATTATCTTCTTCCAACCCTTATGGCTTGTCATTCACTTCATTTCTAATGACAAATCGATTGTCATTAGACCTATAGATAAAAATTTGGATGGTTGTATTTTACCTATGGATTGGTATGCATCTAAAGGCCTCTCCCAACTTTCATATCATAATGTTTACATGGAATTTGACAAGGTCCCTTGGCTGGATATTTTTTTGCACTCTAGAACCTACTTGGCCATGCTGTTAGGTGGGGTTTGCTTTAAGAAAACCATAGAAATTTCATGCTTCAAATTACTCCTTCCCTTTCCAAAGTCTGTGTTTTTTACTTGCTTCCAAAAATCCATAAGCCTAAGCTTGTTGGTCGACCCATATGCTCTTATTGTGGGTTTATGCTTGAACAAGCTTCCAAATGGCTCCACCATTTACTCCTACCCATTTTTATTAAGCAGGAAAACCATATTCTGGATTCTATATCCCTTATTAAATATTTGCATGGCCACTCTTTTCCTCAGGATATTATCCTTTTTTTCCTTTGATGTGGAAAGCCTCTATCCTAGTATCCCAACTTCTCAAGGACTGGCTACTCTTCGTCATTTTTTGGAATATAAATTTGACACAACTAAAATCAATTTTATGATGAGACTTTCATAAATGGTGTTAACCCAAAACTATTTGGTGTTTAGGGATAAAAAATACATGTAGATAAGGAGTACAACCATGGGAAGTAATTTTGTTGTGGTGTACGCTTGCTTATTCCTTTGTCATTTGGAAAAACATATATTTGATAAAGTTACTGTAGATTGTCTTTTATTTTATAAAAGATATATTGATGATGCCATTGGAGTTTTGCATGGGCCCAAAAAATATCTTGATGTTTTGATTACTACTTATGGTTCCTTCCATTCAATCATCAAAATTATTGCCTCTATTTTTTACTTTGAGGTGACTCTCTTGGACATGATATTTTTCAAAGGGCCTAATTTTGCTCAGACTGGAGTTCTCTACACTAAATTATTCAAAAAATTGATGAATGCTTACTAGTATATCCCTGCTTCCTCCCATCATCCTGTTCACCAAAATAAGACCTTCATATTAAGTGAACTCAATAGGTTCTTGGTTAGAGAAATTTTTAGGGAAGGATTTATATTTGTTAAAAATAAATATTTTAACATACTTAGGGCAAGGGGATATCAGATTAAATTTCTCCTCCCTTTGTTTGAGAAATTTAAATTTGATGGCAGACCCTCATTGTTGGTAAGATTTTTGGAGTGAGAAACACGTAGACATGGTTCGAAAATAAAAATAGTTCCACTTATTTTTAAATTGAACAATTGCAGCTTTGCTAGAGACCTCTGCATTAGCATAGATATTATCTCTCCAATGTTCGAAAGATGGAGAAAAGATAGGAAGCTCAAATATATTGCTCATGGCATCATTTTTTGGAAGAAATAGAAACCTCTCAAATCTTATCTATGTAAAAATAAAATTGTTTAAGAGAATCTCTTACCCACCTTGTAATTTTACATTTTTTAATGCATTTTTACTTTTCTTCGGGTGGGTCTTTTTATTGGGGGTTGAGCTTGGGATTAAAAAAAAAATTACTATCTTGGTCTATTAAAATGGGGCTTGTATTAAATGCTTGGATATTATTTTATCCCATATGCATTACTCTTCGACTCCCCCCTAGAGTTAGGATTTATAATGAGGGGTTGTACCTCTTCAAAGATCATACTCCACTAATAAGACCTGTAAGTCAAAACACGGTTGGAGTTTTGATGTTGTATTACTTCTTTTTATCAGAATAAAATTCAATCTCATGTCTTTTATTCCTTTCCTAACTCATATTTTTTATAAATTTTAATATTTTTATTTTGTTTTTGCTATGCTTTTGTTGTTGGTACTATGCTCTTCACTTGTCATGTAATGCGATCTGGTGAACCAGAAAGCCTATAGCAGTAGTAGTATGCTCTTCACTTACATGTAAGCGATCTAGTGAAATTAGAAACTAGTTTGTATTTTTTTAGTACTACTATGCCAAGTTTCATTTTTAATTAATGAGATTTATATCTAGTAGCAAAGGCAACTCCGAAAATGGCTTGTCTTCAAAGTATTTCAATGTACTTTATGTCTATTTTTAAATCCTTAGCTTCCATGTATACTAAAATTAAGTAGATTCAAAAAAGGTTTTTGTGGGCAAGGTCAGAAGATAAGAAAAGGTTTCATTTGGTAAGTTGGGAAAAGTTTTGTTCTCCTAAGAGTCAAGGGGGCTTGGGTCTTCAAAGAATCAACAACATGAACATTTCATTATTAGCCAAACAATCTTAGAAAGTGTTTACCAACTCAAATATTGAATGGGTTACAATTATAAACAAGAAGTACATCCAAAACAGGAGCTTCATGGATGAAGATATTCCTCAAAATGGATCCACTTTTTGGAAATCTATCCTTCAAACCAAATTTCTTATTAAAAAAGGAACCAGATGGCAACTTGGAATAGGGGATAGAATTAATTTTTGGACTGACAGGTGGATTATGAACCAACCGCTTAGTGAAGACAATGTGATTTTAGTGTTGCAACCTTCCTTGGAGGCTCTAATAGGTAGTAAGGTGGCAGATTTCATTGAGCCATCCATTGATCCTAGAATATGGAAGGAGATCCATTCTGATTATTTTACTAATACCACTGTGGAATTATCCACCTTGTTGAATGCAACAGTCATCCCTTATGGCTTTTTCTATGATACCCCTATTTGGAAAGAGACTGATTCTAGTTGTTTTTCTATCAATACTGCTTACCATATGACCACCAATTTCCAACCTGTCCTCATTACTTTCAATTTAATTTGGCACAAGCATATTATTCCAAAAGTATCCTTTGTTTCCTGGTTGGCCATACAAAAAAATCATCACAATTGATAATCTCATGAAAAGAGGTATGGCGATCCCTAATAGATGTCATTTGTGTTTGACTGAGTGGGAGTCTATCTATCACATTTTTTTGGAATGTTTCTTTTCCAAGCTTACCATGGACCACTTGATGACCACTTTCCAAATTTCTTGGGTTCAACCAAATTCTCTATTTCTTCTATTCATTCAATGGCCTACTCCTTTCAAAAATCCTAGGCTTTCCTCTTTATGGAAGGTATACCTCCACCACATATTGTGGTAGATTTAGCTTGAGAGAAATAGTAGTATTTTCTAACATTTCAATTGACCCTATCTCTATTGCCAATAAATCTGTCATCTTTGTTGTTGAAAAACTCCCAATTTTTCCCTTGTCCCAAGACCCCTGATCTTGGTCTTCAATATTCTCTTTTCCTATCTCTCAAAATTTCCCAACATTCCCTCAACCTCTCATCCTAGAATGGGTGCTCGTTGGTCACCTCCTCTAGTGAGGTGGCTTAATATTAACTATGATGGTGCCTCTAAAGGGAATTTTGGAATTGATATAGATAGAGATTTTGTTAGAAACCATGAAGGTCAGATCATTGTGGCTTCTACAAAATATTTAGGCCTTCAAACTAATCACTATGCTGAAGCTCGATCCTTGTGAAGATTTTTAGATATGCTAAAAGACTACAAAGGTAATTTAAAAATCAAAGCAGATTCCTTGAATATCACTAATGCTATCAACAACAACAAGGTTTCCTCATGGAATGTTAGAACGACCATTCAAAAAGTCAAAAAGTACCTTTAAAATTTTAGTAATACTATGACCAATCATGTTTTTAGAGAAGCTAATAAGTTAGTTGATGTTCTTTCCAATATCAATTTTTTCAAAAACCCTATCTATTTGGTACCAAAATTTTCCACAAAATATTTTAAATGTTGTTGTCGATGACTTGGCACAACACGAGCAATACCAATAAGTATGTTTCTATTTTATGGTGGTTGTGTACCTTTGAAGGTCCAATCTCAACTTTCACTAAATTTTTGTTCTGCAAAATAATTTTATGAATGATCTTGTAAAGATTCATGTGAAATAAAACTATGGGAAAGATGATAGCATTGCTGCTTAGCCTCAGTTTCGGGTTTTGGCATGGTCATTTTTCTTTGCATAATTTTCTAGTGTTATTTTTGGGTTTTCTCCCCTGCGTGGGAATGTCAATATTTTTGTGTGGCCCTATTTTTCTTTGTGAGGGACCTTATATGGTTTTTGGTACTTCTATTTTAACCCCTATGTGGGTTTATTTTATGTCTAGTCTTTTGTCCAGCTACCCTTGTGTGGGTAACGCTAGGATTTTATCCTTTCTGTATTTTTCCCATGTGTGGGAATTTTTGCTTACTAAAATCTATATGGGTTTAGGAATTTTTGTTTTGTTGGTAACCCTTGAGTGGGTCCCTGACTAAAATATCATGCTTTTGTACCTGGTTTTGGGAACCATTTAAAACCCGGATAATAATATTTTTACACCTACCAAAAAAGAGTATTTAGAAAAGTGGTTAAACATGCAATTAATGGATGGAAGATAGAAAAGGAAAATTTTGAGGCTTTAGATTTTTGTTGAGGCTATGAATCAAATTGATGTAATTAGATCCATTTTTTGTGGATAGAGTAGAAGGTACTAATTTTCTACCTTTTTCTTTTTGATATCTAGTGGGTATAAGAAAGAATTGTAGTGAACATACAAGAACATAAAAAAGAGATATTTTCTTAAACAAATGCACAATATCAATATTATTCATATTCAATATTATAAAGGAATACAAAGATGCTTTTTAGAAGAAAAGAAACTTAAAAAATAGAAATGGAAGTTTCCAAATTTAAATAATCAAATATTATCTCTCATATAGATACTAAGCCTTATCAATTCCTCCATGTTTAGTGGAAAGCATCCCACTTTGCCCTTAATATAGAGAAAACATTTTAAAAATATGACTCAAAGACACACTTTGCTTGGGCTGGAAGTGTACCCTTATCAACAACCAAGTATGTAGTGGTAGTATGGCCCTTGGTAGTGCATGTCCAAATATCAAGAATGGTGTCTACATCAAAAGGAAGATAAAAATATGGAATAGTAAGTTGAAAATCAAAATGATCAAAATGAGGATGCAAATATGAAAATGGGTAATTTTGGAATGATGGATTTGTAGGTAAAGGTGGTGGTTCTATCTACAATAATTTATGGCATGGAATATTATGATGATAACTTGATTATTTTTTTCTACTTGTTTATCATGGTGATTTATTCCAAAATATGGCCCTCTAGATTGATTATGTTGATGTTGTTTTTTAGGTGGAGAAATTATAGGTGACACTAATATACCTATTAACTGAATGACTTGATATTTCATTTGCATATGTGGTTGTGTTTAGAGTTGAAGTTGTTATTGTGGTTGTTGTTTTTGTAAACTAGAAGGAACCTATTGAAGTGTGGGGGTTATGTGTGGTTGTATTTGAGGCTTTGAAACTGATAGTTGACCATATAATGACAATGATAGTTGTGATGATATCTAACAAAGAGAAGACTATTGTTGCACATTTTCTTGTGTCATTTTAAAATGTTGGCTAAAATTTTATAGAGGTTGTTGCACCTAAGAGAATGACTATTGATCTTATTTATGTTGTTGTTGCATAGAAGGGAGTAATTATAGTTGCAATGGAGGGTGTGCTCTCTTTTAATAACCACTCATATAGAATATTTGGGGGTAACTATATCAATCTTACCTTATTTGATAACTAATAATATTGGATTTTCTATTGCTATAATTTTAATTTGTGAGAGGCAATATGCTGGAAAATCTGATAATTAAGACCCTAGAACCAAATATGTAGAATGATTAATAGTGCTAAAATTTGGCAACCCTTTTGGATCTTCACAAACATTTTTGTAACTCTCAATCAAATTCTTCATAGTATAAGGTATCATATACCCTTTATTATCCTCCTTACATTGGTGAATGATACAAAGTGATAAATATCTTGATAAGTTTACTTGCTTTATGATAGGCTTTCCTAACATGAAATGTGATTTAGCACTAGAATCAAAAGTAAGTTGATACACCTTACCATATATTTTAAACTTGTAGGTGTTTGGTCGTCCATCATAAATTACACTATGATAATAATAGAATTGGAATCCAATAAGAAGACCTAAGTAGTCCAAGGGTGTTACATCACATTCAATTATATTATAGAAAGGCTCAATAGAAAATGTAATTACACAAATTTTGTTTATTAATATACAAGGCCCATATTCTTATACCTAGCCCAAAGGGTATGGGTGAGGATGATTTTACATAGGGAGTTGAAGAGTGGTGAAAAAACTTTCACTAACTAGATTATTTTTGCTTCCATTGTTAATGATAAAGATATACATATTCTTATTGATTTGGAAATTCTATGTAAAGATAGAATTTTAAGGTCGCAACTTATTTTATGTAACCAATGTAAACTTAAAATACCTATCTAATAATTCAACTTCAAACATAACCAAATATTTTTTAAGAAAAAAGGAAAGACTTTAAATAAGTTTAACAACTAGTACCTCTTCTACATCTAAAATATTGATCTTGACCTAAAGCTTTTTGAAGGTATCTATAGACACAAAAAATTGATCCACCCAAATAATTTGATTCTTCCTTAGACCCCTAGCTAGCCACCCAAACTTTCTAAGTGTAAATTTGGAGCTCTTTTTCCTTATTCCTTGGCATCGTTTCCTTATATTTACCAAATTCATGTTTGTTTTATATAGGGCATGAATTTGGCTTTCCATATTAGCACCCTGTAATGACGGGGTATGAATTTGGCATTATAGGGATTTTTTCTCACTAAAATCCCTCCCCTTGTCGGCCCGTTTTGGGGTCAACCTTTTCCTGCATTGAAATTTAATTTTCTCACCTTTTTTTTCCTCAAAATATCTTATAAATAAGGGTTTGGATTCCCTAAGGAGATTCTAATTGTTGACTCACTCATTTACTCATGCTATCAAGTGCTCTTTTGTTGCAAGTTATTTTGTTGTTTTTGTGCTTTGGTGATTTTTGCCCTTGGGGTATGAGTGGAGAAGTCTTGATGATTGGACAGATCAACCTTCTTAGAATGATCCTTCTACTTTTTTTATTGTATCTTAATTTCTCCATCATCTCATCATATTTTGCATTTACTTTAGTTTAATTTACAAGTCTATTTTCATTGTTTTATGCTTAGTTTTTCATCTTTTTGAGGCTTGAAAAGGGAATCTAAACCAAATTCATGCCCTAACTATAAAAGGTATGAATTTGGTAAGCCATATTAATGATCCCTATTGACAGGGAATTAATTTGGTAAATTAGGGCTTGGGGGCATGTTTTGCACCCCAAAACCCTAATTTGCATTGTTCATTTTTAGTATTCAATTGTGTTTATCATGTCTACATTTCATTATATTATTACATATCTATTTAACTTTGTTTGTGCATGTTCCAAAGGTAAAAGATCAATTTTACTTTCGAATGGCCATATAAAAGGACCAAGGGGGATTGACTATTGTGCCTCCAAGCTCAGTCTTATAACAACCTAAGAAAATCCCCAAACACTGATAAAATTTTCTAGGATTTTGTGAAGTTATTTTGTAGGTTTAAAACCATTGGATACTCTAAATGCAATATAAATATTAGATCAACCACCATATTAGATAAATGTCATAATAGATATTTAGGTTGTTTGGTGTTTTCTTTCTATTAATTTATGTTCAAAATATAGACTACAAGTAAAGGAAAAATATTTGATTGAATTTCTAGGTATTTGAAAGAACAAAAACATATAGTGTGCACCTAGGGTTATAATATGTTTTGTGCATTTCCCTTGCAGCCTTACCCAAAGGATTTATTTTACAGTCCTAGGCTTAGAAAAAATTGAATTATAGAATCATACCTGGGTTAGCTCCTACCTTCTTGCATCTTGTGTGTCTTACATTGTTATTTTATTTTCATAGTTTAGTTTAGAAATGCCAAACAATAGGTGTATGCTTAATTAACACATAAAACATTCCAACCCTAAAATTGGAGCGAGTCTTAAAATAATTCTTAATGAACCCATACTTTCATATCCTTGAGTGTATAGAAAATAACACACCCCTGCGGTTCACCTTGGCTCCCTATGGATCTAGCTAAAAATTATACGTGGTAGAGTAGTTTCCCCTTCTACAATATCGATGTACTACTAAAATAATTATCCTTGATATTGACTAAGTTGAAGTGAACAATCTAACATATTGCAATGGTATCCAAGGGGTAAAATATTTCCTTGAGCACTACTTAAAGTTCCTCCCATTGATTGATATCCTATGATTTTGCTATTATAATTGTATAATAATTTTATCACCAATCTAGGGCTAAATATGACATATGGACTTCAATAATTTGTATATTTTAACAATTGGTTAAATTAGAAATAATTTTAAAATATACCTCAAGGATATGTAGTTAAGATTCCAACTTGTCACCGTCAAATCTTCCATCAAATTTTGAAATGAAAGTCTTAGTTTATAGTTGTAAGAATTGGGTTTGAGTTGCATGCATTTCAATTAGAGTGTACTAGATAACTTTTTAAAATCTTATAATAAGGTACTATATGATACAATTTGGATCTCTACTTGACTTTGCAAAATTTGTTGTGGAGTATTCATATTCACCAATCCTTCAGAAGTCCCTTATTTTGTGTATGAACTATGAATTCTATTTTTTTAAGTTGAAGATCTCAATGATCTAGACACATTAAACGGATAAAAAAACTTAAAAAATGGATCAAAATATTAGTTATGTACTTGTTATAACCATTAAAAGACCTTGAAAATGGGCTCTAAAGTTTCTATAGTGTGATACTTGAGAAAAATCAAATAGGGATCTGACAAGGGTAATAAGTGGAAATCCTTAAGGAGGCTATATCTTTGCTAATCTAAGATGAAGGATCTGGTAAATATTGATTAAAATATTTTATAATACCAAATACAAGGCTATGATCACATGAGATCTGATACTAATTGGTATGAGCAATAATTTTTATGAACATGCAATAACAAAAAACATTAAGAGATATTTTCTCATACAAATGCACACAACTAAATATTTTTTATATGTAGTCTTAAGGAATACAAAGATGTTTTTTAGAAGAAAGGAAGATTCAAGAAGAGACATGGAATTTTCTAAATATTAACTAATCAAATATTATCTCTTTTCTAAGCCTTATCATTGATAGTTAGTAGCACTAGAAGTGATAGAGTTAGTAATGCTAATTATCCCAACACTAATCTCAGATGACTATTATCAATTAGTTTGGGTAGGAAATGAAAAATTGAAGATTTTTTAAAAGTGTTACCAAGGAGTAGAAACACCACCATCACTATTGCTTAGGTCCTCATGTTTTCTTTGGGAGAAATAAATACCGCTAAATTGAGTTTTGGATGATTGACTTAGTTTGGATGCTTGATTGACTATTTGATAAAGTTGTTGCTTAGTTTGGGGATTTTGAAATGTGCTCAAAATTGGATGTCTACACTAATATATAATATTTGATCATTGAGAAAGGTTTTAGGGAGGGAATTAGAATCAATTACTATAACTTAACCCTTGATTATTTTTAACCTATTAATCTAAGATTGCATTCTTGAATATTCTAGACTCATTTAGATATCCATCCTAACATATAGATCTTTTAAAGTTAATGGCATTAATATTCTATGTAATGACCACATAAATGGTTTTATAAACCACATAATATATTATATTTTGGGATACAATTCAAATAGAAATGTAATCACACACAATTAGGACATATATAGTTTTTTATGTGTTCTACTAATATAGTAAATGGAATTTTGCATCCCATTTATAATTTTTTTGGACCAAACTACACCCAGGATGACTTTTGTACCACAAGTCTATAGAATTAATGGTCTATATTGAATGTGAGAGCTAGGATAGTAGGATTAAGTAATAGTATCTTACATTCATCTAAGATTTCTTGACATTGTTTTTTCCATTTTCTTTTATTATATTTGTTATTCATATTATATATTATCTTGTTATGTATTATCTTCTTCAACATCATATATTTTTTCTACATATTGTTTATGATTGTACACTTCTCCTTCATCAAAAATTACATCTTTAGAGACTACGAACTTGTGATATTTTGGATTATATAGTCTATATGACTTATTTTAGAATATCCCACAAGAATGTATGGTTCAATCTTGGGATCCAAAAACTTTCTCACTTTGTCATTCACATGTGCATATGCAAGACAACCAAAAAATATCAAATGACTTATAGTAGGTTTTTTCCATACCATGCTTCATATGGAGTCTTCTTGTGTAGTGCTCTTGTGGAGCATCTATTGAGAATGTACACTATTGTATCAATTGTATAAGACCAATAAGAATTGCTCAAACCTTTTTTTTTGTGTGGAAAACTTCCCAAAAGGGATGCCACTTTCGGGTAAGACCCAAGGAGGCAGGGGTATCCGAATTGCTCAAACCTCTTTTCTTCAACATGCTTCTTGTCATTTCTATAATGATTCTATTTTTTCTCTCAACTACTGTTATAATATATTACATTATTTGGGTCATGTAAATGTACCACATTTGGTACATAGCTAGAGTAGAATATTACTTTAGGGGGTAGTTAGCAAGTTACTTCAAGTAATGTAATAAATGCACAAGTGTCTATGTGCATGTTACGAAGAGTGTTGGCCAAAAAATCCATATTTCTATATAAAGGGCCTCATAGTGAGTGTTTAGGTGTGAGGTAGGTAGTAGCAGATATACTCTATAGGATCACCATATAGATTGATGATGGATATAATGTAGATCTTATTATATGTTTTGGATTGTTTCTTTCCTCCATATAGAATTGTATCATTTTTATCACTTACCATTTATAGTATATTTTAGCATCTTACATTTTTGCATATTCTATATCCTATGATTGCATTCTCCCTTGGATCATAGTATCAAAATATAACAGTGGTATCAGAGCCATAGTATATCAATAGGAATATGAAGATCCATAAGAAAGCACCATTGCTATTATAGGTCTAAACCCTGTTGCATTTTTGCAAACCAGATCAGTCATTGTGCATCATTGCATGTAAATGCAGATGCAAGGGATTGTTGGATAGGAAAAGCTATAGTAGGTTACTCAAAATAAGAAATACATAGGAAATATTGAAAGGAGAAGCTAATCTCAAATTTAGAATTCTCAAGATTGCATTTGGCTAGAGTTTTCCCATAGAGTTGCAAAAAAATTGTGAATACTAGGACTCAATATTTCGTTCTACTAGATTAAAAAATCAATACAAATAAACTAGTGAAGATTCATTTGGAATAAGTTTACTAATATCTTGTTACAAAAAAATGAAACTTAAGGAAGCTCTATTGTAGACCTACACATTGCTAAAAAAGACCACAAAAGTCTTATTGCTAGAAAAGACCACACAAGTCTTATTGTTGAAGAAAAGGCCATAGAAGCCTTATTGCTAAAAAAAAGCCACATAAGCTTTATTTCTGAAGAAAAGGCCACATAAGACTTATTGCTAAAGAAAAGACCACAAAAGCCTTATAGCTGAAGAAAATGCGACAAGAGCCTTATTGTTGAAGAAAAGGCCATAGAAGCCTTATTTAAGAAAAGATCATAGAATACTTAAACCTGAAGAAGACTCTAGAGAAGAGTTCATTAAAGATAGCATATTGGTGTTCTCCTTTGTTGATTGAAGACTTATTTTAGAAGAAGCTAAAGAGACCCATCAAATATCTCATTGAAAGAACTTCCATTACTAGAATATTAAAGGATTAGCAAGGTTCTATAACTAATTTTAGAAGAAGCACACTTTAGAGATCCACTAGAGATATCACATTGCCAACACTTCTGAAGTTGAAGGTTTAAGGAAAAGTCTCATTAAGAATATCAAAAAAATGATAATATTTAAGACCTTGGAGAGGTCTCAAGGAGAATGTTTGGAGAGCCTCATTCTAGAAATTGGAAAAGTGATCAAATAAGTTCGTAGGAGAACTCATTGGAGAAATTTTCTATAGGATATAGTGAAATATTTGGGACAATTATCATAATTTGACAAAAAACCAAAAGAAGAAGAATTTGGCAAGTTGTGCCAAATACCAAAGAAGAATATTAAAGACCTCAAGACATTCAAATTCAAGAGAAGAAAATATTGTTTGAATCGATAAGGAGGTTGAATAATAACTCAGATAGAAGATACCTTCCAAATCTAAGAATATTTGGAGATTTCCCTTCATAGCTAAAGAAGCACATATAGAGATTTTCTAGATTCACAAAAAAATACTAGAGTATTTATTGAAGAGTGCAAAAATCAAGATAACATTACTAGCTAGAAGATTTCAAAAGTTCTAGGCCAGTTTCTGAAGGAGAAGTTAAAAATCAACTACTATAGAACAACAGACTAGAAACATTCACAACTATGGGTAACCACCATTATATACAAGATAATTAATGAATCAACTCATCAATATATTCATCATTAAAGGTAAGCAACTTAGGTGCAAAAAGGGTTTATTACTTGAACACTTATTTAGATTACTACTTAACTTCATTGAGCACTTTATTAGAATTTGGAAGTTGCAAAATAGAAGGTTGCATTTTTAATCCTCAAATAAAGTGCAGAAGATAGTTTCTATCAAGTTTCATTACCTACACATTAATAGGAGTTAGATACATTCTTCCTATTATCTAATTATTGAAAATACCACATTAAGGAATTTTTAGTGAATATTAGTGCATTATAAAACTACTTTGAGATATTATTAATAGGAGTGATAAGGACACAAAGAACTATTCATAACTTAATACCTACAAGGTATTATGGCCTACAAAAGCCACCAATATTCCTCCAAGGAGTGGAGAATAAGGATAAGCCATTAATCAGTGGTAGAAGCCAAAAATGAGACTTGGTGAATCTCATATTCAAGGTGCACTAAAGAGCTTATTATAGAAAAAGTTAGTACAACAATTACTTCATCAAAGGGTATACTATCTATGTGATTATTAGATTGGATTCATTACTTAGATCAACCAATCAAAGGAGAGAGTTGTACAGTAGAGAAGATAACTTCAATCAACCCTTGCCTACAAAATATAATACAGAGAAGCTATCATTAGAACTAGTTAAAGAAGCTTGCAAGAGAAGGTGCAAATCAAGGTATTCTATTATAACTCTATTTACAATTATTTGCACCATAAAATCTTGTCCTATGTGGGAAATAAGATAGAATATAAGTGTCTTAGAGACACATCCTCCACAAGCAAGGACTATCATACAAGCGGTCATATAAGAGGCATAAATTTGAAGCAAGTGAGAAGAGCTATTAGAGAGATCTCATTAAAATGTTCAAAGACACCCTTACAACCATGAAATAAAGCATTCCAAACAACCAATATGAAGTAAAAATTATAGCAAAAGGTTGTTAATCATATACTTTGGTTGTCATCCATCGATCATCATAAAGAAATCATTCAAACCAGCACATTGGAAGCAAAAGGAAAGGAAAAGAGAAGCAATAACTAGAGCTATTGCTTAGAGAAGAAGTGCTCAAATTGGACCACCATAGAACCTCCATCAAAGAACCAACTCATACTCACTTGGAAGAAGTGTTGATAAATAAGAAATAGTTGGATGTACATTAGCAAAAGGAATATATAGGAGAAAAGAAGCATTGGAGGGAAGAACACATGAAATTTCTATTTGTCATCACTAACAAGAAATAGTCATTTAATAAAAAAACATCAAGATGTTAGATCAAAGGGAGTTACACAATAGTTGTGATAGGGAGGTATATTACAACATTGTCATTCAAAATCCCATAATCCACTTGGAGAAGGCATTATATTCAGTCGTAAGAATTACAAGAGAAGTCCCATACATGTTGGAGCATAGGAGCCACTTGGAAACATCTCAAAGAAGTAATAATAAACACCTTAGACATTAATCAAGATGCACATGCCACATAGCTACATAAAACGTTCAATTTTGAGGTGTAGAAGTGCAGTAAAACCAAAGCAAATTTGTAAACGTTTGACTAAGTAAAAGCACACCCAAATTGGACTCAAAGAAGGTAGTGAGGACTATCATTACTATATATTCAATTATTGTAGTGATAAGCATCCATTGAGGAGAAGACTAGGCCAAAATAGGCATTATGAAAGTGCATAGGTAAAAGGAAGAATACACGGGTCATTTGATTAAACAACAAGATCAAAGTATCAACATCAAAGATATGCACCAAGACATCATTGGATTATGTGGATATGCGTAGAGAATCAAGGCTTATAAAGGACGTAGAAAATAAAGCATCATGAAGGATGTAGAGCATCATAAATGTAAATTAAGTTTTCTTGATTTAATTAAATCAAAGTTATAAGGTGATATAAACTATTTCTTTGTTATAAGGTAATATATTACATTGGATCTCATTTCTGGAATGGCATCACCAAAACAAGGAAGATCATCATGGAAGGCTTAATGTGGTGTATTGGAACTGGAATGTCTATCCATTTCTGGGATGACCCATGGATCCGTGACAAACCTCTCAGCCAAGATCCTCATCTTGCAGTGCTCAAGACGATTACCGAAGCCACCTTTGGAGATAAGGTGTGTCATTTCATTAACCCAGGTATTACAAGACCTGAATGGAAACACCTATATCTTAATGGGCCTAGGCATATCACCGAGGCACTCAGGCGGTTACAAAACTTGCTGAGGACTTGCATCATCCCCAACTCTCACAAAGATGATTCCATGGTCTGGAACCTTGAAGATTCAAGGAATTTCACTGTTAAATCAGCTTACTATAGTCAAGAAACTCCCAATGATGGTCGGGACTTATCTAATCAGGTCTGGGTTCCCAAGATCATTCCCAAGGTCAAATTCTTCTATTGGTTGGCCATCCAAAATAGAATCCTAACCACTGACAACTTGATAATCAGAGGGTTACTCATCCCCAATTGGTGCATCCTGTGTAAAAACGCCTGTGAGTCAACTTCGCATGTTTTTTTGGAATGTCCCTTCTCTCTTGTAGTGCTCAACCAAGTTCTTAACACCTTTGACATCTCTGCAGCACTCCCTAATTCCATTCCTCTCCTTTTTCAACAATGGCCCCGGCCTTTCAAGAGCAATCAACTTAAATTCATGTGGAAAGCTTGCCTTCACATTTTTCTATGGTAGATTTGGCTTGAGAGAAATGCTAGAATTTTCAAAAACCAAGCCATTGATAAGAATATTGTTGTTGCAAAAATCTTGGCCCTTGCTGCGGAGAATGCCTCTCTTGTCTCGTCTTCCAAACCCCCCTCCTGGCCTTGAATTGGACCTAACAAAACTTTTCAATCTTTCCAATTTCTCTGCCACACCCCGTACTTCTATTGATAGGTCTGTTATCAAGTGGGTCTTACCTCCTACTGGGTGGCACAAGCTTAATTTCGATGGTGCGGCCAAAGGCAACCCAGGAGCGGCTAGCGGACGAGGAATTATTAGAAATCATAGAGGAGAAATAATTTTGGAATTTGCTCAGAACCTGGGAATTCAATCTAAAAATATGGCAGAAGCTTGGGCTCTGCTCCAAAGCTTGATTCTCTTGGAAGGCTTGACCATCAATAAACTTATCATAGAAGGAGACTCACTGCACTGCATCAACTGGCTCAATGGGACTTCTATGCCTCCTTGGGACCTTGTTTCGATCTTCCAAGAATGCAAGGCACTAATTGGCATTTACCCAGAATTAGTCATTAAACATCAGTATCGGGAAGGAAACAAAGCTACGGACTGGCTTGCTAACAAGGGAGTTGGCAAAAAGGACATTCATGTTTGGAGAGACTCCTTTCCCATTGGCCTAAGGGACGCTTCTACAAGTACCAATGTCTGCACAATGTGAGTGGTTGGCAGGGGACCAGGTTTGTTTGCTCATGGAACTGGTCGAGTTTTCTTGTCCTTTCTTCCTTCTTCTCCCCCTTTGGCCATGTTTTGGCAACTTGTCACAATATCGTGACACTTTTCACCGTTGGTCGTGAAATTTTAGCATGTCACGATATTGCAACATCCCTTTTCCTTCTGGCCGCGAGGTTGCTACTTGTCGTGATATCGCGACACTTTTTTCTCCTTCGGATGTGGTCTTTCAACTTGTCGCGATATCGTGACACTTTTTTCTCCTTCAGACGCGGTATTTCAACTTGTCGCGATATCACGACACTTTTTATCTCCGATCATGGTTTTACAACTTGTCGCGATATCACGACACTTTTTCTCTTCGGCTACAATTTTGCAACATGTCGTGATATCGCGACACTTTTCCTCTTTGGTCGTGTTTTTGCAACATGTCGCGATATTG
Source organism: Wollemia nobilis (assembly GCA_028583015.1). Classification (NCBI taxonomy): domain Eukaryota; kingdom Viridiplantae; phylum Streptophyta; class Pinopsida; order Araucariales; family Araucariaceae; genus Wollemia; species Wollemia nobilis. Next base: position 1,776,385 of record JAQPPZ010000188.1, read on the forward strand.
CGACACCTTTTCTCTTCGGGAGTGTTTTTGCAACTTGTCACGATATCATGACACTTTTTCTCTTCAGGCACATTCTTGCATCATGTCGCGATATCGTGACACTTTTTCTCTTCGACTGTGGTCTTCCATTTTGTCGCGATATCATGAAACTTTTTCTCTTTGGTAGTGGTCTTCCATCTTGTCGCGATATCGCGACACTTTTTCTTTCTTGCAACATGTCACGATATCGCGACACTTTTTCTCTTCGGTTGTGGTCTTCCATCTTGTCGCGATATCGTGACACTTTTTTCTCTTTGGCAGTGGTCTTCCATCTTGTCACGATATCGCGACACTTTTTCTCTTCGGCTGCAGTATTCCTTCTTTTCGCGATGTCATGACACCCTTTCTCTTTGGCAGCGGTCTTCCATAATGTCGCGATATCGCAACACTTTTTCTCTTTGACAGTGGTCTTCCATCTTGTCACGATTTTGTGACACCCTTTTTCTTTGGCAGCAGTCTTCCATAAATGTCGCAATATCACGACACCTTTTCTCTTCGGCTGCGGTCTTCCATCTTGTTGTGATTTTACGACACCTCTTCTCTTTGGTAGCGGTCTTAATTCTTGTCGCGATTTCGCGACACCCTTTCTCTTCAGACGCGATGCCTCTTCTGGTCACGATTTCATGACACCTTTTCTATTCGGTCGTGGTTTTGCTCCTTGTCGCAATTTCGTGACTCTTCTTCTCTTCTGGATCCAACCTAGCAACATGTCGCGATATCACGACACTTCCTTTCTTCTGGCAGCAACCTTGCAACATGTCGCGATATCACGACACCTTCCCTCCTTCGGCTCCGATGGCACTTCTTGTCATGATTTCACGACATCCCTTCTTCTCTTGGCTGCAATGGTGCAACTTGTCACGATTTCGTGACATCACCAAACTGGTCGTGATTTCGCGACACCTTCCCTCATGTGGAGGTTTGCTCGCTCTTTGATATTTTTTTCTTGGACCACCTCGGTCGATCTGGAATTCATGTAATTCTTTTTGTACAAGGTTCAGGGACCTTTCAACACCCTTTCAACCAATCAAAAAAAAATATATTACATTGGATCAAATCTAACAAGCACTAGTAATTATCAAGTAAGTTTATCTCAAGATATTGAATATTTACAATTAACCAAGTGGGAGATATAAGGTTGTCAACTATTGGTTAAGATACTATTAAATTGCAAATAATATTACTTTTCTAATATTCCAAAAAGTAGGGAGATATAGGGTATACTACTTCAAATTATACACACTTAATTGGAATTTAGAAAATTAATCTATTGGAAAGAATAACAAACAAATTGCCTACATATAGAGTTGGAATGAATTGGTAAAAATTGTGTCATACTCATTCTAAGAAGATAGAAAGAAATCCAACCATTAAAGCATACTTCATTGGGAAAGAGAAGGTAAAATTAATAAGTTGATTATCCTCAATTAATTACAAAATTAACTTAGATACTCTAATCAATAGGGAGATATAAGGAAGCCTACAAAACCTTAATCTAAGAAAGGTTTATCAAATTAGTTCACATCTATTAACTAGGGATAAATAAGCGATTCTACAAAACCAAGCCTTGGACAGGATTATAAAATCAATATCATCTATCCAATCTACTTAAAAGAAATATAGTATTCTACACATAGGAAATAAAATAATAATACACTTCATCCACTAGGTAGTCATAAGGATGACTACTAACATAAGAATTTTTTTAATAAAAGTACATATATGGATTAGAAGCATGATTTATGATTCAATGGATAATAATGAAAAATATATAGACATGAGGAAAGGATCAATAGAATATGAAAATATTTTTGATAATGAAAAGATAGAATCATCAATTACACCTCCAAATAAGACAACAAAAGAAATTGGTGATATACAAAAATAAAAGAGTATTGAATGGGAAGATATCATACAAGTGTAAAAAAAAATTAAGAATGAAATTGCTTCAATCATCCACAAATGGCTTAAGTATCTCATAAAGGAGATAGATAAATATAATATTCCTAAAATAGATAACAAAGCAGGTGGAATATCTTTATTATGCACTTACTACAACCAATTTGGTCATGAAAAGGTGAATTTTTGGAGCCTCCATCCTTGCAAATATTATGGAGGAAATAACCATTTATCTTTATTATGTTACCATAAATATAAGTACTATAGAAGTCATGAAGAAAGCTTTCTATATAGAATAGATTATATTTTTTCAAGATCTTATTTTAGAAGCATCCACTAACCATAAGTTCAATCTTAAAATTTGTGAAGATTAGATTAGCAATGTTACATAAAGAACTAGAAGAAGGAAAATGGAGTCACCCTGATCCACTTGCAATATGCAAAATTATGATATCTCTAGTTCATCAAAGGCATATGACAACAAGGTATAGTGGATATGACATGAAGACTGTTGTAAAAGAAGAAGAGGATGATCAATTCAAAGACTATTCAAGAGAATAATATCCATATTGAAGACTAAAGTCTTCAATACCCAAATAATGTAATACAAGGGGGTGTTGGAATATATTATATCATTTGGATCATGTAAATGTATCAACTTTGGTACATAAATAGAGTAGGATATTACTTTAGGGGGTAATTAACAAGTTACTTCAAGTAATGTAATAAATTCACAAGTGTCTATGTGCATGTTAGAAAGAGTGTTGGCCAAGCAATCCATCTTTCTATATAAAGGGCCTCATAGTGAGTTTTTATGTGTGAGGTAGGTAGTAGCATATATACTCTACAGGATCACCATATATATTGGTGATGGATACAATGTGGTTCTTATCATATGTTCTGGAGTGTTCATTTTCTCCATATAGCATTGTATCATTTTCATCACTTACCATTTATAGTATATTTCAGCATCTTACATTTCTACATATTCTATATCTTGTGATTGCATTATCCCTTGGATCATAGCATAAAAAGCTAATAGGTACCCCATTTGTTGTGGTGTATAGGTGGTAGTGAGTTACCTCTTGATGCCATATTTTTTGCAAAAATTATTGAATTCATATGAACAAAGTTCTCCTCCATGGCCAGTTCTAAAACACTTCATTTTATATCCACTTTCATTCTCAACCAATGCTTTGAAAATATTGAACATGCCAAAAGCTGCATCCTTATGTTTCAAAAATACACCCAATACTTGAAAAGTCATCAATTAAATTAAAAAAATATGAATACTTACCCAAGCTTTGTGTTTGCATAGGTCCAAAAATATCATAATGTACAAGTTGGAGTGGGTATGAGGCCCGCCATTCTTTTCCTTTTGGAAAATCCTTCCTTGAATTCTTTCCAATCACATATGTTTCACACACACCCTTATGACCTTAGGTAGTCCATTTACCATATATTTTGAAGATAAAATTCTAGATTTTTAAATTCAAGTGTCCAAATATGAGATGCCAAAGTCAATTTTTATCTTCAAGTGCCATGTGTGTCATGTTCATAGTCCCTTTTCCTGCAAACTTAAAATGAAATATCTAGTTATGTTTCATAGGAACAATGATGACCATGTAGATCCTACTATTTTTATCATAAATGATACATTCCTTGCTATCAAACACAACTTTATAGTTTTTTCTACAAGTTTTCCAACACTCAACAAATTATTTTTCAAATTGGGAGCATAGTAGATATCATGAGTTTTATTTGTACCTTATTTTATGCAAACCCCCATGGTTTCTTTTATAACCACATATATAGAGTTATTGTTTCCAATAATGATCTTGGTCTTGAAATTCTCATTCATATAATCAAACAAATATTTCTTTTCGATCATGTGGTTAGAACAACTAAAATCTAGATACAAAACTTATTGACTAGTTTTTTTAGCCATGTTACTAGTCAAAAATAAATAACCTTGTGTAGTTTCATCCTCACATACATAGTGAGCTCTTACATATCCATTTTTGGTCTTCACTCTACAATATCGTTCAATGTGGTCCATTTTATGACAATTATAGCATTCAACATTTTTTGATCAGCCCTTCCATATCCTCTTATAGCAGCAATATCTCCTCTTCCTCTACCTCCTCTACCTCTTCAGTAATTATGATTTCTTCCTCTTCTATGTTCTTATTTAATTTTTCTTGGACCATCTTCATCATTAAAAAAATAAAATCAATTTAGAATTAAAATCATTCTCCTCATTTTATTTACTAGTTTATTTTACTATGTACTCTTGTGACATAAGAGAACCAACTAGACAATCAAACTCAAGTGTAGATAAATATTTACTCTCATAAAAAATTATTACAACATGATTCCATTTAGGTGTAAGAGATATCAATATATTTTTACAACTACGTCTTCTTCAAGGTCTCTCCAAGGGTGGTCATCTTGTTCACCACATCCTTCACTCTAACACAATAATCACCCACACTTTCAACCTATTTCGTTTATAGATTCTCAAAATATTTCTTAATGGTATACAAATTTACCATTCTCACTTGGTAACTTACAAGATTCCTTGGATGATGTAGTAGCATCAATACATGGAAATGAACTCGTGTCAAGAGCAGACCTGATATGGTAGAGGGCTAATGATTTCATATTTATTTCCTTTTTATTGTCCTACCATTTTCTTGTAATGTATTCCAATTAGGTGGTTCTTCATAACCACTCTCCACTACCTCCTAAATATATTTTCCAATTAACAATGTTCTCATATTTATGCTCCAATAATCATAATATTTCCCATTAAATTTTGGAATGGGTAATGAGTTGTTGAAGTTGGCCATTAGACTCAAGCAACAACAAATGAAGTTTATATTCAATGACATTATCCAATAAATTGATCAAATTTTAGGCTAAAAACAAATCCAAGTTCACTCAAACCCAAAAAATGACCAAGATATGATACCAAATGAAGTATTTGACACAAAAATTAAGAGCAAAAAGTGTAGCAAAAACCACAACAAGAAAAAAATTGCAACAACAAAAAATACAACAATTTTTGTGTAGAGTAGGATAGTTATTTTGAGGGACCCAATTTAATTATAAATTTATGAAATTTTGGTATTTAATTCTACACAAAAGAAAATTTCCAACGGTGTATGACACATGCAAAACATATCTATAAATAAAAAGTTATGATCTTTGAAAGTTGATTGCAAGTTTTAGAAAAACAATCATAGTAAGCATGTTGTTTTGCATTCTAATTGAAATAATAAGTATTACAAAGCCTTTTCCAAATTTTCTATAGCTATAATACTCTATTTTATATTTACAAGAGAGAAAATAATGTTACAACACTTCATTTCACATTCTTGTAACATGAGAGAAGCCTTGAAAGTTTCTATATTTACAAGAGAGAAACTATAGCTATAGGACGAAAGTTACAACACTTCATTTCACAATAACTCTTCAAGGCCTATAGAAACTTTTGGGCTTCTTCAAATTCATGGGATAACTTTTGGTTTTGTATTTTTCTTAGTTAGCATCAATATACAACATACTCCCCCTTGATTCTAAATGGTGAGAAAATTTTATCTCTCACTCTCAAAAATTATTCTTTATTGACTCCTTTGGTAAGCATATTTGCAAGTTGTTGTTTAACACTACAATATTTCAAGTCTACAACCTTTTTTTCCACCATGTCTCTTATGAACTGAAACTTCAAATAAATATTTTTGGTTTTAATATGATGGAATATATATTTTACAATATTTATTGCACTTGTGTTGTCACAAAAAATTATTTTTGGACTATTTTTAACTTCATAAATCTCTTCAAGTACCTTTCTTAACTAAAATGCTTGTGTACTTTCTACAATAGATGCAACATACTTTGCCTCTATAGAAGATAAAACAATAATAATTTGCTTATTTTAGCTCCATATTATCACTCCTAAAACAAGTGGAATTTTTTTTCCAAAAGTTGATTTTCTATCATCCAAGCAACCTCCCCAATCCGAGTCATTGTATCCAACAAGATCCATTTTTTTGTTAGCATCATAATGTATGTCAAAATTCAAGGTTCCTTTTACATACCACAAGATTATCTTGGTTGCTATCATGTGGTTTTGTGAAGGTCCATTCATATGTACCTTGATATAAGTGAAACTACAAATGCAATATTAGGTCTTGTTGTATTAAGGAACATTAACCTCCCAATAATGCTTCTAAACAATTTTTCTTCAAATTTCACTCCTCCATCATCTCTACACAATACTTATCCATGTGCCACAAGTGTCCAAACTAGTTTACAATTTTCCATGCCATATTTCTTCAACATATATTTTGAATATTTTTATTAACAAATGAAATTTTTGCCATCACCTTGATGTACTTCCACACCAAGAAAGTATTGCATAAGTTCTAAATATTTCATATCAAATTTCTTTATCATAGCATGTCTAAAAACATTCGTCATATTTAAAATAATTCCCATGTAGATAAAATCATCAATATATAGGCACACACGAAGAATATCATCACCTTCATTCCTGAAATAGAGTGTGGGATCATTCTTAATTTTATTGAAATTGTAATTTTGGAAGTACCCATTAATTCTTGAGTACCATGCTCTAGGTGCTTGCTTTAGTCTATACAATTATTTCTTCAAATTGTAAACACAATTTTCCTTTCCTTCCACTTAAGAGCCTTGAGGTTATTGAACATAAACCTCCTCATCTAGATAACCATTTAATAATGCACTTTTCACATCCATGTGATAAAATTTACATTGTCTATTGGTTGCCAATGAAAGAGCCATAAGAATTGTCTCTTGTATTGCAATAAGGGCAAATTTTTCTTCATAATCCACACCATATATTTAAGTGAATCATTTTGAAACCAGACTTGATTTGTATCTTTCTATTCTTCCATCACTATTAAAATTTATTTTGTAGATCCACTTGGATCCAAAAATCTTCTTGTCTTTGGGCAATTCCATAAGTTCCCAAGTGTCATTGTTTTCAACGTACTCAATTTATTCTTTCATTGCTTGCACCCAAAAATAATTAGTACAAGCATATTCATAACATGAAGGTTCTAAATCAGATTAAAAAAAAGAGCATAATTCATCAACTCACCTTTTGGTTCTTCTTCATCATCACCATACATTTGGAGATTTTCCAATCTTGAAATAACTTTGTCCAAATATTGCAATTGGTTTCTTGTTATCCTCCTTTGAAATTTCTTGTCCATTATTTAGTTGGTTAGATGTTATTTGAGTATTCTCTTTTATCTATTTCTATTCTTGGTAGGACTTGTAAATGAATTGCTTGTGCTTGAACTTGGTGTAGTCTCCTATGAACTTGTTGATGAGCTACTAGGTGGACTTGGAGGAGTAGAGGGAATATTTGAAGGTTGTTCCCCAATTATATTATCTTCTTCAACATCACATATATTTTTTTATAGATTTTTGATGATTTTACACTCCCCCTTCATAAAAAATAACATATCCATAGACTATAAACTTGTGAGTTTTGGGATTATATAGTCTATATGCCTTGTTTCAAAATATCCCATGATAATTCATGTCTCACTCTTTTGGTCCAACTTTTTTATCACTTCATAATTCATAGGTGGATATGCAAGACAACTAAAAACTCTCAAATGACTTACAGTGGGTTTTATGACATACCATGCTTCATGTGGATTCTTCTTGTATAGTGCTCTTGTGGAGCATCTATTGAGAATGTACACTATTTTATCAATTACATAAGACCAATAAAAATTTCTCAAACCTATTGTATTCAACATGATTCTTTCTATTTCTACAATGGTTTTATTATTTCTCTCAGCTACCCTATTTTGTTGTGGTGTATAGGCGGTAGTAAGATGCCTCTTGATGCCATATTGTTTTTAGAAATCATTGAATTCATTTGAGCAAAATTCCCCTCCATGATTAGTTCTCAAACACTTTATTTTATATCCACTTTCATTCTTAAACAATACTTTGAAAGTATTGAAGAACACAAGCTTATACTGAGAGGGGGGGTGAATAGTATAAGACCACTTTTTACTTTTTCCTTCAATTCAAATTTCAATTCAATATTATGCAGTGAATAGATAGCAGTATCAATAGCAGTAATCAAAGCAATGCACAAAACACCATCCACAATAGAGACACAACAATTTACGTGGTTCACCCAAAGTGGGCTACTCCACGGATAAAATATTTCACTAAATTTTATCAATCCAACTTCTGGGAATACCTTTCCAGATTACAATGTTTATGGGCACCAACCCAAAGGAGACACCAATCCCCTAACCTTGAGTTCATGGGCACCAACCCACAGGAGACACCAATCCCCTAGCTTTGCTCTGGCTGGTGATCCTCTAGAAAACCTCTGCCTCCGTTGCCCTTAGAAAATGGAACTCTATCCATAGAAGACACCTGTCCTCCCTGCTCTAGATGGAGACCTCTGTTCTCAACTCTATCACCTCCAAAGCTGGTCCTCGAATTTGCGCTAAACATAGTCCTTCGATCTAGCACAAATGTCCTCGTTCATCTTTGCCTATTGCGCTCTACGCCCTCTGCTCTCTCTATGCAAACACAATAGCACCGTCTTCACGCACTCTGATTCCTTGCGATCTCTCTCACTTAGACGATTCGACAAAATGCACTCTATACACTGCTATCGAATTTTGCACTCTGCTCTCGCTGATCGAACTTCTTCTCTTCGCACTATTTCTATGAGAATCACACTTCAACCACGCATCCGATCAACCCTCAACTCTCCAAATAGCCCTCCTTTTATAACAGAGTTTTCATGAATAAAAACTTTGATCTTAGTCGGCTATTATGCAAATGCAAACCCTAATCTCCGTCGGTTGCAAGCCCTAATCTTCGTTGGCTAAAATTTGACTCTGTCGGCTTCACTGCCTCTGTAACCCTTCTGAGCTTCTGCCATGAAAATACAACATGTCACGATATCGTGACACTTTTCACTTTCTTAACCCCTTCTCGGCTTGCACCCGTGAAAGCAGAACATGTCACGAAATCGTGACACTTTCGCTTCCTTGCACTTTGCTCTGCTTGCACTAGCAAAAATGGAACATGTCGCGAAATCATGACACTTTTGTTGCCTTGTGCTTTTCTCTGTCTTACGCTTGCAAAACTGGAACATGTCACGATATCGTGACACTTCTATCTCTGTCAGCAACAACTTTGCTTATGTCGCATAATTGCGACACTTCTCCCTTCGTCGACCACCTTTTTGCTTTTGTCATGAAATCGTGACACTTCTGCCTCTGCAGACTTCGTCTTCACTTCTGTCGTGAAATCGTGACACTTTTGTCTTCATAGCCTTCCTCTCTGCTTTTGTCATGAAATCGTGACACTTCACCTATGGAAGACATGCTTTCAATTTTTGTCATGAAATCGTGACACTTTCGTTGTTGAAACCCTGCTTACTATTTCTGTCATGAAATCGTGACACTTTTGCTTTTGTCTGCTTTCTTTTCTGCCTGTCACAAAATCATGACACTTTCTGCATCCGTACGCTTTTCTTTCATCCTATCACGAAATCATGACGCTTTCAACTTTCGAATGCTTTCTTTTTTGCCTGTCGTGAAATCGTGACACTTTCTACATCCGTACGCTTTCTCCACAACCTATCACGAAATCGTGATAGTTCTCACTTCAAAACCTTTCCTTTGCTGCATGTCACGAAATCATGACGGTTCTCACTTTGACATCTGTAGCATGTCACAAAATCGCGATAGCTCTCACTCCGAACTTTTCAGCATGTCACAAAATCGTGACACTTTTCGTGTTACTTTCTCTCTCTTTGAACTTGTCACGAAATCGTGACAATTCACACTGCGGACTCTCTCTTCTGCATCATGTCACGAAATCGTGACACTTTTTCATCCGTACAACCTTCCTTGCAATATGTCGTGAAATCGTGACACTTTTCCTTCTTTGCCTTCCTGCACTTTTCGAGTCACGAAAATGTGACATGTCATGAAATCGTGACACTTTCCACCTTGCTCTCCTTCTCTGCCAACATGCCGTGAAATCACGACTGTTTTGCCTACTTCTTCTTCTCTCTTCCAACATGTCATGAAATTGCAACAGTTTTGCCAGCTTCTTCTCTCTCTTCTAACATGTCGTGAAATCATGACAGTTTTGCCAGCACTTTCTCTCTCCTCTAACATGTCACAAAATCATGACTATTTTTCTTGCCTGCTGCATACTTTTTCTTACTTGTATTTTTCTTTGATATTTTGCAAATGGGCTACTATGATCTTCTTGGAAACTCACTGTCCATGCTCTATAAATTATTTGACATTAAATCAAATTCCTTCAAGAGCTTCTTGACATCAATGACAACTTCTACACTTGAGCAAAGGCAATGTACCCAAGGTACCCAAAATTGCCAACAATCTCCCCCTTTGTCATTGATGGCAAACCTTTACTGAAAACACTTCTCAAGAGCCAAAACTGAAACCAATTGTGCTAACAACTGAGAATATTCCTTTGAAGTTTTTCTCCCCCTGACTTGAAGCTCTCCTCTTCACTTGAAGCTCTCCCCCTTACTCATATCTCTCCCCCTTTGTCATCAATGGCAAAGGGTCACCTTTGGGGCTCGGGACTAAGAATGAGCCTCTTAGCTTAGTCCCTCCCCCACCTCCTGATGAGGTGATTAAAATAGGGGTGGGAGTAAAACTCCCATTAGGCACTGATCATCATCAGCGTCTAAAACTTCCTTGTCGGGCCTTCTCTTGAACTCTTTGTCCATATTCTTGTTCTTGTCACCGTTCTTGCTCTTGTTCTCATCCTTGTTCTTATCCATGCCTTGATCCTTGGACCTGTTCATACCACTTTTCCTATTCTTGTACCTTGGAAGTTCAGCTCTACACTGTCTAGCTGTGTGACCATCATTGTTGCACTTATAACAAGTAACAATGTTATTTCTTTTAGGCATACCTGTTCTTTGAATCCACCTATTTTGACTAACCATGTTCTTGTTATTTGCCTTGCAAAAAATTGCCTTGTGCCCAAACTGTTGACAAGAGTAGCAATACCCTTGAAAGAAATTACCACCTCTGAAACTATCATTTACTTGAGTCCTGCAATATGAAGCCATGTGACCAAACCTGTGACACGCAAAACATCTATCATGAAATTTTCCTTTATTTGACCTCTTGGGTCCCGAAAACTTCTTCTTCTCATTCTGAATTCTGTTCTCTATTTTTGCGCATCTATCACTCATGGACTCTTTCTCTGAAATACTCTCCTCATCAGAACTCTCTTCTTTTTGAAATCTCTTACTAGATTCCCCAACCTGTTCCTTATGCGGCTTAACAAAACCAAGGCCTGTTTTATCTGTTGTCTTTCTTTGACCTTTTATGAGTGACTTAACCTTTTTGGAGCTATCTTGAAACCTGTAAAGCTTATCCTTGTACTCTTTAGTTTCTTCTTTCAAAGAAGCCATTTTCTGTTCTAACTCACTATACTCAAGAACCTTAGATTCTAGCTCATCCTTGAGTTCTTGTATCTTAGCCATAGAGAAGTCAAGACTTTCTATAAGATCATCTCTCTCTATACAACATTCATCTAACTTATCCTTGAGTCTAGCATTCTTCTTTCTTTCTTTTTTCAAAGCACTAAGAGCACTACTAAGTTCACTTTCATGATCCTTTATTTGTTTGCATTCTGAATCATCAAAACCTTTTTCAGATTTCTTATCACTAGAGGTGCTACCTTTTTCAAAAACCATACATGCATCTTCCTTATAGTTTTCTGAAGCATCCTCATACATACTAGAAACCAAATCATTATTTGCGCAATCATCCTCAAGGTGACCAAAATTTCCACATCTAAGACATTTCATGATAATGAATCTATGTTTCGGTTCTTCCTCTTTTTCTGAAATAAACATCTCATTTTCATCATCACTCGAAGAACTTTCACTATCACTACTAGAACACTTACTTGCTTTGTCTAGGTAGAAACTCTTCTTGTGCTTGTGAGAATACCTCTTTCCTTGATTGTTGTGCTCATCTTTGTTCTTTCTGTGATACTTGTGCTTTTTAGAATCCTTGCTCTTAGAATCCTATCTTCATCCTCCTCTCCTCCCACACCCCACCAAAAACCAACTTCCCCAAAAAAACTCTTATATTTTTTACTCTTTTCTTTCTCCCACAAACCCCTTTCTTGCTGTAATATGCCTCTTCATCACTAGAAGACTCATCACTCTCTTGAAGTTGTTTACCCTTGGATTTCTTGGTAGCTTTGAAAGCTGCTTCTTTCTTGACGTCAACCTTCACTTGAGTTCTCAACTCAAATGCTGCAAGAATGCTATGAAGCTCATCCTTTTTCAATTTATCCAAATCTTTAGCTTCCTCAATAGCAAAAATATTTTCACTAAATCTATTAGGAAGAGATCTTAAAATCTTATCACAAACATCATTTTCAGCAAGCTCAAGTCCTAAGTCTTTCATGGAGTTAACAACCTCATCCATACGAAGCATGTAGTCACTAATATTTTCATCATCATTCATCTTGAGTTGTTCAAACATACCTTTGAAATGTCTCAACTTGGCCTTTCTGACATTTGTATCACCTGTATGAACCACCTGCAACTATTTCCACATTTCACTAGTTGTTTTGCAGTGAATCACTTTGGTGAGATCTACTTTCTGTAAGCCTTTCAGGATTGCATTCATTGCTTTTGAATTGCTGTGATGTAGGAGCCTTTCTTCTTTAGTAAATGGACCATGTACAGGAATAGTGTACTCATCTTCAATTACTTCCCATACCTCATTACCAAGTGCCATTAGATGAACCTTCATTCTTGCACTCCAAAGACCAAAATCTGATCCATCAAGAATAGGTGCTGCATTGCCACTTGAATAATCCATTGTGTTCTTTACTAGCTTTTCCTTCAAGCTATTAAACTTTTTGAAGGCACCCGCTCTGATACCAATTGAAGAACACAAGCTTATACTGAGAGGGGGGGTGAACAATATAAGACCACTTTTTACTTTTTCCTTCAATTCAACTTTCAATTCAATATTATGCAGTGTATAGATAGCAATATCAATAGCAGTAATCAAAGCAATGCACAAAACACCATCCACAATAGAGACACAACAATTTACGTGGTTCACCCAAAGTGGGCTACTCCATGGATAAAATCTTTCACTAAATTTTATCAATCCAACTTCTGGGAATACCTTTCTAGATTACAATGTTTATGGGCACCAACCCAAAGGAGACACCAATCCCCTAACCTCGAGTTCGTGGGCACCAACCCACAGGAGACACCAATCCCCTAGCTCTGCTCTGGCTGGTGATCCTCTAGAAAACCTCTACCTCCGTTGCCCTTAGCAAATGGAACTCTATCCATAGAAGACACCTGTCCTCCCTGCTCTGGCTGGAGACCTCTGTTCTCAACTCTATCACCTCCAAAGTTGGTCCTCGAATTTGCGCTAAACACAGTCCTTCGGTCTAGCACAAATGTCCTCATTCATCTTTGCCTGTTGCGCTCTATGCCCTCTGCTCTCTCTATGCAAACACAGCAGCACCGTCTTCGCGCACTCTGATTCCTTGCGATCTCTCTCACTTAGACGATTCGACAAAATGCACTCTATACACTGCTATCGAATTTTGCACTCTACTCTCATCGATCAAACTTCTTCTCTTCGCACTATTTTTGTGAGCGTCGCACTTCAACCACGCATTCGATCAACGCTCAACTCTCCAAATAGCCCTCCTTTTATAACAAAGTTTTCATGAATAAAAACTTTGATCTTAGTCGACTGTTATGCAAATGCAAACCCTAATCTCCGTCGGCTGCAAGCCCTAATCTTCGTCAGCTAAAATTTGACTCTGTCGGCTTCACTACCTCTGTAACCCTTCTGAGCTTCTACCATGAAAATACAACATGTCGCGATATCGTGACACTTTTCACTTTCTTAACCCCTTCTCGGCTTGCACCCGCGAAAGCAGAACATGTCACGAAATCATGACACTTTCGCTTCCTTGCACTTTGCTCTGCTTGCACTAGCAAAAATGGAACATGTCGCGAAATCGTGACACTTTCGCTGCCTTGTGCTTTTCTCTCCTTTACGCCCGTGAAACTGGAACATGTCACGAAATCGTGACACTTCTGTCTCTGTCAGCAACAACTTTGCTTATGTCACGAAATCGTGACACTTCTCCCTTCGTCGACCACCTTTCTGCTTTTGTCGTGAAATCGTGACACTTCTGCCTCTGCAGACTTCGTCTTCACTTCTGTCGTGAAATCACGACACTTTTGTCTTCATAGCCTTCCTCTCTGCTTTTTTTGTGAAATCATGACACTTCACCTATGGAAGACATGCTTTTAGTTTCTGTCACGAAATCGTGACACTTCTACTGTTGAAACCCTGCTTACTATTTTTGTCATGAAATCGTGACACTTCTGCTTCCGTCTGCTTTCTTTTCTGCCTATCGTGAAATCGTGACACTTTCTGCATCCGTACGCTTTTCTTTCATCCTGTCATGAAATCGTGACGCTTTCAGCTTTTGAATGCTTTCTTTGCTGCCTATCATGAAATCGTGACACTTTCTGCATCCGTACGCTTTCTCCACAACCTGTCGTGAAATCACGACAGTTCTCACTTCAAAACCTTTCCTTTGCTGCATGTCGTGAAATCACGACGGTTCTCACTTCGACCTCTATAGCATGTCACGAAATCGTGATAGCTCTCACTCTAAACTTTTTAGCATGTCGTGAAATCGTGACACTTTTCGTGTTACTTTCTCTCTCTTCGAACTTGTCGCAAAATCGCGACAGTTCACACTACGGACTCTCTCTTTTGCATCATGTCATGAAATCGTGACACTTTTTCGTCCGTACAACCTTCCTTGCAATATGTCACGAAATCGTGACACTTTTCCTTCTTTGCCTTCCTACACTTTTCGAGTCGCGAAAATGCGACATGTCACGAAATCGCGACACTTTCCACCTTGCTCTCCTTCTCTGCCAACATGTCGCGAAATCGTGACTGTTTTTCCCGCTTCTTCTTTCTCTTCCAACATGTCACGAAATCGTGATAGTTTTGCTAGCTTCTTCTCTCTCTTCTAACATGTCACGAAATCATGACAGTTTTTCCAGCACTTTCTCTCTCCTCTAACATGTCGCGAAATCGTGACTGTTTTTCTTGTCTGCTGCATACTTTTCTTACTTGTCTTTTTCTTTGATCTTTTGCAAATGGGCTACTATGATCTTCTTGGAAACTCACTGTCCATGTCTGCAAATTATTTGACATTAAATCAAATTCCTTCAAGAGCTTCTTGACATCAATGACAACTTCTACACTTGAGCAAAGGCAATGTACCCAAGGTACCCAAAATTGCCAACAAGTATTTAACAATCCAAAAGCTTGATCCTTATGTTTTAAAAAATACAACCAAAACTTCCATTAAAAGTCATAAATGAATTTGAGAAAATATGAAGACTTACCCAAAATTTATGTTTATATAGATCCAAAAATATCATAATGTACAAGTTGGTGTGGGTGTGAGGTCCACCATCAGGGTTATTATAAAGGTTTGGAACTGAAATGTACTTGTAAAAAAATGGTGAATCCTACTTGAAATTAAGGTGAATCCTAAGCAAAACAAATAAATCATCTTCACACCAAAATTTGGGGGTATTTTCAGCTCTAAAAAGTAAGGTCATATTTGGGGAAAATTTTTACCTATTAAATCACCTTATAACTTCATAAAAAATACCACCATTATATTAGGATCAAAAATATATTTCCAACGAGTACAAATATGCCTATGTTTGGATATATATTATGGCGAATTGATCCTAAGAAAAAATTGGTCCTGAAAAATTTCAAGTGAATAGGCCGACATCGAGGGTCCTCATATTTGCCAATTTCCAATTTTGGAAATCCTAATATCATTCAATTTGCGAATATTCACCACTATGCATAACCCTTCCCGCCATGCTTTTACTTTTGGAAACTCCTTCCTTGCATGATTTCCAATCACATATGCTTCACACACACCCTTGTGCTCTCCAACCTTAGGTAGTCCATTTACCACATATTTTAAAGACAAAAATTCTAGACTTTTAAAATTCAAGTATCCAAATCTAATATTTTGAAGCAAATTCTTATCTTCAAGTGCCATGTGTACCATGTTCATAGTACCTTTTGCTCCAAACTTATGTCATAGGAACAATTGCGACCATACGGTTCCTATTATTCTTATCATAAATGATACATTCATTATTTTTTAATTTAGTGAAAATACCCTTTCAAACATTCCTTGGTCTAAGAAACCATGACCAAGGGGTTCTACACCATCAAAATCACCTGAGAGTCATGCCCGACCCTGATCGCACCAACATAATCAACTGGATTTTTGGTACCTAATGTGCATTTTGTAGGGTGGATATTCGAACTAGGGACCTCCCTTGGAGGATTACTCTACCCTATCCAACTCACCTATAACACATGGATAATGATACATTCATTGTTATCAAACAAAACTTTATAGTTTTTTCTACAAGTTGTCCAACACCTAACAAATTATTCTTCAAATTGGGAGCATAGTAGATATCATGAATTTTATTTGTACCTTCTTTAGTGCCAATATACATGGTGCCTTTTGTAGCCACATCCAAAGAATTATTTCTCCAAAAAATGATATTGGTCTTGAAATTATCATTTACATTAGCAAAAAAATATTTATTTCCAATCATGTGGTTAGAACAACTGGAATCTAGATATCAAACTTCTTGACTAGTCTTTTCACCCATATCACTAGTCAAAAACAAATTGCCTTGTGCAACTTCATCCTCACACACATAGTGAGCTCTTCTACATCCATTTTTGGTTTTCATTCTACAATATCATGCAATGTGGCCCATTTTATGATAATTATAGCATTCAAATCTTTTTTGATCAGCCCTTCCATGTCCTCTTCTAGCAAAAACATATCCTCTTCCTCTTCCTCCTCTACATCTTGAGTAATTCTAATTTATTCCTCTTCCATGTGCTTCTTTACTTGTGCTTGGACCAACTTCATTATTCTCAAAAATTTTCAATTTAGAACTAAATCATTCTCCTTATTTTCTTTACTAGTTTTTCTTAGACAAATATTTACTCCTAAAAATTTAGAACTAAATTCAAATGTAGAAAAATATTTACTCTCTTAAAAATTTATTGCAACATGATTCTATTTATGGGTAAAATATATCCATACCTTCTTTATAACTACATATTTATTCAAGGTCTATCCAAGGATGGCCATCTTGTTCACCACATCCTTCACTCTAATACAATAATCACCCACACTTTAAACCTCTTTAATCTACAAATTCTCAAACTCTTTCTTCATGGTCTGCAAATTTACCATTCTCACTTGGTCACTTTCTTGGTAGACCTCTTGAAGAGACTTCGAAGCCTCCTTGTCTGGTGTAGTAGAAACAATACTTAAAATAAACTCTTGTCAAGAGTAGACTGAATATGGTAGAGGGTTAATGAATTCTTCTTCTTTTTTTTCATTTTTTTTGCCCTATCATTTCCTTGTAATGTGTTCCAATTAATGTGGTTATTTATAACCACTCTCCAATACCTCCCAAATATATTTTTAAATTAAAAATATTTTCATCTTTATTCTCCAATAATTATAATCTTTTCCATTAAATTTTGGAATGGGTAATGAGTTGCTGAAGTTGGCCATTAGACCCAAACAATGACAAATGAAGTTGTCCAAGAACTTGATAAAATGTTATACTGAACATGAACCAAAGTTTACTCAAACCAAAAAACCAACCAAGCTCTAATACCAAATGAAGTATTTGACCAAAAAAAAAGAAGAGCAAAAATTCTAGCAAGAAAATAATTGTAGGAGAAAATAATATAGAATTTTTTGTAGTAGCGAAGGATAGTCTAAATGTGAGGGAACAAAACTACTCATAATTTGATGAAATTTTAGTAGTTAATTCTACAAAAAAATATATTTCCAATGGTATATGACATGCACAAAACATATCGATAAATAAACATTTATGAGCTTTGAAAGTTGACTACACAATTTAGAGAAATGGGGACATCAAGCATGTATTTCACAAAATGTATGGAATAGAATGTTATTTTGCATAGATCCAAGGGCTTGGTTCAATGGAAAAAATGCTTTTGTAGGAGCATGAAGACTAGGGTTCCAATCCCTCGGGCTCCGTAGTACCGGTGGGCGTATCACGTCAGTGTAATCGGATACATAACAAGTTTACCCGATGCAACTAGAGGTTATAGTGGTGACAAGGAGCGAGATTCAAACCCACGAAGAGGTGTTAAAAATTGTAATGAGTTACCAATTCCTCTAGTATAATAAATTTTTTTTGTTTTGCATTCCAAATGAACTAAAAATTATTAAAAATCCTTTTATAAAATTTCTATAGCTATAATACTCTATTTTACATTTAAAAAATATAAAATGATGTTACAACACTTAATTTCACATTCTTGGAAGTCCAGTGGTCACAATGACTCTTCAAGGCTGATAGAAACTTTTGGGCTTCTTCAAATTCATAGGAGAACTTTTGGTTTTGTATTTTTATTATTCAACATCAATCTCGAACATTGAGTTGATTGCAAGAATCATAGTCATGTCTAGGTACATTATGCCTAAAGAAAAATACATCTTATTTATGCCAATTTTGTCTAGGTTTTCCATCAACCTATATTTGTTCCATTATTCTCTTACGTATTGCTTGTTGAATTTGTTTCATAGTAAAAGGAATAAATTTATTAATAGGATTTTTTTTTTTTATCTTAGGTTGTGATTTTTTTCTTGTTGGGACTTTTTCATGAGATAGATAGGATGGAACTCTTATTGTCTATTGGATTTGGTAATGGTGGAAATATAAAGCAAGTTAATTTTAGAAATCCCATCCTCTATAACTCCCCTACTATGATTCTTAACCACAATATATTACATTAATGCTTTTCCTATTTTTCTAACTATACCAAGGTTCTAGCATGAGATACAATATCTTATAAGCTATTCAATTTGAATTGCATTTTGATTTCTTTTTTGAACACACAATTGAAGGGTTCAATAAACATGACTTTTAGGGTTTGTAAAGTGAAAAACGATAACACTTAGATAGCAATAACAAAACCAATACACAAAATATATTGCACAATGAATATATAAATTTGTATTAATACTGGAGGAGCCTTTGTTGAGCAAGGTGCAGTAGGAGTATTGTCATTGTTGTCAACACAGTCAGTTAGATCTAATGATGCAGTGTACAGGTAGTTCAAAATCCGTTCAGATGCAGAGGACAGGAGTTCAAAGGTTGCTCAAAGTATGTACAGTGATTGTCCAAGAAAACCGAGGTGGCCCATATGCAAAAGATCAAAGAAAAAGACAAGTAAGAAAAGTGTCATGATATCGCGACATACAGCAGGCAAGAAAAAATGTCATGATTTCGCGACATGTTGGCAGAGAAAAAAGACTAGTGGAAAAATTGTCGCGATTTCGTGACATGTTGGAAGAGAAAAAGGCAAGTGGAAAAACTGTCACGATTTCGTGACATGTTGGAAGAAAAAAAAAATTAGGAAGAAGTGTCACGATCTTGCGACAAGTTCAAAGAAAGAGAGTAAGTTGAAAAGTGTCGCGATTTCGTGACATGTCGCATTTTCACGACCAAAATTGGAGAGAGAAAGTTCGTTGGAAAAGTGTCGCGATTTTGCAACTTGTCTCATTTTCGCGACTCAAAAATGCCAGGAAGGAAGAGAAAGAAAAAGTGTCGCGATTTCGCGACATATGGCAAGAAATATTGTACGAAAGAAAAAGTGTCACGATTTCACGACATATTGCAAGAGAGATTGTACAGAAGAAAAAGTGTCACGATTTCACGACATATTGCAAGAGAGAGTCCGAAAGAAAAAGTGTCGCGATTTCACGACATATGGCAAGAAAGATTGTACGAAAGAAAAAGTGTCACGATTTCGCGACATATTGCAAGAGAGATTGTATGGACGAAAAAGTGTCACGATTTCGTGACATATTGCAGGAGAGATTGTCCGAAAGAAAAAGTGTCACGATTTCGTGACATATTGCAAGAGAGAGAGTCCTAGAGAAAAAGTGTCGCGATATCGCGACATGTCGAGTTTTCACGACCCGAAGGCAAGAGAAAGAGCTAAGGAGAAAAAGTGTCGCGATATCATGACATGTCGGGTTTTCGTGACCCGAAGGCAAGAGAAAGAGCTAAGGAGAAAAAGTGTCGCGATATCGCGACATGTCGGGTTTTTGCGACCCGAAGGCAAGAGAAAGAGCAAAGGAGAGAAAGTGTAGCGATATCGTGACATGTCGCATTTTCACGACTAAAGGAGGTGAGAGCCAGTAAGAAGGTAGAAGTGTCGCGATATCGCGACAAAAGTAAAGAGGAAAGAGTATGAAGGTGAAAGTGTCGCGATATCGCGACATGCTGAATTTTCATGGGTACAAGCCAAGAAGAGAAGCAAGGAGGCAAAAGTGTCACGATATCGCGACATGTATTTTCGTGGGCCAACGCAAAGAGAAAGAGGAGAGAGAAAATAGTGTCACGATATCGCGACATGTTGTTTTCTCACGGTTAAGTTGAAGCCGACGAAGACCGATGAACAACCGACTAAAATTAGGGTTTGTAGCCGACTAAGATTAGGGTTTGCAGTCGACTAAGATCAAGGTTTTACAGTCGACTAAGATTAGGATTTCATCATGAAAATGTTGTTATAAAAGGAGGGTTGTTTGGAGAATTGAAAAGTGTTGAAGAAGTTGTCGAATGCGAGTCGAAGTGTGAGATGTGGCCGTAAGAGCGCAGATAGCGTAGAAGCGGCGAGATGATGGCGAAGTGCGCAAAGTGAGCGAAGAGTCATGTCAAATTGTCCTAAGTGCGTCTGTGATTGCGCAGAGAAAGTAGGAGTAGAGAGTGCAAAGGGTGAAGACGAACGCAAAGTGGAGCTATAACGAAGCAGAGTGTGCGAAGTGATTGCGTAGAGAGAGCAGAGTGCACAGAGAGCGCAAAGGTGAAGTAGACCAGTCAGGGTCTTGCAAAAGTGAAGGTATCTTACAAACAAACTTATAGATTCAAATTGAAGTCCAGGTTGCAGCTTGGCATCAGGGGTTGGTGCTCCTTTCTGTTGGTGCAGATAAATCAGGGGTTGGTGCTCCTTCCAGTTGGTGTTGGTAAATTGATTGTAAAGTTGATGCTTTGCAAAGGCTAGATTTGGATGGTAGTCCAAGCAGTCATTCTTGAGGAGTAGCCAATTTGGTGAACCTCGTTAAAAATCTTGTGTTGTGAGATGTTCTCTTGTGATACTTGCTTTATCTGGTTTTAAGGTTTCTTTATTTCAGTTTTAAGAGCTGTAAATTCAAGTTTAAAGAACTACACTGATTCACCCCCCCTCTCAGTGCCATTGTAAGACTAACAATTGGTATCAGAGCCAAGTTCCCTTCTCAGGATAAATCAGTCAGGGTTGATCTTGGATTAGTAAGCAATGGGTAAGAAGAATAGATCCTCTTTCAAAAGGGCATCTCAGTCAGTTTCAGTTCCTGTAGAAGAGATAATTGAACCAGAAAAGGTTGAAGACTTCTCTTCAAACAAAGCACCTCTGTTTGACGAAACTAATTACGTGGTCTAGAGATTCAGGATGCAGACATATCTTTGTGCTTTGGGATACGACATCTGGGATTCAGTAAACAATGAATACACAATACCCATCACTCCTCCAACCGATGCTACCGATAAGAATCTGTTTGAAAATGACTCAAAAGCAAGGAATGCTATCAGGTGTGGATTAGTAGACAGTGAACTGGTAAAGATCAAGAGTTGTAAAACGGCAAAAGAAATATGGGAAAAACTGAGGAGTATTCATGAAGGAGACGATGAGATCAAGGAGGTCAAGTTACAAACACATCAAGCTCAGGTCGAAGCTTTAAAGTTGAATAACGATGAGAACATAGAGGTATATATGCTGAAAGTTAATGAAGTCCTAGAGGATGATTCTAAAAGAGAAACATAAAAAGAACAGAAATGTGATGAAGAAGAAATTGATGCAGAAATAAATTTGAAAGAGGAACTAATTGCAGTTCTGGATGAATTGAAGAGAGAAAGAAAAAGGAATAAGGAAATCTCAAGAAAGCTTGAGGATGCAAATGAAATAATAACCAGGTTGAAAGTACAGGTGGAAGATTTCAAAAGGATTGAAGAAACTCTCAGGTCACAGATCAATGAGAAAGAGATTGGTTGCTGCAAACAAGAGGAAGAGATTGTTTTATTGAAGAAACAACTAGAAGAGGCCAATACAAATCTCAAATTCGAGAAGAGCATAGAGTTTCTAGATAAAATGATAAGCCAACAAAGAAGCTCCATGGATAAGCATGGTCTTGGATATGAAGCTGAACAACCTTCATCTTCCAACTCTACAGAGAAGAAGAAGTTCACTGTTGAAGGATCGAAGCAAGAAAAGTTTGAAGCTGAATCTTCAAAAGGAAGAAAATATCAAAGGAGATCTACAAGAAAGCAGCCACAACAAAAGAGGTTCTATCACTCTCACTCTATTCATAATAATACTTTTAATGGCTATTGTTTCAGATGCAACTAGTATGGTCACAAGGCAACTTATTGTGGATTGAATAATAAATCAAAGAGTTATGATGGTAGAAATACATCTGCGTTTCTGAGTAAACACTATGTACAATGTTTTCAATGTAATGGTCATGGGCACATAGCAAGGTTTTGTCCAAACACTTTTGTATCTTATCTAAGGCAAAACAGTAGATTTCACCAGACGCAAAGAACACAACACAGACAGGGAATAAATCATGTACATAAAAGAAAGGAAAATAATCATTCATCAAGGATGCACAAGAGACAACCACACAAGAGAAATGTTCGAGTTCACGAAAAGGTGCAAAACAAGGATGCAGCTAAAAAATCCAAGCCCGAGTTCAAGAAAGTTTGGAGAAAGATAGAAGAAAGGAAATCGTGTCTCCTTGGACTGAAGGAGACTACTCCTCTATTGCACTAAGCAACTCTAGGTAGCACATCCTCAGGGGGAGCAATCTTAAAGTTTTACTTTAATTCTCCTATGTATTTGTTTGGGTTTCTGAGGATGAAAGGCAAGTAGTTAGGGGGAGTTGTCGTATAGTTGTCGAAGCGTGTTTTCAGTTCATGTAGTTGTTTGTGGAAGTGTCGTGAAGGGTGGTGATTAAATTGAGAGTTCTCATTATTTGTAGTATTGCTATATGTCATTGTTGTACTGGTGATGGTTCTTACTGCCACTGTCCAAAGTTAAGGATTATGACAGTTCAGATAATTTGGTTAGTGAAAGAATGTTGCTCTAGCCGTATATTGTGTTTTGATAAAAGCAGTGGGTATTTGAACTACACATTGGTGTGAAGATTGTTAGATCTAGTATGACGCTGTGGTGAAAAATATTGAAGTCTGATTATTGATTCATGTTTAGCTCATCAAGATGAGCAACTTTGCCTTGTGAATCATACCTATCCGAGGTCCAGAAGTATGAGTTTTAGTAAGGTGCACTATAGTTGGCCGTGAAGTGTTTAAACAAAATATTGTCTCCTGATTCGAATAGTTGAAAGTAAGGTGTGACCAGCGGTGACTGTAGAAAACATAGACCAAGTTGAAAATGTAAAAAGGGATTTGGTTGGTGTTGTGGTACTGTGTTTGATACTTGCACAGAGTTGACAGTAAAATTGCAGTGTCGGTACAGTATTGGACAAAAGTTGGTACAAGTGTGAGTCACTTGACAATTTTTTTGACAGATGTGAAATTAGCATTTTTGAATGGGAAGATTGAAGAAGAGGTTTTTATTGAGCAGCCAGATGGTTTCCAGCTTGGTGATGATCCCAACCTAGTTTGTAAGTTGAAGATATATGGCTTGAAACAGGCACCCCGAGCATAGTATGCATGGTAGCACGATTTTAGGCTAATCCCAAGGAGACTCATGTGACAGGAGTAAAAAGGATTGATTGTGGTTTCTTTTTCGAAAGTGATTGGTTTAATGCTTCAAGGTTTTCTGGTTTGAGAGTTGTTATTAAACCTTATTTTATAAGCATTGTTGTTGAAGCCATTAGTTGTGTGAAAAACCTGAGTTAGGGTTTGATAAGAACATGAGTATCATTGTTATGTGAAGAATATTTTATAAGCATTGTTGTTGAAGCCCATTGGTTGTGCAAAGAACTTGAACTTGAGTTAGAGAAAAATAGTTTGAGTTGGTTGATACATGCTTCGACTAGGGTTTGTGATAAAGAGTTGTTCATTGAGGTGATTGGTTGAGTAGAGTTGATTGAGCCTAGTCAAGTGATTGGATGCATGTGGTTGTTCAAGTTCCATAAAATAAACTTTCCTTGATTTGAGTTGAGATTGAGATTTGAGAATAGAAGATATTAAGTCTCTAACAATTCTCTTTATGCTTCTATGAAGTGGATTTGATTTGAGACTGTCATTCATTGTTGAGTTCATTTTGAGTACTACTTGAGCATGATTGATTGAGCCTTTGAAGAAGGCCTTTGGGAAATATTTGAGGACAATGTTGGGACAGATTTGAGGACAGTGTTGGGACAGATTTCTAGAGCAGATTTGGGCAAGTTCTTGGTGAGATTGCTAGAGAAGATTTGGGCAAGTTCTTGGTGAGCTTGCTAGACCAGATTTGGGCAAGTTCTTGGTGAGCTTGCTAGAGCAGATTTGGGCAAGTTCTTAGTGAGCTTGTTGGAGCAGATTTGGACAGGTTCTGTGTGAGCTTGTTATTCAGCATTGGACAAGTTCTATGTGAGCTTGTTAAGCAGGTTCTGTGTGAGCCTATTGAGCAGGTTCTTAATAAGCCCATTAACAGAGCTTTGGAGGTGACAGAGTATAGAGGACAGAGTCTCAATGGATAGACATCCAATAGCCAACACAGTTGAAGATAGATCTAAGTGAGGATTCTTCAAGTGGAGAGAGGTCCACCAGTCAGTGCAACAGAGAGATAGAGTCTTCTATAATATCAAGGGTACTATGGAGTATGGGTTATGGTATCCGAAAGGTAAAGACTTCACCCTTATTTCGTATTTAGATGCAGATTGGGCAGGATGTGTCGATGATAGAAAGAGTACCAGTGGTGGTGCATTCTATCTTGGAGACAGATTGGTTGCATGGCATAGTAAGAAGCAAGAGTCAGTTTCTTTATCAACAGCAGAGGTAGAATATATTGCAGTGACAACATGTTGTACGCAGGTATTGTGGATGAAACAAACCCTGAAATATCTTGGTATCTGCTTCAGTGAACCAATATCAGTTAAGTGTGATAACACCAGTGCCATTAACATCTCCAAGAATCTAGTTATGCATTCACGCACAAAACACATCGCTATCAGATATCACTTCTTGAAGGAGAAAGTTGCATAGAAGGTGAGGTTAAGTTGGATTTTGTTCCAACTACAGAGCAAGTAGCAGATATTTTCACAAAACCATTGCCCAAGGAAGTTTTTGAGTACCTTCACAACAAATTGGGAGTGGTCACACTTCCTAAAGATTGACTAGCTATAGGGATCACATTCTCAGGGGGAGCATCTAAGTATTTGATTATCTTGTTGCTCATGTTCATGATTTTTGCTAAGTATAATCAATTTTACCTGAGAATGTTGTGCATGGACTTAGGGGGAGTCTGCAGTAGCCCTTTGGTATTATTGTCAAAGGGGGAGAAGAATTACAGGAAATTGCACATGTGTTGCCAACAATTCCAAAGGGGGAGATTGTTGAGCAAGGTGTAGCATGAGTATTGTCATTGTTGTCAACACAGATCAGATAGATCTAGTGTTTCAGTGGACAGGAAGTTCAAAAGCTATTCAGATGCAGAAGACAGGAGTTCAAAGGTTATTCAGAGTATGGAAAGTGAGTTTCCAAGAAGACCATAGTGGCCCATTTGCAAAAGATCAAAGAAAAAGACAAGTAAGAAAAGTGTCGCGATATCGCGACATATACAATAGACAAGAAAAACTGTCACGATTTCGTGACATGTTGGAAGAGAGAAAAGAAGTGGAAAAACTATCACGATTTCGCGACATGTTGGAAGAGAAAAAGGCAAGTGGAAAAACTGTCATGATTTCATGACATGTTGGAAGAAAAAGAAAAAGCAGGAAGAAGTGTCGCGATTTCGCGACATGTTGGAAGAAAGAGAGTAAGTTGAAAAGTGTCGTGATTTCGCGACATGTTGGGAAGAAAGAAAAGCGATTTTCGCGACATGATAGGAGAGAAAAGCGTAGGAAAAGTGTCGTGATTTCGTGACATGTCGCATTTTTGTGACTCAGAAAGGCTAGGAAGGAAGAGAAAGAAAAAGTGTCACGATTTCGTGACATATGGCAAGAAATATTGTACGGAAGAAAAAGTGTCGTGATTTCGCGACATATTGCAAGAGAGATTGTACGAAAGAAAAAGTGTCACGATTTCGCGACATATTGCAGGAGAGAGAGTCCGAAAGAAAAAGTGTCACGATTTCGTGACATATGGCAAGAAAGATTGTACGGAAGAAAAAGTGTCGCGATTTCGCGACATATTGCAAGAGAGATTGTACGGACGAAAAAGTGTCACGATTTCGTGACATATTGCAGGAGAGATTGTCCGAAAGAAAAAGTGTCACGATTTCGTGACATATTGCAAGAGAGAGAGTCCTAGAGAAAAAGTGTCACGATATCGTGACATGTCAGGTTTTCACGACCCGAAGGCAAGAGAAAGAGCTAAGGAGAAAAAGTGTCGCGATATCGTGACATGTCGGGTTTTCGTGACCCGAAGGCAAGAGAAAGAGCTAAGGAGAAAAAGTGTCACGATATCACGACATGTCAGGTTTTCGTGACCCAAAGGCAAGAGAAAGAGCAAAGGAGAGAAAGTGTCGCGATATCGTGACATGTCGCATTTTCGTGACTAAAGGAGGAGAGAGAAAGTAAGAAGGCAGAAGTGTCGCGATATCGCGACAAAAGTAAAGAGGAAAGAGTACGAAGGCGAAAGTGTCACGATATCGTGACATGCTGAATTTTCATGGGTACAAGCCAAGAAGAGAAGCAAGGAGGTGAAAGTGTCGCGATATCGTGACATGTTGTATTTTCGTGGGCCAACGCAAAGAGAAAGAGGAGAGAGAAAATAGTGTCACGATATCGTGACATGTTGTTTTCTCGTGGTTAAGTTGAAGCCGACGAAGACCGATGAACAGCCAACTAAAATTAGGGTTTGCAGTCGACTAAGATTAGGGTTTGCAGTCGACTAAGATCAGGGTTTTATAGCCGACTAAGATTAGGATTTCATCATGAAAATGTTGTTATAAAAGGAGGGTTGTTTGGAGAATTGAAAAGTGTTGAAGAAGTTGTCGAATGCGAGTCAAAGTGTGAGATGTGGTCGTAAGAGCGCAGATAGCGCAGAAGTGGCGAGATGATGGCGAAGTGCACAAAGTGAGCGAAGAGTCATGTCGAATTGTCCTAAGTGCATCTGTGATTGCGCAGAGAAATTAGAAGGAGTAGAGAGTGCAAAGGGTGAAGACGAACGCAAAGTGGAGCTGTAATGAAGCAGAGTGTGCAAAGTGATTGCGCAGAGAGAGCAGAGTGTGTAGAGAGTGCAAAGGTGAAGTAGACCAGTCAGGGTCTTGCAAAAGTGAAGGTATCTTACAAACAAACTTATAGATTCAAATTGAAGTCCAGGTTGCAGCTTGGCATCAGGGGTTGGTGCTCCTTTCTGTTGGTGCAGATAAATCAGGGGTTGGTGCTCCTTCCAGTTGGTGCTGGTAAATTGATTGTAAAGTTGATGCTTTGCAAAGGCTGGATTTGGATGGTAGTCCAAGCAGTCATTCTTGAGGAGTAGCCAATTTGGTGAACCTCGTTAAAAATCTTGTGTTGTGAGATGTTCTCTTGTGATACTTGCTTTATCTGGTTTTAACATTTCTTTATTTTAGTTTTAAGAGCTGTAAATTCAAGTTTAAAGAACTACACTGATTCACCCCCCCTCTCAGTGCCATTGTAAGACTAACATCCTTGATCTCCAATGTTACAATATGATGTATATTGGTACAATAGTTACAATCAAAGAGTTTTAAAACCCTTGTTTATAAAGAATATTAGGTGTCTTCTGCATTATATTCTACTCCAAACAAGTTGTATATGGGCTTGAGTATCCCTACGGGACCACCTGAGCTGCAATAGTCATAAAGAATGATATACAAGGGCTCCACTATGTGAGATCCTCTAAAAATTAGATCTATAAACCTTAGTGTTGTAAATGATGAAGTGCAAGCAAATTAGAAAAACATAAGATGTAAAACAATAAAGTATTTTAACTTGTCAAAAATACCTAATTTGTTTTATTCATGCTTTTGTTTCTAAAATCTGAAGGTGTGTGAATGGTCGAAAGCATTTGAGGGTATGGAAATGATAAACTATGGGAAATGCCTTGGATTATTCTTGAAGGGTTTTTAATGCCCAGTAGTGTTCCTAGAATTCTCAACAACATTTGGAGAATGCTCAGTAGCGTTCAAGGGTTTTTGAGGAGAGTTGTACAGAACCAGATTTGGTTTGCAAGGGTTTTGGGTGATGGAAATGGAGGATATTGAGGCAAAAAAGGCGGAGTATGATAGTGAGAGGCTAGTATTTTGAATGGGAATGGATGCAAGGGTTCTCAAACCTTAATGAATCAAAATGTTAGCGCTTAACCTTTAGAATGACACTTAAAGAACTGCTTAATCTTCATTCACAAGAGTTAATGATATTATATAATTTGCCTTCCATATGCTAGGGTTTCAATGATACCAATGTGTGATCAAGATTAAAACATAATGAATGACTAATATTATAAATTTAATGTGTGATATGGATAAAGTCAGATGGATGGTTGATATTAAATTGTAATGGGAAACTATGATTTATTCATATAAATATATTTATATTAAAATATTTATATTTATATATGTAAACATAAATAAATAAATAATGGATGGTGGTGATTGGATGATGCGTGGAAGATAAGTGGCTAGAATTTGATGTCTATAGATGCCCCTTTTGTATCGCATTGCGAGGAACACAATGTGGTGCAAAAATAAAAGAAACCTAATTTTAGTGAAGCAACTTTCTTTCCTTGGAGCGCAAGAAGATCCTAAAGATAAAAATAATGTGGGTGTAGCTTACCCCCTCAATTGGTGAATGAGTGAAGAATGAATCTCACAAGCCAATTGACAAAATTATGGGTGATAATGTGGCTGAATGATGTATTTTATTTTTACCCCAATAGATGCAAGGGGGTTTTGGAAATATGGATGATTTGAATGATGTAAATGTTAGCAAAGTGACATAGATGATGATGCAATGATTTATTATGTTCTTTGCTCCAATAAAAAAGGGTTTTTTGCCAATTGTGTGTGATGTAAATGTGATGTATTCTATTTTTGTCCCAACAGATGCAAGGAGATTTTGGAAATATGGATGATTTGAATTATTTACATGTCAGCAAAGTGACATATATGATGATGCAATGAGTGATTTTGTTCTTTTTCCCAATAGATAAGGGTTTTTTGCCAATTATAAATATGGGTTTATAATGTATTCTATTTTTGCCCTAATATAAAAATGGGTATATGAATTATGTGAATGAGTATATCCTAATATGGAAAGTCAAAATCCAATTTGGTTGCTCCAAGTTTGGGGCATTTTTGTGCTATTGAAAAATATGTCTTTCGACATCATTGAAATGTAAAGTGATGATAATGCAGAATAATAAAAGATTCAACCTTGGAGGGTTGGCTAGTGACTGTAGAATAATTTCCTTAATCATAATAAATCAACCTAGGAAGGTCCTATATCTGTGATGACTATCAATGTAAAAATAATGATGTAATAAAATTTATTCAGGTTTAAAGCCCCTACAAACAAGGCCATCAATGGCAAAATTTGAGCAAATTAATTCGAGCATAGTCTTAGTCAAAAAGTGATGGAACAAATGGATTTTGATTTCAAATAAGAGGATGTTGAATTATGAGCAAGTGTCCTTATGGTGATTTATCCATCCTACAAAATTTTATGGATCACCAAGTTGATAGAATAAACCACTATATATGTGGTTCACTTGAAAGTTGTGAGTGGAATTGGCCAATGTTGAATGGAAATGTAATGATAAATGTGATTGGCAAAGTGGAAATGATGATGTATAATGTGAAATGTAGATGGAAATGCATTGATGAGTGAATTGGATGATTTTGTGAAATTTGGAATTGTCATAAACCAAATTTACCCACTCAAATTACTCCATGTTATCACAAAATGTGATGGAATGTTGTGATGAATGACTAGGATGATGAAAATGGCAGTTTTGTGAAATTTTGAGGCTTTTGTATGTGATTTTTGCATTTTCATGATTTTTGATCGAAAATGAAAATGAAGTGTCTAAATCGATCTGTATCTTCACAAAACATAATGGGATGATGAAATGGTGTATGGATTAATTTGGAGTGATTTTGTGAGGGTAAGCTACATTTTTGAGCTATTTTGGTCGTTCTGCATTATTCTAGAGCCAGATGTTAGCTAGTGTCCACATCAAGAACAAATGCCAGAGGGCATTTTCCACTATGCAAATGCTAGTTAGCATTTGACTACGCTCTGCAGATACCCATGGGTATTTTAGTGCACAAAAATTGGCTATAAGAATGTTGTAGAGGCTAAATCTAGATTCATTCTTGTGTTTATGAGTACAAGAAGCTGCATCTAAAGGAGTGAAAAAATGGTGGTGGAGGGCATGGATGCAGTAACACATGGAGGCACAATCAGCTGAGGTAAGTTCCCTTTGCATTCTTTTTTTGGATTTGTACAATTTTTTTTAGAATATTTTTAACTATTTTAGATTATGTAATGCATGTGATGGTAATGTATGTGTAATTGTATTGTGCTATAGTTGTTGGTTCTGGAGGCTCAACACCAATTATCACCTATCATACCTAGGGTGAGAAAGGCCTTGTAGAAGGATGATTTAGATGATCTTGTGGATATGGGGTTGTTTGAGGTAGCCTGAATTGAGGTGGTGATTATAGATAAGGGATATATCTTAACCTTGGCTAAGATACGAGATATGGATAGGGGAGGGGTTGTGTGTCTAGGTTGGACACAATAAGGAGTATGAGTTGAGGAGTATTTTTGGATATGAATGGATGGATAAGGTAATTGGATATGTGTGTGAGGGAGGAGTTGGAGGCATTATCTACCTTAATCATGTTTGCATTGGCCAAAATTTTTGTGCCTAACAACATTGGGTGTTGGTTTCCATGGAACATGATTAGGCTGGTGTACGACATGATTGATATGCCTTGGGTATATGCATGGGTACCTGCATTATTGTTGCAAATGTATATAGAGCTTTATGAGGTGATGAGGTAGGGTCATAAGGGATTGGGTTGCATCATGCTACTATAGTTTTAGGACTAGGAGTACTTTAGTGTGGCTTATCCCATGAGGTTGACTTGATAGGAGTGGGATAGGGATCAAACCTAAGCCCTAAGATGGCAGGTAGTTGAGGAGGTGGACCCAATTCATCCTAGTCACAACAACTATGAGTGTAGGGATCTATGGGTAGGCTTGAAACCTTATTAGGTATGTTGGAAGCCATGGCAAGAGGCTAGGTAGTATAGTTATGGGGAGAAGTTATGGAGGACTCGACAAGCTAGATATTTTTTTGGGTAACATGGGAGTGAGGTAGAGTCGATCCAATTCTCATGGGTGCTATATAAGTTTAGGCTGAGGTAGGGATTTTTAGAGGCACAAATACTCTATAGGCATTTATAGGATGAGTGGTGCCTACCATGTGTGGAGGAGTGGTAGGTGGACTATATGGATGATACAAAGATATATCTCCTAAATGTGGAAGATTCAAGGACCACAATGGAGTATGATGCATGGTTCACTTCAAAACTACTATCAATGTTGATTCAGGTGATCAAGGAGGGTAGTAGATATGAGGAGAAGGTAGTAGCAGAGGAGGATCCTAAAATTTAGAGATGTTTTTGATCCAACAGTTGAGTGAAGTAAGTGAGGGATACAACAAGTTAGCCTCTAGATATTAGAGGTGATGATAGTGGTAGGGATGACATGGATGAGGTTCTAGAGAGGCCTCTTGGTTAGAGTGATGAAGAGTGGGTGAGGCTCTAGGTAAAATGGGATCAAATCTAGTATATGGTGGTAGAGTGAGATGCAGTGATAGTGGCTCGAGATGTAGTGATAGTGGCTCAAGATGCTAAGGTTGCTTAGCTGTGAGTGGAGCATGTAGTATATGGAGGTGAGGATATTATAGTGAGGTTCTAGGTAGAGCTAAGATAGAGGTACTCTTAGAAAAGGTATGATGTACTACATATTCAATCCCAGGGGGTATATATCCATGATTTAGAGGATCTATGTATGCAACACCACATTGGACTGCTAGATCAACCCTCTTCTTTCATAGTGAGCTTTGTTAGGCATAATAACTCTAGGTCTAGGGACTCTAGATCTAGGGCTCCTTTGGGATCACAAGGATTTGCTTTTGGGTATTATCCAGTGCTTAGATGCATTTTTGTATATAAGCCTTTGTGCTCCATTATATGTAGCCTTGGATTCATTTTACATGCAATTATATATACATGGATTTTTTTTTTTTTTTAATGAATTTATGTGGGTGCATATGTATGTGTGATGGATTATAATGTGATGATGATCTGTATGAATGCAAATGAACTAATATGCTAATGATAATTTTTATTTAATATTTTTGGTTGACCATATTAATCATTTTTGTTTAATTACGGGTACCAAAATGGTGGTATGTGAAATGAAAGACTCATGTAATGATATGAATGTCGATATTGATGACTAATTATTTTGCGGAGATTCATAAATATTAGTAATTTCAACCAAACTCCCCAAATTTTATCAAATTTATCTAAGACCAAATGTGTGTGTAGTGAAATTATCAATTACCAATAAAGATCATGGTATTGACCCAAGGCAGTCAAGAACCAATGTGTGCAAGTGAGTTCATTAACCCATCTTGAGTAAATTGATACGAACCCTATCATGGAGAAAATTGAAAAGCTAGCCTATCCTTATGTGTGGTTAAAGGTCTCTTCTAGAGAGACATGTCACCATGCATGAGAGAATCCACTACCAATCAAGCATCTATAACCATGGTGGATATTAGCTCCATAATCCAATGATCTGATATCTAGCTGTGGGGATTTGGACTACCTAACCATATAGATGGAAATATAGTTCTATACTTAAAATTTTTGGATCTATGGTGTGTGATGTGTAAAATATTTAGAGCTTTAGGGAATAGAATTCTCAACCAAGATATGATGAGAATGTAACCCTATCCTTACTAATCACTCATTTGCTTTGGCAATGTGAGTAGTAGTGAAGATCACTATTTTTTATTTTGGACTATGTGCATAATGGGATAAGAAAAGATGTTTTTTACTTCAAGACTCAACCCAATCATAGTATTATCCATATTTGACACAAGATGTTTTTAATATGTTTGAGATGTGTTTAGTTCAAGAGTGTTAGAGTCAATCAATTAAAATGTGATTTGTTCCTAGAGAAAACTTAACATGCATTGGAGTTTGCTTGAAACACTAGGAGTGGTTGAGTGACCGAAAACACCTAGGGGTAATGGAAATGTAATTTTTAAATGGTAAATTGACTTGTGAAGTGGTGTAATGAAATGTATGTGAACTTGGGTGTACCCTTGATTAAGGAAAAAAAAATTATTAGATCAATTATTGTCTAAACTTAACAAATGATCCCTAATGTAATGGATGAAATGTATTGAAATGATAATTAATGTGTTTGTGTAAAGTGGGTGTATGCAATGTATGAATATAATGTATAAAAATGATGTTTTAATTTGTATTAACCATGTATATACACATATATGTAAATCACATTAAGCATGAAATGCTCTCAAGTGGATAATTTTAAGTGGTTCAGGCTCTTCTTATCCCTGTAGACTTGCAAGTCTATATGTTACTTGACCCAGTTTTTGGATGACAATGTATAGACCTAACCAATTAGCCATGAATTTATCATGAAGATGTGGTAATGCATTGGTGTTTTGTTAATCCTCTTTAAGAATAAGATCTTTTACTTGAAATTCATGTAGGTGGACTTTAGAATTATAAGCACGCTTGAGACAATATTGGTATACTCATAGATGCTCCAAGGAATTGATTCACCTTTCATCAAGAAGTGTGAGTTAGTCAAGACGTGCTTGTCTATCAGTGTTGTCATCTATGAATTCTTGCAATAAAATTTGCAATGAGGGGATATCAAGCTCAAGAGGCATGATTTCTTCGGCACCATAGACCAATGAGAATGGTGTTGTCCCAATAGGCATGCATATGCTTGCTCGATAAGACCATAATTCCAAGGGGATATGAGTGTACTAATTTATATGATTTTCTTTGACTAGTTTATTGAAAATAGTGATCAAGGTCTTGTTGGTTGCCTCAACTTGTCTATTTGTCTATAGGTAGTAAGGAGTCGATAAATTATGTTGGATATTATATTTCTCGCAAAGTGTGCAAACATCCTTGTCATTAAAAGACTTGCCATTGTCAAAAATGATTTTTGAGGGAATACAAAACTAATAGATGATATGTTGAAGTAAAAAATCCACAATTCTAGGTCCTATTGTAGTGGTTAGAGAAATTACATCAATACACTTTGTGAAGTATTCAGTGGTTGTGATGAATGTATATTATCATGAGGAAGGAGGTGAGATTTTACCAATGAAGTCCAAACCCCATTGTGAAAATGACCAAAGAATTTGAATAGGTCACAAGGCTTGTAATGGTACATGATTTAAATTAGCATGTTGTTGATATTGTTGATATTTATTGACATATGTGTAACATTCGCATTCCATGGTGGGCTAATAATAACCCATGCATAAAATGAGCTTTGCAATGGCCATTCCACTAAATTGACCACCACAAGTACCATCATGAGCTTTTGATATTGCTCTTTGGAACTCTGCAATCTCAAAATAATGGAGGACTCAATCATAACCATGTCTATACAACACGTCCCCCAAGAGAGTGAAACGAGCTACCTTTTTCTTGAAAGTGTATTTAGCAGTTCATGACATTTCTGATGGGAATGTTCCAAACTTGAGAAAGGTTTCTATTTTGCTAGACCAAGGCTCATATGAATCTTTGTGGATAAAGCAAACACCCTTCTCATCTTTAGATTCAACACAAGAAATTGCAGATTTAGAGATCGTTGTGATAATTATTGGTTGTACCTCTCCTTTGAAGTTCTTTGGAATAAATGATCCTAGATATACCATCACATCTACAAATATATTAGTTGATCTAGGAAAGCTATTAATTTCAGATTATTCAAATTTTACAAGAAATTTCATTGCTAATTCATAATAAAGTTTTAGGACAGGTTCTTTGCATTGGTATTCTTTGTTTACTTGGTGAATGATAAGTTGGAAATCACCAAATATCTTGATATGCTTTATGCTCATAGCTAAGGCTACTTGAAGACCTAATATTAAGGCTTCATACTATACATTATTGTTTGTGCATGGGAAATAAACTTTGAATGATAAAGAGATAAGTACCCCCTAGGGTGTATGAAACATGCTTCTTGCACATTATTCTTTTTCATACTTAGAACCATCAAAGAATAGTGTGATATGGACACTTACTCAGGAATGACATCTTCTTCTTTTTAGTGATGATAAATACTAAATCATTTGATAACTCAATAATCAAGGATTGATCACTAGGAAGTAGAGCTTTCACAAGCTGATCAGCTATCACCTAATCTTTAATGGAAATTTGAATAATAAACTCAAGATCAAATTCGATGAGGAGCATTATGCATTTTGTAGTACGGTGTTATTGTAAGCGTGAGACATCATGTAATGCAAAGGATTTTTACGAGCTATGACATATGTAGTATGGATTATCATGTAATATATGAGTTTCTTGGTGGTAAAAACCATTGCTAAGCATAGTTTTTTGACATAAGCATATCTTGTTTCATAGCTTACCAACGTTTGACTAATGTAATAGACAACTTGCTCTTAGTTGTTTTCGTTCTTTTGAGCAAGCATTGTCCCTAATGAAAAGTTTATTTTTGAAATATAAATATGGAAGGGACCCCTAGATGAGGATTTAAGACTAGTGGAGAAGCCAAATATTGCTTGATATCATCAAAAGTTTTTTACATTCATCTATCTATGAAAATATCACCTCTTTTGTAGCAGGTGATTGAATGACCTGAATTTATCTGAGAGTTGTGCAATGAAGTGATGAATTGATTGGATATTTCCTTGTAAACTATGCAACAGTTTCAAGTTTATTGGGGGAGGCATCTACATGATGGCATTGACTTTATTTGGACCTACTTCAATACTTCTTTTGGAGATAATGAATCCTAGTAGTTTTCCTGAGGTGACACCAAAGACACACTTTTTGGGGTTCAACCTTACATTATGCTCTAGAAGTCAATCAAAGACTTTTTCCAAGACACCAATGTGTTCTTATCGAGTTTTATATTTTTACAAGAGATCATTCACATAATATTCGATGATCTTGTGCATGTATTCATGTGAGATGCATGTCATGGAACGTTGATAAGTAGCACCTATATTTTTAAGGTCAAAGGACATTAGCTTGTAAAAAAAAGTTCCCCAAGGTGTAGTGAATGTTGTTTTGTGTTGGTCATAATGATTGATTCAAATCTGGTTGTATCCTAAAAACCATCCATTAGTGAAAGCATTTCATGGCCAGTGTAAGTGTCAACAAGACTATCGATGTTTGGTAAAGGAAATTCATTCTTAGAACATGCTTTGTTAAAGGTCTCGAAAGTCAGTGCAAATGCGTATCATCCCATTAGGTTTGAAAATGGGTACCATGATTGAAATCCACTCAGGATAGTCAATGGGTACAATGAAACCTACATCTAATAGCTTTTGAAGGTATTATTTGACCATGAGGGCAATGGTAGGATGTATCTTTCTCAGTTTTTGTTTAACCAAATTAGCATCAAGATGCAAGGTTAAATTAAGGACGACCAAGTTAGGGTCAAAAATTGGCATGTCTTTGTAGGACCATGCGAATATACCCTTCTTCTTCTTGAGGAGAGCTACCAATTACTCTTTTTCATCAATAGATAAAATTTTTCAAGTTTAATTATTTATGGATTATCTTTGTTTGAACTAAGGTTCACATTAATGGTATCTTCAATGGACATGTGAGAACCTTCGTCAAGATTATGGGGTATTGTTATCAGATGAATGTCATCTATGACATTATTAAACTCTACTGACTCAATAACTTCCATGTCTACTGAAAAACCTCAAGATCCAAGGGTGAACATGAATGTAAAGGTGGAGGTGAAGGTGAATGCAACAAAGGAATGTAAGTAGTGGAATCTCTTAACAATTCCTCAAAAAGGAAAAATTCAACAAAGGATGGTGGTGATGAAATCCATTCCATATCAATAATGTTGATGTCAATTAGAATCAGCTTTTCTAAATCATATGGATTATGGAGCGGGGTGAATAACTCAACAAAATTCATGATGACTTAGTGGGAGAATAGTGGTTGGTAATGGATTGGGTGATTTGGTCCTATCTACTAAGGTCAGTGAAGGAGCCTTGGAAACTTGAATAGAAACAAGAAATACTTGTAAATATAAATAATAAAAGCCATGCACATGCAATACACCAAATTTATTTTTTAAATTATGTACATATTTTACAAAAATGTTTCGGTGAGGTGGATCAATGAATTGGATGTGGTGGTTCACCGGTTGGCTCAACTAACTTCCTTGGGAGAAGCAAATGAAATATGGTTTGGTGTATGAGGAAAATTTTGAGGTAATGCTCATTCTATTTGGTGAATAGAATGATGGGTGTTGATTCCTCTTCATATTCATTAGATGCTATCAACATAATATCATATTCTTCATAAGATTCATCCTCAAAGTCATAATTGTGGTTGGTTTCCTCTTTTGAATCTAAATGAAGGCTTTGGAAATCTTGTTCAAAAGAGGTAGTGGTGGAATGAGAGTGGTAGCCTAAACCTAAATGGTCATGCACTTCTTGATATGGAGTATCAATGATTTCATATATTTCTTGTTCATGTTGTTCTAGGCCATATCCTTGCCAATTGATTCAATGAAAGTATCAGGATGGAAAACATGACATGTGTTCTATACTAGCAAGGATTGGTTGTTTGGGTTCATCTAGGGGAGGAGGACCAGATGAGTAATCAGCCCACCCATATATAAAATTTATTTTATAAGGTTTTGAAACCATGGTTTGCACCACTCCTATGGATAAGGGTGGGTCATGTGGATGACCGTAATCCCTAGCAGTTTAGATGTTTAGAAATGTAACAATGATGTCTTGGACCACGTATTCACCAATGCTAGGATTGGTAAGGTGGACCACAACTTGTGAAAATGTGGATGTGGATGGATGACTTGTGGATTAGGTAATGAGAGGAACATATGCTAGAATGGCATATCACAATCCATTAAATTTACATGTGAGACATCAACTGGTGAAGATGGAGGTGAATTTGGTTAAATGACTTGAGGGATTATTGATGATGCTAATTTGGATTGAATGATAGTGGATGTTTATGTTGATTATGTGGATGAAATGGTAGTGGATGTTGATGTTGATGATGTGGATAGAATGGATTGGTTTTGACCACATATACATGTAGTCGATTGTGATGAGGATGGAGGTGTGGAGTTGGAAGCTTGATGTGGAGTAGTGATGGGAAGTGCCTTAGGAATGGGAGCCTTGGATGAAGAAGTGGTAGATGATGTAATTTATGGAGTGATAAATAGGTGAGTGGATGGAATTATGGGTTCATAGGGATTTGAGATGAAATTGTAATACTTAAATGGTTCAATGTCCACTGGTATGCAATGAACTTTGTTGGCAATTTTGGGTACCTTGGGTACATTGCCCTTGCTCAAGTATTGATGTTGTCATTGATGTCAAAGAGCGGAAGGGTTTTTGTGAAAACCAAGGCAAACTAAATTATAGGTTTTGTTTAAATCCATGGTCAGCAGTTTTGAAATGGTTTTTTCTTAAAACCCAAGTTAGCTCTTCGTTTTGTTGAAAAAGGTGCTTCGATGATGAAGATATTTAATTTTAAATATCCAGTTTAAATTTTATTTATTTATTTAAAATTTAAATTAATATTTTAAAATTAAATTAAAGCTGTTCATCGGCTTGTTTTCAAAGCCGACGTTGCTAGGGTTTTGCAATAGATCAATTAGGGTTTCCTACTGACAAAGCAAGGTTAAGCAACCGAAAAATTCTAGGGTTTCATGTTGACCTAATTAGGGTTGCAGCCGACGTGTTTGAGAATGTTTTGATGGGATATTATCTTCTATAAAAATGCAGGACTGTTACAAGGTTGAAGAGTGGGCGTGATGCGATATATGCGAATGAAGTTCGTGTGCAGCAGAGTGTAAGTCGATGATAGTTCTTTGGAGTTAAAGAAAAGAGATCGCAGTGATGAGATAGTGAGTGAGTGCATATCGACTGATCGAGAACAAAGAGAGCGATATGCAGACGGCGTGTTTAAAGTTTGAGGCAAAAAATATGCAAATGGTAGAAGTGAGATTTCATGGAAGGTGCAGCAGAGTGAGTGGTGCAAAGAGAAGATAAGAACGCGGTATGCAGAAGTCGTGTTTCGAGTGTGAAATGACAGTGTGCTGGTTGTAGAAGTAATATTTTTGTGAAGTTGTAGCAAAGAACGCGAAGAGATATAGAGGAGTGGTTAAAAAAGTACGAATCATTTTTCACAGCAGCAACCGAATGCCGATAAGCAGCAAAACGCAAGAAAAATAGCAGATTGTGCAAATTGAGGTGACAGTTTAATTCTACAATTTTTATTACTATCTCCAAGTTGTAGCTTGGTAAAAGGGGTTGGTGCCTCTTTCCAGTTGGAGCTAGAAAAATTGGAGTTGGTGCTCCATTCTGTTGTAGCAGATAAAATTTAGAGGTTGGTGCCTCTTACCAGTTGGTGCTGGTGAATGATTATGTAAAGTTGTAGCTTTGCATTTGACTGGATTTGGATGGTAGTCCAAGAAGTCTTTTTGAGGAGTAGCCACATCGGTGAACCTCATTAAAATGCCGTGTTATGTGTGATGCTCTTAGTACTTTTATTATTTTTGTTTTAATCTACTGTAGTTTATTTAAAAGTCTAAATTGCTTTTAAGTTTTTAAAGAACACACTGATTCACCCCCCCTCTCAGTGTCATTGTGATTATAACAATTGGTATCAGAGAAAGGTTCCCAATTTTTGCTAAATCAGTTAGGGTTGATCTTGGATTAGTACACAATGGCTAAGAAGAATAGATCCTCATCCAAAAAGGCATCCTAGCCAGTTTCAGTTCCTATGGTTGAGAAAATTGAACCAAAAATGGCAGAAGGAATGAACTCTAAAGTTGAAGAAGTTGAGGCTGAAGTTGATTTAGAGGGTGAGCTAGTGTCTGCCCCTTATGGAATGGGAATCGGAGAAAAATAAGAATGAAAAATTGTCAAGGAAACTTAAGGATGCAAACAACATTATTGCCGCTTTAAAAATACAGACTGAAGAATACAAGAAAATGTCTGAAGATCTGGAAATACGGGTATCCATGAAGATAGACCACTGCAGCAAATTGGAAGAAGAAAATGTGAGTCTTCGAATATAGATACAAGAGCTGGATCGAAAAATCAACTGTCATGTAAAACGTGAAGAAAGCTCGATGAAATTGGACAAAATTTTGAGCGATCAAAGATCCATAGGTATCAAATTTGGTCTCGGATTTTCTGAAGGAGAATCATCAACTGGACCAAAAGCAAGCAATGTTGAAAGTGAAAAGAACAAAGACAAGAATCAGGCAAAAGAAAGATATAATGCCAGACCTGAAATAGCAGCTGACAATGATGGCTTTACTAAGGTCACACATCAAAAGAATAGAAGATCCAAGGCTCCAGCAACAACCTGGCCAAGACCATATTTCAGGTTTAATCATTATTTCTATGGTTTTTGTTTCAAGTGTAATGTTTATGGGCATAAAATTGTTGATCGCAAATACAACGTAGGTCCAAGAAGTTTCACTACTAGAAATACGTTTGCTCCTTTAATGAGTTATGCAATAGAGTGTTTTAAGTGTCACAACTTTGG
This sequence comes from Wollemia nobilis, assembly GCA_028583015.1. Classification (NCBI taxonomy): domain Eukaryota; kingdom Viridiplantae; phylum Streptophyta; class Pinopsida; order Araucariales; family Araucariaceae; genus Wollemia; species Wollemia nobilis. Next base: position 1,817,601 of record JAQPPZ010000188.1, read on the forward strand.
TCATATTGCCATAAATTGTTGTAGTATGTCCGTTTCATATCAACCTCATGAAAGCAGATTTCAACCGTATAGAGCAAAACAAAATAGAATTTATACTGAAGGATATGTGCAAAATTCTAAAAAGGGGAAGTCACAGCTAGAACCCAATACCACAATTAAAACAGAATGGAAACAAAAAGAATAGCTCAGGAAAGAACATGATTCTTTAATAGTGCAGACAGCTTTTAGAGCTCAGAATAAACATGTTCCTTGGATTCTTGATAGTGGTTGCTCAAGTCATATGACAGGTGACAAACAGAAATTCAAAAATATACAAAATTATGAGGGTGGTTCTATAAAATTTGGCAACAATGACGGAACCAAAATAATAGGTAAAGGAACGGTCAAAATTAGTGAAGGAAATATCAAGTCAGAGGAAGTTTTATATGTGGATGGTTTGAAACATAATCTATTGAGTGTGAGTCAAATCTATGACAAAGGACATGAAGTAGTTTTCAAGAAGCATGGTTGTGAAGTCAGAAAAATAAACAACAGGAAATTAATAGCAACCGGCTCAAGGACGTCTGGCAATATGTACACACTCTCAGAGTTTTCAGAAGGTATGTTATTCATGGGAGAAGAAGAAGAGAACTGGTTGTGGCATAAGAGGCTTGGACACATAAGTTTTGATAATCTGGTAAGAATTAGAGCTAAACAAGCAGTGAGAGATATTAAAATCATTAAAAAACCTGCAAATAGTATGTGTGCTTCATGTCAGAAGGGTAAACAGACCAGAGTTTCGTTTAAAACAAAAGAACATCACACTAACAGGCTTGGTCAAAATAGGTTTAGTTAGAACTGGCTTAGTCAGAACATGTGGATTCAAAGAACAGGTATGCCTAAAAGAAACAACACTATTACTTGTTATAAGTGCAACAATAAAAGTCACACTGTCAGATAGTGCAGAGTTGAAATTCCAGGATATAGGAACAGGAACAGTGGCATGATCAGGTCCAAGGATCAAAACAATGACAGGAACAAGAATATGGTCAAAGAGTTCAAGAGAAGACCCGACAAGGAAGTTATAGACGTTGATGTTGATCAGTGCCTAATGGGAGTTTTACTACCACCCCGGAATTAATCACCTCATCGGGGAGGTGGGGGAGGGACTAAGCTAAGAGGCTCATTCTTAGTTTCGAGCCCCAAAGGTGGCCCTTTGCCATTGATGACAAAGGGGGAGAGATATGAGTAAGGGGGAGAGCTTCAAGTGAAGAGGAAAGCTTCAAGTCATGGGGAGCAAAAATTCAAAGAGATTGATTTCAGTTTTGGCTCTTGAAGATGTGTTTTTAGTAAAGGGTTGCCATCAATGACAAAGGGGGAGATTGTTGGCAATTTTGGGTACCTTGGGTACATTGCCCTTGCTCAAGTGTTGATGTTGTCATTGATGTCAAAGAGCGAAAGGGTTTTTGTGAAAACCAAGGTAGACTAAATTATAGGTTTTGTTTAAATCCATGGTCAGCAGTTTTGAAATGGGTTTTTCTTAAAACCCAAGTTAGCTCTTCGTTTTGTTGAAAAAGGTGCTCCGATGATGAAGATATTTAATTTTAAATATCCAGCTTAAATTTTATTTATTTATTTAAAATTTAAATTAATATTTTAAAATTAAATTAAAGCTTGTTTTCAAATCCGACGTTGCTAGGGTTTTGCAACGGATCAATTAGGGTTTCCTATCGACAAAGCAAGGTTAAGCAATCGAAAAATTCTAGGGTTTCATGTTGACCTAATTAGGGTTGCAGCAGACGTGTTTGAGAATGTTTTGATGGGATATTCTCTTCTATAAAAATGCGGGACTGTTGCAAGGTTGAAGAGTGGGCGTGATGCGATATATGCGAATGAAGTTCGTGTGCAGCAGAGTGTAAGTTGGTGATAGTTCTTTGGAGTTAAAGAAAAGAGATCACAGTGATGAGATAGTGAGTGAGTGCGTATCGACTGATCGAGAACAAAGAGAGAGATATGCAGACGGCGTGTTTAAAGTCCGAGGCAAAAAATACGTAGATGGTAGAAGTGAGATTTCATGGAAGGTGCAGCAGAGTGAGTGGTGCAAAGAGAAGATAAGAACGTAGTATGCAGAAGTCGTGTTTCGAGTGTGAAATGACAGTGTGCTGGCTGTAGAAGTAATATTTCTATGAAGTTGCAGCAGAGAACGCGAAGAGATATAGAGGAGTGGTTGAAAAAGTGTGAATCATTTTTCATAGCAGCAGCCGAATGCCGACAAGCAGCAGAACGCAAGAAAAATAGCAGATCATGCAAATTGAGGTGACAGTTTAATTCTGCAATTTTTATTACTATCTCCAAGTTGTAGCTTGGTAAAAGGGGTTGGTGCCTCTTTCCAGTTGGAGCTGGAAAAATTGGAGTTGGTGCTCCATTCTATTGTAGCAAATAAAATTTAGAGGTTGGTGCCTCTTACCAGTTGGTGCTGGTGAATGATTATGTAAATTTGTAGCTTTGCATTTGACTGGATTTGGATGGTAGTCCAAGCAGTATTTTTGAGGAGTAGCCACATCGGTGAACCTCGTTAAAATGCCGTGTTATGTGTGATGCTCTTAGTACTTTTATTATTTATGTTTTAATATGCTGCAATTTATTTAAAAGTCTAAATTGCTTTTAAGTTTTTAAAGAACACACTGATTCACCCCCCATCTCAGTGTCATTGTGATTATAACAAACTTGTCCCTCATGCACATATTTTAAGAATTTATGTAGAATGGAAGGGAAAAATCTCATATCCCTAATCCAAGACTGTCCAAGGAGTATAGTGTAAGCCATGGATCCCTCTAATATGTGGAATATCGTGTGCAATATTTTTACCCCCACTTATATGGGTAAAATGACAGTGCCAACTATAAAATAAAGAGCATCATTGAATGCTCTTAGGGTGAATGTAGATTTGGTTATATGGGATGGTGAAATATTGAGATATTTGAAGATAGATGTGGAGAAAAGATGAAGGAACTGGTGTCAATTAACACTCGTTTAAATGGCTTCCTATCAACTTGATCCATAATATGTAATGGAAGGTCCATCACTTTTGATGACATTGATTTAACTTAAAAATCATTGAATGTGATGGAAGGCTACATGCATGTTCAAATTATCCTCATAAAATTATTGAATACATTAGTATCTTGGGATTGGAGTTTAATGGATTTGATAATTTCCATTAATGCATTGTAGTGTGGAGGATATTGTAGAATTATCTTATAGAAAGGTAGTTTGGTTGAAGCCATTTTAAGATTAGTTGCTAGTCGACTACTTAGTGAAATGATGGATCATTGTAGATGATTTGGAAGATGAATTGGTTGAGATTAATGGCTTGGAAGGTGAATGGATTGATATGAGTTGGAAAAAAATGGATGGGTGATGATGAATTTGTAGGTTGAGAAGACACACTTTCTTGAGGTGCTATAAGATTTTGAACTGCTTGTTGTTGTTCATTTTATTTGTTGGTGTTTCTTTGACCATGGGTGACTACATGAATAGCCCCCACAAAACCTTGGTATTGTTGCACATTATTGACCTGATTAGGAGGAGTCTTGATGGTTGAATCATCTATTTCCTATTATTGTTCCTCATGATGAGGAAGTGGATTTTGATATATACTAAGGTTTTGGTTTTTTTGAGCCAAGGGACTATTAAAATTGATGGTTCCTAGGTCTATTAAGTCTCATGCTATATATTTGAATGTGAAGTAGTTATTGATGTCGTGCCCATTATGTCGATGGTAAGGACAAAACAATATTCTCTATAGCTCTTGCCACACTTGGTTGGATCATTGGGTTTAACCTCAGGCAAGGCAAGTTGATTTGTTTCATACAACCTATGGAATATGGATGCATATGATTTGAACATGGGTTTATAAGTATGATTTTTCAAAAAAATTGTCGAAATTGGTAATTTTCATAGTTGGCACTATAGCATGAGGTTGGTGAGATGGCGAAACTGATTGATAATTGTTTTTTTGTAGTTTTTGTTGCACTAGTTGTTGTTGTTGAGTCATTATCGACTGACTCAAGACAACTTGATTTACTTGATTGGGTTTTGAATGACTAGAATAACTCCTTTCTGCTCGGCCCTTATTTTACCATTCATTTTTCTTAGGATTTATCTCACCCTCTTATATTTTTATATCTTCAATAACATGATATTGGGAAAGGACATCATCGAACATTCTATATTGTTGAAGTTGCAATAACAAGGAGATGGGTTTTAAGCAAATCCTTGTGAAAATTCAAGTTAGTTATTCCATTGGTATGGAGAATGGCAATTTTGTGATAACTACCCTCCAACAATTACCAAAATCATATATTGACTTTTCTTTGAATTGTTTAAGGTTGTACAAGTCAATCAATTTGGTCTTCTTATGAATATTGAGGGAAAATATTTCTAAAAATTGATCTAAAAATTGTTCAAATATGAAAATGTTGTCATGAAGTAGATGATTATACCAATATTGAGCATCTCCTCCTAATGTATGAGGAAATATTTGGAGCATCAAAGCATCTTGGTCTTGAATCCAAAAACATGAGTGAATGAATGTGTTGATGTGCTCTCAAGGGTCCTAAATCCCTTTAAATTTGTCAAATTTTGGTATTATGAAGTCTGTAAAATTTTGTGGTGATGGTACCAACAAATTGATAGGTTGATTGACTAGATATCTCAAAGTGGGCTTCTGGTACATCATACCAGGAGTATGCCTAATCAAGTTATCAATATGTTGTTACATTGCTAAGATTTTAGGGTCCTCCACTTGTGTGTGAAAGCCCTAGATTTTTTGATGATCATGAAAAGGTGGAGTGATGATTTGGTGATATGGATTGTGATGTTGATGACTTTATGGATTGAATATTACTTGATGATGTTGGGCATGGTGGTGAAATTATTGTTATTGATGAAATGGAGTTGAGGTTTAAGGAATATGAATATGATGGGTTGTATGAGTGGAAAGGTTATGGATTAATGGAGGTGTGGGGATGGAGATCGTAGAATATTGCGAGACCCAAGATGGACTTGAGGTGAAAAAATTGTGTTGTATTGGGATGGAATGGGGTTTAAAATCTGCCACTTGTATTTGTTATTGGAAGAAAGAATGAGCATCTTTTTGGCCTATGAGAAATTGGTTAAGGTGTTGCCATGATTTTTGTATGGTAATTTTTGAAGTAGATGGTGTGGTGGAAGTGGATGGAGGTGATGTGTGAATGTTGGCCATGTTGGTGGAAGTTTACGAAGAGTAAGTTGTATAAGGGATTGCAACAAAATGAGGGATAGTGTATATAATGGTAGATGAAATATATGAAGTTGCATCGACATGTGCTTTGAAGAGAGGGTTTGAATAGGTGGTGGTATAGGTATATGGGATGGAAGGGAATTGGATATGTTGTGGTGGATACATGTGATTTGAAGGTGTGGAAGTAACCTCAAAAAGAGGGTTGGTGTAGAATTTTTTGAAGGTGTGGGGATATGAATGAGTAAGTTCCAACTAAGAATAAGGAACTTGGTTGCACGGAATGTTGAGTTACTCTAAGACTAGTCTGGTTGGTCTTAAGTAAGCTCCAACTTTATCCATGTCTATGTATGTGGTGCAATGGTTGGTTTGTGTGGACATCTCAGTTTCTAGGATGAAAGTGTGAATAGCCCTTTAACTCACATCTACATTTGAAGTAAAAATAGAATGTGAAGGTCCAAAATAAAAACTAGAATATTTTATCTATGTCACACTTGCATGGTTAGCCATAGAAGTGGTTGGGAAAGAGGTGATGCAATCCATGGATGAAGTGGATTGGTTGGTGGATTCTTGACTCATAATTTTGGCTTGGTTTCGAGTTGAAACCATAAGCTAATGAGCCAAAATGAGGTAGTGAATGTTGAGAATGTGTATGAAAATGTGGAGCGATAATAAAGGACACAAAATCAAACAAACAATTGAATCCTATGTTCCACAACAATTTTTTTTATTTTATTTAGTTTGATTTCTTTTTATGGTTTGTGTGTTTTGATGTATGCCTAATCGTATAATTACTATGTAGGGTTGATTCCTATGGTGGATGGCAAATGAAAAATTATTTGGTGATGAAATCCAAAAACATTACTCATGTGTTGCAAAGTGTCTATGGGGAAAGACAATGGATGTAGATGAAACCCACCGTCATTGGTCTTTATCAATGGTTGGTGATGAAGTCCAACTCACTGATGTTTAAAGTGATACATGAAATTATGTGTGATTCCTTTTACAGTTTCAATGGTGTTCCTACAATTTCCAAGAAACTCTCTTCTAATCAACCAAATTGGTGATCAAGAATACCAATACCAAGTTACCCAGAATAAATTAGGGTACACCTCTTAAGATCCACCTTGAATCATCAAGTGATTTCAATAGTGGAGGGTTCACCTCATTCTTCCACCCTAAATCATCAATTGATTCCAACACTGGGAGTACGCTTGAGTACCAATAACTTGTTCCAACTTTAAAAAGTAAGAAGCAAAAGGCTTTAGCCTAAAATGCATCTATTTATGCATTTTCATATTATTGCAAAAATCATTCAAAGTAAAGAGTAAAAAAATACCACAAAGCAACAAAAACTTAATTTTAATGTGATGAATGTTTTAATGCATCTAACATGGATGCAAAAATGTAAATATATCCTATGTGGATACTATATGGAGATATATTTGTAAATACCTAAGATAAAAAATGTATTGCTTTTTAAACAAAAATTAATATTTTCTTTCCTTTTCAATTTCTTTATAAAAAGCAAAAAAATATAAAATTGGAGCTGGAATTTTATCCAGACATACCAGGAAGCCTACATTTTTCTTCCCAACTCTCTTTAATTCTATCTAGAGTCCTTTGGATGTGGTGAGGCATCTCTCAGATGTGGTAGGATATACCTCGAATGTGGTCGGACATCAGTGCAAGCATAGATTGAATCCTGCAACTTCCAAAAACCCTAGTTTCATGATTTTCACAAGATCAAATATCTAGAAACCTACAACAGAAACATAAAAACATAAAAAAAAATGAAAAGGTATATTAAAAATAGAAACCCTTTGAGGGTCCCACCGTGATTGCCATTTTTTAAAGCAAAAATTGACAACACCTAGATAGCAATAACAAAATCAACACACAAAATATATTACACAATGAAGAGATAAATTTTTATTAATGCAGGGGGAGCCTTGATCTCCAATGTTACAATATGATGTATATTGATACAATAGTTACAATCGAAGGGTTTTAAAACCCTTATTTAAAATGAATATTAGGTGTCTTCTACATCGTATTCTACTCCAAACAAGTTGTAGGTGGGCTTGAGTATCCCTACGGGACCACCTGAGCTACAAAAACCATAAAGAATGTAGTTCCTATACCTGCAAATAGATCAAAAACACCAACAGGTCAATAGCATATGCGAGTAATCCATTGTGTGAAACCCTTTGAAAATTAGATCTATAAACCCTAGTGTTGTAAATGATGAAATGCAAGCAAAGTACAAAAGCATAAGATGTAAAACAATAAAATATTTTACCTTGTCAAAAATACCTATCTAATACACGCTTCTATTTCTATGATCTGAACGTGAGTGAATGCCCAAAAGCATTCTAGGGTATGGAGGTGGAAAACTATAAGTCTAGGAAATGCCCTGGAGCATTGTAGAAGGGTTGTGAATGCCCTACAGTATTCCTAGAATGCTCAAAAATATTCAGGTAATGTTTGATAGCATTCAAGGGTTTATGAGGAGAGTACTGCAAAACCAAATCTGGTTTGTAGGGGTTATGGGTGATGGAAACAAAGGATACAAAGGCAGAGAAGGGGGAGGATGATAGTGAGAGGCTAGGGGTTTGGATGGGAATGGATGCAAGGGTTTTCAAACCTTAAAAAATCAAAATATTAGTGCTTAACCTTTGGAATGGCCACTTAATGAACTTCTTAACCTTCATTCACAAGAGTGAATGATCTTATATAACTTACCTTCCATATGCTAGGGTTTCGACAACACCAACGTGTGGTCAAGATTAAAACATAATGGATGGCTAAGATTATAACTTTGATGTGTGACATGGATCAAGTCATATGGATGAGTGAGATTATATTGTAATGGGCGATTGTCATTTATTCATATAAATATATATATTTATATTAAAAAAATAAACATAAATATTAAAATATTTATATCTATATATGTAAACTATATATATATATATATATATATATATATATATATATATATATATATATATATATATATATATATATATATATAAATAATGGATGTTGATGATTGGATGATGCATGGAATACAAGTGGCTAGGATTTGGTGTCTACAGGGTTGTATCATTTTAATAACCTAGGTATTTCCATTGTTGAATTAAGACATCAATTGTCTCATCATGTCATTATTTGAAAATAAAAAAATTGTCATAAATTATCATTTTGACTTTTCTAGAACCAATCTATTTGGTAAGTAGATCCATTCATTGATGAAAGTATGTGATAGAATCCTTGGGTAAATTTTTAAACCATTATTGGATAGTTTTCATAAAGAATTGGGCTAAAAATTTTGTCATGGCATTGGGATTGACATGAGTTCAATATTTGTAGATGTGAAAAAAGCTACCATATATTCTTTAGCATCTTGATTTCCATCATATGATATGTAAGGCAGTTGGGAAAATATAATTTGGGTAATATATTAGGCAAGAGGCTCAATAATCCATTTTTAGATAGTTGGACTACTCATTTGCTTTTGACATAGAGGATGTACATAAAATAGAAGAGGTAGGAAAATTGTCCAAGGTTGGCCAAAGCAATAGGTCATGGGATTGATTTAAGGCTAGTTGAGTCTTATGGTTTTATACTTCTTGAGCCATATTTTTATTATTTTCTTATAGATGTCAAATTTTAATTGGTAAGGGAGAGAAGGATTCCTTTATTGAATAGTATTATGTTATTTCCCTAACATCATTACAACAAGTTTTTATTAAATTCTCTAGAGAGATTGACTATGTAATTCTTGTATCTAATAGTTTTCTCTATTGATCTAGGGTTCAAAAGCTTAGGTTGACTTGCTTTCATGAATTTTAGTTATGATTCCCTACGGATCTTAGATTCTCCAATAATAGCTTTAATAAATTATTCAAGTTATTTATAATAAAGTTAAAAATATTAATCCTACTCTTTGTTAAATTGTTTTGTATATTTTGGCACTTGGTATCATAGTTTTTAATCCTTTATCATAGGATTTGTTACAAATTTTTATGATATAGTTATCCAAGTTATATTATATCCTTAGATTTTCATTTAATATCCTTTAGATGAGGTTCAATGTAGAGCCTATGAACTTGATTTCTTCCATATTAGTTTCCAAAAGTAATAGTGTTGAGATTTATTAAGGTTGTCTTAAGACAAGTAAAGAGATAAATGTAAGGAATTCCACTCATAAGGATATTTTCATGATGGATTCACTAAGATGTTTTTCTTAGATTTGGACAAGGCTAAACCTAAGAGAAACTTAAAAAGGGATGCAATCACAACAAGGTACAAATATGATTATGAATGGATATGATCAAGTTGGAATCGAGATATGATGTATTCATAGAAGGTAAAGGTAAAATATTATTTTAACATCCATGAAACCATAGACCATATGAGATGACCCTCATAGAGGATGTTATTTACCCATTATATAATTATCCTGCCAAACTCTATTTATTGAAGTATGGTGTATAACTCTAACCCCCATTGGATTTGAACCTTGAATCCCTCATTCATAGTTCTAAATTCTTACAATTATTTGGAGTTCCAAAGAATTACTATTAGGCCCACACAATTTGGGATAGTGTAGAAAAAAGGTAGATACAAGTATAAGAGATATTGCATAAGTATAGGACACACACACTTGAAATATTAGTGTTCTAAAAAATAATAGATCATAGCAAGATAAATTGAATCAATTAACCATGCAAACAAGTAGATATGTAGAGAAAATGATAGTAATTGATCTAATATGCTTGTAAACAAAAAAAATTTAGGACAAATATCAAATAAATAGACAATAGATGAAGAATAAATATACAAACCTTGGGTTAGTGTACCTTGGATGCTTAAAGGAGATTGATTTAGATCCCATTGAAGACATAGAACTTATTATTGATATTTAATATTTCTCCTTGTCACTGGGGATATTGTTGTTATATGATCTTCCTTTTAATTCCTTATTGATTAAGGGTTCCTATCTAAAGACCTTGAGGTAAGGTGTCTTCCAAGGGGAATACTAAAGTAGGGATGAAAGAAATTTATTTTTTACTTTGACTAGATAATAAGTATATAGTAAATGGTCTTCTTATTGCCCCCCTTAGCACTCCTAATGGATTTGGAAAGGTGTGAAAGTTTATAATTCAATTAGGAAGAAGAGGGAATTTATGGAAGAAGAAGAATTCATCAATTGAAAATATTTCATCTACTTGACATTGAATTTAAATTTGAATCTAGATGGAAAATGACTTGGTAGACACACTATTTATAAGAATTAGGTGTTTGGTCTTATTTCGATGAGGGCACAAGTTAATTTTAGGTGCTCTTGTCAACCATAATTCCAATAATAAAAATTGGTGATGTAATTAAAGGTTTATTGGGATAGAGCCTACTATGATACTAGTTTTAGGTATTAATGCATTTTGAATGAGGGTGTCAACATGTTCACATTCTAGAGAATTGCTTTATTTGACAGCAATTCCTTTTTATTATATTGACACTCTCATCATAATGAATTTTTCTAATAAAACGGATGGTAGGTATAAAATCCTAAGGAGTCTTCTAAGGCTTCTACAATAGTCTACATAGTCCTAAGTGGATGAATTAAGTGATTCTAGCCTAGGAACTTAGTCATGGATAAGGATATTTGATGTATGGATATGGCTTATAAAACTCATGACCTCTATTTTCTACTCAATATCCATGCCCTCCCTTGTTTTGGGAAGCATTAATAAAGGAGGGTAGAACAAAATTTATCTTTGATCATTAAATTTCATTAAGAATTACGCTTGGACGTTTCTCTACTATATAAGGGTGAAACATCAACAAAACATTTTTGAGCATGAGAAATAACATTTTTTATTACTTTACTAAAATCAAAGTTATCTTATTTTTTTTGTAAACTTTATAGTATTTTGTATGTCATATCTCCAGTAAATACTAACCATTGCTATAGATAGGTTTGGTAGGTCAAATTATGGTTGAAAAAGTTTGGTCTTCCCAATATAATATCACAAGTGTCCAATGGCACATATTAGGTAGTTATATCACATATTGGCTTGATGGCCTACTCAAGGGTACATTATCATTGATCCTTAATTTAATTCCTTGGATGAACACAACACAAATAGTGATGTTGAGGATACATCATTGTTTGGAATCCAAGGTACTTGACTATGTCTTATGTGATGATGTTCATTTGGATCTCAATGTTAATGATAATATTGAGACTCTTTTTATTTATCTAATATTGGGTGAGAAAAGTATGATATCATTATTTAAATATATTAATATAAAATCATTATCTACTTGGTCCCTGATACTCAAGCATGACATTTATATCTTGTTCTCTATCAATGGAGGTTCAATACTCATTCTTCATTGTTTGTACCACTAGAGTATTTTGTAGCACTCAACACTCTATATTACAATTATTGTGTCTTATATTGGTTTCACCATTTGTCACCCACCTTATTGGGTTTATATGTTGTTGAGGGTCCATTTGGAATTAGCACCATAGGTTATTGTGTATTTGGAGGATTTTGCTTTGGTGTTGGTACTTTGTGTGGGGCTAACACCAAATCCTTCCATTTATCTTGTAACCTCTCTTCTAACTTTGAAATATAATAGAATGCTTATGCCAAGGAGTTAAAGAGAAGCTGCATCCCATAATGAAGATGGTATTATAATCTATTGATATAATTGAGAATTTTTTCATTTTTGTTGTTGTCAATGCACATGCAATTCAAAAATTTATTGAACTCATTACTGTATTTTTGGACAAACTAGTCATTACACTAGCATAGTTTCTAGAATTACATGTATTCTTATTCATAGTGGCATAAGGGGTAGATTCACTCAATGAAGGTTGTTCAAAAGAAGTAACTAGAGATCCATCATCTATGAGTTGTCACTAGTGGCTTCCTAAAAATCAACCACCAATTTTAACATCTATAAGACCATGAATGGAATCTTATGAGAGTTTACAAATCGGTTGATAGCATAGTAGGTCTCAAGTTGTTAAATCTAAGTATCCAACTATTTCGTATTAATATAATCTAAAAATAATGGAATAGAAATGTTGATAGACACATTTAGAGGGTTGTATCTCTAAAACCACAAAGGAAAAGTAGTTATGGACAAGAATTTCATGCTGATCATGAGACCTAAAAAATTCCTGAAGAGTGTGTCCCTTTATTTATCTAGAGAATATATTTTTTTGATTGATAGTAGGAGGGGTTTTAAAAGGGTCCCCAAACCTATTACAAGTAGGGTTTTTAAAGGCACCCCAAACCATAGATCTAGCAATAATACATCAAGAAAGATAGCTGGATTCCACGAATCAAACCCAAAAATATAATGAAACAACCTCCTAGAAAATAAGCCATAGATTTTTATCAAGAAAATACAAGAGATTGTCCCATGGTCAAACCACCATGTGCTCTGAATCTAAAGCAATGGAGAAAACAAAAAAATAATGAAAATACTACCAGTTTAAAATAAATTTACAAATAAAAATTTCCCAAACCAAAGCATTTGCCACCTAACATGAAAGGAAAACAGAGGAATACTATCATCATAATAAAAAATCCTATCCAATAAAGCACAAAATAGGATAACCCCTCATGAGAATAGTCGGTTTAAGAAAACAACACTATAAATACCAGAAAACAAAATCCACAGCATAAAAACCATCCACAATATCTATACAAGAAATTCTATGAAACCCGCAAATCCTAATGGACCCAACTAATTTTTTTTGAAGAATAACCACTCTCAGGTACAAGAAAGAGAAGATAGCAATATTCTACACCACACCTGAGAGGGAGAAGTTAAGATACCAAAAAAATAAGCCTTATAATCCTATGATCAAACACACCACCACTACTAAAACTAGAGAAAGAGATCTCTGCAGATCATCGAATCTAGGAAACCCACCAGAGACATGAGACCAAAAGACAAAAACCATCATAGCATAACAACCCACTTTCACCCCAACTAGTTTGGGTTGGTATTTGGTCCTGTCTCCCCAAAATAACCAGATACAACAAGAAATTACCAAACCCAAAAGAAAGTGGCACAAACCAGCCATGAACCCACTACTGGTAGAGAACCCTAGCAATAGATCCATCTAAGCACCATCCAACCAAAGTAGCCAAGTCATCAAATTTGAAGCCAGCCAAGGGAACAACATCAAATTTCTACAGCCAAACACTATACCAAGCTCACCCCAACGGTTTTGGGTTAGTAGATGGCCCTTTTATCTCTTTGGAAATACAAAAAAAACATGAAACTATGAAACCTAGAAGAAATGCTACACAATCCAACAAAGTCCTAGAAACTAGCAAACAATCCAAGAAATACAGCCACCCAACACACCCACCCACTAGAGTGAGATCCAACCAAGGGGTCAACAACTAGAATTTTCCACTGCATTATAATGACCCAAGATAACCCCTACAGGTTTGGGTCAACATTCGGTCCTCTGCTCTAGATAAGAGTGATAATACCAAAACCATAAGAGAGCTAAACATACCATCAAGACCCTCAAAAAGCAAAACATCCTAGTCACGAAACACAATAGAGAAACTAAGCATGACTAGTAGTAAGATCCAGAATGGGAGAAAGGGGATCCCCCACTCAAAATATTTTAGAGTGTCGAAGATGAAGCATGAGTAAAACCCTCTTGGAGGAAGCCCTCATAGAGGAAAACCTAACATGCCCTCTATGCCATGGTGAGGCTCAAGCCCTCTCTGCCATGGTGAGACTCAGGCTTTCTCAATCCTTCTCTGCCATGGTGAGGCTCAGGCCAGAGGAAGCCTCACAAAGGAAACCCTCATGATACCTCTTTGCCACTTGTCTAGGAAATCTTGAATAAGCTTCTTAATGTCATATGTTGGTTTTTATTTGTGCTACATATTTCTTTATTTTATATATTTCTTTAAACATACAACATGTTTAAGCATTACTTGGATACAACATCTATTGTGATTCTTTGCTTCTTATACCATGAATATGTATGAAAAATCCAACAATGGATCTTACTAGAATGTTCCATTCTAGAGAAGAATGAGTATAAGATAAAAAAAATTAAATAAATAAAAGATCATAAAAGTTTTGATATCCCTTGATTGCATTGTAGGGGCTAAGATGTCATTGTATGAAGGAAACTCATAGAACTAGCTTGTAGCACCTAAAATATGCTTTAGAGTTGTGTAGTAGGAAGTAGGGCATACCAATGTCTACATTTTTAAAATGGTGAAGAAATATACCTCATACAAAATAATAAACACATTTATACATGATGATGTAAATGCAAAAACTATACTACAAAATAAAAAGTTTTTGTATTAAATAGAAATCAATTACATTAATTTTTAATACAATAAAAATGACACTATTAGATGTAGGGTATCCTATTATACTATGGTGGAAGGAATAACCTATCTACATAAAGGAAAAGAAAAATGAGGAACAACAAAGACTAATAAGAACCAAGAGACTAAAAGGAGTTGGTACACTACATTTTATTTGAGATGTATACAAATAGTTACAAAAATATTTGGAAGGTAAGATGCTCTAGCTTCCAATTGATCATGATGAAGTTAATTTTTTTTTTTTGAGCTACCTCTTCAGCTTCCTTTGTGTATGGTACTATATTTTGGATGAATATGTAGATGAACTACTCTTCTATAGAATCATATCTAACGTCTAGCACTACAAGGTCATTTCTCAATCTAATGTTAGATGGTAACACATGGGGTTGTTGCTTTAGGTTTATTGGCTTCTATGCATTGGTGCTACTACAATTGGTAACAAAGAGTTGGAATCATAGATGTCATGACACCATAATATGGTTTGATACTAGTCTATCTAACGAAGAGCCTAGATAGGTGCTAAGGTGTTTAAGGGTTCTGGTGTCATCCTTCTTTAAAATTTAAGTAACCTATATTTTATTGAAATTGTTTGTCAAAACTATAATTATTAATTTATTATGAATAAATAGATTAATAAAAAAGAAATTCTAGTTTTACATTAAATTTTATAATTATAAAGAAATAATTAATTAAATATTTTTTAATAAAAAAAACTAAATCCATGATCAAAAGAAAATAGACAAAGAATTTATTTTCTTATATTTAATCATAATAGGATTTGACTGTGCGAGGGTTTCATCTGTGTTGAGTGCAAGCGGCTCCAGAGGTTGTTTTTTGGGGCCTTTGGGCCCTAGCGGCCAACATTTTTGTGGTTTCTGCTCAAGATTTTAGCGGGATATGTTGCAGGGGACCCAAGATGGGTTAGAAATATATCTTTCAATAGATCTTCATGTTGTGAACTTGATTGACAATGGCTTCCAATTTGTTGCACAAAATAAAAGTGAAAATCATACCTTTTCTTGGCGTCCAAGGCATGGATTAAAGAGATCTCGAAATAAGTTTCAAGCAGCTGATCAAAAAATGGTTCAGATCTCAAGTGAATCTGGTGCTAAGGAGCACCCCCAAAATAAATCCACTATGGAAACCCCTTTCAAGGGTAAGGATTTCAAAGACTCGAACCCAAAAATGAATTTTAGGGATGCCCTCCATGGTGGATAACCTCAACCTAATGCTAACATTAATCTTAGGGTTTCTCATAAACCTCTGAGAATGCCTAAGATTGATCCTAGGAAAACTGAGTCGAGATGTCTTAGGGAAGTTGATGGAACTCCGATTATTAAGCTAGATATGGGCATCATTCAGACTAGCATAGAAGATCTAGAAAAAAGAGGACTAATTTGTCATTTCTTGGGTTTTCATTTGAGCCTATCTGCTTTCAAATTTTGGGCTACAAAAAACTAGAAAACAAAAGGTGAGTTACAAATATCTATTTATCCAAATGGTTATTTTCTTATTTTATTTTCTAATAATGAAGATAGAGAGAAAATATTTCAAGGGGGTCCCTAGTTCTTTGGAAGGGTAGGGATTTTCATGAAGCCTTGGCATACTAAATTTAAAGTCAAAGAAGAGATGCCTTCTATAGGTCTTATGTGGGTTAGACTCTTTGGCCTCCCAATTGAATTTTAGAATCTGACTATTTTTTCTTCAATTGGAAACTCTTTGGGAACTTTTATGATGACTATTGATTGTACTAAAAAATTTGAACATATTATTTATGCTCGGATTTGTGTTTTAATGGATTTTGACAAACCCCTACCTGAAAATATCTCATTACAATTTGGGGAGGACACTTGGGAGCAAGTGGTGGACTATGAGAACATTCCTTTTCATTGCCGAATTTTCCATGAATATGGTCATTTGGCTAGTGTTTTCCCAAATAAAATTCTAGATCAAAAGAAAGAGGATACAAACTTAGCAGGTTTCCAAATGCCTAAGAAGAAGAACACTCTAAAAAACTAGTTATGAAGGATCAATCGAAGTTATCAGCTAATATGTTTGAAATTCTTTCCACAAATGATGTCCTAGGTGAGGAAGAGGAAATAATGGAGACAAAAATCTTAGAAACACAATTTAAAGATGTAGGGAAAGACTTAGAGACAAACCAACAAATTAAAGGTTTTCAACAAGAAAAAAAGGAGGAAATATACACAAGAAAAACAATCTTTTAAATGTTGAGACTTCAGATAATACAGGTCCCAAGATAGACTATGTTGAACCTTCCAATAACACTTTGGCTTTATACATGCAATATTTGAGGTTAGAAGCCATCTCAGATTCAATTGGGGTAAGTCAAGAAATAGGGAAAAAAACTAAATATGGATTCCAACCAAAAGGTAGGTCGCAAGACCAATCAACATCATATGGTAAAAGAAGGTGAAAAGCTTGTAGAGGAAGGTAAGATTACTACCCTTACCAATTTTTTTAGCCCTAGTATTAATGAAGATCATCACTTGGAATATTAGAGGACTCAAAGGGAGTCTTTCAAAACAAAATAAAATTAGAAGAATGATTCAGACAAACCATCCACATCTTATTTTCCTTCAGGAAACAAATATTTCAATAGAGGAAATGGATTCAATTGCTAGTAAAATTTGGCCAGCTAGAAAAGTTGCTTCCCTCAGTTCCCAAGGGACTTCTAGTGGCATTGCTTGCCTTTGGGACCCAAAAGAGGTTGTTATTCACCATATGGTTGGTAGATAGGGTCTTTTGGCTATAGCTATTCAAAGTAGACATTCTAACCAAATTATGCTTTGTATAACTATTTATGCTTCGACTACTTTGGAGGAAAAGAGAAGATAATGGAAGGATATAACTTATATTATCTCTCATTTTCCTGAAGCTTGGATCTTGATCGAAGGAGATTTCAATACCATCCTCTCTTTGGATGAGAAAATAGGGGGAAATAGAAATTTGGACAAAAGCACTGACCTCATGAGTGAATATATTGCAAACCTTCATCTTGTGGACATCCAACCAGATAATGGCCTTATGACTTGGTCTAACAGAAGGCAAGGCTTAGCTTGTATTATGGAGAGATTGGATAGGTTCTTGTTCTCTGATAATTTCTTAATCCATGGTCACATTCCTAAGGTGAAGACTCTTAACAATGTTGGTTTGGATCACTAGCCAGTCATGGTGGAAATTTGGAAAACCAATGTGAGTTTCTCACCTTTTCAATTTTAGTTAATGTGGCTTAGAGATAGTTCCTTCAGACCTCGAGTGCAACAATGGTGGAAGGAAGGTAAACCAAGGTATGGGACTAAGATGTTTTGTTTTGCCAAAAGGTTGCAATACATTAAATCCAAAATCAAGATTTGGAATTGGAAGAAGTTTGGAGATGTTCGACAAAAAAAACATGAAGTTATTGCTCAGCTTGAAAATTTGAATAAGAAAATCCATTTAGATGGCCTCACAGAGAGTAGAAGTATAGATGAAATTAGACTCACTACTCAGTTAGAGGAATGGGAAAAAGAGAAGAACTCTTATGGAAGCAAAAATCTAGGATCCAATGGCTCAAAGAAGGAGATCGAAACACAGATTTCTTCCACAAATATCTTCTAGCTCGAAGATCTCACAACTTTATTTCTTCCCTAAAATCTGATTCTGGAGATGTTGTCTACACTTGGGATGGCATGAACTCTATTGTTGTCAATTACTTTTCCAATATATTTATTGTTGCTCCTCTTGACTCAACTTCTCAACAAAATATTCTTCAAGCCATCCCTACTCTTATCACTTCTAAGGAGAACTCTATTTTGATTGCTCCAGTTACTATCAATGAGCTTCAATAGGTGGTTTTTAAAATGCAAAAAGGAAAAACCCTAGGTCTTGATGGTTTTCCTATTGAGTTCTATCAAGAGTTTTGGGATATCCTTCATGTTGATTTATTAGAGGTGGTGGAAGAAGCTAGGAAAGCCAAAGAAATTTTGAAGGTTATCAATAAAACTTATATAGCTCTTGTCCCAAAATCTCAAGAGGTAGATCATATCTCAACTTTTAGACCTATAGCTTTATGTAATGTTCTTCTCAAAATCATTACAAAGATCATGGCAGAAAGGTTGAAGCCTCTTTTGCATAAGATTATTTCCCTTGAACAAGGGGGTTATGTGGAAGGGCGTCAAATAGTGGATGAGATAGTTCTTGCTCAGGAAGCCATCCATTCCATGGAAATGCAAAAATCTCCATCTATGTTCATTCATTTAGACTTATCTAAAGCTTATGATAGAGTGGATTGGCACTTCCTTGTCAAAGTTTTAAGGCAATTTGGCTTCTCTCAAGATTGGATGGATTGGATTATGGGATGTATCTCTTCGGTGTCCTACTCTATTCTTATCAATGGTAAGCCTTCTCAGTTGTTCCCTACTTCTAGAGGTATTAGGCAAGGTGACCCCCTCTCCCCTTATTTATTCATCATTCTTGTTGAATGCTTGGGCAGGACTATAACCAAAAATAGAGAAAATAGAACCCTTGAGGGAGTTACCATTGCTCATGGAGTTGGGCCTATTTCTCATATTCAATTTGTTGATGACTCTACTCTATTAGGTAAAGCTACAATTAAGGAAGCTTCTAAAATTAAGCAAATCATCAATTATTTTTCTAATGCTACTGGGCAATTGATCAATGAAGATAAATCTAAAGTCATTTTCTTTCACTGCTCTCCTAGATAGGAATCCATGGTCTTGGATAAATTAAGATATAAGAAGACCTCCCTTCCAATCACTTATTTAGGCATTCCTCTCAATATTCAAAGACAAAAAAATAAAGACTAGAATTGGTTGTTGGATAGAGTTAAGAAGAAAATTGGAAAGTGGACCAATAGGTGGCTTTCATTTGGGGGTAGAATTACCTTGGTAAAATTAGTCCTTCAAGCTATACCTATTTATGTTTCTACTATGTTGAATATCCCAAAGGTTGTTCTTCGAGAATTAGATCAAATCAATCATCGGTTCCTTTAGAGTGGTACTAAGGAGAAAAGAAAATGGGCCTTGGTGAAATGGGATACTTTATGCCTTCCCAAGAATGAAGGGGGGTTAGGTTTTCAATCTACTATTAATAACAATAAGGCTTTAGCTGCTAAACTGTATTGGAGGATTTTGCATAACCCCAATGCTCTTTGGGCCAAGAATCTTCATGCTAAATATGTTGAGAACAAAAGTCCTGAAGACCTTGTTCGCTATCAATTGCCTACCAAAGGTTCTCCCATTTTAGCGGTTCTTAAGATGAGTGAGGATTTGATTAAGAAAAAGTTATTTTGGATCATTCATAATGGTCAATAGGTAAATTTTTGGATAGATTCTTGGGATGGTCACCAACCTTTGATAACTCAGTTTCCTGATTGGAGGCCTTGGATGGAGGAGCTTCATCGAGCTAACTGGATAAAGGTTGCTAATTACTATTGGTACCATACTGGTAATTCAGAGGTTGGTAGATATTGGATCCCTATTGAGGAGTGGCCTATTCAAATGCCATAAAGGCAAAGAAAAGACATCCAAAGCATCCTTCATATGAGATCTCTCTCTTGGTCCCATGATAAAGATTATTTTGGATGGAACAACACTACTAAGGGTGAGTATTCAGTTGCTCAAGGTTATTTGACCTTATGCCATAATAATCCCAACCAATCATATGATATATTTACTCAATTGTGGGCTCAAAATCTCTAGCCTAAGGTGAGGTTCTTTACATGGCTTTTATTGCATCATAGGGTGCTTACTGGTGAGCAACTTATGAAACATGGTTTTCATGGCCCGTTTAGATGTGAAATGTGTGGAGAGAATGTGGAAACTCTCAACCATATTTTTATTGAGTGTACCTTAGCCTCTGAGCTATGGAGGAGAATGGCCATCTTACTTGGCTTACAGTGGTCCAATTTTTTTACTTTTGAACAACTTTGGAGGGATTGGCCTAATCAGGAGGGTGTTGATCACTTTATTAGGTAGCTAGTTTGGATGGGTTCTACCATCCTACCTTGGAATATCTGGAAAGAAAGAAACAACTAAATTTTCAATCAAGAAAGGAAGGACATTCACTATATCTAGCAAAATACCATTGCCAACTTAGTTGAATCAGTACAACAACTCCTTAAACACCCCTAGAACTCCCACCAAAGATGGGATCAAGTGATGCAAATATTGAAGATTAACTCTTTTAAGGGCAACCAACTTAAAGGGAATGTGAGTAATCAAAATATGGATAGAACAAGGAATTGGTAGCCTCCTCCTAAGGATTTTGGAAAATTCAATACCGATGGAGCCTCTAGGGGGAACCTTGGAAAAGCTAGTGCAGGAGGAATTGGTAGACTTTCAGATGGTTCCCTGGTTTTCACTTTTGCTGAGAATTTGGGTATCCTTTCCAATAACCTTGTTGAGGGGTATGGTATCCTTAGAGGCCTTCGAGAGGCTACTAAGGTCGGATGGAAAAAGGTGTTGGTTGAATCTGACTCTCAAGTCATGATTAATTTGTTGAAGACCCTTCTAAGAATCATAAGGTTGATTGGAGAATAAAAATAATTGTTGAGAAGATTCAATTAATCCAGATGGGCTTTTTGAAAGTTGAATACAATCATGTGGTCAGAGAACAGAACAAGAGTGTTGATGCTTTAGCTAATTGGGCATTGGACAAAGGTGATCTTACTTACTATGACCACCCTCCCAGATGGTGGGATTCACAAATAAGGGAAGCTCTTCTTTCTATCACTTCTTTGGATGGCTCCAATACTAGAGGTACCTAGTTCCTTTTTTCTTTGTTTTTGCTTCTCTTTGGTTCGGTCAGGGTATTTTAGTTCCCTTGCTCAGACTGATCATTCTTATGTTTCCTTTGTTGATTCTTGCATGAATAGCCTTTTGGCCTAGAAAGGCCAAACTTGTTTTCTATTTTTCCTCCTTTTTTGTTTTTTGGTGTGTGTGTTGTTTTGTTTTTGTTCTATTTTATTTTTTTGTTTTTTGTGTTTTTGTTGTTTTTGTGTGTGTGTTGTTTTGTTATTTTTTTGTTTGTTGTTTTTATGGTTTTGTGTTTGTTTTGTGATTTTGTGTTTGTTTTGTGTTTTATTTATTTATTTATTATTGTTTTTGTTTTTTTTTTTTTTGTGTTTGTGTTTTGTTTTTTTAGGCATGCTCTTTGAGTGTGCCGAAGGGGACAAGCCAGGTGTGAGCCTTTTTTGTGGAATAGATACCCCTGCCTCCTTGGGACTTACCCGAAAGTGGCATCCCATTTGGGGTGTTTTCCACAAACAAAAAAAAATAGTTGATCATAATTTTTGGTTTAATGAAGGGCAGTTATGAAATGAAAGTGAGAGGAAAATGAAAGAGAAAGTTAATGACATGTTATGTGTATTATTCAGTTATTAATTATTTTTTATTTTAATTGTTTTTTTTTTTTTTAAATTGTTGATGAAAAGAACATCTTAATTGAAAGAAAAATTATTTAAATTTATCTAATTTTTTTTTTTCCATTACTGCACGAGTATAGTTTAGTTTATATAATTTTTTTTCATTAATACACGAGTATAGTTTAGTTTATATAAGTTTTTTTTCATTAATGCACGAGTATAGTTTAATTTATATAATTTTTTTTTCTTGCCCCGCGATTGTTCTCGTCGAGGTCCTTGGCTACCCGGAGAACGGTGCCGCCGGCGAAGCAACCCTGCTGGTACATCATCACTCTCTTTGCTGCAAGTCGACACCGCTGGTGGTGCAGAAGAGGAGATGAGTAATCTTCGACTTGGCCTGCCCCCATTCCTTAATGGCATTGGGGGCCACCTCCTTTCCTGGGCACCTCTACCACCACCATGTCCTGCCGGGCGTCCAAGGAAGGAGCCATGTATGCGCACACGTTGGGATTCTCTTTCAGTATGTCCTCCGTCAAGTACATATATCTCTTCTTTATCATCGACTTATCGCCTGCACCATCACACATATTCCATAACCATCAAAACATACCCACATGTATATATGACAAATTGATTACAATTTACATAATTGCAATAGATTCTTACACATTCGCTTGAATTTCTCCTTGAGTTCGGCCTTATGCTCGCTGTTGGTGACGCGGAAGTAGTAATCGGGATAACTGCTCTGCTCGATGGCGTTGGGGGGAGTGGCGGTTCCAATGGCGAGGACAGAGGCAGGCCCATCAGCCCTTTGTGAGTTCCTGAATGCTTCCACATCCTCCATATTCATCTTTCCCGAAACCATTTTGACGGCGTTGAGATTTTAATCACTGGAGTGGAGGATGTTGATAACACCCTTGCGCTTGCAACTTCTCTGTCTGCTTTGATTGACTTTTGGTTTTTTTAATACAAAAGACAAGTAATCGCTCACCCATTGCTTCAAAGCAGACTATATATCCACACCGTCCATTGGAGGCAATGGACGGTGTGGAGATATGGTCTGCTTTGAAGCAATGGGTGAGGGATTACTTGTCTTTGTATTACAAAAGCGATGAGTCAATCAAAGCAGACAGAGAAGACCGCTCTGAGGGGAAGAAGGTGCGCTTGCAATGTTTTATAGCAAAAGGGTGGGTTAGTAAACGTCCCGAGGTAGCTGACTGCACGTGGTGCTGAAGAGTTAGGAACGATATCAAAGACGTCGGTGCCTGATAGTCGTAGGTCGTATAACATAGCGAGCGTGGAAAGGAAGGTCGAGCATGTTTAGCAAATTTCTTCCTCAGCGTATCTTACTTTTCGGTGATTCATTTTTAAACGTTACTTTGGTGGATCTTAAAAGACATTTCAGAGCGTGCAAATTGGTCGGACAATTCTTGCTTTTTGTCGTGTTTTAATTATTTGTTACCAAAATTTTGATAAAATATAATTTCTTTTTCTTAAACTTATTTTATAGACTATAGTTAATTAAAATACAATGAAAATAAACAATAAAAAAGAATTGAAGCAAAATTTAATAAAAAGTTTTAAAATTCAAGTTTATGCTTTTAGTTTCATTAATATATACAATGAAATTGTATTAATATTATTTCTTAGCTCTTGATTTTACGAGGGATCATGGTTGAGAGGAGACTGCCCAGCCCTATGCATCAGTTGTAGGGGTTTATCACACTACCTAAATAAAAAGAAAGTCCTAGGGGAGACTGCAACAATTCGGGCTTTGGATCTTCATTGAGAGGTCGAAGGTTCAAACCGCGGTATGGATGAGTATGTGAGGGGGTGGGTGTGTGTATGGCTGTGTTTAGTCTCTATTGATAAGCTTAGCTCTTGGCCATATGAGGGATCATGGTTGGGATAGGAATGCCCGACCATGAGCATGGGTCATAGGGGTTTCTCACACTACCCAAACAAACAAAAAAATCTATATAAAATCTTTACTAATATTAATTATACTAATTTAGAGATAAAATAAAACTAAGGAAAAAATAGAAGTGCTCTAGAAAGAAGGGCATAGTGCAGAAGTGACCAACAAAGGAGAAATTAGATACGGCGGGCTGACAAGAATATCAAATTGTAATATTTCTTTGCTAATGCGCAAGCTTCAAAAAAGGTAGTTGAACTAGACCAATGAAACAATTTTTGAAAGGAGTTATAGATCAACTTCTGGCACCACTTAGACCTAATAATCCAAAAGAGGTTGTTGTCCTATTGAAGAAGAAATCATGCAATCTTAATGAAAGTCTCCAAGTCTAACAACATTGATTGTAGAAGGTACTTGTGTTTATTTTTTTAAGATCCCTAGGATGACAGTTGAGAATGTTAGCAACATTTGAGCATCTAGCAACTAAAGATTGATGATTCTAGATCCAAAGACCTCAAAGGACTATAATAACATAATGTAGGCTAGATTAACCAAGTAGCAAAAAGTCATGCTCTAAAATTCTTGCATAGTTTTTCAAGGAAAATATTCTCATATTTTCTATAAATAGTAGGTATCAAGGTATTGTAAAAATCGGTTAGTTGTCATTTGTAACTACCCCTTCATTTTATTTTGTATAACAATATCGATCCAAACCCTAAGCTGTTTTGTAGACAAACTTTCAAGCCCTCACTTCTACCATGAATTGAATCTTTCATACTCACATATATATACACTAGAAGCCATGACTACTAGGCCTTTTTTATCTCATTTCTTATATGTGCAATATATGCTTAACTATGTGTACTAAGAAGAGAAAGTGTTCACTTTGAGTTGTTGGTGCATTAGAATCGCATGTTCATTTATCCTATTGTTATGTAGAAGAATTTTATGATCTTGGTGCATCTTTCCTAGTTAGCTTAGGAATTTTATTTATCTCTCTTTCTTTTGATTTTTCTTTCTTTTCTTTTTTCTCCTAAAGCTATAGAGTAGAAGAGCATTGAATATCACATCTTAAAAGGATTCAACCTTGTATAAAATCTTGTAGATCATCCTCTGAGTCCCATATTCAAGTTCTCTAGACACCCTATTGTGTTGCTCTACATGAGGTATGATTGTCTAGTTCATGTAGCCCCTCGCATTTGATGATTACAATAATTGGATATGACAATAATTTAATGGTATACCTTGTGGAGCTAAATTGATTCAATTTAATTGTTATCACTATCAAGAAAACTATATTAGGATAAAAATCTAGTGAAGGTCCTTCCCTATCCGCTTGATTGAAGCATTTGAAAGTCTCACATAGTAACTCTACTCAAGACAAGTATCTAGAAGAAGCCACCATGAAAGAAATTAAATTGAGATTTTGGTAAAGATCTCAGTCTCTACTTAAAAGGTAAAATGCACTATTCCCCTAGTGACTCTGCTAAAAGCAAAGAATCCAAAAGTTTATGAGTGAAACACCTACAATTAGATCCTTTACAACTGTTAATTTTCAAGCACACATGCTAATACCTCCACTCAACACCATTCCAATAAGAAGAGATAGATGATAAAGCATGATCACTTCATTACCTAAAATATTTCGATCCTACAATGATAGATGTCCTTTGCGACCTCTGATTCCACCCACTATGTGGGATGATATTCCAACATCCACACTAAAATCTCTTCCATACTACATTAGGGATGATATGACAACTCTAATTGAACATCTATAAAATATGGCCATCTTGTGTGCACTACATAATGTGATAGAAGAAAATGTGGCTTTGCGATTGTTTGTGGAGACATTTAGAATATGAAAATATGTGTGCTTCATTCATGATCAATTTATTCAAATCATCAGCCTCAGGAATTACAAACCTGTTCTTAAAGCACAAAAAACCATCCTTGATGCTAAAATCCTTACATTCATTGAATTTCCTTTTCATCATTTTCTGAATTTGATTGTAAAACACATACTTATGTTGCATTTCCTTAACCTATTCCATCAAGTCTATATGAATTCCAAATAATATAGCTATGTATCTTCTACTGAGTGCATTGATAACCTTATTTTCCTTTCCTTTGATGTATTCAATGCCAAATTTATATTTACCAAGAAATTTTGTCCACTTTCTCTATCTGGCATTTAGCAAAGGTTGAGTAAATATGTACTTCATACTTTGATGGTTTATCCTCAACTCAAAGGATATCCCTACCAAATAATGTTGCCAACTTTTGAGATAAAAAACCATCGCTACCAATTTTAGATCATGGATTGTATAATTGACCACATGTTGTTTTAAATTTTTAGATCTGTAGGCTACCACAGCTTCATCTTGTGAGAGCACTCCTCCAAATCCTTCCAATGATGAATTTGTACACATAAAATAACTACCTTGAGGGTCTAGTATCTTTAGTATGGGAGATGTAGTAAGTTTTTGCTTGAGTAGATCAAAAATTATGTTACATTTATACGTCCACTTGAACTTTTTTCCTTTCCTTTGTAGGTTAGTTATTGGAGTGGTTATATTGAAATAGTCCTTCACATAACACCTATAATATCCAGTCAAACCCATGAAAATCTGAAATTCCATCACATTTGTGGGCAGTGGCCAATTCAGTATAGATTCTATCTTCTTAGGATCCATCGTGATCCCTTCTAGTCATACAATATGCCCTAAATATTGCACTTTCAACACATAAAATTCACACTTTGACAAGTTTCCAAATAATAAATTCTTCCTTAGAATATCTATAATGACCCTAAGGTGTCTATCATGCTCTAACTTATTCTAGGAATAAATCAAAATATCATCTAAGAACACAAGAACAAATCGGTCTAATAGATTTCTAAAAATACTATTAATCAAGTTCATAAATGTTGCTAGAGTATTTGATAGACCAAAAGGCAAAAAAGTAAACTCATAATGTCTATAACGAGTTTTAAAATCTATCTTATGAGTATTATTTTCTCGAATCCTCAATTGGTGGTATCTGAACTTTAGATCAATCTTTGAGAATATAGTTGCATATTTAAGTTGATTGAAGAGGTCTTCAATCCTAGGTAGAGGATATCTATTTTTAATGGTTTTCTTATTTAACATCCTATAATCTATACATAGTCACAAGGAACCATATATTTTCTTGATGAACAACACTAGTTTACCTCATGGTGACACACTTGGTATAATTAATCCCTTCTCTAGCAATCCTTGTAATTGCACTTTCAACTCTTGTGTCTCAATTAGATTTATTTGTAAGGATATTTGTGAATATGCTTTGTTCCAAGTTGAATTTCAATTGTGAAATCAAATTCATATTTAGTTGGTAATCCAGGTAAATCCTCTGGAAATACGTCTCATAAATCCTAAAGAACTAGGTGTTTCTTAAACACTTCTTCCTTCTTTTCATATTTTATCTCATTTAACTTCACTACATAAATCATTCTTCCTCTATTAATTGCATTATTAAGTTGCATTGCAAAGAGAATTTGGGGTTGAAAAGCCCCTTGCAGGTTGTACATCCTATGTACTTTCTTGCCATATTTTGAGCATTCAATCCATCTATCCTAAAAATAGATTATAGTCTTATATGCTTGTAAGTAATCCATTCCTAGAACTACATAAAATGCATGCAATGGTGCTATGTATAGACATTCAACGGTCATTCCACTAGGTAAAGTAATTTATGCCATGGGATAGCACTAATTTACAGATTAGGTTTATCCTGATCCATACTCAACCTTCCACCCATGTGCCAAGATTCTTGGTCTTTCTAGTATATCTTTAACTAAGCTAGTGGAAACAAAACTATCTGTAACACCGCTATCAATCAGACTTATAAAATTTATACCAAATATCTTACCTTTTATCAGTA
The DNA here is from genome assembly GCA_028583015.1 of Wollemia nobilis. Lineage (NCBI taxonomy): Eukaryota > Viridiplantae > Streptophyta > Pinopsida > Araucariales > Araucariaceae > Wollemia > Wollemia nobilis. The sequence goes on from JAQPPZ010000188.1 coordinate 1,845,491, forward strand.
GTGGAATGGCTTGCCCTTCCTGATTTTGACTTCCTATCACAACATAAATATTTTGTGTAGGTTCCTTGTGTACAAAATCCTTGTAGGTAAGTTATTTTCCTTTCGAACTCGGTCCTATTTTTTATGGATATTTATTCGCATAGTGTGGCCCACTACAATCAAAGCATCCATACTTATGTCCTAGGTGAGTTTTCTACTTACTTCCTTCTTCTAATTTTATTGCTAATGAAGGATTGGCCTGACCTTGTGGTGATGGTATGTTATTTCCATTGTTGTGATTGTTAGAATTATGGTTCTTCCCTTGGAACCTTTTCCTAAACTTTCTTTGCTTCTTATCATTTTTTTGTCCTATCTAGGGGAACTCTTGTTTGCTTGCTCACATTCCCACTTCATGAAGCCTACACTATTTCTCTTTTTGAGTGCCTCTATATCATTCTCATATGTCCCTTCATAATCAAAGTAATTCTTAAGATAAGTTTTAGCTTTCCTAGCCATATCATAGGCCTTTTGAATAGTACTAGGTTCCCACATGTTCACTTCATACCCTAATCTAGGATTGGCTCCTAAAATAAACTTATGACCCTTCATATTTTTATTATACATGGAAACACATTTCAGCAACATGACAAATTTTTGATAATATGCCTACCTTAATTTACTTTCTTGTCTAAGATTAGTGAACTCTTTGAATTTCTTAGTATAGAAATGTTTGATGAGGAACCTTTCTTTAAAATCTACCACAAACTCTACCCATTTCAAATTAACTACGATCTTAGTTCCCTTTTCTTCATTGAAAATTTCCCATCAATCCAACCCAACACCTTGTAGGTGTAGAGTGGCATAATATTTTTGAGTGTCAATGGAATAGTTCTTCATGTTACAAAAAAATCTATCTCCTTTAGCCAAGCCTCGACTTTATCATGATATTCCTCTCCATTGAACTTAAATTTTAGTTGTTTCATATCCTTTTTTAATTTTACCTCCAACTAGCCTGTTGTGCCTTGAAAGAGGTTTTATTCTCTTGTCCATCTTGATTCACTATATCCTCCAACAATTGTTTCTATGTTTCCATATGTTCCTTTAGTAAGACTTTTATTGCAGTAAGATCCTCCGTATCATTATTAGAAACATCCATCCCTATATCTATGGTCCCAACATCTACATTAGTTTGTTGTCTATACCTCATTGATGGGACAACACTTTCTCTTCTCTTTGGTAGTATTGTCTCTGGCCACACACAAGAGAGATAATAGAAATCAGTTCACAATTACATCTTTAAATTATTTCTCCTACTATCAACTATATTCCTAGTTATGCTAACTTAGACAATCGAGGTCTACTTTTAATGGATACACTTTCCTTATAGGTATAGCCTTTACATGATGCTCATCCCTTTAAACTTCATTTATTCCTGCACAAGGAAACTTGTATCCCTACGAACCAAGCGCTCTAATACCAAATGTAACAACCCAATTTTTACCCAACTCAACCAATCAATATATATATATATATATATATATATATATATATATATATATATATATATATATATATATATATATATATTCTACCTAAACATAGCATAGAGTGACGGGGCACCGGGAAAACACACTTCTGCTAACCCCACTTTTTCATTAAACAAATCTGGAAATTACATGCAGAAATAAACAGCCCGCAGGCTTACAATCATCGACCCTCGGCTCGGTTCTCTTCTTCCTCACTCCTACGCTCTAAGTGCATTCCCCGATCCACCGTCCCGACTAATACAATAAAATGGGTTTTTATAGAGGCCCCGACCCTCTCACGCATGAACTCCCGCCTAAAGGATTCACCAACCCCAATTTAATTTTCCCTCCGAAACATACAAAAGAAAACACGAGAATCGGGACACCAACCCGATTAAAGACCCCTCTCCGCACGGTCCCTGTCATCTCTGAATCCGTCAAAAAATTCTGCGTGCCCATCCTTCTCGTCTCCCGTGCTCCTGGGTATTCACCCGCTTCAACTGCACATTGTGCCACGTGTCAAATTTGAACAGTCCTCGAAAATACCATTCCCGCCATCTTTTTCTCTTCCCGCGCCATTTTCTCTCTCCGTCACGATATCGCGACGTTCTGGCCACTCCACCTTTCGCCATTGGCTCTGCTACTTTGGTCGTGATTTCACGACATGTCACAAAATCGTGACCACTTCCTCTGCTTTGCTCTGCTGCTGCCTTTGTGTCACGATTTCGTGACCGTCACGATTTCGCGACGTGTCACGAAATCGTGACACATCCCCGCTTATATTTGCTGAGAAACCCGTCATGATATCGCGACGTCACGATATCGCGATGTCACGATATCGCGACATCATGATATCGCAACCATTTTTCCTCCTCGCCTCGACTCCCCTTTGACGTCATAATTTCACGACGTCACGAAATCACGACATCGCGATTTCACTCCCCTTTCCGCCTTCTACCTTCGCTTCTGACTTTTCGTCACGATTTCACGATGGTCGCGATTTTACGACATGTCGCAAAATTGTGGGTCATGATTTCGCGACATGTCACAAAATCGTGGCCCCTTCTGTTGTGCTTTCTCTCTCCTAATGATTTCCGCGATTCTACGACATGTCACGATTTCACGACATGTCACGAAATCACGACAGGTTTTTCTCCTTGCTCTCCTTGCCGATTTTTGTCACGATTTCGTGACTTGTAGCGAAATCGTGACGCCATTCTTCCTCCTTGCCTTCTGCTTTCTCTTCTTTCGACTCTTCAGCACTGTCTTTCCCGCAACTTGATGCCTCTGTTGCTGGTGCTGTTGGATGCTCCTGCATCAGACACCCGGGGTACATGGAGAAGTGATCTTCACTTCTGATTGGTCCGATTGCTGTCTCCTGCAACACCTCCAGACCATCCTCTGCCTCTGCAGACTGCTCTAACCCCGGCTCCCGGTCCATACTTCTGTCTTCTACCGGACAGATTTCCTCATTGCTGCAAATTTCTTCTGCAGCCTGCTTTAACTCCTCTTTCTTTCTCCGTCTTGCTTCCCACATTTTTTGCCGCTCCTCTTGCTCCCGTAACTTTATCCCGAGCCATTATTTTTGCAATGCTTTTAATTGCCGTTGCAAATCTAAGACTTCTTCCTCCGACACCATATCCTCCTTGCTGTCCCGTCTTCTTCGGGAATGCATTTTTCTTGCTTTTCTTTTCTCTTTTTTTTTTTTACCGGGTCTTGGCGTAAACTGCCTCCCGCTCGGTGAATCTGCTTACGCACTTAAAGACCGAACTCACTCTCTCACTTCACAGAACCCTCACCACAGATCCTGGTGCAAACTGCCTCATGGCCGGCGGTCTGTTTACGCACTCAGAATCTTCTCGCTCTGATACCACTGATGAGGCATCGAGAAAACACACTTCTGCTAACCCCACTTTTTCATTAAACAAATCTAGAAATTACATGCAGAAATAAACAGCCCGCAGGCTTACAATCACCGGCCCTCGGCTCGGTTCTCTTCTTCCTCACTCCTACGCTCTAAGTGCATTCCCCGATCCACCATCTCGACTAATAAAATAAAATGGGTTTTTATAGAGGCCCCGACCCTCTCACGCATGAACTCCCGCCTAAAGGATTCACCAACCCGAATTTAATTTTCCCTTTGAAACATATAAAAGAAAACACGAGAATCAAGACACCAACCCAATTAAAGACCCCTCTCCGCATGGTCCCAGTCATCTCTAAATCCATCAAAAAATTTTGCGTGCCCATCCTTCTCGTTCCCCGTGCTCCTGGGTATTCACCCGTTTCAACTGCACATTGTGCCATGTGTCAAATTTGAACAGTCCTCGAAAATACCATTCTCGCCATCTTTTTCTCTTCCCGCGCCATTTTCTCTCTCCGTCACGATATCGTGACATGTCGCGATATCACGACGTTCTGGCCACTCCGCGCTTCTTTCCCATTTTGGTCGTGATATCGCGACATGTCGCGATATCGCGACCATTTTTCCTTCGTACCCTGATTGCAATTTCTTGTAGCGATATCGCTACATCGTGATATCGTGACGTCGCGATATCACGACGTCCCCGCTGCGCCCTTCGTCTGCCTCGCTTCACGTCGCGACAGCGCGACGTCGTGATGTCGCGACCACTCCACCTTCCGCCACCGGCTCTGCTGCTTTGGTCGTGATTTCGCGACGATCGCGATTTCGTGACACGTCGTGAAATCACGACCACTTCCTCTGCTTTGCTCTGCTGCTGCATTTGTGTCACGATTTCGCGACCGCCATGATTTCGCAACGTGTCATGAAATCGTGACACATCCCCGCTTCTATCTGCTGAGAAACCCGTCGCGATATCGCGACGTCGCGATATCATGACCATTTTGCCTCCTCGCCTGGGCTCCCCTTTGACGTCGCGATTTCGCGACGTCGCGATTTCGCTCCCCTTTTCGCCTTCTACCTTTGCTTCTGACTTTTCATCACGATTTCACGATGGTCACGATTTCGCGACATGTCACGAAATCGCGGCCCCTTCTGCTACGCTTTCTCTCTCCTACCGATTGTCGCGATTCTGCGACATGTCGTGATTTCACGACATGTCACGAAATCATGACAGGTTTTTCTCCTTGCTCTCTTTGTCGATTTCTGTCACGATTTCACGACTTGTAGCGAAATTGTGACGCCATTCTTCCTCCTTGCCTTCTGCTTTCTCTTCTTCCGACTCTTCAGCACTGTCTTTCCCGCAACTTGATGCCTCTGTTGCTAGTGCTGTTGGATGCTCCTGCATCATAGAGTTAGCTTAAGTTATCTTTTTTCTAGTATGCATAACTTAGTTCCAATGTGGATCTATTTTCTTCTACTAGAAACTCCATAAGAATTACCCATTCCTACAACTTACATATATCATTTTGTAGAGTAGTAAAAACCATACACCTAAACATGTAATATGAAATCAAATTGATAATGCAAATCATGTAACCATAATGACAAAGAAAGAGATAAAATATAGTGCCCTTCTCATTAATAATTTGGAATTGCCTTTACAAGAGGTTACAAAATATCCCTCTTAGGGATTAGACGAATTGATACTATATTACAATATGAATCCCCAAAGGGGTAGGTACAATTCGTAGAGTATTTGCTCTCCTAAAACTGATTATGGAGGGTTTATTTGCAACATTCTCTTGATGATGTAAAGATTAAGGATCTTGATGATGATTAGCTCATGTGGAAACCTGAAATATGCACACAAAATCACTTACAATACATTAGTAACAAATGTAGAACCTCTCAAGATGAGTTCCATTTCAAAGATATGCAAATAAAAAGAAAATGCTTAAAACAATAAAGAAATGCATATAAACAAAATGAAAATATGCAAAACTAGGTTAGAAATCAAATTGAATGCTACTAAAACTGATCTTGCTAGGAAAATATAAAAAATAAAACATCACATCAAGTCCATCATAGGGTACAGTGGCTAGCTCTATTAGCCATCAAAGAGTCTAGCTATTGCACCTGCGGGTCACTTTGGGATGAAGCGACTGATGAATAGAGAGTTTGTTCTTCATGCTCGATGTGGGGTGACATCTGATTTGTCTATCAAATGGGCTAATTTTCTTAGTGCATTTGTGAGGAATGAATTAAAGGTAGAAATTGATTCAAATTTGATATGATTGAGAATAAACAATGGTTGAATATGATCCTCAAAATCCAATGACCTCCATTGATGCAAATGCAAGCTTCATAGCTATATTTGGGTAATACTTCATTGTGTATGAGAGAAGGTTCTCTCTGTTCCTCGAATTGGCAGTAATTCTTTGCATTCAACTCATATCTTTTCATGAAGGCCAAGGGGTCTTCGTATAGAATTTTCCAATGGGAATCTTGGCTTCCTTGGGAAGCCAAGAAACGGTTAGGATCAAGAAGGGTAATAAAACATTCGAGAAGCTTCCTGCAACCATTCGAAACTACCATTGATATTGGATGGCCACTAAAACTGAGTTTGTTTCAACTCAGGGAGCCCGAGTTTGGTGAGGCCATACCAAGGTGTAGCGACTAAACTAAGGGTCCAACGACCGTTCGAGGTCACTCCTAGGTATGACGACCCAAGATGTAAAGGGATAGATTACCTTGTTGAAGTGATAAAAATTACTATTAAGCCCTGAGGCTACCCCAAGGGGGTCATATGGCCTAAAAAGGTGTCCATATAGGTAGTATTCTTAAAATGACATGTTTTAGGTGTCTATTGATGCCCCTTTTTGAGATACATTATGTGAAATCACAACACTAAGAAAAAATAGGTGACCTAAAACCAGATTAAAAATTGATGTTGATCATTAATTTAGTAAATGTAAATACCCTACTCATGAAAGAACATGCAACTTTGAATCATTACCTCCAATAGAATGGTGGACTTAATTTGGTTAAAAATCTGACGAATCTAAAAGGCAATCAAGTAGTGTTGTAAAATTACATATTTTGCTAGTTCAGACTGACAAAGGTTTATTTTATCATTTTTTACTTTTTGCTCTATCAAATAGGGAAGCTTATGATAGTTGTTAGCAATGATTCTTGGATGAACATAATTAACATGATTAAGTGTTTGATTATTGACTTCGATTATGAATGTTGTGATTATGACTATCCCCTCAAGTGACGTGTAAATGAGGAGATGAAAAATTATGAAATTGGTGAGTCACTTGACCAATATGGCTTGGTTAGATTTGACCAAAGGTAGAGGCTTCTTTGGAGCTTTTTGAAATTTTATCAAAGGAAACTAGGCATATTTGAAACGTTTTGAGATTTGACCAAAGGAAACTAGGCATCTTTGGAGTGTTTTGAGATTTCACCAAATGAAACTAGGCATCTTTGGAGTGTTTTGATATTTGACCAAAGGAAACTAGGCATATTTGGAGTGATTTGAGATTTGACCAAAGGAAACTAGGCATATTTGGAGCATTTTGAGATTTAACCAAAGGAAACTAGGCATAGTTGGAGCGTTTTGAGATTTGACAAAATGAAACTAGGCATATTTTGAGTGTTTTAAAATTTGACCAAAGGAAACTAGGCATCTTTGGAGAAATTTGATATTTGACCAAAGGAAACTTGGCATCTTTGGAGAATTTTGGAATTTAACCAAAGAAAATTAGGCATATTTGGAGTGTTTTAAGATTTGACCAAAGGAAAATAGGTATATTTGGAGTGTTCTGAGATTCAACCAAAGAAAACTAGGCATATTTGGAGCATTTTGAGATTTGACCAAAGGAAACTAGGCATATTTGGAGCATTTTGAAATTTGACTAAAGGAAACTAGGCATCTTTGGAGCGTTTTGATATTTAGAGAGTGAGGCAAAGGGTGCAACCTTTTGCAACTTGCAATTGATTTGTTATGATTATATGTAATTCAAAGGGTGCAACCTTTTGGAAACCTAATAATTGATTGATTGAATGTGAGGCAAAGGGCACAAACTTTTGGAAACCTAGCGGCTAAAATGTGTGGATTGATTGAATGCAAGGTAAAGAGTGCAACCTTTGGGAACCCAGTAGTGGATTGTTTGATTTGTGATTAAATTGAATTATATATTTTATTATGAATGCACACTACCTTTATTTGATATATGTATTGCTTGATTGTTTGATTACTAACTGGGGGGAGTATGATACTAATAATTCCCCAGTTGATGCTTGAAAATATTTTTTTGACTTAAAATTTTGAATTTTTTGACCATTAGATGTGATTAAATGCTCAAAATGGTGTTAATGTTATGCCTAGATGTATGAATATAGGTTATGTTCTTAATGTTAGATGTATGCTTAGATTTTTATATAATTTATGAATGTGAATTCATGTTATCGTTATGGAAAATCTAACATGTGTGATATGCGTTAATTTTATATGGATGTTCTAATGTAAATTACATATGTATGCTTTAATTATTTAAAACATGATGAATGATTCTAATTTGTGTTTAACAGACTAATGTCAAGCACCACATAATGTATAAAAATCATGAATGAAAATGTTAACCCTTATCATAAGAATTAATCATTTATTCATGCATATTTGAGATGAAATGATGTGATATGTAGGGGTTTTACCTATGAGCTTCTGCAAACTAAAAGATATGCATAAAATAGTCAATGGTCATTTAAATATCATTGCTAATATCCATATCATATCTATCCTATTCTACGCAGATACCTTAATATATAAAATTTTATAAGGAAAACTATGAGTGTATGATGAGATGATTTGTTGCTATGAGGGAATTTTTGAGGTTTTACATGAGACTCAAACACCCTAGTTGATTGATCAAAATTTGTATACTGACTACATAAGACTCTTGAAATATACAAGCCTGTTAAGAAGACCAAGATATTCATTATCCATGTGTGTGCAAAGTGAATGTATTAGATGAGGCATAAGACTACCTCATTGTTAGGTAGGTTTTGTGCAACCCATTTCTGTAATGAGGATCACCCTATAGGCATCATGATCTTGAGCTTGGATGCACTTAGACTAGACTACTAGGAAATAAAAGCCACCTAAATCTAGTTCATCCATAATTTGAAATTGGTCTATACAAAATAAGGTGCTAATGTACCAGATATATCACCATGCATAAAGTTACTCCATTGCTAGGCGAGTTTCATTCAACCCATTGTTGTAATGGAAATATCCCCATGGCTTTTGAATACTGAATATTCTAGAGATTCAAGCTCATTACCCCCTTATTATATTTTTATTGCTTGGGATACTTTCTCATGCTTAGTGGTGAAAACCACTATTTATTTTTTTGAGCAAGGTACTTGCTTAGTGATGAAAATCACTGTTTTTTTTGCATTATTTCAAGAATTTGCTCATTTGTGTAAGAGCAAGGGATTTTTTGGGTAGGGGGGAGCTTGTCCTTTTGTCAATTCTCAACATCCTAAACCATGTGCATAATAATATGAGCAAGAAAAACCTTTCACTTAAGGTGACAAGGATCACTTTGTAGTGTCATCCTTCCTTGTTCAGACTAGAATTGTTAATGTGTGAAATTGTGTTGGGATTTTGACATATGCAAGATACTACAAAAACTAGACCTTAAAATTTAAAAGCCAAGAGATATTTTTACAAAATATAAAAATATAACTAGGTATGGTAGAATAACATAAAACCCTAGTATACACCCTATAACAACTCATTAGTTGTGTTGAAAAACATAGTTACTCAAGGAAAATATGAATGATAATGATATGTCGATTCATGATTGACATATAAACATGGTGTCATTTGTAAGAATTTAAACAACACAACTAATGAGTGCAAGTAATGAAATGCATTTTAGCATAATGTAAATGTTTTTGTGTTTTAATATTTTGTATTATTTTTGTATTTTTGTGTATTTTTGATGATTTTTGTTGTTTTTGTGTTTTTTATTATTTTATGATTTTAGGAATAAGGTGAGACCCCTTATGTACCCCTAGCATGTGTAATGATCAATGGAAGTGAGGAAGGTGTGATGACTTCAAAATCCCCAATTTGCTTCATCAATTGTGATGTGGATGGTGGGGAAGGTGTGACACCTTGAAGACCCCCAGTGTGCATTTTTTCTGCTACAATGTAATTAGTCTAGCTAGGAAGAGTGGTAGAAATTGACTCCCCCTATTGTGGCACTATTTTTTTGAAATACCATAACGTGATGGGGTAAAAAAACAAACTGTCTGTGTAGAGATCATTTCGTTCTATTATTTCTTCGACCTGATTCTTGAATGAATAATAGGTACATATATCATGCCCATTCTAGCGATGATAGGGATAGTATAAGTTTTCATTATTTGATCTAGGTTTAGGTTTTCTTGGTTTAATTTATGGTAATGTGATTGGATGTGCCTTGTATAGTTTTTTGAAATAGGGTCAAAGTAGTCATCAAAAATCTGACATACTAGTGAGGTATCTTGTTAGGCTTACGAGGATGTGGCTAACCATGGGGTCATAGATTGGATGATGTGGCCTATGTTATGATAGTCTAAGTTGGAATGGGTGAAGCCTCCTTTTCAATGAGGTCTTGGACCACATTTTTAAATTCATAATAGTTGTTAATGTCATGATCCTCTATTCAGTGATAAAGGTAGAAGTGATCCTCCTTCTAACCCTTAGGTTTAGTCCTATTTAGATCTAATGGACATATGTTTGGTAATATGAAGGCCTTAGCTTCTTGTATATTTTGAAAATTATTGACATGGGATCATATAACAAAGTCTAGGTATGAAGTTGGTGCTCTAAAGGAGGTGAACAGGGTCGAATTGCTTGATACAATGGTTGGATTGTGTGTATCTCAGTTACCTACTTAAGTTGTTCTACCTATTGTTTTGGTGTAGGTGATGACTCATTAATTGTATCTCCTTGTTGATCCTCAATAATGAGAGGATTTCTTGTTTTAAGTTGATTCTTATCGATCAGGTTTTGTACTACATTTTTGAAAGAGTAGTATGCTTGAACATCATGACAATTTTTTATATGATATAAATAGTATAACTCCTCTTTATATCCCTTGGGTTTTAGATGGATTAGATCTAAGGGGTGAACCTTAGGAAAAGTAATGTTTTTTTCCCACATAACTGATTACAAAGCGATACCAAAGGTTCAGATAAAGGTGTATAAATGCAACGTAGATAGTGTTGTTGCTTTTACACATGATTTTGTAAGGATTCATTTTGTATTTATAATTAATTCAATTTTTTTGTGGGTGTGATTTGTTGTTGGAGTTCCATGTTTGTGAGTGAATGCATGATTTGCTGCAAAGCATCATTTTCATGACCCATTTGTGTCTCAACTTTGGATAAGTGATCTAAGATGTGTTGCAAGTCTAATGGTGATGATGATTGCCTAGTCGTTGATGAATTTGGCATGTAATTTATGTATGTTGGAAGTGGAAGGTGTAGGTGCCAAAATATCCTTAGATAGATGGGAATCTGATGTCTCCATTATTTGAAAAGATGTGTATGCTTTCTGATGATCGTGTTTATTGATTTTATCCATATTATCTTGCTTTGAACTTAATTCCTACTCTTGTTTCACTTTAGAATGCTCAACTTTGATAGATTATGTACCCCCACTTTGGCATAGGGGACACACCTATTCTCTTCTTTCTAAATGTGTTGTGTGAAACGAACTAGGTGTGACTAGTTTTAATGGTGGTAGCACTTTTGATGTAGAAGCAATGTTTAATGGATATACCACTTAAGTGGATTGATTTAAGCAAGCATGTTTCCTTGTCTTAACATTAACCATTTACACAAATTCATGAAAAAATGTATTGGCACTTGGACAAGTTTTGGATGGCTCATCAACTTGTATAGGGTGATCTGCTTGTCCCCCATGTTTAGGTGAAGAATCAAATATGGTATCGATGAGTGGTAACTTAACAAGAGGTTGATCTAAATCCTTGATGGACTCAATGATAGGTGTAAACATAATTTTTTTTTCTATGTACTCTCTAAGTTCAATCTTGGTCAAATGAACTGTGACCTAGATGTGGTGGATGAATATAGTATGATATGATTTGATTCATCTATAATCAATATAGGTTCTTCCTTTTTGGTAGGCATGGAGATGTCCTTTACTAACATGTTTGAGATAGTTATAGGTATCTCCTTGGTTGACTTTGTCAAATTATCATTGCTTGGATAAATCAAAGATGAAGGAGGAGGAGCAGACAAAACCATTGGTAATGGTAGTGATGGAGGTAATTCCACAATGAACCGTAGGGTTGCATATAGAATTTGGATAAAATCATCAAGTCTAGTGCACAGGTGCTTGGATGACCTAGTAGTTTCCTAAAAATTATCCACCTATTTGTAACACTTGAAGGGATCTTGATCAACATGAACCACATAGACCTTACCTTCATGAATGTATTTAATGCACTGGTGCACTATGGATGGTATGCACTCCATGGCTCTCACCCATGCCCTTCTAAGCAGTATGTTGTACTGTCTTGAATCCTCTAAGACATAGCACAATGTAAACATAGTATTTTGTTCAACCTAAATGGAGAGGACTATTGTGCCAATCATGGGAGATATAGCATCGTTAAACACTTGCAAGGTAAACATAGATGCTCTAATGTGGGAAGGTATAATGTTTAGATGCTTTAGTACGATTGTGGTAATAATTTTTATCGTGGAGCCTATGTTGATAAATATCCATTTATAAGGAATCTTGTTGATGCATGTAATGATGTGCAAAGGATGATCTGGTACATTAGCAAACACAACTTTGATCTCATGGTCATGAAAAGTGATAACAAGATTTTTGTACATTTGTATATGTCCCATGATTTTTTTAAAGCATCAAGGTCATGGGATGATAATTCAATTGAACTCAAAATATTCATGAGATTTTTTCGATACTTGGGAGATTATTGTAGTAACTCGCTCATGGTCATATTGGCTAATGGTGTATGCAAAATTTGTGTAAGCCCACTTTTTATTGTGACTACCAGTTGAAGTGGTGGGATTTGGATAAAATTTCAAGGTAGTGAAGGCCATGAAATAGAAGGAATATGGACTTATTTTCTAGACCTCTCGATAGGCTAGCTATGATTGGTAGTAGTTCGGGGTCAACATTGATTGATAGAATTGTCCACTTGATCATGTGAATAATCCATTGATATTCTAGTGGTAGAAGTACTTTAATGTTATGATACCCTATGTGATGTGTTAGATTCATTGTGACTATCAGGGCATCATTCAGGAATGATGATATCCTTAGGCCTATAGTGGATGTGATGACTATTAGAGCATCGTGCAAGAATGATATCCTCAGGAGAATTAGCTTTCTGATGACTATCAAGGCATTGTGGGGGAATGATGAGATACTTAGGACTATATTTAAGGTTTTCAAGACCTCTTTGTAAGTTTTCCACTCTACTGGCTTGTGGCTGAGCTCGTATATGCATAGTTGACATTATGTGTTGATTAAGCAAACACTGAAGGAAACACTAAAGCAAATTCTAACTTTCCAAAAAAGGTTGTAGGTTTTATATATCAAAATGATCAATGTGACAAGCTGATCACAATGGTATAGGACTACAAAAGGCATTATCGGATCAATATTTTGTATTTGTGGAATATTTGGCGAATCGGGGCTAGTGGAAAAATGGTAAATTTAATAAGGAGTGAGGCCTCAAAATTCTGTGAAAGGTGCATAAGGGGATAACTAAGACAAAAAAATAAAATTGGTGATTTTGGGGGTTGTCTAGAGATTTTTATGACTTTTTAGTGCTATTTTCCCCTATATTGGATTAAAAATTACTCAAAATAGAGTAATGATAAAACCAATATAACTTCTTCGTTATAGCTCCAATTTGCACGATTTTTTACTTGTTGAGTGCAAAATAAAAAAGTAGCAATTTTTTTAGGATTTTTTCCTAGATCGGATGGTAGGATTTTATGTTGATTATGTGAACAGTAAAGAAAATAAATAAAGTATACAATATGGTTATCTCTTTTAAATATTATTTGTGTTTCCTAAAACTGGCTTATGTATTTTGATTCATTGTTTTATTGTCTTTCTCTTGTTCATTTTTTTGATATTGTTGATGTAAATACTCAAGTTAAAGATTTTTCACCTTTATACTCTCACACACTAGCCTAGTGATGAAGTACAAGCTGTGAAACCCACCAAAATTTGAAGATGAATCCCAAATCGGGTGAGGGAGCACAAGTCCTACCAGTACTCACCTAGTTCATCGTGCTTAGATATGCAGCTTACAGAGAAGAATACATGCTATTTTCCATGGCTACGATGGTTCTTGGAGCTAGTCTTGGCCAAAATGGGGTGCGAATAACCATAATGCAATCCAACAAGGTGGTGATGAAGGCCACCATTGTTGGTCTTGATCAACGATTGGGTGTGAATTCTAACTTGCTGATGTTTAGTTTGAGACGTGATGTGTGTGGGTTCCTTTTATTTTATGCAAGAAGGAAAATGCAACATAAAGCAATCAATGATTTTTCACTAATGCATGAAAGAACATTTCAAATTTTCAAATTATTAGTAAAAAAAGTTTAATTTCAAAAAATTGAAATGCAAATCCTAAATGATTTTAGCCTTTATACAGGCAACATGCAAGTGAATCCTAATAAGCAATTAAATAATGGCCATATCTATGTTATATGGTATACAGTAGAGGCCTTCAAACACTAGAGCAGTCAAAAATAGGGACCACTATACCCTAGAGTGAATAACATTAGAGGTCACTAGACCTAGGAGCGATCACAGTCAGAGAGCTTGAAAATTGATTTTTTTTTAAATTTCTCTACCAAAACTTGAAATCCTAACTTTTTTTGTGAAAAATAGTAAATTCAAGTTCAATGATACAAGCATAGCCAAAATTCGATGAATATGTTACCAATTTTATTTTCTAACTCTACTCTAAGGTCATTAGGGGTAGAATAGCTAGCTTTATTGATCGTCATAGGATATGATGGTGGCTACTATGAGACATGCCAACCTAGAGTGGTGGTACCTATAAGTTCAAGAAAAAAAGAAACAGGTAGTTAGCACCAATTTGTGAAGTGTGGAATAGTCCCACACCATGATCACCACTATAGAGTAGAAAAAAACCATACACTTAGACATGTAATATGAAATCAGATTAATAATGCAAATCATGTAACCATAATGACAAAGAAATAGAAAAAATACAATGCCCTTCTCATTAAAAATATGGAATTGTATTTACAAGAGGTTACAAAATATCACTCTTAGGGATTACACCAATTGAAAAAATATTAAAATATGAATCCCCAAAAGAGTAGGTGTAATTCACAAAGTATTTTCTCTCCCAAAATTGATTATGGAGGGTTTCTTTGCAACCTTCACTTGATGATGTAAAGATTAAAGATATTGATGATGATTAGCTCCTGTGGAAACCTAAAATCTGCACACAAAAGCACTTACAAGACATTAGTAACAAATGTGGAACATCTCAAGATGAGGTCCATTTCCAAGATATGTAAATGAAAATAAAATATTTAAAATAATAAATAAATGCATATAAATAGAATGAAAATGTGCTAAAATAGGTTAGAAATCAAATTGAATGCTGCTAAAATTGATCTAACTAGGAAAATACAAAAAATCAAACATCACAGTAAGGCCATCGTAGGGTACAATGGCTAGCTATGTTAGCCATCAAAGGATTCAATAACTTCACCTATGGGCCACTTCGGGGTGAATCGACTACTGAATAGAGAGTTTTTTATTCATGCTCGATGTAGGTAAACATCGATTTTTCTATAAAATGGATTGACATTCTTGGTGCATTTGTGAGGAATGACTTAAAGGTGGAAATTTAATTGAATTCAAGATGATTGAGAATGAACAATGGTTGAATATGCTCCTCAAACTCCAATGGCCTTGTTGAGTGGTATTTTCACCCGGTTGTGAAAGTACACTCTCCTTTAGGATTTGGGTTCCAAATCCCCTCTTGCAAAGAAGTTAAAAAAACAACTTCTCCAAGGTCTCCACTGTATTAGCATTTGCATATGTGTATTAGTAATCTCAAATAAATATATTCAATTTAAATGCTTGGAACACCTTAGTGATTGCAAGTAACTGTAAACAAGGGGCAATATTGGTTTATTTCACCATGAAACTTTAGTGATTGTTCATTGTTTTTTTTTTTGGATTTTGAAATTTTTAAATGTTTATTTGATGCAGGAGCATCCGGTGGCAGCAGAGCAATCTTGCATCAACAAAAAAAAAGTTCCAAGTGCTTGCTTTGATGTCGCGATATCGCGACATCAAAAAGTCATGAAAACGCGACATGTCACGATATCGTGACAAAGAAAGGAGAGAGGAGGCACGGTGCAAAAACATTGCAATTTCATGACATGTCATGAAATCGCGACCAAAGCAGGGGAAGGCGAGGTGCCCGAAGAAAATGTCACGATTTCGTGACATGTCACGAAATCATGACCGAAATAAGAGAGAGAGGGCATCCCAAGAAAGTTGTCACGAAATCATGACATGTCATGAAATCACGACCGAAAGGAAGCAGGAAGGACCGGAGGAGAAAATGTCACGATTTCGTGACATGTCGCGAAATCACGACCGAAAGGAAGCAGGAAGGACCAGAGGAGAAAATGTCACGATTTCGTGACATGTCGTGAAATCGCGACCGAAAGGAAGCAGGAAGGATCGAAGGAGAAAATGTCATGAAATCATGACCAAAAGGAGATAGGGAAGGCCAGAGAAGAAAATGTCATGATTTCGTGACATGTCACGAAATCGTGACCGAAGGAGCAGAAAGAAACCAAGGAAGGAAACTGTTGCGATATCGCGACATGTCACGATTTTGTGACCCGAAGTAGAGAGCGAAGGTGAAAGGCAAAGCTGTCACGATATCGTGACATGTCATGATTTCGTGACCCGAAACGGAGAGAGGAAGCAGAAGGGAAGAATGTCACGATATCGCGACATGTCATGATTTCATGACCCGAGAGGCGAGGAGAAGGCAGAAAGGAAAGATGTCATGATATCGCGACATGTCACGATTTCGTGACCAAAAGAAAGAAAGAAGATCCGAAAAGGGAGATGTCACGATATTGTGACATGTCGTGATATCGCGACCCGAAGAAGAAGAAGACAACGAGAAAAGAAATTATCGCGATATCGCGACATGTCGTGATATCGTGACCCGAAGGAAAGGAAAGGCAGCGAGGAGGAAAATGTCGTGATATCGTGACATGTCACGAAATCATGACCCAAAGGAAAGGAGAGGCAGCGAGGAGGAAAATGTCACGATATCGCGACTGATATCACGACCCGACTAAGAGGAAAGGCAGCAGGGAGGAAAATGTCGCGATATCGTGACATGTCGCGATATCACGACCCGAAGGAAAAGAAGGCAACAAGGAAGAGAAATGTCACGATATCATGACATGTCACGATATCATGACATACTGATGGTTCTCGGTTTGAAAAGGCATGCGTTCCTAGATGGAGTTTCTCGAGGCGGTCCAGGCCGCATTTGTGCATGATTTCTTGCCCGATAAGCTTGCTGAGCATGGCGGCCACTCGAAGGCTACGTTCAGAAGTCAGAGATGTTTAGATGGCTCATCAATGCACATTTCCATGGCTAATCCGGTGGCAGTTTCTAGTTGAGGAAAAGGATGTGAAGGTTCAGTCACGAAGGTAGAAGGAGGATGTATTCTTCCAGGTGGGTCATTGATGACCTAGAGGGTCGGGACCTCGAAAGAAACACAGACATTGCTATAGAAGCAGGTGGTGAATCTAGATAGAAGGGGGATGGAAAGACTAGAAGAAACTACGCCTGTTGGCTAGTATTGTAATTTTCTTGAAAGTTTAATGAAATGAAAGCTTGAGTGATTCTCTGTGATAGTGTGTCCCCATCAAGTGGTATTAGAGCGGGAGTTCCTGAGTGTGTAATCAGATCCCCGAAAGTGAGGCAACTTGCACCAGGATCTGTGGAAGGGTTGTGAGAAGAGAGTGAAGCAGAATGCCTCCATGAAGAAACCATGGTGGTGGGAGAAATATGGTGCCAGCAGAAGATTTTAGGGCTCTATAGAGGCAATTTCAGGCCCTGCAAGAGGAGCTATGTAGAGGACTTGAACCCAGAGGAGAAGAAGGAAGTGAAGATGAAATTGATGAAGAAGAGGACCAGTTTGAGGAAGAAGAAGAGGTTGTAGATCCTGCACAAGCCAGGTTATACAGAGCCATCTCTCAGATTGGAAAGAGACCGAAGATGGAGGTTTCTACATATTCTAGAAATCTTGATCTAGAGGAGTTGATTGACTGGATCAATGATTTGGAAGAATACTTTGAGTATGAGGAGATTGAAGATCCTGATAGGGTCAGATTTGCTAAGACCAAGCTGAAGGGTCATGCCAGCATATGGTGGAAAGGAGTGCAACTGGAAAGAAATAGAAGAGGAAAGGAGAGAATAACCAGGTGGGATAGGATGTTGGAGAAGTTGAAGAGGCAGTTCATCCCAGCTGACTATGAGATGGATCTGCTAAAGAAAATGCAAGGTTTGAAGCAAGCAAGCAAGTCTGTTAAAGAATACATAGAAGAGTTTTACAAGATTGTAATCAGAATAGGCCATTTAGAGGCCAACAAGGAGAAGGTAGCCCGTTATATTAATGGGTTACGAGCAAGTATTCAAGAGGAGTTAAGCCTGGTCAGGATGACCACCATAGAGGATGCTTACCAATTTGCTCTGAGGGTTGAAGAGAAACTGAATAGAAGGTTTGAAAGCAAGCAAAGAGGAAGAGGTCATGGTGGAAGGACTGGTGGAAGGACCAGTGGAGAAAAATATAAGGACCAAAAGAAGGCTGGTGAGACCAGTAATACCCAAGAGCAGAAAGAGGAGAACACCTACCAACCCCGTAATCAGAACAATGGTTACCCAAGAGGGAGAGGTAGATTTGGATGTGGATTTGGAAGAGGAGGATTTCATGGAACCTGTTTCCACTGTGGCGAAGAAGGACATCGAGCATTTGAGTGTCCACAACACCGAGAAAGGATGAATAAGAGACCTGAGGGTCCTGCCAGAGCTACTATAGCAGATGAAGGTGCTGAATCAGAACATTCTGAGGAGGCGGAGAGAGGAGAAGTGATGGTCACAAGGAGGACCCTATTGAATGAGGAGAAAGGGTCAGACCAGAGGAGGAGCCTATTTCGCACAAGGTGCAGAAGTTTGGGTAAGGTCTGTAATATTATCATAGATAATGGTAGTACTGATAACTTGGTATCAGAAGAAATGGTTGCCAAGTTACAGTTAAAAAGGAGAAGACACCCGCATCCATATCGGATTGCATGGTTACAGAAGGACCATAGGGCCTTGGTCAGCGAGCAATGTTCAATGAAGTTCAATATTGGGAATTACTGTGATGAGGTCCTGTGTGACATCCTGCCTATGGATGCTTGCCATTTGTTTTTGGGAAGGCCATGGCAATTTGATCGATGTGCAGTGCATGATGGTCATGCCAACACCTACTCAGTGACGAAGAATGGAGTGCGCCATAAGTTGAAGCCCTTGAAGGAGGCGGAAGAAAAGGTATGTAGCAGCGCTAGAATCTATTTAGTTGAAGGAGGAAGATTTTTGAGTAGTTTAAAGCATGAGCATATGTGCTATGCATTAGTTCCTAGGGTGAGGAAGGAAGAATGCAAGGATACCCCTGTAGAAGTCTTAGGACTATTAGAAGAATTTCTAGACATTATATCAGATAATGTGCCTGAGGGTTTACCACCAGTAAGGAAGATCAGTCACCACATAGACTTGGTACCAGGATCTAGCTTACCCAATAAGGCAGCACATAGAATGACCCCTACAGAAACTGAGGAGTTGAACAGGCAAGTCCAAGAGTTTCTAGGAAAGGGACTGATTCGGGAGAGTTTGAGTCCATGTGCAGTACCTGCAGTACTAGCACCAAAGAAATATGGAGAGTGGAGAATGTGTACAGACTCTCGAGCCATTAACAAGATCACCATAAAGTACAGATTTCCATTGCCAAGGATGGATGACATTATGGATTGTTTGAGTGGAGCCAAGTACTTCACCAAGATTGACCTGAAGAGTGGTTATCATCAGATTCATGTCAGAGAAGGAGATGAGTGGAAGACAGCCTTCAAGACCAGAGAAGGTTTGTATGAATGGTTAGTCATGCCATTTGGGCTGACCAATGCACCAAGCACATTCATGCGATTGATGAATGAGGTATTGAAAGAGTTCTTAGGAAAGTTTGTCATTGTCTATCTGGATGATATTCTAATATTTAGCAGAACCTTGGAAGAGCATCTGATGCATATCAAAAAGGTTTTTGAGAAGCTGCGGGAGGAGCAGTTGTTGATTAATCTGAAGAAATGTAATTTTGTGAAGAAGGAGTTAGTGTACCTGGGATTTGTCATCTCAGCCGAAGGTCTAAAAATGGACCCAAAAAAGGTAAGAGCTATCATTGAATGGCCTACTCCGAGAAGCACGACTGAGGTAAGATCATTTCATGGTCTAGCAAGTTTTTACAGGAAATTCATTAGGAATTTCAGCAGTATTTGTGCACCCCTTATAGAAACAATGAGAGGGGATAAGAAAGAATTTAAGTGGACCTTAGGAGCAGATAAGAGCTTTGACATGTTGAAAAATAAGGTTACAGAGCAACCTATTTTGGCACTTCCAGATTTTAATAAGGTATTTCAGGTAGATTGTGATGCTAGTGGTAGTGCCATAGGAGCTATTTTGAGTCAAGAAGGTAAACCTGTTGCTTACTTTAGTGAGAAACTCAATGATGCTAGAAAGAAGTATTCAGTTTATGATCAAGAGTTTTATGCTATAGTTTAGGCTCTAAAGAAGTGGCGGCATTACTTGTTGCCAAAAGAGTTTGTTCTATATACTGATCATCAGGCCTTACAGTATATTAATAGCCAAGGGAAGCTAAATCAGAGGCACCTAAAGTGGGTTGAGTTTCTACAGAGTTATACCTTTGTGTTGAAGCACAGGAGCGGAAGGTCAAACAGAGTTGCAGATGCCTTAAGTAGAAGGCAGTGTTTGTTGACAGAAATGAAGGTGGAAGTGGTAGGATTTGATGAACTGAAGGGTTTGTACCCTGAAGATCCTGATTTTGTAGAAGCCTGGAAGGCTTGCTTGGCACCTGTTACTTTGGACAGGACCAAGTGGTTGGATTTTCTGATCCAAGATGGAATGTTGTTCAGAGGAGGTCAACTGTGCATTCCAAGGAGTTC
Source organism: Wollemia nobilis (assembly GCA_028583015.1). Classification (NCBI taxonomy): domain Eukaryota; kingdom Viridiplantae; phylum Streptophyta; class Pinopsida; order Araucariales; family Araucariaceae; genus Wollemia; species Wollemia nobilis. The sequence continues at coordinate 1,866,234 of JAQPPZ010000188.1, forward strand.
CATGAGGGAAAATCTGGTCAAGGAAAAACACAGTGGAGGGCTGGCTGGACATTTTGGTTAGGATAAGACCATTGCCCTGGTTAGTGAGAACTACTATTGGCCACAACTACAGCAAGATGTGAAGAGGTTTGTGCAAAGCTGTAGAGTATGCCAGATGGTGAAAGGTGTGAGCCAAAACACTGGATTATATCAGCCATTACCTATACCAGAGAGACCATGGGAGGACATCAGCATGGATTTCATTCTTGGTCTACCAAGGACACAATGGGGAAATGACTCCATATTTGTGGTGGTTGACAGGTTTTCAAAGATGGCACATTTTATTCCCTATCAGAAAACTAGTGATGCAATGCACGTAGCAGGTTTATTTTTCAAAGAAGTGGTACGACTTCATGGTCTACCAAGGAGTATCATTTTCGATAGGGATACCAAGTTTGTGGGGTATTTCTGGAGGACCTTGTGGAAGAAATTGAAGACAGATTTGAAATTCAGTTCTGCATACCACCCACAGACTGATGGCCAAACGGAGGTGGTGAATAGAAGCCTGGGAAATCTGTTGAGATGCTTGATAGGAGACAAGCCCATGGGATGGGATTTGGTTTTGCCACGAGAAAAATTTGCATACAACAATTCTATCAACAAGAGTACTAACAAATCTCCATTCCAGATAGTGTATGGGAGCAGCTCGAGGAATGCTTCTGAGTTGAGGAAGATGGATCTAGGGGAGAAGTGCAGTGCCGAAGCTGAGGACCTTGCAGAGCATCTGAAGAGCATGCATGAAGAATTAAAGAAGCACATTACTAGCATGAATAACCAATATAAGACAAGGGCAGACCAGAAGCGACGGTTCAAGGAATTCATAGTGGGAGATGAAGTCATGGTCCATCTGAGAAAAGAAATATTTCCTGCTAAAACCTATAACAAGCTGAAGATGAAGAAGTTTGGACCATGCCGAATTATAGGAAAACGGGATTTAGGCAATGCGTATGAAGTGGAATTGCCAAGTGACCTTAACATATCACCTATTTTTAACATTGCAGATTTGGTAGAATATCATGAGGGAGACAATAGCAAGACACCAAGTACAGAGTTGTGGAGTATTCCAACATCTACTCCAGCAACAGACGAGATCGAGGAAATATTAGACACTCGAGCAGGCAGAAGTACCGAGAACCGATAGTATTCTGAATATCTGGTCAAGTGGAAGGGCAGGCCTATCGAAGACGCAACTTGGTTGTCAAAAATAGAGGTTGACCACCTGGGTCTTCCTCCAACAGTATAGAAGTGAAGGACACTTCTCAATCCACCTCGAGTGTCTGATGCAGGAGCATCCGGTGGCAGCAGAGCAATCTTGCATCAACAAAAAAAAAGTTCCAAGTGCTTGCTTTGATGTCACGATATCGCGACATCAGAAAGTCACGAAAACGTGACATGTCACGATATCGCGACATGTCACGATATCGCGACAAAGAAAGGAGAGAGGAGGCATGGCGCAAAAACATCACGATTTCGCGACATGTCACGAAATCGTGACCAAAGCAGGGGAAGGCGAGGTGCCCGAAGAAAATGTCACGATTTCATGACATGTCACGAAATCATGACCGAAATAAGAGAGAGAGGGCATCCCAAGAAAGTTGTCATGAAATCGTGACATGTCGTCGCGATTTCAAGACATGTCACGAAATCACGATCGAAAGGAAGCAGGAAGGACTGAAGGAGAAAATGTCACGATTTCGTGACATGTCGCGAAATCGTGACCGAAAGGAAGCAGGAAGGACCGGAGGAGAAAATGTCATGATTTCATGACATGTCGTGAAATCGTGACCGAAAGCAGATAGGGAAGGCCAGAGAAGAAAATGTCGCGATTTCATGACATGTCGCGAAATCATGACCGAAGGAGCAGAAAGAAACCAAGGAAGGAAACTGTCATGATATCGTGACATGTCGCGATTTCATGACCCAAAGCAGAGAGCGAAGGTGGAAGGCAAAGCTATCACGATATCGTGACATGTCACGATTTCATGACCCAAAACGGAGAGAGGAAGCAAAAGGGAAGAATGTCACGATATCACGACATGTCACGATTTCGTGACTCGAGAGGCGAGGAGAAGGCAGAAAGGAAAGATGTCGTGATATCGCGACATGTCATGATTTCATGACCAAAAGAAAGAAAGAAGAGCCGAAAAGGGAGATGTCGTGATATCGCGACATGTCGCGATATCGCGACCCGAAGAAGAAGAAGACAGCGAGAAAAGAAACTATCGCGATATCGCGACATGTCACGATATCACGACCCAAAGGAAAGGAAAGGCAGCGAGGAGGAAAATGTCGCGATATCATGACATGTCATGAAATCGCGACCCAAAGGAAAGGAGAGGCAGCGAGGAGGAAAATGTCACGATATCGCAACCCGACTAAGAGGAAAGGCAACAGGGAGGAAAATGTTGCGATATCACGACATGTCACGATATCATGACCCGAAGGAAAAGAAGGCAACAAGGAAGAGAAATGTCATGATATCATGACATGTCACGATATCGTGACATACTGATGGTTCTCGGTTCAAAAAGGCACGCGTTCCCAGATGGAGTTTCCCGAGGTGGTCCAGGCCGCATTTGTGCATGATTTCTTGCCCGGTAAGCTTACTGAGCATGGTGGCCACTCGAAGGCTACGTTTAGAAGTCAGAGACATTTGGACGGCTCATCAATGCACATTTTTGCGGCTAATCCGGTGGTAGTTGCCAGTTGAGGAAAAGGATGTGAAGGTTCAGTCACGAAGGCAGAAGGAGGATGTATTCTTCCAGGTGGGTCATTGATGACCTAGAGGGTCGGGACCTCGAAAGAAATGTAGGCATTGCTATAGAAGCAGGTGGTGAATCTGGATAGAAGGGGGGATGGAAAGACTAGAAGAAACTATGCCTGTTGGCTAGTATTGTAATTTTCTTGAAAGTTTAATGAAATGAAAGCTTGAGTGATTCTCTGTGATAGTGTGTCCCCATCATTATTTTAATGCCTTAAAATAAGTTAAATTTTTTGGAAAAATAAAATAAAATGCAAAAAATTAAAATGAAATGCAAAAAATTAAAAATAAAATGCACTCAGTATGATGCTATCATGTTTTGACAAAACCGAAGATGTGAGGTCTCCATGCATGTAACCTAACCTATTGGACTTGCAAAACAAGCACAATCCCCATAGACTAAGTGTTGGTTCCTAGGGTACGAAATAAAATTCACATTTCAAATATTCACCTAATGTAACCCAAAAAAAATGGCATTAACATTATCTATAAATTAAAAATATGAAAAAATAAAAGAATAAACATTAAATCCATAGCATACAAAGAAAATATCCTTCTTTCTTGCCCAAAAGATGCAAATTTCTGAAAACTTTTGCATTAAAAATATGTCATTTACAATAGCAAAATTTTTGGTTTTCCCAAACCAGTCTATGGAAGAAAAACAACTCAAACAGGTCCAGAATGGCCTTCTCGCCTTCAACTCTGCAACTCTGCATGCAGCCGTTTTCGACCCCCCTTTTCTGGCCTCTTTGAATGGCATATTTAAACTTCTAAAAAAATTGCTTCTCCTTCCATGACGGTTCGTTTCGCTTTTCGATGGCTATTCGTTTCACCTTCCCTGACTGTTCGTTTCACCTTCCCTTGTATTTGTGTGCTTTGGTTTCCATTTTGTGGCCCTTCGTCGTGAAAATGTAACATGTCGCGATATTGCGACACTTTTCTTTCTTCTCTCTCTCTTTGCTTTGAATCATGAAAATGCATCATGTCATGATATCATGACACTTTTTCTTGTTTAACCGCGACCATGCAACATGTCACGATATCACGACACGTTTTCTCTTTTGGCAGTGAAAACACAACATGTCACGATATCGCGACACTTTTTCTCTTTTGGCTGCAAAAATGCAACATGTCGCGATATCATGACACTTTTTCTTGTTTGGCCGTGAAAACACAACATGTCGCGATATCGCGACACTTTTTCTTGTTTGACCGTGAAAATACAACATGTCACGATATTGCGACACTTTTTCCTGTTTGGCCGCGAAAACACAACATATCGTGATATCGCGACACTTTTTCCTATTTGGCTGTGAAAACGTAACATGTCGCGATATCGCGACATTTTTTATCTTTTGTCCACGATTGTGCAACATGTCGCGATATTGTGACTCTTTTTGTCCTCACTCTTTCTCTTTGCTTTGTTCCACAAAAATGCAACATGTCACGATATCACGACACTTTTTCTTCCTCATTCTTTCTCTTCTCTTTTGGTCATGAAAATGCAACATGTCACGATATCACGACACTTTTTCTCTTTTGACCGTGACCATGCAACATGTCACGATATCGTGACACTTTTTCCCTTTTGGCCGCGATAGTGCAACATGTCGCGATATCGCGACACTTTTTCTCTTTTGGTCGTGAAATTGCAACATGTCGCGATATCGCGACACTTTTTCTCTTTTGGTCATGAAACTACAACATGTCGCGATATCATGACACTTTTTCTCTTTTGGCCGTGACAGTGCAACATATCACGATATCACAACACTTTTTCATCCTTGCTCTCTCCCTTTGCCTTGGACCGCGAAACTGCAACATGTCGCGATATCGCGACACTTTTTCTCCATGTGGTATTTTGCTTTTTCTTTGATCTTTAGCATATGGGCCACTTCGGTCTTCTTGGAAAACATGTAAAAAAATGTGGGTCCCCAATTTTGGGGTACGTTTTTGAGCAGCCACAACAAATGGCGACTCTACTGGCAAATGCTCTTAAGCATTTCGGTGAGAACTCAACCTGAAAACACACAGACTCAAATACTAGTGTCAGCAAATATCCCAAGAATAAAACTAGACGAGAAATACATGAATCATTAGAATTATTAAGCATCAGCTCGGTGTGTGCAATGTGCTTCATTCCCTATCATTTGAAACTCGTTCAACTTTCCATTATCAGTTTCACTTATGACTCATATGCAAGGCTATGAATGATTTATGTAGGATTTGATGTATGACAACTATGCTAGAGATATAATGATCTACTTTGCAAAGGCTCAAACATTCTAGTATCATGAACAAATATATTAAAACTGTCAAACCCTCTTAGGACCAAATATATGTATACTGAACTAATTTACTAGATCCCAAAGTTAGTTATGTGTCACTACCATCTTGAACCCATGTGCAAGTGTAAGTGAAATCAGATCTTTGGGGAATAGGATTCCCAACCTAAGCGAGATGGGAATTTAACCCTATCCTTACTACTATGATCTGGAGTTCATTACCTCATCTTGAAAAAAATGATTTAACCTGTTATGGATGAAATTATGAGGCTAGCCTGTCCATTTGAGTAGTTAGTGGTCTTGCTTTTAGACAAGACATGTTGCCACGGATGAGCATACTCCACTTCCAGCCAGGCGTCTATAGCCTTGGTGGATATCAACCCCATAATCTAGGATTTGGCTCTACTTTTGATTTCTTGGACCTTGGGGATGACTACCCATCCTTGCAAGGGACATGTAGTACGATCCTTCCAATCGAATATTAATAAAGAAATAAAAAATATTTGCATTGGAATTTCAAGTTCTTGAATGGGCAGAATAGAAGCTTTGGGTAATCGGATTCTCAACCTAAGCGAGATGAGAATTAGACCCTATCCTTACTACTCCATGAAGTTCAAATCAGAGCTTTGGGGAATTGGATCCTTAACCTAAGTTCGATGAGGATTTAACCCTATCCTTACTACTCGATTTTAGGCTTTAAGCATTATGGGAGTGGTAAAAACCACTGTTTTAAGGATTATGTTGCATTATAGGACAGACACGAAATATTCCTTTCGCCTCACCTTATCTTCCAAGTATGGTTTTGACCATTTTGCTCAAGATCTTCTTTAATATGCGTAGAACGTGCTTGGTTCAAGATAGTTTGGGCATCAGTTCGCAACCTTAGGATCCTTTTAATATATGTTATGTAATAACCCTAAGAGGATTTGACACCTTTTCAATGATTGTACCTAAAATGAAAATGCAATTGAGATGAAATGTATATGCAATGTCGAATGTAACATGAGATATGAATGCATTGCTCCTTTTGAAATGCGAGTGGAATATATCATATACTTTACCATAATGTGTAAAACTGACAACTTCATGCATCACAAATTCCAAACGATACTCTTTAATGTGTTTGTGATACTCGTGGAGCTTTTTGCAATACAATTCTAATGTTTCATATTCTCCTAGTCTTAGTCCACATTCATAAGGACCTAAGTTGACATCTCGCTTTTTTTTTTTTTCAAAACAAACCAAAAGTGTCCAAAGGACCAACACACATAACTTAAAACCAAAATGAGATCCAATCCAAAACCAAAACACAAAAACCAAAAGTATATACAAATGTACAATATAATGCAAGATGGTGCAAAAGTTTGGATTATCATTTTCTCGGATCCCAAACCTGATTGGAATTCTTTAAAAGACGTATGACGTGATACGCATACCAAATTTTGTAGGAATCCAACAAAAAAAAGATCAAACCAAACAAAGAAACAAACTTCCACTTGCCCCTCTCACCATAGCAATTTGATTTAGTTTCATTAATAATCCTATGGTGGAGTTTCTAGTTTTCAAATTGATTAGACAATGATTGATATTCAATTCCTTTATGTCTATTTTTTAAGATGTCCTTTCTGCACTTTGATTCATGGTGTAGAAATAAGCTTTTATTTTCATTCAATAAATCCATAACATTAATAATATTTGAATCAAACCATTCATTAGGCAAACCTTCATTTGAATTTTGCATGGTGAAACCAAAAAGGTGAGATTTTATCTTTGGCATGCTTTCATTTGACCTTAATTGAAGCGGATTTGAAAATTCCTCTTTTCTCTCATGACATTCCTCATCATGTAGCACTTGTTCTTTATCCACGACTTGTTTATCAAAGGCACCAAACTTAGGTACCCAATTGAAAATATGTCCATCCCTTTCAAACCATAAGTCTTGTCTATCTAGGGGTGGGTTGACTAACACATTTCCAGGATCAATCACTTGAGTTGTTTTGGGTAACGTGAGATTTTCAATTGGATCATCAATGATGTCAATCCCAAATTATTTAGGTTTTGTAATTTTCTCATTTTGAAATGGCATAATCATTGGAGCACAAGTAAGTGGATCAATATTTTCAATTTATTTTACTTCCAAGGAATCTAAAGCTAATGACTCTCTTTCTTGATTCATGGTTGTAGAATCCTTATCATGTTCTAAAATTTGATGAGATTCTAATTCCTCTTCCAAAACTTTCTCAAATTGTACAGGATTTATAGTATCCTCATGTGAGGAAGAAATTGAGTTATCCTGCATATTAATTGACACAAAAAGCTTATTAGAAGATTTAGATTGATAATGTTCTTCCCATTTATTCCATGAATCATAGTAATCATCCTCCAAGTTCAAATTGTGACGCTCAAGTACTTCTTCTTCATCTTCTGATTCATCAACATGTTTATCATCCCATTCATCTTCACCTTCCTCATTCTCACTCTCTTGACGATATAGAGTTTCCACCGCAAAAATGTTGTCCTCTCCTTGTTGATGTTGGGGTGGACCATTATTTGGCACAAGTTCCAAATCATCCACTTGAGCTTGGATACAATGGGTATACCTAGAAATTTCAGGACAAATACTTTCATTATGCTCCTTTGTATTATGCAATCTACACCCCTTTTCCCATGCAAAATAATAAATATTAAGAATGGAACTAGAGTGACTTGGTCCTACAGAAGTATCTATCTGATTAGCAATAGAGGAAGGCACACCCCCATTGTTTGGCTTCGTATTCCACTTGTCTCCCTCTATTGTTGAAATTTTGATTTGGGTGAGGGGCATGGGATTCATACTTCTATTTTTGAACCAAATCATTACTCAATTTGTGAATCATATTTTTGAGTTCTTCAACCTCTGAATAAATCTCTTTTGGTTGAGCTATGTTATTGCTAGTTCCAATAGGATTTGCGTAATTGGTGAGATATTGACTTAACATTTGAGTTGGATTTTGAGCCACTTGATTTGCGTAAGGATTCACAGTTTGTATCGGAATTGGATTTGGGAAAGGAACTATAGCTTGAGAATTGACCGGACTAGCTCCTTGCATAGTCTGTTGACTATTTTGCAAAAATGAAGAAATGGGGGGAATGGATGTGATTGGTTGAATTGGAATGGGTGCATAAGCAGGTGTTGATGAATATGGTTGTTGATAAGGCAAAGAATTTATGCCTGATATTTGTGGTGTCATGATCTGAGTCATCATAGGAGCTTGACCATATGGACCATATTGTCCTACCATAGGCATCTGGGAAAATCCATAACTCTATGGTGTCATTTGTTGTTCAATGGTCATAGCTTCATTGTAGGCTAGAGCAAGCATGGTAACTTGAGGATTTCACCTTGCAAACATTGTTGTCATAGGATCCAATGCCCCAAAATATATTTGCAAAGCTACTGCAGGATCAATGGCAAAATGCCGAATTGCTCTATTATAGCACTTCTGAAATCTATGATTAAAAGTTCATATTGGCTCACCCTGATCTCTTTTGCATGTAATGAATTGATTATAGATGATTGTGGGATCTAATGGTGACCTGAATTGATTGACAAAAGCATCCTCCATTTGCGTCCATGACGTAATGGAACCAGTAGGTAAGCAAATATACCATTCATAGGCCACTTGGTCTAGGATCATGGGGAAGAGTCTACAAGCCACATCTTCATGTTGAAATTGCAATCTTATCAAAAAATCCCTATAGGCTTGAATATGTTCTTATGCGGTCCTTGGGCCATCTGATTTGTATTTGGGCAAAAATCTCTCTATATTCCTAGGGATCTCGTGAATATCCCCTGCAATATTAAAAGGAATGTTATGGGCTCCGTACCAAGGAGGTGGTGGAGGTTGGTCCATTTGATTCAAAATCGATGATGATAACCCTACAAGAACCTGATTACACTCTTAGTACCTCAAAGAAAACCTGCGACACACAGAAAATCTTGCAATTAATGAAGTTCAAAGAATAACTTCAAAATCAATTTGTTAGTCATGAAAGAAGGAACCTTGACAAAGCAATATTCTAAAAATGTAAGTTTCTGATTCACCAGATCGCATATGTGCAAGTGAAGAGCATACTCCTAGTGTTTTAGGCTTTCTTATTCACAAGATCGCATTACACACTGGTGAAGAGCATAATACCGACAACAAATACATTTTTAGAAAAAATAATTCCTTACAAATAAGCATGAAATGACTAGAAAATATCAAACATGTAACGTATGAATAATCATGTTAGCATCAACCAAGAGGTGTATCCATTAAAATCGAATGAAAGTAATTGCATGGAGACAACCTCGTTAGTCAAGACAATTTTTATTTTTTTATTTTTAAATTAAATCAAAACACATTATTCCTGTATGAACAATCAAAAGCGTTAGAACAATGCATAGCAATTCATGTCCTCCTTTTAACAGTACAAGGTTGTATTATTAAAATAAGGCTAAATATAATAATCAATAGGGCATGAAATATTCAAAATTTAAATCCCTATAGCATTTAAATCACTCTGAAATAAAACAATTCAGGCCCTCCTTCTAGCGCCGATCTGTTGAGTGGTATTTTCACCCGGTTGTGAAAGTACACTCTCCTTTAGGATTTGGGCTCCAAATACCCTCTTGCAAAGAAGTTAAACAAACAACTTCTCCAAGGTCTCCGTTGTATTAGCATTTGCATGTGTATTAGTAATCTCAAATAAAGATATTCAATTTAAATGCTTGGAACACCTTAGTGATTGCAAGTTACTGTAAACAAGGGGCAATATTGGTTTATTTCACCATGAAACTTTAGTGATTGTTCATTGTTTTTTTTTTGGATTTTGAAAATTTTTAATGTTTATTTTAATGCCTTAAAATAAGTTAAAATTTATAGAAAAAAATAAATAAAATGCAGAAAATTAAAATGAAATGTAGAAAACTAAAAATAAAATGCACTCAGTATGATGCTATCCTGTTCCGACAAAACTGAATATGTGAGGTCTCCATGCATGCAAACTAACCTATTGGACTTGCAAAACAAGCACAATCCCCATAGACTAGTGTTGGTTCCTAGGGTATGAAATAAAATTCAGATTTCAAATATTCGCCTAATGTAACCCAAAAAAAATGGCATTAACATTATCTATAAATTCAAAATCTGAAAAAATGAAAGAATAAACATTAAATCCATAGCATGCAAAGAAAATCTCCTTCTTTCTTGCCCACAAGATGCAAATTTCTGAAAACTTCTGCATTAAAAATATGTCATTTACAATAGCAAAATTTTTGGTTTTCCCAAACCAGTCTGTGGAAGAAAAACAACTCAAACAGGTCCAAAATTGCCTTCTCTCCTTCAACTCTGCAACTCTGCTTGTAGCCGTTTCTGACCCCACTTTTCTAGCCTCTTTGAATGGCGTATTTAAACTTCTAAAAAAATTGCTTCTCCTTCCATGACGGTTTGTTTCGCTTTCTGATGGTTGTTCGTTTCACCTTCCTTGACTGTTCGTTTCACCTTCCCTTGTATGTGTGTGCTTTGGTTTCCATTTTGTGGCCCTTTACCACGAAAATGTAACATGTCATGATATCGCGACACTTTTCTTTCTTCTCTCTATCTTTGCTTTGAATCACGAAAATGCAACATGTCGCGATATCACGACACTTTTTCTTGTTTGACCGTGACCATGCAACATGTCGCGATATCGCGACACTTTTTCTCTTTTGGCAGCGAAAACACATGTCATGATATCGTGACACTTTTTCTCTTTGGCCACGAAAATGCAACATATCGCGATATCACAACACTTTTTCTTGTTTGGTCGTGAAAATACATGTGATATCGCGACACTTTTTCTTGTTTGGCCGCGAAAATACAACATGTCGCGATATCACGACACTTTTTCCTGTTTGGCCGTGAAAACGCAACATGTCGTGATATCGTGACACTTTTTCCTTTTTGGCCACAAAAACGCAACATGTCGCGATATCGCGACACTTTTCCTCTTTTGGCCGCGATTGTGCAACATGTTGCGATATCGCGACACTTTTTCTCCTCGCTCTTTCTCTTTGCTTTGTTCCATGAAAATGCAACATGTCGCGATATCGTGACACTTTTTCTCCTCGCTCTTTCTCTTTGCTTTGTGCCACGAAAATGCAACATGTCGCGATATCGTGACACTTTTTCTTCCTCGTTCTTTCTCTTCTCTTTTGGTCGCAAAAATGCAACATGTTGCGATATCACGACACTTTTTCTCTTTTGACCGCGACCATGCAACATGTCGCGATATCGTGACACTTTTTCCCTTTTGTCCGTGACAGTGCAACATGTCGCGATATCGTGACACTTTTTCTCTTTTGGCCGCGAAACTGCAACATGTCGCGATATTGCGACACTTTTTCTCTTTTGGCCGTGAAATTGCAACATGTCGTGATATCATGACACTTTTTCTCTTTTGGTCACGACAGTGCAACATGTTGCGATATCGCGACACTTTTTCATCCTTGCTCTCTCCCTTTGCCTTGGACCGCGAAACTGCAACATGTCGCGATATCGCAACACTTTTTCTCCTTGTGGTATTTTGCTTTTTCTTTGATCTTTAGCATATGGGCCACTTCGGTATTCTTGGAAAACATGCAAAAAAATGTGGGTCCCCAATTTTGGGGTACATTGTGGAGCAGCCACAACAGGCCTCCATTGATTCAAATGCAAGTTTCATAGCTATATTTGGGTAGCACTCTATTGTGTATGAGAGAAGATTCTCTCTATTCCTCAAATTAGTAGTACTTCATTGCATTCAACTCATTTCTTTTCATGAAGGTAAAGGGATCTTCTTATTGAATTTTCCAATGGGAGTCTTGGATTCCTTGAGAATCCAAGAAGCGGTTAGGATCAATAAGGGAAATAGACCATATGGGAAGCTTCCCACAACCATTCATAACTGCCATTGAGCTTGGATGGTCATTGAAACTAAGTTTGGTTCAACTCAGAGAGCTTGAGTTTTTTATAGGTGAGGTCATCCCAGGGTGGACCAACTAAACTTGGGGACCATCATAGGATCCAATGGTTGTTCGAGGCCACTCCTGAGTATGATAGCCCAAGCTGTAAACGGAAAAATTTCCATGTTGAAGTGATAAAAATCATTGTTAAACCCTGAGGCTGCCCTAAGGGGGTCATATGGCCTGAAAAAGTGTCCATATAGGTAGTCTTCTCAAAATTATGTGTTTTTGGTGTTTACACATTTAATGTAAGTGCATTAGGTAAGCTATCCCTATAACTTACACATATCCTTTAATGTAAGTACATTAGGTGGGATGCTTGCTTGGACTATCCCTCTCATATTTCTTTTAATGAGCTAGTTCAACTCCTCTCAGTCCATCAAGAGTACACACCAATCCTTGCTCTTCACATAGGTCTATTTATGTAAGAGCACTAGGCATGTCCCAAGCACTTAATAGTTCATCATCATGGTAGGCTAGTCTTCCTACTTAGACCATACCCTAGAACACTAATCCATTGTAATTTTCTCTCCATTATTTTGCTAACTACTAAAATTTTGATGGTAGATCATATAACATGGCTAATCCTTAAATGAATCTATATCTCCATCATGCATTAAATAACTTCTCAAGGTTAACATGCAAGTATTATATTTATCCATGATATTCATAACATAAATTACTGCATAACCAAAATCAAATCTTCATAAAGAATTATCACCATAAATAAAGAACCATTTCCATAATTATTAGAATTAAAGCATAGATTCATCTCAATAAAAAATCTCCACAAAAGAGCCACACAACAACATTATTTTATCCTAGGAAACCTGAAGGTAAAAAACTAGCCCATGTATATTTAAAACCAACGTAGCACGCATAAACTTAAACTTCCAATAGGAAACATAATACACCTACCTACTCATCTCATAACAAAATCCATACCTGGTTTGTTCTATAAGGAAGTATACATCAAAAAACTAAATACTCATCGATGTATTGGATAAGCTATTAGGAAAGCTAAAACACATCACCGAGTTTGTCAAATATCATCATTACTATAGATGCGGTGAAACACATTTTGTGAGAGGTGTTCTTTCACCCTCTATTTTGGATAGAATAGACCTATTTTTCGGATCCCTTTCCTAGCCTATACAAACTTACATCTTTAAAAACCTAACTGACCATCATACTTAGAAAGGAAGCTTTATTTAAGGCTTAATCTAAGCACAAACCAAACAATGACAAGTCAAAGTGATCATAAGAATACACAAAGCACTGACTCAACTTGATGGTAAAATTATATACACATTTCCTCATCCTTCATACAATGCTACCAAAAATCATTTCAAACCTATAAAATCCTTCTCTAAGACTTCAATTTTTTCAAAAGCACAATGTTTCAAAAACAATCACCTATGCGTTCTCATTTCCATGAACCAAATTTACTCCTTGTTAACAAGATAACAATGACATAAAATTTCTCATTCAGTGACATAATAGCATTGTATGAACCAATGAATCCAACCCAAATTAGTATAAGACATCACTCATACCTAAACTTACCCTCTCTATAGGAACTTAACCTCCATTCACATCATGGATAAGGTTTCCTTGAAATCTAAACATACTAATAGTGGTACTAAAAAATATCTCTACCATTCACATATCTTACAATGTCACAAAGAATATTTTTTAACTATCTTCAATTCACAAAAGTGATACTAACATATATCTCTACCATTCACTTATCTTACAATGTCATAGAGAAAATTTTCAAACTATCTCCAATTCACAAAAGTGATATTAATAGATATCTCTACCATTCACTTGTCTTACATTATCATAGAGAACATTTTCAAATTATATTTAGTTCACAAAAGTGACACTAACATATATATCTATCATTCACATATCTTACAATATCACAGAGAATGTTTTCAAACTATCTTCAATTCACAATAGAATGTATATGCATAATTTTACACAAAATGCATCTCTTCCAACATAGATTGAGTTACCATATTATCTCCAGTCACAAACATTCATTTTTTCAATTTATTTCAAGTAATACTTACCATTTCCTTTTTTTTGAGTGAGAGTCAACAATACTTGGGTACTGATTCAACATTGCAAATCCTCCTAGTGAGATTCGAAATCAATCATTTTCATCCTACTCTCAATTTCTTCCCCCTCCATTTCAAAATCAAACCTCAAAATGAAGAACAACAACCCCCTTTCTCTCTAATGATAAAATAAAGGTACCACTCCATTTATCATACACATATTTACTCCTCTTCCAAATCACTCTACTTCCACTATCCATTAGTGGCATATCCATTCCACCGCAATAACCAGAACTTATTCAATTATATTACCATATAGTAGATGCATCTAATAGCCAAATTAGGTTAATCACACATTTTAAAGAATAAATACTTCCACCATGCAATAAACTCAAGATTGTTTTTTTTTAATATTTATCCATTAATAACATGCAAAAATAGACAATTGATAGATCCATCTTCAAAGTCTTCTCATCCTGAGAAAATCATAAAGTAAGATATTAGTCCAATAAGTCTAAATTAAGATATGCAAGAAAAGTTAGCAAAAATCCATAACACAAGTACCAAATCTGTTTCCAAGTACCCTACAAACCATATGAGGTCAAAATATCATTACCGTAAACCATAGGTCTTACATACTTAACACATGGAAAAATCAATCATTCCATCAATAAGATATATAGGTCATTTCCATAAAATGTTTGTTTTGCATATCTAGTCATGAAGTTGTCAAATATTACCACAAAAAAAACACAAAAAAATCTAAGTTCATCCACATAATAAGTCTACCAAGGGAGGTTCATGACACATAGTCCCCAAACATCTAGGACTATATGCTCCACATGAGGCATGGGTACTAGATGCACCTAAAAAACACAATGGGTTGCCGCTATACCTACAACATAAACTAGACATAATCCAATTCCCAATAGTTCTTTTGGAATACTTTGTGGGATCCTAATAATAATATATGTTGAGCAAGGTGCAGCGACAATATTGTCATTGTTGTCAACACAGTCAGATAGATCGGTTGATGTAGTGGACAGGATTTTAGAGGTTATTCAGAGTATGTACAGTGATGTTAAATGCTTATGAGGATGTTTTTGATGTTTGGGTGAAGTTGTTACAGGTTGTTTGTGCAAATTTGCAAAAGTTGAATAAAATCGTCAAAAAGTTGTCAAAGCAGCAAAATAGTCAAAAAGTTGCAAAAGTCGCCACGGGCACAGTTGGACAGTATGGATCAGTTTGGAACATGCCATCATATCAAGAAATATTCCAAACAACATTGGAGATGTCAGCACAGTGTTTGGAGTGATCGGTGGTGTTTTCGGTATCTTGGCGGATGATTTGGCAAGTGGTTGTACAGGCTAAAAAAGTACAAATTTTTTCATAAGCACTGCGAACAAATCGTAAGGATTTATCTACCAAAATTTGAACTGGAGGTTTTCATTATCTTCAAGAACACGTGTTCCAAATTTTAATGAAAATGGAGAAACGAGGTGAATTTTACAAGCATTGTAATACTGTCACAAAAACGCTCTTTTTTGAAAAAGTGTGTCAGTAGCAGTTTTTGAAAAAGTGGTACAGGCGAATCGTAAGGAGTTAGGTAGTAAGTTTTTTTTTGTACATAGTTAGTGTTGCAAATATTCTACTTTTCAAATTTTAGATAAAACCAAGTTATGAGGTGAGAGTTATGATTTTTGTAAAAACGTTACAGGTCTCTTTTATGTCAATTTGCGCGACTTGGGAAAAATCCTTTAGTTGGCCGTTTCGACCTTGAAGAGTCACAAGAGTTTCAGTTTCAGTTTTGTTACACCTTAAATGCATCAAATAGATCATTTTTTTTTTTGGTTTGTGTTGTCACGTGGCTCCGCAGTATGAGAGCGAGTAAGGTGTCAATTCTTTGCATGTGACGTGTTTGACGAAATGCATTCTCAATATAAAAAAAAGGGAGTTATATTATTTTAAGCAGTTTCATTAAATAAAGATCTTTGGAGAAAGTGAAAAGTGAAAAGGAATGCAAGTGTGTGTATTTAAGTTAGAAGTTTTTTATTAAAGAGTGTGATTTTATTTTGTGCGGAGAGAAGAGTGTGTGGAGAAAAATAAAGAGTGAAAATCCGTGTTTTTGGGAAAAATGTGAAAAAAATCACTTTAGTATTTTGGGTATAAATTTCTAATACGATATCATTTTTGGATGAAATTTTGAGAAGAGGTCATAGACAGAGTTCTGCATAATACCCAGAAATAGTTTAGCAATTGACAAAACGAGCTAAGAGAACGGTCATTTTTTCTATGAGAAGAGAAGATTCATATATGTCATTTATTATCAATATCAAAATCAAGTGGGTGCTTGGTAGAGGGGTTGGTGCTCCTTTCTGTTGGTGCAGATAAATAAGGGGTTGGTGCTCCTTTCTGTTGGTGCAGATAAATCAGGGGTTGGTGCTCCTTTTTGTTGATGCAGATAAATCAGGGGTTGGTGCTCCTTCCAGTGGGTGCTAGTAAATTGATTGTAAAGTTGGTGCTTTGTAAAGGATGGATTTGGATGGGAGTCCAAACAGTAATTTTGAGGATGTAGCCAAATCGGTGAACCTCGATACATCTTGTGTTGTGTGATGTTCTCTTGTTATAATTACTTTATTTGGTTTCAAGTTTTCATTGTTTCAGCTTTAAAAGTTGAAGATATAAGTTTTAAAAGAGCTACACTGATTCACCCCCCCTCTCAGTGTCATTGTGAGACTAACATTTGGTATCAAAGCGAGGTTATTGAACAAGCTTAACCAAATAGGGTGATCTTAGAAGTGACATAATGGCAGGTGGTGAAGGCTTCTCATCAAACAAAGCACCATTTTTTTACGAAACTAATTACGCATTTTGGAGACTCAGGATGCAAACATATCTTTGTGCTTTGGGATATGACATTTGAGATTCAGTAGATAGTGGATACACAATACCCACCACTTCTCCAACCGATGTTGTCTGTACGAAAATGTTTGAGAATGACTCAAAAGCAAAGAATGCTATCATTTGCAGATTAGTGGACAGTGAACTGGTAAAGATTATAAGTTGTAAAATGACAAAAAAAATATGGGAAAAACTAAGGAGCATTCATGAAGAAGACATTAAGATCAAGGAGTCCAAGTTACAAACACATCGAGCTCAGTTCAAAGTATTAAAGATGAATGACGATGATAACATAGAGGCATATATACTAGGAGTTAATGAAGTCATTAATGCGATTAGAGGACTCGACAAGGAAATCAAAGATTCTGTCATCGTGAAAAAGGTATTAAGATCTCTTCCCCAAATATTTGATTCTAAAGTTTCAACTATAGAAGAAGCTAAATATCTAAATTCTTTTAGTATGGATGAGATGCATGGTTATTTTACTGCATATGAGATGAGAATAGGAAAATCTAAACCCACAGATAGAGAAGTTTCTTTTAAAGCCCATAAAAATATGAAAGCAAAACAAGAATCTGAGGAAGAAGAGACATCATATGAAATGGAAGCAAACTTTGTTCGAAAACTAAAAAGGGGAAAAGGAAAATACAGAGGATGGCTATCGTTTAAATGTTTTAATTATGGAGGCGTTGGGAATTTTACATCTAAATGTCCACTTAATGAGAAGAACAAAAGTGATGAAGGATCGCACCAAGAAAGAAGTGACTGGAAGAAAAAAAAAAAATTTCAGAAAAGGCAACTTCAAGAAGAAAAGTTTCATCTCCAATAATGTCAGTTCATCAAAAGACAACTCCGGTGAAGATTCTGAAAAGGAAACAGGTGAAGCTCTTTTCATGGCACTCAAAGAAGAAAAAACAAAAAAAGAACAGGAATGTGATGAAGAAGAAATTGATGCATAAGTAAATTTGGAAGAGGAACTAATTACAGCTCTGGATGAATTGAAGATAGAAAGAAAAAAGAATAAGAAAATTTCAAGAAAGCTTGAGGATGCAAATGAAATCATAACCAGTTTGAAAGTACAGATAGAAGAATCCAAGAAAATATCTGAAGATCTCAAAGTGCAAATAACCATGAAAATAGATTATTACAACAAGCTAGAAGAAGAGACTGTTGGTTTAAGGATGCAGATAGAAGAAATGAATCGTAAAATTAGTTGTTATCACAAACGTGAAGAAAGTTCTATGAAGCTAGATAAGATCATAAATAACCAAAAGACTACAGGCATAAAATTTGGTTTGGGCTTTGACGAAGGAGAATCATCAAATGGATCAAATGCCATAAATGAAGAATCCATAAAGAATGAAGATAAGAAACAGGTTGATCAAGAAAAATTGACTCATGCAAAAGAAAGCAATAATGCAAGGCACAGAAGGAGAATTGACAATGATGGATTCACCAATGTCACACATCAAAGAAGAAGAAGATTTATGGCTCCTACGACAACATGGCAAATACCATCACCCAGGTTCAATCATCTCTTTTCTGGTTACTGTTTTAAATGCAATGGTTATGGACATAAGATTTCAGATTGCAAGTATAATGTAGGACCAAAGAATTTTACCAATAGAAATGTTTTTTCACATTTGATGGATTATGCAGTAGAATGTTATAACTGTCATAATTTTGGGCACATTGCAAGAAATTTTTGAAGTACATTTGCATCAAATCAATTTCAGGGAAGAAAATTTCAACCAAATGGAATGAGACAAAATAGAAAATTTCCTGAAAAACATGCACAAGCTACTGAAAAAGAAAAGTCAAAACAAGAGCCCAAAACTGTAATCAAACCAGAGTGGAAAGAAAAATAGCAATATAAGGAAGAAAAGGAATCCCTAATCGTACAAACAACATTTAAAGAACAAAATAAATCTACACCATGGATACTTGATAGTGGATGCTCCAGTCATATGACAGGTGACAAACATAAATTTGAGAAGTTACAGCAATATGAAGATGGTTTAGTAAAATTTGGAAATAATGATGGAGCTAAGATAGTTGGAAAAGGTTCAGTTAAGATCAGTGACAAAAAAATCAAGTCAAAATAAGTCTTGTTTGTGGTTGGTCTGAAGCATAACTTATTGAGCGTAAGTCAGATTTGTGATAAAGGTCATGAAGTGATTTTTATGAAGCGGGGGTTGTGAAGTTAGAAAAGCAAATAGTGGAAAGTTGATAGCAAGCTGGATCGAGGACATCCGGCAACTTTGTACACTCTCTCAGAGACTTCAAAAGAGCTTGCTTGATTGGACAAGAAGAAGAAAATTGGTTGTGGCACAAGAGGCTCGGTCATATCAGTTTTGAAAATCTAGTAAAAATCAGCTCAAAAAAGGTAGTGAGAGATATTCCCACCATTGGAAAACCATCAAATAGCATTTTTGCTTCATGCCAAAAGGGTAAGCAAACTAGAGTCTCATTTAAAACAAAAGAGTACTACACAAGCAAACCTTTGGAACTAATACATACTGATTTATGTGGACCCATGAGAACGTAAAACATAAATGGTGACAAATATTTTATGTTGTGTATAGATGACTATTCCAGGATGACATGGGTACTATTTTTGAAGCATAAATCAGAAGCTTTTGAGATGTTCAAGGTTTTCAAAAACCAAGTTGACAATAAAAAAAGAAAAATGATTAAATGTTTAAGATCATATAGAGGAGGAGAGTTCATTTCAGAGGATTTTACAGAGTACTGTGAAAAATATGGTATTAGGAGACAATTTTTAGTATCCAAGACACCTCAACAGAATGGTGTGGTAGAAAGAAAGAACAAGATAGTGCAAGAAATGGCATGGACTATGTTGATTGAGAGCAAAATAGCAGACAGATTTTGGAAAGAGGCAGTCCATACTGTGGTATACATCCAAAATAGGTGCATGTTGAGGATGCATGAAAGCAAAACTCCTTATGAGTTGTGGTTTGGTAAAAAGGCAATAGCAAGATACTTTAAATTTTTTGGCAGCAAGTGTTACATCAAAAAAACTAAAGAAAACCTTGGTAATTTTGAAGATAGAGCGGATGAAGGTATTTTTCTTGGCTATTCATCAAAAAGCAAAGCTTACAAATGCTACAACAAGAGGCTAAGGAAAATTGTGGATAGTGTCGATGTTAAAGTTGATGAAGGTAGGGAACAAGTAATTAGCTATGAAGAGAACCACCCAATTTATGAAGAGGTTATTGAAGGAGATGAGAAAAAGAAAATGGAAAAGAAACAAAAAATTGACTCAGATGATTCAAATAGTGATTCAGAAGTGGAAGAAAATAAGAAATTCAAAATAGGCAGCTGGCAAAAAGATCATTCTAGAGAGCAAATAATTGGAGACCCCATAGTTGGTGTTCAGACAAGAAGAAGAATAGTAAGTAACTACTCTCTATTATCCAGCATTGAGCCCAAAAATGTTGCTGATGCAAACAAAGATGAAAGTTGGATGAAGGCAATAAATGAAGAATTAGATCAGATCGAGAAAAACAAAACTTGGGAGTTACTACCAAGACCTACAAATAAAAATATAATTAGTACTAAATGGGTCTTTCGAAACAAATTGAATGAAGATGGACAGGTAGTCAAGAATAAAGCAAGATTGGTATGTAAAGGCTATGCACAAGTTCAAGGTATTGACTTTGAGGAAACCTTTGCACTGTGGCTAGACTAGAGGCAATTAGAATGTTTCTGGCTTTAGCAGTTTACAAGAATTTCAAAGTTTATCAAATGGATGTGAAATCAGCATTTTTGAATGGGAAACTTGAAGAAGAGGTTTATATTAAGCAGCCAGATGGTTTCCAACTTGGTTTGCAAGTTGAAAAAAGCATTATATGGCTTAAAAAAGGTACCCCGAGCATGGTATGCAAGGCTAGACAACTATCTTACTCAACAAGGGTTCAAGAAAGGTATGGTGGATAGTAATTTGTATGTCAAAACAGAAAATGGCCATATTATTGTTCTTATTGTATACGTAGATGATATCATATTTGGCAGCAGCAAAGATGAGTCGTGTAAAGATTTAGCAAATAAGATGCAAAAAGAATTTGAAATTTCAATGATTGGTGAACTTTCATATTTTCTCGAGTTGCAAGTTAATCAAAATGAGAAGGGCATATTTATTTCTCAAATTAAATATGTGAAAGAGATGCTAAAAAAGTTCACAATGGAGGATTGTAAATCAGTTAGCACTCCCATGACGACAGGTTGCAAGTTGATCAAGGATGAAAAATCTCCACATGTTGATCAAACCATGTACAAATCTATGATTAGGAGCTTACTGTACTTGAAAGCTACCAAGCCAGATATTTTATAGGTAGTATGCATGGTAGCACAATTTCAGGCTAGTCCCAAGGAGACTCATGTGACAACAGTGAAGAGGATTCTTTGGTACCTCAAGGGTACTATGGAGTATGGGTTATGGTATCCGAAAGGTAAGGACTTCACCCTTATTGCATATTCAGATGCAGATTGGATAGGATGTGTAGATGACAGAAAGATTACCAGTGGAGGTTCATTCTATCTTAGAGACAGGTTGGTCGCGTGGCACAGTAAGAAACAAGAGTTAGTCTCCTTATCCATAGTAGAGGTAGAATATATGGCAGCGACAACGTGTTGTATGCAGGTATTATGGATGAAACAAACCATGAAATATCTTGGTATTAACTTCAGTGAGCCAATTTTAGTTAAGTGTGATAACACCAGTGCCATTAAAATCTCAAAGAATCCAGTTATGCATTCTCGTACAAAACATATTGCTATTCGGTATCACTTTTTGAAGGAGAAAGTTGCGAAAGGTGAGGTTAAGTTGGATTTTGTTCCAAAAATAGAGCAAGTAGCAGATATCTTCACAAAATAATTTCCCAAGGAAGTCTTTTAGTACCTTCGCAATAAATTTGGAGTGGTCACGCTTTTCAAGAATTGACTAGCTATCGGGACCACATTCTTAGGGGGAGCATTTATGTATTTGTTTATCTTTTTGCTCATGTTTGTGATTTTTGCTAAGTGTAATAATTTTTGCCTGAGAATGTTGTGCATGGACTCAGGGGGAGTTTGTAGCAGCCCTTTGGTATTGTTTTCAAAGGGGGAGAAGAGTTACAGGAAATTGCACGTGTGTTGCCAACAATTTCAAAGGGGGAGATTGTTGAGCAAGGTGCAACGACAGTATTGTCATTGTTAACACGATCAGGATAGATCGGTTGATGCAGTGGATAGGAGTTTAGAGGTTATTCAGAGTATGTACAATTATGTTAAATGCTTATGAGGATGTTTTTGATGTTTGGGTGAAGTTGTTACAGGTTGTTTGTGCAAATTTGCAAAAGTTGAAAAAATTGTCAGAAAGTTGTCAAAGCAGCAAAATAGTCAAAAAGTTGCAAAAGTCACCACGGGCACAGTTGGACAGGATGGATCAGTTTGGAACATGCCAACATTTCAGGAAATAGTCTACAACAACATTGGAGATGTCAGCATAGTGTTTTGAGTGATCGGTGGTGTTTCCGGTATCTTGGCGGATGATTTGGCAAGTGGTTGTACAGGCTGAAAAAGTGCAATTTTTGTCATAGTTTAACTGGAGGTGTTCATTATATTCAATAACATGTGTTCCAAATTTCAATTAATATAGATAAACGAGGCAAATTTTACAAGCGTTGCAAGACTGTCACAAAAACGCTCTTTTTTGAAAAAGTGTGTCAGTAGCAGTTTTTGTGGAAGTGGTACAGGTAAACCGTAAGGAGTTAGGTAGTGAGTTTTTTTTTGGACATAGTCAGTATTGCAAAGATTCTACATTTCAAATTTCAAAGAAAATTGAGTTACGAGGTGAGAGTTATGACTTTTGCAAAAACATTACAGGTCTCTTTTATGTCAATTTGTGCCACTTGGGCAAAATCCTTTAGTTGTCCATTTCGACCTTGAAGAGTCGCCAGAGTTTCAGTTTCAGTGTTGTTACACCTTCAAGGCATCAAATAGATCATATTTTGTTTTTGGGTTGTGTTGTCACCTGGCTCTGAAGTATGAGAACGAGTAAGGTGTCAATTCTTTGCATGTGATGTGTTTGATGAAATGCCTTCTCAATATAAAAAAGGGAGTTATATTATTTTAAGCAGTTTCATTAAATAAAGATCTTTGGAGAAAGTGAAAAGTGAAAAGGAATGCAATTGTGTGTATTTAAGTTAGAAATGTTTTATTGAAGAGTGTGATTTTATTTTGTGCGGATAGAAGAGTGTGTGGAGAAAAATAAAGAGTGAAAAAACGTGTTTTTGGGAAAAATGTGAAAAACGTCACTTTAGTAGTTTGCGCATAAATTTATCATACGATATTAATTTTTGTTGAAATTTTAAGAGGAGGTCATAGACAGAGTTCTGCACAATACCCAGATATCGTTTAGCAATTGACAAAACGAGCTAAGAGAACAGTCAATTTTTCTATGAAAGAGAAGATTCATATATGTCATTTATTATCAATATCAAAATCAAGTGGGTGCTTGGTAGAGGGGTTGGTGCTCCTTTTTGTTGGTGCAGATAAATAATGGGTTGGTGCTCCTTTCTGTTGGTGCAGATAAATCAGGGGTTGGTGCTCCTTTTTGTTGATGCAGATAAATCATGGGTTGGTGCTCCTTCCAGTGGGTGCTGGTAAATTGATTGTAAAGTTGGTGCTTTGCAAAGGCTGGATTTGGATGGGAGTCCAAATAGTCATTTTGAGGATGTATCCAAATCGGTGAACCTCGATACATCTTGTGTTGTGTGATGTTCTCTTGTTATACTTTCTTTATTTGGTTTCAAGTTTTCATTGTTTCGGCTTTAACAGTTGAAGATTTAATTTTTAAAAGAGCTACACCGATTCACCCCCCTCTCAGTTTCATTGTGAGACTAATAATATATATTTCCCACGGTTAAAATTTAGGTTGATATTCTAGTGAAGGTCTCAGTTTATTGCTTGTTGAAGATTTATAAGTATTCACCTAGAAAATCTGCTCAAAACAAACATTTAGTAGAAGACACTTAAATGGACTCAGATTGAGATTCCAGTGAAAATCTCAATCGACCTTCTTAAAGATCAAATTTTGTATTCACCTGGTGACTCTGCTCAAAGAAAAATGTCCAAGAGTCTTGAACTAAAGATATTTTATTGAATCCTTTGTTGCTACTAATCCACATGCACTAGCTTTTCTACCCACCATTTCCCTATGAGAATGACCACTTTGTCACATAGAAGTTTACTGGCATGGAATATAAGAAGCCTCTTGTGATCTCTAGCACCACCAAAAATATAGGATAATATTCTAATATAAAATATTAATTTTGTGACATACTATTATAGGGAATATCTAACAACCCCATTGGAGCATCTACAAAATATGATTTATCTATACCAATTGCATAACATCATAGCATAGAATATGGTCCTAAGACTACTAGTGGCATAATTAGAGGTAAAGCTAATGAGGGATATAACTCTCTTCCTCCATACTCCATTTTAATGGGATCAACTTGTCCTATTCATGAATAGATTTAGAGAGAGATAGATTGAATGACCCCAACTAATAAGCCTACAACTCCCTAACCTTCTCCTACACTACAAATTTTTAATCATCCTAAAGAGAGTACTCAAGTGCAAGGTCAGTCCCCTAGGTTTCAATCTTAGAACACTCTTTCAAGGACTAATTAAATGCTTTTAAATTAGGTTATAACAATCTAGGATAAGGAATAAGTGTACATGGAGGAAGAGGAAGCAATGTCTAATAGGCCCCAAGATCAAACCGATGATCAAATGGGCCCATGGATAATAGAGGTAGTGGAGTTTATTCCCTTCAAAGTGATTGATCAAACAAATGTTGATACTTCTAATTTAAAATAAATGCATTTCCTCCTAAATATCATAAAAGATCCAAAGGATATAAATTGGAGGTGGAAGAGGCACTCTAGTTAGGCAAAGAGTAGAGAGAGAATTAACACTGGTACAAATCAATATTTTCCAAGGAAAACACTCATCCCTAGTGCCATTCTACTTTCAATGAGGGGGCTGCTCAAGAGTCTCAATCCTTTAAGGTTAAACATGTTTTACCTAAATAAATAGAATAATAGAAAGAATCAAATAACTCTAGCAATAGTTAAGAAACCTTTCAACTTCATACCCATTGGATAAAGGGCACCCATAACCATTTTTTATATTTATTTTATTCAATGTAGGACTTGATTTGTTGTAGGAAGATACTAACATGTAGGAACAATCCCTATTTTTTGAAGTGGCAAAGATAAAAGGACCACTCAAATCCCCCCCCACTCCCATAATTTTGACTTTATACCTAATGGATAAGGTGATGATTCCTATGGATTCCTTATCTTCACCAAGTTGAAGATCTCTGTGAGTTGCCAGAACTATAGTGAATTTAGGAGTAGTACCTTAGACATTTTTTTAATAATTATCTCTCATAGGAGGTAAGCTATCTAAAATATGAAAGAAGCCAAGGCAATACTGGATGTGAAAGAGTAGGTACAAGAAGCCTAACTTCTAGTGGGAAGCCAAGATTATAAGGATACCAAAAATAAAAACCAAATTCCCAAGAAAGAGTTTGGGTAAATATGAATACAAAATCCCAATAACCAGACCCTCAATGTCAAAGCTAACAATGAAGTGATAAAACTAGAGTTTTGATAAAAGCCCAAGGTAATGCCATACACAAAAAATGTTATAACTAGAAGGAGAAATGCCTTGGGTGTACTAGCCTAATAAATATGTCTAGTAATCAAATGCTAATAATGATAACCAATTTAACAAATGAAATCAAAGACAAATTCATATGCATGGGATGCCAATTGGACTAGGAAACATACTAAAGAATGAAGACTAAAAATTTGGTTGAATTTTGAAGAACACAAGCTTATACTGAGAGGGGGGGGTGAACATAATAAGACCATGTTGAGAAGCAACACACCCCCACTAAAAAAATGAAATTCCATCCTTTGAAAATATTTAATTTTCATTTTTCTGCTGGGACCCTCTTGAGTTTTTCGGGTTTTAATTCCAAATTTTGCTTGCATCCTTTTTCAAATTTCGCCTACATCAAAATGTCCAAGTAGGCTTGCATATGGCATTGATTTCAATTTAAAATTTCTGAAATTTTGCATGTTAAATGTATTAATTCATATTAATCATTTCAGAAATTTTAATTTTCAATAGTTTTTCTATTTCTGGCCAGCAAACTTCTAAATGCATTTTCTCTTAATCCGTGATGAATTTTAAAGTTCCATTTGCATATTTGGATACCCTTTGGGCTTATTTAGATGCCTGTAAAGTTTCATCAAATTTTGGGCACTTTGAATTTTCATCATTTTTCTACACCATTGAAGTTGACCATTCTCGAGCAATTTAAAATTCATTTTTCAAATGTAAAATCATTTCTGAGTAAGGAAGATCCTTCACCAATATATAAAAATGCAAAATACAGATGGACAAAGTCATTGGAGTTAACCTACAATTTTTGGAGAATTTACAAAGTGGAAGAAAAGCTTGAGGGAAATGTCGCGATATCGTGACATGTTCCATTTTTGCGAGGGCACAAGCTTGGAAGAAATGAAGTGAGGGAAATGTCGCGATATCGCGACATGTTCCATTTTTGGACTTGTCTCATTTTTGCGAGGGCAAAAGCTTGGAAGAAATGAATTGAGGGAAATGTCACGATATCACGACATGTTCCATTTTCACGAGGGCACAAGCATGGGAGAAATGAAGTGAGGGAAATGTCGCGATTTTGCGACATGTTCCATTATCGTGACATATTCCATTTTCGAACTTGTCTCATTTTCGTGAGGGAAAAATCTTGGAAGAAATGAATTGAGGGAAATGTCGCGATATCGCGACATGTTCCATTTTCGCGAGGGCAAAAGCTTGGAAGAAAAGCTTGAGGGAAATGTCGCGATATCGTGACATGTTCCATTTTTGGACTTGTCTCATTTTCGTGAGGGCACAAGCTTGGAAGAAATAAATTGAGGGAAATGTCGCGATATCGCAACATGTTCCATTTTCGCGAGGGCACAAGCATGGGAGAAATGAAGTGAGGGAAATGTCGCGATATCGCGACATGTTTTAATTTCATGAGAATATGAGCTTGGAACAAGGAAATCAAACCCTAATGCTCATTACATGTCAGAATTTCGCTCAAATTTAATTTTTCCCTAAAATATTTTAAAGTCCATTAAATTTTTGAATTGTTATGAAGGCTAATTGTTTGATATGGCACTTTGGATTTATATTCATTTTGCAAAATTTGGCCATTCTTTAAAATTTTCATCACCCATCCAAAGGAAGTGGAAGCTTTTCAACACAGTCCAAACCCTAGAAATATTTAAATGAAAAAAAATAATTAATTAAATTAATTAATTAATTAAAATGAAAAACATAAAAAAAACCTTAGGAAAATTTTAAAAAATAATTAAATTAATAACATTAAAATTCTAACCTTTGCTTTTCTTTTGCAAAAGGTGATCCAACAGTTGCATAATGGTAGAAGTAATGGCGAGAAAGAAAAACAACCCTAAATTTTAGCATAAATCAAGCAAGGACCATCAGATGGAAATAGGAGATATCGGGAATTTCTGATCCGTCCAGATTTTGCAGATCTGGCCGCAAATACAGACTTTAAGGAATTTGTCGGTGGATGCATTTGCCGAGAAAATTTATGGCAAAATTAATGGTGGGAAGAAAATTTCAACTCGAACCAAACAAAGGCGGTTGTGCGAGGATAGAAGGCCCAACAAGTCAGTGACTCATCCAGATTTTGCAGATCTGGCCGCAAATACAGACTTTAAGGAATTTTCCGATGGATGCATTTGTCGGGAAAATTTATGGCAAAAGTAATGGTGGGCAGAGAATTTCAACTCGAACCAAAAAAGGTGGTTGTGCGAGGATAGAAGGCCCGACAAGTCAGTGACTCATCCAGATTTTGCAGAGGAATTAATGAGATGCTTTGACGGCTTATCGAAAGATGAAGATACATTTATACGTAGTGTCCATTTGATGAGGATGAAACCAAGTCTTATCTTCTCCATTTATGGCAAGATCCATGCGAATATTTTCAGAGTAATTAGGGCTTATCAAAAACTCTACATAAAAATGCCTTATATTGTAAAGCCTCGGCGGTGGGATTTTTATGATAAGATTTAGATATTTGGAAGAAGATATTTTTGAAAAGATCAGGGTCTGTCTTGAGTCTATATATGCTTCTTTTGAATGTAAAGTCCAGATGCAAAAACTTAGAATAAAAGACATTTTAGTAATTTCCTACAAATATTATTTGAATGCTTTGTTCTATACCTAGGGTTGGTGTGACATCATTTTTCTGTGATAGCGTGGTCAGGAGTCTAATCTCTTTCGGATTGCAATAAGTGCATCTTATTTTGTTTTTGTCTCGCTAAGGTCTATTTATTTTAGTTGTAAATCTGTGTTATCAAGATTGAATATGCTACTAGGCTTCATTTTGTTTGTTGTATACTAGGGAAAATTAAATATTTAAGGTTTGGGTCTGTTCTAATTGCTCTATCATCACTATGAGAGCTAGGCTGCTGGTGAGAGATACCAGTTGACACCGACTTCTCTTCTATTTATGATTTTCTTTCAGATCTGTGTCATCTCTGTCTTATGCTCTTAATAGAAGGTGATCTTAGAAAGCTGGACACCTTCCTCTTTGATTGGTTTTATTGTGAAGCTAAATAGTGTAACTAAAATTGGTAGTTTTTATTTTACAACTAAGTTAGATAAGCTTATCTTTCTGCCATACCCTACTCTATCTATGCCATCGTTAAATGATCCATTTTTATTTTCTTTCAAATTTATCTTTTAGTTAATCTACTAAAGCATAAAGAGCTATATCAAAGAACTCATTGTAAATCTGATTGTCAACAAAGATAACAACCGCTAAACATTATTGAACGGAGGTCGAACCCATTGTAAGGTAACAGATAGTCTACTTGAAACTATTCTAGAAGTGGAAAAGAGTGAATAGCCATTCGACCCAACTCTGTAACTCACACCTTGGATAACCAACAAGATCCTAAAGTGAGTGGGATTTATCCCGTATAAGTGTTATTGGTATTTTATGTTCATTCTTCATAGGGTGTGTATGAAAGACGAACCAACATTTAAAATTGGCGCTAGAAGGAGGGCCGACTAAACTCCATTCTGTATTTTTTAAGGATTGTAAGTTGCTTGTGTAAAGCTGGATTCTACCTATAGAGTAACCAGGTCCCACTCCAAAGCTAGAGAGCTCATTGTACCTAAGTTGGAAACCCCAAGGAGAAGCAGCCTCAGAAGGGCCAAGTATTTGTCCAACATAGTTTTATCACCACTTGTAGTTACTCCAACTGTAACTCAAAATATCATCATTAATCAGGTAGTGATGGCAAACTGGTTGGGTTCAACTACTTTGAATATCCCTGGTGCAGCGCATGATTTACCCAAAAATCCTGAGAAGTATCTTCCTACCTACAAGCATGATGGAATCAGAACAACAGAAGAACACCTAGTGGCATTTAAAAATCCTCTAAAGTTGTTGAATGTGTAGCATGAAGATGTGGCTTGTAGGTTATTCCCATTCACTCTCCAGGAGGGAGCATACGATTGGTTTTTGAATCTTACTAATGACTCTATTACTAGTTGGAATGACCTGGAGAAAGTTTTTGTATCACAATTTGGTCAAGTAATTGACCCTAGTGTGTTATATCAATAGTTTTCCAGAATTAAGAGAGGAATCAATGATACTGTCAGATCTTTCAATGTCAGGTTTCAAAAGACTTATGGTAGATTGGAAATTTTCAAAAATTCCCTAGATCCAGTGACCTCTGTTTTCCTGAAGAGAGATACCACTATTACTAATCTAACAGAGGCTTATAAAGAAGCTCTAGTTCTTGAAATACAATTGGGATCTCAACCTTTGAATGCTCCTCAAATTCCCTTTGTTACACAAAATACCCCTATTTTGAATCCCATCCCACATCAAATGATGTTGCCAGTATGCCAAAATCCACCGATAGGAAATCCATTGGTTGTAACACATGTTGAACATGTACAGAATACAGAGAAATAATCTGATAAAATAAGAGTTGAGGAAGTCTCAAAGATGGTCCAAAAGTTGGCAAATGACTTTTTGAGTTTCAAAATGCAAGTGTCCATCGGGGAAAACTCAAATAGATTTTCTTATCAATAGAATATATTCACTAGACCACCATATGAACCCAACAAGGATTATAAAGGTAAGGGGAATGAAGTGAATATTTGTGACTTGGCTTTGCCCAACTGGTGCAGGATACACAAAATATCTCAGCACGAGGAATTGGATTGTTTGGAGTTCGGAAATGCCTTTGAAGCTTTATCTGGTGAGTTGGTTTTTCTTGAAAATCAAAGAAATATTGATGGTCCAAGTTCATCCAAACATAGTGCAGCTATGGTGTTAGATTCATTCACTTTTCCGGATGAGTCAGAGAATGTTGTGGAGATGCCTATGGATGAAGTGCAAGCTTTTCAACAATATAGAAGGGACAACTACAATCTCAGGAAAAAAAATCTAGAGCATAATACTATGTCTACACCTCCATACAACTCCCATAATGTTCCTCCAGATCCATCTCCAAATAATAACCCACCTCCACCCAAGGGACGATATCCAAGAGTACCAGATGGATTTGTTGCTCCACTCAATAAGGGATACAATATAGTGGAGGATATGAAGAAGATCAATGCTAACATCACTCTTCATGAGTTGGCTCAAATTATTGAGCAAAGGGATAATTTGGTTAATACATACTTTGAGCCTACTGCCAAACCTCTAGAAAAGGGGAAGAAGATAGCAAATGCAAATATGGCCATGTATAAAGAAAAGACTAAAGTTTTGCCTTTCCTGCTAACTGTCCATATATTTGGAAAAAAATTACATAACTGTCTGGTGGATTCTGGTGCTTCAGCCAATGTCATGCCTCTAGCCATCTGCCAACAATTGGGTTTAACCCCTATGAATTTTGAGAGAAGAGTCATCCAATTGGATAAAACTAAGGTTAAGGTGGTAGGTGAACTTCAAAGTATACACATCCAACTAGCATCTGAACCGAGAGCACAACACAAAATTGAAATTTAGGTGGTAGATATTCTTATGGGATACGAAATGCTTTTGAGCAGAGATTGGTCAAAGTCTTTGAATGGGTACTTGGCGATTGATTTTTCACATATGTGGTTGCCCTGGAAAGGTGTTGCAAATCAGTTAAGAATCGAAAGAGAACCTAGATATAAAAACATGATCACTAAGTATAATGCCAAGAATGAGACTATTAATATTCACATACTAATGATACTCAAGATATTTTCAAAACCCTAACTCAAGTTCTTCACACAATCCAATGACTTCAACAACAATGCTTATAAAACAAGGTTTTAATCACAACTCTTAATTCTAGAAAGCCTTGAAGTATTAAATCAAACACTTTAAAAATAGAAACCCTAAACAAATCCTTTTCACTCCAAAATTTATTTATGAGGCCAATCAACCAACTTAATCAAGAAAGAATTTTCCATACATTTTTTCTTGACAAGGAGTAGATCTCACAAATCTACCACACTCACAATTTCTTCTTTGCCAATCTCAATAAGGGTTAGAAGATAATAATTTCCTCAACAAAACACAATACAAAATGATATCAAACAAAATACACCTTATCACTCCAAATTTAAAATAATATCAATACCCTCATAATAATATTTTTGGAAAAATTTATTTTACACATAAAATCAACACTCACTAAAAATCAGAACCTCTTACTACCTTATTACTCCAATTTTAAAATAATATATCCTCTTTTATAAATCATAATTCAACACATGACAATTTGCTATCACTCCTTATTTCTCCTAACCACTACTTTTATTTCCTAACTAAAACCCTTTTAGCAAACCCCTTATCACTCATAATAAAGACTTTAATTAAAACTTTAGGCAATAAAGATATAAACAAAAAATACCTTTGCCTCTCCATAGGTTTCAAACCCTTAACTTCTACCTCCACGAATGCCCTAGCCGCGGGCTCCTCAACCACGTGTGCTCAATGCATGTTGATAACCAAAATGCTCTATGCACACTATCTTCCTTCCATGGTGCCTTACTCAAAAAATGTGAAGCACGAAAACCTTTCCCTTTGGCTCTTACCACCAATGGGTTTCGAACACGGGCTCTTGCTTCCACCATATTTTTCATAGATCATTAGTTGTCAATGGACCATCGTGTCCA
Organism: Wollemia nobilis; assembly: GCA_028583015.1. Lineage (NCBI taxonomy): Eukaryota > Viridiplantae > Streptophyta > Pinopsida > Araucariales > Araucariaceae > Wollemia > Wollemia nobilis. The sequence continues at coordinate 1,898,592 of JAQPPZ010000188.1, forward strand.
ACGTGCTTATAAATATCCAACCTCTTCACCTTATGCCTGGTGGTTAAGATGAAAATATTTTTCATCTTCTTCCTCAACGAAGCTCTCAAAATCGCATACGAAATATTTCAACCTTGGCGCATATTAATCATTCGAGGGATAATATTCAAGGTATTTTTGTCTCCCTTTTTATACACGAAGTTGCCATTATCTTCAAACATTGGCACTTCCAAATTTTCAATGACGTCAGCACATTTATCCTTTTTAATTTATAAAAGATTTAAATTCCAAGGAATTTAAATTTTATAAATTATAATTATAATTTTTGTCTTTTAAGGCCTTATCTTATTGCATAACTTTGTATTGATGATATTTATTTATAATAATTAAATTCCTTTTGAATTTAAATATTTTATAAAATAAATATTAGACCTCCTTTGAACTTTCTAATAGGCCTCCTTGGGTATATATGAAAAACCCATTTTAACTTATGCTCTCATATAATATTAAAATATTATGGAGCCCTTTTGCCTTTAACTTCTACTTTGTTAAAGCTTCTTCCTGAATATTTGTGACACCTTTGATGACTTTATTTTTTACTGAATTCCTTGATATTAAAGATGACTTCATTTCTTGACATCAATGACAATCTTAACTTTTAGGTATTCTTGATTTAGAAATTCTATGTAAAGATAGACTTTTAAGAGGCCTTAGAGTAGTTCTTAGTTATGATAATAAGGGTAGAATCAGGCTTTGTAATATTTACAATTTTTATCATAGATGGGTCCTCTATCTTATGTGATTTTTCTTGTTGCTATTCTCCAAAGAGAATTTTTCATTATTTCTTACTTTAGAGTATCCTACACTCCTTAGTCAAATGATCCCAACTCTTATGATAGCTAAAAAAATATTTCCTACTTCTAGTAGCACGGGAGGAGGAATGCTTGGGAAATTTTGATTGGCCATTATTGTTTATGGAGGGGTTAGAGGTATCCTATTGAATTATATTTTTAAAGCATAAATTATTTTCTCTAACCAATGTAAGATTAAAATTCCTATCTAATAATCCAAATTCAAACATAGCCAACTCTTTACGAAGGAAAAAAGAAAGATTTGAAATAATTTTAACAACTAGTACCTCTTTTGCATATAAAATATTGATTTTGACCTAAATATTGTTGAAGGTATAAATATACTACTAAACTAATTGCCCTTGAGCTTGACTGAGTTGAAGTGAATGAGCTAACATATTCCAATGGTAGCCAAGGGGTAAAATATTTTCTTGAGCACTACTTGGACATTCCCATTGATTGATATCCTCTACTTTTTCTATAAGCATTATCTAATAATTTTGTTACCAGCCTAGGGCTAAATCTGAAATATGGACTTCAACCATTTGGATCTTGTAACAATTGGTCGAATCAGACCTAGTTTTAAAATATACCTTAAGGCTATGCAACCAAGATTCCAACTTGTCACCATTAAATCTTCCATCAAAATTTAGAACAAAAAACTTTGTTTCTAGTTGTAAGAATTGAGTTTGAATAACATGCATTTCAATTAGAGTGTGTTATAGCATAGTTTGAAATGTTGCAACAAGGTCTTACATGACACAATTTTGTTCTCTGTTTGACTTTGCAAAAAAATTTGTGGGGTATTCATGTTAACCGATCCTTTAGAAGTATCTACTTGTTATGTATGAACTATGAATTCAATTTTTTTAAAAATGAAGATCTCGATGAGCCAAACACATTAAATGGATCAAAACACCCTAAAAAAATGGATAAAAATATTGGTTAGGTACTTTTTAAACCCACTAAAAGGCCTTGAAAATGATATCTAAATTTTTTGTAGTGTGATACTTGAGAAAACTCAAATAGGAATCTGGAAAGGGTAATAAGTGGAAACCCTTAAGGAGGTTTCATAATCTAAGATGAGGGATTTGGTAAATATTAATTAAAATATTTTAGAATACAAAATCCAAGGTTGTGATCTCATGGGTTCTGATACTAATTGATATGAGCAAGAATTTGTATGAACACACAATAACAAAAAACACTCAGAGATATTTTCTCATACAAATGCACACAACTAGATATTTTTCATATTTATTCTTAAGGAATACAAAGATGTTTTTTAGAAGAAATGAAACTTCAAGAAGAGACATGGAAGTTTCTAAATACAAAGATGTTTTTTTAGAATAAATAAAACTTCAAGAAGAGACATGGAAGTTTCCAAACAAAAAGATGTTTTTTTAGAAGAAAGGAACTTCAAGAAGAGACATGGAAGTTTCTAAATATTATCTAATAAAATATTATCTCTCATGTAGATACTAAGACTTATCAATGATTTTTAGTAGCACTAGAAGTGATAGATTTTGTGGTACTAACGACCCCAACACTAATGTCAAGAGGACTATTATCAATTAGTTTGGGTAGGAAATGAAAATTTGAAGTTTTTTCAAAATTATTGCCAAGGAGCATAAACACCACCATCACTATTGATTAGGTCCTCAAACTTTTGTTTTGGAGAAATAAATGCTTCTAAGTTGAGTTTTGGATGATTGACTTAGTTTGGATGCTTGATTGACTACTTGATAAATATGTTGGTAAGTTTGAGGATTTTGACAATGTGCTCAAAATTGGTGTCTACATTAATATATAAGATTTGATCATTAAGAAAAAGTTTTAGGAAGAGAATTAGAATCAATTAAGGGTATAACTACTAATTGGTCAGCTATGACTTAATCCTTGATTATTTTAAACCTATTAATATAAGGTTGTATTATTGAATATGTCAGACCCATTTAGATATCCATCCCAACATATAGATATTTTAAAGTTAATGGCATTAATATTTGATAATGACCACATAAATGGTTTTATAAACCACATAATGTCTTACATTTTGGAATACAAATAAAAAATAAATGTAATCACACTCAATTAAGGTATATAGTTTTTTTATGTGTTCTACTAATATAGTAAATGGAATATTGCATATCCTTTATCATTTTATTGGACCAAACTACACTCAAGGTGACTTTTATACAACAAGTATGTAGAATTAATCGTCTATATTGAATGTGAGGTCTAGGATGGGGGGGATTAAGTAATATTCTCTTACATTCATCTAAGGCTTCTTGACATTGTTTTTTACATTCTCTTTTATTATCTTTGTTGTTCATATTATTGATAGGGTAAGTTTTATGAGTAAATTTGGGTATGAAATGACTTATGCAATTAAGCTCTCCAAGAAAGGATCTAATTTTCCTAATTTAAATAGAGGTGAAACATTGTTTATGAATTTAATCTTCAAAGAATATCCATCAATGTAATTTTTGAAAACTAGATAACCTAAACGTTTACCCCTTACAATGTCAAAAATACATTTAAGAAGATTTATTCTAACATTGTACATGGTAATTAATTTAAATATGTTTTCTAAGTATTTGGGTATGATTGTTATTTTTTATTTTCCTATAAAATCATCTACATAAAACTACACATTTTTTTAGATCATGTCATGGAAGATAAAGGTCATTGCTCACTAGTAATTTTCCCTAACATTTTTTAAGCCAAATGGCATGACTAGAAGGCAATAGTACCCTACTCTATGATGAAAATATCATTTTGTTGATCTTTGGGAGAACCTATAATTTAATTATAGCCAAAAAATTTGTCCATAAGGGAAAATATTTCAAATACCATAATAGATTCAATAATTTGATCAATAGAAGGAAATGTAAAGTTACCCTTGGGACAAGCTTTGTCAACATATCTAAAGTCAACACATACTCTTAATGTGTTGGTTTCTTTTTCCTTTATGGGGACAAAATTTTAAATCCAAAATATATAATTGATAGAAGATGACATTATATCAGTTATTAATCGTTCTAATTGAATGTGTCTCAATGTTATAACAATTTCATTAATTAAAACCAGTTAAACAAAATTTCGTGAGGGTTTCTTGCAATGGAGATGGAGTTAAAATTAGCACTAGCAACAACGTGATGGCTTTAGCAGCATTACATTACACTACAAGACATATATCAAATCAATAGAACATCTTATTTAATAAAATTTTAAGTGATACAAAATGAGGTGAACCATGACCCCCTTAATATAGGAAGAAGCTTTCCTTTTCCAACACCCCTAGTTGTACAATGAGATACCTTGCACACATGTATACCGAAACTTGTGCATATGTTGATTGTTCTTTAAGTAACTAGATAACTTCCCCCTAAAGTAATATAAAGTCCTAACTATGTACCTTTGGTACATTTACATAATATCACCCAAATGATGTAATATACTCTAATTCTAACATCCCCTTGTATTACATTATTTGGGTATGAGATTCCTTTGAATTGCATAAATGATCTCTGAATTTTTGAAATTTGATCTTTCCAAGTTCCTTTGTAAAGATATCTGATATCTGATATTTTGTAGGCACATACTTGAGGATGATGTGTTTATTCTAAAAATATTACCTGATGAAATGACATTGTACTTCTATATGCTTTGTTATTTCATGTATGATCGAATTCTTGATCAGCTTCAATACTCCTTTATTGTCACAGAATATCATGGTTGGAGTTTGTTTAATTCCCATGTTGGCTAGTATGTATTGTAGCTATAGTAATTCACAGGTGGTATCTCTTGATGCTCAATATTCTACTTAAGTTGATGATTGTGCTACAGTATGTTGTTTCTTGATGTACCAAGATATGGGTCCTGATATGAGGTAGAATACATATCCTGAGGTAGATTTTCTATCATAAATGGATCCAACATAGTCTAAAGATGAGTAACCCTATAGACAAAAACCTTTGAAATATTTTAAATATGTTAGTCCATAATATATAGTCTTCTTTACATATTGCAGTATACTTTTTGTAGCTTTCCATTGACTTTCTCATGGTTCTTGCATGAATCGTGATAGATAATTTACTACAAAAGCAATATCTAGTTGATTATTTTTTAGGTATAGAAGACTTCCAATCAACTGTTGATATAATGTTGATGAAACCAATGGTGTTCCATGATTCTTAGATAGTTGAATCCTTTGTTCCATTGGTGTGTCTTTGGGCTTCCATTCTATCATTTTGTATTTTTCTAGCAGGGATTTAGCATATTTTGGTTGAGTAATCACTATTCTATCCTCTCCTTGATAAATTTCTAGACCAAGACAGTAACTCATTAAACCTAGATCTATCATTTCAAATAACTTTTCTAGATTCTTTTTTATGTCTCTTACAATTTTTTTTAAGCTTTCGATAATCATAATGTCATGAACATATACTATGAGAATCAAGATATCATTTCCAATTTTCTTGATATATAAAATGGGATCGAATGAACTTCTTTTGAAGTTAAGTTATAGTAGATTATTGTTGATCTCTATATTCCATGCTCTGGAAGCTTGATTTAAACCATATGAAGATTTATTTAATCTTCATACCTTATATTCCTGTCCTTGAGTGATAAAGAATTCTAGTTGTGACATATAGACTTCTTCATCTAAGTTACCATTAAGAAAGATACTTTTTACATCCATATAATGAAATTTCCATCCCTGATGTGTTGCTAGTGTGCAGACTGTTATGATAGTAGTCATCCTTGTTATTGGTGCAAATGTCTCTTAATAGTCTATTACTTCTAAATGAGTATATTCTTTTGCCACTAATCAAGCCTTGTATTTGTCTAGTGTTCCATATGCTTTGCATTTGACCTTGTAAACCCATTTACATCCTACTACATTTTTTCCAGGGTGTAGTTCCACTAGATTCCATATTTTATTCTTTTGAAATGATATAAATTTAGATTCTATTGTTGCTTTCAATTGTGAATCATTTAGTGCCTGGAGTTTTGATGTTGATTCTGCTATATTAATCAACATCCCTCTATTCATTCTAGTTATGCTATGGTTTTGAGGTATTGTAGTAGTAATATTTGGCATCCTTTCTAGATTTACCTCTTTGAGCCATATTGGTTCTCTTCTAGGAGATTATGTTCCCTGCTCTTGAGATATTAATTCTGATTCTTCACTTCTTGTGTCTTTTTTGGATAAATCTAAAAGAACCTTTGTGTCATCACTATATTTTCCTGTGTCAACTTTGACTTTTTCATCAAAGACTACATATCTACTAATGTAGACCTTTTTCGTAGATGGATCTAGTATTATGTATCCTATAGATTCATTTTCATAACCAAAAAATATCCCTGCCATGGTTTTGTCATCTAGTTTAGTCCTCTTCTATTTTGGAATATGCATATAGGCTTTACATCCAAAGATTTTCAATTTATCTATGTTGGGATTTTGTCTTGACCATGCTTTTTCTGGTGTAATATGTTTGAGTACTCTTTTATGTAGCCTATTTTTTATGTAGAATACTTTTTGTACCACTTCTACCCAAAAATGGTGATCAAGTTGTGCTTCTTTCAACGTGCATCTGACCATTTTTATTATTGACGTATTTATTCTTTCTAAAATTCCATTCTGTTGAGGTGAATATGTTGTGGTGAGTTATATTTTAATTCCATTTTCTTCTAAAAATAAGTCAAACTATTTAGAAATAAATTCTCCTCCTCTATATGAATGAAGTGTTTGTATAGTCTTTCCTAATTCTTTTTCTACTTTGAATTTGAACTGTTTGAAATAACTAAATGCATCTGACTTGTATTTCATGAAGTATGTTAGAGTAGGTTGTTTACCTTAGCTCATGTTTACCTAGGTAATTTATTTTCCTTTTATTTAGTTATTCCATGTATTTTCCCCACCCACTTATGTGTGGATATTTCATTTATCTTATTTAGATATTATGAGATGTTACATATTTATTTCTTAGATATTATGGGGATATTTTTAGGTTTGAATCTTCCTAGGAGTTATGGGGATATCTTTAGGTATATTTTTAGGGTTGATATTCTTTCTCCCCATAGCGGTTACACATCTATGGACCATATTAATTATTCCTTTTGTACGGTGGATATTTGTCCTTAACTTGATCCTACCGCTATGGTTGATCATCCTTGCCTATATAAGAAAGGAACCTTCATTGTACTCATTGTAGATAAGAGGAAGTTCATTATTCATGTATAATATATGATATTGTTGTTCATTATTTTGCATATGCATTTGTAGGATTATGCTATCAATTTTATTTCAGATTCTTGTTTTGGTTGAATGTGGTGTTTCTATTAACACTTGAGATCCTTGCATCTTGGAATGATTTGATTATCATTCCTTTTATGGCATCAGATCAATAGGTGTTTCAATCATCCATTTGTGAGTGTTGCGCAATTGTTTCTCTTGTAGGTTCGAAGAATGGTGTGGAAGCTTCGATTTTTGTGATCGGGTCTTTGGTGGAGTTTTTTGGCCAGTTTGTGTCACTTCTTCTATTTTAATATTATCACCAGCCTCCGAAAATATCTTTTTCCCATACTGCAATAGCCTCATTCCATTGGATCTATCCAAAGAATTTTTTTCTTGAGCATTTCCTTTTTTGGCAGGGTCACCAACCCAACCCGTTTTTCTCTCCTGATAGAAATGTAAATTTTCCATGAATTTTTTTGGATGTATGTAGATGCATTCATTTGAGTTGTGCCCAAAATTTCAGCTCATTGGGATCAGTATTCTTCAATATATATTGATTTTACAAAAAACTACAATTTTTTAGTAATCTGCATATATCTTCATCAAAAATTCTGATTTGTTGCAAATTTGTTTACAGAATTTATAAAATCATATTATAGACCGTCCCATAAAATTTTAGAGCATTTGTAGCTTTATTATGATAGTTACAGTAATTTTACTATGTTTAGTAAACTCGTCATTTCAGGAGAAATATTGGGAGTTGCTCAGTGAAATTTTTACCAGGCCTGTAAAATCATTTTTCTGATATACCTATAAAATTTCATATTTTTTGTATCTGTATTTAGATATTTATAATGATTTATTACTGCAATATCAATATTGCATTGTGAAAAAGGGTTTTTGCACTTGAACCGGTATATGGACTATTGTTATAAAGTCCCATCTTCCTTCATTTTCTATTTATCCACTTAGTTTGGAACTTTGTGATCAACTTACTTGGTGTTTAGTATTGGTGGAGCCTACACATTGTTGTGCTTGAGGAGTCCTTTGTCTTTGAATTCCCTTGCTTTGTTGTGGTGCATCCTCTTGTGCCAATATTCCTCATTGAGGCACTTAGTTTGAAGGAGGGGATTCTTTTGGTAATTCCTTTGGAGACTTTTCATAGTTTAGAGGCTTCATTTGTGCATTGATGTGATTTTGTGGTATTTTGCACCACCTTGTGACATCACACTAGACCTTTCACACTATAATATCATTTTATTTTTGAGGGGCGGAGCTCTTCTACTTTTGAGGACATATTGGAAACTTCCTTTTTTAAAATTAGCATAGAGGCAAATGCTGAAAATTTTGAAGCATGGTTTAAGGTACTTTTTATATTATGTCAAAGTGAAGGTTTGGATACTTTGTTCATAACTCGAAAACCCAAACCAATGGTGAAGGATAAGGAGTATAGGACATGGTTCATGAATAATTTAAGGATCTCTAACATTATTTACTATTCAATTTGTGAGGAGCTTCAAAATTTTATTGGAGTTCACAAGAACACACCTCACCTTGCTTATCATATGTTGAAAAGAAAGTTTTTATCCAAGGCACCTTCTATTAATATTGCTTGCATGGAGGACATCATTTGTGATATTGCATCTTTGTTTTTGAAGTCACTATCTCATGATGTTTTGGATGATGAGGTTGATGCTATAGTACCTTCTTCAGATATTTTATAGGATACATATCCATACTTGTATTATGTAGATTATCATGTTGATGTTGCACCATATACAATAGATATTTCATGGCATGTTACATCCTTACATACATATGACTTCTTGGATGGTGTTTCCTCTCTTTTAATTGAGAGTCACACATGTGATTTTCTTAAAATGTATGAGGAGCTCACTCATTTATTTGATGATGATGTATACATTGTATCTCCTCCATGTAATTATTCCTTTGTCGATCCTTTTTTGGTGTGCCCTCCTTATTTGAGTGAGCCACATTTTCCACCATTTTCTTCTCATGTTTCTTTCACATTGGATGATGTACTTATACAGGAGTTGGATACAAAGATTTTATCTTCAGTTGGACTCTCACTTGGAGATCTTGAAGACCATTTTTATTCTTGTGAGGCTTCTAAGCATCCACTTCTTTCTTTTACTGCTTCCATGGGCTCATAATCACTTATGCAACAATATATTGGTGATTCTTCCTTGATAAATGCTCTTAAAATATCTCTTCCACTTTTGCACACTTATGATTTTGTGCATATTGATCTTTTAGATGTTGATTGGGACTATATTCTACCCTATTTTGGTGTTGGTTTGGGCTTCTACATTCTTGGAAATTCATTTCATAATTCATTGGTGACATCTTCTTCACTTCAGCTCAGTTTGAAGGATTCTACATCATCATTCTACATTTTTTTCCCATCTTCTCACACTCACTTGGAGTGGGAAGACATTTGATGGATGCTTCATGGCTACTTTCTTCCTCGTGGGAGACACATTGTTCATCGTAGAGGTATCCACTTCTTCATAGGACTTCTTCATGGAGCTTGTCATCTTAGGGGGGTGTTTGGAGCACTCCTTGGATCCATTCCTACTTTTTCTTCTCTATTTCTAGTTGGATGGTTTTCCACATGGTTTGCCACCTTTTGGATACACATTGTACATGAGTACCTAATTAGGCCTTATTTCCGGTACTCATATTGTGGATATGCCACTTTATTTTTTGGTACCTAGCTTCACTTGAGGGGGGTTGTTAGAGTAGGTTGTTTAACTTAGATCATGTTCACCTAGGTAATTTATTTTCCTTTTATTTAATTATTCCATGTATTTTCCCCACCCACGTATGTGTGGATAATTCATTTATCTTACTTAGATATTATGAGATGTTACATATTTATTTCTTAGATATTATGGGGATATTTTTAGGTTTGAATATTCCTAGGAGTTATGGGATATCTTTAGATATATTTTGAGGGTTGATATTCTTTCTCCCCATAGCGATTATAGATCTATGGACCATATCACTTATTCCTTTTGTATGGTGGATATTTGTCCTTAGCTTGATCCTACCGCTATGGTTGATCATCCTTGCCTATATAAGCAAGTCACCTTCATTGTACTCATTGTAGAGAAGATGAAGTTCATTATTCATGTATAATATATGATATTGTTGCTCATTATTTTGCATATGCATTTGTAGGCTTATGCTATCAATTTTATTTTAGATTCTTTTTTTGGTTGAATGTGGTGTTTTTTTTAACACTTGAGATCCTTGCATCTTGGAATGATCTAATTATCATTCCTTTTAGAAGTATACCCAAATTTTCCTTGTGTGATCATCAAAAAACAACTAAAAATATTTATGCCCTCCAACACTTTCAACCTTCATGGACCCCCATAAATTTGTATATACTATCTCTAAAGTTTGTTGAGCTGCATTGACGTAGTTCAAAAGCAATTTTGTGTTGTTTTACTACTAAGTATTCTACACATATAGTGGTTTCTATAGATAGGTTGGGTAATCCTTCCAACAGTTGATATTTGAATAATTTCTTCATTGATGTCTCACTGGTATATCCTAATATTTTATACCAAAATTTTAAAGCATTGATTGAAAGAGCTGATTGAATAGTTGTATCCAAGACAAATAGGTCATTTTTATATGATCTTGATGTTATCATTCTTCCTTGTCTTGAGATGTGACATTGTTTTCTCCTAGTGAGAACTTTGAACTCATTATTGAAGTCTTGATCCATAAGTTGAGAGATATAAATGAGATTGGTGGTTAATCCTGGAACATACAATACATTTTTTATTATTCCTTTTCCACCCTTAATACTTACTAGAATATCCTCGATTGTTTTCACTTCATATATTTTGTTGTCTACTACTGCAATTGGTTTTTCATTTATCTTTTTCAAAGAGTTAAACCAAAGTACATTTCCTATCATATGCTTACTTGCACCTGAATCTATATACTAATAATCCATAATATAGTGCTATAATCCTAGTTGATTTTGTATAGGTTTTGTAGAGATATAAAAAAAATTCTTAACACCTTATTTGACTAAGCACTTTTAGTATTTTGGAGTCATATTGAGCAAGATATTGCATTTTTAGTGTTTTGTAGGCTTCCAGGGACCATCTAAAGATGCACATGAAACTGATCTTGATTTTGAAAATCTGACCATATGGATTCTCTTAAATTCATGTTTTGTGTATACTTTACAAGTTTCATTTGATTTGGATGTGTTTTGGTCCAAAAATTGCTTGTTTTGGTTTTTGTAGGCTTATAGGTAAACTACAAATATGCCATGCCATCAGAGGTAATTTCTATTTTGTTTCTAATTATATATTTCTAAAATTAACTATTTTACATATATATGCAATTTCATATCAATTGTATTTTTTTTATATAGGAACATCACATATTTACACTTTCTAGCTTATAGTTGCATGCATGGCTTTTGCTTGTTTCACATTCTACGCACTTGCAATTTTACAAATTTGGTTTCCTTGTGTGCAGGTTCAGGTCTTACAGTGTAGGAATAAGGAATAAATATCAGAACATCAAAGAAAAAAGTAGTGGCATCATAGGTTTTCCCACCTCAATTGTGGGTATGAGGAAGAACATTGGAAGTGCACATGAGCTTGTTTGAAAGGACTTGATCCTTGGGCACCCCCCATTTTTGTAAAAAATAGTATAAATATAGAGACCTCAAGGGGAAATTTATGTAACCATGGTTTTGATCAATCAAAATAATATAATAAATCTTCATTTCACTTCATTTTGTGCATTTTGGTTATCTTTCCATGCTTACTTGAATGCTTCCATTTTGATGCTTATCACTCATTAGCGATAGATGCATGTTTTTTAGATTCATTAGGTGCACCTTTTTTCCCCTACTTTAGTGGTGATCATGGTAGTACTCTATCCCTATTGCTTTGATTGAAGGTTTAACCCTATTTTTCTTGTTTTATGTTGTAGGAACTGGCTGTTATGGCCTGAAATGGCCTTTGGACTGCTGACCGTTCCACCTTGGGATGACCACACAATCGTCCCACCCTAGGATGGCAATCAAACTAGCCATCATACCACCCTAGTACGGTCACAAAATAGGAGATTTTCTAATCCAAATTCCAAAAACAATAGGCTTATAGGCCATTGAGGTAAGTACCAAAACCCTCTATTTTCATTTCTACTATTCAAAACTACTGAAATCTAGTTTTTCTTACCTCTTTTGATTGCTTGAAAATTAGAATATAGGTTTTTATTTTCTATAATTAAAGAAACAACAAAAATAAGAAGAAAAACTAAAAATGAACTAGGTATAAATGCACCTCTATGGATTTATTTCTTTTAGCCTACCTAATGGGTAGGTTATCATTTAGGGTTTTGATTTTGTAGATTGTTTTTTATCTATATTTTTTGAAAGTAAAACGTCATTTCCTTGCATTTAGTGAAATACCATTGAGTGCTTCATTGTTTATTTTATTTGGGCTTAAAAAAACCTCACACACCATGATTCACTTACATTCTAGTGAGGTGGATTTCATCACCATCCACTAGTAGAGTTCAACAAGGTGGCTTTCATATCCACCCATTGTCTCAAATCCCATGAACCTTTTATTTGGCCAATGCCAGTTTCCAATATCTATCATAGTCCATGGGATATATCATGTATATCTCTTTGGAGAGGTATATCATCGATTGTGGGTTAATTGGGTGAGGATATGGAGGACCTATTCTCCCTAGTCATGTGTGGACTTCATCACCACACATTATAGGTTGGATAACATGACTGGAATTTTGTTGCCAACTGTCGAGCTATGAGCATACAGGTGAAATCCAATTAAACACAAGATTATCATCCAATGAAATTAAAACATGTAACACAAGGTCATATTTTACAAACAACACATCTAAAACACATAAAATAGTTTAGGGATTCACATCTAAAACTTAAAAGAGATAATCACTTGCTTTATTGAGTGTTTTCCTTTATTGTGTGTTGTTTCATTAAGAATTTGTAAAGGAGATAATCATCTAGGGTTGGTAGAGAGTCACAATGGTGTGCACCCGCAACCAAGCCCAATCATGGGTGGAAGATATGGAGAGTGGACTAGAAGATATGAGTCATATCCGCTTTAGCCCCAAGGATTTGGTCATACCTCCTTGGTGAGCCTCTACTCATCCTAGTCCTAGAATAGCAGGACATAAAAAAGACCTACAATGCAGCCTTATGCAGGACACCCCTATGGGTGATGGACCTTATTTGAGATAGTGTTCCTAGTATGTAGACACATCATATGCCTTCCTTGATGAAATTCAATAGTGCATTGATGCAATTCCTGATAGGTCTGACACACCTATTTATGGGCCAGAGTATGACTTCACATATTGGGAAGAGCATATTGATCATACTTTACCTCTACATCACCCTAATAGGTTTTAGTAGCCTAGGCAATAGGATACGTATGATACTCATCACTCATGATGAGCAAACTCTTCCCTTACCTTACTCATCCATGAATGAAGGCATGAGAAATCCTTTATTATACTTAGGAATAGTATACTGTGCAAGCATGATGTGCCTTTGCACTCGCTGAGTATAATGAGTAGATGCCTAGGCCTAAACCTCAAGTAAATGTGACTACCCTTGATTGAATGAAGCGTACTATGGATATCATAGATGATATTGAATTAGGTCGGCCTTAGGGCGAGACTCCTGGGCCTCCTAGACCTCGCATAGTAGAACAAATCAATCAAGTGGTTGCAATATATGTAGAATTCCAAATGTAGTTCAAGAAGCTTCAGTGAGACAAAGTGCAACTAGACCATTTGCATCAACTTGAGAAAAAAAGGATCAAATGGCAGACCAATGAGTTGTTCCAAAAAAATTTACGTGAGAGGGTCCCTAACCTAGAACATAAATACAATAAGTCCATCCAAGGAAATCCATTCTCATTCGAGATAGGTCTCCTAGGCCTTATCCATTGTTGCCTCTATGACCTCCTAGGTTAGATCAAGACTTATCTCCCAGGCCAAACATATGGCACCCCCAACAGATATCTACCCCTATCTATAGATTGGATCAAGAGATGCTCTATGGGGCTTATATTGAGCATGACCTGGAGGTAGAATATTTGGGAAGACCTTACCAAGACAATGGGGGTGACATACCACCACCTTGAAATAGGCTTGAGGACCCTCACCCTCCACTATAGGATAAGAGAAAAGAAGAGGAGATCAAATCCTTCAATGCATATAAGGTATTGCTAGAGTGTTTAGAGATAGTGGAGAAAAAGACCTCTGGATTTGGATCTCAAAATCCCACTTTGTGCCAATTACGCAATCAACTCCTTCATCCTTCGATGCATGACCCTTCCTATCCATAATAGTTTAAGATGCCTTAGTTGGCTACCTTTAAGAGAGAGGAATATGCATAGGAATATGTTACCAAGTTCCTTAGCCAATGCTATGGAATCCAGGATAACGATACGATGCTTTTGTGGATATTCATGACTACCCTCTCGAGCCCAACCATAGAGTGGTTTACCCAACTCTCGAAGCATAGCATCCACAATTTGGATCTCATTGGTAGGTGATACTAGCATATCTCACTAGGTTGAAATAATATTAAGATGAGTCAATAGCAAATTATGGTAATAGGTGGCAAGTGTTGCTCACCAAGCTACCTTATCTACTCCCCATGTCAGAGTTGACTCAGATATTTTCTAAGATCTACCTAAATTCGATCTCATTATTGTTGTAACTACAATAGTATCTGACTCTTTAAGATGCTCTAGCATAAGCTAGAACAATTGAAGACATCAAGATCCAAGAGGGTGATATTGCAAAGCCTAATAAGGAGTGGAACAAGAATGCTAAGAATGGCCTAGTGCAACCTAAGCCAATAGTAGTCAATCAGGTTTTCATTAGTGTCCCAGGGCCAATGCAAACCACACCGCCTAAAAATCCTAATTATCAGGCCACACATGGAAACTATAACAAGGAAAACTAGAATAATGAAGGGAAAAATCAATAGCATCACCCCAAGTGATAGTTCACATCCATTGTAGAATCTATGGACTCTTTGCTTAAGCACCTCTTAGCGGTTAATTCGATCAATCTACCTGAGAGTCAACCTATCAACCCGAATGCACCAAATCCTAAAGGGTATCGAGAAGATATATATTGTAAGTTTCATAGGCAAAATGGGCATGACATGCAAATGTGTTATAATTTCAAGCATTTGGTGCAATACATGATCGATATGAATGCCCTTTAGGTAGACAACCCTATCATGTCAAACAAACAATATATGGGTGTTTTTAAAGACCCATTGCCTACCCATGTGGATCAGGCCAAGCCAGTAACCTAGGTAAATGAGGTTCATCATGCACCCCCTCATCAAGGGTATGTTGGCATGATTAGCATTGTAATAAGGAATAGGTGGTACCCAAGTCCAGTCGCACCACTTATGGCTCAGAGTGATGTTCCTTCAACGTCGTAACCTTTACTACATCCTGTACTGAGCCTCCCATCTAGGCTTGTGTTCATAATTAAGAGCAAGCTAGCTTAGATCTTGATAATAACATCCACTCGACTCTCCATCTATGAGCTCATTCAACAATCTCCACCTCATAGAGAAGCTCTAATGGAGATCCTTAAGGCAATTGAGCTATAGCCCCAAGAGTCTAACTCCTTCAATAATTTCATGGGGTATGTTCAACAATGTATGGAACCGATGATTACCTTCCAAGAAGATGAGCTTAAACCAGTTCCAAATGATATAGTGGATCCTCCATTGCACATCGTCACATGTATAAATGTAACACCCTACAAGAGAGTGTTGATAGACAATGGGTCTTCTAGAAACATCATTACTACAATAGCTCTCAAGCATATGAAGCTCTCAGTATCCCATATCATCGCATCTACCTACACCCTTCAAGAATTTAATGATGCCATATTCTCAATAGTTGGTATGATAGTCCTACCCATTTAGGTAGGACAAAAAACTATATCGACCCTATGCCACATATTGGAGGGTGAGATGGCGTATAATATCTTACAAGGAAGATCGTGGATCAAGTACATGAAGTGTATCCCTTCCATTGATCACCAGTGCCTAAAATACACCTATGAAGGGTAAGTTCATGTCATCTTCATAAACCTAGAACCCTTCAAATATTGAAACATGGTGCAACAGATCCTTGAGTCTATCTTACCATCAACCCATTTATATTTTCAACCAAATAAATCTAGATAATGTCTGACTCCTTCACCATCACATTCATTCAATCCATCATCATATTATGCCATGCTATCCTCATCTTCGGCACCTAAATAACACAAGCTTATACTGAGAGGGGGGGGTGAACAGTATAAGACTTAACCAATTAATAATTTTAACTTTAGACAGCAGTGGCATCAACACAACATTAATCAAGACAAAAAGCATCACATATTGAAGACCCCTTTTTAACGTGGTTCACCCAAAATTGTTGGGCTACATCCACAAAATTTTTTCTCTAAAATTTATCTCAAAGTTCTTTGGGAATCCTTCCCAATTACAATGTTTATGAGCCTCGGCTCAAAGGGGATACCTTCCCCCAAACATAATTTATGAGCCTCTACTCAAAGGAGATACCTTCCCCCAATCTGAATTTATGAGCCTTTGCTCAAAGGAGATACCTTCCCCTCTACTCTGTAAATGATCCCTCAGAAGATCAACTGTCTCTACCTCTTGCCAGCACGTGGAACTCCTTTCCATCTAAGACCTCCTGTCCTCAATTCTTAGCCTAAGAGACCTCTACCTTCTATGATCATGTCCACAATAGCTCATCAACAAAATCTATCCTCAGTTTCTTCTCAAATAACCAGTGCACCTCTGTCCTCCTACAGTAGCACTCCGCGTTCATATTTGCCTGTTTGCTCTCTACGCCCTCTGCTCTCTCCATGCAGACATAGCAGCACTTGGTCGAAATTCAACCCCTGCACTGTCTACACACACACAACGGCACTAAGAATAATTCACCATGACTCTTCTCTCACACTGCATGCTTCGACATAATCTCGCCACTTCTATGCTCTCTGCGCTCTTTCGGCTGCATCTCGCACACTTTGATGCACATTCGACCATGGATTCAATTACACTTCAACTCTCCAAACATCCCTCCTTTTATAACAGAATTTTCATGAAGAAAACTTTAATATTAGTCGGCTGTTATGACAAATGCAAACCCTAATCTTCATCGAATGCAAGCCCTAATCTTCATCGGCTGAAATTTGACTTTGTCGGCTTCACTACCTCTGTAATTCTTCTGAAGCTTCTGCTATGAAAATACAACATGTCGTGATATCATGACACTTTTTGCTTTCTTAACCTCTTCTCGGCTTGCACCCGTGAAAGCAAAACATGTCACGAAATCGTGACACTTTCGCTTCCTTGCACTCTTCTCTGCTTGCACTAGCGAAAATGGAACATGTCGCAAAATTGCGACACTTTCGCTGCCTTTTGCTTTTCTCTGCCTTACACCCACGAAACTGGAACATGTCATGAAATCATGATGCTTTCACCTTTGAGATCTTCCTTCTTGAATTTGTCATGAAATCACGATGCTTCTTCTTCCATGCTATTTCAATTTGCTTCTGTCATGAAATCGTGACTCTTTTCCTGTTGAAGACCTGCTTTCTATTTCTATCATGAAATCGTGACACTTCTCCAATCGTATGCTGCCATATCAATCTATCATGAAATCATGACACTTTTTGCATTCGTAAGCTTTCTCTACAACCTGTCGTGAAATCGTGACACTTTCTGCATCCGTACGCTTTCTCTTCAACATGTTGCAAAATCGTGACATTTCTTACTTCGAAACCTTTCCTTTGCTACATGTCGCAAAATCGTGATAGTTCTTACTTGGAACATTTTCATCTATAGCATGTCGTGAAATCATGATAGTTCTCACTTTGAACTCTGTAGCATGTCGTGAAATTGTGATAGTTCTCACTTCAAACTCTGTAGCATGTCGCAAAATCGTGACACTTTTTGTGTTACTTTCTCTCTCTTCGAACTTGTCGTGAAATCACGACAATTCACACTACGGACTCTCTTCTGCATCATGTCATGAAATCATGAAACTTTTTCTTTCGAAATCTCTCTCCTGAAACATGTCACAAAATCATGACACTTTTTCATCCGTACAACCTTCCTTGCAATATGTCGCAAAATCACGACATTTCTGACTCCGTACATTCTCTCTCCTCTTTGAGTCGCGAAATCGTGACATGTCGCGATATCGCGACACTTTTCTAACTTGCTTTATTTCTCCTGCTTAAGTCGTAAAAATGCGACATGTCACGATATCGCGACACTTTTCTAAAAATCTTTCTCTCTCCTACTTAAGTCACGAAAATGCGACATGTCACGATATCGCGACACTTTTCCAACTTACTTTCTTTCGAACCTGTCAGCTTGGGGTTTGTAAAAGACCTTTGAAACTGTCATGTCGTAACCTTCATCAAAACAAATTATTTGACATCAAATCAAATTCCTTCGAAAGCTTCTTGACATCAATGACAACTTATTCACTTGAGCAAATGCAATGTACCCAAAGTACCCAAAATTGCCAATAGCACCCCCAGACATATCTTCATCATCAGTGAATCCTTCACCACGAAACATGAGGAAGAGGCTAATTTATGAGATCCCTTTGATCATATCCACCATCTCCACCAGTGAGAATCCTAGCATAGTAGATGAGGAGCTACCTCATGAGGTAAACATTGAATCAATTCAAGCCCTGCTCTCATCTCCCTCTTCTTCATAGCCACAAGTCACAGTGCACCTAGCTACCACCATATTAGGAGAATACATGGTTATGAATGTCACAACAACCCTTACCATCGATATGGTGCAAGATATGGGTCGACCTCGTCTTCCCATAGGAACTATTGTAGCTCTTGGTATTCATCCTAATTAGATAAATTTCATCTATGGGGATCTCGACTATGGCGTTGAGCCTTATCAACAATAGGAAGAGGATGAAGAGCCATTTTTTGAGGACATCAACTATATTTCCAACCCTAACTTTACCATGAAGTATCTTCATCTTTGTAATTGGCATGGTCATAGGTTGGTCTTGTATGAGAAAGGCACCCACATCCCTTACTAGTCATAGTATCAAATGCCTTATGAAAATTCTGGGTTAGGACACAACAAGACGGTGCCCCTCAATGTCCTCACAAATAGTCTAGAGTGCATGAACCTAGAATTTAGAGATGAGATTACGCATGATCCCTGCACCAAACCTAGTATAATATATTCACTAGGAGATTATTTCCCCACACCCATGGGTAATCAAGAGATACCTTGTGAGGTCAACCAATATTATGATAGAGGTAAAATTTTGTGTGCCCTTCCACATGATAGTGAGGAATAATATCAGGGGTCTCCCTATGAGTGTATATCTAATGATGAATCAGATTATGAAGTGGCATCCATAAGATCTTCTAGTTTGCATATCGAGTATGCATGAATTATTCAATTTGATGATGAACATGAGGGTTATCTATGTATTTTCCCCTTGAATGACCCTATCTGACACCAGATCCCCCTGTAGAAGGGCAAGTCCACTTATAACCACAATAACCATTGTAGATAATCCAATCTCCACTGCAACCACCTTCTTAGGTATTGCGACATCCTGCTATCGATAGGCACTATCAGCCACCTAGGAAAAATCATCCATCCATAAACATGATTTCCATAGATCTCTTGGAGCCCCTACAAGATCCATAAATCTCGTTGAAGCCACTACCCCTCAACTTGAGGGTAATTGAATTTGATCGAGGAGATTCTCCTCCATTGCCTTCTCATTACTGGCCTTGTAATGGGATGCTATAGTCATTTCATTTCTCTCCAAGGCCTAATCATGATATCTTCCATGATAAGAAGGAAATTGGGGTTCTAATTGATGATCTAAACCCAACAGATGAAATCCATCTGATCCCTACTCCTCACCAATTGGAGGAGTCACATATGTCAATCAAGCCAATGATTGACAAAGATATCATATCAGATCTTGAGAATATGTAATATATCAAGTTAGGAAAAAGTCTATCCCCTGAAGAGTAAGCTAATTACATAGCCCTTCTCACAGAGAAGGAGGAGGCATTTGTATGGTCCTACAAAGATATTGTGGAACTAGATCCAAATATAGTCACACACAATCTAATGTTTGACCCCAAGGCTAAGCTGGTTAAGAAAAAACTAAAAAATATGCTTATGGTAGCCTTAATGGTTAAATATGAGCTATAGAAGTTTTTGGATGCCAATTTTGTCATTTTTATAGACTATCCTCTATGGTTTTCCAACATGGTTCCTATCAAGAAGCCCAACGGGAGGATTCACATTTGCACCGACTTTCGAGACCTAAACAAAGCGAGTCCTAAGGATGATTTTCCTTTTTCGAGCATCGATGCCTTGGTAGATGCCATAATAGGCCATGAAATATTATCCCTCATGGATGGTTTTTTTGGATACAACCATATCCATATCAATACGAAAGACCAATTCAAAATGATGTTCACAATGCCTTGGGGAAAATTTTGCTATAAGATCATACCTTTTGGCCTTAAAAATGTTAGCGCTACCTACCAACGTGCCATGACATACATATTCCATGATTACATGCATAAGATTTTTAAATATTACATGGATGACTTACTGGCCAAATCCTTATTATGCCATGAGCATCTTGATGTATTGCGCAAAGTCCTTTATCACCTTATTGATCATAATGTGAGACTGAACCCCAATAAGTGTGTCTTCGATGTCACATCTGGAAAGCTTTTGGGATTTATAGTCTCTAAACAAGGCATCGAAGTGGACCCCAACAAGGTCAAGGTAATCCTTGAGATGCCTCCCCTGACTACCATTAATCAGCTCTAAAGCCTATAGGGTAAGGTCGTGTCCATAAAATGCTTCATAGCACAATTTTCAAACAAATATCAACCCATGAACAAGTTACTGCATAAGGGGGTTGCATTCCATTGGGATGACAAGTGTCAAGCTACATTTAATGCAATAAAATAATATCTAGCTTTATCACTAGTATTGGATCCACTATACTAGGAGTTTCATTCTACTTATACATCTCAGCCACTGAGATTGCATTGGGTGCCATGTTAGCCCAGAACAATGAATTGCATAAGGAACATGCTACTTACTATCTTAGTTGCACCTTGGTCAGCTATGAAATCAAGTATGCATATGTTGAGAAGTTATGCCTAGAAGTGGTTTTTGCCACCAAGAAGCTACACCATTACATGCTTATTCATACCATGTATGTTGTATCAAAAGATAATCCATTGTAATACATGATGAGTCGTACTTATCACAATAGTCGCATGGCAAAATGGATCATGTTATTGATATATTTTGACCTAGAATTTATTGAATAAAAATCAATTAAGAGTTAGGTCATCATCGATCAACTCATAGATTCTCCCCTCTAGGATGAGTAGCCTCTTAGCATGGAGCTTCTTGATGATGGAGTCTTCTAAATATTAGAATTGTTGGATTTTGATGAGCCTAAGTCACAAGACAATATGACTATATTCTTTAATGGCTCCAAATGCGAGCAAGGGGATGGCATAGGGATTGTGTTTTTCACACATAAAGGGGCTCCTATACCCATATTTTTGAAACTCGATTTCCCATGCACCAAAAAAAATGTCGAGTATGAAGCCTTTCTCATAGGTATTCAAATGACTTTCACCATGAAAATAACCAAGCTCAACATTTTCAATGACTCCTTGCTCATCGTAAACTAGGTCAAAGGGATTTTCCAATGCAAGTGTATAGTTATGCAAGCCTATAAATCCCTTTTGGATAAACTCCTAGTAAATTTTGAATGGTATGACATCGAGGCATTCCCTTGATCATCCAATCATTTTGTTGATACAATGGCCTCCCTCGGGTTCTTGATCCCATAGAACCCTATGGATGATATGACAACCATTCAGGTCAAAATGCTATTACAATATATGGTTGAGCATGAGAGTAATCAATCCACACTAGAAGTCCACTTGATTCAGATTGAACCTCATCAAGACAGGTTCTCACAAATTCACAAGCGCCTGAATCATACCGCTTGGGGACTCTATTTCCTCAAACCTCTTTTGATAACAACACAATACTATTCTTACAAGTTATTTTCCAACTAGCATTTACTGATGAACTTCAAGAGGGATAGACAATTCATGCAATCAAGGCTTCCTCACAAAAGTACTGGTCTACCCACATCAAGGAGTACCTAAAGCTTGGTAATCTCCCTCCTGGGCTGTCGCATACCACCAAAATGATATTTAAATAAAAAGTTGTAAAGTATGTCTTGCTAAGAGATATTTTGTATCATCGAAGCTACGAAGGGATCCTTCTTCATTTATTATAGCATCAAGAGTCAGTTTGGGAAATCACCCAAGCATACAATGGTACATGTAGTGGCCATTTTAGCAACATGGATATCTCTAAGCACCTTCTTCACATGGTCTATTATCGTCCAATATTAGAGCAAGATTGTTGTTCTTATGTTAATAAGTGCATGAATTATCAACACCATGCTAATTTTACACATGTACCTTCTAAGGTATTACAATCGATGCAATCAGCTTGGCCATTTTTGTAATGGAGGTTTGATTTAATAGAGAAAATCTCACCTACCTCCTTG
This sequence comes from Wollemia nobilis, assembly GCA_028583015.1. Lineage (NCBI taxonomy): Eukaryota > Viridiplantae > Streptophyta > Pinopsida > Araucariales > Araucariaceae > Wollemia > Wollemia nobilis. Next base: position 1,921,415 of record JAQPPZ010000188.1, read on the forward strand.
GACTGGCACACGTTCACCATTATGGCTATTGAGTATTTCACAAAATGGGTGGAAGAAATTCCCCTTACCACTACGATAGGATCCCACATAGCGTATTTCATATTGCACAATATCATTTGTCATTTTGGTATTCCATCTGAGATAATTTTCAATAATGGGACATCGTTCAAGAAAAAATATGTGCATGCTTTGAAAATAAAGCATAATATCCAACAAAGATTTTCAACACCCTATTATCCACAAAAAAATGGGAAATCAAAGGCATTGAACAAAATATTTATTGCCATTCTAAAGAAAATAGTTAAATAAAATCACACCGATTGGCACACACAAATACCCCTTTCTCTATGGGTCTACCACACTAGCATTTGGATACCCATTGGGGAAACCCTATTTTTTCTAGTGTATGGTGCTAAGGCAGTCATACCTCTAGAGCTAGAAATCCCATCACTATGTATATCCATGCAAGAGTTCATAAATGATGATACCACACAGTAGGCTCACTTAGACCAACTTACGTTACTTGACGAACGATGCATCAATGCCCTAAAGCACTTGCATGTTTATCAAGAGTAAATTAAGAGAGCTTATAATATGAAATTTCATCCTAGAGACTTTCAAGTTGGTGACCTCATTCTGAAAGAGAACCAACAAATTCTAATTTGCTGCCCCATCTACGGGACAATTTTAAGACAATCTGGTTAGGTCCTTTCATCATCACTAGCCAAATTGGATCTAGAACTTACCGCCTAGCCTCCCTTGAAGGAATAAAGGATCCTTAATCCTTAAACATCCTTCATCTATGGTATTTCCATGCCTAGAGTGCTATTTCCCACCCCAAAATGCTCATAGGGTATTTATGTACCGCTTGGTAAACCCAAAATGCTCCTAGGCGGTCTACGACTATCTAGGTCATCCCAAAATGCTCCAAGGGTATCTACATACTGCTTGGTCAACCCAAAATACTTCTAGGTAGTCTATGACCATCCAGGTCATCCCAAAATACTCCAAGGGTATCTATATACCACTTGGTCAACCCAAAATGCTCCTAGATAGTCTATGACCATCTAAGTCATCCCAAAATGCTCCAAGGGTATCTACGTACTGCTTAGTCAACCCAAAATTCTCTTAGGTGGTCAATGACCATTTAGGTCATCCCAAAATTCTCCAAGGGTATCTAAATACTGATTGGTCAATCCAAAACACTCCTAGGTAGTCTATGACCATCTACATCATCCCAAAATGCTCCAAGAGTATCTATGTACTACTTGGTCAACCCAAAATGCTCCTTAGGCAATCTATGACCATCTAGGTCATCCCAAAATGCTCCAAGGGTATCTACATATCACTTGGTCAACCTAAAATACTTCTCTATGGTCTATGACCATCTAGGTCATCCCAAAATGCTCCAAGAGTATCTACATACTACTTTATCAACCCAAAATACTCCTAGGTGGTCTATGATTGTCTAGGTTATCCCAAATTACTCCAAGGGTATCTACGTACCACTTGGTCAACCCAAAATGCTCCTAGGTAGTCTATGACCATCTAGGTCATCCCAAAATTCTCCAAGTATTTCTAAAAACCACTTGGTCAACCCACAATGCTCCTAGATGGTCTATGACCATCTAGGTCACCCCAAAATGCTCCAAGGGTATCTACATACCACTTGGTCAACCTAAAATGCTCCTAGGTGATCTATGACCATCTAGGTCACTCCAAAATGCTTGAAGGGTATCTATAAACCACTTGGTAAACCCAGCTATCTAGGGTACCCAAAATTCTCCAAGGGTTTCTACAAACCACTTGGTCAACAAAAATGCCCCAAAGGCATATATAAGCCCTTTGGTCACCCAAAAATCCCCAATGGAACCTAGTAAGCCCATTGGTCAACCTGTATATACATATATATCAAAAATCCAAAAATATTATCAAAACATCAAAAATACAAAAATATTGCATCACATCACATTGCATACCATTGTATTATATCATCACTTGCATTAGGCATACTCATCATTACACTTTGCATTTTAGAGTTGCTCATATGTGTCTAGCACTGATACTATACACTAGTCATCATTCAAAATTAATGTTGTTAAGTTCATCATCCACATAATTCCATATGACGCTTATCATTTCCACCTACATTTCCCACTTTTCATATTTGTGTCCATTCCATTCACCTAGCCACTGGTTCTAGAATGTCTCTAGAGTTTTTAGTCACTCAACCATCTCTAGTTTTATTTTCAGATTTTGTAGAAAGCTAGCCTAATTTTTAGGAGGTAGAGTCTTTCTTAGATTGTACCTTGTATATTTCAAAATCCCAACACATTTCAAACTAATAAATCCAAGTTTTGCACAAGGAAATATGAAACCTACGAAGTGGTCTAGGTTATCTTAAGTGAAAAGTTTATCTTTCTCATCCCCATGTATGGATGGTTCAAGAATACTGAGAATTGACAAAAGGAAAATCTCCTCCTTACCTAATTCCCCAAAATAAACAATGTTTTTCACAAATATCAAAGAAAAATCCCCAAAAGAAAAATAACCAGTGTTTATCACCACTCCCCAAATACCTTTCTCAAAGAAAATAAAATAAAAAGTGATTTTCATCACTACATATGAGCAAATATACCTTAAAAAAAATAAAAAAAATAAGGGAGTATTGAACTTGAATCCTTGGAATTCTGAGCATTTGACAAACCATTAGGTGATCCTCATTATAGGTTAGGTGGCATCAAGCCTACCTATAAATGGTGGTATCCTTATGCATGATGATATGTCTATCATATTAGCTTTTTGCGTGTGTGCAGACCAATGTTTGCTTGTAGATGAGCTAGCTTTTGGTAGCCTATACCACCTAGTGGTATAATCCAACTAAGTACAAAACCTATGATCGTGATGCTCATAGGGTGATCTCTAGTACATATGGGCTATATCAATATCTTTTGGCACTAGGATAATCTTATGCATATTACAAATGAACTCACTTGCACACATAGGGATATTGATTATCTGGGTCATCCTAGCAGATTCTTACCTTGTCAAAAAGTCTTGCATGGCTAGTATATAATTTTTGACCTGTTGAATAGAGTGTTTGAGTCTCATGAAAACCTCAGGGACACTCTATGACATCCTATTATTCATTCCATTTTATCACATGTATATCAATTTACATTAGTCACAAATTCATTACATAGTCTCATAACAACATTACACATGAATTGATGAATTCTATACAGTATATGGTGCTAACATAGTATGTCCTATAGTATACACATTTCATCATCTAGATCAATCAATAATCCACCTCACTATGCATCCACACATATACATATCATCAAATCAAATCAAATCACAACATATGCATACATGATAGGCATCCATCATCATATCATAAAGCAAATACATACATTTTATACATCTCATAAAGCAAAAAGGAAACACATGATAATAAAACATAAAAGCTCATATATATATATATATATATATATATATATATCGGGTAAAACGATACATCATACTCCTCGAGTTGCCCGTATGCTACAATAAAGTGGGTCTCCCAACCTCAAATTACAAAAAATCCAAAATACTAAAAAGAGCCATTAGAGTATCAATTACCATGGTCATGTAGGACCCGTACTATGACTCTCACCCCTACCCTTGGATTGAGCTTACAAAGACCTCCTAGAATTGCTACCCCTTGACCTGTTCATCCTCTATGTAGAGCTAGGTACCTCCATAATCATCGAAGACTATCTAGTACCACTCCATCAACTTTGGTGTGATCCACTAGCAGATGGATGGGCTAGTATGTGCCCCCTAAGGTGCACTATCTCATCCTCCAACTCATTAGTAAAATATCGATCCTATTGAAATCTCACCTAATATATATCCATTAAGCCCTAGAGTTGTTCCACCTCCTCTTGTAGCCTAGTCATCTCCCCACTACTAGGTACCCCTCGACTAGGTCTCCAAGATCTCAATTATACCTGTAGAGTTGCTATCTCTGCCTAGGCATCCTGCACCTATGTCTAAAGGAGATATCTCTCTTGCTTGACCCTGATTAGCTCCTCCCATAGTGCTATATCTACATAACCTTGGGTGAACTATTGTACCTTCTCCCCCTGCTCCCTAATGTCATCATCCCCAAATTCACCCTGATCTCCTAAGTGCAATAGGTCTGCCTGCTCATATTCCATGTGACCAAACCTATACCACTCACCTACCTATCCCTGGTCCTCCCTTGAAGCATCTTATTGAGCCTCTGTTTCTACCCTTGCCACATATCCCCCTAGTGTACCCTCTCCCAACCACTGGTGCATCACCCACCAGGAGTCATACTCTTGTATAGTCCTAACATCACACAAGTCTAGAATATCTACTACAACATCTACCTCCCCTCCTACTACCTCCACTATAGGCCACATCAGTGTCCTATCATCCTCGTAGCACCGATAGACCACTAGATCACTAGGTAACACCTATTATAGCCCAAAATTATACCTAACACAAGCATATAGGAAGAAATCCTACTCCATACCATATCGTCCACCAACCACCTACCTCATCTTGCCCAATGAAGTTGAACCTTAGCATCAAACCATGTTGGGAAATCCCTATAGGGTCTCCAGAATACATCAGCTTCTCTAAGTCCTAAAAAATACTCGACATAATGACCCACATCGCATACCCAATACCAAATCTATCCTACCTCCTAGGCTCACTTCCATAGGATCCCATACCCAATCTCTCGGTCTACCAGTTATGCCCATGACATCCAAGGCAATCCCTATGGTTGATCCATAGCTATGTGCTACCACCCCCACACCTATAGTAGAAAGCTGCATCCCAAGCCCTTATACCCTTGGTAACCAATATCGTATAGCTCATCATACATCTATTCTAGTAGTGTCATCCCCACACCATCACTAGTGGCTACTCCTCAATACACCCTACCAGAGTAAACACTAACTCCAAAAGGTTCCAGGGAAAATTGGTACCCAACGAGTCTGGTAGTAGCATATTCGAGATCAAAATAATCAGAAAAACATGTCTCATACCCAATACCCTAGCCTCATACCAGTACCCCAAAAATATACCTCAACTTAGAGAGTCACCTATCACCTCCTCTATAGCCTTACCAAAGTACCTCTCCATCACTACGTCTCTCCATTCTTTATGAGTAGACTCGATCGACCACCCCTCTATTAGAATGTGTAATATCTGATAGATGTCCTCTAAATTCAGTGTCATCTCCCCTATCAGTATGTGGAAGGTTTTTGTGCATGGATACCACAAGTAAACAAACACAGTCAAGTAGGCATGATCGTCCACCACGGGCTCTAACCACGTCACATGCTTGAGGCCAATGACATCAAGAAATTCCCAGTTGGATTTAGTCAATAATTCTCTCATGGTCTTAAAGAGTTTTGAAACTTAATACCGACTCTTAACCACTTGGCAAAGATAGGTTGATCAATAATAAGCATCAAACATGCTTCAAAATGGCCCCTTTTTTAGGCTAGTTTGTGACCGTCCCACCCAGGGAAATCCCCTAAATCTATGACCATACCACCTAGGCATGGCCACCAAAAATCCTAGGCTGTCCATCCCACCTATGTATGGCCCCCAAATTGGGCCAAAATGGGCCTTCCAGGCTAGCAGAAATGGTAAAAAAATAACAAAATTAAGCAATCAAAAAGCCCTAAAAAGCAATAAAATTGCATAAAAATGTAAAAAAAGTATAAAAAATTGTAGGGCATACCTAATTATGTTTAGTTACTAAGGATTTAGTGTGCTCTACCAAAAAGCAAAAACACACAATATTTCCACTTTTAAAACTAGCATAGTGCAGTAAGAAATTCAACTCTTACCCGTATCGCATCGACTCCAACTCTGGATGAGTCTACAGGATGGATCATGGTTACTATAGGATGATTTTAGTAGAACTCCCCTACGTATAATCCTTATCCTCCTCCTCACCTCTCAATCTGCAAAGTTGCAAATGCACAAATGAGCCCAAATAACCCATTTTTGGCTTAAATAACCCTCCTAGGGCCCTGACCATCCCTGGGTGGGATGAGCAGATAATCGGCTGGCTTTACCACCCTAGGATGGTTATAAAATGTTCCACCATCCCACCCTAGTATGTCCACAAACATGTTTCATCAAAATATCTTAAAATGCACGAAAAAGGATCCAAAACCCACCAAAAACAACTTAAGTTTGGCCAAAATTTAATAAGCATCCAGATGAACCTAAATTGCTCATGGATAAATGGAAAAGTCCTTAATTTAATCCCTAAGAAGGCCATTGTGTCTTTATCACCCCATGGGAATGAAGTTATTGACCCCTTTCTTCCATGAAACATCAACAAAGTCACCAAACTCCTCTAAAAAATGCTCCATTTTTTAATGAGTAAAACCAGAGGAAACCCTAAAAAAGTCATATCTGTCAAGTGACTCATAATTTTTATCATTGGTAATTCCATCATTGACTCATCACTTGAAGGGGTAGTCATACTTAATAAATTCATAATCACAATAAAAAATCAAACACTCAATCATGCAAATTGTGTTTGTTCAATGAATCTTTGACAAAGACAATCATGCCCTTGCTTGGGGTAGCAAAAAAGAAAAAATATTAAATTAAACAAATTCTTGGAATTATATAATCATGAAAAATTTGTCTTCGCCACTTCATGAATGAATAATTTCCAATATCAAGTAATCCTTACCTGAAAGGTTGTACTTGAAGCAAGTTCCTTAGCTCGTCAGAAGCAAGGATTCAAGAACGCATCATCTTTCCATGATTGGGGCATCTCAAGTTGGTTAAGTTATTGAATAACCCTAATAATTTAAGAATTTTAGTCATATATTTTTTCTTAGCACTGTGTTTCACATAATGCATCTCAAAAAAGGGCATCTATAGACACTAAGATCTTGTCAATATGATTAGGCAATCGAAAGCATTGACTAAGTGACATTATATGGTTCCTTTGGGCAACCCTCAGAGGTTTAATAGTGGTACTAACCACTCTTGGAAGGCTCTACCCCAATTTTGGGATATTTTGAATCACATAAGCATGACCATCCCACCCTGGGACGATCATAATTCATGGCCATCCCACCCAAGGATGGTGGCAAAGCGACCATCCCTGGGTGGGATGACCACAAATTTTGACTCCCAAAAAGTCAAATTTAGATAAATGGCACCCCAAAACTACCATTTATCCCACATATATTATCATGCACAACCTAAGGGCATAGAATCCTTATGATATGCTATAAAATGGAGTCTAGAATGGGATATTCTCTTCCCCTCCAATGCATACTCAGTTTTGACAAGTGGCATATCTTGCCCTGCATGCCCTTGCATGTCCATTTGCCCAAAGGCCTATTTTGGCTATAAAATAAATAAATTTTCCACATAAAATATAGATATGAGTTTTGATACATAGTGATGGAGTGCTACCAAGATTTTCCTTCACCTTTTTGTGCATTTTCCCCTCAAAATATCTACCTAGCGAAGGAGGTTTGCAAGTGACCTAGGGGGCACAATTTATTTTCAAAATTGTATCATCTGAGTGAATTTCACCACAAAATTTTATGAAAAACTATTGAGGAGGTTCTTAACCAATTCAAAGAGGAATTGGTGTTAAAATAAGAATAGAATTGGTGGTCATCCCACCCCAGGATGGTCCCCTAATCTGTGACAATCACCACCATCCTACCTAGGTATGGTGGCTTCTATGCATGATTTTTATACTATTCCTTTTTATACATATTATAGATTATCATATGAGTCTCAAATCCAAATTTCATGCATTTTACAGTCATATTGAGAGTGATATTGCATTTTTAGTGTTTTGCAGGATTTTGGGGACCATATGAATATGCACATGAAACTATCATTCAATTTTAAAATCTGACCATATGGGTTCTCTTACAATCATATTGTTTGGATATTTTACAAGTTTCATTTGATTTGGATGTGTTTTGGTCCAAAAATTGCTTATTTTGGATTTTGTAGTCTTTCTAGGTAAACTGCGAATACACCATACCATCGGAGGCAATTTTTGTTCTATTTTCAATTATATCTTTCAAAAGTCAACTATTTTACATATATATAAAATTTTATATCATTTGGAGTTGTTTTAGATAGGCACATTGTAGCACCCTAAAATTGGCGCAGTAAAATTATAATAATTACATTCACCTTAGTAAATAATTTAAATTCAAATTTAACCTCCCAAACCGCCCGTTAACCGTCGGGTAATCCGTTTCCCCCTTTTTCGTGCCATTTTTAGAGGTTGTTTTGACCGTTTGACGATATCGTCGCTGATCAGATGATATCACCCCAAATATAACGATTTCATCTGGGCTAGGACGTCCAGACGATCTTGTCGCAAAACTGATTTTGCAAAGTTAGCTTCTGTTCCAACGGGTCTCCAATCTAGGAAGAAGCGTGTCTGTGCCATTAGGGACCCTCCCCCATTGGATATCTCCAAAATTGGGATGATCTCCAACCTCCTAACTACTCCCCTAAGCCTATTTAATCCTAAGCTATTCCCTTAGCACCCCCTGGCTGAAATTATCTGCAATTTAACTCCATCTACGTTGAAACATCCCAATTTTTCATTTGCACTGGTCCCATACCAATTTTGTTGTAGGTACATCACTGTTTTTCAGCCAGATCTAGCACATATCGTCACCGACGAACCTATTCAGAGAGGAGGTGAACCTGTTGAATCTGAGGTGATTTCGTACTGATGCGAGACGATCTCAACTGCAGTCCATATTGAGGCAATCAGTGCTTGAAGTTTGCATTTCTCAACCTTTTCTCTGCTATTTTATTCTGCAAACTAGATAGTTTATTCAGTGTTTATATTATTTTGCATTTGGAGTTCACCAATTTAGCTTAGATTGCATACTAAGATCATGATTTGTCATTAGAATATCGAATTTGCTTGAATTTCTATTCATAACTATTATTCAGTATTCATACAGTCATTTGGTGTTGTTTCCCTCTGTTAGTACAGTAGTATTCGTTGTATTTTGTATCTATTTTTTTTCTTGCAGGTCTTTGATGAATTCGTCAGATCTCAAACGATTCTATCAAATCTCAGATGATTTTGTCAAATTCCAGATGATCCTGACTGCTTCAAACATCAGAATCATCACCAGACATCCGGATCAGGTATTCCTCATTTGTATTTTGTAAATTCTCTATTTTATGTCTTTAAATCTGTTTTCTGTACTCATTGAATTTGCATTTTCATGTAGATTAATCTAGATTCATTTGGCCAAACCTAGGATATGAATGCTTAAAGTTAAAAATGAATACATTAAAACACATTCCAAAACCTAGGCGTGGAGACTGCCCTTAAATGTTTCCTGGTGAACCCACCATCCGTCAAAAAATCATTAAAATACACCTCCCTTGAGATGCGGGACGTTCGCAAAGTCCTCTCAGTCCGAGGTACCGTGACATCCTTTTCCCATCCTCCTTCCGGGCACGGATCCAATAGCCTGAAGGTAAGGATGCAAAAAATTTGGAGCGATACATTTTGGTGAACCCGACATGAATGCATCATAACCTCTTGAAAACAAAAACAAAACAAAAAAAATATAGAACAACTAAAACATAGATGCATTTTTAAAACATTTAAAGTTTAAAATCATGTTTAGATGGTAGCTCCTAAGAAAAGGTTAGCAGTTACTATAAATGTAGAAAACCAATTGGCAGCCATAGAAGTCAATTCTGTCCTTAGTGTGCCTGAGACAAGTAGAAATCAATTCCTGTGGAACAAACTTGATAGAAGACTTAGTCTCATCTCATCTAGGTCCACACAACTTAAGCAAATCAAGAGGCTAGTCCTAGATAGAATCCCGGATCCTCATCAATTAGTTTTTTATCATGAACTTCAGAGAGCCTGCCATAGATGGTTAGCTTATAAGAGAGCTCTAGTATCTTCGGAATTGTTCACCTTCGAGGAATACCTCGAGAATGCAGCCATTGTGCACCAGTTCCTAGGTTGTGTAGAAGACCAAGAGGTTGTTATTATAGATAGGGAAAGATGGAATAGATTTCTGTGAGCTATGCTATATCGAGAGTATTGCCATGAGCTTTACTTTTATCAACCAGCATCTGAAATAGACAATATCACTATAGCTCTTTTCATCAAATTTTTAAAAGAAAACTTTCAATTTGAAGAACACTTCATGACTCCCAAACAACTCGAACCTATCAATGATATTCATAAATTGTTTATAGAAAGCTAGATTATTACTTTCAGTCTTATTTCTTGCATTTATTGTGTTGATTGTCTTTACAGTATTATTTCAAAAAAACAAAGAAAAACTAAAAAAAAAACTAAAAAACATAGCAAAAACTTAAAAATTTCATTTCAAATATTGTAGTAGGTATATAGTAAACATATACCTCTTAATTTGTTGCATATATATATATATATATATATATATATATATATATATATATATATATATATATATAAATATATATATATTTGCTGAAATCAAAACTTAGCACCATGCCTAAACATAGGAATGGTAAAGAAACTTTAGGAGAAGGAGAAGATTGGTTACAAGATACAACTAAAGACCCAAATGTCCTTCTTGGAGATTCAAATCCGGAAGGAGAAACCCTAGGTCAATCAGACGAAGACTTAGGTGAAGATAAGGAACAAGAAGGAAGTGTTAAAGAGGATGGATCCTCATCCCCTAGAGTAGCTCCGAATGGAACTATGGCTTTTGACAATGCAGAGCATTTTAGAAAATTTCTCATTGATAACATTGATGACCTTAATGTGGCAATACGTATTGATAAAGGGCAAATTAGTAACACTCAAGCAGCCATGGAATATGTGTAATATGCACACTAATCCCTTGTCTTTCATTGATGAAGAAAGTGACAAGGCTGGGCCATCCAATACGGATATGGTCACTATGGCTCAAAACATGTCAAAACAACAAGTTACCAAGCCTCCTAAGGAACCTGTTATTCAACCTAAAATCATTCCCACACAAAATAAACCTTCCTTCACTACTTTATTCCGCCAAACTATTGAGCAATATGCTTCAAGTAAACAAAAACCTAAAACAAAGCCAAATACAAACTTTCAACAATCTGGAATACAACATAATACAACTTCAAAATTCCTCCATAATACTTTTCCTATCAATAATTTGCACAATAGTAACATGGCATCTAATCTGCATGTTCCTCCGTCATATGCCCATAAAACCCATGCCAATGCCCTACCAAACCAATATGGGGGGCAAACTAGTAATCTGGAAGCCATGGTGAAACAGTTAGCTTCGCGTATGGACCAGATAGATCCCTACCGTCCCTCGTATAATTATCGAGAGATATGTAGTCAACCTTTGGATCCCATAGTTGTAGCTCAACCATACCCTAAGAATTTTCCCATGCCCATCCTGCCTATATATAAAGGAACCGAAGATCCCATAGAGCATCTTCGCATGTTTAGGATAGCATGTCATGATATATCGCATGATGACTTGCTATTACTAAAAATGTTCCTGAAAAGTTTAGGTGGAATGGCATTAGAGTGGTACTACCAATTGCCCACTCATTCTTTGAGAAACTTCAAAGAAACAACGAAATAATTTGTCCATCAATTTAGTGCCTACATCGAGAGGCATGTAACTATTAAAGATTTATACAATTTAAAACAAGACAAAGATGAATGTTTTGCCGATTTCTTAGCTAGATGGAGGCAATTGACAAGAAAACCGCACTTTGTGCTACCTTATAGGGAAATGTTGGACATTTTCATCAATAATTTACAAGAACAAATATCTTATGAGCTATCAACTGCTACTTTAACTACCTTCGATCAAGCTATAGATTTAGCTCAAAGAGTAGAAGATTCCCTCACTAGGAGAGGCCAACCTAGGAAGAAGGATGATGAGAAAACATCCAGAAATCAATATAAAAACAAACAAGTTGTCGGTGATGGAGTCACTGACAGCAGGAATGTTGCTAATACCAATGCAACGAAGACAATAGAAAAATTTATATTGAAACCTATTGATAAGCCTCCTCGAGAATTCACTAGATTAAACCAACCCTTATCAACTATTTTACCTCAATTACTCGAAAGAGGTTTGATCCAATTACCAGCTATCCGGGAACCTGATCCAACTATACCCGGATACAGAGCTGACTTGCACTATGATTTCCATAGAGGACCTGGACATTCTACCAACGCTTGTAAAAGGTTGAAACATAAAATACAAGATTTTATTGACAATAATGAAATGGAAGTGCAAGCCTTCCAACCTAAACAAAACCCTCCTAATAATACTCAAAATATTGTTCCCCAAAATCAAAATCAAAATGCCAATCAAAATCTAGACATATTTCAACACCCTTTACCACGACATGGTAAAGAGGTAGCCAATCAAATCGAACATCATAATGTTCCCCCTCCTACCCGATATGTAGGAACCATTAGCGGACAATTACCTGTTCAGGATCCTCAAATATTTGACACAACCTTATCCCTGGTTACGACTAGGCCCTTACATAATTTTCAAACTTCTGATTCTAGTGGTATAGAATAAGATAGTGAAAGTGAAGTAGACATTACTTCAAATCAATCGAATAGTTTTGAAAATGAATCAGATCCTATTCAACCTGTCATGGATGCTATGGTTCCAGAAGAACAATTTCCTAGATGAATTACTACTCGACCTTCTTCTAATATATTCCTTTCTAATGAACAAGCCATCAATGCTCAACCGAGACCAGTTCAGCGTCTTCATTATAACATTGTAGGTACCATTGGAGTCGTTACTCGACAACAAGCTCAAAATTCTCAACAAGAACCAAACCAAAACGATGGATTGGTTCCATTTGTTTTGAAAAACCCCAATAAAGGGAATCATGCTCCTATTGTTCAACCTAAACCCCCTTACAACATTAATGAGAAATTGTCTAATACTATGGCCAGAATTTCCCTCTTAGATTTATTAAGATCCTCTCCCACCCATAGGGATGAGTTGATGCTTACATTGAGCCAAATGATGGTACCTCAAAACATTCAACCTGAAGCTATGGCCAATACTATCATCACTCGAGAGATTGATTGTATTGACTTTCGGGATAAAGATATCCCACAACACAGTTTACATAAGGACAATACCTTATACATTATCTGCTCTAATTGGAGATGTAGTCATCAAACGAGTCTTGATTGATAATGGCTCATCTCTAAACATTTGCACTTTTGACTTCTACCAACGATTTGGCTTTAGAAGTGATGAAATGAAGAAAACTGATATGATTATCAAATCTTTTAATGACAAAACACAAGAAACGTGTGGAGTTATTACCCTCCCATTGCAAGTTGGTCCTAAAACCCTAGAAACAATCGTGTTTATTGTACATTTCCCAGCATCGTACAATATACTTTTGGGTCGCCCTTGGATCAATGCCATGCGAGAGGTCCCATCAACCTTACACCAATGTGTTAAATTCGAGTTTAAAAATCAGTTGGTCACTATTCATGGTGACCCTAGACCTTTTGATATGTGTGCTTTGGTAGAACCCGTTGGAGTGCAATTTTGCCCTGCTCTATCATCCACACATCCTAGTTCTTATTTTTCATCTAAAATTGTGAAACATACACCCATAACTTCACCTATTTCCCCTCCATTAATTTCATCCTCCTATATAGACCAACAACCCTCTAAACAAATAATTTTAGAACCTCAAAAAGATCTTAAATCTACAACCAATCCTTCAAGTTCTATCCCTATAAATTCAAAACCTATAGACACATCTATCATACCTTCCACATATAAAGACATAGGTAATAAGCCTTCTACATCTTATGCCCTTTCTGATGAAATTTTACTAGATTTATCCACAACCTTAATATCAAAAAAAACAAATTCTTTCATGCAAGATTCAATTCTTTTAAATAACTTACCTCCATCTCCTCGTACTTTGGGCCCCCCACAACCTATGGGAAGTACTTACCAAGTCGGGAGTTGTGCATTCATTTATAAAGGATATGACTGGGGAAGAATCCCCCGAAATATCAAAACTCATCATGAAGGATATGCTCGGTGTTATTTTACCAATGAATATGGTAAAGCTAAACCCATGATGCTTAAAATGGGATATAAAGGGAAAGGCTTGGGACCTTCCCAAAATGGCATGAAAGAACCTTTCGAGGTAGAACCGTGGCCTACCCGCTGTGGTGTGGGATTATTTCCTAGTAAGGGTCAACCCTTTCCTTTTGAAGATGATGATCATCTTATCTGCTATCAAGATTATTTGGATAGGCATGTTGATTTGCCTCTTAAAAATCAGTCATTTTCATGCAACATGCTATCCATAGCTTACCTTGAAATGATTGCTGACCCTGATGAAGAGTTGGAAGGAGATATCTTCCATGATGTCTCTGTTGAAGAGATGTTACACAATGGATTTTATTTTGATGGTTCTATACCAACTGTAGCCCAACTTGAGGCCACTAATCCTCACGATGATTTATCTAAATTAACCTTACAAGAATTACAAGAATTGGGCGTTTCACCCACCCCACCTAATTTTGAAAGAGATCTACACATGGAGGTGGAAAACGTCATTAAAATTAATATTGGAACTAAGGACAATCCTCACATAATCAATATCGGATCAGAATTAAGTCAAGAAAAACAAGAACAATACATTGCATTTATTAAAGAGTATGAAGATGTCTTCGCTTGGACATATGAAGATATGCCAGGTCTAGACCCTTCTATAGTCATGCATCATCTAGTGGTCCATCCGGATGCTAAACCTGTTAAACAAAAACTTAGAAAAATGCATCCCAAAGTGGCTCTGCTAGTCAAAGGGGAGTTAGAAAAACTCCTCAATGTTATATTTATACAAGCTATTGATTATGCTGAATGGATCTCAAATGTAGTTCCAGTCACCAAGAAAGAAGCTACCAAAGTTAGGGTTTGCACAAATTTTAGAGATATTAACGCTGCATGCCCTAAAGATGACTTTCCTCTTCCAAACATGGATCAAATCATTGACTTCACTGCTGGAAGTGGGATGATGTCCTTAATGGATGGATTCTCCAGTTATAATCAAATTCGGATAGCTCTTGAAGACCAGGCTAAAATAGCCTTTATTACCCCCTGGGGTACCTTTTGCTGGAAAGTGATGCCATTTGGCTTAAAGAACGCAGGTGCAACTTATCAACGAGCTATGACCTACATTTTTCATGATATGATGCATGATATCCTACATGATTATGTGTATGATATTATAGCTCTCTCTATTATTGAAGATAATCATTTAGATGATCTACGAAAAGTTTTTAATCGATTACGAGAATATCTTATTCGATTAAATCCAACAAAATGCATATTCGGAGTTAAATCCGGTAAACTATTAGGGGTTTTAGTTTCTTTACATGGTATTGAAATCGACCCTCTCAAGATTGCGGCCATCACTGATATGCCTGCACCTACTAATATCTTTGAGTTACGAAGTTTACAAGGTAAACTTCAAGCCATCCGTTGCTTCAACG
The DNA here is from genome assembly GCA_028583015.1 of Wollemia nobilis. NCBI lineage: Eukaryota > Viridiplantae > Streptophyta > Pinopsida > Araucariales > Araucariaceae > Wollemia > Wollemia nobilis. The sequence goes on from JAQPPZ010000188.1 coordinate 1,937,001, forward strand.
ATAAGCTGGCAGATAAAACTGGTCCCTTTCTTAAACTCCTTAAGAAGGATGTCCCTTTTAATTGGGACATCGAATGTAGAGAAGCTTTTGAACTTCTCAAACAATACCTCCTTAATCCACCTGTACTTTCACCACCTAAATCTGATCGCCCTTTCCTCCTATATATTTCAGCTTCAGATTCTGCCTTAGGAGTTATGTTAGCTCAGCTTGATGATGAAAAGCGAGAACGTGTTAATTATTATATTAGCCAAACTTTCATCAGTTATGAAACCCGCTATACAACGTTATAAAAACTATGTCTAGCAGTCGTTTTTGCTACGCAAAAATTATGACATTATATGCTTAGCAAAAAAACTTATGTCATTGCTAAATATGATCCCTTAAGATATCTCATGAGTCAACCTTATTTATCGAGTCGCACAGACAAGTGGGTTCTTGCTCTAAGCGAGTTTGATCTCACATTCATAGGATAGAAGTCTGTTAAGGGTCAAATCATAGTAGATCAATTAGCTGCTGCACCCTTAGAGTCTACCCATCCCCTCATCATTGAGTTTCCATATGAATGCCTTCAATTAGAGGCAGACCATACTAAAAAATGGTCCTTATACTTTGACGAAGCCCGATGCATGAGTGGGGCTGGTGCGGGTATTATTTTAATATCCCCACAAAAGCATCTTATTCCTCTGTCCTTCAAATTGACATTTGCTTGCACCAACAATACTGCTGAGTATGAAGCTCTAATCCTTGGATTACGAGCTGCCCTAGCACTAAAAATTAAACATCTCTTAGTTTTTGGTGATTCTCAGCTGGTTATAAACCAAATTAATGAAGTTTATCAAACCAGAGATGATAAAATGTGCCCATATAAGGCCTATGTTTTACAATTAATGTCTTTATTTGATCAATTTACCTTGGAAGCCATTCCTCGAACTAGCAACCATGCAGCTGATGTTATGGCCGCAGCTGCATCTCTCCTGCCCTTGGAGTTAGATGACGAATATGCCACTATCATTATTCATCGACTCTAGGAACCCACTTCAAATAAGTCATGCTTAGAACCTTTGGATGTGTTTCTAATCAATGAAACTACTCCCGAACCTTGGTATATAGACATATTTGATTTTCTCCAAAATGGGACTTTCCCTGCCAATTCTAATAGAAACCAGCGTCGGTTATTACGTCGATGAGCAAGTCGATTTGTAATAATTGGCAATACTTTATATAGGAGATCTTTTGAAGGTATCCTATTAAGATGTTTAAACTTAGAAGAGTCTAAATCAACCTTGAGTGAAGCCCACGATGGATCTTGTGGAGGACACTTTAGTGGTAGTGTCATTGCTAAAAAGCTCCTTCGGATAGGATACTTTTGGCCTACCATGGAAACGAATGCACATGAGTATGTGCGTCATTGCGACAAGTGTCAGAAACATGCTGACCTTGTCCATGCGCCTGCACAAGAGCTGCAAGCTATTTCATATCCTTGGCCCTTTTCTAAATGGGGCTTGGATATTATTGGCAAAATCAATCCTGTGTCATCTGATGGACACAAGTTCATCATAACCGCCACTGAGTATTTCATGAAGTGGGTCGAATTTATGCCTTTAACTTCCTGCACTGGCACACAAGTTTCTAAATTTATTTTTAATCAAATCATTTGCAGGTTCGGAATTCTTGCAAATCTCATCTCTGACAATGGAACTTGTTTCAAAAATAAAGATGTTAGAAAATTATGCCAAAAATACAAGATTCAACATCGCTGGTCCACTCCCTATTATCCTCAGGGTAATGGTCAAGCAGAATCATCTAACAAAACCTTAATCAAAATTCTCAAAAGATTAGTCAATAAAACTGGCCGTGACTGGCACATTCAATTATACCCAGCCTTGTGGGCCTATCGAACTAGTGTTCGAACCCCCACGGCCACTTCACCATTTGTTTTGGTTTATGGTGTTGAAGCAATTTTTCCATTTGAATTGGAAGTTCCTTCTTTGGCTCTGCTACTTCAAGATACCGAAGTAGGAGATGAATATTGTGCTGGCAGACTCAGTCAGCTGGAGCTCCTAGACGAAAAATTCATCAATGCTTTGGAGCATCTCCGTGCTTACCAAAACAAGCTTAAAAGATCATATGCTAAAAAAGTTCGTCATCGATCCTTTGATATTGACGACCTTGTTTTAAAAGAAAATAAAAAAAATACAAATGCAACTAAGGACCTTAAAGGTAAATTTGAGCCCAACTGGCTTGGACCATACATTATTACTGCTAAATTTGAATGAGGAGCATATAAATTATCTACCTTAGATGGTAAAGAACTTAAAGAACCCATGAATATTTTGCATCTTAAACGTTACTATGCATAAAATTGGTCATTTCATCCATGTATATATTTGTTCAAAATCACTATCTTGTATTTCTTTCAATTTATTCAAAAACACCAAAAACATTCATAAATCTCCAAAATCTTCAAAACTATTTATTGCATTTATTTATGGCACTTGTTAAATTTTTTGCTCAAAAACAAAAATAAAACCAAACATCAAAATAATGATAAAAATATAAAAACAGTTATATGCTTGAATCTCTCGAAACCAAAATAAAATAAAGAAGAAAGAGAGAGTCAAAATTCTCAAAACTTCTCAAAAAATTATTTATATATATTTTCTTACAATTATTGCAGTTATATGTTTCAACTTATTTTGGATAAATTAGCATTTATTTGGAATCCCTCACTTGCACATTCACAACGATAAATATCTTGATTTTATCTGGCATGATTACTAATCTCTCTTATATCAAAGTCCACAAAATTCAATTAAATAAAGTTTGAGCACAGAGAATTGATCTTGTTATTTACTTAAACCAAGCACATCTTTTCATAATAAAATGATTATATTTGTAATTTCCATGTTTTGCTACATAGTAGACGTGATTTCTTGAGCGAAAAGTTTCCCCTGCTATCCTATCATGCACATGGTCTAGAATCTTTGAGAATTGGCAAAAGGACAAGCTCACCCCTACCCAAAATAAAAATCCCTTGCTCTACAGCTAATCCGAGCAAGTATCCCTAGCAAAAAAAAAGAAAAGAAAAGAAAAGTTCAAGAAAAAGAGCAAAGAAAAATGTTATTTTATATCATTACAACAATGTTCCAAGCATTATACAAAAGAATACAAAAGAAATACAAAAAGAAAAATAAGCAAAGTTCAAAAGAAAGCAAGAAAGCAATAAAATCCCTTTCCCTACCCTTTGAAAAGAAAAGAAGGGTTGATGAGCTTGAATCCTTGGAATTCTCAATTATTCGAAAAGCTGTGAGGTAAGCCCCATAACAAGTGGTTTGTGCCCAACCCGCTTGGCCTTGGGTAACTCCTAGTGTGGCGATATGTCCGTCACATTAGCGACCTTCTTTTGTACGGACCTATGTCCGCTTATGGATTAGCTAGCTCTTGATAATCCGACCTACATAGTAGTCTAGTATGGTTATATGCATCTACATCATGGTTAATGAACACTTATTTGGTTTCTTCAAATCACTTGTATCATAGTATCTTGCTCAAAACTGGTAAATGAACAATACAATTGCACACACATTTGTATTTGAGAGATTTTGTGTATCATTATGATAAGTCAAGATTGGAAATGAACTCACATATGCACATGGGATTCCTTATAAATCTAACTTTTGTCTTTAAAATACTTTGAAATATATTTTTGCAAATTGTTTGGAATGATTCATTTTCTTCTTTCAAGTACAGTTGTTTAGCATAAAGACAACTATATAGTAGAAAAATCAAAATTCCTTTCAAAACTATACAAGCAAAACATATATATCTGGTTGACTTTCGTGACGATGGTATAGTTCCAAAACCAAAATTGGAATTTTATGCCTAGCGCAAGTCTTCATTTTCATATTTTATGTTTATCAAAAATCAACCATGTAATAAAACTATCTTTTCTGGATTTTCGCGATGATGGTATAAGTCTATACCTACATATTCTATGCCTAGCGCAAACCATTGTACCAATTTTTATTCCCCATTTATTAAAAATCATGAAAACCATATGACTTAAATCATTATGTTACACAAATTATGCTTTTCAAAAGAATGCACATTTTCATTATTTCATGTCATTATGTCAACCTTAAATTTTGCAATGATGGTATAATTCCTAGGGAATTATCCAAAATTTTATCACACTTAGGAATTTATGCCTAGCAAAAATCATTTTAACATTATTTCATGCATACTATTTTCATGAAAATCTGAAAACAAACCATCATCATCATCATTTGCACCATTGCACCAAAGTCTTGTTAAAAAGTCATGAAATCATTTTACTTTTTAACAATATTTCTATACTAGGATTAGCTTGACGACCGAGTGAGCAGCGACTCCATGAAATGGTCTATAATAACAACAATGTCCTTTGAAATTATTGTTAGAAATCTCTTTTTATCTTTTACCACATTTCATTACATTACAACCAATTTGTTACATTAGATTATTTCATTTAAAATATTACAGCATGACATCAAAATTATAAATTTTCAAAACGACATAATTTCATGAATCCTCAATCCACTTATCAGATTAATCAATCCAACATAAAAGCATCATCAAAATTCATAACACAAGTCATATGATCAAAAACATCTCATATATATATATATATATATATATATCAATAGTATATATATACATCATCAAAATTGGATTGGTATGCCACAATCTGTACCTCGGCATACTCAATCCTCTATCAACAAAAAAATAATAATAATAAATGCTCTATATATCAGTCTGTACAAAGCTGTGCAGCCCTCTAGCCTCAAGAGCCCCTCGAGCTCTCAGCCTCATGTCCTCCCCCACCCTGAGGTGGACGAGGTGGCCCCATCGCAGTCTGTGTAGTACTGTGAGTCCTAGTCCTCGATCGGGACGTGGTCCTCGACGACCCGATCCTGATCGGATCTACAATGTTGGCTGGCAGGGGTAGTCTATCCTCCTCTGGCACCAGATGATAATACAAAGTCTGATAGAAAGTGAGCTGGGTGATAGCCCGTGTCAGCTCTCCAGAGCTCGCCCCTTCGCCCCATGCCCTGAGGCATGCAACCTCATCTCTAAGCTGTGTAGACTCAACTCGATGGTGTGCAGCCTCATCCTGTAGAGTCTGCACCTATGCCTAGAGACGGATGTTCTTCGCCCTGAGAGTAGCCATCTCGCTACTCTCTCCTGTGTCAACACCCTTGCCCTTATCGGGCAATGGTGGCCTCTCTCTCTATGGAGATGGGGGTCTCGCCTCCCTCCTCTCCCGTTGTCACGACCTCTCCTGTGCCTGTGGCCTCCTCGGATCTCTCTAGCCGTGAACCTAGGCCGCCTCCATCATTGCCTGGCACTGCCTCCCTATCCGATGCACAACCACGTGAATCAGACCCTATGCCCTTGTCATTCGAGGAGGGCGGATGCCTGCATACCAGGCATCGTAGCCATCGACTACCCCTGTGTCATCCCCATCCACTGGCTAGATGGGGGCATCATCTCTGTCCTATCTCTAGAACCGCTGCATGTCGGGAGCCCCACTAACCGTGGTGTTATCCCGGATAGTCCGGGAAAACTCGTAATCCCTCAGAGATGGGATCCCCTGCTATAGACCGAACTGTCTCAAAACTCGGTCATAGCGGTGGAGCTCCACCTCTCCTCTCTCCATCCACAACCAGTAGACTTGCCTAATGCGAGCCAACTCCTTTTCATCCTCAGCCCACCCTGGATGCTCCCTCCATGGTCTCCAGGTGATCTGGTCTGAGACTAGGTCATCCAATAATCTCCGGGACATAGGGAGGTCGATCCGCCGCTATGACCCTCTTCGAAGCCACCAGTAGAAGACTCGGGGCCTCTCCCCGTCTACCCCTGTCAGAGGAAGCCCTAACGGCCTCTGCACTGCAATGTGCTCCCAGCACCAAACCTATAAGAGCGATGTCATAACCAGACATCGGCCGCCCTGTACATGACCCCATATAGGATCTCGTACAGTGGCATAGCACAAAGCGCCCCAAGAAAACCTGTACCTGTGGTCCCGCATATCGCAGATCACATCTACGAGCATCCACGGCACCCTGCACCCACTCTGGTGGCACATCAAAAGTCCACCAACCACTCCAGCTAGCACCCATGTGAGTCTAGATGCCCCAGGCATCTAGCGTAGTGCCTCGATGTTAACTCCGCCCTTCTCCAAGGTGAAGCTCGGATCATCGCACAGTCATCCCATAGCGTGGCCTTGATTGGCCATAGGAGTAATCAGCCGTCCTTGTATGGGGATTCTCAAAATCCTCCATATATCCTATAGTGTGGGAGTCATCTCCCCTGTCGGTAGTCGAAAACATAAAGAGCCCGGATACCACCTCTCTGCTAGGGCTGTTAGAAGCCCCATATCTATGGATACTTGTGGCATCTCTGCCACATGCTGCAAGCTGGCCTGTGCCAACTGATCTCACTCTGCCTGTGTGAGAGCGGCCAAGTCATCTCTCAACCCTCCATACTTCCATTCCCTGCTCTTTAGTAATCCTCTCTATAAACATAAACAAAAAAACAATAAACAATCCTTAATAAACAATTCCAGTAATTAATAATGCAAGTTAAAAGTTCAATTTTATGCAATTGATGATATCGCCCACTATTGGACGATATCGTCCCAAATTTGAGCAGGATCGTCTCCGATTTCTCAAGTCGAAATCGTCTCTAATTTGATGAAATCGTCCCCCTTTCGTCGATTTTTCCCTTGGGCGAAATTGCCGAAATTGAGACGATTTCGTCGAAATCGGGACGATTTCGTCCCGACAACGTCGACGGCCCAAAAATGGCCGCGATGCTCAAAAATCATCTAAAAATTACCTACAAAGCATGTAAATTCAAATCAAAGAATCCTAGTTAAGTCTAGACTCTTACCCATAGACCGTGTCGGACCTCTGTCAATCTGTGCGTCGTCTCCACCATTTTTTTGCTTCAGAGCTCTAAAAACCAGAAAATGAACAGTAAAAATGAATTAGGGTTTTACCCTATTTTTCTTAATTTTATTCAAAAATAATTCAAAAATAATTTTTTTGCTTTTCTATGTTTTTACCTCAAACGTTCAATTTGGGTAAAAACACGGAGGGGACACCATAGTAAGCTGTCGTACGATTCGACCAAGAATCGTCGCCTAAAAATGGGAATAATTTTTGCTTTCTCGTAGATCGAGAAGAACTCATCTTTAACGCATTTTCTTCAGAAAATTCGCTAAAGAGGGGGAAAAATGTAGCACCCTAAAATTGTCACAGTAAAATTATAATAATTACATTCACCTTAGTAAATAATTTAAATTCAAATTTAACCTCCCAAACCACCCATTAACCGCCGGGTAATCCGTTTCCCCCTTTTCCGTGCCATTTTTAGAGGTTGTTTTGACCGTTTGACGATATCGTCGTCGATCTGATGATATCGCCCCAAATCTGACGATTTCGTTTGGGCTAGGACGTCCAGACGATCTTGTCGTAGAACTAATTTTGCAAAGTTAGCTTATGTTCCAACGGGTCTCCAATCCGGGCAGAAGCATGTCTACGCCGTTAGGGACCCTCCCCCGTTGGAGATCTCCCAAATTGGGATGATCTCCAACCTCCTAACTACTCCCCTAAGCCTATTTAATCCTAAGCTATTCCCTTAGCACCCCCCTGGCTAAAATTATCTACAATTTAACTCCATCTACGTTGAAACATCCCAATTTTTCATTTGCACTGGTCCCATACCAATTTTGTTGCAGGTACATCACTGTTTTTCAGCCAGAGCCAACACATATCGTCATCGACGAACCTGTTCAGAGAGGAGGCAAACCTATCGAATCCGAGGAGATTTTGTACTGATGCGAGACGATCTCGACTGCAGTCCATATTGAGGCAATCAGTGCCTGAAGTTTGCATTTCTCAACCTTTTCTCTGTTGTTTTATTCTGCAAATTAGATAGTTTATTCAGTGTTTATATTATTTTGTATTTGGAGTTCACCCAGTTAGCTTAGATTGCATACTAAGATCATGATTTGTCATTAGAATATTGTAATTTGCTTGAATTTTTGTTCATAACTATTATTCAGTATTCATACAGTCATTTGGTGTTGTTTCCCTCTATTAGTACAGTAGTATTCGTTGTATTTTGTATCTATTTTTTTGCTTGCAGGTCTCTGACGAATTCGTCTGACGAATTCGTCAGATCTCAGACGATTCTGTCAGATCTCAGATGATTCTGTCGAATTCCAGACGATCCTGACTGCTTCAAACATTAGAATCATCACCAGACATCCGGATCAGGTATTCCTCATTTGTATTCTGTAAATTCTCTGTTTTATGTCTTTAAATCTATTTTTTGTACTCATTGAATTTGCATTTTCATGTAGATTAATCTAGATTCATTTGGCCAAACCTAGGATATGAATGCTTAAAGTTAAAAATGAACACATTAAAACACATTCCAAAACCTAGGCGTGGAAGCTGCCCTTAAATGTTTCCTGGTGAACCCACCATCCATCGAAAAATCATCAAAATACACCTCCCTTGAGAGGTGAGACCTTCGCAAAGTCCTCTCAGTTCGAGGTACCGCGACATCCTTTTCCCATCCTCCTTTCGGGCACGGATCCAATAGCCTGAAGGTAAGGATTCAAAAAATTTGGAGCGATAAACACATCACATTTTTACACTTTATAGATTATAGTTGCATGCATGGCTTTTGCTTTTTTCACATTCTACACACTTGCTATTTGACAAATCTAGTTTCCTTGTGTGTAGGTGCAGGTATTACAACACAATAAGAAGGAATACAATATCATAATAGTGAAGAATAAAGTGGCAGCATCGTAGGTTCACCCACCTCAATTGTGGGTACAAGGAATAACATTGGAAGTGCACATGAGCTTGTTTGAAAGGACTTGATCCTTGGGAACCCCCCATTTTTGTAAACAATTGTATCAATCTAGATCCCTCAAGGGAAAATTTATGTAACCATGGTTTTTATCAATCAAAATAATATAAAAAAACTTCATTTCACTTCATTTCGTGCATTTTTGTTATCTTTCCATGCTTACTTGAATGCTTCCATTTTGATGTTTATCACTCATTAGCAATAGATGCATATTGTTTAGCTTCATTAGGTGCATTGTTTTTCCCCTACTTCACCCTAATAACCTTTTTTATATACCTTGGATTATTTCTAATTTTTAATATAATAAATTTGATGGAGTAATACTTGTGGCTCCCAATTTTGAAAAACATAGAAAAATGATAATAATATTTGCAAAATAATTTAATCCAAGTTGAATTCCTTATTCCTCCTAAGTAATATTGCAAATATTAAATTAATAAGGGAAGTTACCCCTTTTTTCTTTCAAAATCTAATTTGTAACCCTATTTTATAATCCTTATATCTCCAACTATGAAAGAAATAATAAATGACATTAAACCTTACCTTTTTAGATGCAAAATCTCCTCACTATTCGATGCTTTCTGTGGCTGAGTATAACAACATGCAGGTGGTACCTTTGGTGCTTGAATCAATGGAGATTACTTGGAGTAGCTAGTCTTAAATGCTAGTACATAGGTGTTGAAGGTTTGACCTTCAAAAATGAAGAAGCCTTTAATGATTCTTATTCCTATATTCCATGCTGCACTTCAGACATTTTTGTTGTGATTAACTCCTTCTTTGACTGTGTTTCACTCCCTCTTTGGAAATCTTTGAATGTGCTTCACTCACAGATTTGAAATTGGAATTCAAATGTCGTTGATGAATAATTAATCACAAAATTTATGACATGTGTCACGTCCATTACAAGTGAGCACTCCCTTATTTTTTTAACGCTTCCATTTTTTTGTTCAACACTCTTAAAGCAATCCAAAAAATGTATGAGCACTCGTGTGAAGCTGGTGGAGAATACCAAGTGTCACTGCTTCACTATAACCCCTATGTGGGAGTTTATAGAATGTTGAGAGAGGAATGATGTCTATAATTCCAAGTATTATTTTTGCATGGAGTCCATTCTTGTAACATCTTCGAATATGGATATTATAACTCCACAATTCCTTTTCTTTGCTATGTTTCTTGGGCAATAAGAAAGTTATTTTTCTATAGTGGATCGACGATGTGCTATGGAGCTTGGATAATGATTTGGAGATTCCTTTGGTGGATGGTCTTCTCCAAGTTAGAGACCACAAATGTAACACCTTTGCTTCTTCCTTTTATACCTCCAATCATTTTGAATCTCTTATAGATTTTCCATTTATTTTAGAAATAGATGTGCACTCACTTTTCTACGTAGATGTATCTCTAGAATGATTTGATATGAGCTTTTATTCTGCAGGTACGTACATCCAAAATGAGCCCTTGAGTAGCTCCTTTCAGCTTGGGAATAATAGTGCTGATGCTCGGTCTTTGTTGGTTGATTTCCCCTATAGTAAATGTGCTCTTTTGTGGAACTTCCAAATCTATTCTTCTGCTATCAAAACCAGATTTGAGTAGTGCATATAATGTATTATAATGTTTGTATAATAAGGCTTTTTAATATACCTTCTTTGCACTCTATTTCTAGATCTAAAATTTGGTTTTGTAGTAGATTTTTCCTGCAATAAAATGGTTTTGAGGTTGTATTTTAATAGTAGACACACCTTCCATTTTTTATTGAACACTTTGATAAGAAATCCAAGCTTCAGTAAGAGTAGATAGAATATTTTTAATTGATGCAATTTTTTGTACTTTCTTCCCTTGAATTCAACTTTGTAATGATTTTTGATTTGAGACTCACCAAGTATCACTTTCTTAAGCTTATATTTCTATTTTTGGTTAGTTAAGTTCTTATCCAAATTCTAGAGGATTCTAACTTTTTGATGGCTTCTTTTGGCCACTACAAGTTGCAGATTTTTGTGCTTCAATAGTGTCTTTAGACACGATACAAATCAGATTTTGTGCCTTTCAAGAAACACAAAAACAATTTCTTTTTGAGAGTGGTATAATAGTACAAGTCCTTAACTTTTTAATTCACTAATATTACACTTATCACTCCAATAAAATCTCAAATTTATGCACCAATAATTTACTACAACTAATCAAGAATAACCTAAAAATGAATCTTTAAGAGTTATTCTATAATTTCACTACAATCAATGTTGTAGGACTTAGTATTCTTTTTTCTATAGTAGATAATAGGTGGTTTATTGATGCTAATCTGAAATCTAATCAGCTCCTAATAAATGTGCAAATAAATCCTTAAAAATAATATGTTTCCTTTTGCACTTTAGAAGACTGTAATCTAATTTTCTTCTTGCAACTTTAATCCAAAATAAGGTGCTTTAATAAATCTAATTAACAAATATATTTGCACCAAGGAATGTGTATCTTTTTAAGAGTTTTGTAGTTCATTTTCCACTTATGTATCTTCTTTGACACTTCTTGCCTTGTTCTTCTCTTCCAAAGATTTGGTAGATCTCTTTCTGGTATTTTACCTTCTTATTTTTGGGCTTGTTGTTGGATGGCGATAATTTTCCCAAATCTTCTACTTATTAGAAACTTCTTTAATATCCTTATTCTTTCTGAGATCTTCACACAATCTCAAAGCAATAGAATTTGTAAGTGGCAGGTCCAAAGGCACATCTATTTTGCAAAACCTATAGCAATGAATTTTCTTATTCCTCTTTAGGAATGATCGTAGCTCTGATACCACTGATGGCTTTAGCAACATTGTATTACACTACAATATAGATATCAAATAAATATAATATCTTATTGAATGAAAATGGAAGTGTAGCACCCTAAAATTGGCACAATAAAACCTTAATAATTACACTAACTCTAGTAAATAATTCAAATTCAAATTTTAACCTCCAAAACCGCTCCCAAACCACCGCTTAATCCGTTTCCTCATTTCCCGTGCCATTTTTAGAAGTTTGTTTTGACTGTTTGACGATATCGTCATCGATCAGACGATATCGCCTCAGATCGAACGATTTCGTCTGGGCTAGGACGTCTAGATGATCTTGTTCCAAAATTGATTTTTCATAATTAGCTTCTATTCCAACGACATCTCTAATCCGGGCAAAAGCGTGTCTGCACCGTTAGAGACCCTCCCCATTGGAGATATCCCAAATAGGGATGATCTCCAACCTCCTAACCTCCCTCCTAAGCCTATTTAATCCTAGGCCCTCCCATTAGCATCCCCCTGGCTGAAATTCCCTGTAACTCAAATTCTACACGCACTAGACCATCTTAAATCACTGTTTGCATTTGTATTTTTCCAAATTTCTTGCAGGAACCTTATCATTTTTCAGTCGGAGCAAGCTTACATCATCACAGACGATCTTGTTTAGATCGGAGACGATCCTGTCAAATCAGAGATGATTTCGCAATCATCATTGGGGGCAATCAGTGCCCAGAGTTTGCATTTTTCTCTTTTCAATCTATTGTTTTATTCTGCAATTGGCTAGTTTATTTATTATTTTCTGCTATTCTGCATTTTGGAGTTCACCCATGTAGCTTTAAATGCATAATTAAGTCACCAATAATCATCAAGTCATTGTAGTGCATTCGTATTTTGCTTATTATCATCATTTTAATGTTATTACTATTTTTCTACATCATTGCCCTCTATTAGAATAGTTGCATTTTCTGCATTTTATGTCTATTTCTCTGATTGCAGGTCTTTGACGAATTCGTTTGACGAATTCGTCAAATCTTAGATGATCTTGTCTGATAGCAGATGATCCTGTCGAATCATAGGCGATCTTGAATGCTTCAAGAATCAGAATCTCCATAAGCCATCTGGATTAGGTATGATTCTGTAATTTAGCTCTTTCTCTCTATTTTTGTCCATATTTGTCTGTTGTATTTCATCTAGTCTACATTTTCATAATAGTATAACTTAGATTCATTTGGAAAAACCTAGGACTTGGATGATTAAAGCTAAAACTAAACACATCAAACACATTCCCAACCTAGGCATGGAAACTACCATTCAAACATTTCCTGGTGAACCCACCATCCGTCGAAAAATCACCATAATACACCTCCCCCGAGAGGTGGGACCTTCGCAAGGCCTCTCGATCCGAGGTACTGTGCCATACTTTTCACATCGCCCTTCTGGGCATGGATCCTATAGCCTGAAGGTAAGGGTGTGAAAAATTTGGAGCGATACATTTTGGTGAACTCGACGTGAATGCATTTAAAACCTTTTAAAAACAGAAAACAAAAAATAAAACAACTAAAACATAGATGCATTTCAAATAATTTAAAATTAATAAGTTGCATATCATGTTTATATGGTAGCTCCTAAGAAATGATTAGCTGTTACTATAAATGTTGAAAACCAATTGGCAGCCATAGAAATCAATTATGTGCTTAGTGTGCCTGAAACAGATAGAAATCAACTTTTATGGGATGAACTTGATAGAAGACTAAGTTTCATTTCATCTAGGTCAACAAAACTTAAACAAATCAAGAGGCTTGTCCTAGATAGAATCCTGGATCCTCATCAACTTGTATTTTATCATGAACTTCAGAGAGCCTACCATAGATGGTTAGCTTATAGGAGAGCTCTTGTATCTTCAAAAAATTTCACTTTCGAGGAATACCTCAAGAACACAGTTGTGGTACATCAATTTCTAGTTCATATAGAATCCCAAGAAACTGATCTTATGATTAGAAGATGGAACAAAATTCCTAGAGCTATGTTGTATCATGAATATTGTTGTGAGAATTATTATTATCAACCAGAATCTGAAATACATGGTATTTCTATAGCTCTTTTCATTAAATTTTTGAAAGAAAACTTTCAATTTGAAGAAGAACACTTCATGACTCCTGAAGAACTTGAGCCCATTAATGATATTTATAAATTGTTTATAGAAAACTAGATCATTACTTTCAGCATTAGTTCTTGCATTTATTGTGTTGTTTGTTATCTTTACAATATATTATTACAAAAATAAGAAAAACTAAAAAACATAACAAAAACCAAAACATTTCATTTTAAATATTGTAGTAGGTATATAATTAATATATACCTCTTAAGCTTGTTGCATATATATATATATATAAATATATATATATTTGCTGAAATCTAAATTAAGCACAATGCCTAAACTTAGGAATGGTAAACAAACTGAAGGAGAAGAAGAAGATTGGTTAGAAGATAAAACTAGAAACCCAAATCTCCTTCCTGAAGATCCAATTCCGGAAGGAGAAACTCTAGATCAACCAGAATATGACCTAGGTGAAGACAATGAACAAGAAGAAAATTTTAAAGAGGATCCTCATCCCCTAGAGTAGCTCCAGATGGAACTATTGCTTTTGACAACTTAGATCATTTCTGGAAATTTTTCAATAATAACATTGGCGCTCTTAATATGGCAGTTCGTATTGATAAAGGGCAAATTAGTGACACTCAAGCAACCATGGAACATATGTTTTATGTGCACACTAATCCCTTGTCTTTCATTGATCAAGAAAGTGATAAGGTTGGACCATCCAATAGAGATATGGTCACTATGATTCAGAACATGCCAAAACAACATGTTACCCAACCTCCTAAGGAACCTATTATTGAGCCTAAAATCATTCCCACACAAAAGAAAACTTCCTTCACTGCTTTACTTCGCCAAACTATTGATCAATATGCTTCAAGTAAACAAAAACCTAAAATGAAGCCAAACAACAATTTTCAACAATCTGGAATACAACATTATACAACTTCAAAATTCCTTCATAACACCTTTCCTACCAACAATTTACACAATAGCAACATAGCATCTAATCTTCATGTCCCTCCATCATATGCTCACAAATCCCATATCAATGCCCTACCGAACCAATATGGTGGGCAAACTAGTAATCTGGAAGCCATGGTGAAACAGTTAGCTTCGCGTATGGACCAGATAGATCCTTATCGTCCCTCGTACAATTATCGAGAGATATGTAGTCAACCCTTGGATCCCATAGTTGTAGCACAACCGTACCCTAAGCATTTTCCCATGCCAATCCTGCCTATATATAAAGGAACCGAAGATCCCATAGAGCATATTCACATGTTTAGGATAGCATGTCATGATATATCACATGATGACTTGCTATTACTAAAAATGTTCCCAAAAATTTTAGGTGGAATGGCATTAGAGTGGTACTATCAATTGCCCACTCATTCTTTGAGAAACTTTGAAGAAACAACTAAATATTTTGTCCATCAATTTAGTGCCTACATCGAGAGGCATGTAACCATTAAAGATTTATACAACTTAAAACAAGACAAGGATGAATGCTTTGCTAATTTATTAGCTAGATGGAGGCAGTTGACAGGAAAACTGCACTTTGTGCTACCTTATAGGGAAATGTTGGACATTTTTATTAATAATTTACAAGGACAAATATCTTATGAGCTATCAAATGCTACTACTACCTTTGTTTAGGCTATAGATTTAGCTCGAAGAGTAGAATATGCCCTCATTAGGAGAGGTCAACTTAGGAAGAAAGATGATGAGAAAACCTCCAGAAATCAATATAAAAACAAACAAGTCATAGGTGACGGAGTCACTGACAGAGAAATGTTGCTAATATCAATGCAATGAAAACAACAAAAAAAATTATATTGAAACCACCTAATAAAACTCCTCGAGAATTTACTAGATTGAATCAACCATTATCAACTATTTTACCTCAATTACTCGAAAGAGGTTTGATCCAATTACCAGCTATCCGAGAACCTGATCCAACTATACCCGGATACAAAGGTGACTTACACTGTGATTTCCATAGAGAGCCTGGACATTCTACCAACGCTTGTAAAAGGTTGAAACATAAAATACAGGATCTGATTGATAATAATGAAATGGAGGTGCAAGCCTTCCAACCTAAACAAAATGCTCCTAATAATCCTCAAAAGACCATTCCCCAAAATCAAAATCAAAATGCTAATCAATCATTAGATATATTTCAACACCCTTTACCAAGACATGGTAAAGAGGTGGCCAATCAAATCAAACATCATAATGTTCCTCCTCATACCCGATATGTAGGAACTATTAGCGGACATTTACTTAATCATGATCCTCAAATATTTGACACAACTTTATCCATGGTCACAACCAGGCCCCTACATAATATTCAAAATCCAGATCCTAGTGATATAGAATCAAATACTGAAAGTGAAATAGACATCACTTCAAACCAATCGAATAGTTCTGAAAATGAATCAGATCCTATTCAACCCATCACAGATGCTATGGTTCCCGGAAGAACCATTTCCTAGAAGAGTTACTACTTGACCCTCTTCTAATCAATTCCTCCCAAATGAACAAGCCATAAACGCTCAACCGAGACCAGTTTAGCGTCTTCAATATAACATTGTAGGTACCATTGGAGTCGTTACCCAACAACAGGCTCAAAATTCTCAACAAGAACCAAACCAGAATGATGGATCAGCTCCATTTGTTTTGAAAAATCCCAATAAAGGGAATCATACTGCTAATGTTCAACCTAAACCCCCTTACAATATTAATGAGCAATTATCTAATACTATAGCAAGAATTTCCCTTTTGGATTTATTAAGATCTTCTCCCACCCATAGGGATGAGTTGATGCTTACATTAAGCCAAATGATGGTACCTCAAAACATTCAACCTGAAGCCATGGCCAATACTATCATCACTCGAGAAGTTGATTGTATTGACTTCTGGGATAAAGATATCCCACAACACAGTTTACATAAGGATAACCCCTTATATATTACTACTCTAATTGGAGATGTAGCTGTTAAACGAGTTTTGATTGATAATGGTTCATCTCTAAACATTTGCACTTTTGACTTCTACCAACGATTTGGCTTTAGAAGTGATGAAATGAAGAAAACTGGCATGATTATCAAAGCTTTCAATGACGAAACACAAGAAACGTGTGGAGTTATTACCATCCCATTGGAAGTTGGTCCTCGAACTCTAGATACCACCATGTTTATTGTACATTGCCCCACATTGTACAATATACTCTTGGGTCATCCTTGGATCAATGCAATGCGGGCTATCCCATCAACTTTACACCAATGTGTTAAATTTGAATTTAAAAATTAGTTGGTCACTATCCACGGTGATCCTAGACCCTTTGATATGTGTGCTTTGGCAGAACCTGTTGGAGTGCAATTTTGCCCTACTCTGTCATCCACACATTCTAATTCTTATTTTTCATCTAAAACTGTGAAACACACACCCATAGCTTCACCTATTTCCCCTCCATTAATTTCATCCTCATATATAGATCAACAATATTTTAAACAAACCACTCTAGAACCTCAAAAAGATCTTCAATCTACAAACAATCCTTCATGTTCTATCCCTATAATTTCAAAACCTATAGACCCATCTATTAACACTTCCACATTATCAACATCTATCATACCTTCCACATCTAAAGATATAGGAATGATCCTTCTACATCTTATGCTATTTCTGACGAATTTTTACCAGATTTTTCCACAATATTAATATCAGAAAAAACAAATGCTTTCATGCAAGATTCCATTCTTTTAAATAACTTGCCGCCATCTCCTCGTAATTTGGGCCTCCCACAACCTATGGGAAGTACTTACCAAGTCAAGAGTTGTGCCTTCATTTATAAAGGATATGACTAGGGAAGAATCCCTCGGAATATTAAAACTCATCATGAGGGATATGCTCGATGTTATTTTACCAATGAATATATTAAAGCTAAAACCATAATGCTTAAAATGGGATATAAAGGGAAAGGCTTGGGACCTTTCCAAAATGGCATGAAAGAACCTTTCGAGGTAGAACCGTGGCCTGCCCACTGTGGTGTGGGTCTATTTCCTAGTAAGAGTCAACCCTTTCCTTTTGAAGATGGTGATCAAATCATATATTATCAAGATTATTTGGATAGGCGTGATGACTTGCCTCTAAAAAATCAGCCATTTACATGTAACATGCTATCCATAGCTTACCCTGAAATGATTGCTGACTCCGATGAGGAGTTGGAAGGAGATATCTTCCACGATGTCTCCGTTGAAGAGATGTTACACAATGGATTTTATTTTGATGGTTCTATACCAACTATAGCCCAGCTTGAGACCACTAATCCTCAAGATGAATTATCCAACTTAACCTTACAAGAATTACAAGAATTGGGCGTTTCACCCGCCCCACCTAATTTTGAAAGAGATCTACACATGGAGGTAGAAAACATCATTAAAATTAATATTGGAACTGAGGATAATCCTCACATAATCAATATTGGATCAGAATTAAGTCAAGAAAAACAAGAACAATATATTGCATTCCTTAAAGAATATGAAGATGTCTTCGCTTGGACATACGAAGATATGCCAGGTCTAGACCCTTACGTAGTCATGCATCACCTAGTGGTCCATCCGGATGCTAAACCTGTTAAACAAAAACTTAGAAAAATGCATCCCAAAGTGGCTCTTGCTAGTCAAAGGGGAGTTAGAAAAACTCCTGAATGTTGTTTTTATACAAGCTATTGATTATTTTGAATGGATCTCAAATGTAGTTCCGAGTTACCAAGAAAGAAGCCACCAAAGTTAGGGTTTGCATAGATTTTAGAGATATTAACGTTGCATGCCCTATAGATGATTTTCCTCTTCCAAACATGGATCAAATCATTGAATTTACTGTTGAGATTGGGATGATGTCCTTAATGGATGGATTCTCCGGTTATAATCAGATCATGATAGCTCCTAAAAATCAGGCTAAAACAACCTTTATTACCCCCTGGGGTACCTTTTGTTGGAAAGTGATGCCATTTGGCTTAAAGAACGTAGGTGCAACATATCAACGAGCTATGACTTATATTTTTCATGATATGATGCATGATATCCTACATGATTATGTAGATGATATTATAGCTCGCTCTATTAATGAGGATAATCATTTAGATGATTTGAGAAAAGTTTTTAATCAATTACGAGAATATCTTATTCGATTAAATCCAACAAAATGCATATTCGGAGTTAAGTCCGGTAAACTATTAGGGGTTTTAGTTTCTTTACGTGGTATCAAAATCGACCCTCTCAAGATTGCGGCTATCACTGATATGCCCGCACCTACTAATATATCTGAGTTACGAAGTTTACAAGGTAAGCTTCAAGCCATCTGTCGCTTCATCAATAAGCTGGTGGACAAAACCGGTCCCTTTCTTAAACTCCTTAAGAAGGATGTCCCTTTTAATTGAGACGACGAATGTAAAGAAGCTTTTGAACTTTTCAAACAATACCTCCTTAACCCACCTGTGCTTTCACTGCCTAGACCTGATCGCCCATTTCTCCTGTATATTTCAGCTTCGGATTCCGCCTTAGGAGCTATGTTAGCTCAGCTTGATGATGAAAAGAGAGAACATGCTAATTATTATATTAGCGGAACCTTCATCAGTTATGAAACCCACTACACAACATTAGAAAAACTATGTCTAGCAGTTGTGTTTGCTACGTAAAAATTACACCATTATATGCTTAGTCAGAAAAATTATGTCATTGCTAAATATGATCCCTTAAGGTATCTCATGAGTTGACCTTATTTATCGGGTCGCATAGCCAAGTGGGTTCTTGCTCTAAGCGAGTTTGACCTCACATTCATAGGATAGAAGTCTGTTAAGGGTCAAATCATAGCAGATCAATTATCTGCTACACCCTTAGATTCTACCCATCCCCTCATCATTGAGTTTCCTGATGAATGCCTTCAATTAGAGGCAGACCATATTGAACAATGGTCCTTATACTTTGATGGAGCCTGATACATGAGTGGGGCTGGTGCGGGTATTATTTTAATATCCCCGCAAAAACATCTTGTTCCTCTGTCCTTCAAATTAACATTTGCTTGCACCAACAATACTATTGAATATGAAGCTCTAATCCTTGGATTACGAGCTGCCTTAGCGCTAAAAATTAAACATCTGCTAGTTTTTGGTGATTCTCAACTTGTTATAAACCAAATTAATGAAGTTTATCAGACCAGAGATGATAAACTGTGCCCATATAAAGCCTATGTTTTACAATTAATGTCTCTATTTGATCAAGTTACCTTGGAAGCTATTCCTCAAACTTGCAACCGTGCAGCTGATGCTATGGCCGCAATTGCATCTCTCCTGCCCTTGGAGTTAGATGACGAATATGCCACTATCATTATTCGTCGACTCCAAGAACCCACTTCAAATAAGTCATGCTTAGAACCTTTGGATGTGTTTCTAATCAATGAAACTACTCTTGAACCTTGGTATACGGATATATTTGATTTTCTCCAAAATGGGACTTTCCCTGCAAATTCTAATAGAAACCAACGTAGATTATTACGTAGACAAGAAAGTCAATTTGTAATAATTGGCAATACTTTATATAGGAGATCTTTTGAAGGTATCCTATTAAGATGTTTGAATTTAGAAGAATCCAAATCAGTCTTGAGTGAAGCCCACGATGGATCTTGTGGAGGACACTTCAGTGGTAGTGTCATTGCTAAAAAGCTCCTTAGGATAGGCTACTTTTGGCCTACCATGGAGAATGATGCACATGAGTATGTGCGCCATTGCGACAAGTTCCAGAAACATGCTGACCTTGTCCATGCGCCTGCACAAGAGCTACAGGCTATTTCATCTCCTTGGCCCTTTTCAAAATGGGGTTTAGATATTATTGGCAAAATCAATCCTGTGTCATCTGATGGACACAAATTCATCATAACTACCATGGAGTATTTCATGAAGTGGGTTGAAGCTATGCCTTTAGCTTCCTGCACTGGCACACAAGTCTCTAAATTTATTTTTAATCAAATCATTTGTAGGTTCGGAATTCCCGCAAATCTCATCTCTGATAATGGAACTTGTTTCAAAAATAAAGATGTTAAAAAATTATGCCAAAAATATAAGATTCAACATCGCTGGTCCACTCCCTATTATCCTCAGGGTAATGGTCAAGCGGAAGCATCTAACAAAAATTTAATCAAAATTCTCAAAATATTGGTCAATAAAACTGGCCGCGACTGGCACATTCAGTTATATCCAGCCTTGTGGGCCTATTGCACTAGTGTTCAAACTCCCACTGGAACTTCACCTTTTGTTTTGGTTTATGGTGCTGAAGCCATTTTTTCCTTTGAATTAGAAGTTCCTTCTTTGGCTCTACTACTTCAAGATTCCGAAGTAGGATATGAATATCGAGCTGGCAGACTTAGTCAGCTGGAACTCCTAGATGAAAAACACATCAATGCTTTGGAGCATCTCTGTGCCTACCAAAACAAGCTTAAAAGATCATATGCCAAAAAAGTTTGTCATCGATCCTTTGAGATCGGCGACCTTGTTTTTAAAGAAAATCAAAAAAATACTAATGCAACTAAGGACCTTAAAGGTAATTTTGAGCCCAACTGGCTTGGACCATACATTATCACTGCTAAATTTGAATCGGGAGCATACAAATTATCTACCTTAGATTGTAAAGAACTTAAAGAACCCATGAACATTTTGCATCTTAAACGTTACTATGTATAAATTTGGTCATTTCATCCTTGTATATATTTGTTTAAAATATTTCAAAATCACTATCTTGTATTTCTTTCAATTTATAAATTCAAAAACACCAAAAACATTCATAATCATCAAAATATTCAAAACTACTTGTATTTATGGCACTTGTTAATTCTTTCAAAAACAAAAAATAATAATAAAAATAAAAAAACAGCAATATTCTTGACTCTTTCGAAACCAAAACAAAATAAAGAAGAAATAGATAGTCAACATTCTCAAAACTTCTCAAAAAGTATTTATATATCTTCTTACAAATGTTGCAGTTATCTGTTTCAAATTATTTTGGATAAATTAGCATTTATTTGGAATCCCTCACTTTCACAAACACAAAAAATAAATATCTTGATTTTATCTGGCCTGATTACTAATCTCTCTCATATCAAAGTCCACAAAATTCAATTAAATAAAGTTTGAGCATAGAGAATTGATCTTGTTATTTACTTAAACCAAGCACATCCTTTCACAATAAAATGATTATATTTGTAATTTCCATGCTTTGCTACATAGTAGAAGTGGTTTCTTGAGCGAAAAGTTTCCCCTACTATCCTATCATGCACATGGTCTAGAATATTTGAGAATTAGCAAAAGGACAAGCTCACCCCTACCCAAAATAAAAATCCCTTGCTCTATAGCTAATCCGAGCAAGTATCCCTAGCATAGAACAAAAAGAAAAAGCAAAGTTCAAGAAAAAGAGAAAAAGAAAAATATTATTTTTATCATTACAGCATTATCAAGCAAAAATACAAAAGAAAGCAAAAGCAAAAAGCAATAAAATCCCTTTCCCTACCCTTTGAAAAGAAAAGAAGGGTTGATGAGCTTGAATCCCTGGAATTCTCAATTATTCGAAAACTATGAGGTAAGCCCCATAATAGGTGGTTTGTGCCCAACCTGCTTGGCCTTGGGTAACTCCTAGCGTGGCGATATGTCTGTCACATTAGCGAATTTCTTTTGTATAGACCTATTTCTGCTTATGGATTAGCTAGCTCTTGATAATCCGACTTACATAGTAGTCTAGTATGGTTATATGCATCTACATCATGGTTAATGAACACTTATTTGATTCATTCAAATCACTTGTATCAAATTATCTTGCTCAAAACTGGTAAATGAACAAAGCAATTGCATACACATTTTATATTTGAGAGATTTTGTGTATCATTATGATAAATCAAGATTGGAAATGAATTCACATATGCACATGAGATTCCTTATAAATCTAATTTTTGTCTTTAAGATACTTTGAAATATTTTTTGCAAATTGTTTGGAATAAATTCATTTTCTTCTTTAAAGTACAGTTGTTTAGTATAAAGACAACTACATACATAACACAAAAAAATCAAAATTTCTTTCAAAACCATACAATCAAAACACATATTGTCGACTTTCGCGATGATGGTATAGTTCCAAAACCAAAATTGGAATTTTATGCCTAGCGCAAGTCTTCCTCTTCATATTTTCTGTTTATTAAAAAATCAACCATGCAATAAAACTCTCTTTTTGGATTTCGCGATGATGGTATAAGTCTATACCTACATATTCTATGCCTAGCGCAAACCATTGTACCAATTTTTATTCCCCATTTATTTGAAAATCATGAAAACCATATGACTTAAATCATTCTATTATACAATTATGTTTTTGACAAAAAGCATGCACATTATCACTATTTCATGTCATTATGTCAACCTTCACTTTTGCAATGATGGTATAATTCCTAGGGAATTATCCAAAAATTTTATCACACTTAGGAATTTATGCCTAGCAAAAATCATTTTAATATTATTTCATGCATACTATTTTTTATGAAAATTTGAAAACAAACCATCATCATCATCATTTGCACCATTGCACCAAAGTCTTAAGACATTCTCTTAAGCACTCTTTTACTTTTAGCAATATTTCTATACCAGGATTAGCTTGATGACCGAGTGAACGGTGACTCCATGAAATGGTCTATAATAGCGACAATGTCCTTTGAAATTATTGTTAAAAGTCCCCTTTTATTTTTTATCATCACATCACAAACAACCAATTGTTACATCATATTATTTCATTTAAAATTTTTCAAGCATGACATTTTAATATTTCCAATGACGTAATTACATGAATCATCAAATCAATCAATCAAAACATTAAAAGCATCATACAAACGCATAAGACAAGTCATATGATCAAAAAATATCTCATCTATATATATATCAAATATATGTACATCATATCAAAAATAGATTGGTATGCCACAATCTACATCTTGGCATACTCAATCCTCTCAATCATATATCCTCTGTGTAGTGTCTCGAGAACCCCTCGAGCTCTTAGCCTCATCTCCTCCCCTACCCTGAGGTGGAGGAGGTGGCCCCATCACAGTTCGTGTGGTGCCATGAGTCTTGGATGTCGATCGTGATGATGTCCTAGATGACCCCATCACGACAGGCTCTGCAATATGAACTGGTAATGGCACCCTCTGCTCTGCTGGCATCGCCTAGTAGTATAGAGCTTGATAGAATGTAACTTGGGCAATAGCGCATGCTAAATACTGAGTGCTTGCTCCTCTACCTTAAGCTCTAAGTCGTGTAGCCTCATCCTACAATGTCTGCACCTGAGCCCGCAACCGAGCAACCTCAGCTCGGAGAGTCACTGTCTCACTGCTCTCCCCAGTGTCAACACCCTTGCCCTTATCGGGCGATGGTGGCCTCTCTCTCTATGGAGAAGGGGGTCTCTCCTCCCTCCTCTCTCATTACTACGGCCTCTGCTGATCCTATGGCCTCCTTTGTTCTCTCCCATTGTGACCCTGTGCTACCGCAATGGCTACCTGGCACCACCTCCCCATCCGACACACAACTATGTGAATCAGACCCTGAGCCCTCATCATCCGAGGAGGGTGGATGCCTGCATACCAAGCATCATAGCCATTGGCTACCCCTGTGTCATCCCCATCCACTGGCTGAATGGGGGCATCATATGCATCCTGACTACAGAAGTGCTGCATATCTAGAGCCCCGCTGACTGTAGTGTTATCCTGGATAGTCCAAGAAAAATTGTAATCCCTGAGAGATGGGATCCCTTGCTGTAGACTAAAATATCACAAAACTCAGTTGTAGCAGTGGAGATCCACCTCTCCCCTCTCCATCCTCAGCCAGTAGGTTTGCCTGATGCGAGCCAGATCCTATCCGTCCTCGACCCACCCTGGATGATCCCTCCAAGGCCTCTAGGTGATCTGGTCTGGTACAAGGTCATCCAGCAATCTCCAGGACATCGGTAGATCTATCCGTCATTGTGCCCCTCTCCGAAGCCACCAGTAGAAAGCTCAGGGCCTCTCCCCATCAACCCCTATCAAAGGAAGCCCTATCGGCCTCCACACTACAATGTGCTCCTAGCACCAAACCTGTAACCAGACATCAGCCGCCCTTGTACACGACCCCATGCAGGATCCTGTACAATCGATATAGCACAAAGCTGCCCCAAGAGAACCTATAACCATGGTCATGCATGTTGCAGATCACATCTGCTAGCACCCATGGTACCCTGCACCCACTCTGGTGGCACAACAGAAGTCCACCCATCACTTTGGCCAAAACCTGTGTGAGTCTGGATGCCCTAAGCATCTGACGCAGCACCTCGATGTTCACTCCACCCTTCTCTAGGGCGAAGCTTGGATCACCACACAACCGCATCATAGCATGGCCCTGATTTGCCACAGGAGTGATCAACCATCCTTGTATGGGGATTCTCAGAATCCTCCATACATCCTCCAATGTGGGAGTCATATCCCCTATGGGTAACCAAAAACAAGAAGAACCTAGATACCACCTCTCTGCCAGGGCTGTCAGTAGCCCCATGTCTATAGAAACTTGTGGCATTTCTGCCACATGTTGTAAGCCAGCTGATCCCGCTCTGCCTGTGATAGAGCGGCCAAGTCGTCTCTCAACCCGCTGTATTTCCATTCTCTGCTCTTTAGTAAACCTCTCTGCAGCATAAAAACAACACAATAAAAATCATTAATAAAAACTTAAGTGATTAATAATGCAAGTAAAATTAGTTCAATTTTATACAAATGATGATATCGTCCACTGTTGGACGATATCGTTCCCAATTTGAGCAAAATCGTCTTCGATTTTGCAAGCCGAAATCGTCCCTTATTTGACGAAATTGTCCCCCTTTCGCTGATTTCGCCCTTCGACGAAATTGGCAAACTTGAGACGATTTCGTCGAAATCGAGACGATTTCATCCCGACGACGTCGACGGCCCAAAAATGGCCACGATGCTCAAAATTTATTTAAAATTCACCTAAAAAGCATGTAAATTCAACTTAAACCATTCTAAGCTAAGTTTAGACTCTTACCCGTAGCCCGCATCGGACCTCTGTCGATCTGTGCGCTGTCTCGACCATTTTGCTTGCAGAGCTCTAGAAAACTAAAATGAACAATAACAATGAATTAGGGTTTTACCCTATTTTTCTTAATTTTATTTAAAACACAATTAAAAACATTTTAAATTTTTTGCTTTTCCGCGTTTTTACCTCAAACGTTTGATTTGGGTAAAAACACGGAGGGGGCATCATAGTAAGCTGTCGTACGATTCGACCAAGAATCGTCGCCTAAAAATGGGAATAATTTTTGCTTTCTCGTAGATCGAGAATAACTCATCTTTAATGCATTTTCTTTGAAAAATTCGCTAAAGAGGGGGCAAAATGTAGCACCCTAAAATTGGCACAGTAAAACCTTAATAATTACACTTACTCTAGTAAATAATTCAAATTCAAATTTTAACCTCCAAAATCGCTCCCAAACCCCCGCTTAATCCATTTTCTCGTTTCCCGTGCCATTTTTAGAAGTTTGTTTTGACCTTTTGATGATATCGTCGCCGATCATACGATATCGCCTTAGATTAGATGATTTCATCTGGGCTAGGACATCCAAACGATCTTGTCCCAAAACTAATTTTTCATAATTAGATTTTGTTCCAACGACGTCTCTAATCCGAGCAGAAGCATGTCTGCGCCATTAGAGACCCTCCCCATTGGGAATCTCCCAAATAGGGATGATCTCCAACCTCCTAACCTCCCTCCTAAGCCTATTTAATCCTAGGCCCTCCCCTTAGCATCCCCCTGGATGAAATTCCCTATAACTCGAATTCTACATGCACTAGACCATCTTAAATCACTATTTGCATTTGTATTTTTCCAATTTTCTTGTAGGAACCTTGTCATTTTTCAGCCGAAGCAAGCTTACATCATCACAGACGATCCTATTAAATCAGATATGATTTCGACTGCAATCATCATTGGGGGCAATCAGTGCCCAGAGTTTGCATTTTCCTCTTTTCAATCTGTTGTTTTATTCTACAATTAGCTAGTTTATTTATTATTTTCTGCTATTCTGCATTTTGGAGTTCACCCATGTAGCTTTAAATGCATAATTAAGTCACCAATTATCATCAAGTCATTGTAGTGCATTCGTATTTTGCTTATTATCATCATTTTAATGTTATTGTTGTTATTCTACATCATTGCCCTCTATTAGAATAGTTGCATTTTTTGCATTTTGTGTCTATTTCTCTGATTGTAGGTCTCTAACGAATTCGTCAAATCTCAGACGATCTTGTTTGATAGCAGACGATCCTGTCAAATTAGAGGTGATCCTGACTACTTCAAGAATCAGAATCTCCATCAGCCATCCGAATCAGGTATGATTCTGTAATTTAGTTCTTTCTCTCTATTTTTGTTCATATTTGTCTACTGTATTTCATCTAGTCTGCATTTTCATAATAGTATAACTTAGATTCATTTGGCCAAACCTAGGACTTGGATGATTAAAGCTAAAAATGAACACATCAAACACATTCCCAACCTAGGCATGGAAACTGCCATTCAAACGTTTCCTGGTGAACCCACCATCCGTCGAAAAATCACCATAATACACCTCCCCCGAGAGGCGGGACCTTCGCAAGGCATCTCAGTCCGAGGTACCATGCCATCCTTTTCACATCCCCCTTTTGGGCACGGATCCTATAGCCTGAAGGTAAGGGTGTGAAAAATTTGGAACGATACAGGAAGTGATACAAAATGAGGTGAACCATGACCCCTTTCATATAGGAATAAGGGTTCCTTTTCCAACACTCCATCTAGTTGTATAATGAGATACCTCGCACACATGCATAATGACACTTGTGCATATGTTTCTTGTTCCTCAAGTAACTAGATAACTTCCCCCTAAAGTAATATAAATTCCTAACTATGTACCTTTGGTACATTTACATAATATCACCCAAATGATGTAATATACTCTAATTCTAACACAACAATCGTCAACTTAATGTGAGTGTGGTAGAGTGTATATGGGTAAGGAAAGGAGTGAACAACATTGGGAAAAATGAGTTTAACAGAACATCATTTGAGGGTGAAAGTGGCTGCATCAGAGATATTCGTAATTCCATTAGGGTTTATGGTGGAAATTTAGGGTTCCTGCAACTTTATTTTTTGGGTTCTGGGATGGAGGGTTTCAATAGAGATGCATGCTTTGAGCCAAAAATGAATTTTAAAGAAGTAATCCATGGAGGACCACCTCAAATAGGATGGAAACACAATCAACGATTGCTAAGGAAACCACTAAGGATGCCAAAGGTTGATTCAAGGAAAATAGATATGGGTTGCATGAAAGCAACTAATGGATCCCCATTAGTGAAGTTGGAAAATATAGAAATACAGAAAATAATAGATGATATGGAGAGGAGGGGACTAATTTATCGATTCATGGGATTTTGACCGACTCTTGCTACCTTCAAGCAACGAGCTACTAAAAAATGGAGCACCAGAGGTGAGTTCAAAATTTTTACTTACCCTAATGGCTACTTTCTTATTGTATTTACTATTGAAGAAGATAGAGAACATTTTTCAAGGGGGACCATGGTTTTTTGGTAGGGCAAGGCTCTTCATGAAGCCCTGGCATACCAAGTTCAAATATGAGGAAGAAATACCATCAATTGCCCCTATTTGGGTCTGTTTATTTGGTATTCTAATAGAATACTAAAATCTAAAGATATTCACAACAACTGGGAATTATTTAGGAGTTTTCATGATGGTTTTTGATAGCACCCAACACTTAGAGCATATAATTTATGCAAGGATTTACATTTTTATTGATTCTGACAAACCACTTATAGAGAATATTACTTTACAATATGGGGAATAAATATGGGAGTAAATAGTATATTATGAAAATATTCCATTTAGATGCATAATCTATCATGAATATAACCATATCCCCAAGGATTTTCCACATAAGGTCCATAAAAAAGAGAAAGAGGATGGGGACTTGGTAGGGTTTCAAATCCCTAAAAAAAAAACATAGAAAAAATAACAACAAAAGAGAAAACAATAATTTCACCTAAAACATTTGAAATTCTCTCTACGGATGAGAAAGAAGATGATGAGGATGGTCAAATAGAAATAGTTATTATGGAAACACAACTTGATGAAGAGAGGGAACAAGAAGGATTGCATGATGAGAAATCACTAAAAGAGCTTGCCTTGTCACTGAGAAATAATAGTAAAGGAGATCCATCTCAACCAGCTTTAAACTATAAAAAAAAAGTACAATGTAGAAAACCAACCCAAGTGCAAAACCAAAGGGCAGATTCAAACTACAAACAAAATGGATCCTCAAAATGACCATACAAATTCCAATAGTAGTTTTTTGGCTCTAAGTAACCAGCCTATAGTCCTAGCTGGAATGAAGCAAGATATAAATAAAAGTATGAGGATGCCATAATCTGAAGGGTTTATAGGATGGGTGTTATCCTTCAATCTATTGTTGGAAATGTTGGAAAATTTGTCTAATTTGCTAAGTAATTTATGTTATTTTTGGTAATTTGCTAAGATTTTTGTTTATTTTTAGTGTTACCTTATATTGTTTGATTTGTCAATAGCTCCTTTGGCTTAGTTTTTGTTGTATTTGTTTTCATGTTTTTTTGTGGTGTATTTGTATCATTTTGTTGTTTCTATTTTGGATCTATTTTGTTTTGTTGTTTTTGTGGTTTTTCTATGTGTTTCATGTTTTGTGGTTTATATTTGTGGTGTATTTGTATCTTTTTGTTATGTTGTGTTTGTGGCTTTTTCTGTGTGTTTCATGTTTTGGTGTTGTTTATGTATTTTTTTATGTTGTTGTTCTTATGTGTGTGTTTTATTTGCTTATGTGTTGTTATGTTGTTGTTGTGGTTGGGTGTTCTATGTCGTTCGTGTTGTTTTTTTATGTTATTGTATATTTTTTGTTGTGCTTTATCTTATCGACACACTCAAGGAGTATGCTTTATTTTGTTTTAGCATGTTGTGTGTTTGTGTTTGTGTGTTCTTGTTTTTTGTTGTTTCAAGCATGCTCCTTGAGTGAGTCAAAGGTGGTAGGCCAGGTGCGAGCTTGGGTATTTTTTTATGGAAAGGATACCCCTACCTCCTTGGGTCTTACCTAAAAATGGCATCACTTCTGGGATGTTTTCCACAAACAAAAAAATAAAAATAAATATAATTGATAGGATTAATAAAACTGAATTTCAATAATATTACCTCTTCTTGGATTAGCTTACTTACTATAGGAAGGAATTTTCTAGGTTTTGTACTTATGATATTAGAATCCACATAGATAATAATGTTATGCATGATAATTTAAGGATCTATTTTAGGTAATTCATAAAATCTACAAGCTAGAATGTGACTATATTTGGTAATGACCTTAGTGTATTCTTTAATTTCTTGTGGAGTCAAGTCTTTGGGTAGTTGAGTACCAATGTTGATTTGAATGGTCTCATCAATTACCATTATTTTAATAATTTGAAAATAATAATATGTATCAAGTAGATTTTTTATTTCATCATCTAGTATATAAACATTCATGACAATGTAAATTCCTTCTTGGAGGTGACCAATTTTATGATATGATCTTGGAAATATTTATTTTCTTGCACCGAGGAATTTGAAGATAACATCCTAATTTTTAATTAAATCGATTGATTATAGTTCCATATTATTGGGTGGATAATTGATTTGTAACTCATTTGGTTTTGATATCAAGAGGAGGAGGTGATTTAACTAACTCAATGACCATACCAACACAATTGTTGATAGTGATGTCTTGGGAAATGATTGCCTCGTTAGAGGGGAGATATCTATATACTAATAGAGGATGGAAAATATTGATCACAAAATCCTTAAAGGGTGATGTTTAATATTTTGAATCAAGGAAATACTTGTATTCTTGGGCTCCTTGAATCATATATTCAATGTGTGATAGGTTAATAATAATGACTTCACTTAAGTACTTATTTTGATTTTTATTTGACTAAATTTCTTAGGCTAGTATATTTGTTCTCATAGCATTTATCTAATCCATAGGAATCATCTTGTTGAGTATGAACCTTTTGTTCTTTGGCCTTGTTGATATTTAAAATTTAGCCCAAGTATTGCTCATATTTCCTTAGGATCATGATATTTTCATTAGTAAAGAGCATTTTGTCTATGTGCTTCCATAATAAATGGGTGCTCAAGGTCATATTCATCAACTTGACTAATATCATCATAATTATACCCACTGATAGTGTTCCAAGTAGGCTTAGGATTATATGAGTGTAATATAGCTCAATTAGAGGCGTGTATATGTCTTCATCCTCATATTCAAGAGTATTAGTCTTGTCTAAATGTATGTACAAAGGATCATCAATAAATATAGTGGTGGATTCCTAAGAATTAAGGTATCCTCTAATATTGACCACCTGGATTTGGGAAGGGAATTTTATCATTAACATGCCAAAAATTCAAATCTTTGTATCTAAAGGAATCCTAAAAGAATTCTATATGAATATTCCCAATGGAGGACTAGAACTTTGACATGAAGGCTCTTGGAGTCGCATGTAATATGTAACTATATACAACTACGAAGATAATATAGTGATGAATTATAATGATGGAAACTAGATCTTGTAGGTTTTAGGTCCATTTAATAGTATCTAAATGCTTGAATGAAATAGAATGGATAATGTTAAAATCAAAAAACAATGGAGGATCTCTTCTTTTGTAAAATTATCAAGTAGGTATCATGTATTTGATTGGAAAATAAAGAACAACTTATTAATTAGTGGAGTGTTCAATCTCAATTCCATGAATGACATAATTCCTCTCTTGTTATTGAATATGCAAAAAACCTATTGGGACTTACACCTATTATGTAGAGGTAGGAAATCCATTTAGATCAAGAGCCTCAACATGTCTTCCAAACGAAAAATAAATTCCCTTAGGAGTTATACACAAGGTATATTTGTGGGAGTGAAGGTATATTTGAGAGCAAGAAAGTGGTTTAGATGATTGAGATTGAGTGAAATTATTAACCTATCAAGACCGGTCTTATGAATATTGAGATTGTAAATCTTGATTGTAATAATAACCTTGGTTATTAGCTAGTTCTAGCTTGATTATTTTTTATACTCTTGGTTTTGGCTTTATCCTTGTTAACATTAGAATCTTTAGCATTGTCTTTGGTAGAAGTGAATTTGTGATATTTTATACAACCTCTAGTAACTATATTGACATCTAAATATTGGGGATATTTGTTATATTTAAGATAGATTAAGGTCCGAGGTGTAGACCAATTGGTTCATCCAAACCCCATAAGGGGGGCGAAGGTCCAAGGTTCAAATCTTGGGCCTCGTCGAACTGAACGCTTGTCCCTTTCCTGGTGCTTTCAATGGTGTAAAAGGTTTAAAATGATTGTGGCATGGTGGTTATAGGGGCGAACTACGTGAATATCTATGTGGCGGCTTCTGGGGTGGACAACGCAGAATACTACGACGACCATAAAAGCTAGACAACCTGTCCGGATTCGTGGAGGCTACCGATTCCACCATGTAAATTCAAAAAAAAAAAAAAAGATAGAGTACACTATTAAAACCTATTATTTTATGGAATTTTTTATAGAAATTTCCATTCTCCACATAATTGGTAGAAAGCTCTTCATTGTATTTAGTTTGCTATTATTCTTAAGGCTTATGCCTTTCATGAATGGACCAACATTTTTCTATTATGGTATCATAAGATTCTTTCTCTTGTCATTGGATAGTATTGAAATAAAAGCAAGGACCAAATAATAAGTTATTGACAACTTTCTTGAGTGAAGTATTTCACACAAAAAGTGCAACAAAAACCACAACAAGAAAAAAATACAACAAAAAATGCAACACATTTTATAGTAGTGCAGGATAGTCTTAATTTGAGGAACAAAAAATAATCAAAATTTGATGAAATTTTAGGAGTCATTTCTACACAAAAATATATTTCTAATGGTGTATTACATGCACAAAATGGATCTACAAATTAAAAGTTATGAGCTTTGAAATTTGACTACATGTTTAAAAAAAGCAGGGACAAAAAACATGTATTTCACAAAATGAATGGAATAGAATGTTTTTTTGCATTCCAAATGAACTAATAAGTATTAAAAATAATTTTCCATAATATTATATAGCCATAATACTCAAATTTTATCTACAAGAGAAACAATTATGTTACAACACTTCATTTCACATTCTTGGAAGTTCAACAGTCACAGTGACTTTTCAAGACCTATAGAAAATTTTGGGCTTCTTAAAATTTGTGGGAGAAGTTTTGGTTTTGTATTTTTCTTAGTCAGAATCAATATCCAATATACTCTCTCTTTATGCTGAATGGTGAGACAAGTTTATCTCTCATTCTCAAAAATTATTCTTTATTAACACCTTTGGTAAATAGGTCTACAAGCTATTGTTTGGTGCTGAAATATTTCAAATCTACAACCTTATTTTCCACCATGTATCTTACGAAATTAACCTTCAATTTAATATGTTTAGTTTTACTATGATGGAATAGTTTTTTTGCAATCTTTATTACACTTGTGTTGTCACAAAATATTATTGTTGGACTATTTTCAACTTCACCAATCTCTTCAAGTACCTTTCTTAACCAAAGTGTGTGCGTACTTGATGCAGTAGCTACAACATATTTTGATTCTATAGAATATAAAACAGTAATATTTTTATTCTTTGAGATTCATGTTATCACTCTTGAACCAAGTGAATTTTTTTTTTCTAAAAGTTGATTTTTGTCATCCAAGCAACCTCCCCAATTTGTGTCACTGTATCCAACAAGCTCCATTTTTTGTTAGCATCATAGTGTATACCAAAATTCAAGGTTCCTTTAACATACCTCAACATTATCTTGGCTACTCTAATGTATTTTTGTGAAGGTCGAGTCATGTACCTTGATACAAGTGAAACTACAAATGCAATATCGAGTCTTGTTGTAGTAAGGAACATTAAGCTCCCAACAGTGCTTCTAAACAATTTTTCATAAATTTTGTTTCTCCATAATCTCTACACAATACTTATCCATGTTCCACAAATATCCAAAATTATTTAAAATTTTCCATGTCATGTTTCTTCAACATATATTTAGCATATTTTGATTGAAAAATAAAACATTTTCCATCACCTTGATGTACTTCCACATCAAGAAAGTATTACATCAATTCTAAATATTTCATATCAAATTCCCTCATAATAGCATGCTTAAAATAATTTATCATATTTGAACTAATTCCCATGTAGATCAAATCATCACCATATAGGCACACA
The DNA here is from genome assembly GCA_028583015.1 of Wollemia nobilis. Classification (NCBI taxonomy): domain Eukaryota; kingdom Viridiplantae; phylum Streptophyta; class Pinopsida; order Araucariales; family Araucariaceae; genus Wollemia; species Wollemia nobilis. Next base: position 1,971,221 of record JAQPPZ010000188.1, read on the forward strand.
AGAAGAATATCATCACCTTCATTGTTGAAATATATTGTGGGATCATTCTTACTTTTCTTGAAATCGTAATCTTTGAAGTACTCATCAATTCTTGAGTACCATGCTTTAGGTGCTTGCTTCAATCCATTAAATGCTTTATTTAATTAATAAATATGTTTTTTATTTACTTCCAGTTCAAATCCTTTAGGTTGTTAAACATAAACCTCATTATATAGATAGCCATTCAAGAATGCACTTTTCATGTCCATGTGATATACTTTCCATTTTTTATTGGTTGCCAATGAAAGTGCCATCTAAATTGTCTCTTGTCTTACAATAAAGGAAAATGTTTCTTCTTAATCCACACCATATAGTTCATTGAATACTTTTGCAACTAGCCTTGCTTTATATCTGTCTATGTTTCCATTACTATTAAACTTTATTTTATACATCTACTTGGATCCAATAATCTTCTTATCCTTGGGAAATTCCACAAGTTCCCAAGTGTCATTTTTTTCAATGGACTTAATTTCTTCTTTCATTGCTTGCACCCAAACATCATTAGTACAAGCATATTCATAACATGAAGGTTCCAAATAAGCTTTATAAAATAGATCATAATTCACCAACTCACCTTTTGGTTCTTCTTCATCATCACCATAAATTTAGAATGGTTCGACTCTTGCAATTGAATTCTTGTTAAAATCCTTTGAAAGTTCTTGCCCATAATTTGGTTGGTTGGATGTGCTTTGAATATTAACTTTCCTTTATTTGTATTATTGGTGGGACTTGTAGATGGTTTTTTTGTGCTTGAACTTGGTGTAGTCTTCTTTGAGTTTGTTTATGGAATGCTAGGTGGGCTTGGAGGTGTAGAGGGAACATTTTAAGGCTGTTATCCAAATGTATTGTCTTCTTCAACATCATATATTTTTCCTACAGATTTTTTATTACTATACACTCCCCCTTCATCAAAAATTACATCTCTAGAGACTACAAACTTATGAGTTTTTGGATTATATAGTCTATGTCTTACTTATTTTAAAATATCCCACAAGAATGCATGGCTCATTCTTGGGATCCAACTTATTTATCACTTCATAATATACATGTGCATATGCAAGACAACCAAAAACTCTCAAATGACTTAGAGTGGGTTTTATGCCATACCATGTTTCATGTGGAGTCTTCTTGTGTAGTGCTCTTGTGGAGCATCTATTGAGAATGTACACTATTGTATAAATTGCATAAGACCAATAAGAATTACTCAAATATTTTGTCTTCAACATGATTCTTTCCATTTCTAAAATGGTTCTATTTTTCTCTCAGCTACCCCAATTTTTTATCGTGTATAGGTGGTAGTGAGCTACCTATTGATGCCATATTGTTTTTAAAAATCATTGAATTTATTTGAACAAAATTCTCCTCCATGTTCATTTATTAAATAATTTATTTTATATCCACTTCCATTCTCAACCAATTCTCTGAAAGTCTTGAACATGCCAAAAGCTTCATCCTTATATTTAAAAAATACACCCAACACTTCCTTGAAAATTCATCAATGAAATTAAGAAAATATGAAGACTTACCAAAAATTTGTGTTTGCATAGGTCCAAAAATATCATAATGTAAAATTTGGAGTGGGTATAAGGTCTGCCATGCATTTATTTTTGGAAACTCCTTGCTTGCTTGCTTTCCAATCACACATGCTTCACACACACCCTTGTGCTCTCCAACCTATTTTTGTTATCACATAACCTACCCCAATTGGGGATCCACTTGAAATTTTGAGTTTTATACAAAGGTGTTTACATATATCCTTTTAAGCTTGCTCACATTGAATTTCAATTGCTTTTCAGAGTTTGGAAAATTAAGCTACTTTTTAGGGTTTCTAAATTCTGCCACTTTTGTTCCTATAATTAGTTGTAAGCCTAAAATGACCATAAATTTTTCTAGAGAGCTCCATTTTATGTGATTAAAATATTGATGTAAATATATCAATATTATATTTACAATGGTATCAAATTTGTTTACACCACATCAATATTTTAGAAGATTGGGTGAAAATACCATTCAACAATATCAATTCCCTATAACAACCCATTAATTTGAAAAGGTTGTATCTTCTGATCCATAATGAATTTTATAGTTATTTCAACTTTTTTTGATACCCATTTGGTCAAATAAGAAATTTGGAATGTTTCATAAGCTTATGGGCAATTTGAAATTTTACCCTATTTTTATACTATAGAACTATTTTGAGCTCTTAATCATGCATTGATTTCATACCTTCAATAAGATAGAGTTCATTATCCATTAAAAAAGGTTTAAAATCATATTTCCAATGAAAATAAATATGCCCAGATTAATTGTCTGCATTATCACTAGCTAAATTACCCATTTTAAATCTCTGTTGGTGCTAGAAAATCAATTCAAAGTTAAATTCAATATTTTTTAACCGCCAATAATGACATCACATAGCCCTCCAATGTCTCATAAATTTATATACACCATTTTTCAATCAGCTAAGATGAAGTCCTTGAATAACCCTAAGCTTTTGATTACATGCACCCCATTTCTTTCGCTAAATGTGGGAAGCCATTAAGCTAAATAAAATTCAAGTTAAATATATTAAAGCTTTTCATGACTAAGGTCTAAACCTTTAAGTCCAAAAAATTTAAAGTCATTTTTCTTGGCCCAAACAAGTTTGTGAGAAAACAAATGAGCGGTTCACACTTCATTCGGCTCCTGTAAGATATTCTCGACCAAATATTTTATAGGATAAAAATGAATGGCTAGGAATCATAGTCAAGAGATATTGACTATGAAATAGATGGCCAAGAATCATAGACGAGAGATATTGGTTAATAAAGGGATGTCCAAGAAGCATAACTGGTAAAAATACTCTTGATGTCAAAAATCACTAAGCTATGATTTTATTGGATAAAAATGGATGGCCATGAAGCACAACTGAGAGATCTAATGTTTGAAAATACTCTCAAAGTTAAAAGCATAATACTGCAACTGCATTGGATGAAAAAATTAATGGCTAGGAATCATAGCCAAGAAATCCAATGGCTAGGAAATGTTTTAAAGTCAGAAAGAACTAAACTGACATCTTATTAGCTAAGTAGATCTATGGATAGGAATCATAGATAGGAGATATGATGTCTTAGAGTGTTATCAAAATTCATAATACACTAATCTCACATCTCATTGGAAGTTAAAATCAATAGCCCAAAACTAGATCCGATAGATCTACGACCAGGTGAGCCTAAGAAGTCAGCGGCTCAAAAACATAACTAGGAGATTAATGGCCCATGATTCCTCATGAGGAATGAAGTGCTAAAAAATATATTGGTCATGATGACATCATTTAATTTTGTTTAATATGGTTTAAACTTTAAAAAGAAATTTTCCCTTTTAATATGCCAATTATTCTAAGGGTTTAAGTTTTTTTCTCTATTGGCACCAAGGATTAAATTTTCCTATGCGCTCATATATATTTGGTACTAAGGTTTAGAAAACCTAAGGTAATAAAAGAAATAATTTTGTCCCTTCATGCTTATGCTCTCATTAAAATCATGAAAATTATTGAATAACCTAAACATTTGACTTAATACTTGGGATATGAAATTAAAGCAAATCAAATAACCAATAGGAGCTCATTTTTGGGAAACAAATTATTTGAGAACTTAAGGCATAATAAAGAAAATTAAATATTTAATAAAGGAAATTAAAGAATATCATCAAGAAAATTAATTGCTAGAGATAAGAGTGATAAATAATAAATATATAAATAATGATTAATGGCTAGCATATTTCTAACAAATAAAATTAAAGATACAAATATTATAAAGGTTTTGTTTAAAAAAGCGACCAATAGGATACACATGGTGGAAACATATTATTTGAATCCTAAAGTATATAATGAAAGAAATTAAAAGACCTTCATAAATGATAAATAAAATGATAATAAAATAAAAGTAAAATGATTATTCACCAACCATTGCAATATTTTTTTTACCAAAGTAAAATTTGAGATAATTTTTACTTGTTTTCTTGATTTATAGATGATAGAATAAAAAAGCTAAAGATTGAGAAATATACAGATGAAGGCTTAGAAATCATACATTAAACTTGAATCTAATTCATAACTTGGTGCATGATAGCTCAAAGCACCTAAAACGTGACTATTCAGCGACCTAATCTTCATAGAGATGCTATTGAAGCAGTTGGAAGATCTATGGCTAAAATTGAACATCCAGACCAAGAAAAACCTCAAAATTCCACATCATCCAAACAATGAAAAAGAAGTAATCATCCATACAACTGTAAACTAGTGAAGTACAATTATGGACTACTAAAATTTAAAATTTTAAGTCTATAAATAGCCATTGAGACCCTATTTCAAATGGTCAATTTCCACTTTTAGCAACAAGTCTTTTAGAATTTTCTTTACTTTGTATACGGTTGACATTTGCACCCTTGTCATTGTACTTGGAGAATTAATCTTACAATCACATGATGCTAGCAAGTATAAGAATGTAATGATTGAACATCTTTATCAATGCAAGATACTAGAATTCTTGGTGTAATCTATGCATGTTGATGGTGGTTACATTTGAGTCTATTCTAGTATTTTGCTTCTTTTCCCTTTGAAGATAGCATCGTATTAGTCTTAGATTATGTGAATGTTTATTTGGCTAAGGTTGATTGATTCAAAAATACTGCTTCAACAGATTTAGTTTTAAGCTTCAAGGATTCAATGGCTTGTTTTATTTATTTATTTAACCCTTTCCTTTTGAATTTTATTTGAAATCTACTTAGATTAGGAGTAGATTAGTTGAATTTCATTTATGAAGCTCTTTTTATGTGAAATACTTTTATAAGTTTTAGAATATACATTTCTTTGTGCTATAATGATCATGATCATGGTGCAATGAATGATGTATGATTGATAAATTTAAGGTAACAAGCCTATAATATTGCTTTTGTGTAACTCTTTGATGTAATTTTTAATATTTAATGCTTATGTTTTGATAATTTTTTGAACAATTGAATCAGATCTATGTTTATTAAATCTTAGACAATGAATAAACACTCACTCTTGTAAAAATTATATGTAACCCTGAGTTATTCATCTACCTTCTCTTTTTATTCTTTTGATAATAACATACCCTATCACCCAAACCTTGGGGATCAATGTTCTCTTTCAATAGAGAAAAATTATTTTTCTAACCATTGGTGTTTGTTGGCATTTGGGTTTATGTATCACTCAATAGAAAATTGCACTATAAGGAGGGATTAAAATATTTGATTCACTATTACTATAGGTTTAATATATTTAATAACCTCATCCTATAAGATTTGATTCAATTTTATTATAGATCATTAAATTCTAAGATTAATTCATGATTTTTTGAACTTAAAATATTGAATTATAATTATTATACTTTCTCTTATATCATACTGCTTGACTGTTAGAATTGGAACCTAGAGTTATTATCACTAGGTCTAAGGCCTTTGAAGGTGATACTAAATTTTATAGTATTTATTCTATTATAAGACCTAGAAATAATAAAGACAAGTCAAGTACTCTTCCTTCCATTAATACCTCACGCCAACCTATCATACCATTCATTTATCCATTTTTCACTCCATTAAGTACACCAATGGCAGCATTTACACTATGGTTAGGTCACAGTAGTCCATTGAATATTCTTGAACCATCTCATGATATGCCCAATAATGCAAAAAGGTATCTACCTAGGTACAAACATGATGGAGCTAGAATAGTTTAAGAACACATATAGGATTATAAATATGCTTTAATATGGTTACAAGTTGAACATGAAGATGTGGCCTGTAGGATGTTTCCTTTCACTTTGGATGAATTAGCTTGTGACTGGTATATCACCCTACCTACAAATTCTATTACTTCTTGGGATCAACTTGAGATAACTTTTATTAGTTATTTTAGGTTTCCTATAGACCCTACTCTCATATATTGGCAATTTTTCTCGGTCATAAGATAACCTAATGAACCTTTAAGGATATTTAACTCTAGGTTTCACAATATTTATAATAGGCTCACTCCACCTTATACTCTCAATTCAAAAACAACTATTTATATGTATTACAGAGCTCTATATCCTCTCACCTCTATGTTTATAAGGAGAGCACCTCATATAACCACTCTACCCATGGTATATAGCGAGGCCTTGATTGTTGAACAATAATTAATACCTCAAGGTTTAGGAATTTATCAATTACCTTACTTAGGACAACTAGGTGCATTTAATCAGATCCTAATGATTAATAAAGACCTTTCATAGCAATTGCCAATGTTGAATGCTTCACCATATCCTAATTATAATTAGTCATTTAATGTCATTACTTCCCCTACCCATCCTATTACTCCAACATACTTAGATAATCAATTTACTGCTCATTGGAATACTTATACTAATGCTCAAACTACACCAACATTTCTAAATGCTACTTCAAATCAGAATATATCAACATTGCCAAATATTAATTAGTCTTAGAATACCCCAAATTTTATGAATAATACTCTAAATCATACCATACCAACTTTATTAAATCCCATTTCGTCTATCATAACACAATAAACTAGACTACCTTAGCCCAAACCAATAATATTAAGTCTCAATTAGATAACCTATAGAGATTATTCTAGAAGCTTAGTAGTGATATGATCCAATTAAAAAAAAAGTACCCTAGAATACACTTCCTAAAAATAATAATATAGAACCTACTAACCAATGGGATACTCACCCAGATAATGGAGGAGTCCCAAATTTTACTAGCAATCAATTAGATGACAACCTAGGAGCTTCCATAAATTTGGTTGACCTTGCTAAAACTAACTGTCCAAAGTTTAAAACTACTTTAGATACTAACCAAAAAGAGATGAAAATTTTGAAGTTAGTACCCACTAAGAATCAAGTTAATCAAAACGTAGGGGTAACCTTAGTTTTAGAAACATATGAGCCATTAGAAATGGATAAAGAGGAATCTGAAGAGGACTTAGAAGAAGAAGTGAAAACTCACCAATTTTTTTATAAGGATAATGATTATATTCTTTAGAGTAAAGAAGACGAATCATGAATTTATTTCACACCTCCTAGATAAAATTTCATCCCACCTGAGGTGCAAGACACTAAAATCCCTATCCCACCTAAATATTTTGCAATCAACATGTCATTGCCACAAATAGAGGAAAATCTAGAATCAAATAATTTTGGATATGACATTATTAAAGACCTTAATAAAGCCAAGGAAAATAGTCCTTTGATTGAGGTAGTTTAGTTGATTGACCACAAATATTTGTTTCTTGAGAAAGAAGAAACTAAAAGGGTTACTCATGCTCTAATGACTATAAACACAAAAAAATAGAACACCTACCTTCATTTTTGACTACTAGAAGTTTGTATAAAAGTTTACATAACTACCTTGTGGATTCAAGTGTTGTTGGTAATGAAATGTCATATATTGTTAACAAGAAATTAGGGTTGACTCCTACTCATCCAAATATTAAGATTATTACATTGGATAAGATAGAGGTTAATATGGTTTTGGTGTTGAATCGGTCCATAAATTGTTGGCTAGTAAACCTAGGATACAAAAACACATTGATATTTAGATTGTGGATATTCCAAAAGTATTTGGAATTTTGTTTGGCTATGATTGGTATAAAATACTAAATGGCTATATTTCAATTAAATTTTCAAATAAATATCCAAGGCTGAAGGATCTCATCAATGATCATAAGATTGAAAATAATAATATGTGCACTTAACTGAAAATGGGAGTATACATCATGGAAGTTGAAATTGTAACTAAATATAGTTACTTAGTAGTAGATACAATTGGCATATCAAAGTCTAAGTATGGCAGTGGTGATGGAATTCGTTCCATTCGGTGGGGTGGAAGAGGTAAAATAAGAGTTTTTTGATTTTCTAGATCTAGTATTACTATGGGATAAGACACATGAAATCCAATATGCTTGTCATTACATGCATCTCCCAAATTATAGTAACTATGTCTGGGATCTTAGGAAATTCAATCACAGTAAGACAATCTTGTATTATAGTTTATTTTGTTTTAGACTTTCTTTTATTTCTTATTTTAGATAGGTTTTTTTATTTTATTTAAATTTAGTTTGTTTTATATTTTTTTAGCATTTTAGTTTTGCTTAGTCCTTAAATGTTTGGTTTTTCTTTATTTGGTTTTCTATTTTCTTTTACCTATATGTTTGATTAGTTAGACTTCATTGTTGTGATTTTTCCTTTTTTTATATGGTTTTAGTTCCCATCTATATTTTACCAATTTATATGTGTTCCTTTAATTGTGGCATATTCATGCAATTGCAATTGACTCTTGGTTCCTCTAAAGGGAAATGCGCTTAATTGGTTGAATATGGAGGACCTATTTGAAATTAGGTGAAACTAAAAAATAGTGAATTAGATTATTTAGTAGTCATCCTTGGATTATGGGCTAAAATAAAGGAAACTAAAATAGTGTAACATCTTGCTAAAAGCTTCACATCTATCAACCATATTTAAATGATTTTTGGATCATAAAGAATGAAATCATCCTGGTTTGATAATTAGGTAAACATATATACACTATATTATCAACCTTATAGATATCTAACCCAAAATCACATATAATGCTTACAATTTATCTAAATACTTCTTAATCAAGAAGGAAAACAATAATAATGCAAATTAACTCAAGTTCTTGGATGAATTGGATAACCTCTACCAGGGCTATAGATACCTGGTCAGAACTAGAGCAATGTCTAGAAGAGATAAAGGTCATATCCATTGGAGCTATGGATGCTCGACTAACTGTGGAGCAATGCAAAGGCAAATCTTTATGAGTGATACCCCTAATAGCCTAATTTCAAACCAAATGATGGAATTTTGATAAGATTCAAGAATAGGAATGAATGCACAAAGCACACACCTTAAAGCTAAGGTAAATGAACATCTATTTTTAGTCAAAATTGTTTAACCCCATCTTTCTTGAATGTTGCTAAGTGATTTGTATTTTTCTAGTTTAGGTTTCCTTATTTTCAAGTTGGGTTCTTTATCCAAAATGCTTAGGAGCATTTTCCAGTAGAGTCATCATTTGTTGTTGCTATTGCACAACCTACCCCAATTGGGGACCCACTTGAAATTTTGAGTTTTATACAAAGGTGTTTACATATATCCTTTTAAGCTTTCTCACATTGAATTTCAATTGCTTTTTAGGGTTTGGAAAATTAAACTATTTTTTAAGGTTTTTAAATTTGGCAACTTTTGTTCCTATAATTAGTCGTAAGATTAAAATGACCATAAATATTTCTAGAGAGCTTTTTTTGATGTGATTCAAATAATAATGGAAATATCTCAAGATTATATTTGCAATGCTCTTAAATTCATATACATAATGTAAAATTTTTAAAATATTAAGCAAAAATACCATTTAGCAATATCTTTTTTTTTTTTTTTAGCGAAAAACCCCTTGCGAGGCCGCCTTGGTCTGAGAGACCAGGAAAAGGGGGTTCTATACCATCAAATTCACCCGGGAGTCACACCCGACCCTACCCACACCAACATTATCAATTGGATTTTGGATACCCAATTCAGCTTTTTGGTAGGGTGGAGATTCGAACCTGGGACCTCCCTTGGAGGATTGCCCTCTCATCTCCAACTAACCTACAACACCTAGGTACCATTTAGCAATATCAATTCAATATAATAGTATATGAATTTGAAAAGGATATATCTTCTAATACGCAATTAATTTTCTAGTTATTTCAAATATTCTAGATACCCATTTTGCTTTAAAAATATGGAAATTCTCATAAAATTATGGGCACTTTGAAATTTCACCCTATTTTTACATTTTAGAACTATTCTAAGCTCCTAATCATGCATTAATTACATAGCTACAATAATATAAGGTTCATTCTCCATTATTTTAGGGTTAAAACTAACAAGGGCCTAAATTTAATCTTTAAAGGTAGATTATCTTTGTATTAAATTATAATTTTTAGTATATGCTTTGTGTTTTGAATAATAATGTGTATGTATTTGCATGTATTTTGGAGTATATATCATATGTGTATACTGAATTGCAATTATCTTTTATTATACATATATTCTTTGGAAAGTCTTATATTTTTGTGGAAATAGGTAAGACGCTACATGTACAACTTACGAAAACTAGTTATGAAAGAGTAGTATTGATGTAGGAGCATCCAACGATGTAAGAGTGATCTTGCATCACCCAAATTTGTATTTATTTTATTTTGTTCTAAATTTTATTTAGTTGTTTAGAGGATGGATAAATAGATCCAATGGAAAAATAATCGTCCCAATATCCTGAGTGGTTTGAGAGATATGTAAATTTTAAGGTATTCTACCCTGTCAAAACTAGTGAAATTCCTGCTGGTAAAACTTGGAGGAAATTTTTGAAGGCCTTAGAGGACTTTTTGAGGGCTTAAAAATGGTGGTAATTTCCTTTAAGACATGCTTGGGAGACAAACCCCTCTGAGAGCTTTTCAAAAACATGCACCAATAGTCATTTCGAGCAACGAGTAATGAGTTATGACCTCGAGAAGTTTACCCCAAAATTTAAATTTCAAATAGATTGTTCTAGGCGAGAAAAGGGTAAACGGGGTATTTTAGGGGGAATTTCAAATTTGTATGGTATTTTTCTCTATAAGATCCATTATCCTCAGTAAGGAATACTAGTTAAATTTTAAAATTTCTTTGTTTTTGTGGATTGTATGTGTTTTGGTTAATGCAACTCTGCTTCAATTACTGAAGTAATATATAGACATGAACTATGGAAATGCAATACAAAAACCAACCTATTATAAAATTTATCTTATGCAATAAACACCACGTGTAATAGCCAACTCAACTCATCAATGTTGTGTAGGCTGTTAGAAACTATTCAATGGTTAACCCTGATTATTCCTTATAACATGGATGAACAATGTCCTCATGTAAATAATTATGTGGTTGTAATTATGTAATTCCAAAGTAAGTGATTAGTTTATCTTTTCTTCAAGAAAATACAAAATTTGTTTTACCATGATCCTAGGATGTTGTTGGATTATCTATGTTAGAGACTATTTAGTTATGTATTTTCAATACAAAGCCATGTAAGGAAAATTTGTTCCAACCAAGTAACAAAATGAAGTTATACTTCCTATTGCAACCCAAACAATGGGGAGAATATATTACAATGTCATGAACATAAGAAGGGTAGATAGTAGAAGATAATCAAGGAATTTCTTTCAACCATTGTTACATTGTATGAAGCATGTATGGAGTTTGGAATAAATGAGATAAGAAGGAGATATAATCATTGTTCATATTTGATTGTAGTAATGAAACTATTCATTTTCTTCATGCTTTATTTTTTTATTTTTGTAGCTTCCTTTTATTTTTTGCAAACATGAATTAAAAAGCATAAAATTAGTTTAATGAGCATAAATATCTGAAAGCTAAAGTAAAGTAAAAAGGGGAGGAGGTTAATACTAACCTTGAGGAGGCAAGGACCACTCCAAGAGGTTAGTCCCTAGATAGAATTAGAGCATAGAATAAATTTGTTAGAACATAAATTTGTTAAATTGCATATCATAGAACTATAGAATTTATCAGGATAAATAATGCACAATTAAATTACAAAAGTGGATCCACATCTATTTCATTTCATAATTGCACTCCTTAAACAAAACAAACACATTTTTGAATTAGTACTTTCATTTATTGTGAACTTTGTTTTATGCAAGAAATTAAGAAAAAGGGATAGAAATCAACAATCAAAATTATGGATATCTACATGGGATAACTATTCTTTAAATCTAATCCTGGTTGACATTTAAGTGTGAGAAATTTTTCTTTACATTTTGGCATCATTGTTGAGGATAATAGTGCCATAATTTTTTTTTGGATATTTTTGGATTGCGTGAGGAGGATTTACCTACATGCAATTCCGGAGTGGAAAAAAAAGTCCCACTGAGTGTCCTCATTTTAGCATTGCCAGGTTCCATTTTCTTGGTTTCAATTTCACTGTTTCTTAAATTTAAATTTATTTCATATTTTTGTAGTTACATATTAGAATTTTATTTAATTTCAGCATGTTATTTTTAGATTTGTGTGGTTGTTTCTCCTTGGTATAAAAATTTTAATTGCATGCAAGTAAGATATGTGACTAGATCACACTAAGTGTTAAACCAAATTAATGGCAACATTCATCCTTCATCAAAAACAAAACAAAAAAAATAGAATTTATTTTCTTGTTTCATTAAAATTGATTGTTGAAGTTCAAATCTGATTTTAATAACAATAATTTGCTTTTATTTAGTTTTTGTTTCTGAAAATTATAAATTTTCTCAAAATAATAATAATAATAAATGAAAAAAATTACGTTGCTAATGATGGAAAGTTACATTAGTCAATCTGCATCAATAGACCTTAGGAGAATACTCCTAGAACAAGAAGTCAATCTACTCTATGAACAAGACATAGAACAACTCTGGAAACACCTTGATTTTATTGGGCAAAGGTTAGAAGAATTGGGAAAGATTAAAAGAATCAATATAACTAAAGCCCTAGGTACAAATTATCACTCACCCTATTTTGACCTCTTAAAAAGTTGTGAACATTGGATAGGGGATAGAATAGCAAGGGTGAACCCATATACATATCCCTAGGAACATTACTTTAAGGATTCCCTTGTTGTCCATAACTTCTTAGTGGATATAGAAAATAGGGAGGTGAGTCTAGAATTTAGTAGAAGATACCAAAGAGCTCCTAGGGTTATACACTTCAAAGGGCTATGTCAAGACTTACAATTTGAAAATCCTATCACAATACAATGACAAGTTTTCATCACCTAATTTATTCATATTTTAAAGCAAGAGTTTACATTCGAGGAAGAACATTATATGACCCTTAAATAGTTAGATCTAATCAATGACATCCATAAACTATTCAATGGAAAGTGAATGATTTTAATACACTCAAACTTGTTTGTAGAAATTAGGAGCATTATTTATTAAAGAATCAACCTAGAGATTCATAAATTTATGAATCAACCTAGAGATACGAAAGGAAGGTTTATCAAAATTGATGAAGAAAAACAAGAAGTGAACTTTAGAAGAAAATCTAGTAAAAATCCTGACATTGCTGAATTAGAGAAGACTGAGATTGTAGTTCAAGCAACTAAGAATTCTTCAAAATCAATAGAACAAATTGAGTCTCCATTAACTCTACTAAATCAGGACCCTGAAACATTTCTATTACCTGAACCTGAATTTGATAACCATATAGATCCTTCCACCATTTTTTTGATCCTATACCTGGTCCAATCCTTGAAATACTTAAAAAAGGTATAATCATGGATGAACATAATAGTGATCATAGGAAAGTAGAAGGAAACAAGAGGAGAAATAGGTAAAGAAATTTTTTTGCATTTTTTATTCCTTCTCTAGAAGATATGGTAACAAGAGAACCAAATCCCATTTATGTTGCTATTTTACCTACCTTCCATGGAAAACCACATTAGGACCCTGATGCATTTTTTTTAACTCAAAGTGGTATGTCAAGCTTATTTCTACACCACTGATGAACACAAACTACGATTATTTCCTTATACACTTAAGGATGTAGCCTTAATATGGTTTATGGGTTTAGATGAGAATATTTGTTGTTGATGGGATGGAGAAAATGGATTAAAGGACATGTTCCTCGAAAGGTATCAATATTATTGTATAGTTAGGGATAAAAAGGCTGAATTATTTTGCATGAACCAACGAGAGGAATAATCCCTTGAAGCCTTCCTTGAAATATTTTAGTTTGTGGGGTCTAGAGTTAACATTGCACTAGATGAGGAAATATTAAAGGAACTTTTTCCAAAAGGGTTAAAATAAGATATCATTTATATATTAAACCTTATAGCTAATGCGGATATTCACCAGATGGGACTTGATTTGCAAATATTATTCAAGAAATAAACCACTTAGAAACAAAAAATACCCATCAATAGGTGGAGGAGTAACAAGAACAAAAATTGGCAACATGTTGAAAATTTTGAAAACTGATTTGTTGGGCACATTAACTACATCTCTTGACCTCATGGAAAAAATACCAAAAGAGCAAGTTATTGAGGAAATATACTATCATAGGTGTAGGAAAAGGCACAATCTAAGGGAATGTCCTCTTAACATCACAAATATTTTGAATATTTTTTCTAGTTGTAAAATTTGTGACAAGGATCATAGTACCAACAATTGTAAGTATATCTTAGCTATAAAATCTGCTATAAAAGAGACTAAAATTGAGGAATTAGAATATATTTACTATGTATCCCAAAGAATACATAACCCATTCAATGGTTCATCTAATTGGCCCAATTCCAATTATTCCAACTAGAAAAGGCCTAACTATTGGTTAAATGCACCAAACTAGATAAATTGGAATCCATCTAATTGCCCAAACAATCAAGAATGGAATATGCTACCATGAACTCAATTTATGTCTAACCCATATGGAAATCCATCCCTATGAACTCAAGGAGTGGCGAGACAAAATCAAAATATACTTAATTGAAACAAAATTTGCCAATATAATTAAGGAGGGCCTAGTTGGTTTCAAGGTCCACCCAAATAAAATAAATTTCAAAATCAATTTAGGGGACAAGCTCCTCAAAAACAACCTCAAAATAGACTCCTACCACCTCCAAATAATGTGAATAACCCTCCTAAAAAACCACCCTTACCAATACAAGTGGTATCAAATCCTAATAACAACAAAATGGTTCAAAAATTTTATGAAACCAATGAAGCATGTTGAATATTTGTGGTACCTTGCAAAAAAATCCATTTAAGATCTAGAAAGATGTTGGATAATAATAAAGTAACCTTCACAAAAATTGAGGAACCTATCCAAAGCTCATTTGAAAAAAGGGACAAATACAAAAAAATTTGAAGATGAGTTATAAACTCTACCAGATAGTATACCAGCAAAGACAAAAGAGACTCAAATCCCTCAAAGAAAAAAAGTGGAAATTCCATTTCCTAAAATATTGGCAATAACTAAAGAATCCTCTAAACTAGATTTCAATTTTCTACAAGAACTAGAAAATGTTACTATCAAAATCCCTCTTTTACAGGCCATCAAGGATATTCCCATCTACTCCAAATTAATAAAGACCATGTGCATAACAACACCAAGAAGAAAAAATAAAAATGAACCTCAAACTATCCAAGTTATTGGGAAGTTATCTAAAATAATGACTAGAGGAAGATTGCTGCCAAAATATGTAGATAATAGAGTACCTATACTTATAGTCCATATCAGTAAAACATCCTTATAAAATATACTAGTGGACCTAGGGGATACCATCATTGTTATGAATAAGAAGACAACATAATATTTAGGGGTATATACACTACAACCAACTACTATAGTACTTCAACTTGCATATAGATCCACTATCAAACTAGAAGGAAAATTAGAAGACATTATAGTTTTAGTAAGTTCATGGGAGTATCTTGTAGACTTTGTGGTTTTACAACCAAAGAAGAAATTATGGGGACATCCCTTAATCCTAGGATACCCATGGCTTGCAACAGTTGATGCCTACATAGTTGCAGGTCTAGAAATATGACTATATCCAATTTTAAACACACTAAAGACCTTAGCATATTTCTTGAGGAAACATTCACTATACCAAAAAAGGACTTTAATTATGATTTTTAACCTCCCTTAAAGGCATTTAAAGGTGGTTATACATATGTCATCTATGAGGGCATTGTAAAAATTTCGTGGCATACAATGGTGGCTAAAAATCACCTCAAAAATTTACCCTCTTTGGGTCTAAGAGGATAGTTTATAACCACCCTCTTAAACATAATAGGGTGGTTAGAACCACCCACTTAGGTCTAAGAGGGTGGATAAAAACCACCCTCTTAGGGTCTCACCTAAAAAAAATATAAAGGATACCTCCGCTAAAATAACATAGCACTCAGTAGTGGTTTGTTGTTTCTATTGAGGCATCCTTTATTTCTCATGGTCATTTCATGGACAAGGTAATTTTCCATTGGAACAAAGAGGGATAAAATTTTAAACTACCTCCAAGGGATAGAATTTTCCATGGAAGCATCAAAGTATGTATGAAGTCACAATGCACCATTTTGCTCTTGTTGGAGTGCATACAACCAATGTGGTCCTAAGTGTTATGTTACAAATACTTTTACACTTTATAGATGACCACATGAATACTATCCTATAGGACATGATAATAAACAATGTATGCATGTATAAAAGGCCATGATAAGCAATCATACAAATCCTTGGGTGCTAGAAATTCTTTATAGTTTGTAGATAGCGTTAGTCAAAAGGATCCTAATTTCAATAGGCTAAAACTTACCAATTATATCTCATTCTATTCCTTATCTATTTGATTGGTTTAATCAAGGTAAATACCCTTGATTATAAACCCTTGCAATTCCTGTAGATAGAAAGTAAATTCTAAATTGATGACATAAAAATATCTTAATATACCTACAACAGTTTTACCTAAGCATCAAATATAAGAAGGTAGTACAAATTTGGTTGTTGATGGCTTGAATTAAGATATTTTTGAAGGTACATTCCTTGCTCAATTTAAGCATCTTGTTTCCTACCAAGTGAGATATTCAATGATATATTTTGAAGGTATCCTTAATAGGACAAAGAACTCCATGCCATGTCCCAAGCATGATGTTAGTGAAACAAATTATATTTTGAGCAATGAGAGAATCATACATATTTATTATAAACCCTTTTAATTCCTATAGATAGAAAGAAAATTCTAAAATGAATGTCATCAAAAGATCTCTATATACCTACAACAGTTCCACCTAAGCTTCAAATATAAGAAGGTAATACAAATATGGTTGTTGATGGCTTGAATTAAGATCTTATTGGAGGTACATTCCTTGCTCAACTTAAGCATCTTGTTCCCTAACAAGTGAGATATTCAATGATATATTCTGAAGGTATCTTGCATAGGATAAAGAACTCCATGCCATATTCCCAACATGTTGTTAGTGAAAATATTATATTTTGAGCAATGAGAGAATCATACATATTGATTATAGACCCTTGCAATTCCTGTAGATAGAAAGCAAAGTCTAAAATGAATGTCATCAAAAGAGCTCAATATACCTGCAATAGATCCACCTAAGCATCAAATATAAGAAGGTAATACAAATCTAGATGTTGATGACTTGAATTAAGATCTTCTTGGAGGTACATTCCTTGCTCAACTTAAGTATCTTATTTTCTACCAAGTGAGACATTCAATGATATATTTTAAAGTTATCTTACATAGGAGAAATAACTCCATGCCATGTCCCCAGCATGTCGTTAGTGAAAATATTATATTTTGAGCAATGAGAGAATCATACATATTGATTATAGACCCTTGCAATTCTTGTAGATAGAAAGCAAAGTCTAAAATGAATGTCATCAAAAGAGGTCAATATACCTGCAACAATTCCACCTAAGCATCAAATATAAGAAGGTAGTACAAATCTAGTTGTTGATGGCTTGAATTAAGATCTTCTTGGAGCATTCATTCCTTGCTCAACTTAAGCATCTTTTTGCCTACCAAGTGATATATTCAATGATATATTCTGAAGGTATCCTGCATAGGACAAATAACTCCATGCCATGTCCTAAGCATGTTGTTAGTGAAAATATTATATTTTGAGAAATGAGAGAATCATACATATTGATTATAGACCCTTGCAATTCTTGTAGATAGAAATCAAATTCTAAAATGAATGTCATCAAAAGAGGTCAATATACCTGCAACAGTTCCACCTAAGCATCAAATATAAGAAGGTAGTACAAATATGGTTGTTGATGGCTTGAATTAAGATCTTCTTGGAGCATTCATTCCTTGCTCAACTTAAGCATCTTGTTGCCTACCAAGTAGGATTATGCACAGTGATGAATATTCACAAATTGGATGAATATTAGGATTTCCAAAATTGGAAATGGGCAAATATGAGGACCCTCGACATTGGTCCATTGGCCTTATATTTTTGGGACCAATTTTTTCTTAGGGTCAATTTGCCACAATATATATCCAAAAATAGGTATATTTGTGCTTGTTGGAAAGCTCTTTTCAAGCCTGATCTAATGATTGTGTTTCTATGAAGTTATAAGGGAATTTAATAGGTCATAATTTTTCCCAAATATGACCTTACTTTTTAGGGCTTCAAATACCCCAAATTTTGGTGTGAATATGATTGATTTTATTTGATTAGTATTCACCTTGATTCATGTTGATTTCAATTAGGATTCACCATTTTTTACAAGTACATTATGAGTCCAATCCCTTATGAATAACCCTGATACCAAGTGAGATATTCAATGATATATTCTGAAGGTATCCTGCATAGGACAAAGAACTCCATGCCATGTCCCAAGCATGTTGTTAGTGAAAACATTATATTTTGAGCAATGAGAGAATCATACATATTGATTATAGACCCTTACAATTCTTGTAGATAGAAAGCAAAGTCTAAAATGAATATCATCAAAAGAGCTCAATATACCTACAACAGTTCCACCTAAGCATCAAATATAATAAGGTAGTACAAATCTGGTTGTTGATGGCTTGAATTAAGATCTTCTTGGAGCATTCATTATCATTTTTTACTCTTGTGTCCATTTGAGTTCCACTTGTCAGTGATTATACAAGAGCAACCATGTCTTCACAAATGCATGCCAGACACTACTCATAATGAAACAAACAATTAACTACCATCTGCATGAAACTTGCACTTGAATACGATTATACCAGTTGAGGGTATTCATGTGTCCATGTAGTTTCAATAGGAAGTTTGTAAGAGGATTTGGATGGCTTGCAACCCCTCTTATTGATCTTAAAAAATATCAAATTCATTAGATAGAGGCAATGGAGGTTACATTGAACTCATGAAAAAATAATAATATCCAACTCAGTTTTAACACTTGTAGATTCTTTTTCCCTCTTCTTTGTGGTTCAATACGATCCTTCAAGTACAAGCATAAGGGCATTTCTTATGCAAAATGGGAAACCTATTCCTTTTAGAAGAAGAAAGTGGACAAGTAAAGAACTTGAGCTTGTATAATAAGGAAAATTTGGTTTAAAT
Source organism: Wollemia nobilis (assembly GCA_028583015.1). Classification (NCBI taxonomy): domain Eukaryota; kingdom Viridiplantae; phylum Streptophyta; class Pinopsida; order Araucariales; family Araucariaceae; genus Wollemia; species Wollemia nobilis. Next base: position 1,990,419 of record JAQPPZ010000188.1, read on the forward strand.
GCATGCAATCTACAACTACCAAGGCTACCATCAAAATATTGAAAAATTGGATCTTGAAGCTTAGCATTACATACAATTTATTTTGAATAATATATGGAATATTTTCTCTTAGATTATTGGATGAAAACCAAGTTATTATTTACGAACAACAATGATCTATTGCACCTCTTACATGTACAAAAGAAAGAAATAAAGTAATTATATTATGTCCAAGAGTGACCAAAGGAGGTAAATGAAATTCAAAGACCACATCCGATTAGAATATTTAAGTACTAGGGAAAAAGAACCCAAGGAGCTCAAGAAGTGACTAAGAGATAAAATAATAAACCATTGTAAATATAACCATAGTGGAAAAATCCAAAGTAGACAAACAACCATTTGAGGGGGATCTCCTCAAGGTAAGCAATAGATGAAGGTCAATAGTGGAGATTGAGGACATAAAGAAGAATGTGTTTATGCCTAATGGAGAAATAGAAAGCATAGTTGTAAGAATGCTAAATGAATGGAAAATTCTTATTTCAAGTACAAAATTAGTTATGAATATATATCTAAATGGAAAATTCTTATTTCAAGTGCAATTCTTATTTATAGATATAGGTGAATGGACAACTTGAGCCCTCCATATAATGGGTAGATGTCTAAACATCCCTACCTACACCAACCATCAGATATGAGGTGAGAGGGTATCCTGACTAGCCAACCTCATGCTCAGGATACCTACTCACCTCACTCCTAGCTTGGTTGCCCATTATTTGTAAACAATATTTGATTTAGGCTAGGAAATGAAGGAGCCCACAACATCCTTCATTGTGGCCATATCATTATTCCTTCTAAACAAGATTGTTTCCTCTTTATGGGTGATATGCACATTGACTTTCCAATAACCTTCACCCAAATATTGACCATGTATAAGGTCTTCAGGGTCAGTACTAATCATCGTGCCTTCGACCACTACGTTATCATTATGGATCTGAGTCAAGTAGCATTCCCTTCTCTCAATTTGAGTGATCGGTGTCATTTTCAATCCCTACATGGAAAATCAATAGCCCAGATAAATTCACTGCATAGCATACAATACAAACTAAGTCAACCATTTTATATTTGAAATAATAGTCGTACCATTGATGACTTTGGCCTAGAAGGTATTGAGAAGTTGCCTGTGCCTTGATCACCACCACCAATGTTGTGTCCACTTGTAGGGGTAGCATGTAGTGATGCTGCCTATGGAATTATATGCAAGGGATCATTACAACTTTAGGGGTGCAACATGTAAACATTTCAAATATGAAATCATGAAAAAATTGACACACCTCTATCTATGAAAGTCATGTCAAAATCTCTTCAATATTTTTCTCTTTCTCTACAAGCTTCTCTTCCAATATTTTTTCATTCTCTGCAAGCTTCTCTTCCAACTTTTGCTCTTTCTCTACCGTATGCTCTTGCATCTAGTGCAACTTTTGTATGTAACCCTCACTAAAAAATAGAGTAGTTGGTGATACTCCTTTGTCGACACCCCAAACCTGACCTGGTATTTTAGGTCTTAAAACCTTGGTGAGGGCATCATCCTTAATAGATTGATTTACAAAGCTTGTAGATGATATTTCATCATCCAATTTTTTTAGCAACATCACATGCATAGTTAACTAGTAACATGTTAAAAAATAATTAATATAACAATGGTTTGAAGTTCAATGTATTGCTATTTCCAAGGGAATGTCACTTACGATTATCTCTCTAAATTTTGGTGAAATAGGAGCCCCATCCTTCTTTGTATGAGCTACCATCCACACAATTGCCCTTGGTAGTGGAGTTTCTGCATTTGGTTGGCTCTTCCTCTACAAGATATATAGTTGGAGAGACATGGGGATAAGTCATACGATAAAATAATATAGCTATGTTTATCACATATAATGGATGAGTATGATAGAATACCATTTCATGCTCTAATCGAGCATATCATGTTCGACTACAAGTGTGCATGATGGATTGGTGAGATCTATTTTATTTATTCCTTTGCCTCATCGCCTACAATATAATGAAGAAACCAATATATAAATTTATTAGGGAGAGCAAGATCAGAAAAATTCACATGAACATAACAATGATATGAACTACCATAGCAGATTGGCTGGTACTTACCTTAAAGTCAGTGCTACTCCTACCATTCACAAAGGCTTCCCAATATTTTTGTGATACACGAGGTGGGGGATTAGCAATTCTATCTTCATCATTATCATACTTATCATAGTGGTTTTTCACAAGTCGATGCTTATGTTCATGCCATTGCTTGTCCATGGTCATGAAGACCCATTTCTTCATTGTGTCCAAAATGATATATTTTTGCTGCATCAAACCAGTATCTTATTAGATGCAACATTTATATAAGTATTCAAAAATGGACACTATGAACTCCATTGGCTAGAAATTTATCATAATGAGTGTCCATAACTAGTTTTTAACTTCCACTAGGACTGCTCTCTAGTATGTATGGGTGATAGGGACAATCTCCCTCACAATCACCCCCAAGTAAGATGTAAACTTAATAGATTTTTTCCTACGGGCTATCCATTTAGATTACAAATGATCTCCACCTTATCTATGCTTCTTGACTCTGCTGCACATCTTGTTGGACCTCTCTTTCTATGATATTTAGTGTTTGAAGTGTGTGATGACCTAGCATCAACACCTATAATGTTGACACCATCCAAACATCATTATACCATATAGTATGACAACAACGAGTAACCCAACATCATGAGCAAATTTCTTGTGCGGTCTACGTACCTTCTTCATTAGCCAAAGCATTGTCAACCTCATTTCAAGTATTCTCACCATCGAATTCATTTATGTTATGGGTCACCTCCTTATCTTCCTCGTTAATGGAACTCCATAGCTGGTATCCTCCACCAGTTGCTACAATACACCATAGTCAATGATAAAACCATGATCAATTCTAATATGCCTAGGTCAACCACTATTGAACAACACTATCAAATTTCAAGTACTTACTAGCATGCGAGGTGTGTGTCACTGACTCCTAATTTATTGTGATAGCCTCAGGTACCCATGGTGTCTTTCTTGGTATTTTTTTGTTCATATTGACTATGTTTGTTCTAAAACCAGTTCTTTTATTTCAACTAACTCTTCTAAGACAAAAAGTAGAAGAAGTTACTACAAAACAAAAGGAAGAACCCTTAGCTAAACAAAAACTAGAAGAGTCAGTTGAAAGAAAAGAATTGGTTTCAGAACAAAAGAAAGAGACATGGTTAAATCTATCTCCATTAGCATTAGTTGTTGTTACATCAATACAAGATATGGAGAAGATATAATAAGAACATATGTTTATCAAGAAAATATTATCATAAATTAAATATAATCATTAATATGATTGGGTTGCTATACTCATTCTTACTTGATTATGTTATTTTCACTTACTCTGCATTTTATTCAATACATGCAGAAACAAAACACTCCTGGATTCTAAAATGCAATGGTCAGGCCTGGTTAAATTCAAGCTTGGTCACTTGTTTGATTCCTGTGGGGTAGGGTAGGTGTGTCCCTCCAGGGGGTCTCAAACTAGAGCATTTAACCTACCTTCATAAGGAAAAACCCCTCAAGAGGAAAACCATATTTGCAAAACCAAGAACTAACTCGCATGAACTACATGGTGAAACCCCTAGATAGATCCACCCAAAAAAACCTTGGGAAATAGAATTTGCAAAAGTATTAAGTAGAGAATGAAACAAAATTTATTTCCACTTGCAAGTTATATGATGATATAACTAACAAATAAATAGATATTTGTAGTTACAAACTATTGTATGAAACCTTGAATAAAAAAATCAACACAATCAAACAAAGCTTGGAAATTTTATTTTAGAACTGGAATGATAGGAGAGATCATCTAAACAAGTAGGGGAGAAGACAAGTATTATATCATCTCTAGAGATATAACACTAAAAGGATTTTGTAGACATGAAAGCAAACCATCAAAAGTAACCAATATAGCCTTTAAAACAACAATAGAGATGCAAGTAGAATATATGGTGTTATAAGAATCATCAAAGCAAAAGTAAAATCAATAGTAGTCATTAAAAGGACAATAATAATAAAAACTAAATATTTGGTATTATAAGAATATCAACAAACCTAAACTAGAGCATTTAACCTACCTTCATAAGGCAAAACCCCTCAAGAAGAAAACCATATTTGCAAAACCAAGAACTAACTCGCATGAACTACATGGTGAAACCCCTAGATAGATCCACCCACAAAAACCTTGGGAAATAGAATTTGCAAAAGTATTAAGTAGAGAATGAAACAAACTTTGTTTCCACTTGCAAGTTATATGATGATATAACTAACAAATAAATAGATATTTGTAGTTATAGACTATTGTATGAAACCTTGAATAAAATAATCAACACAATCAAACAAAGCTTGGAAATTTTATTTCAGAACTGGAATGATAGGAGAGATCATCTAAACAAGTAGGGGAGAAGACAAGTATTGTATCATCTCTAGAGATCTAACACTAAAAGGATTTTGTAGACATGAAAGCAAACCATCAAAAGTAACCAATATAGCCTTTAAAACAACAATAGAGATGCAAGTAGAATATCTGGTGTTATAAGAATCATCAAAGCAAAAATTAAAATCAATAGTAGTCATTGAAAGGACAATAATAATAAAAACCAAATATTTGGTATTATAAGAATATCAACAAACCTAAACTAGAGCATTTAACCTGCCTTCATAAGGCAAAACCCCTCAAGAAGAAAACCATATTTGCAAAACCAAGAACTAACTCGCATGAACTACATGGTGAAACCCCTAGACAGATCCACCCACAAAAACCTTGGGAAATAGAATTTGCAAAAGTATTAAGTAGAGAATGAAACAAACTTCATTTCCACTTGCAAGTTATATGATGATATAACTAACAAATAAATAGATATTTGTAGTTATAGACTATTGTATGAAACCTTGAATAAAATAATCAACACAATCAAACAAAGCTTGGAAATTTTATTTTAGAACTGGAATGATAGGAGAGATCATATAAACAAGTAGGGGAGAAGACAAGTATTGTATCATCTCTAGAGATCTAACACTAAAAGGATTTTGTAGACATGAAAGCAAACCATCAAAAGTAACCAATAAAAAAAAAAAAAAAAAAAAAAAAAAAAAAAAAAAAAAAAAAAAAAAATAGCCTTTAAAAAAAAAAAAAGAAAATTAAAAAAAAAAAAAAAAAAAAAAAAAAAAAAAAAAAAAAAAAAAAAAAAAAAAAAAAAAAAAAATTATAAGAATATCAACAAACCTAAACTAGAGCATTTAACCTGCCTTCATAAGGCAAAACCCCTCAAGAAGAAAACCATATTTGCAAAACCAAGAACTAACTCACATGAACTACATGGTGAAACCCCTAGATAGATCCACCCACAAAAACCTTGGGAAATAGAATTTGTAAAAGTATTAAGTAGAGAATGAAACAAAATTTGTTTCCACTTGCAAGTTATATGATGATATAACTAACAAATAAATAGATATTTGTAGTTACAGACTATTGTATGAAACCTTGAATAAAATAATCAACACAATCAAACAAAGCTTAGAAATTTTATTTCAAAACTAGAATGATAGGAGAGATCATCTAAACAAGTAGGGGAGAAGACAAGTATTGTATCATCTCTAGAGATCTAACACTAAAAGGATTTTGTAGACATGAAAGCAAACCATCAAAAGTAACCAATATAGCCTTTAAAACAACAATAGAGATGCAAGTAGAATATTTGGTGTTATAAGAATCATCAAAGCAAAAGTAAAATCAATAGTAGTCATTGAAAGGACAATAATAATAAAAACCAAATATTTGGTATTATAAGAATATCAACAAACCTAAACTAGAGCATTTAACCTGCCTTCATAAGGTAAAACCCCTCAAGAAGAAAACCATATTTGCAAAACCAAGAACTAACTCGCATGAACTACATGGTGAAACCCCTAGAAAGATCCACCCACAAAAACCTTGGGAAATAGAATTTGCAAAAGTATTAAGTAGAGAATGAAACAAACTTTGTTTCCACTTGCAAGTTATATGATGATATAACTAACAAATAAATAGATATTTGTAATTATAGACTATTGTATGAAACCTTGAATAAAAAAATCAACACAATCAAACAAAGCTTGGAAATTTTATTTCAGAACTGGAATGATAGGAGAGATCATCTAAACAAGTAGGGGAGAAGACAAGTATTGTATCATCTCTAGAGATCTAACACTAAAAGGATTTTGTAGACATGAAATCAAACCATCAAAAGTAACCAATATAGCCTTTAAAACAACAATAGAGATGCAAGTAGAATATCTGGTGTTATAAGAATCATCAAAGCAAAAGTAAAATCAATAGTAGTCATTGAAAGGACAATAATAATAAAAACCAAATATTTGGTATTATAAGAATATCAACAAACCTAAACTAGAGCATTTAACCTGCCTTCATAAGGCAAAACCCCTCAAGAAGAAAACCATATTTGCAAAACCAAGAACTAACTCACATGAACTACATGGTGAAACCCCTAGAAAGATCCACCCACAAAAACCTTGGGAAATAGAATTTGCAAAAGTATTAAGTAGAGAATGAAACAAACTTCATTTCCACTTGCAAGTTATATGATGATATAACTAACAAATAAATAGATATTTGTAGTTACAGACTATTGTATGAAACCTTGAATAAAAAAATCAACACAATCAAACAAAGCTTAGAAATTTTATTTCAGAACTGGAATGATAGGAGAGATCATCTAAACAAGTAGGGGAGAAGACAAGTATTGTATCATCTCTAGAGATCTAACACTAAAATTATTTTGTAGACATGAAAGCAAACCATCAAAAGTAATCAATATAGCCTTTAAAACAACAATAGAGATGCAAGTAGAATATCTGGTGTTATAAGAATCATCAAAGCAAAAGTAAAATCAATAGTAGTCATTGAAAGGACAATAATAATAAAAACCAAATATTTGGTATTATAAGAATATCAACAGGATATTATGGTTGGAGATAGATTTTGATAGCATTTCCTATTCCCACATTGGACATGACCATAATAAGAAGGTCGACTCCCTTGTGAATGAGGCCATCACTTTAGCCCCTTTTCAATGTAGGGTTAAAAAAAGAAAAAATCAAGTGATTTCTAAGTTTCTCATAGGCTGAGGAGTATTTACAAGTAATATTGTTGGATAGCTTGATTGCATTGGGATCTGTCTGGTGGGTTTTGGCTTAAGCAAGGCTTATCTTGTTCTCTATGGAAAAACTAGTGATGTTGAGGCTAGCCTGACAAGAGTAATAGATAGGGTAAATAAAGCACACTATGGATAATCACTATCACTAAATAAAAAATAGGTTTTAAAAATGGTTCCTCTCAGAAGCAAGAAAGAAAATGGGTTTAGTTTCTTTGGAAACAGGTTCTTATACAAGAACACTAAAGAGGATGGACCTTTGGGATTGTGATCATATTTACAAGTTTTGAATTCTTCCTTGGCTGAGTGTGTTATTTAGCCTAAATATTTTACTCAATAGACTCCAGAGTATATATCAAATTCAGCAGCAAAATGGTATGTAGAACCAGAGCTTGCTTCACTGATTATTGAAAATGATCATGGAGAGGGACACATAGGTTTGGCTCCTAGACATTTTTTAATATCCCAAGCATAATGACAGTGATGACATTGCTAAGTGTGACGCATTGTTGGAGTATTTAGGGATAATGAACCTTATTTAGGAAAGACCTTTCCATATGCTTTAAATTCATATGAGATGATCCAAATTGTTGATGGCATAAGGGTAGCACAAGAAGCTCTTGTTTAGGTAACATCAAGGTTGCACAATCATATTCATCCTGCGATGGGTACCAATAACTTTCCTCTATCTGCTTTTCCATATTCAAGCAATAAACTAAAGTATTTCATTGTGAGTTAAATTGAGACTACTTGTGGACTGTATTAATAGGATTAGTAGCATGATAGAAGCTAAAATTTGAAGTGTGTAAATTCAAGTCTGTTGGACTAACTGTGATCTCTATTTCTTTGGATGAAAAGAAGCCATTTTGAGGTAGAGCCTATAGGTTTATTCAATTAAGTTGTTTTTGGGGCAGATGATGCATTTTTTTTATAAAATATCATAATTTGATGCTTAATATAAAGGACATATGTGTTAAGTAACAAAAAAATTTGAAAAAAAAAGAATATCAAACAACTGAAAATGATAAAACATAAACACACAGAGATACTCAACTCTATCTTCCTTAACTATATGCTCCTTATATTCATTATGTGCTCTGTTACAACAACATGGTTATTTACATTGCAATCTCCAAATTTGGGCTTTGTACAATAGAACTATTCATAATGCATGCTTGTTACAACACAATGCCCAAAGTTGGGCATTCAACCTGTTACACAACAAAGTTGCAACCTTCTCTATATTACCATAGGCTCTATGAAACTACAACTGATAGAGGTTTCTTCCCTCTGTCTTATATCAATAAACTACTATAGAGTAAAGGAAAAAACATATTCAAAAGAAAATAAAGAAAGAATAAAAATACACTTTATCTGGTTCCTATGGGTCTTTAGTCTTCATGTCAGTGCAGCATGTGCCATACACCTATATGTTCCCACTTCCTAACATACTACCCTACAGTTTAGTGCTAATTTCAGTGCTAGTGTTAGTGCTAGGGATGGGGTCTCCAAAAACCAATGAATCATATAGTTGGCTTGCAACTACTGACATGGATGGTGTAGTTACCACTGATAAAATAATATGTGCTTATCTTCAAAGAATATTGTTGTAATATTTTTTAAGAATATATAGACATACATACATATATATGTATATGTATATATATATATATATATATATATATATATATATATATGTATGTATATGTATATATATATATATACATATACATACATATATATATATATATATATATTTCAATTTTCTTTAAAAAAATATCAACAAACCTAAACTAGAGCATTTAACCTACCTTCATAAGGTAAAACCCCTCAAGAAGAAAACCATATTTGCAAAACCAAGAACTAACTCACATGAACTACATGGTGAAACCCCTAGATAGATCCACCCATAAAACCTTGGGAAATAGAATTTGAAAAAGTATTAAGTAGAGAATGAAATAAAATTTATTTCCACTTGCAAGTTATATGATGATATAACTAACAAATAAATAAATATTTGTAGTTACAAACTATTGTATGAAACCTTGAATAAAAATTAACACAATCAAACAGATCTTGAAAATTATATTTCAAAACTAGAATGATAGGAGAGATCATCTAAACAAGTAGGGTAGAAGAAAAGTATTGTATAATTTCTAGAGATCTAACACTAAAAGGATTTTATAGACATGAAAAAAAACCATAAAAAATAACCAATATAGCCCTTAAAACAACAATAGAGATGCAAGTAGAATATTTGGTGTTATAAGAATCACCAAAGAATAAGTAAAATTCAATAGTAGTCATTTAAATGACAATAATAATAAAATCCAAATATTTGGTATTATAAGAATATCGACAAACCTAAACTAGATAATTTTTCTTGCCTTCATAAGGAAAAACCAAAAACTAACTTGCATGAACTACATGGTGAAACCCCTAGATGGATCCACCCACAAAAACCTTGGGAAATAATATTTGCAAAAGTATTTAGTAGAGAATGAAAAAAATTATTTCCACTTGCAAGTTATATGATGATATAAAAAACAAATAAATAGATATTTGTAGTTACAGACTATTGTATGAAACCTTTAATAAAAAATCAACACAATCAAACAAATCTTAGAAATTTTATTTCAAAACTAGAATGATAGGAGAGATCATCTAAACAAGTAGGGGAGAAGAGCCAATAGTTAAAAACCCTATGGTAGCACATGTTTCAAGATCATATAATGCTATTTTAGCTCATGAAAATTTATGAGCGGCATGTTTATCACATTGTCATATTATATGTTTCATATCAGCATTGCCAAATCAAAATATATGCCTTTTTAAATAGATATTTTCAAAGGTGTCAAAATTATATATAAAATATGGTTGTACCATTTATCAACAAGTGTATTCTTCACTCATGCAATTTACGTAGAGAGATGTATAACTCAACGTAGGTGCTTTGTTGGAACTCAAAACCTTACCAATATTTTTTTCTTTTCTTTTTGTAGTAAAAAAGTTTCCAAGAACTCAAAACATTTGAAGTTTATTATTTCTTAGGAAATCCTTGTTTATGTGGGTTTCCACTCAATGTCAAATGTGGAAGAAAGAACACCAAACAAATCTCTAAAATGAAAATAGAAGGAAGCCACTGTGGGTTTTCATATTGGTATTAATAAAACTAAAAATTGAAGGAAGACCAAATGAAGCTCTAAAATGAAAATAAAAGGAAGCCACTGTGGGTTTTCATATTGGTATTAATAAAATTGAAAATCGAAAGAAAACCAAATGAAGCTCTAAAAATAAAAATAGAAGGAAACCACTATGGGTTTCCATATTAGTATTAATAAAATTAGAAATCGAGGGAAGACAAAATGAAGCTCTAAAATTAAAACAAAAGGAAGCTACTGTGGGTTTTGATATTGGTATTAATAAAACTAAAAATTGAAGACCAAATAAAGCTCTACAATGAAAATAGAAGGTGTAAACCAAAATCAAGCAACACCAATACAAAATATAAAATAATAAAAAACACAGTAAATAACACAATATTACACAATATAGATAAGCTTTTATTAATGCGGGTGGATCTCAAAATTATACAATCAATGTGTCCCAATATGGGATTTTACAATGATTTTGGTGATACAAATTTATAAATACTAGGGTTCTATGAAAACCTAGGTCAATACACTGCCAGTATCTTCACACTTGTCTTTGATCCAAATGAGGTTATGGGTGGGCTTGTGTATCTAAAAATGGCCACCCTAGCTTCAACAACTTCCAGAATGATGATCCTTATACTTGTAAACAACAAACAACACAAGAGATCAGTAATACCTGCGAGGGTTCCACTATGTGAGACCCTCTACATAATAAATACTACTAAACCCTAGATGCTACAGAATGAAACTATAAACAAAATACAAGGATAAAAAATAATTCAAATAATATTATTTACCTTGTCACCTGTGATATCTACTTTTGCTTCTATTAATGATGGTCATGAGGATGTCCGAGTGAAACCCGAGGATCATAGGATTTCAAATCTATCGTAGGAAATGACCAAAGGCATTTTGTTATGGGGTATTCTGTGATGGCAATAAACATACTAGAAAGGTTCCAAAAATTATCAAGGGCATTCACTTGGCTCTAGAGGGCATCCGAGGGTTGAGAAAAGTTTTGTAGAATCAAATTTGGTTATGCATGGGTTATACAGCAGTGAATGCAAGCGACATGAAAGCGATGGCAAATTATGATATTTTTTTTGAAGTGGCTAGGGTAGAAGAAGCTTAAGATTCAAAAATATTAAGCTTGATTAAGGGTCTTGATTCATCACAATGACTCATCTTTTTATAATCTTCCCTTGAACATGTTATGGTTTTGACTATACAAAATGAGTGATCGAGATTAAAACATGATTAAGGGTGGAGATTAAATCGAGGTAATTGGTATGGATTGAGGTGGATGGATGGCTGATATTAAAATGTGGTGAAGGGCTAGGATTAACTTATATATATATATTAAATATATATAAATATAATATATAAAATATTAATATTTAAATATATATTAAACAAATACATATATAAATAATGGATGGCTTATAATTGGAGACATGAATGTATGACAAGTGGCTAGATTCTAGTGTCTGCAGATACCCATTTTTGTATTGTGTTGCATGAAACATAATGCAGTACAAAAATACGAGACACATGGTTGGGTATGATGAAGCAACTTTCTTTCATTGAAGTACAAAGACGATCTTGAAGATAAAATAATGTGTATGTGTAGCTTACCCCCTCAATTGGCAAATGAGTGGAGAATGATTCTCACAAGCCATTTTATATAATTTTACGATGAAAAAAGCAGTTGAATGGTGTAATTGCAAATGTAAAATGTAGATGCAGATGATATGAATGATGTAAAATAATTTTGTTTTTGCCCCAACAGATAAAGCGGATTTTTACAAAGTGTATATTCCATGATCATGTAAGATGTATTCCATTGTGGGAAATCAAAATTAAATTTATTTACCCCAAGTTTGGGGTGATTCCATGCTGTTTAAGAAAGTCCTTTTAGCGTTATTGAAATGCAAAGATGCAAATGCAAAAAAGAAAAGAGAAAAATAGTTTATCCTCGGGGCCACTCATGATTGTAGATAATTCCCAAATAGAATTACTAAACAATTGCTCAATCACTTTAACCAACCTGTATCCTTGATGATTGGTATAATTGCAAGGAAAATAATGAAATTTATCCATGTTGGGGACCCCATGGAAAAGGACATCAATGACAGTTGTGGAGCAAATTGGTCTTGGCATAGTCTCACTCAAAAATGAGGGAGGAAATATAATTTTATTTTAGATAAATATATATTGAATGATGATAATGACCAAGTGTCCTTATGGTGATTTATCCATCTTACCGAATTGAATGGACAACCAATCGCTGCAATCGCCAAGGAGATAGGATAGACCACTAAATATGAGGTTCACTTGAAATTGTATTTGAACTTTGAAAATTTGAAAATATAATGATTGATGAATGAAAATGATGTTGAAATGATGATTTTATTATGAAATTGTATTGATTTGGATTTTATGATTTTGTGAAATTTTGCATTGTTTTGGATCATGTTTGAAGCAATTTTGGACAATTTTATGACTTTTGGTCATAGACAAAAGTTAATCACCCAAATTAATCCATGTTATCACAAATATGAATGAAATTATGAAGTGGATGATTAGAATGATTAATATGGTTATTTTATGAAAATTTGGGTTGTTTTGGTGCGTTTTAAGAGTTGTAAAGTGATTTTTTGCCTTTCGGTTGCAAGCAAAAATTAAGCATCCAAATCGTTTTTTTTTTTCACAAAATATGATATGATGATGAAATGAATATATGGATGCAATTTGGAATGATTTTGTGGAGGTAAGCTACCTATTTCAATGTATGGATGCAAGTGATTGAGTCTATTTTTACTACAATAGAGAAAGGGTTTGTGAAAGTGCAAGTGATTAAGTCTGGTTTTACCCCAACAGAGAAGGGGTTTATGAAAATGCAAGTGGTTGAGTCTATTTTTTCCCCAATATATGAAGGGGTTTTTGATATGTGTATGATTGATTCTCTTTTTTCCCTAACAAAAAATGAGTTTTTAAAAATGTAAATGATTGATTCTATTTTTCCCTAATAGAAAAGGGGGTTTTGAAAATGTAAGTGTCCTTATGGTGATCTACCCATCCTATAGGATTTCATGGATAACCAGTCACTGCAACTACTATATGACTAGGATAAAATACTAAAGACAAGGTTCATTTGTACTTGTGAATGTCCTTGGAAACTATTGAATGAAGGTGTATTGATGAATGTAATTGATGATTTTGAATGCAAATGTATGGATAATGCAATGAATTATTATGTTTATGCCCCAATAGATGAAGGGGTTTTGAAAATGTAGATGATTGAGTCTATTCTTGCCCCAAAAAATAAGGGGTTTTTAAAAATTTAAGTGTCCTTATGGTGATATATGCATCCTACCAAATTGCATGGATAACCAGTCACTACAACCTCCAAGTGACTAGGATAAACCACTAAATACAAGGTTCACTTGTACTTGCAAATGTATTTGGTAAATGTTGAATGAATGTGTAATGATAAATGAAATTTAAGATGTTGAATTCATATGTATGGATAATTCAAGGAATGATTCTATTTTTCCCCAATAGATGAAGGGTTTTGTGACATGGGAAAATGCAATGACTGTGAAAAGCGCAATGATTGATTATATTTTTACCCCAACAAAAAATGGGTGTTGACATGTGTATGATAATGTGATGTGTATATAACCAAAGGATTTTGGTTATTTTGGAGCCTTTTGAATTGTTTTTTTGTGAGGTAAAGGGATTAACCTTTGACAAAAGGACACAACTTTTTGAACCTAGAAATTGATTTTTTGATGATGTGATGTGTATGTGACCAAACAAATTTGGTTCTTTTAGAGCCTTTTAAATTGAAATGTGACCAAAGGGGTTAGATCCTTTGGAGATTTTTTACTTTGATGTGTGTTTTCAAGGCAAAGGGCTCAACCTTTGACAAAATGACACAACCTTTTGAACCTAGAAACTGACTTGTTGATGATGTGATTTGTATGTGACCAAAGGATTTTGGTTCCTTTGGAGCATTTTGAATTTAAATGTGACCAAAGGGGTTAGGATCTTTAGATATTTTTGACTTTTATGTGTTTTTGCGAGGCAAAGGGCCTAACCTTTGACAAAAGGACACAACCTTTTGAACCTAGCAATTGACTTGTTGATGATGTGATGTTTATGTGACCAAAGGAGTTTGGTTCCTTTGGAGCATTTTGAATTGAAATGTGACCAAAGGGGTTAGTCCCTTTGGATATTTTTTACTTTTATGTGTGTTTGAGAGGTAAAGCACTCAACATTTGACAATAGGACGTAACCTTTTGAACCTAGCAATTGACTTGTTCATGATGTGATGTGTATGTAACCAAAGAAGTTTAGTTCCTTTGGAGTATTTTGAATTGAAATATGACCAAAGTAAAGGTTATGGATAGTGGTGAATATTCACAAATTGGGAGAATATTAGGATTTTTAAAATTGAAAATTTGTAAATATAAAGACCCTCAGTGTCGGCCTATTCACATGAAATATTCAGGACCAATTTTTTCTTAAGGTCAGTTCGCCATAATATATATCCAAACATAGGCATATTTATACTTTTTGGAAATCACTTTTAAATATTGATCTAATGGTGGTGTTTTTATGAAGTTATAAGGTTATTTAATAGGTCAAAATTTACCCCAAATATTACCTTACTTTTTAGGGCTTCAAATGCCCCAAATTTTGGTGTGAATATGATTGATTTGATTTGCTTATGATTCACCTTGATTTTGATTAGGATTCACCATTTTTTTACAAGTACATTTTGATTCCAACCCCTTATGCATAACCCTAACCAAAGGGGTTAGGACCTTTTGGAGCCTCTTGAATTGTGTGTTTTTGAGGCAAAGGGATCAACCTTTGATAAAAGGACACAAACTTTTGAACCTGGTAATTGATTTGTTGATGATGTGAAGTGTATGTGACAAAAGGAGTTTGGTTCCCTTAGAGAATTTTGAATTGAAATGTGACCAAATGGGTTAGGCCCTTTTGATATTTTTGACTTTGATGTGTGTTTGCGAGGCAAAGGGCTTAATATTTGATAAAATGACGTAAATTTTTGAACCTAGAAATTGATTTGTTGATGACATGATGTGTATGTGACCAAAGGAGTTTGGTTCCTTTGGAGCCTTTTGAATTAAAATGTGAAAAAAGGGGTTAGACCCTTTGGATATTTTTTAAATTGATGTGTGTTTGCAATGCAAAGGGCTCAACCTTTGACAAAAGGATGCAACCTTTTGAACCCTGAAATTGACTTGTTGATGATGTGACGTGTATGTGACCAAAGGATTTTGGTTCCTTTGGAGACTTTTGAATTGAAATGTAACCAAAGGGGTTAGGCCTTTTGGATATTTTTGACTTTGATGTGTGTTTTTGAGGCAAAGGGCCCAACATTTGATAAAAGGATGCAACCTTTTGAACCTAAAAATTGATTTGTTGATGATGTGATGTGTATGTGACCAAAGGATTTTGGTTCCTTTGGAGCCTTTTGAATTGAAATGTGACCAAATGGGTTAGTCCCTTTGGATATTTTTGATTTTGATGTATTTTTTTGAGGCAAAGGGCTCAACCTTTGAAAAATGATACAACCTTTTGAACCTAGCAATTGACTTGTTGATGATGTGATGTGTATGTGACCAAAGGAGTTTGGTTCCTTTGAAGCCTTTTGAATTGAAATGTGACTAAATGGGTTAGGATCTTTAGATATTTTTGACTTTGATGTGTGTTTTCAAGGCAAAGGGCTCAATATTTTATAAAAGGATGCAACCTTTTGAACCTAGCAATTGACTTGTTGATGATGTGATTTGCATGTGACCAAAGGATATTGGTTCCTTTGGAGCCTTTTGAATTGAAATGTGACCAAAGGGGTTAGGTCCTTTGGAGATTTTTTAATTTTATGTGTGTCTACAAGGTAAAGGGCTTAACATTTGATAAAAGGATGCAACCTTTTGAACATATAAATTGACTTGTTGATCATGTGATGTGTTTGAGTGACTGAGTTGTTTGTTGAATTAGTGGGGAAGGTGTGATACCTTGAGTGCCCTAAGTTGTGTGCTTTTTTGGTTGATTGGGGGGAAGGTGTGATAACTTGAACACCCCCAAGTTGTGCTATTGTTTGTTTGATTAGGGGAATGTGTGATACCTTAAACACCCCCAAGTTGTGTTGTTGTATAGAACTTTCGAGCGATCTTTTCATATGTGAATTATATATATATACATGTCATTTGATTTGTTTGTGAATGCTTTTGTGTGTGAATGCATGTGTATATGTGTGATGGATGATAATGCAATGATAGTATGTATGAGTGCAAATGAATTAATGCTCTAATGATCATTTGTAGTTTATATTTTACTTGACCACATATAGAATTGTTGTTTCATTAGGGGCACTAAAATTGTGGCATGTGAAATAAAAGACTTATGTAATGATATGGATGTTGATATAGAAGAATATATGGGTGTTGATATAGAAGAAGATATGGATTTTGATATGGAAAATTGACTGTTTTGCAGACTCAGACCTATTAGTGATATCTAGCAAACTCACTAAATGTTGTCTAATTTATCTAAGACCAAATGTGTGTGTAGTGAATTCACTTACCGAATCATGAGTATGGTAATGACTCGAGGTAATCAAGAACCAATGTGTGTGCAAGTGAGTTCATTAACCCATATTGATTACATTGTGATGAAAACCTATCATGGAGGAGACAAATAAGCTAGTTTGTCCGTATGTGTGGTTAGAGGTCTCTTCAAGAGAGACATGTCGACATGCATAAGCGTACTCCACTGCCAATCAAGCATCTATAGCCCCGGTGGATATTAGATCCATATTTCAAGAATATGATCTCTAAGTTTTGGGAATTTAGACTACCTAACCATGTGACTGGAAATGTAATTTTATCCTTACAACTTTAGGATTTGTTGTGTGTGATGTGTAAAAGGTTTAGAGCTTTGGAAAATCATATTCTCAACTAAAGTGTGATGAGAATGTAACCCTATCCTTACTACTCTATCTTTTGTATTTGTAAATTGATTGTGATAGTGGTGAAAACCACTAATTTTAAATTTTTGGACTATGTGTATGATGGGACAAGCAAGGAATACCCTTTTCACTTCGAGGTTCAACCCAATTATGGTGTTATCCCTCTTTGAAACAAGATGTTTTTTAATATGTGTGATTGTGTTTGGTTCAAGAATGTTAGAGTCAATTCCTAGAACTCAATATTTTCTTAGTGAAAATGTGTCTTGGTCCTAAATAAAACTCAACATGTATTGGAGGTTGCTAGAAACACTAAGAGTGGCTGAGTGACCAAAAACACCTAGGGATTATGGAAATATGGTTTGCAAATGACAATTAGACTTGATGGAATGGTGCAAGGAAATGTATAATGACTTGAGGGTGCCCATGATTAAGGCAGCATGAATTTAGTGGACCAATTATTATCTAAACTGAATAAATGACCCCTAGTATGAAATGTGAAATTTGTGAATGTGGTTGTGAATGCAATTTATGAAATGGAATTTGTGTAATGAAATGTGTGCAATGGAATGTGTGAAATGTAAGGTATAAAATGTAATGTGTGTAATGCAATGTTGTTTTTGTAATTTGTGAAATGCAATGTTGTGCAGTGCAATATGTGAAATGTAATGTGTGAAATACAATGTTGTGCAGTGTAATATGTAAAATATAATGTGTGAAATACAATGTTGTGTAATACAATATGTAAAATGTAAAGTGTGAAATGCAATGTTGTGAAGTGTAATATATAAAATTTAAAGTGTGAAATGTGATGTTGTGCAGTGCAATATGTAAAATGTAATGTTGTGCAGTGCATTTTGTAAAATATAATGTGTGAAATGCAATGTTGTATAGTGCAATATGTAAAATGTAATGTGTGAAATGAAATGTTATTTTTGTAATTTGTGAAATGCAATGTGTGAAATTCAATGTTGTGCAGTGTAATATGTAAAATGTAGTGTTTGAAATACAATATATATTTTTGTATTAGCCATGTATATATACATATATCTATAGATCACATTAAGCATAGAATTCTCTCAAATGGATGATGTTAAGCGGTTCTATCTCTTCAACTCCACCTAGACTGGCAAGCCTATATGATTGGATTTGACGAATGAACCTCAAGAACTTAGATAACAGCAAACAACTCTTGTAAACGCAACAAGAAAAAGCCATGTTCATGCAATGCAATGATTTTTTTTGTTTTTTTTTGAATTTGTATGTTTTATTTTTTGAATTTTGAATTTGTGTGTTTTTTTTTTGTTATGAATTATGTACATATGTTACAAATTTTGGTGGTGAGATAGATCAACGAAGTGGAGGTGGTGGTTCACTAGTTGGTTCAGCTCACTCTTGTGGAAGAAGCAAGCAAATGATGGGCTAATGAATGAGGAACATTCTAATATAAAACTCATCATATTCGGTGAATGGAATGATGGGTTCTTGTAACATCCCCGTTATTTTATTATCATTTTATTAGAAGAATGTAATACTGCGGGAAGTTTTTGTGGTTGCAGGTGCAGGTTTCCACTCCATAACAAGTGAACTGGACTAGAAAAATACCCATCCCTAGTGGAGACAAGTGGTTGAAAGTGTTAGGTAAGGTGGGATATGATGTTGTACCTCATGCACCATGGCCCATGGGTACATGTGAAGCCCACTAAAAAGATTTCATATAGGGCATTCTGCTTGCTACTGCATTTTGTGCACATGAATGATTGTGAAAAATCAATTGTTTACCCTCGCTTGCTGAGTAAAATTAGATTTTGGTAGTGAATCTTTTCATATAAAGAGAAAATTATTATTTAAAAAAAAAGTAATAATAATAATAATAATTGTATATATAAAAACATATTTGTAAATGGTTAATGAACCATCATATAAATATTAATATGTAAAATAATAATAATATATAATGAAATAGAAATAAAGTATGGTGGTGATAAAAATAATAATAATAAATATAATAAAATAAATGAAGTGTATACATAGGAGATATACTAAAGTAATTTTATCTCATTTGAATGAATAAATACTTCACCACTCGTGATAATTTTACGTAGTCCTTTTGCATGGAAAACTATTATGTGTCACCTTGAAAACGTATGAGTTTCTCTATAAAATGAAAGGTAGAGATCAATTCAGTCATTCGATGTCAAAAATCTAGAAGGACCATGTAAGAGTGAATTGTGATCAGGGAATTTTGTACCATCTTGCTCATGCTTATTGTGGTACATCCATTCTGAATCTTACCTTCTAGTTGTAGTCAATTATCGCTCCATCAACTTGACTACTAGTTAGAATGTTTCGCTTATGTATGCTTGATATTTTATTTTGCTTGTTGATTGTTGAATATCCTAATTAGCTCTGGTGCTATTGAGCATAGGTGAAATATAAATTTGATATAAATATATAAATATATATATATATATATATATATATATATATATATATATATATATATATATATATATATATATATATAAATATTTGTGTAAATTAAAATATGGATTGAGAGACCGTGCATGAACTAAGAATTGGTAAAATATTAATAGGAAATGTTTTTGATGCATTGAATTGTTATATGTCATTTGCGTTGTTGGTTATTTTTGTATGCAATTTATAGACTGCATCCATAAGGGTCATGCTAACCCATTATTTGAGTGCTACCACAATCTCCCTGCACCAATGTGCATCGGTGTAGCGATTGATGATTGGCCTCTCAGTAGTTCTGAAGTGTTCAAACTTTCTCATGCACAGTGTGATTTGTTTACACTGTTATAAAATCTACAATGGAAAATCCCAATGAGCATTGGTAGAATGTCATGGAAATATTTTATATGGTCTGCTATATAAGTTATAGTATAGAAATTTCAATTCTTCAATGTTCAATGTAGATGTTTTTGAATATGTTTCTATATTAGACTTGAAGGACAATTGGATTTGTATTAAAAGGATTATGCTTGTTTGTTTTTCTATTGAGATTATTAAAGATGTGACTGGGTACCATTGAAGAGGTGAGAAATTTTTCATAATCGTGAAAATCTTAGGTTGTCTAGAGATATAGTGATTTGATGAAATGCTTTTACCATGTTGATTATTCCTTTCTTTGTGTTTGATATGTTATAATTAGAATTTATCGAGAATTTTTTGTTTTAAAAATGTAAGGAAAGTCTATATTGTGAGAAAATGAATACTTGCTTCATTTCATCTTTTTGTAGAATAAATTTGTTAAAAATGTCCTCTTTAGAAATATGAGACTATGGAAATAAGCCTACGAAATATTTATTCTATTTTTAATGTTTTTTTTGATTGAATGAAAAAATTTATAACTTTGATAGCCTTTTTCATGGCATATTTAGCAGCCTCATTCATTATGGAATCATTTAAATTCTAATGATGTTCATAGGAATTACTACTACCATGACTGCAGAACATTGTAAATATTCTTACATCAGTGGAGAAAATATAAGAATTTAAGGATGTTAAAGCCATCCATTAAACGTAGCAATGGAATATACCATATGACAATTAGGGTATAGTTTCCATAGATACAATTTTTAGTGTAGGATGTGTAAGCTTTAGACTTGTGCATGTGAAAACAAGACCTTTGGAGTCATCAACACAGAAACCGAGTGGTGTATTATGTTCCTTTAGGATGAAAATTTTGATATTAAACTTTATTAAGGAATATGTGTGGCTCATTAAAATTTTAGAGTTGCCATGAACATAATTTATAATTTCTCTATAGTCAATTAGTTATTTTAGCCTTTCAGGTGTTGGCCATATAAGATACAAAATAAATCTTCCTTCATTGCATATGTACAAAAATTGTTTATCATTTGTTGGGTATTCTTCGTTAAGCGCAGTTAGGTAGTTTTTATTAAAAATAAAAATAAAAAATCATTTGACTATGATGGCTAGACCTCAAATATTTTGTACATTATTCAGGATTTTTGTGAAAATGACTTACATGTCACTTGAAAGTTGTTCCATTTTAGTCAAAATGGTATACCTATGTATAGGTCAGTACCGTGTTAATAGAGGAACAATGTTAGTGAAAAATAGGATGTTTGAATATTTTAATTTTTTTGGTGCTAAACAATATTTTGTCTCAAGATATGTCTTTCGGGCGATGGGCGTTGACCTTAGTTTTCTTCTTCAACCATAATGTATAATTACCAAAAATGAGTAAAGCCTTTCATAAGATTATTAGACCAAGAATAATTATGTTATGAACAGTACTTTCGTTCACTTGATTTTAATATAAATAAAAGGTTTAAGTAATGATATAAAAATATATTTATAAAATTCATACTTTAGTATGGTCTTACAAATAAGTTTTCTTAAAAAGAATGTATTAAGCCATTGATTCCTTAAAATATCTATAGAATAATTTGGATACATGTAGAACTGTTTTAAGGTGAATGAAAGACAAGTCATAGACCATTTAGAGAATAAGATTACATGTCATTTGTTTTAAGAAAAAGTGAATATTTTATTATCTAAAAAGTAATGGTTTGTCTTACGAATGACCCATGATTACCAAATACAAGCTCAGGCTAGAGTACTTTGAAAACAAACCTGTGGATGAAACTCAAAAGCCATTATGATTAACGATAAGAAGAAAGATAGTACGAGCACAATATTTGAAAATGTTTGATTTAGGAAAAGCTTGTTATTTAAAAATAATATTAATATTTTTTCTGTAAAGATATTCTTTTAATTACTTATTTTTAATCTATATTGTTTTTAACATTTTCAAAATTCATGTTGTGAAAACATTATTGTCTTATTTATATCCTTTTATTAGTTACCTTTTTGTCAAAGATATAATAGTGCCTTGCTTGTATTAAAAGTATTACAAAACATAAAAATATCTTTAGATGATATTTAAAACACTTTGCCTTTATTCATATACTTTAAGGCATGAGAAGAAAACATTACATCAAGAAACACACTAAGAAACTTTTGAATCACTTCAAATAACTAAGAATGGTGTTAAGAGTAGAATGTTATCAAGGAGGAATAACATCCAGAATAATTGATCCTATTCTATATATGGTTTAATAAAATGTTATCGAGAAAGGATGCCAACCCACCCAACTCTGATAGTTCATAGTGGTGGCTATTGTGATTTGGGGACAACCATTCCATAGCATTTATAGATGGATCAGTGGATCCCATGCTATCGAGAGTAACGAATGATGGAATGGGACATTGTTATAGGTTATCATATGAAGTAGTATGTGAGTGTTCTCATGAACCATAAACCAGTTACAGAATTTCCAAAAAATATCAAGACTAGAGAGCTAGTTCTTGGGGTTGAAAGGTCCAATGGTAGATTGTATGGGCAGCATTACTATCAACTAGGGCTTGTTCTAAAACACCTATTCTAGAAGCCAGAGTATTTGTAGATCATGTTAACACATTAGATGAAGGTCAATAATCAAGCACTAACATAGCTATGCTAACTCTAGCATGGGCCTAAAGGTTTAATCATGAATTAAAAATTGGGTCAATGGACCATTAGGACAAGAATAGGATTGTAGATCTAAGTCCTCCATGCTATGAGATAGGAAAAATAATGTGTCCACCCTTCTAGGTGATATGGTCCCTGGAAGGGCAACCCCATGCTGAGTACCATGAACACAAGTGAGGATAATATGGGTCTCATGAATGGCAGCCTACAATGAAAAATTAACTGGTCTTGAGCACTTGATATTTCATTTGTAGTGGTATAATATCTTGAAGTGTGAACTTCTATGCCTAAGTACTAATACTAAGTTGGGTGAGCACTTGTCAAATTGTGATAATTATTATTAGGTAAATCAAAATTTTGAATTTATGATTTTTACAACCAGGTGAGTAGACCTAGATTGTTACAGTTGGTATCAAATCCTAGGTTGCAAAAATCCTTGGTTGCAAATATGAATTATTAAATTGACATAGCTCTTTTATCTCTAGGCATGGCGGGGACCTCAAAAAGAGCAAGTGCTAATCTACAAGAGGACATTACAGAAGTCCTAATAAAAGGAATAAGACGACTCATGAGAGAGTCAAA
This sequence comes from Wollemia nobilis, assembly GCA_028583015.1. Lineage (NCBI taxonomy): Eukaryota > Viridiplantae > Streptophyta > Pinopsida > Araucariales > Araucariaceae > Wollemia > Wollemia nobilis. The sequence goes on from JAQPPZ010000188.1 coordinate 2,013,930, forward strand.
ATAAATACAAATAGACGAAGTGCCTTAATGTGTTATAAGAAAATAAAAGGAGCCAGTAGCAGCAAGGGCTACTCAGAATGATGAGAACATGACAAAAATGATTCAGTTATTGCAAGAACAACTTAATCAGAAAAGGGATCAAATGGAGATCCAAAGGGCTCAAATAAGTGAGCACATGGATCAAAAAAGAGTATAGATGGCTCAGCAATAGGAAATTATTACTCAACAATAGAAGGTAATTGAAAATTTTAAAAAGAGTAAGGATGCAAAGAGAGTACGTAAATTTCTTGAGGGATCTTCGAGAAGGAAGGTCAGTGTTAGAATTGTATAAAAAAAGAAGATAGATATTTCAAAGTTTGATGGAATGGTATATGGTTAAGTGGATATCAATTGGTTAAGTGAAGTTGAGGGGTACTTCTCTATTCAACACCTTTTTGCAGAATCCAAAACTACATGGGCAGTGGTGCATTTAACAGGTCCAGCAAGGGATTGGTGGACCACCTACAATAAAACTAGTTAGAAGGAGGCTATTGACATCTATTGGGATGTATTTGAGAGGTAATTTAAGGATAGTTTCCTTACGCCATAATTATACATTGAGAAGTATACCAAATTCACTAACTCACATCAGGAGAATATATCAATAATTGAATACTATCAAAGATTTTTCCAACTTATGAAATATGCGCTTGATTATGATAAATGAGAAGAATTCAAAGCTCATAAATTTATAATGGGATTAAATCCCAAAATTGGAACTCTTTTTGGATGAGGAAAACCTAAAAATTTTATGGATGCATTTGATGCTACACGATATGAAGAAATCAGCCAAAAAAAATACTAAGGCTTATTTTTATAAAATTGAAAAGGAAGAACCTAATAAAAGGAAATACCCAGAGCCTATTAAAGGTAGGGATAAATAAAATAAATATAGGCATGGTGGTCATTACAAAGGAGACAATAGAAACAAAGGAAAGTTTCAAGGTAATAAAGGACAAACAAACATAAGGAATTTTCAAGAGAAAACTGTGCAAAGAACTACATACCAAGAAAAAGGAAATAATGTCAACCAGAATAGAGATGGGGAAAAAAAAAATAATAAGGGTCCAAATGTATGATTTGTGTGGATCTTTGAATCATTATGCAATTCAATATTTATAAAGATCTGATAATAGGAATCCAATAGAAGAAGCCCCACACAAGATCTTTGCTGCCATAGGTAATATCAATCTTTTAGGATAAGCCAATCCATTTATTTTAAAAGGGAAAATAGGTAAGAAAGAAGTTTGTATTTTAATATATAGTGGTGCAACTGATATTTTTATATCATCTAACATTGTGAGGGACATACCGATAAGATCGAGGATTATGGCAAATGGGTGGCAAGTTGAGTATGGTTTAGGACAAACCTATATGGTCAACTAGTGTTTTTTTGACCCTTAGATAGATATACCTCAAGGGAATATTAATTGGAACCTATATGTAGCACCCTTACATGACTTTGATATTATTCTAGGTGTAGATTGGCTAAAATCCCACAAAGCCCTGCTAAATTTTGAAGAAATATGGTTAGACTTCACAGACGAATCCAAACTTCATAGACGAATCCAATTAGTAAATATATGTTCATTGTAATAGAGTGTATTTAGAACCCCACTTGATGACATCTATGCAAGTTAAAAGGGATTTAATAAAAGGGTGTAGACTTTATATGGTCAAATTTAACAAGAAAGAAGACACTGAGTCTAGCTCTACTTTATCTCAATGGTATCTTGTATTGAATGAGTTTAGAGATGTTTTTCTTGAAGACCTGCTTGGAATTCCTCCAAAAAGAGAATTTGACTATTATATTGAGCTTTTACCAAGAGTGTCACCTATATCCAAGACCCCTTACCAAATTAATTCCTTAGAAATAGAAGAGCTCAAAACCTAGCTTCAGGATCTATTAGAAAAATGGTACATTAAGCCTAGTGTCTCACCATGGGGAGCACCAGTTCTTTTTATGAAGAAGAAGGATGTATCTTTGAGACTTTGTATTGAATACAAAAGGCTTAATAAGATGATGGTGAAGAACAATTATTCTTTACCAAGAATTTATGATCTATTTGATCAACTAAGGGGAGCAACTATCTTCTCAAATATTGACCTTATGTCAGGATGCCACCAATTGAGAATCAGAGATGAAGATACTTTCAAGACTATATTTAGAACCCAATATGGTCATTATGAGTTCACATTGATGTCTTTTGGGTTAAAAAATGCACCAAATGTCTTCATAAACTTGATGAATAGTGTATTTAGGGAATAGTTGGATCAGTTTGTATTGATATTTCTAGATGATATTTTGATCTATTCTCGAAGTAAGGAGGAACATGACCAACACATGAGAATAGTTCTAGATATTATTAGGAAACATTTGTTGGACATTTTGAGTCCTCTAAGTCAAAGTTGTCATTTATGTCACCTGATAGAGTTATCACTCTTATTAAGGAATTCAACAAGAAATAAAGTCGCCCAAGTCATCCAGGAAAAATCTTCATCAATGCAAAAGTGAAATGAAAAAGGCTTCATAATATTTTAATATTATTGGAAGCACAGGTTAAGTGATTGGTTTATAAAAATTCAAGATGGGTTATTGCAAAGGTTTAAAAGGAGGTTTAATAATTATTTATAAATTATTTAAATTCACAAGGAATTTAAATTTTACAAATAATATTTAATTATACAAATATTGGGCATTAAGACAAGGTTCTAAGGTTTAATTAAATTAAACATAAGGTTGGTTCTTTTTAATTTATAATATTAAAATTAAAATTTATTATAAATTAAAAATCACGCCGACGTCAAAATTATTCGAAGCGCTGACGTGATTGAAAAAGAGGAAAAAGTTATTATATAAATGTCATCAAAAAATATTTACCAAGGCATCCCTTGCAATAATTATTTGAAGCACATGCGAAAAGGTTTTGTTTTTTCAAAGGCCTTACGATTTACATAAAGGCTAAATGTGTGAAGGTTCGGAGGCTCTAAGCTCAAAGGTCAGTGTGGCCTAGTGGTATGTTGGGTTAGTACTAAGGAGGAGGTCTCACGTTCGATTCACATGAGGCCTTTTGGATTGCAAGGAAGAAGTGCTTGAAGCGCTTGTTGTTTTTCAAAGGAGCGTTGTTCACAAAAACTTTATGGTGAATGTATCATTTTAGACATGTCATGGTGTGTGGACCAACAACGACTTGGCTGCAGCTAAGGCATTGGGAAGGAGGACTTCGGGGGATCGAATCCCATCGAGGGCAAGGCAAGTGGATTTAATTTTTTATGTTGTTTAATATTTTAATTTTTGCCAAGGTTGCCTAAGGAGAAATAAGGATATGGTATGCCCTAGGAAAGATAGAGATTTTTGCTGATTTTATTTTTGGAAGTATATCATATTATATATCATTGGAAAGCTCTTTTCAAGAGATATTTGTTTAGATTACTTAGAGGGAGAAATAAGGTGTGTGCAAGGAGATATTTCTGGTTTTGTCAAGGAGTTTCAAAAGTAAGTTTGATTCATTCTTTTGAGGGTTTATTTCTTGCATAAGAGGGTATGGTGCATTTTATTGCGTAGGAGTAATAAGGTGTTATTGAGATATTATTTTTATTATTGTGTTATTACTCAAGACCTCTAACCCTTGTTGAGATTGGAAAAATAAAATGTGTTGAGTGTGGCAGATTTAGTGGACAACTCATAAGGCATCAAAAAGGTATGAGCAATATTATTCATTGACTTATTTGGGTGATTGATTTATGAAAATATCTTTGGAGAGAAAATTATTGATTGTGGTTTCCTTTTTTGAGAAGTTTTTGGTTTAATGCTTCAAGGTTTTCTAGTTTTCTAGTTGTGATTAAACCTTGTTCTATAAGCATTATTGTTGAATCCAATTGGTCATACAAAGAACTTGAACTTGAGTTAAGAATATGAGTATTATTGTCATGTGAGATTTATTGTTGATCATTGTTGGAAACATTTTTAGCTTGTTGATACATGATTGAACTAGGGTTTGTGGAAAGGATTGTTCCTTGAGGTGATTGGTTGAGTAGAGTTGATTGAGCCTAGTCAAGTAATTGTGTGAAGTGGTTGTTCAAGTTACATGAAACAAACTATTCTATATTCTGATTTGAGTTGAGATTGAGATTTGAGAATAGAACATATAGAGTCTCTAATAATTCTCTTTATGCTTCTATGAGATTGATTTGATTTGATATTGGGATTTGAGTATAGAACATATTGAGTCTCTAAAAATTATCTTTATGCTTCTATGAGATTGATATTGAGTTGAGATTGGGATTTGAGTATAGAACATATTGAGTCTCTAACAATTCTCTTTATGATTCTATGAGATTGAGATTGAGTTGAGATTGGGATTTGAGTATAGAACATATTGAGTCTCTAACAATTCTCTTTACGCTTCTATGAGATTGAATTGAGATATTGATTGAGCATTGAGTATAGAACATATTGAGTATCTAACAATTCTCTTTATGATTATATAAAATTGGACAAGTTCTGTGTGAGCTTGTTAAACTGATTTGAGACAAGTATTTGAGAAGACTTGTGGACAGATTTTGTGTAAGCTTTTGTGGAAGCTTTCTATGCAGATTTGAGAAAGTCCTAGAGAGGACTTATTGAGCAGATTTGAACAAGTCCTAGAGAGGACTTGTTCAACATATTTGAGCAGGTTCTATGTGGACCTGTTGAGAATATTTGAGAAGGTTCTGTGTGGACCTATTAAGAATATTTGTGCTAGACCGAATGAACTGTGTTTAGTGCATATTTTAGTGGACTTGTGCTAGATCGAATGAACTATGTTTAGTGCAAGATATTGAGCAGAGTTGTGCTAGACCGAATGAATTGTGTTTAGTGCAAGAGATTGAGCAAAGTTGTGCTAGACCAATTGGATTGTGTTTAGTATAGTATTGAGACAGATATTTGGAGGTGACAAAGTATAGAAGACATAGTCTTAGTGGATAGATATCTAGTAGCTAGGACAATTGAAGATAGATCTGAGTGAGGAGTCTTCAAGTGGAGAGAGATCCACTAGTTAGTGCAGCTGAGAGACAAAGCCTTCTAGAAGATCACTAGACAAAGCAAAAGAGAAAAGAGTTATCCTGTGGAATATATCCATGAACTTGAGATTAGGGGATCAGCATATCCTTTGGACAGAGGTCCATAAATATTATAATTGGGAAGGATTACCAAAGATATTAATTGAGAAAAATTTAGTAAAGTATTTTCTCCGTGTAGTAGCCCACATTGGGTGAACCACGTAAATTATGGTGTCTCTATTGTGTATGGTTTTTTATGCATTGCTTTGATTACTGCTATCTATACATTGCATCATATTTATTTGAAAACAAAAGTAAAATGTGATCTTATACTTTTCACCCCCCTCTCAGTATTAGCTTGTGTTATTCAAAATCAATAGTATGGAAAATTGTCTAAGTGTGAATTTTATATACCACAAGTACAATATTTAGAGCACATAGTTTATGTCGATGGGGTAGTGATTGATCCTAAAAATATTGAATCCATAGTAGACTAGCCAAATCCCACCAATTTTACTGAAGTAAGAAGTTTTGTGGGAATGGTTGGATATTATTGACGATTTGTAAAAGGATTTTCAAAGATTGCTTTTATTAACACTAATTTGCAAAGGAAGGAAAAAATATTCAAATGGAATTCTCAGTGTGAAGAGGCATTCAGATTCCTTAAAGAAAAGTTGACAGCTGCACCTATCCTTCAAATTCCATATCCTAGTAAACCATTTATAGTTTGTATTGATGCCTCCCTAGAGGGGCTAGGAGGTGTATTATTGCAAAATGAAACCATTGTGGCATATGAATCTAGGAAACTTAAGAAACATTAGGTGAATTATGCCATTCATGATTTAGAACTAGCTATTGTAGTCCATGCTCTTAAAATATGGTGACACTACTTTTTGGATAAACCTTTTGAGTTGAAAACTGATCATCAGAGTTTGAGATACATTTTCACCCAACCTTTACTAAATGCTAGACATTGAAGATGGATGGAATTCTTAGTTGAATATGATTTTGGGATTGAATATATAAAGGGGAAAGAAAATAAGCTGGTAGATGCTCTTAGCCAAATAATATACATAGTTGCTTTATCATGATGCCAATATGGGCTAAAGGAACAAATTAAAGAGTTGTAGAAAAATAATGAATTTTGTAATCAATGTCGTAGTAAGGTCGAGCAAGGACCAAATTGGCATATAGATTTCAAAGTTAAAGAGGATTTAGTATATTTTAGAGACCACATAATAGTACCCAATGATGAAGGGATAAAAAGAACAATATTACAAGAATCACATCATGCTCCATACTCTGCTCATCCCGAAGTGGTGAAAATGAGGTAGAATATTAAAAAGGACTTTTATTGGCCTAGAATGAAGAAATATGTGGTTCATTTTGTTGCAAAATATCTGGAATGATAGAAATTTAAAGCTAAAAATCAACATCCTGGGGGACAACTACATTTATTTGATATCCCAGAGCAAAAATATCAAATAATTTCCATGTATTTTATAGTTGGTCTTCCTAAAACTTGATTCCAGCATGATGCAATTTTTGTTGTGGCAGATAAATTGACTAAGGTAGCATATTTTATACCGAGCAATGTTATTGATGATACCCCTACTATAGCACAAAATTTTGCTTAAGAAATTGTGAGGTTGCATGGTTTCCCTAAAATAATCATCTCGGATAGAGATTCACAATTTACTTCTACATTTTGGCAAGCTTTACATCGAGCATGGGACACAAAGCTTAATATCAACACAACCTATCATCTTGAGATGGATGGGCAGACAGAGAGGGTCAATCAAGTATTAGGGGATATGTTATGAATGTATTGTATGGACCACCAAAGTAAATGGGAGGATTATATATTCGTAGTGGAGTTTTCTTATAAAAATAGCTACCACACCACGTTGAACATGGCCCCTTTTGAAGCTCTATATGGGCACAGGTGTAGAACACCATTAACATGGGATAATTTAGATGATTGAAAAATTATCCGTACTAATATCATAAAGAGAATGGAGGTCCAGTTAAAGGAAATCTTCTAGTGACTTCGAGAAGCTGCAAACCATCAAAAGAGCTATTCTAACTTAAAACGAACCCCTCAAGAGTTTACTATTGGCGATAATGTCTTTCTAAGAGTCAAAACAACTAAAAGCTCCATAAATTCTACCAAAATTAGCCCTAGATTCATCGGTCCATATGAGATCATTGCCAAAATTAGTCCTATTGCATATAAACTAGCTCTTCCATATAATTTTTTCAAAATCCATAGTGTTTTTCATGTGTCCCTCCTTAGCAAATATGTGGTTGATCCATCACATATATTGGATGTTTCTCATTTATAGATATCAAACCCACAACTATTGAGGTTTGACTTGTCAAAATTCTGGGATATAGGACTAAGAAGTTAAGGAAAAGAATCGTTAATCAGTGTAGAGTCCAATGGGATATCTACTCAAAAAAGAATACCACATGGGAAGAAGTGGCAGAAATGAAAAGATAATTTCCATTTTTGTTTGAAAATTGACATACATATGGATATTTGAATATTGGATGTAATAATATTTTTATATTTTGGATTTGTGATTCATGCTATGATATATTTATGATTATAATGAATACAACTTTTGATATAATGCATACTTTATGGTTGGTTGTATGTATGTGTATGTTCAAGTATTGTGAAACCTACAAACGTATTTAGACTAACACAAGGACTATGTTAAAATTTTGTGGGGAAGAATGTAACGTCCCCATTATTTGATTATCATTTTAATGGAATAATGTGATACTACGGGAAGTGTTTATGGTTGTAGGTGCAGGTTTCCACTCCATAGCAAGTGAACTAGACCAGAAAAACACCCACCCTTAGGGGAGACAATGGTTGAAAGTGTAAGGTAAGGTGGGATATGATGTTTTGCCTCATGCACCATGGCCCATGGGTACATGGAAACCCACTGAAAATATTTTATATAGGGAATTCTGCTTGCTACTACATTCTGTGCATATGACTGATTGTGAAAAATAATTGTTTGCTCTTGCTTGCTGAGTAAAATTAGTTTTTGGTAGTGAATATTTTCATATAAAGAGAAAATTATTATTAAAAAAAAGTAATAATAATAATAATTATATATATATATAGAAAAAATATTTGTAAATGGTTAATACACCATCACATAAATATTAAAATAGTAATAATATATAACGAAATAAAAATAAAGTATGTAGGTGATAAAAATAATAATAAGAAATATAATAAAATAAATGAACTATATACATAGGAGATATACTAAAGTAATTTAATCTCATTTGAATGAAGAAAGACTTCACGACCTAGTGATAATTAGAGGTAATACTTTTGCTTGTAAACTATTATGTGTCACCTTGAAAACATATGATTTTCTCTATAAAACGAAAGGTAGAGATCAATTCAGGTATTCGATGGTGAAAATCTAGAAGGACCATGTAAGAGTGAATTGTGATTGGGGAATTTTGTACCATATTGCTCATGCTTGTTGTGGTACATCCATTCTGAATCTTACCTTCTATTTGTAGTCAAATAGTTTTCCATAAACTTGACTATAGGTTATAATGTTTCACCTATGTATGCATGTATGCTTGATATTTTCTTTTGCTTACTAATTGTTGAAGCTCCTGATTAGATCTGGTTCTATTGATCATAGGTGAAATATGAATTTGATATAAATATATATAAAAAAGAGTGGTGTAAATTAAAATATGGATTGAGAGACCATGCATTAACTGATAATTGGTAATTTTAAAATATTAATAGAAAATGCTTTCGATGTATTGAATTGTTATGTGTCATATGCATTGCTAGTTGTTTCTATATGAATTTTATATACTGCATCCATAAGGGCCATGCTGACCCATTATTTGAGTGCTACCACAATCTCCCTACACCAAATATGCATCAATGTCACGATTGATGATTGACCTCTCAGTAGTTTCGAAGTGTTCAAACTTTCTCATGCACAGTGTGATTTGTTTACACTGTTATAAAATATATAATGGAAAAGTCCAATGAGTGCTGGTATAACTTCATGGAAATATTTTATATGGTCTACTATATAAGTTATAGTATAGAACTTTCAATTCTTCAATGTTCAATGTAGATGTTGTTGAATCTATTTTCATCTTAGACTTGAAGGACAATTGGATTTGTAAATAAATGATTGTGCCTATTTGTTGTTCTATTGAGATTATTAAAGATTTGATTGGGCACCATTGAAGATGCGACAAATTATTCATAATCATGAAAAGCTTATGTTGTCTAGAGATATAGCAATTTGATGAAATGCTTTTACCATGTTGAGTCTTCCTTTCTTTGTGTTTTATATGTTATAATTAGAAATTATCAAGTATGTTTTGTTTTTAAAAGGCAAGGAAAGTCTATGTTGTGAAAAATGGAATACTTGCTTCATTTCATCTTTTTGTAGAACAAATTTGTTATAAATGTCCTCTTTAGAAAGATGATATAGTGGAAATAATCCTAGGAAATATTTAATATTCTATTTTAATGTCGTGTTTGATTGAATGAACAAATCTATAACTTTGATAGCCTTTGTCATGGTATATTTAGCAACCTCATTCATTATGGAATCGTTTAAATTCTAATGTCGTGCATAGGAATTACTACCGCCATGACTGCAAAACATCATAAATCTTCTTATTGCAATGGAGAAAATATAAGAATTTAAGGATGTTTAAGCCATCCATTAAATGTAGCAATGGAATATACCAAATGATATCTAGGATATAGTTTCTATAGATACAATTTTTATGATAGGATGTGTAAGCTTTAGACTGGCACATGTGAAAACAAGACCTTTAAATTCATCAACATAGAAATCAAGTGGTTTATTATTTTCCTTTAGGATGAAAATTTTGATATCAAACTTTATTAAGGGATATGTGTGGCTTTTTGAAATTTTAGAGTTGCCATGAACATCATTTCTACTTTCTCTATAGTCGATTAGGTATTTTAGCCTTTTAGGTTTTGGACATAAAAGATAAAAAAATAAATCTTCCTTCATTGCGTATGTACAAAAACTATTTATCATCTATTGGGTAATCTTCTTTAAGCGTAATTAGGTAGTTTTTATTTTTAAAAGAAAAAAATAATCATTTTTCTATGATGGCTAGCCCTCAAATATTTTGTACATTGTTTAGGTTTTTTGTGAAAATGACTTACATGTCACTTGCAATTTGTGCCATTTCATTCAAAATGGTACACCTACGTATAGGTCAATACCATGTTAATAGAGGAACAATTTTAGTGCAAAGTAGGATGTCTGAATATTTTAATTTTATAGGCACTAAGCAGTATGTTGTTGCAAGATACATCTCTCGAATAAAGGGCACTAACTTTAGTTTTATTCTTTAGCCATAATGTAGAATTTTTGAAACCAAGTAAAGCCTTTCATAATATTATTAGCCCAAGATAATTATGTTAGGGATAATACTTTGGTTCACTTGATTTTAATATAAAGAAAAGGTTTAAGTAATGATATTGTAGAGACAAAAACACAACACCACAAAATAGATATAAAGACAAAATTGAAATCAAACCCAATATTGCACAAGAAGAAATAATTTTTATTATTAATGGGGGGAGCCTCAAATATCCAATGTTACAATTAAAGAATTAATTTCTTTGATATAGATTTTTACAATAGCTAGGGTTCTCCGAAACCATAGCAAACAATTCTAGTGGTGTCTTAAATATCGCTTTTGATCCCAACAGATGTGAGTGGGCTTCATGTTATCCAATATTGAGCCACTCCAGATTAAGTAGTTACACAATGCTAATGTAACACTTCTATATCTACACACAATAAAATAGCAAATGGGTTAGTAGCAACTATGAGGGCTCCATAATGTGAGGTCCTCTATAATTAATACAAAAACCCTAGCTATATGATGTAAATAGCATGAACAAAAACTAAAAATACATGGAATGAAATAACAATAAAAATATTTACCTTGATATGCTTTTTGTTTTTTGATCTATGATATTTGTGGCAAGAAATCAATGCGACGATGCTCTAGTATCGCACGAGAGTTATTAGGGCTATAGAGTTCTGGTGTAAGACACCCACAGGCACTCAACAATAGAAAAAATACCTATGGATGCTCAAGAATGGTGGAGGGTTCCCAAAGGCACTTGGAGATGGAGGACAAGCACTTGGAGGCACTCGATAGTGATAGGGAGCGCTCGAGGGTGTTTGACGGCTGAAGGAAAAGTCTACAAAAGAAAATTTGGTTGAGCAAAAGGGGTGGTGATAGATGCAAGGGTTATGACAAGCGAGGATGGATGGAGAACTCAAGGATACATTTGGGAAAACTCCAACTCAGAGATCTCCTAGCTTAGAACTTAGGGATTGAGCCATCAAAATAGCTCCTATTAATAATCCATATTAGGTATGTTAGGGTTTGAGCGACACAAATTGTGTGGCTCAAATTAAAATATAATGGAGGGTGGATATTAATTTTGGGTGTATGGCATGGATTTATGTAGATGGATGACTAGGATTGAGTTAAATTGGATGGTTGGGATTTATTCACATATAATATTTATATTTATTAAATATATCTAAAATATAATATTAAAATATTAATATTACACATATATTTAACAAATATGCCTAAATATATATATAAATGGGTAAAATGGTGGGAAGACTAGTATGGATGACAAGTGGCTAGATTTTGGTGTCTACAGATGCCCCTTTTTGTAATGCGATGCATGAAACACAATGCAGTGCAAAAACACAAGACACCTCTTTTGGCTAGGCATAGAAGGAAATTTCTCTTCAGAAGTGAAATGTGAGCTTGAAGACAAAAGAATGAAAGAATTTGGATTTGCGTAGCTTACTCCCTCAATTGGCAAGTGAGTTTGCGAATGAATCTCATGATCCAATTGAAAAATACATGCAAATGAATGGTGGATGGTATGAATGATGTAACTAGGATACCAATTTTTCCCCAATGGTATGAAGGGGATTGGTGAAAAATGTGAAATTATGCGTCTGTTTTTGCCCCAATAGATGAAGGGTTTTGTGAAAAATGTGTCTACTTTTCCCCAATAGATGACGAGTTTTTTTTTTGTTCCAAGTATAGATATCATGATCATGTAATATGTATCCTATTGTGGGAAAGTCAAAACCAAATGTGGTTTCCCAAAATTTTGGGTGATTCAATGCTTTTTAAGAATGTGCCTTTTGGTGTCATTGATATGCAAAGAAAAATATAAAAAAGATAACTTTGGATGGTCTTCCAGTGACTGTTGAATAATTCCTTCAATTAGAACCAATAATACTAACTAGTGCCTATCTCTATGATGACTGCCATAGAAATGTGAAATGATGAAAGGTGATTTTGTCCATGTGTTAAGCCCCATGAACTAGACCATTAATGACAACTTTTGTGCAAATTGGTCTTGGCAAAGTTTCACCCAAATAGTGAAGTACCAAATGTGATTTTGATTTTAAATAAGGAGATATGGAATGATGAAAATGACCAAGTTTCCTTATGGTAGGTTATTCATCTTACCGAATTGCATGGATGCAAATCGTTGTAATCACCAAGTATATACAATAACCTACTAGATACAAGGTTCACTTGAATGTTGTTTGAAATTGAAAAATATGTAAATGATGATGTGAATGATGTGAAAATAATGTAATAATGATGAGAATGATGATTATGATCATTTTGTGAAGATTTGTGCCATTTTGGAGTGCTTTTGTAACTTGTTAAGGGGATTTGCAATTTGTGGTCGTAAACGATAATTATGCATCCAAATCAGTTGGAACCTTCACAAAATTTGTTAATAAGATGAAACAGATGCATGAATGCAATATGAAGTGATTTTGTGGGGATAATCCAATGTTTTGGAAAAATTTATTCTTTGTCAAAATTGATGCCAAACATTGGTTGGCACTTTTGGCATGCGTAGATGCCCACTGATGTTTGGGAATTTTTATAACACCCTAGTGCACTTGAGTATGCTAGGAAACATACATGGGTATCTCAAGGCACCATGAGAAGCTATTAATAGCTTAATGGGCAAGATTTAAGCTCATTTATGCAATTGTGAGTTTAATAATATGCATCTAGGAGAGTTGTGTGGAGTGGAGTGGAGTGAGGTGGAGTGAATTGGGCATGGAAGATATGGTGGTGGAAGGAGTGGAGGTAGGGTTTGAAGGTAGAGTGTGAACAACTAAGGTAATGTCATTTTTGTGCAAAAATTTTATGTTTTTTTTTTTAACATGTATAAATGACAAATATTTTGTGTTGTTTTGTGTATTGCTCCAAATTTTTTGCATCCCTACCTTCAGGCTATTGGATCCGCGCCCGGAAGGAGGATGGGAAAAGGATGATGCGGTACCTCGGACGAGAGGACTTTGCGAAGGTCCCGCCTCTCAAGGGAGGTGCATTTTGGTGATTTGTCGATGGATGGTGGGTTCACCAGGAAACATTTGACGACAGTTTCCATGCCTAGGTTTTGGAATGAGTTTTAGATGAGTTCGTTTTATTTTTAAGCATTCATCCTAGGTTTGGCCGAATGATTCTAACTTAAACTACATGAAAATGCAATTTAAATGAATACAGCAAACAGAAAAGAAAGCAAAAATAGAGAATTTGCAGGAGGCCAATGAAGATTACCTAATTCAAAAGTCTGATGAAGTTTCTGATTACTTGTAGCAGTCTGGATCGTCTGCAATTCAACAGAATCACCTTCAATTTGATAAAATCATCTAAACTGACAGGATCATCTGCAATCTGATGAATTTGTCAGATGAATTCATCAGAGACCTGCAAAACAGCAAACAGATGCGAAATACAAGAAATTCTATTTTGTAAACAGGGGCAAACTATATGAAAAAGTAATATGAGTATTGAACAATATACAAGAACAAAAGTAAATGCAAATCATTGTGTTTAGATAGCAGAATATGATCTTAATATGCAAACTAGACAAAATGGGTGAACTCCAGATGCAATATAGTATAAAAACTGAATAGACAATCTAATTTATAGCATAAAATGACAGATAAAAGAGAAAGAAGAGTAAACTCCAGGCATTGATTGCCTCGATGTGTGTTGCAGTCAAAATCGTCTCGCATCAGTACGAGATCGTCCCGAATTTGACTAGATCGCCTTCGATCTTGACAGGTTCGTCGGCTACGATAGGTGCTGGCTCCGGCTGAAAACCAGTCGTGTACCTACAATAAAATTAATATAGGACTAGTGCAAGAGCAAATTTGAAGTGTTTTAGCGCATATGGAGTTGATTTACATAAAAATTCAGCCAGGGGTTGGGGAAGGAAAAGTTTTAGAGTTAAATAGGCATAGGATAGTTGTTGGGAGGTTGGAGATCATCCCAATTTGGGATATCTCCAATGGGGTAAGGGTCCCAATGGCGCAGACACGCTTCTGCTCGGATTGGAGACCCGTTGGAATGGATTCCAACTATGCAAATTCAGTTTTGCGACAAAATCATCTGGACGTTCTAGTCTAGACGAAATCATCAAATATGGGGCAATATCGTCTGATCGAAGACGATATCGTCAAACGGTCAAAACAACTGCTAAAAATGACACGAAAAAAGAGGAAACAGGTTTCTCGGCGGTTAACGGGCGGTTTAGGAGGTTAAATTTGAATTTAAATTTATTTACTAAGGTGAATGTAATTATTCCAATTTTACTGCGCCAATTTTAGGGTGCTACATTTTGTAGCTTAGTATTTTGGAGGTTCAACACTGGTTCTCGTTGTACATTCATGGGATGAGGAAAGTGAGCTTCTGGAGGTTGTGGGGCTAGCAAAGGTAGACTAGGTTGACATTATTAGGGTGTATGAGGGGTACCTCTCTAAATTTACAGAGATATGGGATCCAGATAGGGGAACTTTTCAACTCCCCATGGGAGAGGTGACCCTGACACTTGAGGATGTATACCGCATCCTCAAGGTTCTAGTGGAGGAGATTCATATCGAGGTTGGATGCGATCAGGATATGGAGATGAAGAAGATGTTTGGCAATGGTTGGTAGAGTGTGAAGGTGGAGAGCGAGGGTATACATTACTTGTACATGTATGTTGAAAAGTATTTGGATGCCCTTAGTACCTTGGTGATGTTCATGTTGGCCAACATCCTGGCCTTGAATAGTATTGGGTGCAGGTTTCCTTGGAATCTGATAGGGTTAGTGAGTGATATGCTCACTATGTAGTAGGTGTATGCATGGGCTCCTACCTTATTTGCATAGGTATATTGGTATCTCTATGAGGTGAGAATGTGAGGGAGGAAGGCATTAGGATGCAACCTTGGTGCTCCATAGTAGGTTGTCTTTTGGCACTCATTGTACATGTGATATTTATACATATATACATACATGGCTTTTACCTTTTTTGTATTATATGTTTGTGTGAATGATTTTTGTGGAATTCATATATATATGGATGATGAATGTATATGATATAGTATGGATGATTAATGCAAGGTATGGAATGTAGATTTTCTAATGGTCATTTATAGTTTAGATATTGCTTAGCCAATTTCTAGCATTGTTGTTTAATCAGGGGTACCAAACTTGGTGATATGTGGGGTGAATGATTCATTAAGTGACATTGATGTTGACATGGAAGAAGATATTGATGTTGATATAGAAAAATGATTGTTTTGTAAAGACTCAGACATACTAGTGGTATAAAAAACTCAATAAAACTACCTAATCCCTCTAGGACCAAATGTGTGTACAATGAATTCATTCACTTAATCATGAGCATGGTAATGACTCAAGGCAATCAATAACCAATGTGTGTGCAAGTGATATCCTTAAATCATCTTGATTAAATTGGGTAAACTTGTTATGGATTAAACCAAGAAGCTAGTTTATCCGTATGAGCTGTCAAATTTTTCTTTTAAAAGAGATGTGTCACCACACATGAGTGTACTCCACTGCTAGTCAAGCGTGTATAGCTCCGTTGGAGGCTAAATCCATAGTCCAAGGATTTTTATCTCTTAAGTTTTTGGGATGACTACCTAACTGTTTGACTAGAAATATAGTACAATCCTTACAACCCAATGATTAGTGGTGTGTGATGTAAAAGTTTTAGATCTTTGGGAAATTGAATTCTCAACCTAAGTGTGATGAGAATTGTACCCTATCCTTACTACTCTAAATTTTGAATTTGGAAGCAATTGTGATGGTGGTGAAAACCACCATTTTTGTGGACTATGTTGCATGATGGGACTAGCAAGGATGACCCTTTTCACTTTGAGGTTCATACCAAGGATGGTGTTATCCCTCTTTGACACAAGATATTTGTAAGATGTGAAATTGTGTTTAGTTCAAGAATGTTTTGGAGTCAATTCCCAAAACTCAATATTTTCTTAGTGAAAATGTGTGATGGTCCTAAAAGGAACTTGACATGTATTTTGGAGGTTTCTTAAAATACTAGGAGTGGCTAAGTGACCTAAAACACCTAGGTATTATGGACATGTGGTTTGCAAATGATAATTTGGTTCTTTTTTGTGGAATTTTTTGGATGATGTTGTTAAGGTACCCTTAATCAAGGCAAAATGACTTCATTAGACCAATTAAGATCTTGAACTTAATAAATGATCCTTATTATGAAATTTGAAATGGGAATGGAATGTGTGAAATAAAATTTGTGAAATGCAAAATAAATTGTGTTCTAATAGAATGTTATGAAATGTATGCAAATGAAGTGCAATTTTTTTTTGTGTATTAGCCATGTATATATACATATATATAAATCTCATTATGCATAGAATACCATCAAGTGAATAACATTAAGTGGTTTGGGTTCTTCCTCTCCCTCTAGACTAGCAAGCCTATAAGTACCATTACCCACTTTTTGTGTGACCATGTATGGACCTAACCAATTAGTCATGAATTTATCATGAAGATGTGACTATGCATTGGTGTTTTGCTAATTATCTTTAAGGACAAGTTATCCTACTTGGAATTCAGGTAGATGAACTTTAGCATTGTAAGAACACTTTAGATGGTCTTGATAAACTTGTAAATGCTCTAAATAATTGACTAAAATCTCATCAAGAAGTGTGATTTGGTCAAGACGTGCTTGTCTAGCAGTGCCATCATCTATGAATTCTTGCACAAAAATTCACAAGGATGGGATCTCAAGATCAAGAGACATGATTGCTTCAGCTCCATAGACCATTGAAAATGGTGTTGCCCCTGTAGGCATGCAGATGCTTGTTTGATAAGCCCATAATGCCAAGGAAATTTGTGTATGCCAATATCTATGATTTTATTTAAAAAATTTCTTGAGAATAGCAATTAAGGTCTTGTTGGAAGCTTCAGCTTTTCCATTTGCGTGTGGGTAATAAGAAGTCGAGAGACTATGTTGAATGTTATATTTCTCACAAAGTGCTCGAACATCCTTGTTCTTGAAAGAATTACCATTGTTGAAGATTATTTTTGAGGGGATACCAAAATGATAAATGATGTGATGAAGTATGAACTCCATAATTCTAGGTCCTGTCGTATTGGTTAGAGGATTTGCCTCAACCCACTTTGTGAAGTATTCAGTGGTTGTGATGATGAATGTATGTTGTCCTGATGAAGGAGGTAAAATTTTTCCAATTAGATATAGATACCATTGAGAAAAGGGCCAAAGGCTTTGGATCTGTAAAGCTTTTGATGGTACATGAGTTAAATTAGCATGTTCTTGAAATTTCTTACAATGTTTAGCATAAGTGCAACAATAACATTCTATTGTGGGTCAATAATAACCCATGTGTAAAATACAATTTGCAATGGCCATTCCATTAAAATGACCACCACAAGTACCATCATGGGGTTAAGATATATGACTCTTTGTGCCTCAATAGACTCAAGATAATGAATGAGGATTCCATAAAAACCATGTTTGTACAACACATCCCCCAAGAGAATGAAACATGTTACTTTTTGCTTGAATGTGCATTTAGAATTTTGATAAATGTCATATGAGAGTGTTCCAAACTTGATAAAGGCTACTATTTGTCTTTACCAAGGCTCATATAATTTTAATTGGATAAAGTAAACATCCTTTTTGTCTTTAGATTTAGCATGAACAATTGTAGTTTTAGAGATCGTTGAAAATATAAGGGGTTGTACCTATCTGAAGGAGTCTTTTGGAATCAATGATCCAAGGGAGGCCATCTCATCTAAAAATATATCAGTCGAACATGGCAAACTATTTATTTCATACCAATCAAACTTAGAGAGCAATTTCATTGCTACTTCATGATAAAGCTTAATGGTAAGTTATTTGCATTGGTATTATCCATTTATTTGCTTAATGAAAAATTTAGAATCACCAAATATCTTGATATGATTAATACTCATAGCTATAGATGATTGAAGACCTAAGATTAAGGCTTCATACTTTGCACTGTTATTTGTGTATTGGAAGTCAATTTTAAATGATAATGAAATAGGTACCCCCTGGGGTGTATGAAACATGACTCCAACACATTGACCTTTCGTGCACTTAGATCCATCAAATAATAGTGTGATATCTATGTCTTCCTTTGAAATGATATCTTCTTATTGTTCAGTGACAAAAAATACCAAATCATCTGGGAGCTCAATAATCAGGAGGATGATCACTAGGTAGTGGAGCTTCTACAAGTTGATTGGCTATTACCTGACCTTTAATGGATTTTTGACTAATGAATTCAAGATTAAATTTAGTAAGGAGCATTATCCATTTAGCAGTATGAGTATTATTGTAAGTGTGAGACATCATATATCATAAAGGATTTTCTGTAGCTATGACATATGTTGTGTGACTAAGCATGTAATGCCAAAGTTTATTAGTGGTAAAAACCACTACTAAGCACAATTTTTCTACATAAGAATATCTAGTTTTGTAGCTTACCAATGTTTGGCTAATGTAGTAGATAGATTACTCTTGATTTTTTTCATTATTTTGTGCAAGCATTGTCCCTAGTACAAAGTCCATTGCTAAGACATAAATATAGAATGGGACCTTCGAATGAGGAGGAGCTAAGATTGGCGGAGAAGCTAGGTATTGCTTAATGTCATAAAAGGCTTTTTCTTTTTGACACTCATATGTCCAAGAAAATGGTACCCCCTTTTGTAGTAGGTGATTGAATGGTCGAAATTTATAAAAAATTTGTGCAATGAAACGATGGATCGATTGAATATTTCCTTGTAAACTATGCAATTCCTTTAAGTTAGTTGGGTGAGGGATATCCATGATGGACCTGATATTTTTTGGTTCCACCTCAATGCCTCTTTTGGAGACAATGAATCCTAGAAGTTTGTTTGAGGTAACACCAAAGACATATTTCTTGGGGTTCAACCTTTTATGTTCTAGAAGTCAGTCAAAAAAATTCTCCAATACACCAATGTGCTCTTGTCAAGTTGTAGATTTAGTCAAGAGATCATCCACATAATATTTTATGATATTATGCATGTAGTCATGGAAAATTTATGTCATGGCATGTTGATAAGTTGCACCTACATTTTTAAGGCCAAAGGGTATCATCTTGTAACAAAAATTTCCCCAAGGTGTAGTGAATGTTGTTTTGTGTTGGTCATTAAGATTTATTTGGATTTGGTTGTATCCTAAAAAACCATCCATGAATGAAAGCATTTCATGGCCAGTGCAAGTGTCGACAAGATTATTGATGTTTGGGAGAGGAAATTCATCCTTAGGACATGCTTTGTTAAGATCTCAAAAGTCAATGCAAATTTGTATCACCACATTAGGCTTACGAACAGATACCATGTTTAAAATCCACTTAGGATAGTCGATAGAAACTATGAAGTTCACATCTAAGAGTTTTTGATGCTCTATTTTTACCAAGAGGTCCATGGTAGAATGCATCCTCCTAAGTTTTTGTTTAACTGGCTTAGCATCAGGTTGTAAGGTGAGATTATGGACAACCAAGCTAGGATCAAGATAAGAAATGTGCTTGTAGGACAATGCAAATATGCCCTTCTTCATCTTGAGGAGAGAAATTAATTGCTCTTGTTCATCGTTAGATAAACTTTTGCTAATATTTGAAAATTTGGGAGTTGTCTTTGTCTGAAATAAGGTCCACATTAATGGTATCTTAAATGGACATATGGGAACCTTCTTCAAGTTGATAGGGCATAGGAATCAGATGAATGTCATCTAAGATGTCATCAAAATATTCTAACTTATCCTCATCTATGTATGCCTAGAAAACCTTAGGATTTGAATATGAAGGTGAAAGTGAATATAGAGGTGATGGAGGAATGTAGTTGGTGGAAGCCCTTAACAATTCCTTGAACAAGAAAAACTTGGAAAAGGATGGAGGTGAGGAAATCTGATCCATATTGATAAGGCTTATGTCAATTAGAATTTTTTTAGCCAGATCAAATGGATTATGGAGTGGGGTGAATAAATTAACAAGATTCATGTTTATTTATGGGCGAAGTGGATTAGGTCTGATGGAATGGATGGAACCTAAGAACCAGTGCTAGGATATTTGTATACCTAAATAGCAACCAAAAAAACAAATAAATACATTTAACTAAATGATATATACATGCAATGCTGAAAAAGAAAACATGTTTTTGTTTGATTTTTGATTTTTTTATTTTTTTGTAGTGGTGAAAACCACTGTTTTTGTGTTATATACATATGTTACAAGTTTGGATTATGAAATTTATTAATGAAGTGGGGGTGGTGGTTCATCGATAGGGATGACTCAGTCTTGTGGAAGAAGATAGTAAAATATGGGCTCATGGATGGGGAATATTCTGAGATAAAACTCATCTTGTTCAGTATGGGGAATAATATGCTCTGATTCTTCTTCAGATTCATCTAAAATTATCAACATAAGTTTGAATTCTTCATGGATTTCATTATAAAAATCATCGATATGGAGGGCTTCTTCTCCTAAATTTATATTAAGATTTTTGAAGGTTTTTTAAAGTGAAGATGTGGAGGAAAGTGGGTGATAACCTAGACCTGAATGCTCGTACATTTCTTGATATAGAACATCAATAACCTGAAGCACTCCTAGTTCATGCAATCCTAGGCCATGACCTTTCCAATTTACTATGTGAAAATAGTAGGATGGAAATCCCAATATGTTTGGAATATTGGTAAGTGTTGGTTCCTTAGGTTCCTCTAAGGGAGCTAGATTCGATGAAGAATAAATCCTACCATACACAAAATTTATGTTATTTGGAGTTGAAACCATGACATAATACTCCTATATATAAAGGTGGGTCACTTGGGTGACCAAAATACTTAGCATTAAGAATGGTGAGTGGTGTGATGGTGATGTCTTGGACCACATATTCACCAATACTAGGGCTAGTGAGGTGGAATTCGACTTGGGATGATGTGGAAGGATCATGATTGGATAATGGATTGGGGAATGATGGAGATGAAGACTTCTCACAATTTTTCAACTTGAATTATGAAACATTAGGTGATGGAGAGGGATTGGTTTGCTAGATGGATGATGATGATGAAGTGGAAGGTAAAGATGTGGATTGACTTTGACCACATGTGCATGTATTCAATGATGAATATGATGAAGGATTGGTGATAAGAGAGTTCTCATATGAAGAAATGGGTGGTGTGGTAGATGTATTGGCTGATGGTGAAAGAAAAATATGGGTGGAAGGAAGCATGGATTCATAAGGATTTGATCTAAAATTGTAATACTTGAACAGTTTGACATCCCTTGGTATGCAATGTACTTGTCCCTCATGAACATATTTCAAGCATTGGTGTAAAATGGAAGGGAAACATATCATTTCCCTCATCTAAGGTCTTCCAAGGAGTACTGTTGAGTGGTATTTTCACCCAGTTGTGAAAGTACACTCTCCTTTAGGATTTGGGTTCCAAATCCCCTCTTGCAAAGAAGTTAAACAAACAACTTCTCCAAGGTCTCCGTTGTATTAGCATTTGCATATGTGTATTAGTAATCTCAAATAAAGATATTCAATTTAAATGCTTGGAACACCTTAGTGATTGCAAGTAACTGTAAACAAGGGGCAATGTTGGTTTATTTCACCATGAAACTTTAGTGATTGTTCATTGTTTTTTTTTGGATTTTGAAATTTTTTAAATGTTTATTTTTAATGCCTGAAGATTTAAAATAAATTAAAATTTTTGGAAAAAATAAAATGCAAAAAAAAGCTGAAAATAAAATGCACTCAGTATGATGCTATCCTGTTCCGACAAAACCGAAGATGTGAGGTCTCCATGCATGCAACCTAACCTATTGGACTTGCAAAACAAGCACAATCCCCATAGACTAAGTGCTGGTTCCTAGGGTACGAAATAAAATTCAGATTTCAAATATTCGCCTAATGTAACCCAAAAAAATGGCATTTAACATTATCTATAAATTCGAAATCTGAAAAAATGAAAGAATAAACATTAAATCCATAGCATGCAAAGAAAATCTCCTTCTTTCTTGCCCACAAGATGCAAATTTCTGAACACTTCTGCATTAAAAATATGTCATTTTACAATAGCAAAATTTTTGGTTTTCCCAAACCAATCTGTGGAAGAAAAACAACTCAAACAGGTCCAGAATGGCCTTCTCGCCTTCAACTCTGCAACTCTGCTTGCAGTGGTTTCCAACCCCCTTTCTGGCCTCTTTGAATGGCGTATTTAAACTTCTGAAAAAATTGTTTCTCCTTCCATGACGGTTCGTTTCATTTTTCGATGGCTGTTCGTTTCACCTTCCCTGACTGTTCGTTTCACCTTCCCTTGTATGCGTGTGCTTTGGTTTCCATTTTGTGGCCCTTCGCTGCATTTTCTCCACATGGGCTTGCGTCCGTTTCCCTCCGTGTGTAACGACCATCTTAAATGATCTCAAATCATTAAAGATTCCTTATGTAACGCTTTGTCTTATTCATTAGATTTTGTCCTTATGTCCACGTCACTATGCAGGTCCGTTACCTTGGCGAAAATGGAACATGTCGCGATATCGTGACACTTTTGCCTCCTTGCTCTCTTTTGTTGCTTGTAGCCATGAAAATGTAACATGTCGCGATATCGCGACACTTTTTCTTCTTTTCTCATTTGGCCACGAAAATGCAACATGTCACGATATCGCGACACTTTTTCTTTTTGCCGCGAAAATGCAACATGTCGCGATATCCTGACACTTTTTTTTACAACCTTTTTCCTTCACTTTTTTGCGAAATGCAACATGTCGCGATATCGCGACACTTTTCTTTGGCAAAAATGCAACATGTCGCGATATCGCGACACTTTTTCTCTTTTGACCGTGACCATGCAACATGTCACGATATCGTGACACTTTTTCTCTTTTGGCCACGACAATGCAACATGTCGCGATATCGCGACACTTTTTCTCTTTTGGCCATAAATGCAACATGTCGCGATATCGTGACACTTTTTCTCTTTTGGCCGCGATGGTGCAACATGTCACGATATCGTGACACTTTTTCTCTTTTGGCCATGACTATGCAACATGTCGCGATATCGCGACACTTTTTCTCTTTTGGTCGCGACGATGCAACATGTCGCGATATCGCGACACTTTTTCTCTTTTGCCTGCGAAAATGCAACATGTCGCGATATCGCGACACTTTTTCTCCTTGTGGTGTTTTGCTTTTTCCTTGATCTTTAGCATATGGGCCACTTCGGTCTTCTTGGAACACATGCAAAAAAGGTGGGTCCCCAATTTTGGGGTACGTTGTGGAGCAGCCACAACAAATGGTGACTCTACTGGGAAATGCTCTCGAGCATTTCGATGAGAACTCAACCTGAAAACACACAGACTCAAATACAAGCGTCAGAAAATATCCCAAGAATGAAACTAGACGAGAAATACATGAAGCATTAGAATTATTAAGCATCAGCTCGGTGTGTGCAATGTGCTTCATTCCCTATCATTTGAAACTTGTTCAACTTTCCATTGTCAGTTTCACTTATGATTCGTATGCAAGGCTATGAATGATTTGTGCAGGATTTGATGTATGAAAACTATGTTAGAGATATAACAACCTGCTTTGCAAAGGCTCAGACCTTCTAGTATCATGAACAAACATATTAAAACTGTCAAACCCTCTTAGGACCAAATATATGTATACTAAATTAATTTACTAGATCCCAAAGTTGGTTATGTGTCACTACCATCTTGAACCCATGTGCAAGTGTAAGTGAAATTAGAGCTTTGGGGAATAGGATTCCCAACCTAAGCGAGATGGGAATTTAACCCTATCCTTACTACTCTGATCTGGAGTTCATTACCTCATCTTGAACAAAATGATTTAACCTGTTATGGATGAAACTGTCAGGCTAGCCTGTCCGTTTGAGCAGTCAGTGGTCTTGCTTTTAGACAAGACATGTTGCCACGCATGAGCATACTCCACTTCCAGCTAGGCGTCTATAGCCCCGGTGGAGATCAACCCCATAATCCAGGATTTGGCTCTACTTTTGATTTCTTGGACCTTGGGGATGACTACCCATCCTTGCAAGGGACATGTAGTACGATCCTTCCAATCCAATATTAATAAAGAAATGAAAAATATTTGCTTTGGAATTTCAAGTTCTTGAGTGGGCAAAATAGAAGCTTTGGGGAATCGGATTCTCAACCTAAGCGAGATGAGAATTAGACCCTATCCTTACTACTCCATGAAGGTCAAATCAGAGCTTTGGGGAATTGGATCCTCAACCTAAGTTAGATGAGGATTTAACCCTATCCTTACTACTCTGATTTTAGACTTTAAGCATTATGGGAGTGGTAAAAACCACTATTTTAAGGATTATGTTGCATGATAGGACAGACACGAAATACTCCTTTCGCCTCACCTTTTCTTCCAAGTATGGTTTTGACCATTTTGCTCAAGATCCTCTTTAAAATATGTAGAACGTGCTTGGTTCAAGATAGTTCGGGCATCAGTTCCCAACCTTAGGATCCTTTTAATATATGTTATGTAATAACCCTAAGAGGATTTGACACCTTTTCAATGATTGTATATGAAATGAAGATGCAACTGAGATGAAATGTATATGCAATGTGGAATGTAACATGAGATATGAATGCATTGCTCCTTTTGAAATGCGGATGGAATATATCACCTACTTTACCATAATTTGTAAAACTGACAACTTCATGCATCACAAGTTCCAAACGATATTCTTTAATGTGTTTGTGATACTCGTGGAGCTTTCTGCAATACAATTCCGATGTTTCATATTCTCCTAGTCTTAGTCAACATTCATAAGGACATAAGTTGACATCTTGCTTTTTTTTTTTTTTTTAAAAAAACAAACCAAAAGTGTCCAAAGGACCAACACACAACTTGAAACCAAAAAAGAAATGCAAAACCAACATCAAAACCAAAAATCATATACCAATGTACCATATGGTACAAGGTGATGCAAAGCTTGGACTATCACTTTCCCGGATCCCAAACATGATTAGAACATTCCAAAAGACATATAATGTGATACACATGCCAAATGTGGAAGGAATCAAACAAAAACAAGATTAGACCAAACAATGCAACCAACTTTAACTTTCCTCTCTCACCCCACCAATTAGATTTAGTTCCATTAGTATTCCTATAGGTGAGATTCAAATTACCAAATTGATTAGACAATGGTTGATTTTCAATTCTTTCTTGTCTATTCTTTAAGGTGCACATTTCATAATTCCATTCATGATTTAGAACTAGGCTTTCTTTATTCAAAATGAAATTTTGTAAGCAAGAGCCTATTTCTAAAAATTTCAAAGCTAATTCATTTTCCATGTTCTTAGGCCAATCAAAATTGTGCAACAATTTACAAGCATCTAGGATATTTACTAAATGGGGATCATTAAGAATTTTTATCCTAGATTCAAGAATTAATTGTTGATGAATTTGATTTAGCAATTTAAGTGCATCAAGCTCCTTTTCATTCATTAAAGTAATGTTATCAAAGGTGTGGTTAGAAATTAATCCTTGTTCTTCATTCACCTTCAATGGCATTTCATCATAAATATCATTTGAATTATACAAATCTTCACCAAAATCTTGGATGTTTGGACACAAAGGTTTAGATTTTACCTTTTTCACATTTTCATTTACCAAGATTTGGTGAGGATTTGCAATTCCCTCTTTTACCTCATGGTCTTCATATTCTTCATTGATTACTTGTTCATCAAACATACCAAAATTGGGCACCCAATTAAAAACATGCCCATCCTTTTCAACCCTCAAATATTCTTGGTCGAAGTGTATGTCAAGTAACTCATCTTCATGATCAATCGCTTTCGTTGCTTCCAATAGATCAACCACTCTGTCATTTAATTCCAATTCTTTGTTCACTATCCATGGTATCTCTTCCAAAACATCCTCAAATTGTACAGGAGTTGTACTATCTTCCTTTGAGTAGGCGATTATGTTGTCCTGTATATCAATTGGCACACAAGTTTCATTAGCAGTTTTGGAGTGAGTGTAGTCTTCCCACTTCTTCCACGAATCATAGTAGTCATCCTCCAAGTTCAAGTTGTGACGTTCAACTACTTCTTCAACATCTTCCAATTCATCAATGTGCTTCTCATCAAATTCACCTTCACCTTCCTTAGATGGTTCAATTATTTCCAAAAGTGGGTCATTTTTTGAATTCCAATTTATAAGGCTATCATAGTCCAACTTGGTGACCCCTGATTCGATTTTATCACAATTTGGAGGGTGAAGAAATTTTTGATCATTAATTCCAAGCTTCTCATCGAGAGTGTCTTCCAAAAACAAGTGGTGAAATTCTATCATATCTTCAAATTCATTTATTGGTTTTCTTACAATTTCACTTTCAACCACTTCCTGTTCCAAGATTTCATCCTCTTCTTCCTCATTCTCACTCTCTTGATGATATAGAGTTTCCACCACCAAAATGTTGTCCTCTCCTTGTTGATGTTGGGGTGGACCCTCATTTGGCACAAGTTCCAAATCATCCACTTGAGCTTGGAGACAATGGGTATATCTAGCAATTTTGGGACAATTCCTTTCATTATGCTCCTTTGTATTATGCAATCTACACCCCTTTTCCCATGCAAAATCAGAAATATTAAGAATGGAACTAGAGTGACTTGGTCCCATGAAGTATCTATCCGATTAGCAATAGGGGAAGGCACACCCCCATTGTTTGGCTTCGTATTCCACCGTCTCCCTCTATTGTTGAAATTTTGATTTGGGTGAGGGGCATGGGATTCATACTTCTATTTTTGAACCAAATCATTACTCAATTTGTGAATCATCTTTTTGAGTTCTTCAACCTCTGAATAAATCTCTTTTGGTTGAGCTATGTTATTGCTAGTTCCAATAGGATTTGCGTAATTGGTGAGATCTTGACTTAACATTTGAGTTGGATTTTGAGCCACTTGATTTGCATAGGGATTCACACTTTGAATCGGAATTGGATTGGGGAAAGGAACTATAGCCTGAGAATTAACTAGACTGGCTCCTTGCATAGTCTATTGACTATTTTGCAAAAATGAAGGAATGGGGGGAATGGATGTGATTGGTTGAATTGGAATGGGTGCGTAAGCGGGTGTTGATGAATATGGTTGTTGATAAGGCACAACATTTATGCCTGATATTTGTGGTGCCATGATCTGATTCATCATAGGAGCTTGACCATATGGACCATATTGTCCTACCATAGGCATCTGGGAAAACCCATAACCCTGTGGTGTCATTTGTTGTTCAATGGTCATAGCTTCATTGTAGGCTAGAGCAAGCATGGTAACTTGAGGATTTTGCCTTGCAAACATTGCCGTCATAGGATCCAATGCCCCAAAATATATTTGCAAAGCTACTATGGGATCAATGGCAAAATGTCGAATTGCTCTATTATAGCACTTCTGAAATCTCTGATTAAAAGTTTGGATTGGCTCACCCTGGCCTCTTTTGCATGTAATGAACTGATTATAGATGATTGTGGGATCTAATGGTGACCTGAATTGGTTGACAAAAGCATCCTCCATTTGCGTCCATGACGTAATGGAACCAGTAGGTAAGCAAATATACCATTCGTAAGCCACTTGGTCTAGGCTCATGGGGAAGAGTCTACAAGCCACATCTTCATGTTGAACGTGCAATCTTATCAAAACATCCCTATAGGCCTGAATATGTTCTTCTACGGTCCTTGGGCCATCCGGTTTGTATTTGGGCAAAAATCTCTCTATATTCCTAGGGATCTCATGAATATCCCCTGCAATATTCAAAGGAATGTTATGGGCTCCGTACCAAGGAGGTGGTGGAGGTTGGGCCATTTGATTCAAAATCGATGATGATAACCCTACAAGAACCATGGAAATGGTACTGATAATTGGTACACTAGTGGCAAATGACACCACCGATGCAAGTCCGCTAGATGCACCTGAAATAGAAGGATCTTCTGTAACAAGAATATCTGGTGGGACCACAATTTGCTCAATTTTATTCCTTGGATTCCTATGAGTGAGTGAGAGGCTTTGGAATATGGTTTCCTCAATTGTTTTGGACCTAGTTGCGATGCGATGCGGTGGGTCCAACTTGTAAATGAAACTACCCTACAAAACCTGACAAAACTCTCAATACCTCAAAGAAAACCTGCAACACAAAGAAAATCCTGTAATTAATGAAATTCAAAGAATAACTTCAAAACCAATTTGTTAGTCGTGAATGAAAGAAGGAACCATGACAAAGCAATATTCTAAAACAATGCACAATCAAAACACCTTATTCAAAACACCTTATTCCTGTATGAACAATCAAAAAGCGTTAGGACAATGCATAGCAATTCATGTCCTCATTTTAACACTACAAGGTTGTATTGTTAAAAGAGGGCTAAAGATAATAATCAATAGGGCATGAAATATTCAAAATTTAAATCCCTATAGCATTTAAATCACACTGAAATAAACCAATTCAGGCCCTCCTTCTAGCGCCAATCTGTTGAGTGGTATTTTCACCCAATTGTGAAAGTACACTCTCCTTTAGGATTTGGGTTCCAAATCCCCTCTTGCAAAGAAGTTAAACAAACAACTTCTCCAAGGTCTCCGCTGTATTAGCATTTGCATATGTGTATTAGTAATCTCAAATAAAGATATTCAATTTAAATGCTTGGAACACCTTAGTGATTGCAAGTAATTGTAAACAAGGGGCAATGTTGGTTTATTTCATCATGAAACTTTAGTGATTGTTCATTGTTTTTTTTTGGATTTTGGAATTTTTTAAATGTTTATTTTAATGCCTTAAAATAAGTTAAAATTTTTGGAAAAAAATAAAATGCAGAAAATGAAAATGAAATGCAAAAAACTGAAAATAAAATGCACTCAGTATGATGCTATCCTGTTCTGAAAAAACCGAAGATGTGAGGTCTCCATGCATGCAACCTAACCTATTGGACTTGCAAAACAAGCACAATCCCCATAGACTAAGTGTTGGTTCCTAGGGTACGAAATAAAATTCAGATTTCAAATATTCGCCTAATGTAACCCAAAAAAAATGGCATTTAACATTATCTATAAATTCGAAATCTGAAAAAATGAAAGAATAAACATTAAATCCATAGCATGCAAAGAAAATCTCCTTCTTTCTTGCCCACAAGATGCAAATTTCTGAACACTTCTGCATTAAAAATATGTCATTTTACAATAGCAGAATTTCTGGTTTTCCCAAACCAGTCTGTGGAAGAAAAACAACTCAAACAGGTCCAGAATGGCCTTCTCGCCTTCAACTCTGCAACTCTGCTTGCAGCGGTTTCCACCCCTTTTGGCCTCTTTGAATGGCGTATTTAAACTTCTAAAAAAATTGTTTCTCCTTCCATGACGGTTCGTTTCATTTTCCGATGGTTGTTCGTTTCACCTTCCCTGACTGTTCGTTTCACCTTCCCTTGTATGCGTGTGCTTTGGTTTCCATTTTGTGGCCCTTCGCTGCATTTTCTCCACATGGGCTTGCATCTGTTTCCCTCCGTGTGTAACGACCATCTTAAATGATTTCAAATCATTAAAGATTCCTTATGTAACGCTTTGTCTTATTCATTAGATTTTGTCCTTATGTCCACGTCACTATGCAGGTCCGTTACCTTGGCAAAAATGGAACATGTCGCGATATCGTGACACTTTTGCCTCCTTGCTCTCTTTTGTTGCTTGTAGCCATGAAAATGTAACATGTCGCGATATCGCGACACTTTTCTTTCTATTCTTTTCTCATTTGGTCGCGAAAATGCAACATGTCGCGATATCGCGACACTTTTTCTCTTTTGGTCGCGAAAATGCAACATGTCGCGATATCGCGACACTTTTTCTCTTTTTGCTCGAAATGCAACATGTCACGATATCGTGACACTTTTTCTTGTTTGGCCGCAAAAATGCAACATGTCCTGATATCGCGACACTTTTTCTCTTTTTTGGCCGCGAAAATGCAACATGTCGCGATATCGCGACACTTTTTCTTTTTTGGCAAAATGCAACATGTCGCGATATCGCGACACTTTTCTCTTTTGGCCGTGAAAATGCAACATGTCGCGATATCGTGACACTTTTTCTCTTTTGACCGCGACGATGCAACATGTCGCGATATCGCGACACTTTTTCTCCTTTTGGTCGCGATATGCAACATGTCGCGATATCGCGACACTTTTTCTCTTTTGGCGCGACGGTGCAACATGTCGCGATATCGCGACACTTTTTCTCTTTTGGCCGCGATGGTGCAACATGTCGCGATATCGCGACACTTTTTCTCTTTTGGCCGCGATGGTGCAACATGTCGCGATATCGCGACACTTTTTCTCTTTTGGCCGTGGATGTGCAACATGTCGCGATATCGCGACACTTTTTCTTTTCTCTGTCTTGGACCGAAAATGCAACATGTCGCGATATCGCGACACTTTTTCTCCTTGTGGTGTTTTGCTTTTTCCTTGATCTTTAGCCTATGGGCCACTTCGGTCTTCTTGGAACACATGCAAAAAAGGTGGGTCCCCAATTTTGGGGTACGTTGTGGAGCAGCCACAATAAGTACATTGTATGCTATGGATCCTTCCAAGATGTGGGACATAGTGTGCAATGTTTTGACCCCTACTTCAAAGGGTAAAACAATAGTGCTAACTGTGGAACACAAAGCATCATTGAAGGCTTTTAAGGTGAAGGATGACTTGGTGATATGAGATGGAGGAATATTCAAATGATGAAGGGTAGATGTGGTGATGATATTGATGGAGGAACCGATATCAATTAGAACTCTTTTAAAAAACTTCTTGTTAATTAAAGCCATGATGTGCAATGGAGGATCTATTGATTTCAATGATATTGGCTTAATATTAAAGTCATAAAATGTAAGGGAAGGCTTCATGCATGTTTGAATGCTCCCTACAAAATTTTTGAAGGCATTGGAATCTTGATATTGTAATTCTATGGATTTTATAATGTCCATCAATACTTCATGATGTGGGGGATATTGTTGAATCAACTCATAAATTGACAATTTGGTAGAAGCCATATTTAGAATTGTGGTTAACCATTTACTCAATGAAATAACTAGTCATGGTGGATGATGGATGTATGGAATGGGTCGATTTGATTGGCTAAGAATGTTGATTGGTGATGAATTATTGGGTGAAATTTGGATGGGAGGTGATGTGGGAGGTTGTGAAACACTTTCTTAAGGTTGTTGCTTTGCATTTTTCTGATTGTTTTGTTGATCTTTAGTGACCACATGAATGGCATCTATAAATCCTTGGTATTTTTGGACATGATTAAGTTGATTAGGATAAGTCTTGGTATTAGCTCCTCCCATATTTGGTTGCACCTCCTCATGTTGAGGAAGTGGTGTTTGAAAAATACTAAGGTTTTAGTTTTTTTGAGCAAGGATATTTTCATCCTTGATTGCCCCCAAGTCAATTAGGTCTTGAATGATGTCTTTGAATGCATTGAAATTATTAATATCATGCCCATATTGCCTATGGTAAGGACAAAATAAATATTCCCAATAATATTTTTCATGTTTAGTGGGATCATCTGGTCTGATTTCGAGTAAAGCAAGTTTACTTGTATCATACAACCATCAAAAAAGGGAAGCATATGAATTATCCAAGGGGGTGTATTAGCAATTTTATTAGATAAAATATCATCAAAAAATGGTTTTCTACAGTTGGAACTATGTTTTGAATGGCTTGAGCTACCGAGGGTACCAAATGATAAGAAATTTTTTGTGGTGGTTGTTGCACTGATTGTTGTTGAGCCATTATTAGTTAGCTCGTGACCACTTGATTAACATGATTAGGCTAGTTGGTCGGAGTGGTATGTGTTGATTTTTATTGGCCAAAATAATTGCTTTTATATTGGCCCTTGTTTTACCATTCCTTTTTCTTAGGCTTAAGTATGACCTCTTGTATTTTTATTTCCTCAATGAAACTAGATTGTGCTAGAGCTTCTTCAAATAAATGATACTTCTGTAATTGAAGAATTCAAGAGAGGTTTTAAACAACTCTTGGTGAATAGTTTGATAAGCTCTTCCATTGGTAGGGTGAATGGCAACTTGGTAATGACTACCCTCCAATGGTTTCCAAAATCATAGATAGACTCGTCATCATGTTGTCTTAAAGAATAAACATCATAAAATGAGACTTTCTTTCTAACATTTAGGATAAAATGCTCAAATAATTGGTCAACCAATTGTTCAAAAGTATAAATACTATGACTAGGCAATTGGTTGTACCACTCTATGGTGTCTCCTCCTAATGTTTGAGGAAATTTTATGAGCATGAGAGCATTGTCATTTTGGATTCTAAAACATGAGTGTACAAACATGCGTACATCCTCTTTGGGATCCTCAGTTCCCTTGAATTTTTCAAACTTAGGCATTGTGAAATTTTCCGAATATGGTAGTGATAGTATCGAAGGATGAATAGGTTGGTTGATCATCTTATGTAAGGTTGGATTCTAGTTTGTCAAACCAAGAGTATATTGTATCAACTGATCTATTTTTTGTTGCATGGCCTTAATTCGAGGGTCTTCCCCAAGAATGTGGATGCCCTGAATTACCTGATGATTTTTAGGTGATGTGGAAAAATATTATGGGATGACCAAATAATGATGATATTTGTGATGATGACTAGGTGAATATGATGGAAATTGATGAAGTAGAGACTGATGATTAAGAGATGGATAATTTTTGAATGGGGTCAATGCATGAGGGTTATGTTTGGGTTGGAAAATGGGAACAGTATGGGTATTGGTATGACTTTGTGGCCCTTCGACCTATGAATCTAGATTCCAATTCACTCCCTAACCTGCGAGTTGGCCCTACACAAAGGTTTTATTCCCAAATTAGTCAGGTATACTCGATTTCATATTTTTACAGTCATTTATGCAGTTTATTTTAGTTTTCATTATATATTTAGTTTTGATTTGTCTTCTTCACCATGGGGCCTAACTAAGGCAAGCCCCCAAAAATATTAACTCCATTTTGTAGGTCTAAAACAGGTGCAAAGAGGAAACATCAAAAAATACAACTACCAGTGACACTCATTACACATGAAACCCACCTTCATTGAGGAGCCCAAAATATAGCATCAGATTTATTGTACATCTGTGAAAGAAAGAATGGGAATTATTCCTATTTGTAACCTAAAGCATTTCTATCATTAATAAAATCAGCATTTATAAATAATTTGTGTTATAGCAAGTTGTTGGATCAAATGTCATCTTTTGTATGTTTCATTATGGCATGTCTGGTGTGACCCCCACAAAGAGTTGTGCTAGGATAGTTTTTATCATAAATCTAACAAAAGTTGTTATTTTTGTCTTGTTGTAGGTACCATATCTAGACATTACAGAGACCCTTGAAACCCTGACAACCCCCTTAGGTCCTTAGAATAGGAGTTTCAAGCTCCTAGATCTAATTCACCCCTCGACCTATGAATATAGATCTAATTTTCTCCCTACCTTGTGAATTGAGCATAACTACTCCAAAAACCCTCAAAATTGCAGAGGTCAACAGGAAAAGGACAAACAAACCCATCTAGAGCAAAAGGAATTAGGTATTCCCATTTTTTTCTCTTTTTTCTATCATTTTTGGTTGCAATACAAAGTTCACAAGTAAATGCACCATGTCATTCGGTGAACTTCTTATTTTAATCTATTCATCATGTCGAGAATGTTTAGTTCAATGCTACATATTTATATTTTCATGTGTAAATCATAATTAAATTCTTCTTTGCTTCGAATATTAAAATATGCTTTGGATTCTACTCATTATTGTAGTGAATTGCAATTTATCAAAGCCCTTTTTCTTGCAATAGTTAGATTGTTCAAAGTTCTTTCCAAAATCCTGCGTTAAATCAAAAAGTTTAGTTCATTTGTATTTTCAAAATCATATTTATTTCCTTGTTCAAATTGCATTTTAAATAAATCTTTCTTTTTCATATTGTATCATTTCATTAATCCGATTCCAAAACACTTCTCATTTTTTTTAGATTTCTTTCATGTCATTAGACTAGGAGTTTTTAAATCTCTTTTACAAATCCCCTAGGTAATTTTCATATTTCTTTCATATCATTAGACTAGTATTTTTTAAATCTCTTTTACAAATCCCCTGGGTAATTTTCAGATTTCTTTCATATCATTAGACTAGGATTTTTTAAATATCTTTTACAAATCCCCTGGGTAATTTTCAGATCTCTTTCATGTCATTAGATTAGGAGCTTTTAAAATCTCTTTTTACAAATCCCCTAGGTAACTTTCAAGTTTATTTTCAAATCACTTAGATTATTTTTTTTTTCATATCTCTTTCACAAATACTTTGGGTAACTTGTATGCTTTCCATTTATGTCTTTAGAATAGAAAATTTCATATCTATTTCACAAATCCTTTGGGTAACTTGTATGCTTTCATTTTATACATTTAGAATAGAAATTTTCATATCTCTTTCATAAATACCCTGGGTAAATTTGCACATTTATTTCCATACCATTAGGTTAGGGTTTTGATTTCTTTCCCATCATCTAACATAGAATTTCAATTTACTTTTGCACAATTTCTTTCACACTTATTTCATATTGCAATATTAGGATTCCAAAATCCCTCTTGTTACATATTTCACATTGCTTGCTTACATATTTCATAGTATAGGTCCTAGATTCTTTTCAAAAAGGCACATAGGACTAGATTTACTTTTAAAATGCATTTTAAAATCTAGATTTTTCTTCCAAAAAGCACATCTAGGGCTATATTTCAATTTCAAAAGGCATTTAGTTAAATTTCTTGTTTTTACATCATCATCAAATAACTTAAACCCGCACACATGCATGTGGTTTAAAAAAAGTGGTGAGATTGGATTTCATCCCCAATCCATCGCTCAAGACTGGTGTGGCAGGAGTTGTACCCTCCACCATATCACCCCCTAGACACCTAGAAACCCTAGAAGAGTGGTTTTATGGACTTCATCACCAAAAAAACCCCCACTTTTGAGACTAGGCTTCTGGATTTCATCACTAGAAGTAACCTTCATAGTGGGATAGGATTAGACACCTTTGTTCATAAGGCTTACATAATTTGTGAACATGGTAACTATCATTATTGACTAAGCCTACCTGAGGGTGAGACGAAAGCATGGGTATGATGGTAGCAGGTCTAAGATAGTACAACATCTTCTCGTGAGAGGATATAGTGAGATTATTTCAACACTTTGAATTCTCCCCCCATAGGTTATCATTTTACTATGCCTTCCATACAGGTCACCATTCACACATCATGATATTGTTCTATTTTGTGCATCTTTGGGTGTTGCAGGAGCATTTGTATTGATGACACTCCTAATTTTATAGAGTATTCATCCCACTACATGTGATATTATCTAGAAAGTATATTTTCAACATCAAAACACACTCAAACAAACACAACATTTTATTTTCTATATTTAGAACTGACTCCAATTTTGCATGATAAAAAAATGGTTTCAACACTTTTCAATGCATAACACCTTATTGTTTAGCTATCTAGATTTTGTTACTTATTTCAATGCATAACACCTTATTGTCTAAAATTCACAAGGTTGCTTCAAAACCCCTTTACAATCACATTTAGAACCTCAAACTTTAGCTTTTGTGTAGTTCTAAAGCTTCATGGTATGATATACGCCATAATGCCTATAATTACACATAGTAGAGTTTTCAAGAAAGTGTGACATATAGAGGAGGCTTATAGCACCACTTCTAGTCAGTCTACACCTCCTCCTTCACTCATGAAGGGGAAATCCACATGCACATAGCTCACAGGATTTGATCCACGCTACACACACACACGATGTCTTAGAGTGAGACATTTACTTCAATTTAAGCCTTTACCACTTTATTCAAAGAAGACCATCCATTTATTTCCCCTTCATCATTACATAATCCACCTTTCACGTTCTGTGACCATGTGATCTACACTACTCCAGACATCCCCATCCTTTATTTACCATAGAAGAAGGGACTCCACCTATGTCTCTTATCTTTGCACACCCTTTAATTTAGATTCTATCTCAATACTTTTTTCAGAATTACTCCTCATTATTAAACCGTACTCGCCCTGAGGTTGAATATTTTACCCCTATCGTAGGGATGATTTCAGACCCCTCATTATACACACCAGGCACCTAGTTGCCATTATTTTAAACTGAATCACAACAACCTCCCTTGCAACAACAAGTACCACATCCACAATTACACCCACACTCTTTCAAAGAGTCAAAACCATCTTATTTCCAACACCCTTTTTTCCCACCATTTGAAGATTTATCCCAACCACCTCCTCAAACACAACTAATGCAATACCAACATAAAACAACCGTAAACACCCAATATGGAGTAAAAAAATTCATCAATACACCTCCCCTAGCTTCTAATTTGGGATCTTATCCTCTTTTATCCTCATCCTTCCCACCTACATCTCAGGTGTCTGGAGGGTATGCTACCCAATCTTCCATTCCACCTTTGGCTACATCCACCTTCAAATTACCCCCTCCTATTCCTTTTCAAGCTACAAATATCAGTCCTCTTACCATATTTGGATCTAGACCTACAACCTATACTCCTATTCCCCTAGGGTACTCCATGCAATTTAGTTTTTCCACATCTCATCCATTAGGACAGAGACAGGTGCCATCCTTTGAAACTTCATCTCATCCACCTCTTGCATGGTTAATTCTGATACCTCCACCATTATATATAGGGTATACATTCTTTACATCCCCTCCTTCTTAATAATCACCTCATATGGCCCAACCATTATAGCAGGCTCATCCCCAAAATATACCCATGCCACAACTACATACCCCATAACTGCAATACAATTACCTTCAACAAATGCCTATGCCACAACCTAGTGTTCCATTGGCTGCGACATCATACATCGCTGAACAACCACCTCAATAATATCAATTGTAATAATTTCCTCAATAATAGGAAGAACAACAACTCCAATATCCACCACACTCATAGGATCCACCTGCCTTCACACCTTCCCCTAAACCCATAGAACTCAAACTTCAACTTTTGCAAGATGAAGTAAAGATGCTCAACATTCACACAACCAGTTATGGATTGTAGAAACCAACCTATGATGAACTTTACAATGATCCATTCCATCCATTAGTTCCAATCCTACATTATCCCTATCACTTTGAGATCCCAAAGTTCAATAAATACAAAGGTAAAGAAGATCTTCGAGAACATGTGAGAAACTACCGTGAAGAACACACGCTTATACTGAGAGAGAGGGTGAACAATATAAGAACACTTTTTACTATTCTTTCTCAATCAATATTATGCAATGTATACATAGCAATATCATCAGTAGTAATCAAATCAATGCATAAATCACCACATACAGTAGAGACACCAATTTAATGTGGTTCGCTCAATGTGGGCTACTCCATAGAAAAATATTCACCAAAATTTTCTCAACAAATATCTTGGGAATATTTTCCCTATTACAATGTTTATGGACCTATATCCAAAGGATACACCAATCCCCTAATCAAGTTCATGTATCTATATCCATAGGAGAACTCTTTCTCCTTAGCTCTGGCTGGTGATCTTCTAGAAGAATTACTGTCTCCACTACACTGGATTATGGATCTCTATCCACTAAAGACTCTTGACCTCACATATACGACTTGTTTTCACTGCCCTATCCACTACACTGGCTAATGGAACTCTATCCACTAGAGATAGGCATCCTCTACACTCTGTCACCTCAAAATATTTCCCTCAACTTTGTCTCAAATCTGCACTAAACATAGTCCTTCAATCTAGCACAAATATGCTCAATCTCTATCCTCAAATCTACACTAAACACAGTCCTTCGATCTAGCATAAATCTGCTCAATATTTATTCTCAAATTTGTACTAAACACAGTCCTTCGGTCTAGCACAAATTTGCTCAATATTTGTCCTTAAATTTGTACTAAACACAATCCTTCAATCTAGCAAAAATCTTCTCAATCTCTATCCTCAAATCTACACTAAACACAATCCTTCAATCTAGCACAAATTTGCTCAATATTTGTCCTCAAAACTTAACACAAAAATTGACTTAATTACAAATCAACTCTTTTATATCTGCCCCAAACCTTAACTCAAGGTTTGAACAAATTAATCAATCAACTCTACTCATAAGTCTTCTCAAAAACTTGTCTTAAATCTACATTGTAGGCTTCCACAAAAGCTCACACTAATCTATCCATAAGTCTTCACCAAGACTTACCTCAACTTTGATCCACTTGTCCTCACTAGAACTTGTCAATATGCTCAAGAATTCTACCAAATACTTACCTCAAATATGTATTGTAAGCTTCCACAAAACTTACTCACCTCAACTCAATCTAGCACAAAATATTATTCAATCACACAAAAAATCTTCACACAAAAACTTGTTCAATCTCAGAGAAACATATAGAGAATTATTAGAGACTCAATATGCTTCAAAATCATCATAATTCTCATTCACTTTCAATCTCTTTCTCAAATAAAATAAGAATATAAAACAATTTGTTTCACATAATTAGAACTATCACTTCAACACTTCCACTTGACTAGGCTCAATCAACTCCACTCAATCAATCACTCAATGAAATACTCCTTGCTTACAAAACCTAGTCCAAGAATATGAACACTCACTCAATTATTTCCAATAATGCTTATAAAAAAATCTCACATAACAATGATACTCATGATCTTGTAAACCCTAATCCAATATTCAAACTCAACAACAAGGGATATCAATCACCCAACAATGAAGCATGCATTCACTCACTCAAAATATCCAACAATGCTTATCAAAAAAAGTTTATAGTATTTACTTCCATTTCAGAAAACTCATCAACTCAACAAACCAAAAAAGGAAAACTTAACCAAGTCCTTTTCACTCCAATCTTGTTTTTAGAAAAACCTCAACCAATAAATTACTCCAATCAAGGAAGAATGTACCCATACCTTTTACTTGATCAAGAGTAGAATTCAAAACATGTTTTAACAAGATCAAACTCTTTAAAAATATCAAAGGTTATGTTACCACAACCTCTTCACAAAATCACAAAACATCAAGTCCTCTTGTACACCTTATAATCTCCAAACTCAATATTTTAACTCAAATAATTTCATCAAATAAAACATACATAGAAATTTACCTTGTACACCTTATGATCTCCAAACTCAATATTTCAATTCAACAATTTCATCAAAAACAACATACATAGTAATTTCCCTTGTACACCTTATAATTTCCAAACTCAATATAATAAAATCATTCACCACATACACAAATATCACAATAAAAAATTTAAATTTTATTCACCTTATAACTCCCCTGACACTTAGCATCCATAAAAATAAAAATATTAAACTTGCATACCTTTTATTTCCTCCACAACCTTTGGAACTTTTGACCATGAGTTAGGCCTCCCAAGGGCTGCGTCCCCACATGAGACACTTGGTGCTCACTCCTCAAAAACTCTCCATAAAACACACCAAATATAAAAAGGCAAGCACCAACATCATCGATCGCAGAAGTTGAACTATGGTCACACCATAAGTAAAGCCTCAGTAATTTCAAACCTGCCACCTGTGCTACCACTACCGATGGAATAGCCAAATTCCACACTATCCAAAAAACCTTAAACCCTCACGTCCATGGAATAAAAAAATTCCCTCCTCCTCGGATGTAGCGAATGAATCAACACAACACATGTAATAAATTGGAGATCATTAAAAATTGCTTGGTTGACTTTGGAAATGAAATCATTTCCTTATTTATATGCATGTCCTTTGTCTTCAATACATCGATAGACATTTGAATTCGAATTTGAATTCAAATATTAAAATTAATTTTAAATATTAAATAAATATTTAAATTAAACCTTAGCACCCATAATTATTTAAATTAAAATTTTAATCAAAGATTAAAATACTTTAATTTAAATTAAATCTGCTTGTGGGTCTTTTTCAACTTGGTCCTTGATCTTCTTCAGCTTGGTTTTTGGCCTAAAATAATAATAATAAAATGTTATTATTTAATTTGAACTTACTTCTCCTTCCTTGGGTCTTCATCCTTTGGGCACTTCTGGGTATATAATATTTAAAAATAAATATTATAACCTATTTCTTTTAAAGACCTTGCTTTTGGAAGAAAAACTTAATGTCCTCAAA
Source organism: Wollemia nobilis (assembly GCA_028583015.1). Taxonomy (NCBI): domain Eukaryota; kingdom Viridiplantae; phylum Streptophyta; class Pinopsida; order Araucariales; family Araucariaceae; genus Wollemia; species Wollemia nobilis. Next base: position 2,054,719 of record JAQPPZ010000188.1, read on the forward strand.
GATGATGAACATAGCACAAAAATTCTTTTGACATCAATGACAATAAAACTACTCAAAATGTCCAACAATATCCCCCTTTGTCAATGATGGCAACCCAATTACTTTTTACCATTTCCTTAACATTTTTTTGATCTGCTCCCCTAAGGAACTACTCCCCTCCTAACTCAAATATCTCTCCCTTAATCAAATCTATCCCCATTTGACATCAATGAAAAAGGGTCACCTTTGGGGCTCGGGGCTAAGAATGAGAATATTAGCTTAGCCCCTCCCCCACATCCTCTTGAGGTGGTTAATTTTGGGGTGGGAGTATTTCTACTTCCACAATGCACTGCTCTTTTCCTTTGTCCATTTTCCTCCTCATCTGATCCTTTTAATTCCTTTGACTATTTCTATTCCTGCTTGTCTCTAGAATTTTTTCTCTCCACCACTTTGTTGTATGTCCATCATTATTGCACTTATAACACTTAATGTTATTATTCCTTGAAGGTGCAAATATCTTGGGATTTCTCTTGGTGAAGCCATATCTATTCCTATCATGAACCTTGTAATTCATTGCCTTATGATAAAACTGATTACAAGAGTAGCAATACCCGTGAAATAGCTATCTATTTCTAAAGTCCCCATATTCCTATCTTTCATGTGTCCTTCACTAGAGAATATTTGTGCCCAAACCTATTACATGAGAATCATCGTCCATTGAAATTTCCTTGTCGTGATGCCATGGGTATTTTAGTCTCTTTTAACCTATGCTAGTTTATGTTCCATCCGTTCCTCATTTGTGCATTGTTCCTTTCCTTGTTGAACTTTCTATTGTCCAACTCATCCTCATAAGTCTCACTTTCTATTACACTCTCTTCTTCTAAAGTTTCTTCTTCTTCAGAACTTGAGATTGACTCATATTTTTGTTTCCTTTGTACCTATTCAAAACCAAGACCTATTTTGCTTGATGTAGGTTTTTGTGTCTTTATAATCTTATCCAAATTCTTTGATCTTCTCCCAAACCTGTGTAACCTATCCTTAGACTCTTTCACTTCCTTCCTTAGTGAAGATACTTCATGCTCTAACCTTTCGCATTCTAAGACCTTTGCTTCTAACCTATATTTGAATTTCCTTGTCTTAGCCATTGACTTATTTAGATCCTCTATAATCTTTCCTTTCTCTTCATCATATTCTTGAAACTAAAGCTTAAGTTGGGAGTTTTTATTTATTACCCTTTTTAATGCATCAAGAGCATGAATAAGCTCTCCCTCAATATCAAATTCTCCCTTATCTGATTCTTCCTCTATTTTTTTGACTTTGAAAACATCTTCATTCTTTTATGAATTGTCTTCTTTAGGATCACCTCCTTCTTCTTCTAGAGCCATAAGAAGATTCTCTTCTGGTCATTCAAGTGTATCTTCATATTCATCATAACTGAAATTGAAACCACTCTTTGTGCAACTATCCTCAAGATGACGAAAGTTACCACATATAAAATATTTGAGGATTATTGGTGCTCTTTTCATAACCACTTCTTTTTATTTTTCTAAAAATAAAACTTCATCTCTATCATTATCTAAAGAACCATCATCACTATCAGTTGAGTACTTGCCTTATCTGCATAGTAACTCTTCTTGTACCTCTGGAAAAACTTCTTCCCTTTTATACCTTGTCCATCCTTGTTTTTATTTTGGTACTTGTGCCTTTCTACATCCCTATTCTTATGATCCTATTTCTCATCACCATTGCGATTTACAACTTTGGCATAGTGACCATATTTTCCATATTTAAACATCTAACTAATTTTGTACCTTTATATTTTATTGAGTCTTTGTTCCTTCTGCCATAATTGGCTTCTTCCTCACTAGATAGCTCATTGCTTGAATCTGAATTATTACCCTTAGTCTTCTTAGTTTCTTTAAATGCTACTTCTTCCTGGGAATAGGTTCCTATTTTATTCCTATCTCAAATGCTATGAGAATACCATGTAATTCATCTCTTGTCAAATGATCAATATCTTTTGAATCTTCTAAGGCTGAAATTTTTTCACTAAATATTTTTGAGAGTGACCTTAGAATATTATCACACACATCGGGTTCAAAAAATTCAAGCCCAAGTCCTTGCATGGAGCTAAAAACCTCATCCACATGAATTCAATATCTCGTAATATTTTCTTCATCCTTAATTTTTAGGTCTTCAAATGCTTTCTTGAAATTTTACAACTTTGCATTTTTGACCTTTTTATCTCCTTCATATATGCCTTGCAAATTACCCCAAATATCCTTAGATGATATGCAATGCTTAATATTTATAATATCTATTTCACGTAAGCCCTTTTGAAGCATTCATATATCTTAAATTATAATTATGTAGAATCTTACCATATTTATCTGTAGGTGCAGTTGTTGGTGGTGTGTATCTATTTTCAACTACTTCCCATACTTCATTACCAAGTGCCATTAGATGAAACTTAGTCCTTGTGCTCCATAGTGTATAATTGTTCCCATCAAAAAATGGTGCTAAATTTCTTGAGGATCCACTCTAAGAATCCATCTGTGTTCTTGAATTTTTTTCCTACAAGATGTTAAACTCTTTTGAAGGAACTCACTCTAATACCAATTTAAGAACACAAGCTTATACTAAGAGGGGGTGAACAGTATAAGATCACTTTTTACTTTTCTTTCCCAATTGATATCATGAAATACTTCAATAGAAATACCAATAACAGTAATAAAATCAATGTACAAATCACCACAAACAATAGAGACACCAATTTAATATGGTTCACCCAATGTGGGCTACTCCACGAAGAAAATATTTCACTAAAATTTTCTCAAAAAATCTCTTGGTAATCCATTCTCTATTATAATGTTTATGGACCTCTATCTAAAGGAGATACCAATACCCTTATCAAGTTCATGGATATTTATCCACAGGATAACTCTTTCTCCTTAGATCTGGCTGGTGATATTCTAGAAGAATCGTTGTCTCCACTACACTAACTTATGGATATCTATCGACTGAAGACTCTTGCCCTCATACAAAAGACCTGTCTTTAGTAGCCTGGATAATGGACCTCTATCCACTAGATACTATCATACTCTATACTTTGTTACCTCCAAATATTTCTCTCAGCTCTGTCTCAAATCTACACTAAACACAGTCCTTTGGTCTAGCACAAATATTCTCAATATCTATCCTCAAATATTTACTAAACACAGTCCTTTGATCTAGCACAAATTTTCTCAATATCTATCCTCAAATATGCACTAAACATAGTCCTTCGATCTAGCACAAATCTACTCAATATCTATCCTCAAATCTGCACTAAACACAGTCCTTCGATCTAGCATAAATCTTCTCAATATCTATCCTCAAATATGCACTAAACATAGTCCTTCGATCTAGCATAAATTTACTCAATATTTGTCCTCAAGCCTTAACACAAAAATTGACTTAATCACAAATCAAATCTGCTAGATCTGCACCAAACCTTAACTCAAGGTTTGAACAAATCAATCAATCAGCTTTGATCACAAGTTTTCTCAAAGACTTATCTCAAATATACATTGTAAGCTTCCACAAAAGCTCACACTAATCTATCCACAAGTCTTCACCAATACTTACCTCAACTCTGCTCCACAAGTCCTCACTAGAACTTGTCCAATATTATCAACAAATATTCCAAATACTTGCCTTAAATCTGTATTGTAATATTCCACAAAAGCTTACTCACCTCAACTCAATATAGCACAAAATATTATTCAATCACACAAACAAGCTTCACACAGAAACTTGTTCAATCTCACATAAACATATAGAGAATTGTTAGAGACTCAATATGCTTCACACTCATCACAATGCTCAATCACTTTCAATATATTTCTCAAATAAAATTAGAATATAGAACAATTTGTTTCACAGAATTAGAACTATCACTTCAACACTTCCACTTGACTAGGCTCAATCAACTCCACTCAATCAATCACTATTATGTAATGTATACATAGCAATATCACCAACAGTAATCAAAGCAATGCATAAATCACCACATACAATAGAGACACCAATTTAATGTGGTTCGCTCAATGTGGGCTACTCCATAGAGAAAATATTCACCAAAATTTTCTCAACAAATATCTTGGGAATATTTTCCTTATTACAATGTTTATGGACCTATATCCAAAGGAGACACCAATCCCCTAATCAAGTTCATGGATCTATATCCATAGGAGAACTATTTCTCCTTAGCTCTGGCTGGTGATATTCTAGAAGAACTACTACCTCCACTACACTGGATTATGGATCTCTATCCACTAAAGACTCTTGAACTCACATATAATACTTGTCTTCACTGCCCTATCCACTACACTGGCTAATGGAACTCTATCCACTAGAGATAGGCATCCTCTACACCCTGCCACCTCCAAATATTGCTCTCAACCTTGTCTCAAATCTTCACTAAACATAGTCCTTCAATCTAGCACAAATATGCTCAATCTCTTTCCTCAAATCTACACTAAACACATTCCTTCAATCTAGAATAAATCTGCTCAATATTTATCCTCAAATTTGCACTAAACACAGTACTTCGGTCTAACACAAATTTGCTCAATATTTTTCATTAAATTTACACTAAACACAGTCCTCCAGTCTAGCACAAATCTTCTCAATCTCTATCGTCAAATCTGCACTAAACACAATCCTTCAGTCTAGCACAAATTTGGTCAATATTTGTCCTCAAGCCTTAACACAAAAATTGACTTAATTACAAATCAACTCTTCTATATCTGCCCCAAACCTTAACTCAAGGTTTGAAAAAATTAATCAATCAAATCTACTCATAAGTATTCTCAAAAACTTGTCTCAAATCTACATTGTAAGCTTCCACAAAATCTCACACTAATCTATCCATAAGTCTTCACCAAGACTTACCTCAACTTTGCTCCACATGTCCTCACTAGAACTTGTCAATATGCTCAAGAATTCTACCAAAGAATTACCTCAAATATGTATTGTAAGCTTCCACAAAAGCTTACTCACCTCAAATCAATCTAGCACAAAATATTATTCAATTACACAAACAATCTTCACACAAAAACTTGTTCAATCTCAGAGAATTATTAGAGACTCAATATGCTTCACATTCATCATAATGCTCAATCACTTTCAATATCTTTCTTAAATAAAATAAGAATATAAAAAAATTTGTTTCACAAAATTAGAACTATCACTTCAACACTTCCACTTGACTAGGCTCAATCAACTCCACTCAATCAATCACTCATTGAAATACTCCTTGCTTATAAAACCTTGTCCAAGCATATGAACACTCACTCAATTATTTCTAATAATGCTTATCAAACAATCTCACATAAAAATGATACTCATGATATTGTAAACCCTAATCCAATATTCAAACTCAACAACAAAGGATCTCAATCACCCAACAATGAAGCATGCATTCACTCACTCAAAATATCCAACAATGCTTATCAAAAAAAAATTATAGTATTTACATCCATTTTAGAATAATCATCAACTAAACAAACCAAAAAATGAAAACTTAACCAAGTCCTTTTCACTCCAATCCTATTTTTAGAAAAAACTCAACCAATAAATTACTCCAATCAAGGAAGAATGTACCCATACCTTTTACTTGATGAAGAGTAGACTTCAAAACCTGTTTTAACAAGATCAAAATATTTACAAATATCAAGGGTTAGGTTACCACAACCTCTTCACAAAATATTTTTTACACCAAACATCAAGTCCTCTTGTACACCTTATAATATCCAAACTCAATATTTTAACTCAAATAATTTCATCAAATAAAACATACATAGCAATTTACCTTGTACACCTTATGATCTCCAAACTCAATATTTCAATTCAACAATTTCATCAAAAACAACATACATAGTAATTTCCCTTGTACACCTTATAATATCCAAACTCAATATAATAAAATCATTCACCACATACACAAATATCACAATAAAAAATTTAAATTTTATTCACCTTATAACTCCCCTAACACTTAGCATCCATAAAAATTAAAATATTAAACTTGCATACCTTTTATTTCCTCCACAACCTTTGATGCTTTTTACCATGACTTAGGACCTCCAAGGGCTACATCCCCACATTGAAAAATCGGTGCTCACTCTCAATGACTCTTCACAAAAAATGTTGAATGCAAAAATGCAAGCGCTAATGTCGTCGATCGTGGGAGTCGAACCGTGGTCACACCATAAGAAAAGCCTCAACAATTTCAAACCTGCCGTCTATGCTACCGTTGTTGGTGGGATAGCCAAATTCCATGCTATCCAAAAAATCTCAAACCCTCACATGCATGGAATAAAAAATGTTTCCTCCTCCTCATATGCAGTGAATGAATCAACATAGCGCATGTAATAAATTGGAGATCATTAAAAATTGCTTGGTTGACTTTGGAAATGAAATCATTTCCTTATTTACATACATGCCCTTTGTCTTCAATACGTTGGTGGATATTCAAATTCAAATTCGAATTTGAATATTATAATTAATTTTAAATATTAAATAAATATTTAAATCAAACCTTAGCACCCATCATTATTTAAATTAAAATTTTAATCAAAGATTAAAATATTTTAATTTAAATTAAATTTGCTTATGGGTCTTTTTCAACTTGGTCCTTTATATTCTTGAGCTTGGTTTTTGGCCCAAAATAATAATAATAAAATATTATTATTTAATTTGAAATTGCTTCTCCTTACTTGGATCTTCATCCTTTGGGACCTTTTGGGTATATAATATTTAAAAATAAATATTATAACCTATTGCTTTTCAAGACCTTCTTGCTTTTGGAAGAAACACTTAATATCCTCAAAGATGATGAACATAGCACAAAAATTCTTTTGACATCAATGACAACAAAACTCCTCAAAATATCCAACATATCGCTCATCTTGCTACTAGATCCATAGTAGCAATCCCCTCATGTTATGTACCTTTACCATTTCACTTGGGGGACATGCCTTATACTAGTACAAAATGCTCCCACACCATAGCTTTTATACCTTTGAACAATTGGCCAAATCCTTCCTAGAGCATTTTTCCATAAACATTAAAAACAAGACTAAATTTTTAGATGTCTATGCCCTACGATAGGCTAACAATGAACCTATTATCGAGTTTGTTTTATGGTGGAGATCTATCATACATTACATCACCCATAGCATTCATACTACCGAGTTAGTGATACTCTTCTCCAAGAGTTTCCATAAAAACATCTCCACATATTTGTAGCTTCATCAAAGTTGTACCTTTGAAGAAGCCATTACCCAAACCAAAGTTATTGAGGACATCAAGGTCCAATCGAGCAAAATTAAGTTGAGATAGAAACCAACCTACAATTCCAAATTCTGTTTCAATAAAAATACACCTAACAAACCTTTTCCCCAATCGCAAAAATCCAACCAAGTGGTAGCTTCTACCTTAGCACCCTCACCGGTCCCACAATTCTCTCAAAAAAAAAAAATCTTTCAAACCAATGTGCCTCCCCTCCTAGGCCTCAACAATCTCATTACATGCATCCCCAGGCTCCATCGCACAACCTTACACCACTTTTTGAACGGTTATAAGATGCAAGCCACATCATCCTACAAAAAATTTGACCACTTGATCCAAACCTGCCTAAGCCTCAAGGATATAACGATCAAGCCTTCTATAAATACCATCGATAACATAACTATAGTATCGATTCTTATCACTCATTCCATAGTTATGTCCAAGATCTCATCGAGAGGGGTACCATCCTGGTCTCAAACCCCCTCACTCCACAAAATTAAAACCTAGGGATTTTCCAAAATTCCTTACCTGATCACAAGGGAACTAACACCCAAAGACCACCTAAACCTCAAGGTCCACCTAGATAAGTCAATAGTGTTCAATGTGACCCTCCTTCAAGCGGTGTAGTGGGAATGATTAACCTTACCACTCATAATCAAAGGTATTCATTGCACCAAACTCCACCTATTATTTTCCCACTAGTACCATTTATATCTCCATCGTCTCCTATGACTTCTGATGCTATACCTCTATTACCACAAAATGTCATCACAATTTATGGTAGTATTACCCACCAATTGTGTAATGCTTCCACCCAGTTATCCATATTAGATCTTCTACAATAGTCTCAAACCCATCATGAGGCATTGAACGATATCCTACATTCCATCGATATTGAGACTCATGATACAAATACCTTCGTAAACTGTGTAGGAAATATTCCATGCTACCTTTAGCCCTCCATAAATTTTCACGATCATGAGATCACGAAACTTATAGGAGAAGGAGAAGATCCAACTCTCCATATCCAAGTGATCATAAATGACATTACATAAAAATGTGTCCTTATTGATATAGGTTCCTCCATCAGTATCATCTCTAAAACAACTCTACATCATCAACATATCCCACCAGCTCATTTTTCCACCCTATCACTCAATATACATGTGTTCGATGGATCTATGTGACCTACAGTAGGATCTATTGTCCTATCCATTTGGGTAGGTATCCACACCATCCCCATCCTCTTTCACATCATTCAGGGTGAAATGTAGTATAAAATATTGCTTGGTCATCCATGTATCAAGGACATAGAGTGTTTCCCTTCCACATTACACCATTGCTTAAAATATGTCCACGAAGGACTTATTCACTATGTTCCTACCAATGGGGACCCCTTCAAATTATGTAATATTATAGATCTTCCACCAGTACCCTCATCATCTTCCACACAACTATTCCCTATCTCTTCTCACTAGTTTGTAGTAGCATCGACATCATCCCCTACATCATATTGATTACTACAATCATCATCAAGGACACACACATTGACATCTACACCACTAGAACTAGCCACTATAGTACCTAATCTAGTTGCCATACCTTTTTCACCACTTTATTAGTCATCACCTTCCAAAAATCCACCCACGACATCGAGACCACCCTCATTACCCGCATCATGACCTACCACTCCACCTCGCCCACCTTCCTCCATGGAACCTCATCTTCTTACTAAACCTCAAACACCTCCATTTTATTTTCACCCATGACCTATGTCATTCACCTCATCTCATAGACCAACACTAACACCCACTCCTCCTTCCCAATTTCCACATGTAGATCACCCCATCCTAGCCACAACAACCAAATGCCATGAGTAGGAGCAGTGAGCTTCCTACCTCGATGATCAATTTTCACACCCTTCTACTGCTACCATAAGATATTCCTAGGTTTTATCATTATCTTATGATTTAGATTCACCACCTCGCTCACCATAGCATACACCATCCCACATTTCTATTTTTATGACAAATTTAGGCACAGGTGACTATAATGTGCATGATACCCATGTACGTCCACCTATAGTCCAATACACACGTGACTTCGGCTGCCCTTAAGCATCAATATTGACTATCAAAAATATCATACAATTGGAACCTCCTAACAACCAAACTAATTTTGTATATGCAGGAGTTGATTCCTCACTCCCACCTGCAGCCCCTCCACCACCACATTCTAGTTTTTGTGGTACACTAGATCACATGGCTAACCCATATTTCACTTTACGCTACCTTCGACGCTTCCATTGGCATATATTTGGGTTAGTCCATTACAAAAAATGGTTACATACACCCATTAATCCTCATGTGTAATTACCTACTAACAAATTTGGCCTAGGTTATCATCCAACCAATGTTCATATGCTTGAGGATGAGCTCCAATATCTATCCCTATGTCCTTCACCACTTCCAACACACACCTTGGAAGAGTATATCGATATGGATATCCTAGAGGATAACCCTTCTCCTCATTCAACCGTTACAGTTACCTATGAATTCTTTCAAAAAACTCCTCTTTTCGACACCACATTGTCATGTTGTGTTGATGAGTTAATAAGCCAATTTGCTACCTTGTCTCTAAATGTTTATTATCTAGAGCATGACTTGGCATCTCCTCCACCATCACCAACACATTTTGCCACATTTTCACCTATACATCAACAAATTTATTGCTCCATAAATCAACCATGTTCTCCACCAATCACCTGCAACCTCCATTGAGACTCCTACAATGTCCACAGGTTATTGAGTCTTCATCATTAGAATCTTTCACATTACAGAAGTTGAAGAGTATTTCAAGCCAAAATCACCAGACGGTTTGAATCTATTCTTTTATGGATCTTGATGCACTCACACTGGGGGTGCAATTATTGTTTTCTTCACAATCGAAGGGGAACCACTTCCATTTTTGTTCAAATTAGACTTCCCTTACATGAATAATAACATAGAATATAGAGCCTTAATCCTAGGATTAAAGTAGGACCACTCCATGCATATCAAACACCTCCACATCATAGGCAATTTCCTCTTGATAGTGAACCAAGTACAAGAAATCTAGCAATGCTATTATCCAGTCCTCCAACAATACAAATAGGTCACACAACAACTTCTTTCTCAATTTGAGAGGTACAATATCAAAGCCGCTCTATGATCATCAAACCGTTTTGCTAATACAATGGCCTCCTTAGGATCATTAATATCAAAAAATACCCTATCAGACATAATGTGTGTATCCATTCACACCCTCATCCAATCTACCATATCATCTACACCTTCCACAGATGATAGTGGTATTCATGTAGCCAATATTGAACCACACAATATTTGGTTTGCATAAATAAAGGATTATATTAAGTTAAAATTTCTACCATGTGACCTACCACACGCTCATCGTCGAGCATTCAAACAAAGAATGATTCTATATACATTATTGGGGGACATACTCTACCATTGTAGTTATGATGGCATCCTCTTGTGATGCCTAGAACCGCATGAATATTAGTTGGTTGTACAAGAAACCCATGATGGTACTTGTGGTGGCCACTTTATTGGCATGGCAATCACAAAGTGCATCCTTCGTATGGGCTATTACTGGCCCAAGATGGAACACGATTGTTGTGAGTATGTGAAACATTGTGTCAAGTGACAAAAACATGTAAATCTCACACATCTCCCATCTCAAATGCTTCAACCTATCTAGTACATGGGCATTTATCTCAATAGGGCCTTGACCTTATCAGATAAACCACACTTGCTTCATATAGTAATCACAAATTTATCATAACTGCCATATAATACTTTACAAAGTGGGTCAAAGGCATCCCACTTTTCTAAATCACAAGAGCTAAGATTATGGTATTCATTACAGAACATAAAATATGTCACTTTGGAATTCCATCCCAAATCATATCTAACAATGGGAAATCATTCAAGAACAAAAATTTCCATGCTCTTTGCACCAAATTCAACATCCATCATAGTTTCTCTACCTCGTACTACCCATAAGGTAATGATAAGGCAGAGGCTACCAACAAAATAATCTACTCCATACTTTGTAAGACAGTAGCAGAGTCTCATGATGATTGGTATAATCAAATACCCTTAGCTTTGTGGGCCTACTGTACAAGAATTCGTACTCCCACTAGGGTAACCCCATTCTCACTGGTCTATGGCAATGAAGCTATTATGTCCCTACAATTCGAGATACCATCATTACAAGTATCTATGAAAGAATTCATTGACAATGATACGACTCATCAAGATCGCTTCGATCAGCTCACACTCACACATGAGTTTATCAAGACCATATTCATTATGCCTATGATAGTGAGGTGCACCAACACAAATTTCAAATTGGTGACTTAGTTCTCAAAGAGAACCAACAAATCACAAGTCAAGTCTGCCAACAACACAACAAGTTTACCCCTAATTGGTTGGGCCCATTCATCATCACACACAAATTTGGTTCAGGTGCCTATCGATTGGCTAATATCGAAGGTCTCACCGAACCTAAATCCATAAATATTATCCACCTTCTTACTTTCAATGCTTAGCTTAAGTAGGTCTCCACCACCAAAAACTATGCATGGTACTATCTACACACACATCACTCACTATGTGCACCACCATACACACACGGTCTTTACTTTCTATTATGTAGATGCACCTTTGCTTTTTTTTATGTCATTTATATGTTGTTGGTATCTGTCTCTTTTTATAGGGTTCACATCATCCACCTCTACATCATCAACAAAGATACATGATCATATGTACGCACTATCAGCATCTCAGACTACCACAATGCAAGATCATCCCCCACTACCCCCAATCCTGATTGTTGGAAATATGAGCAAGTTTTGTTGTCATTGATGTCAAGAAATTGATGTTCAAGTTTAGTCATCATTAATGTCATCAGGTGGTTTTTCCAAAAGGCAAGGAAGAGGTTAAAGGAAATAGGATATAATATTTATTTTAATATTATATGCCTAAAGCGGCCTAAAATATTAAAAGGAAGGAGAAGCAGGTTTAAAAGGGAATAATAATATTATAATATTTAATATTATAATATTTTGGGCTAAAGTTTGAAGTGGAGAAAAAATGATGTCCAAAGAGTCTTTAAAATATAAAGTCTCAAAAAGACCCATTTGGCAGAATGTAAAGATTATTATTTAATTTATTTAAATTAAAATATTTTAACCATAGGTTAAAATTTTAATTTAAATAAATATAAAAGGTGCCATAAGTCTAAGTTTAAAATTTGAATTAAAAATTTGAATTGGAAAGCGTCGACATTTTGGAATACTTTGCAAAGGATATAAAAGGAGGAAATATTTTTTATTTCAAACCATCCATGCATATTCGAAGCCCTAAAGAGAAAAATAAAATCATGCACCGAAGAGAAGAGAGAAATATTTGCATGTGTTAAAAATAAAAAGGGCAGACCTTGTATAAGACAAAGTGGAGCATTAAAAATCTCACCAAGCGCTTGGTAGCGCAAGTGGCGATCGACGACTGGTTAAGGCATTTGTGGAAGACAAGTCAAGAGTTCGATTTGCATCCCCTTCATTTTGTGTGTGGCAAAGGTTTTTTCATTCATTTTTGAAAGGTGCCGAAGAGCAAGGTAAAAGGTGCATCGTGCACCTTTGGTTTTGTCGTGGGTGTGTGGCCCAACGGCAGCCAAGCCGTAAGGCTTAGGCACCGTGGTGATGGTTGGTCGTGGGTTCGAGTCGAGCGTAGTCATGAGGGCATTATTTTTATCGTGGGCCACCATCTAAGGTAAGAGGTTATTTTATTTTTCCAAGGTGTGATTTGTGATAGGGGGCCACGTGAATTATTGATGGTGCTTTGATTAATTCTTGCTAAGGTTAGAGATAGGGAGTCATAAGGGAGTTTAAATATTTTAATTTTTTACTTAGCATTAAAATAGAGATTGGAGATATAAGGTGTTTGAAAGGAAATTAATTGTGTTGAATATTATTGTTTGAAGATTGGAGTTAAAAGGGTTAACCAAAGGAATTAATTTTATTTTTGATAAGTGTGAAAATTGGATTTATAAAGTGTTTTAAAGAAGTTTTGATTGGTCATGATTTGAATATTATTTTTGTGAAGTTTGGAGATTATAAGGTGTACTTGAGAGCTAATATTTTTGTATGGTGAGATAATTATTGAAGGAAATATTTGAGTGGAGATTTTGAAATAAATTGTTGCTATCTAACCTTAAGAATAGCAAAGAGAATTTGATTGTGATTGAGACAGGTTTTTGAAGACATATCTCCATCAAACAAAAGGTATGGGCACATCTTCCTTGTGAGTGAAATATTGTTGATTGGGTGTTGTGAAATGCAAAGTTGGAGTGAAAAGGATTGTTTGATAAGCATTGTTGAGTGAGTTTTCATATACATGATTGGTGAATGGTTGTGAGAGCAATTGAGTGTGAAATTGAGAACTATCTTGAACTAGGGTTTGTGAAAGAACATGAGTATCATTGTTATGTGAGATTGTTTGATAAGAATTGTTGGAAATATTTGAGTGAGCTTTCATGTGCATGATTAGGGTTTGTGAAAAGATCATGAGTATCATTGTTATGTGAATTTAGAATCATCTTGAGTCAAGGTTTGAGTTCCATAGTGTGAGTTGTTGGAAGTAAAGTGAAACACTTGGTTAGGGTTTGTAAGCAAGTTGTGTTTCATTGAGTGGATGGTTGAGTGAAGTTGATTGAGCATTATTGATTGAGAGCATTGGAGTGATAGTTCAATATTTATGAAACAAATTATTCTTTATTTTTGAATTGATTTGAAAGAGAATTTGAAAGTGATTGAGTGAGAAATATGTATTGAGTCTCTTACCATTCTCTATATGTTTCTATGGTTAAACAAGATTATGAGTGAAACTTGTTTGTGTGATTGAAGAGGTTTTCTAAAAGAGATTAAGTTGAGTTGTGTATGCAAGTTTTGCAATTGATTTGAATAAGCTTTTAAAAGCAGGATAATTTGAGTAAGCTTTGTGAAATCTTGTGAGCATATTTGAGTAAGTCCTAGAGGGGACTTAAGGACATATTTGTGTGAGATTTTGTGGAAGCTTACAAGAATATTTGAGGTAAGTCTTGGTGAAGACTTGTTGAGAAGATTGGACAAGTTCTAGGGAGGACTTGTTGAGAAATTTGAGATAAGTCTTAGTGAAGACTTGAGAGCATATTAAGCAAGTTCTTGAGTGGACTTGTGGATAGATTTGAGGTAAGTATTTGAGAAGACTTGAGAGTAGAGTTGATTGATTGATTTGTTCAAGATTTGAGTTAAGGCTTGGAGCAGATCTAGCAGAGTTGATTTGTGATTGAGTCAAGCTTTGTGTTAAGGCTTGAGGAAATATTTGAGATAGATATTGAGCATATTTGTGCTAGATCGAAGGACTATGTTTAGTGCAGATTTGAGATAGAGATTGAGCAGATTTGTGCTAGATCGAAGGACTATGTTTAGTGTAGATTTGAGATAGATATTGAGCAAATTTGTGCTAGACCGAAGGATAGTGTTTAGTGTAGATTTGAGATAGAGATTGAGTAGATTTGTGCTAGATGAAGGACAATGTTTAGTGTAGATTTGAGATAGAGATTGAAATTTTCAAATATTTTATATTTGATAATATTGAGTAGATTTGTGCTAGACCAAGGACTATGTTTAGTATAGATTTGAGATAGAGGTTGAGTAGAGCTAAGAGTAAGCTTTGGAGGTGATAGAGTAGAGGATAGTAGTCTCCAGTGGATAGAGATCCATTAGCTAAGGTAGTGAGGATAGAGTCTTCTATGGAGAGAGATCCACAAGCCAATGTAGTGGAGGTAGTAGTCTTCTAGAGGATCACCAGCCATAGCAAAGGAGAAGAAGTTCTCCTATGGATAGATATCCATGAACTTGATTAGGGGATTGATATCTCCTTTGGATAGAGGTCCATAAACATTGTAATAGGGAAGGATTCCCAAGAGATTTGTTGAGGAAATTTTAGTGAAATATTTTCTCCGTGGATGTAGCCCACATTGGGTGAACCATGTTAAATTGGTGTCTCTATTGTGTGTGGTGATTTGTGCATTACTTTGATTATTATTGTTGATATTTCCATTGATATATTGCATAATATTGTTTGGGAAAGAAAAGTAAAAAGTGGTCTTATACTATTCACCCCCCTCTCAGTATAAGCTTGTGTTCTTCAATTGGTATCAGAGCGGGTTCCTTTGAAAGAGTTTAACAACTTGAAGGAAAAGCTTACAGGAACACAGATGGATTCTTAGAGTGGATCTTCAGGAAATAAGGCACCATTGTTTGATGGGAATAATTATGCATTTTGGAGTGTAAGAATGAAGGTTTACCTAATGGCACTAGGAAATGATATATGGCAAGTAGTTGAGGATGGGTACATACCGCCAGCTACTCCACCTATAGATAAATATGGTAAGCTCCTACAACTGAATAATTCAAAGGCAATGAATGGAATCTTAAATGGTTTACGTGAATCAGAGTTTGTAAAAGTTATGCATTGCACATCAGCAAAAGAGATTTGGGATAAGTTAAAAAATATTTATGAGGGAGACAAAAAGGTCAAGATGGCAAAATTGCAAAATCACAAGAAAATATTTGAAGACCTAAAGATGAAGGATGAGGAAAACATTGCTACATACCTACTTCATGTGGATGAGGTTGTTAACTCCATGCAAGGACTTGGGTTTAAAGTGGAAGAATCAGATGTATGTCAAAAGGTTTTAAGATCACTTCCTAAGAGGTATAGTGAAAATATTTCAGCCATAGAAGAAACAAGAGATATAGAAACTTTGACAAGGGATGAGTTACATGGAACTCTCACAGCTTTTGAGATGAGAATAAAAGAGGAATCTATTCCTCAAAAAGAAGCAACCTTCAAAGTTACAAAGAAGACAAAGGGTAAGAAGTCAGATTCAAGTAATGAGTCATCCAGTGATGAAGAAGCAAACTATGGCAGAAGGAACAAGGACACAAGAAAGTACAAAGGTACAAAAATAGTTAAGTGTTTCAAATGTGGAAAATATGGTCACTATGCAACTGATTGTCCAGAAGCTGGAAATAGTAGTGGTGATGAGAAACAGGATCATAAGAATAGGGAAACAAGAAAATACAAGTATCAAAATAAAAGCAGGGATGGACAAAGCAAGCAAGGAAAGAAGTTTTTCCAAAGGTATAAGAAGAGTTTTTATGTAGATAAGGTAGGTAAGAGTTCAAGTGATAGTGATGGAAGGTCCTCAGATAATGAAGAAGAAGAAATTCTATTTCTAGTAGAAGAAAAGAATGTTGTTAGAAAAAGGACACCAATAATTCTCAAGTGTTTTAGGTGTGGTAACTTTGGTCATCTTGAAGATAGTTGTACAAGGAATGGGTTCAGTTTCAGTGAAGATGAATATGAAGATGCTATTGAAGGTCCAGAAGAAGAAAGTCTTCTTATGGCAATAGAAGAAGAAGGAAGTGCTTCTAGTGGAAAGGAATCAGAAAAGAATGAAGATGATCTTGAAGACAAAAGAATAAAGGAAGAATCAGAAAATGAAGAGGTAGGAGAAGTTGATCTTGAGGGTGAGCTTATTTCTGCCCTTGATGCATTAAGAAAGGTAAGAAAGTAGAACTCAAAACTCAAGATTCAATTTCAAGAATGTGATGAAGAGAAAGGAAAGCTTATTGAAGATCTAACCAACTCAATAGCTAAGACAAGGAGATTTAAAGAGAAGTTAGAAGCAAAGGTTTTAGAATGTGAAAGGTTAGAGCATGAAGTAGCTTCACTAAGGAAGGAAGTAAAAGAGTCTAAAGACAAGCTACACAGGTTTGGGAGAAGCTCAAAGAAATTGGATAAGATTATCAAGGTACAAAGATCTTCATCAAACAAGACAGGACTTGGTTTTGAAGAAGAATATAGAGGACGAGGAGAGGAGTCAATCTCAAGCTCCAAAGAAGAAGAAGCTTCAGAAGAAGAGAGTGAAAGAGAAAGTGAGACCTCTAAGGATAAGTTGGACAATAGGAAGTTCAACAAGGAAAGGAACAATGCACAAATAAGGAACAGATGGAACAGGAAACAACATAGGGAAGAAGAGACTAAGAGACCAATGGGGTCTAGGCAAGGTTTCTTCAATGGTCATTGCTTCTCATGCCACAGGTTTGGCCACAAGGCTTCATAGTGTAGGACACATGAAAGATAGGGATATGGTTTCACCAATAGAAATTTTAGAAATGGACATCTCTTTCAAGGGTATTGCTACTCTTGTAATCAGTTTGGTCATAAGGTAGTTAATTGTAGGGTTCATGATAGGAATGGATATGGCTTCACCAGGAGGAACTACAAGATATTTGCACCTTCAAGGAACCACAACATTAAGTGTCATAAGTGCAATAATGTTGGGCATATGGCTAAGTGGTGTAGAGCAGAATTTCTAGAGACAAGCAGGAACAAGAACATTCAAAAAAATTAGAAGGATCAGTTGAGAAAGAAGGTGGACAAAGGTAAAGAGCAATGTATGCTGGGAGTAGAGATACTCCCACCCCAAAATTAACCACCTCAAGAGAGGAGGTGGGGGAGGGGCTAAGCTAAGAGTCTCATTCTTAGCCCCAAGCCCCAAAGGTGGCCCTTTGCCATTGATGTCAAAGGGGGAGAGATTTGAGTTAGGGGGAGAGCATTCAATCAGGGGGAGCAGTTTCTTAGGGGAGGAGAACTGAAAAAGAAAAAGAAATGGTAAAAGGAAAGAGGGTTGCCATCAATGACAAAGGGGGAGATTGTTGGAAATATGAGCAAGTTTTGTTGTCATTGATGTCAAGAAATTGATGTTCAAGTTTAGTCGTCATTAATGTCATCAGGTGGTTTTTCCAAAAGGCAAGGAAGAGGTTAAAGGAAATAGGATATAATATTTATTTTAATATTATATGCCTAAAGCGGCCTAAAATATTAAAAGGAAGGAGAAGCAGGTTTAAAAGGGAATAATAATATTATAATATTCCGAGCTAAAAGTTGAAGTGGAGAAAAAATGATGTCCAAAGAGTCTTTAAAATATAAAGTCTCAAAAAGACCCATTTGGCAGAATGTAAAGATTATTATTTAATTTATTTAAATTAAAATATTTTAACCATAGGTTAAAATTTTAATTTAAATAAATATAAAAGGTGCCATAAGTCTAAGTTTAAAATTCGAATTAAAAATTTGAATTGGAAAGCGCCGACGTTTTGGAATACTTTGCAAAGGATATAAAAGGAGGAAATATTTTTTATTTCAAACCATCCATGCATATTCGAAGCCCTAAAGAGAAAAAGAAAATCGTGCATCGAAGAGAAGAGAGAAATATTTGCATGTGTTAAAAATAAAAAGGGTAGACCTTGTATAAGACAAAGTGGAGCATTAAAAATCTCACCAAGCGCTTGGTAGCGCAAGTGGCGATCGACGGTTGGTTAAGGCATTTGTGGAAGACAGGTCAAGAGTTCGATTCACATCCCCTTCATTTTGGTGGTGGCAAAGGTTTTTCGTTCATTTTCGGAAGGCACCAGAGAGCAAGGTAAAAGGTGCATCATGCACCTTTGGTTTTGTCATGGGCGTGTGGCCCAATGACAGCCAAGCCGTAAGGCTTAGGCACCACGATGATGGTTGGTCATGGGTTCGAGTCGAGCATAGTCGTGAGGGCATTATTTTTATCATGGGCCACCATCTAAGGTAAGAGGTTATTTTATTTTTTCCAAGGTGTGATTTGTGATAGGGGGCCACATGAATTATTGATGGTGCTTTGATTAATTCTTGCTAAGGTTAGAGATAGGGAGTCATAAGGGAGTTTAAATATTTTAATTTTTTACTTAGCATTAAAATAGAGATTGGAGATATAAGGTGTTTGAAAGGAAATTAATTGTGTTGAATTTTATTGTTTGAATATTGGAGTTAAAAGGATTAACCAAAGGAATTAATTTTATAAGTGTGAAAATTGGATTTATAAAGTGTTTTAAAGAAGTTTTGATTGGTCATGATTTGAATATTATTTTTGTGAAGTTTGGAGATTATAAGGTGTACTTGAGAGCTAATATTTTTGTATGGTGAGATAATTATTGAAGGAAATATTTGAGTGGATATTTTGAAATAAATTGTTGCTATCTAACCTTAAGAATAGCAAAGAGAATTTGATTGTGATTGAGACAGGTTTTTGAAGACATATCTCCATCAAACAAAAGGTATGGGCACATCTTCCTTGTGAGTGAAATATTGTTGGGTTGGATGTTGTGAAATGCAAAGTTGGAGTGAAAAGGTTTGTTTGATAAGCATTGTTGAGTGAGTTTTTATATACATAATTGGTGAATGGTTGTGAGAGAAATTGAGTGTGAAATTTGGAATTTGACTAGGGTTTGTGAAAGAACATGAGTATCATTGTTATGTGAGATTGTTTGATAAGCATTGTTGGAAATATTTGAGTGAGCCTTCATGTGCATGATTAGGGTTTGTGAAAAGATCATGAGTATCATTGTTATGTGAAGTTGGAATCATCTTGAGTCAAGGTTTGAGTTCCATAGTGTGAGTTGTTGGAAGTAAAGTGAAACACTTGGTTAGGGTTTGTAAGCAAGTTGTGTTTCATTGAGTGGATGGTTGAGTGAAGTTGATTGAGCATTATTGATTGAAAGCATTGGAGTGATAGTTCAATATTTGTGAAACAAATTATTCTCTATTTTTGAATTGATTTGAAAGAGAATTTGAAAGTGATTGAGTGATTTGTGAGTGTGAAACATATTGAGTCTCTTACCATTCTCTATATGTTTCTATGGTTAAACAAGATTCTGAGTGAAACTTGTTTGTGTGATTGAAGAGGTTTTCTGAAAGAGATTAAGTTGAGTTGTGTATGCAAGTTTTGCAATTGATTTGAATAAGATTTTGTGAAAGCTAGTGGACAGATTTGAGTAAGTCCTAGAGGGGACTTAAGGACAGAATTAAGCAAGCTTTTGTGAAAGCTTATGAACAAATTTGAGTAAGTCCTAGAAGGGACTTAAGGACAGATTTATGTGAGCTTTTGTGGAAGCTTACAAGCATATTTGAGGTAAGTCTTGGTGAAGACTTATTGAGCAGATTGGACAAGTTCTAGGGAGGACTTGTTGAGAAGATTTGAGATAAGTCTTAGTGAAGACTTGTTGAGAATTAAGCAAGTTCTTGAGAGGACTTGTGGATAGATTTGAGGTAAGTCTTTGAGAAGACTTGAGAGAAGAGTTGATTGATTGATTTGTTCAAGATTTGAGTTAAGGCTTGGAGTAGATCTAGCAGAGTTGATTTGTGATTGAGTCAAGCTTTGTGTTAAGGCTTGAGGAAAGATTTGAGATAGAGATTGAGCAGATTTGTGCTAGACCAAGACAATGTTTAGTGTAAATTTGAGATAGAGATTGAGCAGATTTGTGCTAGACCAAAGGGATATGTTTAGTGCAGATTTGAGATAGAGATTGAGTAGATTTGTGCTAGATCGAAGGATAGTGTTTAGTGCAGATTTGAGATAGATATTGAGCATATTTGTGCTAGACCGAAGGATAGTGTTTAGTGCAAATTTGAGATAGAGATTGAGCAGATTTGTGCTAGACCAAAGGACAGTGTTTAGTGTAGATTTGAGATAGAGATTGAGCAGATTTGTGCTAGACCGAAGGATAGTGTTTAGTGCAGATTTGAGATAGATATTGAGCAAATTTGTGCTAGACCGAAGGACTATGTTTAGTGCAAATTTGAGATAGAGATTGAGTAGAGCTAAGAGCAAGCTTTGGAGGTGATAGAGTAGAGGATAGTAGTCTCCAGTGGATAGAGATCCATTAGCTAGGGTAGTGAGGATAGAGGTCTTCTGAGTGAGGACATAGGTCTTCTATGGAGAGAGATCCACAAGCCAGTGTAGTGGAGGCAGTAGTCTTCTAGAGGATCACCAGCTAGAGTAGAGGAGAAGGAGTTCTCCTATGGATAGATATCCATGAACTTGATTAGGGGATTGGTATCTCCTTTGGATAGAGGTCCATAAACATTGTAATAGGGAAGGATTCCCAAGAGATTTGTTGAGGAAATTTTAGTGAAATATTTTCTCCGTGGACGTAGCCCACATTGGGTGAACCACATTAAATTGGTGTCTCTATTGTGTGTGGTGATTTGTGCATTGCTTTGATTACTGTTGTTGATATTGCCATTGATATATTGCATAATATTTTTTGGGAAAGAAAAGTAAAAAGTGGTCTTATACTGTTCACCCCCCTCTCAGTATAAGCTTGTGTTCTTCATCGATTACAGTGGATGATCTGGATAGGCGACCTACCATTGTACATACTAGATAGTCTTCACCCTCATCCCATTCTAACCACCACACTCTACCCAGATGCCCTTAACCTTGCCATAGGGATTAGTCTTATTCACCCCTCTTAGGAGATAGTCAGGTCTCCCTATCATCTTTTGAATAAAATGAGGAAAGCTACCATGTTCACACCCAGGGGTATTCTCCACCTATGCTTGAGGATACAAGGAGACCCTACTCACCTTCTGCTTCTCCTCACCATCCTTCAAGAACTTATCACCCTCCCAATAGAGGATACACACCCAATCCTACACGTCCTTCATTATTATCTCCCCTAAGTCCTAGCGGGATGTCGCCATATGCCAAAGATCTTCACTTACATGCTTCCCATGCCACTTCAATATGTGTAACTCCATACTATACATGACGTTACCCATAGCCATCTCCTGCACCACCAATTCTTTAGATACCATCTTCTTCATTTTGAGGCTTACCATTTCAGCCAACCTCACAATATTTGAAGTCATTCTACTCACCCCCATTGTCGTATCATGCAAACCCCTCTTCACACCCATATTTTACTCCTCCTTATACATAGGAGTCATGCTTGCTACCTTATATAATCCCATCACCTCCACATCATGATATCCAACACATCCTATCTTGAATTGATGTTCTAGAGCTACATATAAGTCATTATCGTTGTATCACTTCTAATCACTAGATATATATGACCATACATCTTCACCTTCTACCAGGTCCATTCCTCGTCCTTGAGTTCAACCCACATTAGATTCTTGATCCACTCCTCCACAATTCGACCTTACCCCATTCGTTATCTACTCACCTCTTATAGAGACTTATATATACCCATGCCTCTCTTATCCATGCCATTATCTAAAATGTTTCATCATCTCCTTCACTAAGGTCTCCTGGTTTTACCCAAAATTCAGCCTATTGATCCATTGTGTTCTAAACAATGGAATTATCAAGAGAATCAGTTATGTATATACCACCACCAACTAGGCCATGACATTGACACATGTTGTATATTTAAAACCCTGGTAGACAACATGTTTATTGGTGATCGCATCCCATCAGTTGAGTGTTCCTGTTCATCCAGATGACTCCAAGGTCCTCCACACTGCATCGTCCCTCACAATTTGCCATCCCGTGAATCTCTAAAATATACTTCCTACTACATCCACCATATGTCAAACTACACAAAATATCAAAGCCCAAGTAGTATCATTACCTCACCTCCCCATTCATGACCTGACCCTCGTCACTTCACCCATTAGTAGTTTATTTTATCCTCTCTCTTATTTTTTTCCTCTTATTCTTCTTATTTCCTCATGTAGTTGTATGGTTACACTTTGAGTGGCTACATACCTAAGTTGATATATTGTCTTTCTTCTCATCTCTATCCTTTGGTAATCCCCTCATATTGTTGGTTACCAATGCTTGCTTCTTCCTACTTCTTCCATATGTAAATCCCACCTTCAAATTTCTTCCTCTTTTTGTCATTGTCGCATGCATTCCCACCAGTCACATATTATTTGCCTACTATACACACACCCCACATGTTGGGGCAACCATTATCACAACACCCCATATTCATTATCATCACACCATACACTCATTTGTAAATAAGCTTTTCAATCTTCCTTGTCTACATTTCATGGTCTTCCTCTTGTACATATTTCATTCTTCCATTTACATTGGTTACATTACATCCATTTCATATATTCATTCTATTTTTATTATGATTTAATTTCATGTTTGTATATTCTTCCCCCAAAAATGTGCCTTCAATAAGGAATAACATATGCACTTGTTAGCATCACCACTTGGATGTCCATTCCCCCTTTTTAGGATTAAGGTGTATATAAGTGTCTTGTTTATTTTTTACTATTCACTAAGTTTAGTCAATCAAATGTCTCCTCTATCTGATAGGTTTTATACATTTCTTATAGTTATCTCAGGCTGGTTCAACTTCTATCATGTATCATTCATACAGATTACATGCTTAAACAAATTTTGAGTTTAGGAAAGATAACACCTTGCGTAGATATCGCCATCTAGCAAACAATTTCCCTTGCTCATCCTATCATTTTCATGGTCAAAATACGACCTAAGGATAAAAAAAGGAATAAGCATAAGAAAAAGTTAGAAAAATGGGTAGAAAACAAAATCCAACGCCCATATTATAAAAAATAAAGAAAGAAAGAAAGAAAAAGATCACCACAAAACAAATACAAGAAATAAATAGGGGTAGAAAACAAAAGGAAAAGACTCCAAATATCATAATTGTTATTCTTCATCGCCTTTGGTCCTTAGGTTCAACATAACATCATGGGACAATTTACATCGCTAGAAATAGGCTCCAAGAGCCTGCCTACCAATGAAATAGTATTACAAGTGGCGACACTTCTGTCACATTAGCAACATTCTTTTGTACAAATAAATATGTTATTATGGATGAGATAGCTAGTTCAACTATGTTTACAATGGGTTAATCCTACCTCCCTCAAAATGGATAAATAAACCTCACTCATTTACACACACATGTCCATGATAGACTTTGAACTAGTTAGATTAGTTATGAGTTATCACCAACACTTGCACAATTTTTGGTTGGAGATTTGATTACTACAAATATGATTGTCAAAGATATTACATATGCCTTATATCATCCTACATACCTAAAATTATGAAATGGATCACATTCACATCAATATATGCTACGATACAAGTGCTTCCTTTGTGCATTTCATTCCCACCATACATGTATTAGTGCATCTATTTTACATAGAGTTATCAAAAATTACATCACTACATTTATCCTACATGCATCCTTTTACATTGCATCATCGCATCTATGTCACATGCATCTACCACAATTCTAGCATACATTGTTGCATTCACATCACATCACATAGAATTGCATCTAATATAAACTCCTTCATATCATTCTAAAGTATATCTATAGTACAATATAATCACATTCCTACACCCTAACACACATACATATATCAATTCATCACATATTTTATTCACAAATTATACTATGCTATCTACGCAAAGAAAACACATTCAAAACACAATCATTGCACATGTATATATAACATCCACAACCAAAATGTATATATATATATATATATATATATATATATATTCCATAAAAAATGCTCGTACGCTATAAAATGGGACCATGCCCAACAATACATTACCCAAAATGCCCGTAGGCAATAACAATATTCAACACTAACTCCCACTAGGAGTCTCTCCACTCCCCTTATGGCTAGCCCTCTCTAAAACCATCACACATGCTATTGCAACCCTATTGGACTCTACTCATGCTCCTAACCCCTAAATCCCTATAAGAGACAACATCCTCTTTGACCTCACAGTAAAACCTATGCCCTATAGTGCATCATGGGTCTCACCCCTCATGTCCCTTAGACCCATAAAAACTACACTTCGATGACTCTGTTGAGACTGTATCTGTACTCATGATTGTGACCTAGATTGTGACACTACCTAGCCATAGTAAGGGAGTGGAATCCTACATATCGCTAAGGAAAACTCACACGTCACCCACTTTGCTACCTCCTTAGCCAGTAGTCCTTCAACATTCTCACTATCCTTCCACAACTACTCTATCTCTACTCTCATAGCAACTACATCTGCCAACACCTCCTCTATCAACTTGGCTCGATCAGCCTCCTATCGTACCTATTGTTACCTCACCACCTTAGCATACAACTCTGTAATCTCTACATCTTGGGCATCCATCGTAGATCACTCCCTCTACATCTGTGCCCTCAACTAATCCATATCCTCTACCATATTGTCATAACTAGCCTCTATAGCCTCAAGCCTCTCATACTACTCAACATATCACAACTCAAAGGCCCTATGATCTACATCCCCCATAGCATCGGAGGCTATCACCCTATCTTCCAAATATCCCAAGTCTACCATACAACCTCTCTCGTTGTCTCAAATCTCTCCCTCTAGTTGGCATACTCACTCTCATAGTAGTAACACCTCCTCCTTTGCATCTTACCTGTCCTACTCCTCAATGGGAATCTCTCCCATATCACTAAGAAACTCCATATCTAGGGTGTCATCAAAAATTATATCTCTATTTGCACCCTCACCTGTCCCCTCCATAGTCACTCCCTTCTCCGTAGGTTGCACTCTACTATCCACTGGTACCTCGTCCACTCTCTCCATAGATACACTCAATGCCCCATCCAATAATCATCTAGATCATCAAAGAGGTACTTATATCTCACCACCATATCTATCCTTCAATATAGATCACGTACCTCTAGCTGCCTACCCCTCTATTGTAGGTATCCCACCACCAGGTGGTACCCATTGATGAATCACCCCAACACATGGTTCCCAACTCTGAGTTGATCACCAAGCATCATACTCCGATGTAGTACCTGCATCATCTACATCAGGAATAACCATAGGTGGGTCCCTCTCACCAGTCCATGATAAGACCATAAGCTACTCCCTCATGTCACCTCATCGCCTATAATACATAACAAACATCTCTGAAATATCCTATCGCAATCCTAACTATCACATCACTCGACTGAATTGGAAGAACTTATCCTGTTGAGTATACCATCCCACCAACCACCTCCCTCGATGGATAGCACCCAAATGCTCATAATTGTGCTCTCATACCACCCTACCCCTCCAAGACCTCCATGTAATCACATAGGCATAAAATATCCAAACTTCATCCTCCAAAATAGAGGATCACCCTCATGTGGCCTCTTCATACCCTGCTCCTCATCTATCATTCATCTCAAAGCATAGGGAAAATGTGTATCCATCAACATACACATTGTAAGGCAACAATGATAGTCACTCAATGAATATGTGTTCCCATACCCATACATGTAGCAAAGGAGTCCAACTCAATTCCTTTCTCCCAGCACACACTACATCATGCAAATCCTTATATACCTAAGACAAGAGTGCAGGCACCCATGCAAATACAACATTTCTCTCCACCATGTCACTCACCACATTCAACATTTTATAGTTAGATAATACCCCAAAAGTATTTGGTAGAGCATAAGTAGACATCATTACCATTGCTTCATATTGGCACTTAGACAACATATTATTATACCATAGAAACTCATAATCCATCTTCCTTGTATTTACCTCCCTCCATCTATCCCCAAATAACCACTCCATCATAGATGCCTGACTATCATATGGTGCTACCCTCACTGGCACACCCTCAATAGGTAACTTATATATTTTGTACACATCCTCCAGGGTGATCGTCATCTCACCCATCAAAAAATGCAAGGTGTTTCGATCTACATCCCATATCTCACACAAAGAAAATATATATGCCTTATTGGTGTGAATGATATTGCACTCCCACATGCATCTCAACCACACTATATCCAACCACTCTTCATCAACCTTATTCTTCATAATCTTATCTAGCTCACCCTTCATTGTACAAACTTGATGTCGTGGTTTGATCTTCTTCACCTGTTCATACACAAAAAAACACAATAAAATTCATATTACTTAAAATAAAATATTCAAATTAAAAAAATTCAATCACCTTACACACATTTTACACACAAATTAATACATTTAATTTGTCACACAGTTTGAGACATTAAAACTTGCACAATCCACAAAACACAACATATCAAAAACACAATCTCATATTTGGATACCTATTTTGTCATTTCATGGTAAAAGTCCAATTAGATGTGAAAAATAGTACTTATTTGGCTTCCAATAGTCAATTTTAGGGTTCCCACATACTAACTATGGTACAAAATTAAAAAACACATCAATTCACCAGACATACAAAATCAAAATACATTTTTGAACACCTATTTCGACCTTTTATGGCGAAAGTTTCAACAAATTTAAAAAATAGTATGCAAATATGCATGCAATTTGATGTCAAAGTCAATACAAACTCATGAATATAGTGCACATGCAAAATCAATACAAAACAAAAATACAGTCTCATATTTGGACACCCATTTTATGATTTTATGGTAAAAGTTCAAACAAAATTAAAAAATAGTGCATATCGGGCTCCCAAAAACCAATTTTAAATCCATCCAAACCTACATCATGGAACACAATTCAAACATACGCTAAAAATAATAACATACCAAAACAAATTACATTTTTGAATACCCATATCGCCCTTCTATAGTGAAATTATCAACAATTTTCAAAAATAACACACCCACAATGGAAAATTTAATAGTTAAATTTTCTTAAAACTACATCCCCATGGCTCACATTCATATAACATGCCAAATGAAGACTAAAAAAAAACACAATCACACAGTTGGATACCCATTTCCCACTTTTGCAAACAAATTTCAATCACATTCCAAAAATAGTACCCCATGGCTCCCAAAATGCAAAGTCAAACCATGCAGCTACACTACCCATTAACCGATCAAATTAACACTAAAATAGGTCAAACCTAAAAATTGATCACACTTTTGGGTACCTGTTTGGCTTGTTTAGCACTTTGTGTTCCAATTTAAATTAAAATTTGTACAAATTTTAAAAATAACATGAAACACCCTCCCCTTTTCATGCTTTTCTAGAAACAAAATAGGAAAACAAAGCAAGTAAAGAGCACTTACTGGTGGATATCCATGTCACCCACCAATTCCAGTGCGTCCCCTTGCCATTTTGTCACCCAACTCGATCAACAAAAATACTTCTACGTCACCAACCGCTGCTCACTCCTCACTCTCCAAGTTTGTCATCGTTGTCAAAATGACCCCCCATGCTTCAAAAAAGGCTTAAATATACCTAAAATAGTAATTCACCCTTGCACTACAAATTAGGTCCAATTCACCCATCAACCTGTGAATTCAGTCCAATTCACCCCCCCAACCTACAAATTCAGGTTCAATTCACCCCCTGCCCTACGAATTGAGCCTTGGAGCCCCCAAAACACTCAAATTTTATCTCAAACCCTACAAAACCTTCCCATATTCATGTCCATTTGATTTTTTGTCAATATTATCATGCATTTTTCTTCTATTAATCGATCCATCACCATATCACCACACTTCATTCACCTCATTGTTGATTCCTAATTTTAGGGGGTATTCATATCCAAAAGTCATCTTCACATGCAACCAAACAACCAAATATCCAAATCATGGATATCACATCTATTTACAATTTTTTTTTTTGAATATTATCTTATGATAATAATCTTAATCCCAACCAGATATTTGTTAGATCACAAGAGCTACGGGTTACCATGGGTATGTCAATATGACATTCATGTATGTCGAATACATAATGAATGGTATGTTTGACTAAATCCTAGCACAACATTCGGGTATGTCATTTCTAGCATTCAGGTAAAGTGGTCCTTATCGTATACTAAATGGTATGTATGACTAAATCCAATGTCCCTTAGCTCAAATGGTTTGACACATGTCACCATGCACTCATAAATCAATCAACAACAAAAATTTGAATAGGCATTTGTTCTATTCATACTTTGGACCATATTGCATTGGTCACAAAAGTAAAGTAGTCATAAGTTTCCTCCACAAGCAACTAGTGTGACATTGAGAAATATCATACAGAATCAACGAAATCATTGCATTGCATCCAAAATCACCCATTTTCATTCATCATCATCATTTTGCATTTTATTTCTCTCTTATTCTCCCCCTTTTTGTTCCTCTCTTCTCATTATCATTTCTTTATCCTTTTTCTTCTTCCTTTCTTCTTCTCTTCTCACCCTAGATCCCTAGTCAATGTTGTATGGTCACGCTTCGAGCGACTACATACCTTTGGTTGGATTCTATTCCTATATTCTTCTCTTCTCCCCTTGGATCCTCCATCAATGTTGCATGGTCATGCTTCGAGCGACTACATACCTTTGGTTGGATTCCATTTTTCCCTTCCCTTATTCATCTTCTAATTTCTTCCATCATGTTTTTGTATTAAATTGTGTTATACATAGTATAGTACAAAAAGAGGTAAATGTAGACATCCAAAAGTCACACATGTCTACTTCTACGTACTTGTAGATATATCTGAACACTTGTAGGTTTGCATAGACCATCCTAGACATCTCTAGGCTATTGTAGACCAACTTAGACCATTTTAGACCACTGTAGACTACTCCAGACTAGCATAGACCACTCTAGACCAGTTTAGACCACTCTAGATTAGTGTAGGCCATCGGAGACCTTTGTAGACTTATATAGGCCATTTCGTTGGTCTATAGGAACGAAACCCTACTAAAATACATAATTCATAACCCAATCACCTTATATCTATCAAGAGACCACTTATCAATTCCCTAAGGCAACTTAAGCCCTTCTTAGACCTAATTAGGACCCCATGGGACTATTAGTTCCCAAAAAGTCTTAATTAAGTTAATTGCATTTCTAATTTTAAATTCACTTCACTTAAGTGCATTTTTTGGATTAAAAAGGTTAATTAGGATCCTAAATCCAAATTAGTCCTAATTATTCCCTACCACATGTGTGTGCACCAATTTAGTTAGAAAATTTCCTAGGAAACCCTAACTCAACCGTCATTTAACCTAGGGACCACCTAACCCTAGTAAACCCTAATCTCTCCTCACACATGTGTGAGGATGAAATATTTCTTTAGGGAATCTAGGAATGACACCTCATTAACCATAACCTAACTACCTTAGGACTTCACCTTAGGGTTTAGAACTCCTAACCACACCCCCTACACCTTGGCTTTTCCTATAAATAGGAGACCAAATCCCTCATTATCTCTCTCTCCCCCCTTTTAGTCAGACTATAGAAATTCTATAGAAATGTAACCAGAAGTGCAATCTAATACATCTGAATTGTACAAACAACATAGCAACATCTGAGGAGCCCATCTAGACAGGATCTCTAGTAGAAAGTACTTACAATACAATTCACCCTGACTTATGAATCTAGCTTCTAGTTCACCCCCCGACCTGCGAGTTGGCCCTACAAAAGGTTTTTCTTCGCAAATCAATAAGGTATACTCCATTTCATATTTTTACGATCATTTATGTAGTTTATTTTAGTTTTCATTACATATTTAGTGTCTATTTGTCTTCTTCACCATGGGTCCTGACTAAGGCAAGCCCCCAAAAATACTAACTCCATTTTGCAAGTCTACAATAGGTGCAAAGAGGAAACAACAAAAAATACAACCACCAATGGCACACATTACACATGAAGCCCACCTTCATTGAGGAGCACAAAATATAGCATCAAATTTATTGTACATTTGTGAAAGAAAGAATGAGAATCCTCCCTATTTGTAACCTAAAGCATTTTTATCATGAATAAAATCAGCATTTCTGAATAATTTGTGTTATAGAAAGTTGTTGGACCAAATTTCATCTTTTGTACATTTAAATATATATCAAAATCATACTTTAGTATGGTCTTACAAATAAGTTTTCTTAAAAATAATGTATTAAGTCATTGATTCCTTAAAATATCTATAGAAGAATTTGGATACATGTAGAATTGTTTCAAGGTGAATGAAAGGCAAGTCATAAACTATTTAGATTTAGAGAATATATTATCATCAATATGTGAGATATTTTGATTAAAAAATGAATATCTTTGATTACGTATTTTTTTTAAGGAAAAGTAAATATTTTATTTTCTAAAAAGTAAAGGTTTGTCTTATAAATGACCCATGATTACCCAATACAAGCTCAGGCTAGATTACTTTTAAAACAAACCTGTGGATGAAACTCAAAAGCCATTAGATTAACAATAAGAAAGACAGTACAAGCACAATATTTGAAAATATTTGATTTTGGAAAATCTTGTTATTAAAAAATAATATTAATATTTGTTCGTTAAAGATATTCTTTTAATTACTTCTTTTTAATCTATATTGTTTTTAATTTTTTTTGAAATTCATGTTGTGAAAACATTATTGTATTAGTTATATATTTTTATTAGTTACCTTTTTTTCAAATATAGAATAGTTTCTTGCTTGTATTAGAAGTCTTGCAAAACATAAAAATATCTGTAGATGATTATTTAAAACACTTTGCCTTTATTCATATACTTTAAGGCATCAGAAGAAAACCTTACATCAAGAAATACACTAAAAAACTTTTGAATCACTTCAAATCATCAAGAATGGTGTTATGAGTAGGATGTTATCAAGGAGGAATAACATCCAAAATAATTGAACCTATCCTATATATGTTTTAATCAAATGTTATCGAGAAAGAATGTCTTTGCACCCAACTCCAATAGTTCACATTGGCAGCTATTGTGATTTGAGGACAACTGTTCCATAGCATTTACAAATGGATCAGTGGATTCCATGCTATCAAGAGTAATGAATGATGAAATGGGACATCATTCTAGGTTGTTGTACAAAGTAGTACGTGAGGGTTCTTGTGAACCATAAACCAGTTATGAAATTGCCAATAGAACTCAAGACTAGAGAGCTAGTCCTTGGGGTTGGAAGGTCCAATTGTAGATGGTATGGGTAGCATTACCATCAATTGGGGATTGGTATAATACACCTCATATGTAAGCCAAAGTATTGGCAAACCTTGATAACACCTTAGATGAAGGTCAATAATTAGGCACTAGCATAGATACACTAACTCTAGCATGGGCCTAAAAGTTTAATCACAAATAGAAAATTAGGTCAGTGGACCAATAGGACAAGAATTGGATCATAGATCTAAATCCTCCATGCCACGAGATGGGGAAAATAATGCATCCACATTTCCAGGTGATATGGGCCTTAGAATGGCAACCCCATACCAAGTACCATGAAGTTGAGTGGGGAGAATATGGGTCTCACAAATGGTAGTCTACAATGGGAAATTGGTCAATCCCAAGCACTTGAGATTCCATCTGCAATGGTATAATATCTCGAAGTGTGAACTTCTATGCCTGAGTACTAATACTAAGTTGGATGAGCACTTGTCAAGTTGTGACAGTTATTATTAAGTAAATCAAAATTTTGAATTTGTCTTTTTGACAACCAGATGAGTGGACCTAGGTTGTTATAGTGTTGCCCAAAGTACTTGTGTATGATATTGCTCAAAGGACTTAATATGATGTTGCCTAGAGGACTTAGTTTGATGTTTCTCGTAAAACATAATTGATGTTACCCAAAGAAATTAGTATTATGTTGCATGGAGGACTTGTGTATGATGTTTATCTGAGGACTTAGTTAGCATTGCCTAGAGGACTTAATATGATGTTGCCCTAAGAACTTAGGTGTATATGGCTTGGATTTTGGAATGGAGGTGTTAATGGCTTTGTATAACACATTAAAATTTGAGGTATACACAATATGTGATGGTCTCGTAGACAAACCAAAACAACTTTTCTATATCACACTGATAGGGCTAACCACAAAATTGGTAGGGAAGATGTGGAACACTCCATGTATGAAGTTATTTAGTTGATGGAAGCTTGAATCAAGAATTTTGTTTAGTTTCAAATTAAAACCATAAGCTAGTGAGTCAAATGTGTGTGATGGATGTGTGAAATACAAGAAAGAAATATAAATGAAAATTTCACAAAATCAAACAAGCAATTCAATCTTATGTTTTCTACAATTTTTTTTTTTTAATTTATCTCTTTTATATTTTGTTTTGTTTTGTGGGGTTTGTGTGTTGTAAATGTACTAATCTAAATTATTCAAGGTAAAATTTAAGACTAGATGGCAAATGAGATTCTTCCTGGTGATGAAATCTAGAAAGTTTGCTCATGGGTAACTATGTTTGCTAAGGACAGATATTGATGGCTGGAGATGAAGCCCACCATCGCCAAATCTCAAACAATGGTTGGTGATGAAATCCAACTCACTACTATTTATTGTGAAATGTGCAATGTGTGTGATTCATTTTAAAATTTGTATTATCTATTGTTATCACTCAATATTGAAAACACACTTATTTTATTTGTCTAAGCTAGAAGCATAGAACATTAACACTAAATTCCTCAAAAGAACTTAAGGTGTACACCACTTAAGGCCCACCCTAAATCATCAAGCGATTCTAATAGTGGAGGGTTCGTCCAATTCTTCCACCTTGAATCATCAAGTGATTCCAACAGTGGGAGTATATTTGAGTATTATTATCTTTTTCAAACTTATAAAAATGAAAACAAAAGTTTTCAACTCTATTATGCAGCTAATAATACTTTTATAATTTCAAATGCAAAATAGTAAACAAAAATAGTGAATAAATACATTAGAAAGCAGCAGAAATCGAAAATAAATGTGATCTATAGTGAATGTCTAAATGCAATTTTACTCTAAGTGCAACCTATATGATGGATGTAAATGCCTAAAATGTAAATAAAAAATATGACTGTTTAACAAAAAATAAATGATTTTCATTTTGTTAATTTTATTGTAAAAAGAAAAAAAAAATGAAATAGAAAGGGGTTAGAGTTTGAAGCAGGCTTACCAAGAAGCCTAAGTATTTCTTCCCCACTCTATGAAAGAAACCCCAGAGCCATTGGAATGTATTAGGGCATTTTGTGAATGTTGCAGGGTGTCCCTTGAGCACTACAATGCATCCGTATGACCTCTGACCAACTTATGCAAACCTCTAGAAACCCTCATTTTTCACAAAAATCATGCGATCAAATTTCTAGAACTTGCAAAATGAAACATAAAATAAAATTAGTGACAAATTAAATTAGCATGAAGGACCCTTTGGGTGTCCCACCGTGATCGCCATTTTGTAAATCAAAATCAAGCAACATCAATACAAAAGATAAAATAATAAAAAACATAGTAAATAACATAAGATTGCACAAGATAGATAAAATTTTATTAACAAGAATGGATATCAAAATTATACAATCAATATGCCCCAATATGAGGTTTTACAATGCTTTTGGTGATACAAATTTACAAATACTAGGGTTCTCCAAAACCCTAGGTCAATACACTATTGGTGTCTTCACGTTTGTTTTCAATCCAAACGAGGTTGTGGGTGGGCTTGTATATCCTAAAAGAGCCACCCTAGCTTCAACAACTTCCAAAAAGATGATCCTTATACCTACAAATAGTAAACAACACAAGGGATCAGTAATACCTACGAGGGCTCCACTGTGTGAGACCCTCTAAAGAATAAATACTACTAAACCCTAGATGCTACAGAATGAAACTGTAAAAAAATATAAGGATATAAAATAATGCAAATAATATTGTTTACCTTATCACCTATGATATCTATTTCTACTTCTATCAATGATGGTCATGAGGATGCTCGAATGGTGCTTAAGAGTCATAGGACTATAGATTTGCTGCAAGAAATGCCTAGAGGTGTAATGTGATGGCAAAAGATACACTAGGGCATTCTGTGATGGCAACAGATGCACCAAAAAGGTTCCAAAAATGCCTAGGGGTGTTTGGGTGGCTCTAGAGGAAATTTAGGTGATGATGAAAGTGTCATAGAACTAGATCTGGTTCTACATGGGTTATATGGTGGTGAATGTGGGCAATGTAAAAGCGATGGTGAAGGATAAAAGCGACAATGAAGTGGCTAGGGTAGAAGGATCTTAAGATTCAAAACTATTAAGCTTCATTATGGGTCTTGATTCATCACAATGACTCATATTTTTATAATCTTCCCTTGAAAATGTTAGGGTTTCAACAACACAAAATGAGTGATCGAGATTAAAACATGATGAATGGTGGAGATTAAATCTGGGTAAGTGGCATGGATTGAGGTGGATGGATGGCTAAGATTAAAATGTGTTGGAGGGCTAGGCTTAAATTATACATATATATATTTATTAAATATACAGAAATATAATATATAAAATATTAATATTTAAATATATATTAAAAAAATACATATATATATGTATATATACATATATATACATATATATGTATATATACATACATATATACATATATATGTATATATGTATGTATATATACATATAAACCTATGTATACCTATATATATATAATGGATGACTTATGATTAGAGACACGGATGGATGACAAGTGGCTAGATTCTAGTGTCTACAAGAGGAAGTCGGTGTATACATATACATATATATATATATATATATATATATATATATATATATATATATATATATATATGTATGTATGTATGTATGTATGTATGTACATACATACATATATATATATATATATATATATGTATGTATGTACATACATACATACATATATATATATATATATATATGTATGTATGTATGTATGTATATATATATATATATACATATATATGTATATATATGTATATATATATATACATATATATATATATACATACATATATATATATATATGTATATATATATATATATACATACATATGTATATATATATATATATATGTATATATATATATACATATATATACATATATATGTATATATATATATATATACATACATACATACATATATATATATATATATATGTATGTATGTACATACATATATATATATATATATATATATATATATATATATATATATATATATATATATATATATATATATATATGTATGTATGTACATACATACATATATATATATATATATATATATATGTATGTATGTACATACATACATACATACATACATATATATATATATATATATATATATGTATGTATGTACATACATACATACATATATATATATATATATATATATATATATATATATATATATATATATATATATATATATATATATATGGATGGATGGCTTATGATTAGAGACATGGATGGATGACAAGTGGCTAGATTATAGTGTCTACAGAAGGAAGTCAGTGTGGGTTTTCATATTGGTATTAATAAAAATTAAAATCAAAGGAAGACAAAATGAAGCTCTAAAATAAAAATAGAAGGAATCCACTGTGGATTTTCATATTGGTATTAATAAAACTAAAAATCAAAGGAAGACCAAATGAAGCTCTAAATGAAAATAGAAAGAACACCCAAATACGAAATCTGGTTAGGGTTTTCATATTGGTATTAATAAAACTAAAAACTAAGAGAAGACCCAATGAAGCTCTAAATGAAAATAGAGAGAACACCCAAATACATATACATAGTAATAAAAAAATATATTCAAATATCTACTTGTCACAACATAAGTTTTTTCAGATCAAATGGTATAAGCTCAATTCTTATATTCAATTTTAAATTTTACATACCAAAATATACAAGTTTATATTCAAAGCTCAAAGTCCTAGCTCTACCTCCATCACACATTGTAGAAATGCTCAAAGCCCCAACTCTACCTCCATCACACACTACCAAAATGCTCAAATACCTAGCTATACCTCCGTTGTGTGCTACCAAAATGTTCAAATCCCTAGCTCTACAATTTTAAAATAGATATGTGGTTCGGTTTAGGATTTGACATATTATATAGCTAAAACCATTATTAGAGAAAATAGGCTTTTAATCTTGAGGGAGTCACAAATAAGATCCTCTTTATCCTTATTTAAGCCCTAGAGAAACTCCCCACTTCCTTGGATAGAGATAGGGTTTAAGTGGGAACTGAGAATATTTCAACTAGGACCTTAAAATAGAGAGGGCATTTAGCTGCTATGGTGAAGAGATGATAAAGCAACTAAATGGGCAAGGAAGTTGATTGAAGGAACCAAGCAAGATCTATTAGGAAGAAACTAGTAGTTTTATTTGGTCCCATGGTCCATCATGTGCTACGAAATGTTGCTTAAAGCCCTAGGTCTACCTTCATCATGCACTATAAAAATGTTGCTCAAAGCCCTAGCTCTACCTCCATAGTGTGCCACAAAATGCTCAAAGT
The DNA here is from genome assembly GCA_028583015.1 of Wollemia nobilis. Lineage (NCBI taxonomy): Eukaryota > Viridiplantae > Streptophyta > Pinopsida > Araucariales > Araucariaceae > Wollemia > Wollemia nobilis. The sequence goes on from JAQPPZ010000188.1 coordinate 2,092,218, forward strand.
GCTGAAATGCAACCTAGGCTTTTCTAACAGTCTTTACAATTTTTTTTTTGAGACCCTAAGAGGGTGGTTATAAACCACCCTTTTAGGGTTGCCTAAGCCGTCCTCTTAGACCTAAGAGGTCATTTTAGAACCACCCTCTTAGACCTAATAGGTAAATTTATAACTGCCATCTTAGATCACTAGAAGATAGTGGTTTAAAACCGCCATTTTAGGATGACCCTAAGAGGGTAGTTATCTTAAGAGGGTATTTTTTAACCACCCTCTTAGGATCTATTTAGGTATTTTTTTACCACCATAAAAAACCACTCCATAAAAATTTCTTATGAATTAGTACTTAATGAACATTTTGCAATTGAAAGGCTCTCCTTTGAGATTCATCTATATTAAGGGGATACTTTTTTTTGTATATATTAAATCCTTTATGATAATCCATCCAACAATGAGAAACTTTTTGAGCCTACAATAGTTTGGAGAACCCAATCCATTGAAGGCAATGGGTAGTGATATTTCAATTATGTTTTATTTAGATCTCTAAAGTCAACACACAATCTAATTTTACCATTATTTTTTCTCACATGTACCAATTTACATACCCATATGGTATGCTTGAGTGGATATATGATATTTGATTCAATCAACTTGTAGAAATATTTCCACACAAGAGGCTCAACTTTTGGATTAACTAACCTTTTATTCTACCTTACAATATCAACCTTAGGATATATCTTAATTGTATGCTGGATAATATCCTTATTATTTCCCTTAATAAGTCTAAGCCATTACTTCCTTATATTTCTGGCATAATTGAATAAGAGACTCCTTTTCTTCTTTAGTAGTCATCTTACCTATCTTTAGTGTTTTTCCTAGGGCTACTTCTACATCATGGTATTCTTCCTTATTAACAATAATTCTTTTTTTCCTTTTGAATATATCATATGGATAGAGAGACTCCAAGGTGATAAACTCCTTTGATAACTTTTTAGTTTTCAACTCGATGATTAGATCTCCATTTGTTTCTTTGATTTTTGGAGCTATTTATTCAGCATATTCATCTATTTTTTGGAGGAAATGAACGATATGTTCATTACTCTCAAATGCCTTCTAATTCACTTCATTATTAGGGATATTTGGATTGACTATCAGTTTTACCAATTGATGATTATGGAGAAAATCATCAATTGGATCTAACTGTGATCCAATTACTACCATACAATCAACATCTAAATTTTTATTTCTTGGATTAACCTTGAAGTTAATGGCATCAAAGAATTCAATTAGGTCCGAAACCCTACACCTATAATATTTCATTAGCCTATTTTTTGCCATATATTGAGATCTTACTTTATTATTAGTTTAGTGCCACCAAATACCTGAAGCAGTTGAATACCTCTTTTTTTTCCATCTAGAGACCAAGTACCAAAGATTTGTATTCAACCATGTTATTTGAACAATTAAATTATAGCCAATATGCTTGTAATGAGTTTTATACCTCTAGAAAAATTAGGCATAGGCCAACATCAACCTCCTTTCTATGTCTAGCACCATCAAAGTACAATTTCCATACATTTTTGAGTTCCTCTTTTCTCGTGATCTCAAGAATAGGTAAGCGTTATTTTTTAATAAAATATGTCCCCATGCTAGTTTTCTCATAGAATTCATAAATATTTAAATTACATATGCTAGTAGTCCACTAACTTATTTGGTCATTTGGTACATTAGAATGAATTTTTCTATCAAATGTTTTTACCTCAAATTGATTTTTTTGGGGGGTATAAGTCTACTTAGCATCTCATCTAATTAGAGAACTTGCTCTATATGATGGACATGAAGAGTTTATATCAAAATATTCATATTAGTACCATTCTAGTTACTTAGTAGCATATGTGTCCAATCCAAGGACAAGGATGCTCCTACTTTAGTAGTAAAATATCTTGATAGTTAGATGTTGAAAGTGGCTAGGAGCTCATGTACTACTAAGTCCTAATGAATAGTTATATTTGGGCAAGGTTGTAGCATCAAAGGGAGGTCCTTGACTATCCCAAGGCCTTGGATTGGTGTTATATCCAACTAAACCACATCCTAACTAATTAGCTCATAGTTTAGTCGTAATGCATCAACCATCCTATTAGGTATGTGATGAGGATGAAAAAACATGAAAAAAACCATCCAAGGAGCCAAATCACAATAGAAAAGAATTATTTTAATAATGTCAACCAAAGGGGCAAAAATTACAATGTCAGATCGTACAATCTTGGAGCCCAACCGAAACCTTTTTTTTCAGATCCAAAATCCCTTTTTAAATCCTATTTTCATCCCCTTTTACATGATTTTTTAAGTTTCCCACCCATGCAAAATAAAATTAAATTTAACTTCCCTGCCCATGCAAAATTTTAAATTCTACTTTCCCGCGCAACTGGCGGCCGAAAAACACAAAGGCAAAACACTTAGAAATTTTTTTGTTTTTTTTGTTGATGCAAGATTGCTCTGCTACCACTGGATGCTCCTACATCAAACACCCAGGGTAAGTTTGAGAAGTGACGGCACTTCTTTGTTTTTGGAGGAAAACCAAGGTAGTCAACCTTAGAATTGGACAACCAAGTCGAATATTCTACAAGCCTTCCCTTCCATTTATCCAGATATTCTTCATACTGCCTGTTTCTTGTACTTCTACCAATGCAGGTATCCAAAATTTCCTCTATCTCTTATATCACTAGAGCCGATGCCAGAACAATCAAAAACTTTGCAACTAGTTCCTTAGAACTGTCACATTCATGATACTCTACCAAATCAAAAATATTGAACACAGGTGATATGTTCAATCCACTCAACAACTTCACCTCATATGCATTTCCTAAATCTATTTTCTGTATGATCCTGCATGGTCTAAACTTCTTAAATTTTAGCTTGTTATATGTTTTAGCAAGAAAAATATCCTTTCTCAGGTGCACTATGACTTCATCACCAACTTGGAACTCCTTAAACCTCCTTTTTTTATCAGCCTTTGTATTGTACTGAGTGTTCATCTTATTGATGTGTTGTTTTACTTATCCTTTGAATGCTCTGCAAAGTTCTCAGCTTCAACACTATTCTTTGCTCCCCTGTCCAACTTCCTCAACTCAGAAGCATTTCTTGGACTACTCCCATATACAATATAGAATGGTGATTTACTAGTAATCCTATTGAAATAATTGTTATAGGCTTTATGAGGATGAACAAACACGAATAGAACCATCCAAGGAGACAAATCACAATAGAAAAGAATTATTTTAATAATGCCAGCCAAAGGGGCAGAAATTACAATGCCAGATCGTACAATCTTGGAGCCCAATCCAAGACATTTTTTAGACGCAAAATCCCTTTTTAAATCCTATTTCCCCCCCCTTTTACATTATTTTTAAGTTTCCCACCTTTCATTTTCCCACCAGGAAAATATTCATTTGAAATTTTCATTTTCATTTTCCCGCCCAGGAAAATATTCACTTGAAACTTGAATTTCCAACATATGGGTCTAAACATATGGGTTTAAACACATGGGTCTAAACACATAGGTCTAAACATATATGGGTCTAAACACATGGGTCTAAATATATAGGTCTAAACATATATGTTTAAACACACACACACACATATATATTTTAAACACATGGGTATAAACATATATATATTATTTATTTTTATTTTTATTTATTTTTGGTGATGCAAGATTGCCCTTACACCATTGGATGCTCCTGCATCAGACACCCAGGGTAAGTTTGAGAAGTGACCTCACTTCTTTGTTGTTGGAGGAAAACCAATATGGTCAACCTTTGCCTTAGACAACCATGATGAATCTTCAATAGGTCTTCCTTTCCACTTAACCAAATATTCTTCATACTACTTGTTTCTTGTACTTTTGTCCATACTCTTTTCTCCTTTGTCCATCTTCCTCAATTCATAGGCATTCCTTGGGCTGCTCCCATATACAATATAGAGTGGAGATTTACCAGTACTCCTGTTGACATAATTATTGTAAGCAAATTATGCCTATGGTAAAATTAGATCCCATCCTTTGGGCTTATCTCCTACTAAGCATCTTAGTAGGTTGCCCAAAATCCTATTCACCACCTCTGTTTGTCCATAAGTCTATGTATGGTGTGCAAAACTGAACTTCAAATATATCTTCAACTTCAGTAGCTCTTGAACTTGTTTGTTTAGCTCCTCATTCTCTATAGGAATCATTTTAATTGGTAAAATAGCTCTTGGTATAAAATCCATCTGGTTACTAATATCCCTCATAGGTGTTAAACCTTTAGGTACATTATATGATACAATATCTTGAAATTCTCCCAACAGATCTGAGGCTTCTACTGGTATATCTTCATATTTTTCCTCATTAACTCTAGGAATCAATGCATAGCACATATGTTCGTGCTTCATACCATTCAAAAAATTTCTACCATCAACTAAAAAAATTCTAGCACTGCTACATACCTTTTCGTCCACATCCTTTAGGGGCTTCAGCTTGTGGCAAACTCCATCCTTTGTTAGGGAATAAGTGTTGGCATATCAATCATGTGCTGCACGTCAATCAAATTGCCATGGTCTCCCAAATAGCATATGACAAGAATCCATAGGCATGATGTCACATAGTACCTCATCATGGTAACCCCCAATATTGAACTTCACCAAACACTATTCATTGACAAAATTTCTATGGTTCTTCTACAACGACGTAATTTGGTACGGATGCAGGTGTCTCCTACTCTCTAGCTGTAACTTAGTAACCATTTATTCAGATATCAAGTTATCAGTACTGCCATTATCTATAATAACATTATAGACCTTACCTGAACATTTGCACATTATGCAAAATAGGCTCTTCCTCTAGTCTGGTTCCTTCTTCTCATTCAAAAAGGTTCTCCTTGTGACCATAACTTCTCCTCTCTAGCTCCTTAGAGTGTTCTGATTTAGTTCCTTCATCTGTAAGAGTAACTTTGGCATTACCCACTGGCCTCCTATTTGGCTTCTCTTGGTGTTATGGATACTCATATGCTTGATGTCCTTCTTCATAGTTGAAGCAGGTTCCAAAAAACCCTCTTCCTCCATTTCCTTGGCTAGATCTACCTCTTCCTCTTGGGTAGTTGTTGTTCTGACCACGGGATCTATAAGCATTCTCTCCCTTTTGGTCCTGATTGTTCCTATATTATTTCTTCTCACCTTATTCTCCATTTTTTATTCCACCAGTTCTTTCTCCATGAAATCTTCCTTTTTGCTTACCCTCAAACCTTTTGTTCAGCTTCTCTTCAATTTTTAGAGAAAATTGGTAAGCATCCTTAATTGTGCTCATCCTAACTAGACTCAGCTCTTCTTGAATACTGGTTCTCAACCCATGGATGTAACGAGCTACCTTCTCATTTTTAGCCTCAGAATGGCCGATTTGGATTAAGATCTTGTAGAAATCCTCTTTGTATTCTTTGATAGACTTTATTGATTGTCTCAAACTTTGTATCTTCTTCAACAGATCCAACTCATAATCTATCAAAATAAACTGCCTCTTCAACTTTTCCACCATTCGTTCCCATCTAGTGATCCTCTCTTTTCTCCTTCTATTTTTGTCAAGTTGTACTCCTTTCCACCAGATTCTAGCATGACCCTTCAGTTTGGTCTTAGCAAACTTGACCCGGTCAGGATCTTCCACCTCTTCATATTCAAAATATTCTTCCAAGTCATTGATCCAGTCAATCAACTCATCTGGGTTAATATTTCCTGAGTATGTTGAAACCTCCATATTTGGTCTCTTCTCAATCTAGGATATGGCTCTATAAAACCTCGCTTGGGTAGGATCTACTGCCTCTTCTTATTCCTCAAAATGTTCTTCCTTTTCTTCAGCTTCATCTTCACTCTTTTCCTCTCTTCTTAGGTCAAACCATCTACAAAAATATTATTGTAATGGCTGGACTTACCTCTGCAAAGCTCAGAAATCCTCTACTAGAACTATGACATTACTGGCAACACCTCAGTTCTTTCATGGGGGCATCTTGCTCTAGCTTCTCAAAACCTAAACCACAGATCCTGGTGTAAACTTCCTCACGTTCGGTGATATGCTTACACACTCAAAAAATCTCACTCTGATACCACTTGATGAGGATGAACAAACATGAAAAAAACCATCCAAGGAGCCTAATCACAATAGAAAATAATTATTTAAATAATTTTAGCCAAAGGGGGCATAAATTACAATGTCAGATCGTACAATATTGGAGCGCAAATGAAACCTTTTTTTCAGATCCAAAATCCCTTAATAAATCCTATTTCCCCACCCTTTTACATGATTTTTAAGTTTCCCACCCATGCAAAAAAAAATTAAATTTAACTTTCCCACCCATGAAAAATTTTAAATTATACTTTCCTGCCCAATTGGAGGCCGACAAACACAAAGGCAAAACACTTGGAAATTTTTTTGTTTTTGTTTTTTTTGTTGATGCAAGATTGCTCTACTGCCACTAGATGCTCCTGCATCAGTATGATCGTAGTATTAATTCCAAAATCAACTAAAAAATTATGAATCAATTTATGACCATAGATGAGATTCAATTAGAATGGGGTTGTATTCATTTTGGTTGTTTTAGAGGGAAATATTTGTAGAACAACATATGGCTTTTGACCATCTGAGTTTTTTTTTGCTCCTTTAGAACCTCTTCTAAATTTTTCATTTGTCTAGGTATAGTGATTACTTCATATAGTGGCATGACTACGATAGATTTTTTAAACTGCTCTAAAATATTTAATGACTTCAAATAATGTACATTTTTTTATAACAAACTATATCATTTGGGGTTAGGTTCTTTCTACCACAAATACTTGAGGAACACTTGCTCATATCAACAATTTCTCCTACATACTGGTTCCTTCTTTTTCCTCTACTACTTTTCTTATAGCCCTGGTCATGTAATATATTTGTAACTATGGTCTTATAACTCCATAAAATATGATATATATTTCTTTTCATCCCAAGTTACTAAAGCATGTTTAGGAAAATTATTATTTATACCTAGGGAAGTATTCTAGGCTAAATTTTTAAAAGTAGATAGTTGTGGGTAGAAGGGACTATTATGGTTTACCTCAATACAAGTATTAAGAGGATATGAGTCATGGCGATACCAATTTTTTGAGTTTTTCAATAGCTATTTTGCATGGGAACTAAATATTTAACAAGTTTTAGCAAAGGCTTTCATGACGAGGTTTGTTTAGGAGAATTCTTCTAATTTGAAGTTAAAGGATGAATTGGGTTTCTATTGGTATTCTTATAGTTATTTGTAACTTTTTTTTTAATTTTTTGTTGTTTGGTTAGAGAGAAAGGATGGGTTATTTTAAAAAACACTTTTTTTCCTTCTAGGGTTTAATACTTTATTAGAAACTATATTTAATAGAATCCTCATTATTTAAAACATAGACTTATTTGTAGTAGGGGAGGCTAGATAAGGAAGGGATGTAAAGACTATAGGTAAGACTGAGGTTGGTTAAAATATTGTTGGATAGATGAGTTGAGGAGGTTTGCATGGATATTGAATGCTAGGAAATAGAGGCATAGGAGGCCTTAGGGCTAGCCTTCCAATCTATATGAGGTTATTTTTGACCTGGATGGGTATCACATAGGAATTTGGTAGAGATTTTCCTCCATTGGCCTTGATCATGATTGAGATTTCAAAATATAAGGCCTTAAAATAGTATATAAATTCCATATATAGGAGAGGATAAATATCATATAGAATTTTGTGTCATGTCTTATGAAAGTAGATCTTGAAATAATCAATGGCCTCCATCGATGATCTCTTTAGAGTAGACAATTTCTCTAAGAGAATACTCCATCTGCATTCTACTTGACTATTTGAACAAATAGAGCAAATAGTTGGTCCTAGTTAACAATAGAATATGATTGAAGTAAAATATACCATTTATGAGCCTTACCTCTAAATATCTCCACCAACAATATCAAAGCCACATTTTGCTCTATCACATTATGTAGTGCACATAGGATGACTATATTTTATAGCCTGTAATGCCCAAGTAAAGGACTCTATCCTTCAATTCATTCCACAAATAATTGATGAAATGATTAACGAGTCTCTTACATCAAATTTTTTAGAAGAAGAGATCAAGGAGTCTTTTTTTAACATGGATCCTGACAAAGCTCCTGGGTTGGATGGGTTTTCACCGTGATTTTTCCAAGTTTGTTGGGATATTGTTGGAGCAGAAGTTATTACTGCAATCAAGGAGTTCCAAAGTTCAAATCATATTCCAAGGGGTTTCAATTCAACTTTCATTGCTTTGATACCTAAAGGCCCCAAACCCAAGACTATGGATGAATTTAGGCCATTAGCCTGTGTAATATATCCTATAAAATTATGTCCAAAGTTTTAGCCAATCGTTTGAAGAAAGTTCTACCGATTATCATTGATCCAAGTCAAGGAAGTTCTATACAAGGAAGATCAATCTTAGATGGAGTTATTACTGTTCATGAGGCTCTTCATACAGCTACTCAGACCAAAAAAGCAATCATGGCTTTAAAGTTAGACATGAACAAAGCTTATGATAGGATAAATTAGGAATTCCTAGAGGTAGTTTTATTAAAATTTGGATTCAACGTGAAATGGGTCAAGTTAATAAGAGAGTGTATTTCTAAGCCTTGTTTTTAAATTTTGGTTAATGGGTCTACTGCAGGTTTTTTTCAAAGCAAATGTGGTCTAAGACAAGGAGATCCCATAAGTCCTATGCTGTCCATCATCATAGATGAGGCCTTGGGAAGAACCATTAAGGCAGCAGCAGTAGCTGGACTCATATCAAGTATCAAGGCCACGTCGCTAACTACCCCGGTGACACATTAGCAATTTGTTGATGATACATTGCTACTGACTTTAGCTTCTATGGTTGAGGTAAGAAGGATTAAAAATATTCTCATAATGTATGAAGAAGCGGCTGGATAGAAAGTGAATTTTGATAAGAGCAAACTTTATTTCATCAATACCCCCATTCCTAGGAAAAACAACATAGCAAGGATCATGGAATGTCAGATTGCATCCCTTACCACCTCCTATTTAGGTCTTCCCCTGTTTATGGGGAAACCTGAAGGATCAATGTAGAACATAGTTCTAGAGAGGTTCCAAAAAAATCTAGAAGGTTGGAAAGGAAATTTGTTATCTCAAGCAGGCAAAGCAGTTTTAACTATGGCTTCACTTCAAAGTATACCCGTTTACTTCCTATCAGTGTTTAGAGCTCCTAGCAAGGTGTATCACAAAATTGAGCAGCTTCAAAAAAATTTCTCTGGTCAAGGACTGAGGATAAGAAAAGGATCCATTTAGTAGGTTGGAACAAGGTTTGCAAACCTAAAGCTGATGGGGGGTTAGGATTGAGGAGAGTTGCTCATCTCAATACAACTCTGTTAGGCAAACAAGCATGGTGGTTATTAAATAAGGTCAATAATGAATGAACTGCCATAGTTAAGAGGAAATACCTCCAAGGTGTGAAATTCCTTAATGACAACTTAGCAAGCAGGGGGTCTACTTTTTAGAAGGCAATCCTCATGAGTAGGGATCTTGTCAAGAAAGGTATTATATGGATTCTAGGAAATGGGCAAACAAAAGACTTTTGGAAGGATCAGTGGGTGAGAGCTGAGGAGTTATCCCAGAATCCTCGTTTGGCTAGGATTCAAGAGCATATGGAGTAGCATATTGGGAAGAAGGTTGCAAATTATATGTGGCAGGATATAAATATCAACTGGTGGAAACACATCAGAGTATAGGGTTTTGAAGCAGAGTCTGAAGATCTTTATAACATTTTAACTCAACAAATTATTCCCTCTGGAGAGGATGAAGATCACATTGTTTGGGTTGAGACTAAAAGTGGTGACTTCACAGTTAAGTCTGCCTATAATTTGCTTCTCAATGTGGAAGGTCAACAATTTCAATCGAGTTTGGTTTGGATAAAAGGCTTAATTCCTAAAATATCTTTTTTTTCATGGCTGGTGATTCAAGGAAAAATCCTCACTATGGACAATATGTTATCCAAAGGTATGGTTATTGTTAAGCATTGCTACATGTGCAGGGCAGGATGGGAGACAACCCAACACTTGTTTCTGGAGTGTCCGGTAGTGGAGTCCATCCTGGATGAAATTTTCCAAGCCTTTAGGATCTCGTGGATTAAGCCTGCTCTTATATCCAAAGTGTTCCATCAATGGCCTCAACCCTTTGTTAGCCTAAAACTTAAGTACCTATGGAAAATCTGTTGGCATCATTTTCTCTGGCAGATTTCACTAGAAAGGAACCATAGAGCCTTTAAGGATACCATTCACAACCCAAAAACCATCCTCAATAGGATTATTGTATTTGTAAAAGAAAACCTTAGCACCTTAGTGAATGAGAAGCACTCAATTCATCCCCAAGAAAAATAATTAGTTCGGGCCTTAGGTATTGAAGACAAACCTTCCATTCATTTGCCCAATCCTAAAAATGGGATTTCTTGGGAGCCACCCCCCCAGGGTTGGTTTAAACTAAATTTTGATGGTGTAGCCAAGGAGAACCCAAGAAGAGCTAGAGCTGGAGGAATAATCAGGGATCATCAAGGAAATTAGGTCAAGGCCTTCGTTGAACCATTGGGAATCAGAACTAATAATGAAGCATAAGATAGAGCCCTTTAGAGAGGGTTGCAAGTAGCCCAAGCAACTCAAGGTAACTTGATGATTAAAGGTGATTCGATGAACATCATCAACCTATTAACCAATGGAAAAAAACCTCCTTGGATAATCAAGGGAGTCATCCATGAAGTGAGGATCCTTTTTGTGGCAAGACAGAATAAGAGGGCTCGTCACGTGTACCGTGAGGCCAACAGGTCAGCTAAAAAATTAGCCAACATAGGTGTTGATGTTGGTAGTTTGGTGACATGGACATAAGGTGTGCCACGTGAAGTGGAAAACATTATTAGTCATAAAAAGAAACCTACCCGTTAAGGAGAAAGATGAATGGGTGTTCTTTCCCCATGGAGCTGGTAATAACTATGGGGTTTCCCTCTAAATCATACCAAATTGGAAATGAAGGTAACAGGGTGTAAGCCTTGGAGGATTCTAACAAAGAATAGGAAATGGGCAAGCAATAGGTTTCACAAGTGCAAAGTTCCAAACTTCAATTTCCTGTCAATGTAAGTAATGTTTACAGTTATGTTTAGGTATGGGTGTGCCTTGTTAGTAAGGTGTTGTAGGGGATTCAACACAAGTTCTGGTAAAAAAGTTTCAAGGATGACTAGGATCTACAATCTCAGTAGAAGGCTAGATATTTTAATAGGTTTTGGGTTAACCTGCAAAACCCAGAAATTAATGAAGACTTTTATTTACAAAAAAAAAATATTTTATAGATGTTCAATCATAGTTTTCATATCCTCCCTAATGTAGTATGGAAGATATTTTAGTGTGGATGTTGGAATATCATCCCACATGTCAGGTGGCATCAGAGGTCACAAAGGACCTCTATCATTGTAGGCTAGGAATATTTTGGGTAGTGAAGTGAACATGCTTTATCCTCTATCTCTTCTTCTTGGAAAGCTATTGAGTGGAGCTATTAGCATGTTCACTTGCAAATTAGTAGTTGTAAAGTATCTAGTCATAGGTGTTTCACTCATAAAATTTTGGATTCTTTGATTTTAGTAAAGTTGCTAGGGGAATAGTGCATTTGCTATTTGAAGTAGATACATTGAGATTTTTACCAGAATCTCAATTAGATTTCTTTCATGGTGGCTTCTTCTAGATATTTATTTTGAGCTGAGTCACCAAGTGAGACTTTCAAATGCTTCAATAAAGTGGATAGGAAAGGACCTTCACTAGAATTTTCATCCTAATGTAGTTTGCTTGATAGAAATACCAATTAAATTGAATCAATTAGGTCCCACTAGGTATTTCATTAAATTGTTGTCATCCCCAATTATCACAATCACAAAATACGAGGGACTACATAAACTATACAATCATAACTTATGCAAAGAAATACAATAGGATGTCTAGAGAACGTGAATATGGAACTTAGAGGATAACCTACAAGAATTTTTACAAGGCTGAATCCTTTTAATATGTGATATTCTATGTTCATCTACTCTATCCTAATCTAACTAGCTTTAGGAGGAAAAAGAAAAGAAAGAAAAACCACAAGAAAGAGGTAAAAATAAAATTCCTAAGCTAACCAGGGAAGATGCACCAAGATCATAAAATTCTTCTACATAATAGTAGGATAAATGAACATGTGATTCTAATGCACCACCAACTCAAAGTGAGCACTATCACACATAGTTAAGCATATATTGCACATATAATAAATGAGATAAAAAAAATCCCAATAGTCATGGCTTCTAGTGTATATATATATATGTGAGTATGAAAGATACAATTCATGTCAGAAGTGAGGGCTTGAAAGCTTGTCTACAAAACCACTTAGGATTTGAATCGATATTGGTATACAAAATAAAATGAAGCGATAGTTACAAATGACAATTAATTGCTTCTTACAATACCTTCATACCTACTATTTATAGAAAAAATGATAATATTTTTCCTCAAAAAAACTATGCAAGAATTTTAGACCATGACTTTTTGATACTTGGTTTATCTAGCCTAAATTATGTTATTATAGTCATTTGAGGTCTTTGGATCTAGAATCATCAATTTTGAGCTGTTGGATCCTCAACTATTGTTGATATTCTCAACAACCATCCTAGGGATCTTGAAAAAATAAACACAAGTACATTCTACAATCAATGTTGTTAGACTTGGAGGCTTTTATTATAGTTGCCATATTTTCTTCTTAAATAGGACAACTACAACTTTTGTATTATTAGGCCCAAGTGGTTCCAATAGTTGATCCTTAACTCCTTTCAACAATTGTTTCATTGGTCTAGTTCAACTACATCTTTTGAAGCTTGTGCATCAACTATGAAATCTTGCAATTTGATCTTCTTGTCAACCCACCATATCTAATATATCATTTGTTTGCCACTTCTACACTCTGCCCTTATTTCTAGAGCACTTCTATTTTTTCTTAGTTTTCTTTTATCTCTAAAGTAGTACAAGTCATCCATATTGAACATGTATTTTATAACTCATGTATTGTGAATACAATTTTGACTAAAAATGGTTTACCTTCAATTTGGAGATAGTTAATTATACAAAATTAATTGAAAGACCTATTAAATTCGTTAATAAAATCAAGCTTTAAATTTAAAATTATATTTTACTTATACTTAATTTAATTAATATTTTTATTGTAATAGTATTTTTATATCTCTGAACTCTAACAACTAGTATTATGAAAGATTTTATAAAGCTTTAATTCTATATGAAATAAATTTAAGAAATAATATTAATAAAATTTTATTGTATATATTAATGAAACTAAAAGCATAAAAAATAAATTTAATAACTTTTTATTAAATTTTGCTTCATTCCTTTTTATTGTTTATTTCCATTGTACTTTAATTACCTATAGTCTATAAAATAAGTTTAAGAAAAATATTATATTTTGTCTTGTATTTAGACAAAATATTTCAATAATTACATATAAAATTTTAGTAACAAATAACTAAAACATGATAAAAAACAAGAATTGTCTAACCAATTTGCATGATCTGAAATATCTTTTAAGATCCGCCAAAGTAATATTTAAAAATGAATCATCGAAGTAAGGTACGCTAAGGAAGAAATATGCTAAACATGCTCCACCCTACTTTCCATGCTCGTTATGATATACAACCTATGACTACTAGCTATTGATAAACCTTCCCCAATACATGCACTCAACTACCTCAGAGCGTTTACTAGCCCACCCTTTACTATAAAACATGATAGGAGCAACTTCTTCCCCTCATAGAAGTATTATTCAAGGGTGCTATCAACATCCTCCACTCTAGTGATTAAAATATCAAGTGGCACCTTCACAATTACATGTATAGTCTCTTCCAATATCTATCAAACCTTATAAACTCTTTTTACGGTAAATACACAATTGTTTTCCTACTCTCAACACTTCCTTCAAGCGAAAGAATGTGTTTTTCTTCACAAGGCATTGGATTTGGTTCGATGAAGATGGTTCTATAGTGCTACTCTTGGTTGGTAGTTCTCCCATGGTAATACACATTTTGTATTAGCTAAATCTCCCTTCTCTTCACTATAATGAGTTGTAAAATAATAACTGCCCTAATATGTTTTCTTTACATTAGCTTTGAAGCTTGTAGGCATTTGCTACTGTTGATGCTTGATGTGGTGGATGATAGGGTGTCTTTGGATACCTCAATATAATTTGGATTCTAAGCCTTAGTATGAATATTTTCTCTAGCACCAATGATGGATATTGAGCCCTTTTTTGGATCATCTCTTATGCACTCTTAACCTAGTGCTTTCTCTTCACTAACGGTAGATGTTGATCCTCTTTCAAATAGCTCCTATTAGTGCTTTTGGTAGATATGATCAAGAGCTATGTAAAGTATCCTTATGACACTTAATATCTCCCTTTTATGTAATAGGAGGTGATTTTGGTGCTCAAATATGAACCTATAATAACTTCTAATTACACTTTAAATCCTAGACACTATAAGTTTCATTTTTTAGCTCATTTCTAATTTTAATGGCACCTTATTCTTCACCACTCCTTGGATGGATTTTGATCTACTTGGTGGCTTCTTTAGGCCATAATAAATTGTAGGTTTTGTGCACTGAATAGTATCTTTAGACACTTTGACATACACAGATTTTGTATCCTTTGGTTTTCACCTTAAGTTAACAACCAATGCACATAATAATATTTAAGAGTAATAAGTTAAACAATATACAATAGTAAAATAGTATTCTCACCTTATTGCTCCTTCAATTAACTAATGCTAACTCTTAAATAATACAAGAATAATATCTGCAACTTACAACTAAGAATAATGTTCTCTTTATAAACAACTAAGAGTAATCTAAAACATGAACTGCAATCAATGTTGTAGGATGTAGTATTCTTTAGATTTTAGATAGATAATAGGTAAATGATATTTGTATTTCTATCTAAATATATTCAAATCCCATTTTAATGTGTAGGTAATAACCCTTAATAGAAACTATCTTTTGCACTTCCCTTGAAGACTTTAAAATGCAATCTTCTTCTTCAAACTTCTAGATTCTAATAAGGTGCTTAATGAATGTAAGTAATAAACTGAATATAAGTGTTCACGTAATGAACTATTTACACCTAAGTTGTATACCTTTAATGATATCTGAATATTATGTAGATATTGGTGTTTTGATTCACCAATTTGCTATCTACAATGGTAGTAGATGACTTCAACTTCTCCTTCAAGATGTACCTTGGAAATATGAAGTGTTGTAGTTGGGATTCTCCTCCAAGATACCTTTAATATTTTTCTATAGATTTAGAAAACTCCTATTTTCAAAATGCTACTTTTTAGCTATGAAAGGCAATATCCAAAATTCTTGGATTTGGTAGGCTTCTTCTATCTGTGTTTTTCTTCAATTTAGGAATTCTTCTCAAGAATTTGTAAGTCTTGAGGTCTTCATTGGTCTCCTCCAAAATTTGGCAAACTACTTGCCAAATCCTTCTCTCTTGGGCTTGTTGTCGGATGGTGATAATTATCCCAATTTCTTCACTATCAGGAGCTTCTTCTTAGTAGTGAATTTCTCCAATGAGTTCTTCTAGGAATTCATTTAATGGCTTCTATGAACTTTACAATAAGGCTCTCCAAGACTTATCCTTGTTTCTCCTTGATAACTATACAAGATCTTCAATCTCGTAGTTTCTCTGGTCTTCTCAATGATACCTTTCCTTCAACCTTCTTATTTGGAAGTGTTGGCAATGATATCTCTTGGCTATCTAGAATTTGCTACTTTTGGAATTTGGAATAGGATCTTGCTAGTCATTCTTCACTTCTATAATTTACAAGTTTCAATGGATATCACCAACCTCCAATATTTTAGAACTAGGAGTTATTTAATGGAACATTCTATGGGTCTCTTCAGCTTCTTTAGGTTGATTTATTCAATATGCTATCTATAGTATTTTATGGAGATCACCAATATATTATCTTCTTTTGGAGTCTTCTTTAGATTCTCTTGAATTATAAATGAGGCCACTATAGCCTTTTCTTCTTTTTTAATGTGCAGGTCTACAACATGACTTTCCTCACGTTGTTAGAATCTCCTTTTCTTCTGTTTGTTGCTTCTAGTGCTAAATTGATTTTGAAGATAATATTCTTTCTAGATATTCTGTAGGAAGATTCCCAAATTGCTTAGAATCTCATTTTTCTTACAAAAAATATTAGGGATGTAATGGAAGGAATTCTAAGTGATGAATATTCACTAGTTGATTTTTCAATCTAGTGGAATGAATGTTGGGTCCTAGTCTTCATGAGTTTTTCTAAAACTCTCTGGAAAGACTATCAAAATGCAATCTCAAAAATTATGGAACTAAGATTTTCTTCTCTCACATCAATCTCTATAGTGGCTCTCCCTATTCTTATCTGATCTACCATACCTCTAATACCATTGTTAACTTTTTATTGTGTAGGATATGGGATAAAGTAATCACAGAATGTAAAATATGCAAAAAAGTAAGATAATATAATTATACAATAAGAATAAAATATGCTATTAATGGAAAGTTACAAAAATAGTACAATACAATGCAATGGAGGAAATGATCACTATAGAACTCTAATGGAAACTACATTGTATCTACTCACTACTCAATAGTAGTCTTCACTTCTGCTACACACTCTTTTATTCACTATGGGGTCTATATATAATAAGATAGATTACTTGACCCTTACTCTTCCTAAATACCATTCCTATGACTCATTTACAAGTGGAATATTTGTACATTTACATCATTCTACATTTGACACTTGTGCATTTATTACTTACTCAAGTAACCTAAGATAAAATAATAATCTAACAATGTACCAAAGGTGGTACATTGAAATGTACCTAAAAATGTAATATACTCCAACATAAACTTCAATCCTTAAGCATTTAGAGAAATTAAAATAGCAAATGGATACTATCCAATGGTCGTCATATAGTCACAGGTACCCATATGATGACTCGTCTAACTAGTTTCTTGATATTTTTGTAACTAGTCACCCTTTTCCTCCTAATTTTTAAATGCCTAAGTTTCAAATGTACAAAAGGAAATATGAACTCATTAACCACTTAATATAATTTAAAAATACTTGTATTAAAATTTCTTATGATGAAACATTGCTACTTAAAATATCCCCTAAGAGCCTTAACTATTTTACCTTGGAAAGGTATTACTACATACCAAGGTATTCCTTGAAAATCTTAGGGACATCATTGAAATGTTTGCTAAAATTATTCTCCATCTACATTGATGAAAAGGTCATCATTAGTAACATATACCAACTAAAATTTTCCAAATATGATAATTTAATAAATGTTTTAGTGATATGGAATACCTTAGTGAGAAGACTACAATATGTCCCTCCACCTAGATATATGCTAGATATGTTAATAGGAAACTTCAATGAGCAATTTACTTTAACCTAGAGACAACTAATATGTCTTCATTTGAATATGTAATTGAAATATAAAGTCTCCACTGAAAGAAACTCCTCTAATCATCCAATTAGAAACCAAGGATAAGGGTTATTTTTATTTACTATGGAAACTTGAGATTATCCTAGCCAAAATATCCCTTCTTGAACTTCTAAGATCTTCTTTGGCTCACAAATATATCTTACTCAAATTTTTGAGTGAATATGTTGTTTCTCAAGACCTCAAATTGAATGAACTTACTTCCATAGTAGGATCCATTGGGATTAATCATGCAACTATATCATTCCAAGATTATGCTATTTATCAATCCTATGCAATTAGATATTTATAATTATATATCATAGGCTATACGAACAATAAGTTCATAAAGAAAATCATAGTCGATAATGATTATAGTTTTAATGTTTGTAAGTTAAAGTTTGTTAGTCATATTAGGCTAACCAAACATGATTTGAAGAATTATTATCTTTTTATTAGGGATTTTAACAATGGAGAATGAGATGCAAGCGAAATTAAAGTCTTACACATCTGAGTTAGACCCCACACCCTCAACACTCTTTTATATGTTATGTCATGTGATCTAGCATGCAATATTATTCTTGGGGGCCATAGATCCATGTGATGTAGAATATATTTTTAACTCTTTAATTTATTAAATATAAATACAAATACAAGACTTATCACATTTTAATATACCTTGAATATTTCACCTATTGTTAACTAATCAAGGTTGAAAACCTAAAATTTATGTTTTCCCTTCTTTAAGTTCATTTTTTGAATCGTCTTCTTCTTCTTAGTCTCCTATCACTGATGCATTAAGGTCTATCACCTTAAATATTCCATATAATAATAAATTTAAGAGTAAAATTTCTAGTCTAGTAATCATTAAGGATAACAAGCCAAATAATTATTAATGTCCTAGACCTAGAAAAGCTTCCTCAATATCCCTAAACCTTAGTATTTCCATTTAGAAATAAAGTTAAAATAGTGTAAATAGGGATTTTCTTCTTTATTTATGTTAGTACTACCAATGAGAAAAAAATCCATAGCAATAACCTTACCTAGTTGAATGAAAATATGATTCATGGTTCTTTATATAAATCATCCCTTAGTGGATACCTTCTAATATGGGATATTGATTCAAATGACTAGGCCTATATGAATAGGGTATTAAATCCCATATAGACTAAAGCCTAGATAGGACACTCTAGGATATATTATATCCCCAATCATAATGATCCTTTTCTTTTGATATCTAAGGTAAAGTTGGTCACCCTGATAGGCCAATCCCATGCTAACTCTATTTCTTTAAACAACCTACATTGGGACAAGGAGGATGGCAATGGGTCCTCACTCCTTATAAACCCAAGCTTCTCCAAATTTACCCAATATATTATTGTAATTTTTCTAACCCTAGTTTATCAAGAGCTTATTTCTAACAAAGATAAATGTAAGTTAGAGGAAACCATAAATTATCCTCACAAAGATGGTCCTTTAGACTCTCTAGTGCAAATAACTTTTATTTTTGTGGATCTTGACATAGATTTCCAATGTTGCTATCTCATAGTAAATTGATTACCCACTTGGTAGCCTCTTTTAATGGGATTGTTTCTACCCATCTAGTAAAATAATTTTTAGGGGTGATAATCTATATGTGGCCAACCCTAGATGGTGGGTTGATCATTTTGATGAAGTCAAATCCCCATTCGGTGAATGGTTCATCTACGACTATGTGTTTCAAGGTTACAGGTGTATTCTTCTTCCTAGTAGTAAATAAATTGTATTTATCACATCTTATAATCCAATGATCGGAATATGTAAATATACTTGGCCAATAGTAACTGGATTTTATGATTTTATTGACCTTTATTTGAGCCAAGAAATTACCACTAGAGAGTTTTTGATAAAATTATTGGAGTAGAGACTAAGCTTACTCCTTCTTGATGCATTTGAGCAGGACTCCATCAAAAGTTCTTATAAAAAAAACCCCATCAATTAGTATTTAATGAATATTTTGCAACTAAAAGGCTCTACTTTGAGATTCATCTAGATTAAGGGGATACTTACTTCTTTTTATATATTCAATCCTTTCTGAGAATCCATCCAACAATGAGAACCTTTTTGAGCCTACAATAGTTTGGAGAATCTAATCCATTGAAGGAAATGGGTAGTGATATTTCAATGATGCTTTATTTAGATCTCTAAAGTCAATACACAATCTAATTTTACCATTATTTTTCTTCAAATGTACCAATTTATATACCCATATGGTATGCTTGAGTGGATATATGATATTTGATTCAATCAACTTGTAGAGCTCTTTCCACATGAGAGGCTCAATTTTTGGATTAACCAACCTTTTCTTATACCTTACAATCTCAACATTAGGATCTAGCTCAATTGTATGTTGGATAATCTCCTTATTATATCCCTTAAGGTCTTCATAATTCCAAGCCATTACTTCCTTATATTTCTAGTATAACTGAATAAGAGACTCCTTTTATGCTTTAGTAGCCACTTTTCCTATCTTTATTTTTTTTCCTAGTGCTAATTCTACCTCATGGTATTCTTATTTATTAAAAATGATTTCTCTTTTCCTTTTGAATATATCATATGGACTAAAGATAGACTCCAATGTGATAAATGCATTTGACAAATTGTTAGATTTCAACTTGATGATTAGATCTTCATTTGTTTCTTTTATTTTTGGAGATATTTCTTTAGCATATTCATCTATTTTATGGAGGAAATGAATGATATATTCGTCACTCTCGAATACCTTCTATTTCACTTTATTATTAGTTATAGTTGGATTGACTATTAATTTTACCAATTGATGATTATGGAAAAAATCATCAACTGGATCTAACTGTGATCCAGTCACTACCATATGATCAACATCTAAATTTTGAACTCTTGGAATGACCTTGAAGTTAATGGCATCGCAGGATTCAATTAGGTCCTAAACCCTATTCCTATAATATTTCATTAGCTATTTTTTTCTAGAAGTTAAGAGCTTACTTACTTTATTATTAGTTTATTACCACCAAAATAGGGTTATGCATAAGGGATTGGACTTGAAATGTACTTTTAAAAAAATGGTGAATCCTAATTGAAATCATGGTGAATCCTAAGAAAATAAAATAAATCATCTTCACACCAAACTTTGAGGTATTTGAAGTCCTAAAAAGTAAATTCATATTTGGGGAAAATTTTGACCTATTAAATCACCTTATAACTTCATAAAAACACCACCATTATATCAGGCTCAAAAAGATATTTCCAAAGAGTATAAATATGCCTATGTTTGGAAATATATGATAAAAGATTGAACCTAAGACAAAATTGGTCTTGAAAATTTTAGGCGAATGGGCCCATGTCAAGGGTCCTCACATTCACCAATTTCCAATTTTGGAAATCCTAATATTCATCCAATTTTCAAGTATTTTCCACTGTACATAACCCTGCACCAAAGACTTGAAGCAGTTTAATACCTAATTTTTTTCCATATAGAGACCAAGTACCAAAGCTTTGTATTCAACCATGTTATTTGAACAATTAAATTATAGCCGATATGCTTGTAATGAGCTTTATCCCTCTATAAAAATTAGGCATAGCCCAACATCAACCCCTTTCTACTTCTAGCACCATCAAAGTACAATTTCCACAATTTATTGGGTTCCTCTTTTTTTGTGATCTCAAGAATAGGTAAATTTTGTTTTTGAATCAAATATGTCCCCATGCTAGTTTTATCATAGAATTCATAAGTCTCTAAATTGCACATGGTAGTAGCCCACTAACTTATTTTATCATTTGGTACATTAGAATGAATTATTCTATCAAATATTTTTATGTTAAATTGATTGCAAATGGTAATCTGAATCAAATTGAATTAACATGAGTTTGCCATATATACATTCAAAAAATGGTTAAGGAGGTTGGGTAACTACCCCACCTACCTCAATGACTTAGAGAGTGCCTATGAGCGCTATTTTATCTAAGTCTATAATAATGCATAATAATGTAATATAACCCTAGTTGCTAACATCCCCCCTTATTACATTATTGGCAAATACATAGAGCATTGCGAAATAATTCAAATTTAACACATGCAAGTGCCTTGGTGAAAATATTTGCAACTTGCTCATCAGTGGGAATGTAACGGAGTTGTATGTGATGCTTTGGAATTTAATCACGAATGAAATGACATCGAGTTTCGATGTGTTTGGTATGATCATGAAAGACTATATTCTTTACAAGATTCAAAACACCTTGATTGTTGCAGAACAAATGAAGTGGAAGATTTTTTGGAAGACCCATGTTTGTAAGAATGCGACTTAGCCAAATTATCTTGTAGATTGATCCACTAGCTGCACAATATTCTACCTTTGTAGATGATAAAATAACCACTTTCTACTTCTTACTGTGTTAATATATTGGACCAGATCCAAGATGGAAAATGTATCCAAAAGTCGACTTGCGATCATCAATGGATCTAACATAGTTTGAGTTCGTGTATCCCTGTAGATATAATTTTCTATTCTTTTTGTATTCCAAGTTAAAATATGCAATACCATAGAAATAATGAGAAACTCTCTTTCCTGCTTTCCAATGAATCACCTTCAGTTCCTGCATGAACCTTGAAATATAACCCACAACAAAACTAAGATCTGGCATGGTATTTGTTAGATATATGAGACTCCCAATCAGTTGGTGATAGAGAGTGCCATCTACCTATGGTGATTTATCATATCACGATAGCTTGATTCCAGGATCTATTGGAGTTACCTTAGACTTACAGTCAGTCATGCGATATTTATCAACCAATATCTTGGCATACTTCTTTTGTGTTACTCGGATATGATTCTTATTCTGAGTCACTTACAAACCAAGATAATAGTGAAGAAGTCCTAGATCAATCATTTCAAAAAATTATTTCAAATCATCCTTTAATACATCAATAATACTTTCTAAACTCCTTGTTATGATCATATCATCTACATATAGCACCAAAATCACTATGTCAAAACCATTGTTCTTGATATAGATATTTGAATATGAAGGATTTATTTGGAATCCATGATGCACTAGATGACTATCTATTTTGATGTACCAAGCTCATGGAGCTTGTTTCAGTCCATACAAGGATTTGTTTTTGGTATATAAGATACTATAGCATTAATACCGGGTTTTATAGGTTGAACCGAAATATTTTATAAAAATTAGCCCAGGGCTGTTGATGAACATGTCCTTACTAAGGATCCTATATATGTAAAATATACATGCTGCCAAAGCCATTACATCCGGTAAGGCACATAGCCTATTATGAAAAAGAAACTTCCCATACAACATTTTGGGTATACCCCGAGAAAACACACCTGCATTATAATTACAAAAAAAGAAACAGACACAAATCCCTTCCTTGAAATAGTGGAGAAACAAAAAGCTGCAGACACACATAACAGAGTACTAAAAAATAACTCCCACAATTTATGTATTGACAGTTAATATTAATAATTCTTTGGTAATTGATTTCTTTTGTATATGACATGCTTTGGGACCACATCCCATCTTGGCCAATCAACCTTGGATAAGTGAACCTACTGGTTAGATTTATTGCGACGGCTATCTAGTGGTCCACATGGCTCTGGTTCAAAGTTTTATATTGTCGTTTATTTCCTACCCTGTGATTATCAACCAACCTTAAATTACTAAGATGACTAGGAGCCATGTTATTTAACATGTGACTATCCCCATTAGTCTTTGTGGTATTTCCAAGCAGTATCCACCAAGACTGACATCTCGGATAATTTTTATTGTGAGTCCATTTCAAAAAAGAGATGGAAATACTCATAGCCTTCGAACTTACAATGCCTTACCTATTGGTAAATTTGACTATCATTCTTGGAATTATTGTTGAATAAGTTCCTCTAATTTGCTCGAGACATCGTGTTCCCATTTGAAAAGTCCATCACCATCGACACCCAAATTGGCCAACTTATCAGCAAATTTGTTAGCTTCCCGAAAGATGTGTTGGGATTTTCTATTCTATCTTCCCTGGAAAAGGATCCTAGCCTGTTCAACAATTGTTTTAATCCTCCAAGAAGGTGTTTTCCAATTATTGAGGAGATTTATAATATGCATAGAGTCTCCTTCTACGATAAAATTTCCTTCTAAGTCTTGAGTCATTTGAAGGCCTCTCCACATAGATCTAGCTTTAGCTTCATTGTTCGTCCTTGTTCCCAAATATTTGGAAAATGCAAGCATCATATTCCTATTATGATCTAACACAATACCGCTAGTGCTTGATTTTCCAAGATTATCCTTAGCCGCTCCATCAAAATAAAGCTTAAACCAACCCTTAGGAGGTGGGGACCACTTAACATTGGCTCTGGGGTTGACTACCCTAGGCATAGACTCATCTAACAAGGTTAAGCTTAAATATTTAGCAATCGTGGTCTCCTGTAGATGAGGTTTACGGCTATCAAAAGGGATAAGGTTCACATTCTCATTGGCAAAGGATATGATCCTAGCAATGATAGTTTGATGATCATGGATAGACTCATTAAAGACTCTATGGTTCCTTTCTAACCACACCTACCAAAGATAGTGATTGAGACAAATTTTCCACATGTATCCATTGGATGAAAAAATCAAGTACGATGGCTGGTTTAACCCAGGAAATATTGAAGGCCTGAAAAACCCCACTTAGGACAGTCAAGAAAAAAGGGCACTCAAGGAAAATGTGATAAATGGTCTCCCAATTAGCCCTACACAGATAACAACGGTTAGGGATACAAATACCTTTATGCATCATATTATAAATGATTAGAATTCTTCCTTGGATAACCAACCATGAAAAGACTACAATTTTTGGAATTAAAGTTTTTATCCAAACTAAGTCCTTTTGGAGGAAAAAATCCTCATCATCAAGCGAAAGCTTGTAAGCTAATTTAACAGTGAACTACCAATTTTTCGTAGGAGCCCAAATCACTTGATCTTCCTTGGGTCTCATGGGGATAAACTATTTCCCGAGAATGTTACAAAGATCATTTTATTCCGCTTGAAATCCCTGAATCCTTATTTGTTTCCACTTCATTCTGCCTCTGTCCTCAACCATATAATCGAAGATTTTTTTGCCAATGAGTTCTTCTATGATATCTCTAATTCGGGCTAAGTTAGGATATTGTGTCAGTGGTTCATCCTTAGCCCGCCTATCATTCCATCAATTTATCCTCTCACCATTGCCTAAAATCCTTCTTAAATATTTTTTTATGATTTCCTTACAATTGAGAATTACTTTCCAAAAACCAGAACCTCGGATTAGAACTGAGTCACTTAGAAATTCCATATTTTGAAGATACTTTCATTTGATGATAGTTGTCCATTCATTTTATTCACCAAAAATGAGGCGACATGCCTGCTTAGCTAGTAAATCTAAATTCATATGAGCAATTCTCATCAGACCTAAGCCCCCATTTTCCCTAGGTTTGCACACTTTGGTCCATCCTACAAGGTGTATCCTTTTTTTCTCCTCTGATCTAGTCCATAAAAATTCTTTTTGGATTTTCTCAAATTTCTAGAAAACCTTCACAGGGGCTTTGAAAACAGAGAGGACTGGAATGATCTGAAGAGAGGCCTTAATGACGCTCAAATTTCCTACTTGAGATAGAAGATGACCTTTCCATCCAAAAATGTTTTTTTGAATTATTTCAATAACCCTGTCCCACATTGACTCTCTTAGAGAACTGATGAAAAGAAGGAGACCAAGGTACGAAGTGGGGAGGTTTGCTATATCAAACCCTAGAATTTCTATAATCCTTCCTTGCCTCTGAATGGAGGTGTTCAAGAAATATAAATTGCTTTTATTGAAATTAAATTTCTGACCAGTAGCGTCCTCGTAGAGTTGCAGGATGTATTTAATTCTTTTGGCCTCAACCACTGATGCCTTAGTCAATAGAAGGTATCATCGATGAATTATTGGTGAGAAATCCCTAATGAGAGATGTTACCTTGATTCCTGATATTAGCCTTGAACTACAAGCATTTTGATGGTTTTGCCTAAATATTCTACCACAATGACGAATAACATGGGGTTTATAGGGTCTCCCTGCCAAATTCCTCTATGAATTTGAAAGTAACCAGCAGTTGTTCCATTAACTTACAAGGATTTGATCAACTTACAAACTTTCTGTTCTTGCCCTTCAACAACAAATCCTTCTGGTTGGGTAATGTACACTTCTTATTGTAGGTCACCATTCAAGAAAGCACTTTTTACATCCATTTGATGTAACTTCCACCCAAACTGAGCTACCATGGCATAAAGTACTCGTATGGTAGTCATTTTTGTAGTAGGGGCAAAAGTCTCTTCATAATCTATGCCTTCTTTTTGAGCATAGCCCCCTTTGCAACAAGATGTAATTTATGCTTATCAATAGTACCATATTCCTTATACTTCACTTTGAACACCCATTTGCAAACAATGGGCTTCTTTCCTGAAGGTATATTTACTAGCTTTCATGTCTGCTTTTTCATGAGAGATGTATGTTCTGCTTCTATAGCAGCCTTCCACTGAGGCTAACTAAGTGCATCCTGAACTGTTGTGGGTTCATTTTCATCCAATGCTATCATATAAACCCTCTCATCCTCCATATTTGTTTCCCTATATTCCTTTGCATCTATAGATAGTTCATAAAATTGTTGGAAAATCTCGTAAACATCTGAAGTTGATGCCTCTACTCTCTTCTGCTAAGTTATATTGTGAGTACAAGGTCGATATAGAGTGAGATCTGAAAGTGATGTCAAATTGGAATCTCTCAATGTACTGGTATACCATTTTGGAATATTGTTCTAAGGAGGCGAAGTCTCTTTCTTAGGCTCATCTTCCTCAAGGTATACAACTGGAGAAGTTTTATTTGATGTGAAAGCTTCATAAAATACCACATATCTACTTATATGTGTCTTCTTGATCATAGGATCTATCAATCGATATCTCTTTGAATGCTCATCATAACCAAGAAAGATACATTACAGGGTCTTCTCGTCTAACTTCTTCCTTTTTTATTTTGGCATGTGCACGAATTCCTTACATCCAAAAACCCTTAGATGAGAAGTGGAGGGTTTCTTACCACTCCATGATTCTTGTGGAGTTTTAACCTATAGATCTCTTGTGGGTGCTCTATTCAGGAGCTATGATGATTTATTTACTGCTTCTATCCAATATTCTTTCTCAAGGTGTGCCCCTGCAAGCATAAATCGAACCGTTTCCATAATGGAAGGATTCCTCATTTCAGCAACTCCATTTTTCTGTGGAGTATAGACTATAGTCAGCTGTCTCTTAATCCCATGTTCATTCAAAAATTATGAAAATTTCTTGGAGGTATAGTCCCCCCTCGATATGAGCGTATGGTTTTTATGGAACATCCTTACTCCTTCTCAACAAGATTCTTGAACTATTGAAAGTACTTAAATGTCTTTGAATTCAATTGAAGAAAGAAATCCCACATATTTTTTGAGTGATCATCCACAAAAAATTTAAAATACCTCTTTCCACCATAGCTGGTTGGCATAGGACCACACAGATTGATGTGTACCAACTCCAAAGGTTTCTTATCTCATGAAGAGATAACTTCAAATGACACCCGATGTTGCTTCCCTACTAAGCAATCTAGGAAAAATGGCAAGGTGGATGAAAGGTTGGGAAGTCCTCTCACCATCTCATATTTTCTCAATTTGAGAAAATATCCTTAACTTAGATGCCCATATATCTTGTGCCATAGAGAAGTAGTCTCCTTGGTAGTTGCTACCAGGGCAACATGAGGCTTTGAAAGAATATCTAAAATAAACAAGCCATGCTTGTATGAACCTGTTGCTACATGTTTTCCTCTTCTGGTTATAAAACATCTCTTCTTGCATTTCTAAATACTAAACATAACATCTATGTATCGATCTAAGATTTGAGAGACTAACAATAGATTGTTAGCCAATCCAAGAACATAGAGCACCTTCTCAATCTAAAATTTTCCATCTCAAAGAGTGATAGAAACATCGCCTTCATCCTACACTTTGTAGGTCTTATGGTCTACAATTGTTACTAGCTTACCTCCCTTTTCCTAAATATCTCAAACCATGATCTATCTCTAGTCATGTATTTACTAGCACCTAAATAAATGTACCACATTGCATATTTCTACTGAGATGAAGTATGAGTCATGAGCACCTTGTGTGCTCGCTTAGAATTTGAGTCTGATTTTGATTCGGCATAAGAAACATTCCCCTTGGGTTGCTTATTATTTTATATGGCTTGTATTTCCATTTTCCCTTATTCTTATGATCTTGATCGTTCTGTTGTTTGTTCTTAAACAAACACCTTGTTGGTATCATGGTTATTCATATCACAAATCTTGAAATATTGCTTGTATTTCTATTGATATTATTTCCCTTTTCCCTTTGATGAAGATCCTCCTTTTTTAAACTAACCTTATTTCTTACCCCCTTATTTGGTGTAGAGGGCATTATCTGGAACTTCATCCTTCTGAAATGGATTTGCTTCCTCAGTTTGAAGTAAACTCACCAATTCCAAAAAATATACTTATCTACCAAATACATTAATATAGGCTATCAACACCTTATAGGACTTTGGCAATGCTCTCAAGATGATTGAGGTCAAGAGAGTATCATCCACTAGATATCCCAAAACATTCAATTTGACTTTCAATTTTGCCACTGTGCATAGGAATAGGTCAATTGTCTCACCATATTTCATATTGAGTGTATGTAGTTGAGTTTGAAGGTGTAGAATAGTGGACTGATTCTTACCTTCATAAATAGTAATCAAAGCATCCCAATATTCCTTACTAGTTTTGGCATCATAGATATGAGGTTGGATCTCATTTGTAGTAGCAAGCAAAATAAAAATGAGATATTTCTTGTACTTGCTATCAAAAGCTTCCTGATCTACTCCTGCTATTGTAGGATTTTTGGTAGTTCCAGTCACTACATCCCATAAATCTTCCACTAGAAGAATAGCACACATATTTATATTCCATGGTGCAAATTTAGAACCTTTCAACAACTATGAATCTGATATATATTTGTGAATAGAGGCCATCGTGAAAGTTCCTTATAATACCAAATGGTCCTCCTTTATTTATACCTACCAGGACTTTATATCAAAACTCCTCTATATATATCTGCCCTTACGTGAGGGAGACTATAAGTATATAAGAGTAGAACAATACATGGAACTTAGGTGATACTAAAAGGGGATCATTTTGTTTATGAAACATACCATAGAAGGTATTTCCTCATGTGTGGGGTGTAACTTGTCCTAAGCACTTTGAAAATCACTTCGTTAGGATTTATGTCTAACAACAATGACGATTAGGGTATAAATATAGTGAATATTAAAACTGGTTTGCCTTATTTCTCCTCGATGATTGATAGAGAACAAGCTCATACATCATTGTTGCAGTTATATTAGGCTTTAGATACAGTAGTCCAAGCACAACAACAATACTTGTAAGTGTGGACCAGAGGTATCACAGATACCGAACATTGTTGTACAATAAATTGCACAAATAGGTGTATACATTTGGGGTCTTTTCTTTTGCTTTATTGTATGATTGTTAATGCAAGAAAAAAATAAATTTAAATGCAAAATACAATCACAAATGCCCACAAATTTAACTACTTTAGGTGTCGGTTTCCACTGAAAATGCACCTATTACAATGCGAGTTTTTCAATGAAAAATATTCACTTTTCACAAAGTAACAATTTTTATTCCCCCCTTTGTCTTATAATTTTGCAAAAATAAATTCTTAAGATCCCCCATTTTTATTGCAAAATAAACAAGGATGAAAAAATTGTATGTGGACCCTTTCCAATTCCAGAAAAAACAACTTATCCCTCCAAAAAATGCTTGGAAAGGAAGAAATCGAAGTACGGAAGAATACCTCAAAAAATGTGCACTTTTTCTAGCTTGAGGCAGAAAAAAATGCTCCTGTATCCTCCTTTGAAAAAAATTCCCCTGGTGTGCAAAAAAAAAATAGGCAAAAATTGTAAAAAGTTGACAAAAAATTGTTGGGCGTCAAATTTTCTTGTTGAGGGCATCACTATGCTTTGTGGGCCATCATCGGCCATCGCAGAGCATCACTGTGCTTTGCGGGGCATCAAATGTGCGACCAGGCATAAAAAAAACTTGCGAGTCTTGGGAACCCCTTTTTGGGATTCGAATAGTGGACCGCATTCGCAACAACAAAAAACTTAACCAACTACACCACCTAACACTGTGAGTAGGAGGAAACATTGCCCAATGCTTATCCCGAATAGCAGATGAAGTTTTTTTTTTAATTTGGGACATTATCCCACATGCATCAGGGTGATGCACTACCTGTGGTTGATAAGGAGGAAGGCATAGGTAGTTTGGTGATTGACTTCGGGTGGTCACCCCTAGTATTTTTTCCTTTCCAACTACACCATGTCACCTTTGAAATGTGCCTCTTGCAAATATGGAACTACCATGTCACCTACCTCCAACCTCTAGCCTTCGGTCTACGTGTAGACTAGTCAGCCACCATGACGGATGGTTTCCATGTCACCCTCACCATGTCACCACCCATTAGATTGTAGCCCTCAATCTACGTGTATCCTAATCAACATTGAGTCAGGGGTTTGTCATATTCCTTACCTAGTCAGCGTAGCCTCGATATCCCTACGATCTTGCGTCAGCGTTGAGCCTGGTCTCCATGAGATCTTGCATCAACGTCAAGCCTGGTCTCCCTACGATATTACATTAGCATCGAGCCTAGTGTGTGCTATCATCTTGAATCACCTGGTTTGCCATCGCCTTAGGGTCATCTGATATTGGGAAATGCATTTCATCCTTGTCCCACCTCTGGTTCTACTGGTTGCTCTTCTCTCGCTTCTACCTATGCTCACCACCGATGCTCTGATACCATATTGCAAATGGAAATATGAATCAAATTGAATTAACATGAATCCACCATATATACATTGGAAAAATTGTTAAGGAGGTTGGGTAACTACCCTACCTATCTCAACGACTTAGAGAGCATCTATGAGGGATATTTTATGTAAGTCTATAATAATGCATAATTATGTAATATAACCCTAGTTGCTAACAAAATTAAATTTTTTTGGGGGTATAAGACTACTTAGCATCTCATATAATTAGAGGAACTTGCCCTATACGATGGACATGAAGAGTTTCTATCAAAATCTTCATCTTAGTACCATTCTAGTTACTTAGTAGTATATGTGTCCAATCCAAGGACAAGGATGCTCCTACTTTAGCTGTAAAATCTCTTGATAGATAGATGTCGAAAGTGGTTGGGAGATCATGTACTACTAAGTCCTAATGAATAGTTATATTTGGACAAGCTGGGAGCATCAAAGGGAGGTCCTTGACTATCCCAAGGCCTTGGATTGGTGTTTCGTCCAACTAAACCACATCCTAACTAATTAGCTCATAGTTTAGTTCTAATGCATCAACCACCCTTTTAGGTATGATCATAGTATTGGATCCAAAATCAACTAAACAATTATGAATCAATTTATGACCATAGATGAGATTCAAGTAGAATGGAATTATCTTCATTTTGGTTGTTTTAGAAGCAAATATTTGTAGAACAACAAGTGACTTTTGACCATTTGATTTGTTTTGCTCTTTTATAACCTCTTCTAAATGCTTCATTTGTCCTGGTATAGTGATTACTTCCTATAGTGGCATGACTACAATAAATTTTTTAAGGCGTTCTAATATATTTAATGACTTTAAATAATGTACATATTGTATAACGAACTATGTCCATTGGGGTTAGGTTCTTTTTACCATAGATACTTGAGGAATACTTGTTCATATCAAAAATTTCTCCTACATACTGGTTCCTTCTTTTTCCTCTACTACTTTTCTTCTAGCCCTGGTCATATAATATATTTGTAACTATGGTCTTATAACTCCTTCTCCATCAAATGTGGTATATATTTCTTCTTCATCCAAGTTACTAAAGCATGTTTAGGCAAATTATTATCTATACCTAGGGAAGCATTCTAGGTTAAATTTTATAAAGTAGATAGTTTTGGGTAGAAGGATATATTATGGTTTACCTCAATACAAGTATTAAGAGGATATGAGTCATTGTAGTACCAATTTTGTGAGTTTTCCAATAGCTATTTTACATGGAAACTAAATCTCTAACAAGTTTTAGAAAAAGGCTTTCATGATGAGGTTTGTTTAGGAGCATTCTTCTAATTTGAAGTTGAAGGATGAATTGGGTTTCTATTGGTATTATTATAGTTATTTGTAGAATATTTTAAAATTTTGGTTGTTTGGTTAGAGAGAAATAATGGATTATTTTAACAATAAATCTGTTACCTTCTAGAGTTTAATACTTTATTAGAAACTATATTTAATAGAATCCTCATTATTTCTAACATAGACTTATTTGTAGTAGGGGAGACTAGATAAGGAAGGGATGTAGAGACTATAGGTAAGACTAAGGTTGGCTAAAAGGTTGTTGGATGGATGAGTTGAGGAGGTTGATATGGATATTGAATATTGGGAAATAGAGGTATAGGTTGCCTTAGGGATAGCCTTCCAATCTATATGAGATTATTTTCAACATGGATCACATAGGAATTTGGTAGAGAGTTTCCTCTCTTGACATTGATCATGATGGAAATTTCAAAATATAAGGCCTTCAAATAGTATATAAATGGCATATATAGGAGAGAACAAATATCAGCTCATATTTTGTGTCATGTATTATGAAAGTAGACATTGAAATCATCAATGGTCTCCATTGATGCTCTCTTTATAGTAGATAATTTCTCTAAGAGAGATACTCCTGCATTCTCTTTGAATATTTGAACAAATAGAGTAGATAGTTGGTCCTAGTTAGCAATATAATATGATTGAAAAAATATACCATTTGTGAGCCTTACCTCTAACTATCTCCACCAACAATCTAAAAGCCACATTTTGTTGTATCACATCATGTAGTGCACATAGGATGACCATATTTTATAGATGTTCAATCAGAGTTGTCATATCCGCCCTAATGTAGTATGGAATATATTTTAGTGAGGATATTGAAATATCATCCCACACATCGGGTGGCATCAGAGGTCACAAAGGACCTCTATATTATAGGTTGGGAATATTTTGTGTAGTGAAGTGACCATGCTTTGTCCTCTATCTCTTCTTCTTGGAATGGTGTTGAGTGGAGGTATTAGCTTGTGCACTTACGGATTAATAGTTGTAAAGTATCTAGTCATAGGTATTTCACTCATAACATTTTGGATTATTTGCTTTTAATAGAGTTGCTAGGGGAATAGTACATTTTCTTTTTAAAGTAGATAGACTGAGATCCTTACTAGAATCTCAATTTTATTTCTTTCATGGTGGTTTCTTCTAGATATTTATTTTGAGCAAAGTCAAGAAGTGAGACTTTCAAATGCTTCAATCAAGCGTATAGGAAAGGTCTTTCACTAGATTTTTATCCTAATATAGTTTTCTTGATAGTAATACCAATTAAATTGAATCAATTAGACCCCACTAGGCATTCCATTAAACTGTTATCGTCCCTAATTATCACAATCACCAAATACGAGGGACTAAATAAACCATATAATCATACCTTATGTAGAGCAACACAATAGGATGTCTAAAGAACCTAAATATGAGACTTAGAGGATGACCTAAAATATTTTTCACAAGGCTAAATACTTTTAAGATGTGATCTTCAATGTTCTTCTACTCTATCCTAATCTAACTAGATTTAGGAGGAGAAATAAAAGAAAGAAAAACCACAAGTAAGAGAGAAAAATAAAATTTCTACGCTAAATAGGGAAGATGCACCAAGATCATAATAAAATTTTACATAACTATAGGATAAATGAACGTGCAAGTCTATTGCACCAACAACTCAAAGTGAACACTTCTCTTCTTAGCACACATAGTTAAGCATATATTGCACATATAAGAAATGAGACAAAAAAAGCTCAGTAGTCATGACTTCTAGTGTGTGTGTGTATATATATATATATATATATGTGTGTGTGTAAGATGCAATTTATGCCATAAGTGAGGGCTTGAAAGCTTGTCTACAAAACAACTTAGTTTTTGGGTTGATATTGTTATACAAAATAAAATGAAGGGATAGTTATAAATGACAACTAATCAATTTTTACAATACCTTGATACCTATCATTTATAGACAAAATGAGAATATTTTCCCTCAAAACTATGTAAGAATTTTAGACCATGAATTTTTGTTACTTGCTTAATATATCCTACATTATGTTATTATAGTCCTTTAAAGTCTTTGGATCTAGAATCATCAATTTTAAATTGTTGGATGCTCAACTATTGTTTGATATTCTCAACTACCATCCTAGGGATCTTGAAAAAATAAACACAAGTACCTTCTACAATCAATATTGTTAGACTTGATGGCTCTCCTTACGATTGTCATTGTCATGTTTTCTTCTTCAATAGGACAACTACCTCTTTTGAAACTTTTGCATCAGCTACGAAATCTTGCAATTAGGTCTTCTTATCAACCCACCATATCTAATATCTCCTTTACTACTTCTACACTACGTCCTTCTTTCTAGAGCACTTATATTTTTTTCGTTAGTTTTCTTTTATCTCTAAACTTGTACAAGTCATCAATATTGAACATGTATTATTATATAACTCATATATTATAAATACAATTTTGACTAAAAAAAAAGGTTTACCTACAATTTGGACGGAGTTTATCTCTAAACTTGTACAAGTAATCCATCTTGAACATGTATTATTATATAACTCATATGTTATAAATACAATTTTGACTAAAAAAAAGGTTTACCTACAATTTGGAGGGAGTTTCTTATACAAAATTAATTGAAAGACCTATTAAATTCATTAATAAAATCAAGCTTTAAATTTAAAATTATATTTTACTTTACCTCCACTTCACTGATTAAAATCTCAACGCCGTCAAAATGGTTTCAGAGGATGTGGAAGCATTCAGGAAGTCACAAAGGGCTGATGGGCCTGCCTCTGTCCTCGCCATTGGAACCGCCACTCCCCCCAACGCCATCGAGCAGAGCAGTTATCCCGACTACTACTTCCGCATCACCAACAGTGAGCATAAGGCCGAACTCAAGGAGAAATTCAAGCGAATGTGTAAGAATCTATTGCAATTATGTAAATTGTAATCAATTTGTCATATATACATGTGGGTATGTTTTGATTGTTATAGAATATTTTTGATGTTGCAGGCGATAAGTCGATGATAAAAAAGAGATATATGTACTTGACGGAGGAGATACTGAAAGAGAATCCCGACGTGTGCGCATACATGGCGCCTTCCTTGGATGCCCGGCAGGACATGGTGGTGGTAGAGGTGCCCAGGCTCGGAAAGGAGGCGGCCGCCAAGGCCATTAAAGAATGGGGGCAACCAAAGTCGAAGATTACTCATCTCATCTTCTGTACCACCAGCGGTGTCGACATGCCTGGCGCCGACTATCAGCTCACCAAACTGTTGGGCCTTCGCCCCGGCGTAAAGAGAGTGATGATGTACCAGCAGGGCTGCTTCGCCGGCGGCACCGTTCTCCGCGTAGCGAAGGACCTCGCCGAGAACAACCGCGGGGCGAGAGTTCTGGTGGTGTGCAGTGAGATCACGGCCGTCACCTTTCGCGGGCCATCGGACACTCACCTCGACAGCCTCGTCGGGCAGGCCCTTTTCGGCGACGGAGCCGCCGCCGTGATCGTGGGGGCGGATCCCATCCCGGAGGTGGAGAAGCCCTGCTTCCAACTTCTCTGGACTGGTCAGACCATTCTCCCAGATAGCGAGGGCGCTATCGACGGCCATCTGAGAGGGGTGGGACTCACTTTCCATCTTCTGAAGGACGTGCCGGGGCTCATCTCGAAGAACATCGACAAGGCCCTGGTGGAGGCGTTCCAGCAGTTTGGCATTTCCGACTGGAACGAGCTGTTCTGGATTGCCCACCCGGGAGGGCCGGCGATTCTGGACCAGGTGGAGGCGAAGCTCCAACTGGACGCCAAGAAGATGAGGGCCACAAGACACATCCTGAGCGAGTACGGAAACATGTCGAGCGCGTGCGTGCTGTTCATCTTGGACGAGGTGAGAAAGTCGTCTAAACAAAATGGGTGTGCGACCACGGGCGAAGGGCTGGACATGGGAGTTCTGTTTGGGTTTGGGCCAGGTCTTACCGTAGAAACAGTTGTTCTCAAAAGCGTTCCTTTGCAATGAATGCTCATTTTCTTCTATTCTACTCCCAGCTTCTATATTTACAGTACTAATAAGCAGACGGAGGGACGTGCATTGTTTCAATCTGTAGCTTACTGTTGAATATTCTCTTTAGAATTCATATTTAGAAGATTGTCCAAGAGCGCAAGGCGAACATTACACAGGAAAATGCAATGACTACTGATCTCTGAGGTGATTATTTTGTCTGAAAGGAAAAACAACTACCACATTATTTGCCAAGTGCATATGATACAATAGCTACAGTTTGTTTATTTGCATGTTTTAAAAAGGTTCATGTTTACTCTCAAAAGTACATGTGATATTAGTCTCCAAAAGAGATGTGACATCAATATGCCTCTTCTCATTGGGGGCATGATTTGGAAGCAGTCAAGCTGGTAGCCGTTCCAGACAAAATATAATAAGGCCAGCTTTGAAAATATAGTTTTTTTTTTTTTTTGGTTAAATTTATGGACAGAGCATTCCAACCCTATTAGGCAAGCGAAATTCAAAGTTATTAATAAACTAAACTATACGCATGCACTAATAAAAAAAAAATTATATAAATTAAAACGATTTGTTCTTTCAATTAAAATGTCTTTTGATCAACAATAACAAATAATTAATAATTAAATAATACAGTCATTAACTTTTCCTTTTATTTTTTTCTTCTATTTCACAATTATCTTTAGTTAAACAAAAAATCATGATTAATTATTTTTTTGTTTGTGGAAAACACTTCAAATGGGATATCACTTTCGAGTAAGTTTCAAGGAGGTAGGGTTATTTATTCTACCAAAAATGCTCAAACACACTAAAAGAACATGCCTAAAACAACAAAAACACAAAATACACACACAAAAAACAGAAAAACAACCAAAAACAATAATAAATAAATAAAACACAAAAACAACAAAAAACAACAAAAACTCAAAATAAACACAACATAAAAACAACAAAAGACAACAAAAAACACAAAACAAACACAAAAAAACATAAAAACAATAATAAAAACATAAAAACAACAAACAACAACAAAACAAAAAACACACATAAAAAAACCACAAAAATAACAAAACACACAAACACAAAACACACACACACAAAAAGAACAAAAACACAAAACACAGAAAAATTAAGAACACCAAAAATAACACAAAAAATAGAGATAAAATAGAACGAACACAAAATAAAACAACTCAAACACCAAAAAATAGAAGAGAAAGAAAAAATAGAAAACATGTCTGGCCTTTCTAGACCAAAAGTATAGTCATGCAAGAATCAACAAAGGAAACATAAGAATGATCAATCTAAGCAAGGGAACGAAAATATCCTAACCGAACCAAAAAAAGCAAAAACAAATAAAAAAGGAACTAGGTACCTCTACACTTTTAGTACTGGAGCCATCTAGAGAAGTGATTGAAATTACTTCCCTTATTTGTGAATCCCACCATCTAGGAGTGTGGCCATAGTAAGTAAGATCACCTTTATCCAATGTCCAATTACCTAAAGCATCAACATTGCTGTTCTATTCTCTGACCACATGATTGTATTTAACTTTCAAAAATCTCATTTGGATTAATTGAATTTTCTTAACCATTATTTTTATTCTCCAATCAACCTTATGATTCTTAGGAGTCTTCATCAAATTAATCATGACTTGGGATTCATATTCAACCAATTTTTTTTTCAATCTAGTCTTAGTAGCCTCTCGAAGGCCTCTAAGGATACCATACCACTCAACAAGGTTATTGGAAAGTATACCCAAATTCTTAGCAAAACTAAAAACCAGGGAACCATCTGAAAGTCTACCAATTCCTCCTACACTAGATTTTCTAGGGTTCCCCCTAGAGGCTCCATTGGTATTGAATTTTCTAAAATCTTTAGGAGGAGACTACCAATTCTTTTTTCTATCCATATTTTGATTACTCACATTCCCTTTAAGTTGGTTACCCTTAAAAGAGTCAATCTTAAATATTTGCATCACTTAATACCATATTTGGTGGGAGTTCTAGGGGTGTTTAGGAGTTGATGTACTGATTCAACTAGGTCAAAAATGATCTTTTGCCATAGATAGTGAATATCCTTTCTTTCTTGATTTAAAATTTGGTTGTTTCTTTCTTTCCAGATATTCCAAGGTAGGATGGTAGAAACCATCCAAACTAGCTGCCTAATAAAGTGATCAACACCCCCCTGATTAGGCCAATCCCTTCAAATTTTTTCAAAAGTAAAAAAAAATGGACCACTGTAAGCCAAGTAATATGGCCATTCTCCTCCATAGCTCAGAGGCTAAGGTACACTCAATAAAAATATGGATAAGAATTTCCATATTCTCTCCACACATATTGCATCTAAATGGACCATTACAACCATGTTTCATAAGTTGCTCATGAGTAAGCACCCTACGATGCAATAAAAGCCATGTAAAAAAATTCACCTTAGGCCAAATATTTTGAGCCCACAAATGAGTAAATATGTCATATGATTGGTTGGGATTATTATGGCATAAGGTCAAATAACCTTGAGTAACTGAATACTCACCCTTAGTAGTGTCGTTCCATCCAAAACAATCTTTATCATGGGACCAAGATAGAGATCTCATATGAAGAATTATTTGGATGTTTTTCCTTTGCCTTTTTGGCATTTGAATAGGCTTCTCCTCAACAAGGATCCAATATCTACCAACCTCTCAATTACTAGTATAGTACCGATAGTAATTAGAAACCTTTATCCAATTAGCTCGATGAAGCTCCTCCATCCAAGACCTCCAATTAGGAAACTCAGTTATCAAAGGTTGGTGATCATCCCATGAATCTATCAAAAAATTTACCTATTGATCATTATGAATTATTCAAAATAACATTTTCTTAATAAAATCTTCACCAACCTTAAGAACAACTAAAATGGGAGAACCTTTGATAGGCAATTGATATCAAACAAAATCTTCAGAACTTTTGTTCTCAACATATTTAGAATGAAGATTCTTGGCCAAAAGAGCATTGGGGTTATGTAAAATCCTCCAATACATTAGCTGCTAAAGACTTATTGTTATTAATAGCAAAATGAAAACCTAACCCCCCTTCATTATTGGGAAGATGTAAAATATCCCAATTCACCAAGGTCCATTTTCTTTTCTCCTTAGTACAACTCTAGAGGAACCGATGATTTATTTGATCTAATTCTCAAAGAACAACATTTGGGATATTCTACATAGTAGAAACATAAACATGTATAGCTTGAAGGACTAATTTTACAAAGGTAATCCTACCCTCAAATGAAAGCCACCTATTGGCCCACTTTCCATTTCTCTTCTTAAATCTATCCAACAACCAATTGTAGTCTTTCTTTTTCTGTCTTTGAATATTGAGAGGAATACCTAAATAAGTGATTGGAAGGGAGGTCTTCTTATATCTTAATTTATAAAATATCATGTATTCCTATCTAGGAGAGCAGTGAAAGAAAATGACTTTAGATTTATCTTCATTGATCAGTTTCCCAGTAGCATTAGAAAAATAATTGATGATTTGCTTAATTTTAGAAGCTTCCTTAACTATAGCTTTACCTAATAGAGTAGAGTCATCAAAAAATTTAAGATGATAAATAGTCCCAAATCCATGAGCAATGGTAACTCCCTCAAGGGTTTTGTTTTCTCTATTTTTGGTGATAGTCATGCCCAAGCATTCAGTAAGAATGATGAATAAATAAGGGAAAAGGGGGTCACATTGCCTAATACCTATGGAAGCAAGGAATAGTTGATAAGGCTTTTCATTGATAATAACATAGTATAAACCTAAAGAGATACATCCCATAATCTAGTCAATCCAATCTTGAGAGAAGCCATTTGCCTTAAAAATTTGATAAGAAAGTGCTAATCCACTCTGTCATAAGCTTTATATAAGTCTAAATGAATGAACATAGATGGAGATATTTGCATTTTAATGGAATGGATGGATTTATAAGTGAGAACTATCTCATCCACTATTTTATGCCCCTCAACATAACCCCTTTGTTTAGGGGAAATAATATTATGCAAAAGAGGCTTTAGCCTTTCTACCATGATCTTTGTAATGATTTTGAGAAGAACATTACATAAAGCTATAGGTCTAAAAGTTGAGATATGATCTGCCTCTTGAAATTTTGGGACAAGAGCTATATAATTTTTATTGATAAAATTCAAAATTTCTTTAGATTTCATGGCTTCTTCCACCACCTATAATAAATCAACATGAAGGATATCCCAAAAATCTTGATAGAACTCAATAGGAAAACCATCAAGACCTGGGATTTTTCCTTTTTGCATTTTAAAAATCACCCATTGAAGCTCATTGATAGTAACTGGAGAAGTCAAAATAGAGTTATCCTTAGAATTTATAAGAGTAGGGATGGCTTGAAGAATATTTTATTGAGAAGTCGAGTCAAGAGGAGCAATAGTAAACATATTGGAAAAGTAATTGACAACAACAAAGTTCATGCCATCCCAAGTGTAGACAACATCTCTAGAATCAAATTTTAGGGAAGAAATAAAGTTGTGATATTCTTAATATAGAAGATATTTGTGGAAGAAATATGTGTTTTGATCTCCTTCTTTGAGCCATTGGATGCTATATTTTTGCTTCCTTAAGAATTTTATTTTTCCCCTTTCCTCTAACTGAGCAGTGAGTCTAATTTCACATGTACTTCTACTCTCCGTGAGGTCATCTAAATGGATTTTATTTTTCAAAATTTCAATCTCGACAATAACTTCCTATTTTTTTCCAAACATATCCAAACTTCTTCCAATTCCAAATCTTGATTTTTGATTTAATATATTGTAACCTTTTGGAAAAACAAAAAATCTTAGTCCCATACCTTGGTTTACCTTCCTTCCACCATTGTTGCACTCGAGGTCTTAAGGAAATATCTCTAAGCCATATTAACTAAAATAAAAAAGGCAAGAAACTCACATTGGTTTTTTAAATTTCCACCATGACTGGCCAATGATCTGAACCAATATTGTTAAGAGTTTTCACCCTAGGAATAATATTATGGATTAAGAAATTATTAGAGAATAATAATCTATCCAATCTATCCATAATACAAGCTAAGCCTTGCATTTTGTTAGACAAAGTCATAAGGCCATTATATGGATGGATGCCCACAAGATGAAGGTTTGTAAAATATTCACTAATGAGGTCAGCCGCTCAACACTTTTATCCAAATTTCTATTTCCACCCATTTTCTTATCCAAAGAGAGGATGGTATTGAAATATCCTTCGATCAAGATCCAAGCTTAAAAAAAAAGAGAGAATATAATTTATATATCCTTCCAATATTTTCTCTTTTCCTCCAAAGTAGTTAGAGCATAAATAGTTATAAAAAAAATAATTCGGTTAAAATGTCTACTTTGAATAACTATAGCCAAAAGACCCCAAATGCAAACCATATGGTGAAAAAAAACCTATTTTGGGTTCCAAAGGAAAGCAATGCCATCAAAAGTCCTCTGGGAACTAAGGAAAGCAACTTTTCTAGCTGGCTTACTAGTAATTGAATCCATTTATGCTATTGAAATCTTTGTTTTCTGAAGTAAAACAAGATGTGGATGGTTTGTTTGAATCATTATTATAATTTATTTTTGTTTGAAAGACTCCCTTTGAGTCCTCTATTATTCCAAGTTATGATATTCATTAATACAAGGGCTAAAAAAATTGATAAGGGTAGTAATCATACTTTCCTCTACCAACTTTTCACCTTATTTTACCATATGATGTTAATCAGTCTTGCGACTTGCCTTTTGGTTGGAATCCATCTTTAGTTTTTTTTTTCCTATTTCTTGACTTACCCCAATTAAAATTGAGGTGGCTTCTACCCTTTCTGATTGTGTGTATAAAACCAAAATATTATTGGAAGGTTCAACATAGTCTATCTTAGGACCTGTATTATCTAAAGTCTCAACTTTGTCTTGTGTATATTTCCTCCTTTTTTTCTTGTTGAAAACCTTTAAATTGTTGGTTTGTCTCTAAGTATTTCCCTGCATATTTAAATCATGTTTCTATAATTATCTCCATTATTTCCTCTTCCTTGCCTATGACATCATTTGTGGAAAGAATTTCAAACATATTAGTTGATAACTTTGATTGATCCTTCATAACTATTTTTTTTAGTGTTCTTCTTCTTAGGCATTTGGAAACGTTTTGATTTTGTATCCTCTTTATTTTGATCTAGAATTTTATTTGGGCAAACACTATACAAATGACCATATTCGTGGTAAATTTGACAACAAAAAGGAATGTTCTCATAGTCCACCACTTGCTCCCAAGTGTCCTCCCCAAATTGTAATGGTATATTTTCAGGTAGGGGTTTTTTAGACTCCATTAAAATACAAATTCAAGCATAAATAATATGTTAATTTTTTTTAGTACAATAAATAGTCATCATAAAAGTTCCCAAAGAGTTTCCAATTTAGGAAAAAATATCAAATTCCAAAATTAAATTAAGATGCCAAAGAGTTTAACCTAGATAGGACCTATAGAAGGCATCTCTTATTCTGCTTTAAATTTAGTATGCCAAGGCTTCATGAAAAGCCCTACCCTTCCAAAGAACTAGGGACCCCCTTGAAACATTTTCTCTCTATATTTATTTTT
Organism: Wollemia nobilis; assembly: GCA_028583015.1. Lineage (NCBI taxonomy): Eukaryota > Viridiplantae > Streptophyta > Pinopsida > Araucariales > Araucariaceae > Wollemia > Wollemia nobilis. The sequence goes on from JAQPPZ010000188.1 coordinate 2,134,700, forward strand.
AGAAAATAAAACAAGAAAATAACCATTTGGATAAATAAATATTTGTAACTCACCTTTTGTTCTCTAGTTTTTTGCATTCCAAACTTTCAAGGCAGATAGGCTCAAACGGAAATCCAAGAAATTATAAAATAGTCATGTTTATTTTGGATCTTCTATGTCAATCTGAATGATTCCCATATCTAGCTTAACAATAAGAGTTACATTAGTTTTCCTAAGATATCCCAACTTAGTTTTCCTAGGATCAATCTTAGGCATTCTTAGAGGTTTATAAGAAACCCTAATATTAATGTTAGAATTAGGTTGAGGCTATCCACCATGGAGGGCATCCCTAAAATTTATTTTTAGGGCTGAGTCTTTGAAATTCTTGCCCTTGAAAGGGGTTTCCAAAGTGGATTTATTTTTGGGGTGCTCCTTAGCATTGGATTCACTCGATATTTGAACCAATTTTTGATTAGCTACTTGAAACTTATTTCAAGATATCTTTAATCCATGCCTTGGACACCAAGAAAAAGCATGATTTCTACTTTTGTTTTGTGCAAAAAATTGGAATCCATTGTCAGTCAAGTTTACAACATGAATATATATTAAAATATATATTTCTAACCCATATTGGCTCGCCTACAACATATCTCGCTAAAATATTGAGTAGAAACCATAAAAATATTGTCCGCTAGGGCCCAAAGGCCCAAAAAAAAAACCTCTAGAGTTTTGTACTCAACATAGATGAAATCCTTGCACAATCCAATCCTCTCATGATTAACTATAATTAAAATAAATTCTTTGTTTATTTTATTTTTATCATGGATTTAGTTTTTTAATTAAAAATTATTTAAGTAATTATTTCTTTATAATTATAAAATTTAATCTAAAACTAAAATTTATTTTTTATTAATCTATTTATTCATAATAAATTAATAATTATAGTTTTGAAAAATAATTTCATTAAACTATAGGTTACTTTTTTTCTAAAGAAGGATGACATGAGAACCCTCATACACCTTGGCACCTATCTAGGCTCTTCACTAGATAGACTAGTATCAAACCAAATTATGATGTCATGACATCTATGATACCAACTCTTTTTTACCAATTCTAGTAGCACCAATGCATAGAAGCCAATAAACCTAAAGCACCAACCCCATGTGTTACCATATTACATTAGATTGAGAAAGGACCTTGTAGTGCTAGACGTTAGATATGATTCTATAGAAGAGTAGTCCATATACATATTCATCCAACATCTAGTACCATACATAGAGGAAGCTAAATTTCTGAAACTTCATCTTGATCAATTAGAATCTAGAGCATCTCACCTTCCAAATATTTTGTAACTATTTGTATACATCTTATATAAAATGTAGCGTAGCAACTCCTTTTAGTATATTGGTTCTTCTTAGTATTTTTTGTTTCTCATTTCCCCTTTCCTTCATGTATATAGGTTATTCCTACCACAATAGTAGAATATGGTGCCCTACATCTAATAGTGTCATATTTTTGGTATTAAAAATTAATGTGATTGATTTATTTGTAATACAAGACTTTTGTATTCTATAGTATATATTTTGCATTTACATCATCACGTATAAATGTGTTTATTATTTTGTATGAGGTATAATTTTCATAATTTTAGAAGGTAGACATTGGTATGCCCTTCCTACTACACAACCTAAAGCATAACTTTTAGGTGCTACAAGATAGTTCTAGGAGTTTCATACAATGACATCTTGGCCCCTACAATGTAATCAAGGGGTATTAAAGCTTTCATGATATTTTATTTCTTTAATTTGTTAATCTTAAATTCATCCTTTTCTAGAATATAACCTTCTAGTAAGCTCCATTGTTGGATTTTTTCATACATATTCATGGTATTAGAAGCAAGGAATCACAATAGGTTTTGTATCCAAGTCTTCTTAAACATGTTGTATATTAAAAGAAATATATAAAATAAAGAAATATGTAGCACAACCAAAGACAAAATTTAACACTAAAAAGATTATTCAAGATTCCCTAGACAAATAAAAGGGACACACTCTTCAGGACGTTTTTAGATCTCAATATTAGCATGAAATTCTTGTCCATAACCACTTTTCATATGTGGTTTTAGAGTTTCAACCCTCTACATGTGTATAAATGTTAGAAGATAGGTTACAAGATAAATGGAAGGATTTGGTGTTAGCCCCATACAAAATATCAACACCAAAGAAAAATACTCCAAATACACAACAACCTATGGTGCCAATTCCCAAGGGGCCCTAAACACCATCTAAACCAAATAAGGTGAGTGACAAATTGTGCAACCAATATAAGACACATTAATAGTAATATAGAGTGTTGAGTGCTACAAAATACTCTAGTGGTACAAACAATGAAGAATGAGTATTGAACATCCATTGAAATAGAACAAGAGATAAATGTCATGCTTGAGTATTAGGTCTCAAGTAGATAATGCTTTTATATTAGACATATTTAAATAATGATATACTACTTTTCTAACCCAATATTAGATAAATGAAAAGTGTCTCAATATTATCATTACCATTGAGATCCAAATGAACATCATAACATAAGACATAGTCAAGTGCCTTGGTTTTCAAACAATGATGAATCCTCAAAATCACTTGTTATGTTGTGTTCATCCAAGGAACAAATTGAGGATCAATAAAAATGCACCCTTGAGTAGCCCATCAAGCCAATATGTGATATAACTACCTAAGATGTTGTGCCATTGGACACTTGTGATATTCTATTAGGAAGACAAAATCTCTTCAATCACCAATTGACCTACCAAGCCTATATATAGCAATGGTTAGTATTAATTGGAGAGATGACATGCAAAATACTATAATGCTTACAAAATATTAAGATAAAATTTGTTTTAGTAAAGTAATAAAAAATTCATATCTCTCATCCCCAAATATTTGTTTTGTTGATGTTTCACCCTTATATAGTAGATAAACATCCGGGTATAATTTTAAATGAAATTTAATGATCAAAGGTAATCAAATATAAATTTTGTTCCACCCTCCTTGATTAATGATTCTCAATTCAAGGGAGGGCATGTATATTGAGTAGAAAATATAGGTCATGAGGTTTATAATCCATATCCATCCATTAGGTATCCTTCCCCATGACTAAGATCCTAGGATAGAATCACTTTATTCATCCACTTAGGACTATATTATAGAAGCCTTAGAATACCCCTTAGGATTTTATATCTACCATCCATTTTATTAGAAAAATTCATTATGATGAGAGTGTCAATATAATAAAAAAACATTGCTCTCAAATACAACAATTCTCTAGAATTTGAACGTGTTGACACCCTAATTCAAAATGCATTATGACCTAAAACTAGTGTTTTAGTAGGATCTATCCCATTATACATTTAATTACATCACCAATTGTTATTATTGGAGTCATGGTTGACAAGAGAACCTCACATTAACTTGTGCCCTCATCCAAATAAAACCAAACACTTAATTCCTATAAATATTGTGTCTACAAAGTCATTTTTCATCTAGATTTAAATTTATATTCAACGTCAAGTATATCAAATATTCTCAATGAATGAATTCTTCTTCTTCCATAAATTTCCTCTTATTCCTAATTGAATTACAAACTTTTACACCTTTCCAAATCCATTAGGAGTTCTAAGGGAGGCAATAAGAAGATCATTTACTATTGCTTCTTATCTAGTCAAAGTAGAAAACAAATTCCTTTTATCCCTAGTTTAGTATTGGTCTTGAAGGAAACATTACCTCAAGGTATTTAGATAGGTACCCTTAATCAATAAGGGATTAAAATGGAGATCATATAACAACAATATCATTAATTACAAGGAGAGAGATTAAATATCAATAAGAAATTCTAGGTCTTCAATGGGGTCTAAATAAATCTCCTTTAAGAATCCTAGGTACACTAACCCAAGGCTAGTATATTTCTTCTTCATCTATTCTCAATTTAATTGATCTTTGTCCTACATATTTATTGTTTAATAGTATATTAGATCAATTACTATCATTTTCTCTACATATCTACTTGTTTGCATGGTCAATTGCTTTAATTTTTCTTGCTACAATCTATTATTTTTCTTAGAACACTAATATTACATGTGTGTGTAGCCTATACTAATGCACTATTTGTTATACTTGTATTTACATTTTTTTCTACACTATCCCAACTTGAGTGGGCCTAATAGTAATGCTTTGGAACTCCAAATAATGGTAAGAATTTGACACTCTAAATGAGGAATTAAAGGTTCAAATCCAATGGGGTTTAGAGTTGTACACCATACTTCAATAACTAGAGTTTGGTGGGATAATTATATAATGGGTAAATAACATCCTCTATGAGGGTTATCTCATATGGTCTATGATCTTATGGATGTTAAAATATTACTTTACCTTTAACTTCTAGGAATAACTCCTATTTTAATTCCAATTTTATCATCTCCATTCAAAATAATATTTTTACCTTGTTGTGGTTACATCCCTTTTTAAGTTTCTCTTAGGTTTAGCCTTGTCCAGATCTAGGAAAAACATCTTAGTGAATCCATCATGAAAATGTGCTTATGAGTGGAAGTCCTTACATTTGTCTCTTTACTTGTCTTAGGACAACCTTAATAAATGTCAACACTGATACTTTTGGAAACTAACATGGAATAAATAAATCTCACAGGCTCTACATTGAACCTCATATAAAGGATATTAAATGAGCATATGAGTATATAATCTAACTTGGATTCATAAAACTTTGTATTGAATCTTCTGATAAAGGATTAACAACTATGATACTAAGTAGCAAAATATACAAAAAAAATTCACAAAGAGTAGGATTAATATTTTTAAGATTATGAGAAATAACTTGGATAATTTATTAAAGCCAATATTGGAGAATCTAATATTTGTAGGGAAGCATAACTAGAATTTATGAAATCAAGTCAACCTAAGCTTTTAACCCTAGCTCAATAGAGGGAATTATTAGAGACAATACTTACATAGCCAATATCTCGAGAGAAGATAAATAAAAATCATTGTAATAATGTTAGAGAAATAACATAATATAATTCAATTAAAGAACCATCCTTCTCTCTCTTACCCATTAAAATTTTATATCTATAAGAAAATAATATAAATGGCTCAAGAAGTTTAAAATCGTAAGACTCAACTAGCCTTAAATCAATCCCATGACCTATTTCTTTGGCCAAAATTGGCAAATTTGCATACATATTCTACCATACATACATCCCCTATGTCAAAGGCAAGTGAGTAGTCCAAATATCTAAAAGTGTACTATTGAGCCTCTTGCCCAATATATTACCCAAATTATATTTTTCCAACTACCTTGCATAACATATGATGGCAATCAAAATGCTAAAGAATATATGGTATCCTTGTGAATTGGACTCATGTCAATCCCAATGTCATGATAAAACTTTTAGCCAAATACTTTACAAAAAATATCCTATAATGGTTTACAAATTTATATAAGGATTCTATCACATCCTTTCATCAATTAATGGATCTACTTACCAAAGATATTGGTGCTAGCAAAGTCAAAATGATAATTTATGATAATTTTTTTTATTTTCAAATAATGGCATGATAATACAATTGAAAACTTAATTCAACAATGGAAATACCTAGGTTATTAAAATGATACAACCCTAAAAGTGATGTTTATTATACCCTTCAATTGTGTGTTCAAAAAAGGAATCAAAATGCAATTCAACTTGAATAGCTTATAAGATAGTGTATCTCATGCTAGAACCTTGGTACACTTAGAAAAAGAGGAAAATCATTAATGTAAATTATTGTGGTCAAGAATCCTAGTAGGGGAGTTATAGGGAATGAAATTTATAAAATTAACTTGGTTTATATTTCTACCATTACCAAATCCAATAGACAATAAGAGTTTCATCTTGTCTATCTCTTGAAAAAGTCCCAACAAGAAAAAATATCACAACCTAAGATAAAAAAAATATATATGAATAAATTTATTCCTTTTACTATGGAACAAATTCAACAAGCAATACCTAAGATAATAATGGAACAAATAGATGTTTATGGAAAACCTAGACAAAATTGGTATAAATAAGATGTCTTTTTCCTTAGGCATAATGTACCTAGAAATGACTGTGATTCTTGCAATCATATAAATATTGGATATTGCTTTTAACTAATAAAAATACAAAATCATAAGTTCTTCCATGAATTTGAAGAAGCCCAAAAGTTTCTATAGGCCTTGAAAAGTCACTGTGACCGTTGAACTTCCAACAATGTGAAATGAAGTGTTGTAACATAATTTTATCTCTTTTAATTGTAAAATATAATTTAATAGCTATAGAAAATTTTATAAAATTATTTTTAATACTTTTGAGTTTATTTGAAAAGCGAAAGAACATTCTATTCCATACATTTTATGGAATACATTCTTGTTGTCCCTATTTTTCTAAAACCTCCAATAAACTTTCAAAGCTCATAAATTTTGGTTTATAGATTTGCTTTGCGCATGTCATACATTGTTGGAAAGGTATTTTTATGGAGAGTTAACTACTAAATTTCATCAAATTATGAGTAGTTTTGGTCCCTCAAATTTAGACTGTCCTTCACTACTACAAAAATTTCTACATTATTTGCTACTGTAATTGTTTTCTTGTTGCACTTTTTGCTCTTATTTTTGTGGGTTAAATACTTCATTTGGTATTAGAACTTGGTTGGTTTTTGGGTTTGAGTAAAATTGGATTGATGGTAAGTCTAACATTTTATCAAGTTCTTAGACAAGTTCATTGAAGAAAAACTTCATTTGTTATTGCTTGAATCTAATGGCCAACTTCAATAACTCATTACCCATTCCAAAATTCAATGGAAATGATTATGATTATTGGATCATAAAAATGAAAAAAAATTTACTTAGAAAATATATTTTTGAGGTAGTAGAGAGTGGTTATGAAGAACCACCTAATTGGATATCATTATAATTAAATAATAGGACAACAAAAAGGGAAACAAAGAAGAAAAATTTATTAGCCCTATATCATATTTAGTCTACTCTTGATAAGAGTTTATTTTTATGTATTACTACTGCTACATCAGACAAGGAGGCTTGGAAGCCTCTTCAAGATCTTTACCAAGAAAGTGACCAAGTGAGAATGGTAAATTTGCAGACCATGAAGAAAGAGTTTGAGAATCTGTAGATGAAAGATGTTGAAAGTGTAGGTGATTATTGTGTTAGAGTGAAGGATGTGGTGAAAAAGATGGCCATCCTTGGAGAGACCTTGAAGAAATAGGTAGTTGTAAAGAATGAATTGAGATATCTTACCCCTAAATAGAATCATGTTGCAATAAATTTTTAAGAGAGTAAATATTTATCTATGTTTGAATTTGATTGTCTAGTTGGTTCTCTTATATTACATGAGTAAATACTAAGAGAAACTAGTAAATATAATGAGGAGAATTATTTTAATTCTAAATTGATTTTTTTAGAATAATAAAACTAGTCCAAACACAAGTAAATAATCACATGGAAGAGAAAGAAATTAGAATTACTCAAGATATAGAGGAGGAATAGGAAGAGAAAATTTTTTTGTTGGAAGAGGACATGGAAGGACTGATAAAAAATATTTGAATGTTATAGTTATCATAAAATGGGTCATATTGCATTATATTGTAGAGTTAAGGCCACATATGGATATAGAAGAGCTCACTATGTATGTGAGGATTAAGTTGCACAAGGTAATTTATTTTTGACTAGTGATATGGCTGAAAAAACTAATCAAGAAATTTGATATCTAGATTATGGTTTTTCTAACCACATGATTGGAAGGAAAGAATTTTTTGCTAATGTGAATAATAATTTCAAGACCAAGATCTTTCTTGGGAACAATAATTATTTGGATGTGGCTACAAAAGGCACCATGGAGGTTGACACTAAAGAAGGTACATATAAAATTCATGATATCTACTATGCTTCTAATTTGAAGAATAATTTGTTAAGTGTTGGACAACTTGTAGAAAAAACTATAAAGTTTTGTTTGATAAGAATGAATGTATCATTTATGATAATAATAATAGGAACCGTATGGTCAAAATATTTTCTATGACAAAGAACCATATATTTATCTTTGAAATTTGGAGGAAAAGGGACTATACACATGGTACACATGGCACTTGAAAATAAGAATTGGCTTTGGAATATCATATTTGGACACTTGAATTTTAAAATTCTAGAATTTTTATCTTCAAAAGATATGGTAAATGGAATACCTAATGTTTGAGAGCACAAGGGTGTGTGTGAAGCATGTGTGATTGGAAAGCATGCAAGGAAGGAGTTTCCAAAAGGAAAAATATGTTAGGCCTCACACCCACTCCAAATTGTTCATTATGATATTTGTGGACCTACATAAATACAAGGTTTGGGTAAGTCTTCATGTTTTATCACATTCATTGACGACTTTTAATGGAAGTTTTGGTTGCATTTTTTGAAACATAAGGATCAAAATTTTGGCATGTTCAATAATTTCAAAGCATTGGTTGAGAATGAAAGTGGATATAAAATAAAGTGTTTGAGAACTAATCATGGAGGGTAATTTTGTTCAAATGAATTCAACAATTTTTGTAAAAAATATGGCATCAAGAGGCATCTCCTACCACCTATACACCACAACCAAATGGGATAGCTGAGATAAAAGTAGAACCATTGTAGAAATGGCAAGAACCATATTGAAGACAAGGGGTTTGAGCAATTCTTATTGGTATTATGCAATTGTTACGATAGTGTACATTCTCAATAGATACTCCACAAGAGCACTACACAAGAAGACTCCACATGAAGCATGGTATGACACAAAACCCATTGTAAGTCATTTGAGTGTTTTTGGTTGTATTGCATATGCACATGTGAACGATGAAGCGAGAAAAACGTTGGACATAAAGAGTGAGCCATGAGTTCTTGTGGGGTGTTTTGAAACAATTATGACATATAGACTGTATAATCCAAAAATTCATAAAAATATAGTATTTAGAGGTGTAATTTTTGATGAAGGGGGAGTGTACAATCATAAAAAATCTATAAAAAAATGTGATGTTGAAGAAGATAATATGATTGGAGGACAACCTTCAAATGTTCCCTCTACTTATCCAAGCCCACCTAGTAGCTCATCAACAAGTTCACATGAGACTACACCAATTTCAAGCACAAGTAGCTCATTTGCAAGTCCCACCAAGAATTAAAATAAAGAAAACAAAATACTCAAAGCACATTCAACCAACCAAATTATGGAAAAGAAATTTCAAAGGAGGTTAACAAGAAGCCAATTGCAAGAGTTGGATGAAGTTGTTTCAAGATTGAAAAAGCTCCAAATGTATGGTGATGATGAATAAGAATAAAAAGGTGAGTTGGTGAATTATGCTCTATTTTTTGAAGCTTATTTGTAACCTTCATGTTATGAATATGCTTGTACTAATGATATTTGGGTGCAAGCAATGAAAGAAGAAATTGAGTACATTAAAAAAAATGACACTTGAGAACTTATGGAATTACCCATGGACAAGAAGATGGTTGGATACAAGTGGGTATGCAAAACAAGTTTAATAGTGATGGAAACATAGAAAAATATAAATAAAGGTTGGTTGTAAAAGGATTCACTTAAATATATGGTGTGGATTATGAAGAAACATTTGCCCTTGTTGCAAGATAAGAGTTAATTCTAATGAATATTTCATTGACAACCAATAAAAAATGGAAAGTTTATCACATGGATGTGAAAAGTGCATTCATGAATGGTTATCTAGATGAGGAGTTTTATGTTCAACAACCTCAAGGCTTTGAAGTTGAAGGAAAGGAAAATCATATTTACAAATTGAAGAAAGCATTGTGTAGACTAAATCAAGCACCTAGACCATGGTACTTGTAATAACCCTCCAAAATCTACTTTCTTATATATCTAATTTATCTTCAAGGACAAGATACTACTAATGTATCTGTGGATGTAGGGACATGTACTGTTACTGGCATAAATAATTCAAAGGAAAGATATATCCTCAATGAGTAAAAAGGGTTTTCTGGTGTGAGGTAAGTCAAGGGAAATGATGAGTGGCGGAGTATTCACCGATTGATAGGGAAAAATAACCCTAATGGAAATGCATATGCTAGTGGTCCATATAGATACATATCATGTAGTTGCATTAATATGAATGCTTGATGTTTGCCAAATTGTGACTCAAGAGAGCCACATTTTGAAACAATTAGCAAAATATGAAGTAATGTTATGATTATTGTTGATCTATGAAATTAAAATAAAATATAAGAAGAGTGCATACTAAGTAGAAAATAAGGGTAAATAAGATAATTAAAACATATATGTAAATGTGTTATTTTGGAATTTATGAAATTTATTTTTTATTTTTAAATGTAAGTTTATATATATATATATATATATATATATATATATATATATATATATATATATATATATATATATATAACAAATAAAATTTATTAAAAATAATAATAAAGAAAATAAAAGAAAATAAATGAAAATCATAAAATATAAATGTTAATATATATAAATATGAATAACAACCATGTTATCTATTAGCAAGGCAATTTAAAAGGAATAGCATGCAATAAAATTATTATAGGAAAATGGTTGTTGAACGTGGAAACATTGTGCATTCCACATGGCAAGCCTTAGAATGAGAGCTGGTAGATGATTAACAGTTGTAAAGCATGAAAATATCGTACTTCTTCTAAAATGGAAAAAGGGAAAAAAGATTTTTTATTATGATTAATATCAATATCAACCTGAAAAAAGGGAGGAGAGGAGCGGAAAAAGAGAGGACTTTCAGAAAGAGGAAAGAAAACTAGCGTTCATTAGCAAGGTTGGCTCTTTGTAATATTTTTTTATTTGATAAATTAAAATCATGAAATCCTGGTTGTCTGATTGTTAAGTTTTTGTTGGAAATATTTGGTTTGTGGATGAACAATTACGGAATGAAATGTAAACTAAAAGTGAAAAGAAAATGTCCAGGTTCATGTGTAAATGACTACAATATGAACTGCATGTTTGTTATTTGCATACATATATAGAACTTAATTGTATATCATTGTAGTTCTGGCCGCTCTGACCCTTGGAAATACCGGTAAATTTGCTACTAAACTTGGAGAATTTCTTGAAATATTAAGTTGTTGCTTTCTTGCCAATTGATGGATTTGCCTTCTGCATGCACTCGGACACTAGGAAGTTGTGTCTAATTTTGAGAACACCTCTCTATTCTAAAATTGGAAGCTTTTGTTTTGTAATGTAAAGAAAAAGAAATTCGTGAATCTAGAGGGCCTAGAATACTCAAAAATAAATCCTTATTATACTATGTCAGTACGCTGTGTTTATGGAAAACTCAATAGGCTTGCATGGTGAAATGTGAGCATCATGTTGGAGTATGTAAAATTATATGCCGAGAGTAGGCGTTGAAAACATATCTATTTGATTTTGTTTTACGGAATGGTGGACAAAACATGTTTGGAAAATAATATTTCATGCTTGTGGATTGCATGTAGTTTGGAAGTAAAAATTATTGTATTATAAGTGTTTTAAAACATTTTTTCCGTTGTTAAAAGTCTGATGTTCAGATTTCGTATATGTATGATAAGATGATAGAGTAGAATGTTGTTATATGACAGTGGTATAGTTTACCAAGTCTAGTATATACCATCATTCTGGCTATTATCTGAAGCATGCAAACTAAAACCTTCTGTTATGGATGTGATTTTAGGAAAAATAGTTTAGACTATAGCACTCCAAGTGAACTGGAGATTGCATGGTTGTGTAAAGAAAAATTGTGAACTTTATTTTTATAATTGTAATAGTGTTGAAGGAAAACTATCTTTATAAATACCATTATGTTCATGGTTTGTTAAATAAATTCGAAGTCCATAATTTTATGCATCTTTATAATTTAATGTCATTGAGATATATACTTTGAATTCTTTCTTATTAAACCTTTTCCTAACAAGTTTCTCGCGTGGGCAAGCGATGAATAAGTGGAGTCAAAAAAAATAGATATTGGTACCAGTATATCCTTAGCTTTGCTAAGTTTATTTATAGAATGAGATAAAACTCTTTAATGTCTACGTATTAAACAAGGATTGTAATTTGCCTTTGTGTTTAATATTATAATGAATCCCTCGAACATCAAACTATTTTATGATCAACTACAAGTAAAACAAATGCGTAGTCTATCACTTCTTATCTTTATATCGATTCAAAGCCCAAGTTGAGTATAGAGGAAACTTAGGTTCAGGTCATTAGCCAGTGATTTCATACTCAACTGCATTCAAATTGGTGATGCCTAATGATACCAACATAAAGTCTTGGAAGTAATATATTTTATATTAATATGTCAACAATAAATTGTTTGGAATGTAGCAATGGCCATAGTTTTATCTTAAATCAGCCCTTCGAATCAATAGATAGTCTACTCCGTGGGAACACATTCAATATTTATAAATATGTTTAGTATTTCAAGAAAAAATTCTTATAATGAAAAAATTGGATGAATGTTCTTCACACCAAAGTTCATATTTGCACCAACCCATACAATGTTATTTGTGTTGTGACTATTTTTCTTATTAGGTTCCTTTTAAATAGGTAACAAGATGGAAAATTTGTTGAAATATTATTATGTTTTAGCCTCAAAGTATTCTTTAAGTGGCTTGGTAAATTCTTGTACTCCTTGACATAGCTAAGGCCTTCGGATTATATATTTATACTAATAAAGCATAGCCCTTTGATCAAGTGGATTTTTAAATGTTTTAGGTTCCTTTTAAATAGGCATATAACAAGATGGAAAATTTGTTGAAATATTATTATGTTTTAGCCTCAAAGTAATTCTTTAAGTGTCTTGGTAAATTCTTGTACTCCTTGACATAGCAAAAGCCTTTGAATTATATATTTATACTAATAAGGCATAGCCCTTTTGATCAAGTGGATTTTTAAATGATTTACAAGGTAACAAAGCTTAAAAAATATTTTTTTCCATTATATTAAAAAAATAATCCTTATCACAAAATATTATGTAGTAGGATAGGCTTACACATTTTTTTAATCACTCAAGACCTTATAACAATCGTCTCTTTGGCTATCTAGATTATTCTATAGTCTTAGGATATGATTAGGCCCTTCATAAAAAGGTTTGGTGATGGCTTTTACATAAGGTTATCTCTTTGGTGATGGTTTTTAAATAAGGTTATCTCTTAATAATAACTCACTTTAGTGGTCCCCAATTTTGAATAGAGGAAATCCTACTTGTAGATGTCCCTAGATTTAAGCATAAATGAATCCTTTATAAAGGTATACAAATGTTTTAAATCATTTGTGTTTTAAATCATTTTCATTCGTATCATTTGTATTTAACTCTCATGGCATGAATTAAAGGAGACAATTTGTCTATATGCATGTTATTAAAGAGATTGTGAGACTTGCCCTTAATAGTGCTCTGCATAAGATTGTTGCATAAATATTGCTTACATGGTGGTCAGATTGACGATGAAACCATGATAGTTCCTTTCTATCCTTTCTATAGGACGAGTCTAGAATAGATTACCGATAAATTTCTCCTTCATTTGAAACTAAAAGAGACTCCAATAGCAGATCAACACCTACATCCGCTGAGTAGTCTTCCGTTCCAGATCTTCCGTTTCCATCCATTAGTAGTTTTTCGTTCCGGATCCGAACGGAAAACAACCTATTCCGGATCTGCTATTTCGGGTACAGGCGTTGTTTTTCCGTTCCGGATCTTCCAGCGCATGCTTTCATCTAACTCGCAAGCACCACTACGCTTCTGCTATAAAGCATCTCAAGCGCACCTCCTTTACCTCAGAGCAGCCATTTTCGCGGCTAACACAAACATCCTCCGCTCGAGTGCTTAGATCTTGATATCATCAAAATGGTTTCGAGAAAGATGATCTCAGCGGAGGATCTGGAAGCATTCAGGAAGGCCCAGAGGGCTGACGGCCCAGCGTCCGTCCTCGCCATCGGCACCGCCACTCCCCCCAACGCCATCGAGCAGAGCAGTTACCCTGACTACTACTTCCGTATCACCAACAGCGAGCACAAGACCGAACTCAAGAAGAAATTCAAGCGAATGTGTAAGAATCTACTGCACTTATGTAATCAATTTGTCATATACATGTGGGTATCTTCTGATGGTTATTGAATATGTGTGATGTTGCAGGCGAGAAGTCGATGATAAAGAAGAGGTATATGTATTTGACGGAGGAGATCTTGAAAGAGAATCCCAATGTCTGCGCGTACATGGCACCTTCCTTGGACGCCCGACAGGACATGGTGGTGTTGGAGGTGCCACGGCTCGGAAAGGAGGCGGCCACGAAGGCCATTAAGGAATGGGGTCAGCCAAAGTCGAAGATTACTCATCTCATCTTTTGCACCTACAGCGGTATCGACATGCCCGGCGCCGACTATCAGCTCACCAAGCTCTTGGGCCTCCCTGCCTCTGTGAAGAGAGTGATGATGTATCAACAGGGCTGCTTTGCTGGCGGCACCGTCCTCCGGGTAGCCAAGGACCTCGCCGAAAACAACCGCGGGGCAAGAGTTCTGGTGGTTTGCAGTGAGATCACTGCCTTTACCTTTCGCGGGCCATCGGACACTCACCTCGACAGCCTGGTCGGGCAGGCTCTGTTCGGCGACGGAGCGGCGGTGGTGATTGTGGGCGCAGACCCCATCCCGGAGGTGGAGAAGCCATGTTTCCATCTTCTCTGGACTGCACAGACCATTCTCCCCGACAGCGAGGGCGCTATCGACGGCCATCTGAGAGAGGTGGGACTCACCTTGCATCTTCTAAAGGACGTGCCCGGGCTTATATCGAAGAACATCGAGAAGGCCCTGGTAGAAGCCTTCCAGCAGTTTGGAATTTCAGACTGGAACGAGCTCTTCTGGATTGCTCACCCGGGAGGGCCGGCAATTCTGGACCAGGTGGAAGAGAAGCTGCAACTGGACGCCAAGAAGATGAGGGCCACTAGACACATCCTGAGTGAGTACGGAAACATGTCGAGCGCGTGCGTGCTGTTCATCTTGGATGAGATGAGAAAGTCGTCAAAAGAGAAGGGATGTGCGAGCACGGGAGAAGGGCTGGACATGGGAGTTCTGTTTGGGTTCGGGCCAGGTCTTACAGTGGAAACTGTCGTTCTCAAGAGCGTTCCTTTGCTATAAGTGCTCATTCTCTTCTATTACATTTCCAGATTCTATATTTGCAGTAGTAATAAACAGACAGTGCGTGAATTGTTTCAATCTGCGCCGCAGTGCTGAGTATTGTCCCTTTTTAATTCATATTTGGAAGAATTTTTAAGAGCGGCAGACGGATCGTACACGGGAAATGCAGTGACCTCCGTTCTATCAGGTGATTTTTGTATGAAAGGAAAAGTAACTACCATTTGCTAAGAACATCTGATACTGGTTTTAAGGATATTTCACGGTCGAGAGTCTTCTTCTTCGTTTCTTTATTTTATTGGTCTTTAAAGTTTACGGTTTTGTTCTTTCTCACACACGGAGGGTTTGTTTTTAAAATTCAAAATAACTAAAAATGATCATATCATGCCATCTCATATTTTCTAATCTCATATTTTCTAAAATATGCCATATTTAGGTCCCTCATATATAATAGGAGGCAGACCAGTCTATACAGCTTTGGACCTACTAAACGTGAGAGGAGACGGCGAAACACCGTGAAAGGATTGATAAGACTTTCATTTCCACAAAAACAACAGGAAAAAAACTACAAAATTAGAATTATATAAAATAACTTTAAAAGAGTACGTGCTCATTGCGGACATGAAGCATATCAAATAATTAATTTAATGAAATATTATAAATATATAAGATTAAATAATAAAAAATATAATTTATTTATATGAATGTATAATTATTTAAGATAGGATTTGTTAAAAAATTTATGTTAATACATGATATCATGATAAGGGTGGATCTATTAAACTATTGTTAGCATTTTTGCCACATTGTTTTTGTTGTCAATGTTCAAGCAAAAGAATGCTCAAATTGTGAAGACACTTAACAAATTTTATGAAAAAGCAAAGATGTGATTTCGCGACATGTCGCGATTTTGTGATTTCACGACCTGTCGCGATTTCGCGACGTCTATACCAAAAAAAAAAAAAAAGCTAAGGCATGAAAATGTCGCGATTTTGCGAAATGTCGCGTTTTTGCGACTTGTTGCGTTTTCGTGGTCAACGCAGTCAAAGGCAGCAATGAGGTCAAACTGTCACGATATCGTGACATGTTGAAGTTTCGCGACTTGTTGCGGTGAGAGAACATCAAAATGAAAAGTTGTCGCGTTTTCGCGACTTGCGGTGGCTACAGAGCAGAGTGATAGAAAATGTCGCGATATCGCGACATAAAGCAGCAAAGGGCAATGTCAATGAAAAATGTCGCGATATCACGACAGAAAAGCAAGCAAAGAGAAAATGGTACGGAATGTCACGATATTGCGACATGTCACGTTATCGTGGGAAGGACTGACAGATAAACACAAAAGCAAGAAAGATGTCACGATTTTGCGACATGGTGAGTTTTCGTGACTTGGAGGCAAAAAAGAAGACAGTAAGGGAAAAGTGTCACGATTTCGCGACATGTCGCATTTTCGTGACCTGTCTCATTTTTGCGATAGAAGCAACGACAAAAGGCCCGATACAGTTCTGTTTGCATTTTCCTTCAAGATTGCATAGGAGAATGTGAAGAGAAGATAAGGATCAAGTAAAAGCTCTCCAACTGATTTTTAGATCATGGTCAAAGAGGCTCAAAGATTAAATGTTGCTGATTACCGATGTGCGCTAGATGGAAGAACCTGAGGCAGTTTTCGATGCCACCAAAATTAAAGATGCCTCCAGCATTAAAAGTTCTGTTCGTGGTCTCCTAACAATTTTTGGCTTGCCCTGATAATGGTCATTTAATGTGTGATTTCTCCGAGGCAGATTAAGGGGGATTGTTTCTCCTTTCAAGTGCACATTTTGTGGATCACCTCTTCGAAATCTGTTGTATGTTTTAAATGTTGTGATGCAAAAGAGAGAGGGAAGACCTCTATAAATATTCATGTATATCTAAAGCAAAGAAGGTTAGACATTTTTACAAGAAAACTCTCTAAGTTCTCTGCATCAATAGAAGAGACTCGGCTTCTGAAATTTGCAAGCATTCTTATGTGTGTGATGTCCCTCTGTTTTACAAGTCATTTCTGTTCATGCTTATGATCTTGTTGTTAGATTTTGAATTCTGCATGTTGAATTCGAGCGTTGCTGGTTAGTGAGTATATTCTGAAATGCGATCTGGAGGTTATCTCAACAAAGGTGTGAGTTCAATTCTGCTGCTTTTCCTTTATTAGATGTTGTCATAAAATTTGGTGAAATTCTTGCTGTTAGTCTGCCCCAAATTATACACTTCGGCCTGTGGCCATATTTCCATCTCTTTCCTGTTATTTCCATTCCTTTCAGTATTTTTCCCATTTCTTTCCTGCATCTTTATCTTCAAAACCAGTTTAGAGTAGTTTGGGAGCCAGCCCTCTCTGGAGATTGGCCCGGGAGACTTCTCCTTCTCTCGGCCTTTCAATGTTGGCCAAGTCTAGGGCGCATATATATACAAAATCCTTTCCTGTGGCAGATTTGTGACCAACAGTTTTTGGCACGCCCGGTGGGACCCTGAAAGTTTCACTTCCAATAGTATTAAGGTTTAATGTTCACCTTCATGCTGTATAATTAGAACATTTGGTGACTCAACATTACCTAGAAGCCTTCGAACGTGGATACAGTGAAAGCTGTACTTCATGATCACAAGATCGAAGGCCAAAAAATCTGAAAATCCCGTTGAGTTTTTTGAACTTGACAACCAAAAATTAAGCGAACATCCTAAGTTGGTCTCCCCACCACTTTTATCCTCTGCAACATCCTCACAAATAGCTGGTGTGTTTTCTGTTCCTTCAAATTCATCTAGTACTGCTACTAGTTTTCCACCTCTATAGCCATACGTACCATTCCAAATGGCCCAACAGCCTCCACCAAGGAAGTTCTCAGCATGGAATGATTCGGGAGCCTTGAATTTACCAACACAGAATCAAGTCCCTCAAGCTGCTTTGAAAGCTTTGCCGACCTATGATGGTACTGGTAAAACTGCCTATGAGCATATTAATGATGTAGCCTCTTTGGCGGCTATCCATGACATAACGGATGAGGATGTGATGGTAAAGTTGTTGGTGTTGTCACTAAGAGGCAAATTGTTGTATTGGTACCGAACGTTGCAACCAGGCACCATTGCATCATGGGATCAATTAGGAGAGCTACTAGTAAAAAATTTCCATGAACAAGCTGATCCATACTCCTTGTTGCATCAATTTAATGTGATCCAAAGGCACCCCTAGGAGGAGATAGCTGATTTCAATGTCAGATTTACCAGAAGCTGGCAGAGAATTCCTGATGGTCTTTGGCCTGCTCATGAACTAGCTGCATTCTACTATCTTAGAGCTTTCAACACAGACATCGGCTTGGCTGTCCGGCAATCCAATGTGACTACATTTCCAGAGCTGTTCGAACAAGCACAAAAGGTAGAAGCTGACTTAATTGCCATAGGTAGGCTTCCTCCAAATGTAACAATGCCTATCATACCTGATCTTCCTAAGCATTTGTATTCTGGTTCATTTTCATAGCCTATGCCTTCCATGTATCCTATTCCATCATGGAGCTCAAGTGCGCCTCAGATCGCACCCATTCCAGTTCCCTAGCTCCCTGCTCCAACTATTCCATAGTTGTCTGCACCAATCATTCCGCAATTACCAGCTCCCACTTCATTCCTCGCATTACCTGCACCGCCAACACCTCTACCTCTATCGGCACCTCCTGTGCCCTCAAATCCTGATCCTTTCACAATCCTATTACAAGAGGTACAATCGGCTAATTCAGCTATAAGAGCGATGGGAAATAAAATCATAGTTCTTGAAAGGAAGCAGGCTGAGAGAGATTTCCAACCCAAGAGATTTCAACCTCCACCGATCACTAGAGAACAAGCAACTTCAACAAGTAGAGTGCCTGAAAAGAGCCCGACTGTGTTGACAAATGAGGAAGTTGGCCCTGCAGAAAGAACATATTGGTGTTCCACATGTAATGATCCACACGGCGAAGACACTTGTATGGTTCATCTGAACTATGTGCAAACATTGGCTGCAAGCTCTTCTGGAGGACAAGTTAATATGATTTCTGAGGTAGATCATAATTTTATGGTTCCATCTGAAGAACAAGTCTCAGTTCTCACGAGAACCGGGAAGAAGCCAGTCTCTGTAGATCCAGTAGAGATGGAACCATTGAGGGTACCAGCTGATCCTAAGATGCAGAATGAGAAGAAACAAGTACAAATGAAAGCTCCTATTTTAGTACCAAAGCTAGATTCACCTGTTCTATTGAAAGATCTTTTGCCACCATGAGCAAAGGAAAGATTGCAAGAAAAAGCCTCAGCTTCGCAGGCAAGAGCTGAAACAGAGGACCGAGCCAGAGAAAAGCTCAAGTACCCATCTTTGACTAAAAGGCTGAGGGTAGAAGCCACTCAGCAATATCGGAGCAAATATGAAGACATTAATGAAAAGAGGGAGTCTGGTGCATCTGCATACAATATTGTTGAAGAATTGAAGAAGATTCCAGCCAAGGTTAGTCTCTATGATGCATTGCACTTACCTGGTCAAGTTGATCTATTGCAAGAATCATTGAAGTCTATGAAAGATAGTGAGAAGAATCCTACCCAGATGATTTTTGCTCAAAAATTAACTACTTCAGCCACTGGAAAAAATAGACCACCCCCATTTTATTTGTCACTCAGGATGGAGGGTTGGATAGTGCACAACTGCATGATTGATTCTGGTGCTGCGACAACTGTCATGCCAAAGGCAGTTTGTGAAGTCATGGGTATGGAATATACAAGAAGTAGCCCTGGTGTCTTGCAGTTGGATGGGACTCCCATGAAAATAGTGGGTGTAATCAAGGATGTTCCTATGGTTCTACATAGTATGCCTCAGATTACAGTAATTCAGGAGATAGTTGTGGTCGATCTAGAACCATATTTCAGTATGTGTTTGTCAAGAGAATTTACTGCCAAGTTGGGAGGCTACCTTTCTCTAGATTATTCTCACTTGGAAATTCCTTTCAAGGGGAGAAGAATTCAGATCTCCAATGAGAAGCCTTCTACTTTTCATATAGAGAAGATGGGGGAAGAAGAAAAGTCCACACCTTCTGTTCACATGATAACTGAAGAATTGGAAGATTCTGATTTGATAGATGAAGTCCTGGATGAGCCTCACCTAGAGGATGAATTTTCAATGCTCGATTTTAATGCCATGGTGGAAACTAAAATTGGTTGTTACTCTATTACAAAGCCTGAAGAGGTTGAAGTCAAATTGCCTCCTGATCAAGTTGGTCAAGACTCTATGCCCGATCAATTATGGAAGTTGTATTTTGATGGAGCACGATGCAAAAATGGTGCGGGAGCAGGGATTGTTCTTATTTCTCCCTCTGGCCTATAGAAAACATACTCATATCGACTGACCTGGAGTTGTACTAACAATGCTGCTGAGTATGAAGCGTTGTGCCTAGGCTTGAAGAAGGCAAAAAAATTGGGGATTGAACAATTGCAGATTTTTGGTGACTCTGAATTGATTGTGAATCAAGTAACAAACAAGTGCATCTCCAAGCAACATTATCTAAAGGCGTATCGCAACAAAGTTTGGGACCTGTTTGAGGCTTTCACAGCATTGAATATTCAATCCATTTCACGAGAGATGAATAAGCATGCTGATGTTTTAGCATCTCTTGGAGCAAACTTCTCTCCGATTGAGCATGTAGTGAGGAAACCCAAGACTGTAAGGTTAGTTTACAGACCTTCAGTCCCGGACAAGAACATGTATTGGCAAGTATTCGAAAGTGATGAACAGATTGTAGATTTTTTGATAAGAGAAGCAAGCACTGTGGAAGAGAGAACACTTGATGAGGAAGAAGCCAAAGGGCTTATTCAATTAAGGAATAATCATATCCCCAAAGGATTGATTACACTTGAAAGCCTTTTTGATCAGAATGATAGGGCAGAGAAGCACAGGATCAAGGTAGATGAGAAGGAGTATACTGAACTAGAGATAGGTCCTCAAAAATTGATAAAGGTTGGAACAGATTGCACTCTCGAGGAGTTAGAACAAATCAGAGATTTATGTCATGAATTTCCTGACATAGTTGCTTGGAGTTACCATGATTTGAAGGGATATAACAAAGATGTAATCCAGCATACTATTGAGTTGCATGATGGGGTGAAACCCTTCAGACAAAAGCAGAGACCAGTCAATCCCAAGATTGAAGTACTGATGAAGGTGGAGCTTCTTAAAATGTTGGATTCTAAAATCATTTACCCCATCAAGCATTCAACTTGGGTGGCAAATCTGGTCCCGGTATGGAAAAAGAATGGAGATATTCGCCTATGTGTTGATTTTCGAAATTTGAATCAAGCCTCGCTAAAAGATCATTATCCTCTGCCTCAGATTGACCAGATTCTTCACGTGGTTGCGGGAGCTCAGAGATTCTCTTTGTTGGATGGATTCTCTGGGTATAACCAGATATGGGTCAGGGATGAGGACCAACACAAAACAACGTTCACCACAAAATGGGGAACCTTCGCTTACCAACGAATGTCGTTTGGACTCTCAAATGCTGGCGCAACTTTCCAAAGGGCAATGGATGTGGCTTTTGGTGAGTTGTTAAATCGCATTATTGTGATTTATTTGGATGATATGACTATTTTTTCTCACAATAGGGAGGACCACGGATCTCATTTAAGACAGATATTTGAAAAATGTCGAGAATTTGGCATATCTATCAATCCAAAAAAGTCAATTTTTTCTGTAAAGGAGGGAAAGCTCCTAGGACATCTAATTTCAGAAAATGGCCTAGCTATTGATCCAGCTAGGGCCCAAGCTCTTTTAAAGCTCCCATTGCTGGCCAATAAGAAGGATTTGCAGTCTTTTTTTGGGCAAATTAATTTTGTTCGAAAGTTTGTTGCAGATTTCGCTCAAGTAATAAAGCCAATGACAGAGCTTTTAAAGAAAAATGCTGAATTCAAATGGACCAAGCAGAGGAAGCAATCATTTGAGGAGATCAAAGAAAGGATCACTCAAGCTCCGGTCCTGGTGAATCCTGATTATTCCAAGGATTTTATCCTTTATGCCATTGGTGAACAAGAAGCTTATGCCGCGGTGCTTACACAGAAGGGAGATGATGAAGATGAACGTCCGATTGCTTTCTTAAGCCAAGTCATCCAACCGCATCAAGAGAAGTATAACTTTATTGAGAAACAAGTATATGCGGTAATGAAATCTCTGAAGAAGTTTCGGCACTTTGTTTCACAGAGTAAAACAATAGTTTATGTTGTTCATCCAGATGTCCGAAATTTTATTATACAAGGAGAACTTGGAGATAGGAGAGCTGGCTGGGTTTCTAAAATTCAGGAATTTGATGTTGAGATCCGACCGACCAAGCTTGTTCGAGGTCGAGCATTGTGCCAAGAGCTTGCAAAGAATGCTTCCTCTGGATCCTCAATTCATGAATATGAGGATATAGTAGATAATTGTAATTTTGACAATCATTTTGTAGTGGATCGAGAATGGACAGAGGAGCTGATGGAATATTTTTATTCTGGAAAATGTCCTTCACATCTGAATGCCTCACAGAGAAGAAGATTTAGACTGCAAGCTCTCAAGTATGTCTTGCTACCAAATGGCTTGTTTTATAAGAATATTGATGGGGTTCTTCTTAGATGTGTCAAAGAATCAGAGAAGGAGAAAGTTTTAGAAGAATTCCATTATGGATTATCAGGAGGTCATTATGCAGGTAGACCCATGGCATTAAATATTATTCGAGCAGGTTATTTTTGGCCAACTCTTTTTGCAGATGCCTTCAAAGTTAGTCAAAAATGTGACAAGTGCCAAAGATACATCGGTAGAATCAGGAATGCATCATTACCTCTTCACCCGATTCAAGTAGAAGCACCATTTCAGCAATGGGGCCTAGACTTTATCGGGGTCATTGATCCTAACTCATCTGTTGGTCACAAGTATATCTTGACTGCAACTGACTATTTCACTAGATGGACTGAAGCAATTCCAACTAAACAGGTGGATCAAGCCACGGTCATCACTTTTCTGGAAGGGTTGATCACTCGCTTTGGTATCCCAGATGCGATTCTAACAGATAATGGAACTCCTTTCATAGGGGCCAAAATCAGTGAATTTGTGGGTAAGCACAGAATTTATTTGAAAACTTCATCTAATTATTATCCGTAGGGGAATGGCTTGGCCGAATCCACAAACAAGAACTTGCTTCGAATTTTGAAGAGGACCCTTGGTGACAATAAGCGGAGCTGGCACATACTTTTGAATCAAGCATTGTGGGCTGATCGCATCTCTATGAAAAAATCCATCAAGACATCCCCTTATTCATTGGTATACGGAAAAGAAGCGGTTTTGCCCATTCATATTGAATTACCGGCCCTCCAGGCTTGGCATTTGATTGATGATCAGGATGAGGAATCTGATTCAATGAACATGAGATTAGCTCAACTCTTGCAGTTGGAAGAAGAACGGGAGAAATCCTACCAGACTTTTATAGAACATGCTGGGATGACAAAGAAGTGGTTCAGTAAAAAGGCCTCTGAAAGGACTTTTAAGGTTGGTGATCTTGTATTGAAGTGGAATGAAAAGAAATCAAAGCCTGGCAAACATCACAAGTTTGAGGCAATATGGGAAGGTCCATTTCAAATCACAGGGGCCAATCAGGTCAATTATTTTTACTTGCAAGATATGGATGGTCATGCAATGTCAATTCCAGTTAATGGTCTTCATTTGAAGGCCTATTATCGGTAAAAAAAAAAACAAATTTTTGTCAACTTCGGCTCCTTTTGCACACGAGCCCGAAGGTATGTTTCTTTTCTTTCTCTTTTTTCCTTTTCCTTCCCAGCAGTTAGTGGCTTTCTTCTACTTCTTTTTCCACTTCCTCATATGCATTCCCTTCCTCTCTTGTTCCTTCTTCTTCTGCAATTCTTACTACTTCTTCTTCTGTACATAATCAAGCCACTGCTGTTGTTTCTACTTCCCTTCTCTGATGTTCCCATTTCTACTTTCCCTTTCTTCTAGTCCTTTGTCTTGTGAAGATCCTTTCACAGCCATAGTTCCTACTACCATCTCCATTCCATCCACTTCCATTTCATTATCTATTTCATAGCAGCTGGTAGCACAGTAGCACCCTGTTTCTGTATCTACCACTTTTGTTCCGCCATCTTCCACCATTCCATCATTCCCCATTCCCATTCCATGGCCTGCGCATCCGCTGGTCATCACTCCATTCATTTCCATTTTTGTAGTTAAGGTGCTTTTCTCTACTGCCATGAAGATCCTTTCACAGCACCTGGTGATTACCAGCTCAACCGAGATAGGCAAAGTGCAGTAGTTCTAAAGAAATAAAGGGAGTTCTGCTCTTCCATAATTTTTGTTGTAGGTCCTATTTTTAAGTGCCGAGTACCAGCAAGAGTTTGTTGCAGTAGCCTGCAGAGACGTCCAACATCACTCAGCATTCACTTCTTCTGTCCCTCCTATTTCTTGACTCTGTTGCCCAATGGATAAAGGCCTGAGGTTCGTGCATACAACGAAACTGTATACCCCGTGAGCCACCAAGAATGTTGGCATTTTTGCCACATTGTTTTTGTTGTTGATGTTCAAGCAAAAGAATGCTCAAATTGTGAAGACACTTAACAAATTTTGTGAAAAAGCAAAGATGTCACGATTTCGCGACATGTTCACGTCATCAAAAAAGCTAAGCAGAAAATGTCGTATTACATGTACGTTTTCGACCTATCGCATTTTCGCGGTCAACGCAGTCAAAGGTAGCAAGGAGGTCAAACTATCGCGATATCGCGACATGTTGAAGTTTCATGACTTGTTGCGGTGAGAGAACATCAAAATGAAAAGTTGTCGCGATATCGCGACATGTCATGTGACTTGCGGTGGCTACGGAGCAGAGTGATAGAAAATGTCGCGATATCGCGACATAAAGCAAAGGGCAATGTCAATGAAAAATGTCACGATATCACGACAGAAAAGCAAGCAAGGAGAAAATGGTACGGAATGTCGCGATATCGCGACATGTCACGTTATCGCGGGAAGGACTGACAGATAAACACAAGGCATGAAAGATGTCATGATTTCATGACATTTTTGGAGATGAAGTCAAGCAAGAGGAAGACGTCGTGATATCACGACAGGAAGCGGCAATGAAGAGAAGCACAAGAAAGTGTCATGATTTCATGACATGTTAGGGCAGAAGGGCCAAGTGTGAAGAATTGTCATGATATCACGACATGTCACGTTTTTGCGAGGAGGAAGCGAGGAGGCAGCTAGATTGTACGAAATGTCACGATTTCATGACATGTCAAATTTTCATGGCCTACAAGCATCAAAGTGAAAGAAGATAGAAAATGTCACGATTTCATGACATATTGTGGAGATAAAGCCAAATGGAGAAACATGTCACGATTTCATGACATGTTGAAGACAGACCAAACAAAAACATATCGCACATGTCACATTTTAGACATGTCACTTTGAATGTAAGAAATGTCACGATTTCCGTGACATGTCTTTTTCGGAAAAGAAAGAGAAAATGATGTCACGATTTCTTGACATGTCCATTTACTTTGCTAGGAAGATGAAGGCCAAGGAAGAGAAAGATGTCACGATTTCATGACATTGTTGCGTTTAAAAAGAAAAGGACTAGAAGAGAAGATGTCACGATTTCGTGACATGGTCCATGTTTTCGTGACTTGGAGACAAAAAAGAAGACAATAAGGTAAAAGTGTCATGATTTCGTGACATGTCGCATTTTCGTGACCTGTCTCATTTTCATGACAAAAGCAACGACAAAAGGCCCGATACAGTTCTGTTTGCATTTTCCTTCAAGATTGCATAGGAGAATGTGAAGAGAAGATAAGGATCAAGTAAAAGCTCTCCAACTGATTTTTAGATCATGGTCAAAGAAGCTCAAAGATTAAATGTTGCTGATTACCGATGTGCGCAAGATAGAAGAACATGAGGCAGTTTTCGATGCCACCAAAATTAAAGATGCCTCCAGCATTAAAAGTTTTGTTCGTGGTCTCCTAACAACTTTCGGCTTGCCCTGATAATGGTCATTTAATGTGTGATTTCTCCGAGGCAGATTAAGGGGGATTGTTTCTCCTTTCAAGTGCACATTTTGCGGATCACCTCTTCGAAATCTGTTGTATGTTTTAAATGTTGTGATGCAAAAGAGAGAGGGAAGACCTCTATAAATATTCATGTATATCTAAAGCAAAAAAGGTTAGACATTTTTACAAGAAAACTCTCTAAGTTCTCTGCATCAATAGAAGAGACTCGGCTTCTAAAATTTGCAAGCATTCTTATGTGTGTGATGTCCCTCTATTTTACAAGTCATTTTTGTTCATGCTTATGATCTTGCTGTTAGATTTTGAATTTTGCATGTTGAATTCAAGCGCTGTTGGTTAGTGAGTATATTCTGAAATGCGATCTGGAGGTTATCTCAACAAAGGTGTGAGTTCAATTCTGCTGCTTTTCCTTTATTAGATGCTGTCATAAAATTTGGTGAAATTCTTGCTGTTAGTCTGCCCAAAATTACACACTTCGGCCTGTGGCCATATTTCCATCTCTTTCCTGTTATTTCCATTCCTTTCAGTATTTTTCCCATTTCTTTCCTGCATCTTTATCTTCAAAACCAGTTTAGAGTAGTTTGGGAGCCAGCCCTCTCTGGAGATTGGCCCGGGAGACTTCTCCTTCTCTCGGCCTTTCAATGTTGGCCAAGTCTAGGGCGCATATATATACAAAATCCTTTCCTGTGGCAGATTTGTGACCAACAACTATCTTATATATATTTTTCATTTATGAATGAGTAAGAGGAGATAGACCTTATATTTGTCAAAATTTATTAAAAATAGTATCAAAATATCATGAAAGATAAAATAAACCTTCAATCCCATAGTATTATATATATATATATATATATATATATATATATATATATATATATATATATTTTAAAAAAAGAATATTCCATTATTTATGGATATTGGTATGGTTAAATCTTACAAACAAAAAATATTTTAATATGGTATGAGTTTTGAAACAAAAACTATAAAAAATTGGTAAGTTTTGAGTTGTGTCTATGATTGATCACCCCATCAAGTACTATGAACTCATCTCATGTGGTTATCTATGGCATTTGAGTCTCAACTGTTAAGCCATGAAAGAAAGTAATGTAGGTATGTATTTAGAGGTCTCCTTGCACAATAATCAATAGTAAAAATGATTTTGTTTTTATCCACTATCCATTTTATCCCCATTCCACCACAGGTCAATTCATAATTTATTGTTCGATCATAATTTCTCATCAATTCACCTATATGTATCATAGTCAAGTCAAGTTTCCTCTATTAAACTTGATTTTCTCTTCAAACCTCGAAAGGGCACACAAATTCATGACAACATTTAATACTTTTGCATTAATAATCAACTTGTCAAAAGCATCAATCATCTTGAATTTAAAATCTAATCAACATGTTCTCAAAATTGGGGCACACAAGCTAATTTTTAACACATTTTTTTTTTTTTTATGAACGCATAAAAAAGGTAAATGTAGACACCCTATTTTGAACATGTCACTAAATCCTACAATAAAATATACCTCATAAAGAAAATCAAACATCTTGATCAACCAAACAAGCCAAAGTATTATCCAAGGATTACTTAATGGCCCAAATTAAAAGCATTGTACTTGAGGTAGTATCACTGACATTTTTTACTGAGGGGGAACACTTTTTCCAAAATTTCAAATTTCATATTTTCCTTCCTATTCAACCTAATAATAGGCATTTTGACACTAGTATAGGTATCATTAACAACACTAGTGCTTCTCATGCTAGTGGTATTGATTGTCATAACCAAAAAAAATAAATGAGAGATAACTAACTAGCGTCAACTACCCTGTAAACTAGGGACTGATCATGTCAATCGTACTTGACATTTCCCAACATCCATCACATAGCGTAATTGGTAGTTTGACTTTCTATGTCCCCTCAACCTTCTCTATCTTCTTCTTCATCAAATATTCCAACCATCCATCAATCACCCTTCAATTAGGGTGATCCTCTCCATACAACCTAACACCTCTCAAACCTTCCAATTTTATCTAATTCTCCAAGGGATCCATGGCTTCTGTAAATCCATTCCTTGGAGCATCTCAATCCATTAAATTTTCTAGTTAGATAAGCTTTGTCAAAGTTGAACTAAGTTTTTAACCAACAAAATCCTACACAAATTTACACTCAACCTTGTATAACGTAGTATTTTGCATTTGGATTTTGACCCCTATTAACTCATTGAAAAGTGATCCCTATATCTTATAGTATAAAAGGTATTCATTGATATACATAGGCTCAACATTTGGTGGTAAAGATCATTTTATGTTGATTATCACCCTTAACCTAGATATGAGTGTACCCTAAGAAGCCATCCATAAGTGATAGTATTTATGATCTAGCCACTTATTACAAGATCTAATCTAGACTAGTAGAGGATAATTATCCATTAGTGATGCTCTATTCAAATTATTAAAATTGATGCTAGCCTAATATCATTATTTCTATTTTGAACTAGTACCAAATTGGCTATCTAGGTGGAATACATGATCAAGAAGATAATTTAAGACTATAAGAATTTTAGAAGCTCCTTTTTCATAAGTACTTCAATCATGGATTTTATAGGCCTTTCTTTTTTTATAAAGGGATTTGCACTAAGATCTAATTCAATAGTATGTTCTATGATGCTCTTATTGTATACATTTGAACCTTCATAAAATTAAGCAATAATATCTCCATAATTCGCATGAAGATTCTTGATAAGGTATATTTCCAAATAGCAAATTCTTATCTTTGACAACTTTAAGAGGGTGGTAGGAGAAAACCTTCATTTTTATGCTAGATTTATATGTATTTTAATATGGATTGAACATACTCTATAATGTGATCAATCCTTTTTAAAACTAGTTAGTCTTCAACCAGATTAACTCATCTTTTATGTCATCCCCATTTCATTTTTATTTTTTAGCATGTTAAGATTCTTTGATGAGAAATTCAATGATTTGCTTGTCATTGTTGAAAACTTACCAATGGTCAGAATTATCAAGGACTACTAATATGAAAATTTTTAATTCCATTTGTTTATCTCAAATCTTAGATGTGGGGTCAAACCTCATTATCATTGACATTAATTCATTTACCTTTATATTTATTTTTTGAGGTAATACCTTCATCTCATAAGTTTCGAAGATTTCTAGGAAATAATAGACCCTATGCTTGTATAACTTTAGTTGTTTTTTTTTCATGGTGCATTATGAATTAACTTGATTGATGATTATATTGAAGTTTTCAAATATCTTAAGGTATTTAACCCCCATTTTTTTAGCCTTTCTCAAGCTAGTACACAATTATTTATATTTGACCATATTATTGGTGCAATTAAGCAATAATCTAAAGGAAAAAAATTGTATGGGAATTTTGTGGATCTATAAACTAGATACCTACACTAGCCCTATTCCTCATTCTAGTACCAATGAAATGCATGATCGATTTTATCTGACATGCGTAAGCTTATTGACTAGTTAGAGTTGGTATGTTAGCTAGTTATTTGGATATTAAATAATTCCCTAGCTTGGTTTCTTCAAATCTCACTTTCAACTCTTAATAATCCTAAAGAACATTGATTATCATATTGATTTTGTACACTTGATCACTCTCAATGATTTCATTATCCTCAAACTTAGGTATTTCATTCTAGTTTACCAAAAATATTTATTTATTATGCAATAAATAGGTACATGGAGGCATATTCATAATCCAATAATCTTCTCATCTTGTGGTATATTCATATGGGTATAATACATTACCAAGTATCCATCCCCTGATAATTTACATGTTCACTTTCTTAAGAGCAACATACCAAATAATAGAGGAAGACCACCAATTATAATATCTTAGACTACAACCAACTAAGGATGTTTTTCCTTAATCATGTAAAAATTCAAAACTTACATAATATTTACCTAAGTTCCATTCATATACATTGGGTTACTAGTGGTTATTTTATAAGGGAGACCTATTTCTTCATAGGTAGCCTTGGGTATTATTGTTACATCAACCCCTATATCTACTATGCAAATATATAGTAGATATATTTTTATCTCTAGAGCCAAATAAAATAGAGGTTCATTTAGGGTCTTATATTTTGGAGCATTTAGTATATATATCATGTTAACATGAATATCTAAAGGATCATTTGCCATTAGATCTTGTCACTCTACTAGACTAGATTTATCTGACTTAGACTATTCATTCTTGGCTTAGCTTCTTTCCTACTAATTGAGGGCCTCTTTAAGTAGATATATTTTCTAGGTAAATCTAGAGTCTCTAACATGATCGCTTATATTGAAGTTATCTTCATTTCCTCGACTATACTAAACTTGAATTCAATAAAGTTATTTTGTTGAATGCTATGAATTTTTGTACAACTTAATAGCTACTATAATCCTTCATTAGTAAGACAAATATATTTAAGACATTGTTATAGAATTTATTTGTAACTTATTCATTTTTCATTTCTTCTCTCCTTTATCATTTTCATCCCATATTGCTTGTCCTTTTCCATTTATAGTTATTTTCCCTTATCTATTTACTTTTTTCTTTTTAATGTGTGTGTTCACTTAGGAAACATTGATTTAATATTTTATAGTATTCTCATTCTATTTATATTGTTGTATAATTGGCCTATTATCTCTCATGTGTAGTGGTAATATTCATCTTCTCAATACTATAGTACCCTTGTTTGCTTTAGCCTAGTACTTGATTGGTGCTTGTTCTTCCACCAACTTTATTTTACCTCTAGTTCCAACCCCTTGTTGATTGGCACTTATAATGTTACCCTTAAATGTGAAGTCTTAAATTTCTTCAACTACACTAAATTTGATAAAAATAACATTGTTAGGATTTGATAAGGATAGGACTACTTGTTGTACTAGAGCTAAATCTAAATAAACTTGTTGGCTCATAGAAAGCAATTAGTAGATGGTTAGATTCATCATTAAGGTTTGATTCATTGCTAGCATAATTTTCCCTAGGGTAGCATCTTGTTGGACTTAGTATTTTTGATGATATTGATTTATTTATGAATTCCTGATGATCACCACATAATCTATGGGATCATACCACATATTATGTGACAAACACCATATTTAATAATCTCTAAATTTGTGCTCACCATATTATTCTACACCTTACTTATGCTTTATATAATTTTTTATGTTGTACCTGGTCTTTTATGAGGTAATGGGTTTGCATTAGTTTCCAAATTTTTATTGTCATTTGCAATTCTATTACCATAATCTCTTATTCATGTTTTTTTGATTCATCATTATTTTTACTACCTCCACCATTTCTTTTATATTGAGTTGACATCCATATAGGCAATGAGTGGTGGTATTAATTTTATTATTATTTTATGGTGGTGTGTGTAAAGTTGGTAATTAAGAATAGAAGGTGAATATTGATAAAACTATTTGACCTAGGAATGCCATAATATGTGGATAAGGTGTTGCATTAGCAGATGACTAGGTGTTTAAAATGGGATATATAAGCATGGATTTAGAAATATGAGGGTTATAGGTGATATAAACGATATAAGCCATATGTAGGATAGGTTTTCAATTTCCTATTCTAATCAAGATGTCTTCTATATGAGTTTCCTCTTCAAAAGTGACATTAAAAATAACATGGTTAGCATTACAAATAATTATTGATAATATTTTTTCAATTGGTTATATGGGATTGAAACGGGACCCACCCATATTACATCATCACCACACAATGGTATTACAACAAATCTTGGATATTATCCATGTATCGCTTGGCAATATTTGAACCAATCTAACTGGTTGAGCTAATGCCACTTTATGATTATTGCTAATATTAGATTGTAAGTCTTTGATGTAATATGGTAATGCATGTTCCTCATTAGGTATGATATTCAGAGGAATTGAATACATGATTGTCATGAATCTATACTTATAATCATTAGTATTTTCTTGAGGATGTATTTACATAAAATTTAATTGAAACAAAAATATAATATGCATAACCCATGTTACTAAATCTATGCATGAAATAATTTACAATTAACACCCAATTAGTGATATAATTATATTTTAATCCCTTATAACATAAAGTAACTTTATCCTTTAATGACTAAATAGATTTACCATGATACTTTCTTCTAAATGTAGTGGGTTGATTTCAACATGGAAAGATCATTCAAGTGATCCATCACTGTTTTAATCTTATTTTATTTGAAAGTAGGTAAGGTTTTCATGGAAGGAGCTAGAATTAGAGAATAAACCCTTATGTTTAATGGTATTTGATAGGTCCAATCTAGAATTTGATTTTGAGGCTTAGACACTTTTTGTGGTTAATTATTTTGGGGCGGATGACTATATTGTATTGGATAGAGATATATCATTTAGCCTTGAGGAAGGGATGCATATGCTAGATATGGAGGTATTTTAGTGAATTTTTATGGGAAAACCCTAATATTTGTCACATGATATAATATGTCAACAAAAAAGGAAGATTTAGATTATGAAAAGGTGATAGATAATCTCAAGCCAATTATTGATTTTGAGGGGCTTGCAAATTTTGAATAGGGGGAGGATATTGTAAGCCTTTTTGAGGAACTTGTTGATTCTAATAAGGTAGATACTGCTACATATTTACATTGGTTGATTAACTAGAAGTGATGTCTAACTTAGGGTATTTTACTAAGCACCTTTTGCTCAAATTTGATCAACTAGTGCTTACAAATTCTAAGAGATGCCTTGGATCTACATAGGAATGCATATGTATCTCAAATTAATTACATTGGTTGGAATAAATTATCCTAATTATGATGGCACTACATTAGATGTGTGGTTCTGTTGTCTAGTCCCATGTAGACTTTGATTCAAGACTAAACATGTAGAAGGGTTGATTTGAGCATTGAAGACTAGTATTTGACTCACATTTATATGATTATTAGAGGAACTCAAAACTGATTATTTGAAGTATTATTTACATCAATCAATGACATCCCATATAAAAGATTAATGTGAGTCATGGTAGGTCCTATAGCGGTCTAATATTGACTTGGAAATTATTTTTTCATAATTATAAGTTGATGGGAAGCTAGGAAAACTATTATTTTAAGACATAATATTTTGAATAATATGATAAGTCATTAGACCTTTTCCTTTTGACATAGTAGGATTTGGTATAAGATCCTATTCGATATTTTCATCTTGGTGTACCCACATGGTAACTTGCTTCTTCCATTATCTTTTGGAATTTCTTCATTTATATGTTATCAATTCTACTAATTAAATTTATTTATTTGTTCAATATGTTTTATGACATGTATTCATAAGCCTAGGCTCTCCCACATATGTACACACATGGATAAATTTTCAAGATCATTTTTTTTTTTTTTTAAATTATGAATAGTAGAGCAAGTTGCTCCCTAGTTAGAGTGAATTGCTCCTAGATATTTAGATTAGAAAAAAATTATCAAAAGAGATACCAAGTGAATAACTTCAATGATAAGGTAAATCACTCCTTTGGAACACGTTTTAAAATTTTTTGATCTTCTTGAGCATATCATTCAAAATATAGACAAATCATTCTTTGAATCAATGAAAATTTTACTCCTTTGGAGAAAATTAGTAATTGAAATAGAGCAAAACATTCACTAAATTTAACTTTGAGGATTTTTTTTTTTTTCTAGCAGATTGGCCTCAAATGGAGTGAAAGATTCCAATTTTAGAACAAATGGCTTCCTGAGTGAAGGCTTAGAAAAAAATTCCTAAAATTAGACCAATCACTTATGTCAATGGTAAATTCAAATTTGGTATCAAATTTGAGAAATTTAGCCATTTTGAGGTCACCTTGCTTGTTTGCTTTGCAAAATTTTTAGAAATTCAAGGTTCATAACAATATCTTTATTTACAAAGCACATGTGAAATCAGACACATAAAAATATGCAAAATTATGTTTTATTCAAGACTAAGCTCAATCTTATCGTGAAAATAAATCCCTTTGTCCCACCAGTTGTGCCAAAAAAAACTTTGAATTGTGGAAAATTTTAAGTTCTAATATGCCTCACAATTATGTTTCAACAAATTGAAATATTGAGAATGATCCTCTTGTCCTGTAGATTTAGGATGACTCCCCATTATCCTTGCTAAAATATAACCAATCTAATCTAACAACATGAAATTAAATATAGAAAATTAAAGTGCCAAATTAAAATCAGTAAAAAGTAAATTATGAAGTTTAGGGTGCAAGATATTTAAAGTAAATATGATTGTAATCATAGTAAGGAGAGTGTGTAATCAATCAACGCATGAGGAAATTGAATAAAAACAATAAAATTCCATGCATGTGAAATAAAATTAAGAAAAAATGATAAGAGGGTAGTGCCACAATCGTCATACATTCCATAATCTAGGAGGATAATGATATTGATGGAAAGCAAAATATCTCATCATTTTCTCATTAATCTCAAAATTAAAGAGCAAGTAGAATGTGAATCTCACAAAGTATATATTTTATCCTCTCAAGGTCAAAAGATGTTTATGGAACCCATGAATCCTATTTATAGGAAGAATCACCTATGAGTTTCCTTCTACGACAAAGTTTCACTTACTAGTAAAAAACGATTTGGAGGCATATTTAGCAAAGTAATGTATCTCTAAATCTTGCATGTCTTAAATACATCTCTAAATAGTTTAGAAGGCTTCCAAAATGCTTAGTGGAACCACTACATGCTAAAATATCACTTTCTAAAAATCATCCTTAGGATTTGTGCACCTCCTTTTATGATTTTACTTGTCCATGAGCGAGTTTCTCCATGAGAGAAGTGAATCACTACGATATAGGGATGATTTGTTCCATTGCTACTACTTCACTTTTAGGGACCAATCACTTCATGTTGCCTAACACTTTCCTTATTAGGAGCCAGTTGCAACATTCTCAACAAATTGCTTCTCAAGCCTTCATCTTGCAAAATTGAGTTTTGGAGGCTTCAATTTATTGATAAAAATTGCTTTGTACATCTACAAAATTGATGGAACTCCAAGGTAGTAATATTTTACTATATAAATCTTCTTAAACCAATCCCTTTTCAGTTTAAAATGTTAGTTCCTTGTTTATAAGGGAATCACATCTTGAACCCATATCCCATAAATTATGAGCAAATAAATTATTAACCTAAAACCATAACTAAAACAACTAGCTAAATTTATTATATATTTACCATTATTCAATAAATAAAGTAAAAGTAAAATAGTTTTAAATGTCCATAACGCAATAAACAATAAACCATACGAGACAATGTAGTTATCCAAGTATTTACTCATCCATATTAAATATTGAATTATATTATACAATTCTATTTTCTTTTGGATTCAAACCTTAAATCTTCTATTTAAAATTTCAAAATCTCAACGATTAAAACTACTTAATTATACATCTTCATACAATCATTACATCGTGGCGCTAATCTTTCATATTTAATACATAATTATAGAACCTCCCTCAACCTTTATCCCCGCATGATGTTAAATAGTTATTTTACCAACTTTTACTATCCATCTATAAATAGATTACAATCAATAAATCAATAAAATGCGATTAGTTGAAAATCTTTGAGCTACAACGGAGTCTATTGGTATAGTCCAACAGGGACCAATAATTAAAGACGTGTTTGAGATAGAAATATCAAATGTCATTAATACAAAGCCACATGAAATGGACAAACATAACGAGTTGAAAAGACTTGTGGAACGTGTCTTCGGAAATGCATTTCGATGGCCTCGGCTGTGATTCGTAGGATCATCTTTTGATGGAGACGCTCACGTGCACGAATAAGCTGTCAACCCTGTCCATCCGATTCTCAGTACGATATCCACGTACTTCAAGAAAACACATAATAAACAAAGTATGGTATCTACTAACGTGCACCTCTACCTGACTTAGTCTTCACCCTCTATGCCACGCTCTCTATAAGTCTATGGTAAACAAAGTAACAGACGGTGGCGTCTTTCATAGGGGTTCCAAATCTACCCACATCACGTGCACCCATCTACCCAGTTAGATTACTATCTTGTGCTATAAAACATGACGAGTGCACCTTCTTCCCCTCAGAGCCATCTGAGAGAGGTGGGACTCACCTTCCATCTTCTTAAGGACGTGCCCGGGCTTATCTCGAAGAACATCGAGAAGTCCCTAGTGGAAGCCTTCCAGCAGTTTGGAATTTCTGACTGGAACGAACTCTTCTGGATTACTCACCCGGGAGGGGCGGCAATTCTGGACCAGGTGGAGGAGAAGCTGCAACT
Source organism: Wollemia nobilis (assembly GCA_028583015.1). Classification (NCBI taxonomy): domain Eukaryota; kingdom Viridiplantae; phylum Streptophyta; class Pinopsida; order Araucariales; family Araucariaceae; genus Wollemia; species Wollemia nobilis. The sequence continues at coordinate 2,171,306 of JAQPPZ010000188.1, forward strand.
GGACGCCAAGAAGATGAGGGCCACTAGACACATCCTGAGCGAGTACGGAAACATGTCAAGCGCGTGCGTGCTGTTCATCTTGGATGAGATGAGAAAGTCGTCGAAAGAGAAGGGATGTGCGAGCACGGGAGAAGGGCTGGACATGGGAGTTCTGTTTGGGTTCGGGCCAGGTCTTACGGTGGAAACTGTCGTTCTCAAGAGCGTTCCTTTACAATAAGTGCTCATTCTCTGCTATTACATTCCCAGCTCTATGTTTGCAGTAGTAATAAACAGACGGTGCGTGAAATGTTTCAATCTGCGCCGCAGTGCTGAGTATTTTCTCTTTTTAATTCATATTTGGAGGATGGTTAAAAGAGCGGCAGACGGATCGTACACAGGAAGTGCAGTGACCTTCGTTCTCTGAGGCGATTTTTTTTTTTATAAAATTAAAAACAACTACGTTATTATTTGCTAAGTACATATGACACTGGTTTTAAGGATATTTCACGGTCGAGAATCCCATTCTTCGTTTCTTTTCTTAGCAGTCTTAAAATGTTTACCATTTTGCTCTTTCCCGTATAAGAGGATTTATTTTTAAAATTCAAACAAATTAAAAATGGCAATATTATACAATCTCATATTTTTTTTTAAATCTGTAATATTTAAATCCCTCGCATATAAGAGGAGGCAGACCAGTCCATAGTCTATATTATAAGAGGAGGCAGACCAGTCCATAGTCTATATTCCTTTATAAGTGAGAGGAGACCGTAAAACACCATGAAAGATTGAAGACTTTCATTCCCACACAATCATGAATACAAAATTAGAAGTATATAAAATAACTTTAAAAGAGTACCCTGCTCTTCGCGGACAATGGTATGGTCTAATTCTTTGGATAAACATCATTTGAATATCATGCATATTAATGAGATATTAAAAATTATAAGATTAAATAATTATAAAATAAATTATTTAAATAAATATATAATTTTTAAATATATTATATTAATATTATCCTGATATGATAAGTAATAAATAATTTATATTTTTATATATATGAGTTGTTAAATATATTATATAAATATTATCATCATATGATAAAGATTAAATATATTAAATTATTTTATATATTTTTATCAATTATATATGAGTGAGAGAAGATAGATCTCATATTTTTATAAATCCATTATATATAGAAGTATTAAATCACCTTGAAATATGGAATGAATCTTCAATCTCATTTTTATATATATATATATATATATATATATATATATATATATATATATATATATATATATATATATATATATATATAACTCTTTATGGATATTTATATGGTAAAATCCTTGGAATTAAATCTTACTTATTAATCCATGGTAAGTTTTGAGTTTTATATCTATGGTTGGTTTTATATCTTACTTATTAAGACGTGAAATAAAGGAGTGTAGGTGTGTGTCCAAAGCTCTTCTTGCACGATACTAAATAGTAAAAATGATTTGTTTTTACCCACTATCCATTTTATCCAAATTCTACCATAAGTTAATTTTATTGTTCCATCATAATTTCTTATCAATTCACTTATGTGTTTCATAGTGAGGTCTAATTTCATAGATCAAAACTGAGGAGGCACATAGGGTCATGACAACATTTAATATTTTTGCAAAAATGAATTTTTGTATGTTATTAATAATCAACTTATGACAAGCAACATTCATATTGAATCTCAAATATAGACAACATGAAATCTACTTGTCTCAAAATTGGGGTAACCAAGCTAATTTTTTACACATTTATTTTTTTGTGAATGTATAAAATAGAGGAAATATAGATAAGACACATGATTTTGAACATGTTACTAAATCCTACAAAATTAATAACATCTACCTTATCAATAAAATCAAGCATCTTGATCAACCAAACAATCTAAAGTCTTATCCAAGGGGTACTTAATTATCCAAATTAAGTGTTGTACTCGAGGTAGTAACACTGGCAATACTTTTGACTAAGGGAAGATACTTTTCCCAAACTTTCAAATTTTATCTTTTCCTTCCTAGTCAACCCAACAATAGGTATTTTGATACTAGTACTTGTATCATTAACACCAACATTACTTCTCATGCTAGTGTTATTGATTTTCATAACCAAAAAATAAATAAAAGAGATGCAACCAACTACCATCAACTCTCCTCTAAACCAGGGACTAATCATGTCAATCCCACTTGACATTTTCAAACATCCATCATCTAACATAATTGGTAGTCATGCCTTCTAGGTCCCCTAAAACATCTCAATCATATTCTCCATCAAATCCTCTAATCATCCTTGAATGCTCTCTATCAATAAATCACCATTAAATCAAGGTGATCCTCTCCATATATTCTAACTCAAACCTACCAATTCTACCTGATTCTCTAAGGGATCCATAACTTTTGTAAACTCATCCCTTGGAGCATCTCAATACATTCACTTTTCTAGTTAGATAAGATCTGTCAAATTCAATCCATGTTTTTAGCCAACAAAATTCTACTTAAATTTGCACTCAACCTTTCATAACATAGTGCTTCCCATATGATTTTTGATATAGTATACAAATCTGATCAATGCCCTTTCAAAGATACAATTGGATGAGCTTGCATTAAGGCTATTAATGTTCATATGAAAGGAAGAGATCTTAATATCAAGGTATCCCATGACTACATATGCATGAGCATCGAAGTAAATTTCCATTTGAGATTGTTGTACTTATTTATTATCTCTTTTATTTCTCTTTTAATAATAATTATTGTCTCTTATTTATCATAGTATTGTCTTAATTTTTTTTATAATTAGGAATTTTAATCTTGCATTTAAATCATATAGTTTATAATTAAGTCAATCAATCTTTATATCTTTGTTTGAATCCCTATACAATATCGATTAGGGTATTACATCCTCATCAACATGTTATGGGTTTTCAAGCCTTGAAATATATTTTACTACATTTGTAGGTAAATGTGCTACTAGATTGCAGTCATAGTAGCACTACTGCATTTTGGTTTCGTATCATAGATACTACAAATCTTGTAATTTTTCAAACTATGATAATAAAAAAAGTAATGCCTATAGTTGATAGCTCTTCCAATACTTTCAATGTCTATTAATCATCATTCTTTTGAATTTTATATTTTATAATAGTTTCTAAAACATGGTTTTGACTTAGGTAGATCCCTTAAAAATCTAACTTTTTGGAGTTTCTCTATATACAAGTTTTGTAAAGGGTAGAAAATAGAGAAGCAAGTAGTTCATCCATAATTACGAACAAAAGCAACATAGGTTAAAAGCACTACCAAGGATTTTTCCCAACAAGGAGCAAAATTAGATTTTCTACATTTTAGCTTAGGTTAATATTTATTTTTTTATCTTGTTTGCCTTTGCTATCTATTTTTTGATATTTTTTTATTAAAATGAAAAAGTACATAAAATATTAGGGGATATTATCTTAGGCTGCATTATCATCAATTAAATTGGGCTCTTGAATTTGAAAGGAATGATAAAAAACACTTATAGAATAGTCTTATCTATTGCATTAAAACTCTCTTATGCCCTTGCTTCAAAATAAAAGAAGAAAAATATTGATTTATCATCTAAAAAAATATGTAGTTATAACATATGTATGTATGCATCTTATCTTCTACATATTGTAGCCTAAAAATAGTTTTAAGTTCAAATTATGTTGCTTCTAAATTATTTGGAGGACAAAGTAGGTCAAATAGTGTCTTTAGAGATTACAGGTAATTTTTATACTCAAACAACAAAATTAGACCACATAAAACTTCTTCTATCCTTAAAGTGAGATAAAGTAGACCCAATATGGAACTAAGATATAATAGATAGTGAACCTATCTTTTTGCACATGTCAATGACCCTCCACCTTTCTTGTCTTACCCATAGCAAGGTTTTAACATAAATATCTACACCTAGAGAGTTTGATGGGATATATCTCTATATCAAAGATTAGGATCTTGTTTATCCATCCTTCTATCTTCTCTTATATCCCACCATGTAAAATAGAGATGTACCATAAAGATAGTAGTTTTACTTTGAGACAAGTAGTATGTTAATTTCCTTGAGGATTTCATTATTGTAAAAATCATTTTTTTTTTATGAATGTGTATATTTTATTATAGTTTTGGATAACCTAACTTATGAAGGAGATTGGATGTTATTCACCTTTATCATTTTTCTAGGTCAGTACTATAGAGATGTTTTCATTTTCTCTCAACATATAAAGCTTAAAATATTTAGAAAAAATGGATTGATGAAGATTTGGGATTCAATAATTCTATATTTTATATCATAGAATTCCCTTTTACCTTCCTTAATCCACACTAGGTTTACATCCTTTTTTGATATTTTGGTGATTAATCTGACCAACTGTGTGAAATTGATTATATACTTAGCTACAAAATAGATTTGGCATATAAAAGACCTAATTCCTTTTATAGATAAAGGCAAGAGTATCTCTTGGATTGCTTTTATCCATTCAAGATATATGGATAAGCCATATTAAAGCATTACATGTCCTAAAATTTTTCCTTCTTGAATCAAGAAAATGGATATTTTAGAGTTAAGTGAAATGCCATACTCCCTACATATTTGAAATATAAATTCTAAATTTTTGACATGTATACTTTTTTATTTCAAAAATATAGTTAAATCATCAAGGTATATAAGTATGATCTTTGCTACCTGACATACAAAGCCAATTTTTATTGCTCATTGAAAAGTAGACCTCTTGTTTGACAACATAATAGATATTCATTGATATGTAGAGCGTCACCATTTGGTTGTAAACTATATTTTGTGTTGATCATCATTATTAACCTAGATTTGATTATACCCTCTAAAATTATCTAAAAGTGATATATTTACGATCTAGCCATTTTATATAATATTTAATATAGACTACTAGAGGATAATTATCTATTAGTGATGTCCTATTCATAACTTTTCTTTTAGACCAATACCAAATTGGTTATCCAAGTGGAATACTTGATCAAAAAAATAATTTGGGTCTATAGGAGTTCCAAAATATCCTTTTTCCTAATTACTTCAATTATGGAGTTTATAGGCCTTTGTATTTGCCTGAAGGGTTTTGCACTAGGCTCTAATTTAATAGTATGTTCTATGATGCTCTTATTGTATACCTTTGAACCTTCATACTTCCCATAAAGCTTCTTGAGAATGCATGTTTCTTAATAGAAAATTCTTCTCTTCAATAATTTTAATAGGGTGGTAGGAGGACACATTTATTTTTATACTAGATTAATTTATATTGTAACATGAATTGAACATACTCTCCAATATGACCATCCCCTTTAAAAACTAGTTAGTCTTCAACTAGATCACCTTGTATTTTATATCAACCACATTTTTGTTTCATTAGTTTATCCCAATATGAACATACTACTAATATGAACACCACTTTTAATTTCATTAGTTTATCCCAAATATTAAAGGTGGTCCAAACATTTCTACCATTGATGCAAATTCATACACCTTTGTATTCATTTGTTGGGTCATTGTATTGATCTCATAAGTTTTGAAGTTTCATAACAAATTGTAGACCCTATGTGTTTTTTTTAGTGGCACATTATGAATTAACCTGATTGATGATTAGCTTGAAGTTGTCAACCATTTCAAATTAGTGCACAATTCTTTCCTACTCCTTAATGTTCTTTTTAAGTAGATATATTTTTCTAGGTAGGGCTAGAGCTTCTAGTATTATCACTTTTATTGGAGTTATTTTCATTTCCTCTACTATACAAAACTTGAATTTGATAGAGTTATTTTATTATGTGGGATGAAATTTCATATTGCTTGTTAGCTACTATGATCATCCATTGGTAAGAAAAGGATATTTAAGATATTATTTGAAAATATTCTATAAGTTATCCCTTTATTTTTCATTCCTTCTATTCTTTGTTATGTTTGTCCCATCTTGACTACCCCTTTCCATTTATAGTTATTTTTACTTATCTATTTGGTTTTTTTACTTGCGTGTTCAATTGGGGAATATTGATCAAATATTTTTTAGCATTCGCATTCTATTTATCTTGTTGGGCCATGGTCACTAGCTTATTATATTTCATGTGTAGTGTCAATATTCCTCTTCTTAACACTCTAGTACCCTTGTTTGCTTTATCCTACTACTTAGTCATTGCTTAATTTTCCACCACATTTCTTTCACCTCTAGTCCCAACCCCTTGTTGATTAAAGCATACAATGTTATCCTCAAATGTGGAGTCTTAATATTACTCAACTACACTAAAGTTGAGATATAACATTTTTAGGGTCTGGTAAGTCTAGAATTGCTTGTTGTCTAGGAGCCAGGGTTATGAATAAGGGGTCGACCCCAAAATCTATTTATAAATTGAAGGTAAATTGTCTTGGATTCCTAGAGAAATATGGAGAAGTATACATGACGAATTCTAATTATTTTTCTCAAAAAAATATCAAACCATGGCGAATTACAATTATTAAAATTTTCAAACCATGGCAATTTTTTCTGTGTTTGGGGTCATGAATATCGGTTTGTAAACTCTAAAAATGTATAAAAAAATTAATGGATTTAGGCCTACAAGAAAGGCTTTTAGACTTTATGATTTATGACAACCGATCTGAGATGTAAAATTTGATCGGTTGCCGGCATGTTGATCAACTGCAGACATGTCGATTAGTTGCAACCATGGCGATTGGTTGCATACATATTGATCGATTGCAAGAATTTTGATCGATTGTAGCCATGACGATAGGTTGTAGCCATGCCAATCAATTGCAAATATGTCGATCAGTTGCAGCCATGTTGATTGGTTGCAGACATGTTGATCGATTATAGCCATGTCAATCAGCTACAACCATGTTGATCGATTGCAACTATATTGATCAGTTGTAATCATACTGATCGGTTGCAATAATATCGATCAGTTGCAATCATACTGATTGGTTGCAGACATGTCGATCGGTTGCATATATGTCGATCGATTGCAGATATGTCGATCGATTGCATACATGTCAATCAGTTACATGTACCCTGATCAATTACATACATGTCGAATAACACCTCTACAATCGATAAACTGATGCTTATCATTACATCACTTCAATAGACAGACTAATGTTGATCAACATGACTCTACAATTGATAGATAAATGCCGATCGACACGACTCTACAATCGATCAACTTATGTCAATGGACATGGCTCTACAACCAATTAGGTTATACCGATAGATATGGCTCTACAATCAATCGACTTATGTCGATAGACACGACTCTACAATCAATCAACTTATGCCGATAGACATAGCTCTGCAATCGATCAGCTTATGTCAATAAACATGGCTCTACAACCGATCATCTAATGCCGATAGACACGACTCTGCAACTAATCAACACCACTCCAATCATTAACACCTCTATAATCGATCGATACCTCTATAATCGATCGACACCTCTGCAACTTATTGACACCTCTACAACCAATCAACTTATGTTGATCATCTTTGGTCGATCGAAACTCCTCTGCAACCGATCAACTTATGTCGATAGACACTCCTCTTCAACCTTGGCAAGTTTTTCATTGTTTCAGAGCGATGTATGTTTATCGATACCCACTATAGTATATATAGGTAGTATATGAGGTGATTTGGGCAGGAAAAATAAAATCATTTATAATTTGAAGGTGAATTGGACGGGAAAATCAAAATCATTTATAGTTTGAGGTCGGCGAATTAAAATAAAAATATTTTAATTATTTTCAACATCAAGTGAATTTACCCCAAAAAAATTCTACCCCGTAATTTTAGGGTGAATGGGCCCCAGTGAAATGATCCAAAATTAGCCTTTTCAAAATTTTAAAAATCCTAAATATAGCCAATTTGTGATATTTCATGCTTATGCATAACCCTGCTAAGATCTAAAGCTTAATAAGCTATTTGAATCATAACATACAATTGGTAGATGGTTGGATTCATCACCAAGGGTTGATTTATTGCTAGTATTATTTTCCCCACAATAGCAAACTTATAGGATTAGTATTGTTGACAATATTCATTTATTTATGGATGCTTAATGACCGCCATATAATCTATTGAATTATGCTCCATATTATATGAGAAATACTATAATGTATTGATTTTTGAATTTGTATTCACCATAATATTCTACACCTTACTTGTGCTTTGTCTATTTTTTAATGTGACACTTGATATTTTATGAGGTAAGGGGTTTGTCTTGGTTTCTAATTTTTTGTTATAATTTGAAATTATGCTACTGCTAACTCTTCTCCATGTTGTTTATTTTCACTAACTCTACAATTTACTTTATATAGATCTAGGATGGTGGAGAATATTACATTATTTGATACATGCCAATGTACCACCTTTGTACAATATTAGATTAGGTGTGTGTCTTAGATTAGAGTGTGATTTTATATTTCATGTAATATAATAATGTGCAGGAAATGCACAAGTGTCATGTAATTAAGTGTGCAAGTGTTGTGAGTGTAAATGTGCACAGGCGTCCATTATGTAAGAGTGCAAATATGTCCTTAGAATAGGAAATTGAAGAGTTACAACAAAGGTCAAGAGTGCACCATTTGAGGAGTCACATACTATTATATATTTATGATAAATCATTGTAATTAGTATAAAAAATGTATAGCACATAGCATGCATTAGTAGACATTTTTTTAAATAAATGGGTATAAATTTATTGATAAAAAATTTGGATTACATGGTACAACTGAGCTCACAACTAGGACTCAAATAAGTAACAAAAAAATCTAAAACCACCATACAAAATCAAAAATTGAAGAAGACAATAAGAACAAACCACATTTAGTCTGAACATCCTTGTGGATCAACTCCTAGAGGCGTTGAGAGTCCCCAAATGGGATACTCTCCCAATTATCGATAATCCAAGGATCTAACAGTTTAGAAGCCCTTTTGTCCAGGTAATCAGTAATCTCATTCCATTACCTTAGAATGTGCACAAAGGATATAAATTCGAACTCTTCACTCATTCTAAGAATCTGAGCAACCATAGAGGCTAACTACTAATTAACATCCTCCACCCTTTTACTATTTAAAAAATTAACCAAAATTTGAGAGTCAGACTTGTCGATAATCCTGCGCTAACCAAGAGAAAACCTCCTCTACAAGACCTCGATAATCGTAAGATCTTCCATAAAAATTTTTGAGTTAACATATTAATAAATGAAAAAGAAAAAATTGACCACACTAGCAGAATCTCTCCCAACACTACCAATTCCAGCATGTCCAGGATTACCCTTGGACAACCCATCAGTATTAATTTTTAAAACTCCTCTAGGGGGTGGCCTCCACCTAGCATCTCTCCTAATATTATTACTGAGTTGAGAAATTCTACTAGGGCTAGAAGAGTTCGCACCATCCCCAAAGAGACCAAGGGCCTACCATACCTTCTCCTTAGAGTCCAAAAGAGGGTACACATCACTTTTTCTATGGATAGTTTCTTGAACCATACACATTATCCTTTTCTAGATGTGTTAAATAGCCAAATGATTTCCTTAAAAGATACCACAAATTTTTTCAATCCAAATCTACCAAATGATGCAAGAATGGCCCAAATTCCAAGCCACTCGAAGAAAGGGGGCCTTGGCTGGAGGTCTGCCCAAAATACTCCAAAACTCCACCAGGGAGAGCACATGAAAACAAGGATATTTATAGGAACTCCACCAATGGTGCTAAATATCTCTGGCAAGGGAGCATTGGAAAAATAAATGATAAGAGTCATCCTAATTCTTACCACAAAGGACACAAAAAGAGGGACCCTAAAATTCTCTCTTCCTCATGTTATACCAAGTGAGGCATTTATTATGAGCTACCAGACAGAGAGAGAAGTTACATTTTGGCCAAGTAAATATGTTCCACACATTTTTCTACCATGTGATACGAAGAATCCCAAAATTTAGCTTATGAAGAACCTGATAACCATAGGCTACAGAGTAAGTTCCCTTGGGATCAGGGTTCCAAGTTAGAATGTCGTTACCCCTCAACAAATAACATGACCATGCCACAAGAATAAGAGCAAGCACATATTTGTCCTTGGCCCAACCCCCCTAGGGCCATTCTTGCAGATCTTTCCACCTGTACATCTCCATATTTTCAAAATATTAAATTTTTTAATGTCCTCCACATGAGACTAGCCTAATTCCAAGAACCAAACACTTAGGGAATGTAACCTAGGATATTGATTCAATATAAGAGAGTGGCCATCCCAATAATCCTCCTAGAAAAGAGCATTTGATCCTTGATTGCAATTAGCTCCTCTTTTTAGAGTGTCCCAGATAATTGAACCTTTCTCAACCAAGTTGACTCTAGGGATCTTAGCCTCAGAAATACCTCTCAAGTATTTACAAGATAATATTTTAGCCTAAATATGATCTTGAGAGGTACACCATCTCCAATAAAGTTTTGTATCCAAAGCCTACCAAAAAAGAACCATTTGTCACAACCCAAGACCTCCCTCTTGAACTGGCCTACATATATAATCCCACCTAACCAAACTCCATTTATATTTATCAATTTTTATTAACCACAAAAACTGTCTTGACAAAGCATCCATGTCCTTGATGAAATGAGAGGGAGTTTTTTGCACAAAATACCTATAAATGCGTAAATCTTGAACAACAAATTTTAAAAGCAACACTCTACCTATAGAGGATAGCCATCTAACAGTCCAATGATTCACCTTCCTTCTAAACTTATCAAGCATAGACTACCAAGAAGATCTAGGTGGAGGACGGTATGAAATTGGAATTCCAATATAAATGAAGGGGGAGTCCTGACCTAGAATATTAGAATATGAGCAATCCTAGCTTGAATAAGAGGAGGGGTACTGAAGAATAAAATAGAATACTTATCCTCATTAATCGATTGTACAGAAGCACCAAGATATATGTCAAGAGACCACCTAATGTTTCCAGCTTCCCTGATAATGGTAACTCCTAGAAAAGTAGTATCATCAATAAATTGAATATGGAAAAGAGGTGGCAAACTACTATCCCACTTACACCCCTGAATGAGACCATGCCTGACCTGAGACTTGACAAATCTTCCCAACCCTTTCACCATAATGATAAAAAATAAGGATATAAAGGATCTCATTGCCTCAATCCCCTTGAGGCCTCAAACAACTCTGATGGCTCATTATGAACAAGAACAAATAATGAGGAAGAATAAATATAACTCATCACCCATCTAATCCATTCTTGCTAAAATCCAAAAGTAATAAGAACTTTCTGAAGAAAGGACCGTCTAACCCGGTCATAGGCTTTGGTCATATCAAACTTAATGAACATAGTTTTCTCCTTAGAATTTTCCATCAAGTGAATATATTTTGTAGCAATAACAACCCCATCCAGGAATCTTCAGCCAACAACAAACCCACCTTGCTCCTCAGAGATGATTTTGCTCAACCATATCTTCAGCATCTCAACAATAATTTTTGTGATGATCTTATACACAACATTGTAGAGAGCAATAGGCTTGAACATATCCAAATAATTTTCTCCCTCTTTTTTGGTAATAAGCACCACAAAGGTAGCATTTAGGGTCCTTAGCATATGTTTATTCTTTTGGGACTCATGGACCACCTCCAAAAGATCAAATTTTATTAACTCCCAAAACTCCTAATAAAACTCAATTGGGAATCCATCTGGGCCTAGAGCTTTCTATTTTTACATCTTGAATACAACACTTTCCAAATCCTCAAGGTAAATTGGACCCATCAAGTGCTCATTAATCCCTCCAAAAATAATTAAGGAAATACAATTTAGAATAGGCTTTTCATCCTCATCATCTGAGAGGAAGTCCTCCTTGAAGAGAGAGGAAAAATACCTCCTAGTCTCTTCTGAAATATCCCTAAAAGAAGATAATAGGTCACCTTGAGAATTCACAAGAGAGGTAATCAGGTTACCCTTACAGTGAACCTTCATTGAGTTATAAAATAAGGTTGTGTTCCTATCCCCTTCTTGAAGCCAATATACTTGAGTTTTTTATTTCAAAAAAATCTTCCCTTAATTCCTATTCAACAAGGTCTTTCATAGCCTCATATTCCTCAACGAGAAGGTCCTCCGTGAGTCTTTGATATCTAATCTTCCTTAAATATTCTTCCACCCTCCTAAGAGCCATCAACTTAGCCAAGGAAAGGTTCCAAAAATTTAGTCTATTCCATATCTTCAATTTATGCTTAACAAATTGTAATTTGCTTCATAAAGGAATACATTGTGATGCCATGATGAGGTTTTCCATTGGTCCACCAGCCTCACATTAAATCATGAAGCTTAGGATCCCGAATCCACATAAGTTGAAATTTGAAGGAAGAATTCTTATTTAGCCCTAACTCTAGAGAAGAAAGTTTTATAGGCCAATGATTAGATCTCCTAGCCTTAAGAATCATAGAACTAGCGCTTTTGGTATTACCTATCCAAAAATTGGAGATCATAAACCTATCTAGTCTCTCTAAGATGGAATCTTATCCACATATTCTATTGTTCCAGGTAAATATCCCATTATCTAACTTGATGTCAACCAAGTTTAGGGCCCAGATATGAGCACTAAATATAGAAGAAAAAGGCTTGAGATGATCAACCCCATCGCGTTTCTCCTCTAGACAAGTGATAGAGTTGAAGTCTCCAACAAAAATACATGGGTACAAGGGAGCCAAACTTCTCACAAATCTAATGTGTTCCCACAAATTCACTTTACCATTGTAATCAACATGAGCATACATGATCAAGAGTATAATTTAAGACTAAGAATTTTAGAAGCTCATTTTTCATAAGGACTTCAATCATGGAGTTTATAGGCATTTCTTTTTGTCTAAAGGGATTTGCACTAAGATCTAATTCAATAGTATGTTCTATTATGGTATTATTTTATACATTTGAACCTTCATAAAAGTAAGCAATTATATCTCCATAATTCCCATAAATATTCTTGAGAAGGCATATTTCCAAATAGCAAATTCTTCTCTTTGATAACTTTAATAGGGTGGTACGACAAAACCTTCATTTTAATGCTAGATTTATCTATATTGTAATATGGATTGAACATACTCTATATTGTGATCATCCCCTTTTAAAACTAGTTAGTCTTCAACCATATTACCTCATCTTTTATATCATCCCCATTTCATTTTTATTTTTAGCACGTTATGCTCTTTGATGAGAAATTCAATGATTTTCTTGTCATTGTTGAAAACTTACCAATGGTCATAATTATAAAGGACTACTAATATGAAAAATTATAATTTTATTTTTTTATCCCAAATCTTATATGTGGGGTCAAACCTCATTATAATTTAAATTAATTCATCTACATTTATATTCATTTTTTGGGGCGATGCCTTCATCTCATAAGTTTCAAAGCTTTCTAGGAAATTATAGACCCTATGCTTGTATGAATTTAGTTGTTTGTTTTTCATGGTGTATTATGAATTAAATTGATTTATGATTAGTTTAAAGTTTTCAAATATCTTAAGGTATTTAACCCCCATATTTTTAGCCTTTCTCAAGATAGTACACAATTCTTTATATTTGAACATATTATTGGTGCAATTAAACAACAATATAAAGGAAAAAATTGTATGGAAATCTTGTGGATCTATAAAATAGATACCTACACTAGCCCTATTCCTCATTATAGTACCAATGAAATGCATGATCCATTTTATCTCACATGCGTAAGCTTATTTACTAGTTAGAGTTGGTATGTTAGCTAGTTATTTGGATATTAAATAATTCCCTAGCTTGGTTTCTTCAAATCTCACTTTCAAATCTTAATCATCCTAAAGCACACTGATTGTCATATTGATTTTGTACACGTGATCACTCTCTATGATTTCATTATCCTCAAAATTAGGTATTTTATTCTATTTTACCACAAAATATTTACTTATCATGCAATAACTAGGTATATGGAGGCTCATTTATAATCCAATCATATTCTCATATTGTGGTATATTCATATGGGTATAATCCATTACCAAGTATCCATACCCTAATAATTTACATGTTCATTTTCTTAAGAGCAACATCCCAAATAATAGAGGAAGATCAACAATTATAATTTCTTGGACTACAACCAACTAAGGATGTTTTTCCATAATCGTGTAAAATTTTAAAACTTACATAATATTTACCTAAGTTCCATCCATCTATATTTGGTTACTACTGGTCATTTTATAAGGGAGACCTATTTCTTCATAGGCAGCGTTGAGTATTATTGTTACAATAACCCCTATATCTACTATGCAAATATTTAGTAATATTTTTATCTCTAGAGCCAAATAAAATAGAGGTTCATTTAGGGTCTTATATTTTGGAGCATTTAGTATATCTATAATATTAACATGAATATCTAAAGGATCATTTTTCATTAGATCTTGTCCCTCTACTAGACTAGATTTAGCTGACTTAGACTGTCCATTATTGGCTTAGCTTCTTTCCTACTCCTTGAGGGCCTCTTTAAGTAGATATATTTTCTAGGTAAATATAGTGCCTCTAACATGATCACTTATATTGGAGTTATCTTCATTTACTCCACTTACTAAAGTTGAATTCAATAAAGTTATTTTGTTGAATGCTATGAATTTTTGTACTACTTAATTGCTACTATAATCCTTCATTAGTAAGAAAAATATATTTAAGATATTGTTATAGAATTCATTTGTAACTTATCCCTTTTCATTTCTTATTTTCTTTATCATTTTCATTCCATATTGCTTGTCCTTTTCCATTTCTAGTTATTCCCTTATTTATTTGCTTTTTTCCTTTTACCATGTGTTCACTTAGGGAACATTGATTGAATATTTTATAGTATTGTAATTCTATTTATATTGTTGTATCATTGTAATTGGCCTATTATATTTCATGTGTAGTGGTAATCCTTATCTTCTCAATACTATAGTACCCTTGTTTTCTTTAGCCTACTCCTTGATTGGTGCTTGTTCTTCCACCAAATTTCTTTTACCTCTAGTACCACCACATTTTTTATTGGCACTTATAATATTACCTTTAAATGTGGAGTCTTCAATTTCTTCAACTACACTAAAGTTGATAAAAGTACCATTTTTAGTATTTAGTAAGGATAGAACTACTTGTTGTACTAGAGCTAAAGCTAAATAAACTTGTTGGCTCATAGCAAGCAACTAGTTGATGGTTAGATTCATCATTAAGGGTTGATTCATTACTAGCATAATTTACCCTAGGGTAGCATCTTGTTGGGCTTAGTATTGTTGATCATATTGATTTATTTATGAATTATTGATGATCACCACATAATCTATGGGATCATACCGCATATTATGTGACAAACGCCATATGTAATAATCTCTAAATTTGTGTTCCCCATATTATTCTACACCTTACTTATGCTTTATCTAATTTTTTTTTATGTTGTACCTAGTTTTTTATGAGGTAATGGGTTTGCCTTAGTTTTCAGATTTTAGTTGTCATTTGCAATTCTATTTCCATAATCTCTTCTTCATGTTGTTTTGATTCACCATTTTTTTTGCTACATCCACCATTTTCTTTATATTGATTTGACATTCGTCTAGGCAATGAGTGGTGGTCTTAATATTATTATTATTTTATGGTGGTGTGTGTAAAGTTGGTAATTAAGAATAGGAGGTGAACATTGATGAAACTATTTGACCTAGGCATGTCACAATATGTGAATAAGGGGTTGCATTAGTAGATGACTAGGTGTTTAAAATGAGAGAGATAAGCATGGATTTAGAAATATGAGGGTTATAGGTGATATAAACAATATAAGACATATGTGGGATAGGTTTTCAATTTGCCATATTAATAAATATGTCTTCCATATGAGTTTCCTCTTCAAAAGTGACATTAAAAATAACACGATTAGCATTACAAATGATTATTGCTAGCATTTTATTCAATTGGTTATATGGGATTGAAACAAGACCCACCCATATTACATAATTACCACACAATGGTATTACATCAAAGCTTGGATATTATCCATGTATCGCTTGGCAAGATTTGAACCTTGATCTCATCTTTTAAATATTAAGGAATCTAACTGGTTGAGCTAATGGCACTTCATAATTATTACTAATATTAAATTATGATTCTTTTATATAATATGGTAATGCATGTTCCTAATTAGTTCTGACATTAAGAGGAATTAAATACATGATTATCATGAATCTAGACTTTATGAGTATTTTATTGAGGATGTCTTTGCATAAAATTTAATTAAAACAAAAATATAATATGCATAACCCATGTTACTAAATCTATGCATGAAATAATCTACAATTAGCACCCAATTAGTGATAGAATTATCTTTTAATCCCATATAACATAAAGTAACTTTATCCCTTTATGACTAAATAGATGTACCATGATATTTTCTTCTAAATATAGTGGGTTGATTTCAACATGGAAAGATCATTCAAGTGATACATCATTGTTTTGATCTTATTTTCTTTGAAAGTAGATAAGGTTTTCATTGAAGGAGCTAGAATTAGAGAATAAACCCTTAGGTTTAATGGTCCTTTATAGGTCCAATCTAGAAGTTGATTTTGGGGCTTAGACAATTTTTGTAGTTGATTATTTTAGGGGGGATGACTATACTATATTGGATAGAGATATATCATTTAGCCTTGAGGAATGGATGCATATGATAGATATGGAGGTATTTTAGTGCATTTTGATGGGAAAACCCTAATATTATCACATGATATAATATGTAAACAAAAAAGGAATATTTAGATTATGAAAAGGTGATACATTATCACGGGCTTGCAAATTTTGAATAGGGGGAGGATATTGCAAGCCTTGTTGAGGAACTTGTTGATTCTAAGAAGATAGGTATTGCTACATATTTAAATTGGCTTATTGACTAGAATTGATGTATGACTTAGGGTATTTTCCTAAGCTCCTTTCACTCAAATTTGATCAACTAGTGCTTGAAAATTCTAAGAGATACCTTGGATCTAAATAGGGATGCATATTTATCTTAAAATACTTACATTGATCGGAATAAATTATCCTAATGATGAGGGCACTACATTAGATGTGTGGTTATGTTGTCTAGTCCCATGTAGACTTTGATTAAAGACTAAACATGTAGAAGGGTTGATTTGAGCATTGAAGACTAGGATTTGACTCACATTGATATGATTATAAGAGGAACTCAAAATTGGTTATTTGAAGGATTATTTACATCAATCAATAAAATCCCATATAAAGGATTAATATGAGTAATGGTGGGTCCTATAGTGGTCTAGGCTTGGCTTGGAAATGATATTTTCATAATTGTAAGTTGATGGGAAGCTAGGAAAACTATTCTTTTAAGACAAGATTTTGACTAATATGATAAGTCATTAGACCTTTTCCTTTTGACATAATAGGATTTGGTATAAGATCCTATTCGATCTTGTCATCTTGGTGTACCCACATGGTAACTTGCTTCCTTCATTCTCTTTTGGAATTATTTCATTTATATGTTATCAATTCTACTAATTAAATTTCTTTATTTGTTCAATATGTTTTCTGACATGTATTCATAAGACTAGGCTCTCCCACATATGTACCCACATGGACAAATTTTCAAGATCAATTTTAAATTTTTTTAAATTATGAATAGTAGATCAAGTTGCTCCCTAGTTAGAGTGAATTGCTCCTAGAGTTTTAGGTTAGAAAAAAATATCAAAAGAGAGACCAACTGAATTGCTTCAATGATAGGGTAAATAACTCCCTTGGAACAAGTTTTAAAAATTCTTGATCTTCTTGAGCAAATCCTTCAAAATCTAGACAAATCATTCTTTGGAATCAACTTGATAATATTTTACTCCTTTAGAGAAAATTAGTAATTGAAGTAGAGCAACACACTCACTAAATTCAACTTTGAGGATTTTTTATTTTCTAGTAGATTGGCCTCAAATGGAGTGAAGGATTCCAATTTTGAAATAAATGGCTTCTTGAGTGAAGACATAGCAAAAAATTCCTAAAATTATACCAATCACTTATGTCAATGGTAAATTTAAATTTGGTATCAAATTTGAGAAATTTAACCATTTGGATATCACCTTGCTTGTTTGCTTTGCAATTTTTTTAGAAATTCAAAGTTCATAACAATGTCTTCATTTACAAAGAACATGTGAAATCAAACATAAAAAATATGTAAAATTAATGTTTTATTCAAGACTAAGTTCAATCTTATTATGAAAATCAATACCTTTGTCCCCCAGTTGTGCCAAAAAAAAATTGAATTGTGGAAAATTTGAACTTCTAATAAAACTCACAATTATGTTTCAAAAAATTGGAAGATTGACAATGGTCCTCTTGTCCTCTAGATTTAGGATAAATCCCAACTATCCTTGCTAAAATATAACCAATATAATCTAAAAACATGAAATTAAATATAAAAAATTAAAGTGCAAAATTAAAATGAGTAAAAAGTAAATTATGAAGTTTAAGGTGTAAGATATTTAAAGTAAATATGATTGTAATTGTAGTAAGGAGACTGTGTAATCAATTAATGCATGAGGAAATTCAATAAAAACAATAAAATCCCATGCAAGTGAAATAAAATTAAGAAAAAGTGACAAGAGAGCAGTGCCACAATCGTCATACATTCCATAATCTAGGAGGATAATTATATTGATGGAAAGCAAAATGTCTCATAATTTTCTCATTAATCTCAAAATAAAAGAGCAAGTAGAATGTGAATATCACAAAGTATATATTTGATCCTCTCAAGGCCAAAATAAGTTTATAATGGAACCCATGACTCCTATTTTTAGTAAGAACCACCTATGAGTTTCCTTCTATGACAAAGTTTCACTTCCTAGTAAAATTAAATATTTGGAGGTATATTTAGCAAGGTGATGTATCTCCAAATGTTGCATGTCTTAAATTCATTGCTAAATCATTTATAAGGCTTCCAAAATACTTAGTGGCACCACTACATGCTAAAATATCACTTTCTAAAAATCATCCTTAGGATTTGTGCACCTCCTTTTGTGATTTTACTTGTCCATGAGTGAGTTTCTCCATTAGGGAAGTGAATCACCACGATATAGGAGTGCTTCGTTCCAGTGCTACTACTTCACTCTTAGGGACCAATCGATTCACGTTGCCTAACACTTTGCTCATTAGGAGATAGTTGCAATTTTTTGAATAAATTGTTTCTCAAGCCTTCATCTTGCAAAATTGAGTTTTGGAGGCCTCAATTTATTGATACAAATTGCTTTGTACATCTACAAGATAGGTGGAACTCCAAGGTAGAAATTTTTTACTATATAAATCTTCTTAAACCAACCCTTTTCCAGTTTAAAATGTTAGTTCCTTGTTTATAAGGGAATCACATCATGAAACCATGTCCCATAAATTATGAGCAAATAAATTGTTAACCTAAAACCATAACTAAAACAACTAGCTAAATTTATTATATATTTACTGTTATTCAGTAAATAAAGTAAAAGTAAAATTGTTTTAAATGCCCATAATGCCATAAACGATAAACCATATGAGATAGTGTAGTTATCCAAGTGTTTATCCATCCATATTAAATTATAGTATACAATTCTATTTTATTTTAGATTCGAACCTTAGTCTCAACCATTAAAAATACTTAATTATACACCTTCATACAATCATTACATTGTGAAATAATACCTATTAGCTAATATTTCATATATAATACATAATTATTGCATCTCCCTCACCCTTTATCCCTGCATGATGTTAAATAGTTATTTTACCAACTTTTACTATCCATCTATAAATAGATTACAATCAGTAAATAAATAAAATGCGATTAGTTGAAAATATTTGAGTTGCAAGGGAGTCTATTGGTATAGTACGACATAGAAAAATAATTAAAGACATGTTTGATGTAGAAATATCAAATGTCCTTACTGCAAATCCACATGAAATGGATGAACATAACGAGTTGAAAAGACTTGTGGAACGTGTCCTTGGAAATGCATTTTGATGGCATTGGTTGTGATTCATAGGAGCATCTTTTGATGGAGACGCTAATGTGCGCGAATAAGCTGTCAACCATATCCATATGATTCTTAGTAAGATATCCATGTACTTCAAGAAAATACATAATAATGCTACCAAATATCCACATAAGTAAAGCTATCTACTAACATGCACCTCTATTTGACTTACTTAGTCTTCACCCTCTATTCCACGATATCTATGAGTCTACAGTGATGTCTTTCTTAGGGGTTCCAAATTTACCCACATCACGTGCATCCAGCTACCTGATTAGATTACTATCTTGTGCTATAAAACATAATGAGTGTACCTTCTTCCCCTCAGAGCGTTTTTCTTCATGGATGCTTATGATATCCTCTTATTCACTGATTGAATCTATTCAGTGAATAAATCTCAACATTATCAAAATGGTTTCAGGAAAGATGAATATGGAGGATGTGGAAGCATTCAGGAAGTCATAGAGGATTGGTGGCCCCACATATGACCTCATCATTGGCACCGCCACTCCTCCCAATGCCATCGAGCAAAGAATTTATCCCAACTATTATTTTTGTATCACCAACAACGAGCACAGGACCGAACTCAAGGAGAATTTAAAGTGAATGTGTAAGAATCTACATCGTTTATGTCATGAATTTTTCATATACATGTGGGTATAATTTTATGGGTATGGAATATATTTGATGTTGCAGGTGAGAATCCCAACATGTGCATGTACATGGCACCCTCCTTGGACGCCCAATAGGACATGGTGGTGGTGGAGGTGCCACAGATCAGAAAGGAGGTGGTTGCCAAGGCCATTAAGGAATGGGGATACCCAAAGTCAAAGATAACTCATCTCATCTTCTACACCACCAGTGGTGTCGACATGCCAGGCACTAACTATCAGCTCACCAAGCTCTTGGGCCTTCGTCCCTCTGTGAAGAGAGTGATGATGTACCAATAGGACTACTTTTCTAGTGGTACCATCCTTTGGGTAGCCGAGGACCTTGCCAAAAACAACTATGAGGCAAGAGTTCTGGTGGTGTGTAGTGAGATCATGGACATCACCTTTCACGGGCCATCAAACACTCACCTCGATAGCCTGTTTATTCATCAAGTTCTCATTCATCCCTCTAGAAATAATTTAGGGAATACAGTTTAGAATAATATTTTCATCTTCATCATCTAGGAGGAAGTCCTCATTGAAGAGAGAGGAAAAATACCTCCTAGTCTCTTTTGAAATATCCTTGAAAGAAGAGAGTAGGGCACCTTGAGAATTCACAAGAGAGGTAATCAGGTTACCATTAGGATGAGCCTTAACTGAGTTATAAAATAAGGTCATGTTCCTATCCCATTATTGAAGCCAATCTACTTGAGCTTTTTATTTAAAAAAAATTCTTCCCTTAATTCACATTCAGCAAGGTGTTTCGTAGCCTCATATTCCTCAACGAGAAGCTCATAAAGGAATACATAATGATGCCATGAGGAGGTTTGCCATTGGTCCACCAGCCTCACATGAAATCATGAAGCTTAGGATCCCGAATCCACATAAGTTAAAATTTAAAGGAAGGATTCATATTTAGCTCTAAATCTACAGTAGAGAGTTTGATAGACCAATGATTAGATCCCCTAGCCTCCAGAATCATAGAACTAGCGCTTATGTTATTACGTATCCAAAAATTAGAGATTAGAAATCTATCTAGTTTCTCTGAGATGGAATATTCTCCACATATTCTATTGTTCTAGGTAAAGATCCCATTATCCAACTTGATGTCAACCAAGTTTAGGGCCTAGATATGAGCACTAAAGACAAAAGAAAAATGCCCTAGATGATAAACCCCACCATGTTTCTCCTCTAGACAAGTGATAGAGTTGAAGTCTCCAACAAAAATCCATGGGTACAAGGGAGCCAAAATTCTCACAAATCTAATGTGTTTCAAAAAAATCACTTTACCATTGTAATCAACATGAGCATACACATTAGTAATTAGGATGGTTTCATCTGATTCATTATCATGCCCGATCATCAAAATAGACCATCTGTTGTAAATCCAAGTAAGAGGAGAGATCTTAATCAGATCTCATAAACAAGCAATACCACCAACATATCCACATGCACCAATACACTTGTGACACCTTCTCCACAACTTTGGAGTAATATTGAACATACTATCAATAGCCAATTTAGTCTCTTGAATAAACACCACATCCAGATAATGAACATGAACCAAATCATGAACAACTTTTTGTCTAGGGATGTTGTTCAACCCCCTTACATTCCATGAAAGGATAATCATTTTAAGGGGTTAGAAAAATGGGATTCTAATATTCTCACCAAGCCTAGCTCCACAAAAGTCTCTCCCATTAACTTAAATTTTTCTTGGTTTTTCTTTCGAACCACCTTTAGATTCTTATCCGAATCACATTTGTTAATTTTTTTTGTTGCAATCCCAATACCGTAGGAGTTTTCTAGTCCAAGGATGACTATATTAGTGCCTGAGTAGGAGAGGGTATAACTAAATTTGTGCCACTTTCCAAAATAGTTTCCCTTCCAGGGCTAGAGCCAACCGTATCACTGTTGGAAATTTTGAGTTAGTTGTGTTGTCATTGATGTCAAGAGTCAGTGTCAGGAATTAGTGCAGGACTTGGCAAAAGAAGGGTTAAAATATTTATATTTTAAGCCCAAGAGATTTGGTTTAAGAGCTTCACATGATTGGTCAAAAGGATGGTTAAATACCCTGAAGAAAAGGCCTAAAGGAAATAATATTATAATATTTATTATTATAATATTAAAGGCGGTCAGAAAAGGTCTAAGGGTGAAAGAGAAAAATACCTAGGCCCAATGGAAATAATATTATAATATTTCTATTATAATATTAAAGGTTTAATTAAAGCCTAAGGTAATTTATAAATAATTTATAATATTTATATTATAAATTAATTTATAAAAATAATAATATTATAACCCAAAGTTGGGTTGGGCGCAAAGTTTAAATTAAATTTTATTCCCCCCATCGACGTTGGAGGATAAAAGCATATGGTATAAATACCATATCATTTGTTTCAAAATGCTAAGTCTTCGAATATCATGTGCATGCGATTTGTGAAAGGGAATGCGAATAATTCATGAGCAAATAAAGACAAAGGTTTTTAATTTTTAATTGGCACCCAAAAAATGTGAAGGACAAGGTGACCAAGGCACAAAGCCTTATCACCAACCAAGTGGTTGGGCTAGTGGTAAGTCTGAGGTGTGTAAGGCATTGGGAACGTAGAGGTGCTACATTCGAGTCTCGATGGCTATGAAAGGACAAAGCCTTTTTGGCTTTGGCGTTGGAGGAAGAGACAAAGCGCTCAAAGTACTTTTGCCTCCCATGTGAGCACTTAGCTCACATGTAGGGTAGCCATAGCTAAGGCATAGGTGATGCTTCGACCAGGGATCGAGTCCCACCAAGGAGCGCATGAGGTATTTAATTTTTTATTAAAGTGCATGGTCTATGGTCTATGGTCTATGGTTGTTGGTGGCGCTTAGTTGAAGTGCATGATTTAATTTTTTTTTTAATTGCATTGTGGGTATGATATGAGCACGTGGTGTATTTGATTTAGTGAGTGCCTAAGGAGTTAAAAGGAGGGTAAGGTAAATTATTTTTTACCTTAGACAAAAAGTGATAAATAGTTTTATTGAAGGTTAAAAGTAAATTGCATTATTTTATAAAGTCAATTATTTTGAAAATGCAATTTTGAGTAGGGAGACATAAGTAGGATTTTGGATTACTTCATGCATTAAATTTTTGAAAGGGGTTATAGTGAAACTAAGTGATTGAAATATTTATTTGATAAGTTTGGAGATAATAAGGTGTATTTGAGTCTTGTTAATTTTTGTAATGGTGAATTAATATTGAGGGAAATATTTGAGTGAAGATTTTTGCTATCTAACCATTGAGATTGGCAAAGAGGTTGATTGTGATTGAGATAGGTTTTGAGGTCATTTCTCCATCAAATAAAAGGTATGGGCATATCTTCCTTATGAGTGAAATATTGTTGGATTGAATGTTGTGAAATACAAAGTTGGAGTGAAAAGGTTTTGTTTGATAAGCATTGTTGAGTGAGTTTTCATATGCATGATTGGTGAATGGTTGTGAGAAAAATTGAGTGAGAAATTGAGAACTATCTTGAACTAGGGTTTGTGAAAATATCATGAGTATCATTGTTATGTGAATTTGGAATCATCTTGAGTCAAGGTTTGAGTTCCATAGTGTGAGTTGTTGAAAGTGTAGTGAAACACTTATTTAGGGTTTGTAAGCAAGTTATGTTTCATTGAGTGATTGGTTGAGTGGAGTTGATTGAGCATAATTGATTGGAAAGTGTTGGAGTGATAGTTCAAGTTCTGTGAAACAAATTGTTCTTTATTCTAAATTGATTTGAAGAAGAGTTTGAAAGTGATTGAGTGTTTGTGAGTGTGAAACATATTGAGTCTCTAACAATTCTCTATATGTTTCTATAATTATGTGAAACTTGTTTGTGGGATTGAAGAGGTTTTTTATGAGAGATTGAGTTGAGTTTTATATGCAAGTTTTGTAATTGATTTGAATAAGATTTTGTGAAAGCTTATGAGAAGATTTGAGTAAGTCCTAGAGGGGACTTAAGGATAGAGTTGAGT
The DNA here is from genome assembly GCA_028583015.1 of Wollemia nobilis. Taxonomy (NCBI): domain Eukaryota; kingdom Viridiplantae; phylum Streptophyta; class Pinopsida; order Araucariales; family Araucariaceae; genus Wollemia; species Wollemia nobilis. Next base: position 2,195,997 of record JAQPPZ010000188.1, read on the forward strand.
AAGATTTTGTGAAAGCTTAAGGATAGATTTGTGTGAGATTTTGTGGAAGCTTACAATCAGATTTGACAAGTTCTAGAGAGGACTTGTTAAATTTGAGGTAAGTCTTGGTGAAGACTTGTTGAGTATATTGGACAAGTTCTAGTGAGGACTTGTTAAGTAGATTTGAGGTAAGTCTTAGTGAAGACTTGTTGAGCAGATTGGACAAGTTCTAGAGAGGACTTATGGATAGATTTGAGGTAAGTCTTTGAGAAGACTTGAGAGCAGAGTTGATTGATTGATTTGTTCAAACTTTGAGTTAAGGTTTGGGGAAGATCTAGAAGAGTTGATTTGTGATTGGATCAAGCTTTGTGTTAAGGCTTGAGGATATATTTGAAGATAGAGTTTGTGATATTTAGTACATTTTATAGAAAATGAGAATTTATTCTAGATCGAAGGACTATGTTTAGTGCAAATTTGAGATAGATATTGAGCAGATTTGTGCTAGAATGAAGGACTATGTTTAGTGCAGATTTGAGATAGATATTGAGTAGATTTGTGCTAGATCGAAGGACTATGTTTAGTATAGATTTGAGATAGAGTTTGAGAGTAAGATTTGGAGGTGATAGAGAAGAGGATAGTAGTCTCTAGTGGATAGAGATCCATTAGCTAGGGTAGTGAGGATAGAGGTATTCTGAGTGAGGACAGAGGTCTTCAGTGGAGAGAGATCCACAAGCTAGTGTAGTGGAGGCAGTAGTCTTCTAGAGGATCACCAACCAGAGCAGAGGAGAAGGATTTCTCCTATGGATAGAGATCCATGAACTAAAAGGATTGGTGTCTCCTATGGATAGAGATCCATAAACTTGATTAGGGGATTGGTGTCTCCTTTGGATAGAGGTCCATAAACATTGTAATAGGGAAGGATTCCCAAGAGATTTGTTGAGAAAATTTTAGTGAAATATTTTCTCCATGGATGTAGCCCACATTGGGTGAACCACATTAAATTGGTGTCTCTATTGTGTGTGGTGATTTATGCATTACTTTGATTACTACTATTGATATTGCCATTGATATATTGGATAATATTATTTGAGAAAGAAAAGTAAAAAGTGGTCTTATACTATTCACCCCCTCTCAGTATAAGCTTGTGTTCTTCAATTGGTATCAGAGTGGGTTCCTTCAAAAGAGTTTAACAGCTTGAAGGAAAATCTCACAAGAACACAGATGGATTCTCAGAATGGATCTTCAGGGAATTCGACACCATTGTTCGATGGGAAAAATTATGCACTTTGGAGTATGAGAATGAAGATTCACCTAATGGCACTTGGAAATGAAATATGGGAAGCAGTTGAGAATGGATACATACCTCCAGCTACTCCACCTATAGATAAATATGGTAAGCTCCTACATCTAAATAATTCAAAGGCAATGAATGGAATTTTAAAGGGTTTGCATGAAATAGAGTTTATAAAGGTTATGCATTGCACATCAGCAAAGGAAATTTGGGATAAGTTGAAAGGTATATATGAGGGAGACAAAAAGGTCAAAAGGGTAAAGTTGTAAAATTACAAGAGAACATTTGAAGACCTAAAGATGAAGGATGAGGAAAACATTGTTGCATACCTACTTCGTGTGGATGAGGTTGTTAACTCCATGCAAGGACTTGGGCTTAAAGTTGAAGAAATAGATGTTTGTGATAAGATTTTAAGGTCACTCCCAAAAAGGTATAGTGAAAATATTTCAGCTATAGAAGAGTCAAAAGATATTGAACTTTTGACAAGGGATGAATTACATGGAATTCTCATAGCTTTTGAGATGAGAATAAAAGAGGAACCTATTCCCAAGAAAGAAGCAACCTTCAAAGTTACAAAGAAGACAAAGGGTAAGAAGTCAGATTCAAGCAATGAGTTATCCAATGATGAGGAAGCAAATTATGGAAGAAGGAACAAGGACTCAAGAAAGTATAAAGGTACGAAATTAGTTAGATGTTTTAATTGTGGTAAATATGGTCACTATGCAACTGATTTTCTAGAAGCTAGAAATAGTAGTGAAGATGAGAAACAAGATCATAAGAACAGGGAAACAGGAAAACACAGGTACCAAAAGAAAAGCAAGGATGGACAAGGCAAGCAAGGAAAGAAGTTTTTCCAAAGGCATAAGAAGATTTTTTATGCAGATAAGGCAAGTAAGAGTTCAAGTGATAGTGATGAAAGGTCCTCAGATAATGAAGAAGAAGAAATTCTATTTTTGGTAGAAGAAAAGGTTAATGTTAGAAAAAGGGCACCAATGATTCTCAAGTGTTTTAGGTGTGGTAACTTTGGTCATCTTGAAGATAGTTGTACAAGGAATGGATTCAGTTTCAGTGATGATGAATATGAAGATGCTCTTGGAGGTCTAGAAGAAGAAAGTCTTCTTATGGCAATAGAAGAAGAAGGAAGTGCTTCTAGTAGAAAAGAGTCAAAAAAGAATGAAGATGTTTTTAAAGACAAAAGAGTAGAGGAAGAATCAAAAAAATCAGAGGAAGGAGAAGTTGATCTTGAGGGTGAGCTTATTTCTGCCCTTGATGCATTAAGGAAGGTAAGAAAGCAGAACTCAAAACTCAAGCTTCAATTTCAAGAATGTGATGAAGAGAAAGGAAAGCTTATAGAGGATCTAACCAACTCAATAGCTAAGACAAGGAGATTTAAAGAGAAGTTAGAAGCTAAGGTTTTAGAATGTGAAAAATTAGAGCATGAAGTAGCTTCATTAAGGAAGGAAGTAAAAGAGTCTAGAGATAAGCTACATAGGTTTGGGAGAAGCTCAAAGAAATTGGATAAGATTATCAAGGTACAAAGATCTTCATCAAACAAGACAGGACTTGGCTTTGAACAAGAACAAAGAGAACAAGGAGAGGAGTCAATCTCAAGCTCCAAAGAAGAAGAAGCTTCAGAAGAGGAGAGTGTAAGAGAAAGTGAGACTTCTAAGGATGAGTTGGACAATAGAAAGTTCAATAAGAGAAGGAACAATGCACAAATGAGGAACATATGGAACAGGAAACAACACAGGGTAGAAGAGACTAAGAGACCAATGGGGTCAAGGCAAGGTTTCTTCAATGGATGTTGCTTCTCATGTCATAGGTTTGGGCACAAGGCTACACAGTGCAGGACACATGGAAGATAGGAATATGGAAACTTTAGAAACAGGCATCTCTTTCAAGGGTATTGCTACTCTTGTAATCAGTTTGGTCATAAGGCAGTTAATTGTAGGGTTCATGATAGGAATGGATATGGCTTCACCAGGAGAAACTTCAAAATATTTGCACCTTCAAGGAACCACAACATTAAGTGTTATAAGTGCAATAATGTTGGGCATACAACAAAGTGGTGTAGAGAAAAATTTCCAGAGACAAGCAGGAACAGGAATATTCAGAGGAATCAAAAGGATCAGTTGAGGAAAAAGGTGGACAAAGGTGAAGATCAGTGCATGTTGGGAGTAGAGATACTCCCACCCCAAAATTAACCACCTCAAGAGAGGAGGTGGGGGAGGGGCTAAGCTAAGAGTCTCATTCTTAGCCCCAAGCCCCAAAGGTGGCCCTTTGCCATTGATGTCAAAGGGGGAGAGATTTGAGTTAGGGGGAGAGCATTCAGTTAGGGGGAGCAGTTTCTCAGGGGAGCAGTATTGAAAAAGGAAAAGGAATGGTTACAAAAAAGGGGTTGCCATCAATGACAAAGGGGGAGATTGTTGGAAATTTTGAGTTAGTTGTGTTGTCATTGATGTCAAGAGTCAGTGTCAGGAATCAATGCAGGACTTGGCAAAAGAAGGGTTAAAATATTTATATTTTAAGCCCAAGAGATTTGGTTTAAGAGCTTCACATGATTGGTCAAAAGGATGGTTAAATACCCTGAAGAAAAGGCCTAAAGGAAATAATATTATAATATTTATTATTATAATATTAAAGGCGGTCAAGAAAAGGTCTAAGGGCGAAAGAGAAAAATACCTAGGCCCAATGGAAATAATATTATAATATTTTTATTATAATATTAAAGGTTAAATTAAAGCCTAAGGTAATTTATAAATAATTTATAATATTTATATTATAAATTAATTTATAAAAATAATATTATTATAACCCAAAGTTGGGTTGGGCGCAAAGTTAAATTAAATTTTATTCCCCCACCGACGTTGGAGGATAAAAGCATATGGTATAAATACCATATCATTTGTTTCAAAATGCTAAGTCTCCGAATATTATGTGCATGCGATTTGTGAAAGGGAATGCGAAAAATTCATGAGCAAATAAAGACAAAGGTTTTTAATTTTTTATTGGCAACCAAAATTGTGAAGGACAAGGTGACCAAGGCATAAAGCCTTATCACCAACCAATCGGTTGGGCTAGTGGCAAGTTTGAGGTGTGTAAGGCATTGGGAACGCAGAGGTGCTGCGTTCGAGTCTCGGTGGCGATGAAGGGACAAAGCCTTTTTGGCTTTGGTGTGGGAGGAAGAGACAAAGCGCTCAAAGCGCTTTTGCCTCCCACGTGAGCACCTAGCTCATGCGACAGGGTAGCCACGGCTAAGGCGTAGGCGACGCTTCGACCAGGGATCGAGTCCCACCAAGGAGCACGTGAGGTATTTAATTTTTATTAAAGTGCATGGTCTATGGTCTATGGTCTATGGTTGTTGGTGGTGCTTAGTTGAAGCGCATGATTTAATTTTTGTTTTTAATGTGCATTGTGGGTATGATATGAGCACGTGGTGTATTTGATTTAGTGAGTGCCTAGGGAGTTAAAAGGAGGGTAAGGTAAATTATTTTTTACCTTAGACAAAAAGTGGTAAATAGTTTTATTGAAGGTTAAAAGTAAATTGCATTTATTTTTATAAAGTCAATTATTTTGGAAATGCAATTTTGAGTAGGGAGACATAAGTAGGATTTTGGATTAATTCATGCATTAAATTTTTGAAAGGGGTTATAGTGAAACTGAGTGATTGAAATATTTATTTGATAAGTTTGGAGATAATAAGGTGTATTTGAGTCTTGTTAATTTTGTAATGGTGAATTAATATTGAGGGAATATTTGAGTGAAGATTTTTGCTATCTAACCATTGAGATTGGCAAAGAGGTTGATTGTGATTGAGACAGGTTTTGAGGTCATTTCTCCATCAAAACAAAAGGTATGGGCATATCTTCCTTGTGAGTGAAATATTGTTGGGTTGGATGTTGTGAAATGCAAAGTTGGAGTGAAAAGGTTTGTTTGATAAGCATTGTTGGAAATGTTTGAGTGAGCTTTCATGTGCATGATTGGTGAATGTTTGTGAGAACATTTGAGTGAGAAATTGTTAGGATACTATCCTAACATTAATTAATAATAATAATAATAATAATAATATATTTTATCCTATGGTTATAATAATAAAATAATATAATAATTAATTATATTAATTATTATATTATTATAAGGTTAGGTTTAGGAAGCATTGCAACCTTTCACCTATAACCGTAAGTGGGTATAAAATACCATACTATTATATCATAAGAGAGAGGCATGAATATAAAATATAATATAAATTATTGAAGGGACTTCCCGACAATATCAAAAGGCGATTCTTTTAGATTTAGGTTATTTATTATTTATTTATCATTTTATGTGCTAGGAACCCTAGGTTCCTACCATATGGTATCAGAGCCTTATGGATGCAACCATATTGGTCAAGGAAATGAAAAATGACATTGCAAAAATTAGAAGAATGATTGAACAAAAATAAAAAAACAAATGGAACATTCTGATCGTATTATACAATATTTAATGGAAATGCAAAAGGAGACCCTAGCCATGGAATCCCAGGAAGAAGAGGAACCCATAGCCATGGAATATGAAGAGGAACCCATAGCCATGGAATATGAGGAGGAGGAAGAGCCCATAACCAGGGAATCCTAGAGGGTACCCATTGCACTCCCCAAGAACAAAAAAAATCCAAACCCTAAAAATATCTCCAATATTATTTGCAATATCTCCAATGTTGTTTGCAATGTTCTTTTTAATGCAGAGGAAGAAACGAAAGTTTCTCAAAATAACAATGCAAATTTATTTTTAAAAGTGCACGAGGAAGAGAAGGATATCAAGCATGAAAGTTTACAAAAATTCTATTTTACAAATCTGCATATGAGTGATGCACATAGACATCAAGGTGACATTGATCCTGCTATTTGGAGCACATTGATTTTTCAAAGAAATTTAGATGCTGACCAAATCAATCATTTATTTAATAAGAAAATTGGATTGTAAGAAAATCATGGTGAGAAGAACATGAAATGCAACCCTGACCAACCTCCTCCATGGCCACCACCATTTTTCCAACAATAAAGTGACATTACCAGTTTAAAGAATGTATTGGAGTGTTTGTGCAAACAGTGCATTGATAAACTGAACATAAGGCAAAATGTCATGGTTGTTGCCACCCATGAAAATATGTTTTTTTTAGAGGATGTGAGAATGACTATGCATCTCCTCATGCTGATGTTTTCGATCCATAGAGAAATGGACCCCTATTCCACCAACAATAACAATCAATTTTTCTGCTATGGAAGTTTTCTTTGAGCTAGACAATGTTGTCCCCATGGGAAACAAGATATGGTTGCTCTCTATTGATTTAGAAGGTGATATCACGAATTTATCATGGTCTATAGTTCTGGCCAAGTTTAGCAATCATTGGAAACTGATGTGTTCTACGGTTTCCATTGTCATCGAATTTATTGTTACAATAATAATAAAAAAATATATACCACACAACGTCAGTATGTTGATGCCACACTATGTCTCCATAGTATAAAAATGCAGTGAAATCATCTCCAGTCTACTTCAATGTTTTGGAAGTGGAAGCAAGTCACTCTGTAAATTTGGAGTGATTTATTAGTGAATACATCTATCACGGCTGAGAATTCGGGCATGTTGAAGCCATGTTTATTGTATTTCTATTCGACTGATTACATGGAATATGGGTTATACAACAGTGTTATTTTTGATACAGACTATCAAGAATGGTAGAAGATGCTATTGCTCATTGGGTTTTGGGAAGGGCGAATGATAGTTTTGTAATGTTTTCTCATGTATATTTATAATGATATGAAATAATATTAGGGTACTATCACTTTAGGCAATAATTCTTCGAAATTTGAAAGTTGTTACAAACTGTGAGGTACGTGGAATGAGATTCCATTAATGAAATATGTGTTGCTACAAAATCTAAGAATGTTTTACGGAAGTGGCAATTTATTTCCCATCATACCGTTGTTAGCTCCTATCTACACAGCATCTGCACATGCTATAAACATAGTTGAATAGTTATTCACTGATATTCAGGCATGAAATTATAAAAATCACAACGTAAAATGACGATATTAACTTACCTCCGAGGATTGCAAAGTGGAGAATGGAAATGAATGCAATAAATATCATCTTCATCTTCATCGCTTTCAATTTAGGAAATGCTGACAAATGTGGACATAAGATTATGCGCCTGGTGAGAAACTACATGCGGGTGCTGCCACGACGTGTGGTGGACTGATAAGAACTGCTAATATATCGTTGTATATCTGAAGATAACTCCAGCAATCGTAGCACCAATCAACTTGTCCTAGAGGTTAAGCATCGTCCAAATATACAGAAGAAACATTTCTCATCCTACTGGGCTACTTGATAACATTGAGAACAAATGTGAGAAATTTTCTCAGAGACGTGTTAAAAATGATAGGGGTGTTATTTTTACAAAGACGTGTTAAAAATGATAGGGGTGTTATTTTTACATAGACGTGTTAAAAATGATAGGGGTGTTGATAGATGATATATCTTACCCATAATTAGCATATGGGTTGGTTACACTTTCAACCTTTGAATCTATTACCAGTATCTAAACTCGTCCAATGAAAGTGTGTAAATATAGACAAATGTTTTACTACTAGCGTGGAATGCATGGACAATACACATCGAAGGCAAATAATTATATTTTTTAAACAAAAAATACACACGATTTAATCGATAGAAAGAGATGGTTAATACTTTATTCCAAAACATTCATATTACTTATCATGGTGAAATATGCCGAGAGATTTAAAAAAAAATTATTACTTCGGAGAAAGAAAAGCTTCCTTATGTTGGTAGATATTTTGTCAAAAGTAATACAACTGATATTCTAAAAAAATTGAATGATAAGGCTGGGTATTCACCAACTAAATTTATTGAGCTTTATGAGGAAATCGTGTTCGAGCCCAATGTTGCGTGAGTTTATTGACAAGAGACTTATATTTCATTGCAGCCAACTTGAATATGGATTAAGTATTTGCTACCAGAGGGGCATTTCAAAAGAAGATAAAGAAAGATATCGGTTCGCTCATGTTCCTTCATTTTTGGAATATTTGCACAATTGATAGATTATCCATTTTTGGTGCCTCGATAAGCCAAAGGAAAATGAATTTTGTCTTGAATTATCAAAAGTAGACAAAATTCAAAAATCTACACATATGATGATGTTGTGGAAAGGATTGTGCAACATCTTGGTCTGGATGATCCTCCTAAAATCAAACTTAGGCAAACAATTTTTACTCTCCACAACCAAAGCCTCAACCTATCAAGTACCATGGTGTTGATCACTTAACTCATATGCTCGTTTATTACAATTAGACTTCTGATATCTTATACTATGAAGTTTTGGATATTTGACTCCCACAGTTACAAGGCTAAAGACATTAAAATTAGCTTTTCATCATTTAACGAAAGACAAAGTATCTGCACACATCGTAATATTACCCAAAGAAAGTATTGTTGGAGATGTCATTAATGATTTGAAGAAAAAGGTAAAATTATCTAGTCCCAATGCATAAATACACTTTCTTGAGGTGTTTTACCTTAATAATTGATACTGTACACCAGAAGTATTATCAAATAGTGAAGGCACTAAAGGATTGACATATTGGAGTCCATCTCACATTCATAATTGTAACCATTAGGATTTTTTACTAGCGAACAATATTTCTAAAGCGTTCAAATCAAATATGCAGTGCACTCATTGAAAAGTAATTTAATTCAACTTCCAACCTTAGACATTGGCCTTTCATGAGGGTATAAGGAGAATTAAGGAATAAAAACTTAGTTGCTTTATTACTTGCCTTGAAAAAAAAAAAAGTATTTTGAAATCTCCTTATTAAAAAAGTATTTATCATTTTATGTGCTAGGAACCCTACGTTCCTACCAAAGATTGAGAACTATATTGAACTAGGGTTTGTGAAAAGATCATGAGTATCATTTTTATGTGAATGTTGAATCATATTGAGTCAATGATTGAGATTCATAGTGTAATTTTTTGGAAGTGAACTGAAACACTTGTTTAGAGTTTGTAAGCAAGTTATGTTTCATTGAGTGATTGGTTGAGTGGAGTTGATTGAGCATAATTGATTGGATATTTTGGAGTGGTAGTTCAAGTTCTATGAAACTAATTGTTCTTTATTCTTAATTTATTTGAAAAAAGTTTGAAAATTATTGAGTGATTGTGAGTGTGAAACATAGTGAGTCTCTTATAATTCTCTATATTTTTTTTTGTGGTTTAACAAGATTTTGAGTGAAACTTATTTGAGTGATTGAAGAGGTTTTCTGAAAGAGATTAAGTTGATTTTTGTAAGTTTTTTGTGAGTGTGAAACATATTGAGTCCCTAACCATTATCTATATGTTTATAAATATAAACAAGATTCTGAGTGAAACTTGTTTGTGGGATTGAAGATATTTTTTTGTGAGAGATTTATTTGAGTTTTTATATGCAAGTTTTGCAATTGATTTGAATAAGCTTTGTGAAATATTGTGAGCAGCTTCGAGTAAGTCCTAGAGGTGACTTAAGGATAGATTTGAGGAAATTTTTTTGAAATCTTAAGGACAAATTTGTGTGAGCTTTTATGGACTCTTACAATAATATTTGGACAAGTTCTAGAGAGAACTTGTTGAGTAGTTTTGGACAAGTTCTAGTGAGGACTTGTTAGGCATAGTTGAGAAAAGTTTTGGTGAAGACGTCTTGAGCAAATTTGACAAGTTCTAGTGAGGACTTGTTAAGCAGATTTGAGGTAAGTATTAGTGAAGACTTGAGAGCATATTGGAAAAGTTCTTGAGATGACTTATGGATAGATTTGAGGTAAGTCTTTGAGAATACTTAAGAGCAAAGTTGATTGGTTGATTGTTTCAAGCTTTGTGTTAAGGCTTGGGTCAGATATACTAGATTTCGTTTGTGATTTGATCAAGATTTGTGTTAATTATTAAGGACATATTTGATGATATATTTTGGTGTAAATTTGAGGGCATATTTATGCTAGACTAGAGACAGAGAGTGAGCAGATTTGTGCTAGACTAAAGGACTATGTTTAGTGTAGATTTGAGATAGATATTGAGTAGATTTGTGCTAAACCAAAGGACTGTGTTTAGTGCAGTTTTGAGATTGAGATTGAGTAATTTGTGCTAGACCAAAGGACTATGTTTAGTGTAGATTTGTGATAGAGCTAAGAGTAAGCTTTGGAGGTGATAGAGCAGAGGATAGTAGTCTCCAGTAGATAGAGTTCCATTAGATAGGGAAGTGAGGACATTATTTTGAGTGAAGATAGAGGTCTTCAATGGAGAGATATCTACAAGCTAGAGTAGTGGAGATAGTAGTCTTCTAGAGGATCACCAGCCAGAGCATAGGATAAGGAGTTATCCTGCGGATAGAGATCCATGAACCATATAAGGGGATTGGTGTCTCTTGTGGATAGAGATCCACAAACCAGATTAGGGGATTGGTGTCTCCTTTGGATAGAGGTCCATAAAAATTATAATAGGGAAGGATTCCCAAGAGATTTTTTGAGAAAATTTTAGTGAAATATTTTCTTCATGGAGTAGTCCACATTGTGTGAACCACATTCAATTGGTGTCCCTATTGATTTTTATGATTTGTGCATTACTTTGGTTACTACTATTGATATTGCCATTGATAATATTGGATAATATTTTTAGGGAAAGAAAAGTAAAAAGTGGTCTTATACTATTCATTCCCCTTTAGTATAAGCTTGTGTTCAATCACCTATACTTAAAACCAAAGCCCTTTGTTCTTCATTTAAACTCCCTAGATCTGATTCCTTAGGTTTTACCTCAAGAAGAGACCTATGATTCGATCTTATTATATCTGCATCAGGTAGTGACGTTTCATGTATCTCCATGCACTAATCAAGATCATATAGTATTCCAAATAGTTGAGCAGAGCATCTGGATGACTATCCTTAAGGTCTTATTTTTTCCTTCTTTCTCTATTTATGGGTTTTACCAAAACAAAGCCTTTCTTATCTCAATCCTCTTCCTTTATCAGGGCTTTTCCTTTATCCAATTTTTATGTAGATCAAGAGATCCTAGGTTTTGAAGCCATGAGCAGGAAAAAATTGGGGAATTTTATTTATAGGTGGTTGTATTTATGGTAGATCTGATAACGAAAAGGAAGAGCTTCATAGTATAGTTTTTGAACCCATATAGTTGATCCAAACTATATTTCAATAAAATATAAAATAAGATTGTTTAAATCAATTTCAACATATATATGTGCAATAGAGATTACCTTTTTATCCATCGTTTGTTGTGATGGTCCAACCGACTTCCCAAGAAGAAGAGAAATCATATGAAAGATGTCATTTTTATAGAATTCCAACGGGATCCACATAAGTTGAACCTACACTAGAACCTGTGATGGTTACTCCTATGACAGGTTGAAACTCAGATTCTAGGGTTTATGAAAGATTCCTGCTTGGTTTTTAGAAATAGGGAACCCCTCAAAATTCTTTGTTACAATTTTCAAGACACGAGAAAACCACTGTAAAAGAGCTATTTGCACTCAACATCACCTCCATGTCACATTCAGGGTTCCAAGTCTTCCTAACCCAAGCCTCCACAAAGGGAAGATAATTTTTGATGCCCAAAAATTTTCCATTAAGTGCATGTTTGGTTAAGTACTTGACATCTTCCACCACCGATCCTGGTTGAACCACTAGAATCGACCTAATTTCACATCGTTCCAAATATCCATTGTTCTTTAACAAGAAATTCTTGGAATGCAATGGGAAATCTTGTTCCTTCTAATAATGTTTAGATGATAAATGTCACTAGCATGCATGCTTTATGACGGGTTCGACACTATCACAAAATTCCTCCATTTTTTTAGACCTCCTCTAGAAACTATTATTATTCCCACTGTAGCACCCTAAAATTGGTGCAGTGAAATCTTAATAATTACAATTACTCTAGTAAATAATTCAAATTCAAATTTTAACCTCCCAAACCGCTCCCAAACCGTCGCTTAATCCGTTTCCTCCTTTCCCGTGCCATTTTTAGAGTTTGTTTTGACCGTTTGACGATATCGTCGCCGATCAGACGATATCGCCTCAGATCGGACGATTTCGTCTGGGCTAGGACGTCCAGACGATCTTGTCCCAAAACTAATTTTTCACAATTAGCTTCTGTTCCAACGACGTCTCTAATCCGGGCAAAAGCGTGTCTGCGCCGTTAGAGACCCTTCCCCATTGGAGATCTCCCAAATAGGGATGATCTCCAACCTCCTAACCTCCCTCCTAAGCCTATTTAATCCTAAGCCCTCCCCTTAGCACCCCCCTGGCTGATAATTCCTGTAAATTGACTTCACACGCATTAAGACATCCCAAATTGCTATTTGCATTAGTTCTATCCAAATTTTGTTGTAGGTACCTTAGTATTTTTCAGTCGGAGCAAGCTTACATCGTCGCAGACGATCCCTCGTTCAGATCGGAGGCGATCCTGTCGAATCAGAGATGATTTCGTACCAATGCGAGACGATTTCGACTGTAGTCAACATTGGAGGCAATCAGTGCCCAAAGTTTGCATTTTCCTCTCTTCAATCTGCTGTTTTATTCTGTAATTAGCTAGTTTATTTATTATTTTATGCTATCTTGCATTTTGGAGTTCACCCATCTAGATCAAATGCATAATTAAGTCATAATTGTCATTAAATCAGCATAATGCATTCATGTTTCTGTTTATAAGTTTTAGTTTGATATTGTTACTGTCATTTTACATTGTTTCCCTATGTTAGCATTGCTGTATTTTCTGTGTTTTGCACCTATTTCTCTGTTTGCAGGTCTCTGACGAATTCATCTGACAAATTCGTTAGATCTCAAACGATCTTGTCCGATAGCGTACGATCCTGTCAAATCGTAGGCGATCCCGATCGCTTCAAGAATCAGAATCTTCATCGTACATCCGGATCAGGTATGATCTTTTAATATTGCTTAATTTCTCTATTTTTTGTCTTAATTCTATTTTCTTGTATTCATTTAATCTGCATCTTCATATAGAATAGCTTAGACGCATTTTGGCCAAACCTAGGACTTGGATGCTTAAGGATAAAACTGAACACATCAAACACATTCCCAACCTAGGCGTGGAAACCGCCATTAAATGTTTCCCCGGTGAACCCACCATCCATCAAAAAATCACCATAATACACCTCCCCCGAGAGGCGGGACCTTCGCAAGGCCTCTCAGTCCGAGGTACCATGCCATCCTTTTCACATCCCCCTTCCGGGCACGGATCCTATAGCCTGAAGGTAAGGGTGTGAAAAATTTGGAGCGATACATTTTGGTGAACCCGACGTGAATGCATTTTAAACCTTTTGAAAACAAAACAAAAAAAATAAAACAACCAAAACATAGATGCATTTCAAATCATTTAAAATTAATAAGTTGCATATCATGTTTAGATGGTAGCTCCTAAGAAAATATTAGCAAGCTACTATAAATGTTGAAAACCAATTGGCAGCCATAGAAATCAATTATCGTGCTTAGTGTGCCCGAAACAGATAGAAATCAACTCTTGTGGGACGAACTTGATAGAAGACTTAGTGTCATTTCATCTAGGTCAACAAAACTTAAACAAATCAAGAGGCTTGTCCTAGATAGAATCCTGGATCCTCATCAACTCGTCTTTTATCATGAACTTCAGAGAGCCTGCCATAGATGGTTAGCTTATAGGAGAGCTCTTGTGTCTTCAGAATTGTTCACCTTCGAGGAATACCTCAAGAACGCAGCCATTATACACCAGTTCCTAGGTCGTGTAGAAGACCAAGAGGTTGTTCTTACGGATAGGGAAATATGGAATAGAGTTCCTCGAGCTGTGTTATATCGAGAGTATTGCCATGAGCTTTACTTCTATCAACCAAAATCTGAGACAGATAATATCACTATAGCTCTTTTCATTAAATTTTTGAAAGAAAATTTTCAATTTGAAGAAGAACACTTCATGACTCCCGAAGAACTCGAGCCCATTAATGATATTTATAAATTGTTTATAGAAAACTAGATCATTACTTTCAGTATTATTTCTTGCATTTATTGTGTTGTTTGTTATCTTTACAATATTATTAAAAAAACAAAGAAAAACTAAAAAAACATAACAAAAACCAAAACATTTCATTTTAAATATTGTAGTAGGTATATAATTAATATATACCTCTTAAGCTTGTTGCTAAAAATATATATATATATATATATATATATATATATATATATATATTTGCTGAAATCTAAATTAAGCACAATGCCTAAACTTAGGAATGGTAAACAAACTGAAGGAGAAGAAGAAGATTGGTTAGAAGATAAAACTAGAGACCCAAATGTCCTTCCTGAAGATCCAATTCCAGAAGGAGAAACTCTAGATCAACCAGAAGATGACCTAGGTGAAGACAATGAACAAGAAGAAAATGTTAAAGAGGATGGATCCTCATCCCCTAGAGTAGCTCTAGATGGAACTATTGCTTTTGACAACGTAGATCATTTCTGGAAATTTTTCCATGATAACATTGGTGTTCTTAATATGGCAGTTCGTATGGATAAAGGGCAAATTAGTGACACTCAAGCAGCCATGGAACATATGTTTGATGTGCGCACTAATCCCTTGTCTTTCATTGATCAAGAAAGTGATAAGGCTGGACCATCCAATACAGATATGGTCACTATGATTCAAAACATGTCAAAACAACAAGTTACCCAACCTCCTAAGGAACCCGTTATTCAGACCTAAAATCATTCCCACACAAAAGAAAACTTCCTTCACCGCTTTACTTCGCCAAACTATTGATCAATATGCTTCAAGTAAACAAAAACCTAAAATGAAGCCAAACACCAATTTTCAACAATCTGGAATACATCATAATACAACTTCAAAATTCCTTCATAACACTTTTCCTACCAACAATTTACACAATAGCAACATAGCATCTAATCTTCATGTCCCTCCATCATATGCTCACAAATCCCATATCAATGCCCTACCGAACCAATATGGTGGGCAAACTAGTAATCCGGAAGCCATGGTGAAACAGTTAGCTTCGCGTATGGACCAGATAGATCCTTACCGTCCCTCGTACAATTATCGAGAGATATGTAGTCAACCTTTGGATCCCATAGTTGTAGCACAACCATACCCTAAGCATTTTCCCATGCCCATCCTGCCTATATATAAAGGAACCGAAGATCCCATAGAGCATCTTCGCATGTTTAGGATAGCATGTCATGATATATCACATGATGACTTGCTATTACTAAAAATGTTCCCAAAAAGTTTAGGTGGAATGGCATTAGAGTGGTACTATCAATTGCCCACTCATTCTTTGAGAAACTTTGAAGAAACAGCTGAATCTTTTGTCCATCAATTTAGTGCCTACATCGAGAGGCATGTAACCATTAAAGATTTATACAACTTAAAACAAGACAAGGATGAATGTTTTGCCGATTTCTTAGCTAGATGGAGGCAGTTGACAGGAAAACTGCACTTTGTGCTACCTTATAGGGAAATGTTGGACATTTTTATCAATAATTTACAAGAACAAATATCTTATGAGCTATCAACCGCTACTTTAACTACCTTCGATCAAGCTATAGATTTAGCTCGAAGAGTAGAAGATGCCCTCATTAGGAGAGGCCAACTTAGGAAGAAGGATGATGAGAAAACATCCAGAAATCAATATAAAAACAAACAAGTTGTAGGTGACGGAGTCACTGATAGCAAAAATGTTGCTAATATCAATGCAACGAAAACAACAAAAAAATTTATATTGAAACCTCCTGATAAGCCTCCTCGAGAATTTACTAGATTGAATCAACCATTATCAACTATTTTACCTCAATTACTCGAAAGAGGTTTGATCCAATTACCAGCTATCCGGGAACCTGATCCAACTATACCCGGATACAGAGCTGACTTACACTCTGATTTCCATAGAGGACCTGGACACTCTACCAACGCTTGTAAAAGGTTGAAACATAAAATACAGGATCTGATTGATAATAATGAAATGGAGGTGCAAGCCTTCCAACCTAAACAAAATGCTCCTAATAACGCTCAAAAGACCATTCCCCAAAATCAAAATCAAAATGCTAATCAATCATTAGACATATTTCAACACCCTTTACCAAGACATGGTAAAGAGGTGGCCAATCAAATCGAACATCATAATGTTCCCCCTCCTACCCGATATGTAGGAACCATTAGCGGACAATTACCTGTTCAGGATCCTCAAATATTTGACACAACCTTATCCCTGGTTACGACCAGGCCCCTACATAATATTCCAACTCCAGATTCTAGTGATGTAGAATCAGATACTGAAAGTGAAATAGACATCACTTCAAACCAATCGAATAGTTCTGAAAATGAATCAGATCCTATTCAACCCATCACAGATGCTATGGTTCCGGAAGAACCATTTCCTAGAAGAGTTACTACTCGACCCTCTTCTAATCAATTCCTCCCTAATGAACAAGCCATAAACACTCGACCGAGACCAGCTTCAAGCATCCTCAATATAACATTGTAGGTACCATTGGAGTCGTTACCCGACAACAGGCTCAAAATTCTCAACAAGAACCAAACCAGAATGATGGATCAGCTCCATTTGCTTTGAAAAATCCCAATAAAGGGAATTATGCTTCTAATGTTCAACCTAAACCCCCTTACAATATTAATGAGCAATTATCCAATACTACAGCCATAATTTCCCTTTTGGATTTATTAAGATCTTCTCCTACCCATAGGGATGAGTTGATGCTTACATTAAGCCAAATGATGGTACCTCAAAACATTCAACCTGAAGCCATGGCCAATACTATCATCACTCGAGAGGTTGATTGTATTGACTTTCGGGATAAAGATATCCCACAACATAGTTTACATAAGGATAATCCCTTATATATTACTGCTCTAATTGGAGATGTAGCTATCAAACGAGTCTTGATTGATAATGGCTCATCTCTAAACATTTGCACTTTTGACTTCTACCAACGATTTGGCTTTAGAAGTGATGAAATGAAGAAAACTGACATGATTATCAAAGCTTTCAATGACGAAACACAAGAAACGTGTGGAGTTATTACCATCCCATTGCAAGTTGGTCCTAGAACTCTAGATACCACCGTGTTTATTGTACATTGCCCCGCATCGTACAATATACTCTTGGGTCATCCTTGGATCAATGCAATGCGGGCTGTCCCATCAACTTTACACCAATGTGTTAAATTCGAATTTAAAAATCAGTTGGTCACTATCCATGGTGACCCTAGACCCTTTGATATGTGTGCTTTGGCAGTAACCCCGTTGGAGTGCAATTTTGCCCTCGCTCGTCATCCACACATCCTAATTCTTATTTTTCATCTAAAACTCGTGAAACACACACCCATAGCTTCACCTATTTCCCCTCCATTAATTTCATCCTCATATATAGATCAACAATCTTCTAAACAAACCACTCTAGAACCTCAAAAAGATCTTCAATCTACAACCAATCCTTCATGTTCTATCCCTATAATTTCAAAACCTATAGACCCATCTATTAACACTTCCACATTATCAACATCTATCATCCCTTCCACATCTAAAGATATAGGGAATGATCCTTCTACATCTTATGCTCTTTCTGATGAACTTTTACCAGATTTATCCACAATCTTAATATCAAAAAAAACAAATGCTTTCATGCAAGATTCAATTCTTTTAAATAACTTGCCGCCATCTCCTCGTACTTTGGGCCTCCCACAACCTATGGGAAGTACTTACCAAGTCGGGAGTTGTGCCTTCATTTATAAAGGATATGACTGGGGAAGAATCCCTCGGAACATTAAAACTCATCATGAGGGATATGCTCGATGTTATTTTACCAATGAATATATTAAAGCTAAACCCATAATGCTTAAAATGGGATATAAAGGGAAAGGCTTGGGACCTTTCCAAAATGGCATGAAAGAACCTTTCGAGGTAGAACCGTGGCCCTGCCCGCTGTGGTGTGGGCCTATTTCCTAGTAAGGGTCAACCCTTTCCTTTTGAAGATGATGATCAACTCATATGTTATCAAGATTATTTGGATAGGCATGATGATTTGCCTCTAAAAAATCAGCCATTTACATGTAACATGCTATCCATAGCTTACCCTGAAATGATTGTTGACCCCGATGAAGAGTTGGAAGGAGATATCTTCCACGATGTCTCCGTTGAAGAGATGTTACACAATGGATTTTATTTTGATGGTTCTATACCAACTATAGCCCAACTTGAGACCACTAATCCTCAAGATGAATTATCCAAATTAACCTTACAAGAATTACAAGAATTGGGCGTTTCACCCGCCCCACCTAATTTTGAAAGAGATCTACACATGGAGGTAGAAAACGTCATTAAAATTAATATTGGAACTGAGGATAATCCTCACATAATCAATATTGGATCAGAATTAAGTCAAGAAAAACAAGAGCAATACATTGCATTCCTTAAAGAGTATGAAGATGTCTTCGCTTGGACATACGAAGATATGCCGGGTCTAGACCCTTCCGTAGTCATGCATCATCTAGTGGTCCATCCGGATGCTAAACCCGTTAAACAAAAACTTAGAAAAATGCATCCCAAAGTGGCTCTGCTAGTCAAAGGGGAGTTAGAAAACTCCCGAATGTTGTTTTTATACAAGCTATTGATTATGCTGAATGGATCTCAAATGTAGTTCCAGTTACCAAGAAAGAAGCCACCAAAGTTAGGGTTTGCACAGATTTTAGAGATATTAACGCTGCATGCCCTAAAGATGATTTTCCTCTTCCAAACATGGATCAAATCATTGACTTTACTGCCGGGAGTGGGATGATGTCCTTAATGGATGGATTCTCTGGTTATAATCAGATCAGGATAGCTCCTCGAAGATCAGGCTAAAATAGCCTTTATTACCCCCTGGGGTACCTTTTGTTGGAAAGTGATGCCATTTGGCTTAAAGAACGCAGGTGCAACCTATCAACGAGCTATGACTTATATTTTTCATGATATGATGCATGATATCCTACATGATTATGTAGATGATATTATAGCTCGCTCTATTAATGAAGATAATCATTTAGATGATTTGAGAAAAGTTTTTAATCGATTACGAGAATATCTTATTCGATTAAATCCAGCAAAATGCATATTCGGAGTTAAGTCCGGTAAACTATTAGGGGTTTTAGTTTCTTTACGTGGTATCAAAATCGACCCTCTCAAGATTGCGGCTATCACTGATATGCCCGCACCTACTAATATATCCGAGTTACGAAGTTTACAAGGTAAGCTTCAAGCCATCCGTCGCTTCATCGATAAGCTAGCGGACAAAACCGGTCCCTTTCTTAAACTCCTTAAGAAGGATGTCCCTTTTAATTGGGATGATGAATGTAGAGAAGCTTTTGAACTTCTCAAACAATACCTCCTTAATCCACCTGTGCTTTCACCGCCTAAACCTAATCGCCCATTTCTCCTGTATATTTTAGCTTTAGATTCTACCTTAGGAGCTATGTTAGCTCAGCTTGATGATGCGAAGAGAGAACGTGCTAATTATTATATTAGCCGAACCTTCGTCAATTATGAAACCCGCTACACAACATTAGAGAAACTATGTCTAGCAGTCATGTTTGCTACGCAAAAATTATGCCATTATATGCTTAGTCAAAAAACTTATGTCATTGCTAAATATGATCCCTTAAGGTATCTCATGAGTCGACCTTATTTATCGGGTCGCACAACCAAGTGGGTTCTTGCTCTAAGCGAGTTTGATCTCACATTCATAGGACAGAAGTCTGTTAAGGGTCAAATCATAGCAGATCAATTAGCTGCTGCACCCTTAGAGTCTACCCATCCCCTCATCATTGAGTTTCCTGATGAATGCCTTCAATTAGAGGCAGACCATATTGAACAATGGTCCTTATACTTTGATGGAGCCCGATGCATGAGTGGGGCATGGTGCGGGTATTATTTTAATATCCCCACAAAAACATCTTATTCCTCTCGTCCTTCAAATTAACATTTGCTTGCACCAACAATATTGCTGAATATGAAGCTCTAATCCTTGGATTACGAGCCGCCTTGGCGCTAAAAATTAAACATCTGTTAGTTTTTGGTGATTCTCAACTGGTTATAAACCAAATTAATGAAGTTTATCAGACCAAAGATGATAAACTGTGCCCATATAAAGCCTATGTTTTACAATTAATGTCTCTATTTGATCAAGTTACCTTGGAAGCTATTCCTCGAACTTGCAACCGTGCAACTGATGCTATGGCCGCAGTTGCATCTCTCCTGCCATTGGAGTTAGATGACGAATATGCCACTATCATTATTCGTCGACTCCAGGAACCCGCTTCAAATAAGTCATGCTTAGAACCTTTGGATGTGTTTCTAATCAATGAAACTACTCCTCGAACCTTGGTATACAGATATATTTGATTTTCTTCAAAATGGGACTTTCCCCTGCCAATTCTAATAGAAACCAGAGATCGGTTATTACGTAGACGAGCAAGTCGATTTGTAATAATTGGCAATACTTTATATAGGAGATCTTTTGAAGGTATCCTATTAAGATGTTTGAATTTAGAAGAATCCAAATCAGCCTTGAGTGAAGCCCACGATGGATCTTGTGGAGGACACTTCAGTGGTAGTGTCATTGCTAAAAAGCTCCTTAGGATAGGATACTTTTGGCCTACCATGGAGAATGACGCACATGATTATGTGCGCCATTGCGACAAGTGCCAGAAACATGCCGACCTTGTCCATGCGCCCGCACAAGAACTGCAGGCTATTTCATCTCCTTGGCCCTTTTCAAAATGGGGTTTAGATATTATTGGCAAAATCAATCCTGTGTCATCTGATGGACACAAATTCATCATAACCGCCACCGAGTATTTCACGAAGTGGGTTGAAGCTATGCCTTTAGCTTCCCCGCACCGGCACACAAGTCTCTAAATTTATTTTTAATCAAATCATTTGTAGGTTCGGAATTCTTGCAAATCTCATCTCTCGACAATGGAACTTGTTTCCAAAAATAAAGATGTTAAAAAATTATGCCAAAAATATAAGATTCAACATCGCCGGTCCACTCCCTATTATCCTCGGGGTAATGGTCAAGTTGAAGCATCTAACAAAACCTTAATCAAAATTCTCAAAATATTGGTCAATAAAATCGGCCGTGACTGGCACATTCAGTTATATCCAGCCTTTTGGGCCTATCGAACTAGTGTTCGAACCCCCACTGGAACTTCACCTTTTGTTTTGGTTTATGGTGTCGAAGCCATTTTTCCCTTTGAATTAGAAGTTCCTTCTTTGGCTCTACTACTTCAAGATACCGAAGTAGGAGATGAATATCGAGTCGGCGACTCGACCACTGGAACTCCTAGATGAAAAATGCATCAATGCTTTGGAGCATCTCCGTGCCTACCAAAACAAGCTTAAAAGATCATATGCTAAAAGTTCGTCATCGATCCTTTGAGATCGGCGACCTTGTTTTAAAAGAAAATAAAAAAATACTAATGCAACTAAGGACCTTAAAGGTAAATTTGAGCCCAACCGGCTTGGACCATACATTATCACCGCTAAATTTGAATCAGGAGCATACAAATTATCTACCTTAGATGG
This sequence comes from Wollemia nobilis, assembly GCA_028583015.1. Classification (NCBI taxonomy): domain Eukaryota; kingdom Viridiplantae; phylum Streptophyta; class Pinopsida; order Araucariales; family Araucariaceae; genus Wollemia; species Wollemia nobilis. Next base: position 2,217,938 of record JAQPPZ010000188.1, read on the forward strand.
TAAAGAACTTAAAGAACCCATGAATATTTTGCATCTTAAACGTTACTATGTATAAATTTGGTCATTTCATCCTTGTATATATTTGTTTAAAATATTTCAAAATCACTATCTTGTATTTCTTTCAATTTATAAATTCAAAAACACCAAAAACATTCATAATCATCAAAATCTTCAAAACTATTTGTTGTATTTATTTATGGCACTTGTTAATTTTTTCAAAAACAAACAAAAATAATAAAAATAAAAACAGCAATATTCTTGACTCTTTCGAAACCAAAACAATATAAAGAAGAAAGAGAGAGTCAACATTCTCAAAACTTCTCAAAAAGTATTTATATATATATATTCTTACAAATGTTGCAGTTATATGTTTCAAATTATTTTGGATAAATTAGCATTTATTTGGAATCCCTCACTTTCACAAACACAAAAATAAATATCTTGATTTTATCTGGCATGATTACTAATCTCTCTTATATCAAAGTCCACAAAATTCAATTAAATAAAGTTTGAGCATAGAGAATTGATCTTGTTATTTACTTAAACCAAGCACATCTTTTCACAATAAAATGATTATATTTGTAATTTCCATGCTTTGCTACATAGTAGAAGTGGTTTCTTGAGCGAAAAGTTTCCCTTGCTATCCTATCATGCACATGGTCTAGAATCTTTGAGAATTGGCAAAAGGACAAGCTCACCCCTACCTAGAATAAAAATCCCTTGCTCTACAACTAATCCGAGCAAGTATCCCTAGCATAGAAAGAAAAGCAAAGTTCAAGAAAAAGAAAAAGAGTTATTTTATATCATTACAACAATGTTTCAAGCATTATCTCAAAAATCAAGCAAAAATACAAAAGAAAAGCAAAAGAAAGCAAAAGAAAGCAAAAGCAATAAAATCCCTTTCCCTACCCTTTGAAAAGAAAAGAAGGGTTGATGAGCTTGAATCCTTGGAATTCTCAATTATTCGAAAACTGTGAGGTAAGCCCCATAACAGGTGGTTTGTGCCCAACCTGCTTGGCCTTGGGTAACTCCTAGCGTGGCGATATGTCCGTCACATTAGCGACCTTCTTTTGTACAGACCTATGTCTGCTTATGGATTAGCTAGCTCTTGATAATCCGACCTACATAGTAGTCTAGTATGGTTATATGCATCTACATCATGGTTAATGAACACTTATTTGGTTTCATTCAAATCACTTGTATCAAATTATCTTGCTCAAAACTGGTAAATGAACATAGCAATTGCACACACATTTTATATTTGAGAGATTTTGTGTATCATTATGATAAATCAAGATTGGAAATGAATTCACATATGCACATGGGATTCCTTATAAATCTAACTTTTGTCTTTAAAATACTTTGAAATATTTTTTTGCAAATTGTTTGGAATAATTCATTTTCTTCTTTAAAGTACAGTTGTTTAGTATAAAGACAACTACATGCATAATAGAAAGATCAAAATTTCTTTCAAAACCATACAATCAAAACATATATATATTATTGACTTTCGCGACGATGGTATAGTTCCAAAACCAAAATTGGAATTTTATGCTTAGCGCAAGTCCTCATCTTCATATTTTCTGTTTATTAAAAAATCAACCATGCAATAAAACTATCTCTTTTTGATTTTCGTGATGATGGTATAAGTCTATACCTACATATTCTATGCCTAGCGCAAACCATTGTAACAATTTTTATTCCCCATTTATTTAAAAAATCATGAAAACCATATGACTTAAATCATTCTATTATACAATTATGTTTTTAAACAAAAAGCATGCACATTATCATTATTTCATGTCATTATGTCAACCTTCAATTTTGCAATGATGGTATAATTCCTAGGGAATTATCCAAAAAATTTATCACACTTAGGAATTTATGCCTAGCAAAAATCATTTTAACATTATTTCATGCATACTATTTTTATGAAAATCTGAAAACAAATCATCATCATCATCATTTGCACCATTGCACCAAAGTCTTAAGACAAGTCTCTTAAGCACTCTTTTACTTTTTAACAATATTTCTATACTGGGATTAGCTTGACGACCGAGTGAGCGACGACTCCATGAAATGGTCTATAATAGCGACAATGTCCTTTGAAATTATTGTTAGAAGTCCCTTTTATTTTTTATCACATCACATCACAAACAACCAATTTGTTCCATCAGATTATTTCATTTAAAATCTTACAAGCATGACATTCAAACCATAATATTTCCAACGACATAATTACATGAATCCTCAATCCAATCATCAAATCAATCAATCAAACATAAAAGCATCATAAAAATACATAAGACACAAGTCATATGATCAAAAAATATCTCATCTCATATATATATCAACAATATATACATCATCTCAAAACCGGATTGGTATGCCACAATCTGCATACCTCGGCATACTCAATCCTCTATCAAAAATAATAAATGCTATATATCAATCTGTACAATGCCGTGCAGTAGTCTAGCCTCGAGAACCCCTCGAGCTCTCAGCCTCATCTCCTCCCCCGCCCTGAGGTGGACGAGGTGGCCCCATCGCAGTATGAGTGGTACTACGAGTCCTAGTCATCGATCGAGATGAAGTCCTCGATGACCCAATCCAGATCGGATCTGCGATGTTAGCCGGCAGTGGTAGTCTATCCTCCTCTGGCACCATCTGATAGTATAATGTCTGGTAGAAAGTGATTTGGGCAATAGCCCATGCTAGCTCCCGAGTGCTCGCCCCTCCGCCCCATGCTCCGAGGCGTGCAATCTCATCTCCGAGCTATGTCACCTCAGCTCGATGTCATGCAGCCTCCTCCTGTAGGGTCTGCACCTATGCTTGGAGACGGACCGTCTCCGCTTAGAGAGTCGCTGTCTCGCTACTCTCCCCAGTGTCAACACCCTTGCCCTTATCGAGCGATGGTGGCCTCTCTCTCTATGGAGAAGGGGGTCTCTCCGCCCTCCTCTCCCGCTGTCGTGGCCTCTCCTGCGCCTCGTGGCCTCCTCTCGCTCTCTCCCGCCGTGACCCTGGGCCACCTCCATAGCCGCCTGGCATCGCCTCCCTATCCGACGCACAACCGCGTGAATCGGACCCTGAGCCCTCGTCATCCGAGGAGGGTGGATGCCTGCGTACCAGGCATCATAGCCATCGGCTACCCTTGCGTCGTCCCCATCCACTGGCTGAATGGGGGCATCATCCGAGTCCTGACTCTAGAAGCGCTGCATATCTGGAGCCCCGCTGACCATAGTGTTATCCCGAATAGTCCGAGAAAACTCATAATCCCTAAGAGATGGGATCCCTTGCTGTAGACCGAACTATCGCAAAACTCGGTCGTAGCGGTGGAGCTCCACCTCTCCCCTCTCCATCCATAGCCAGCAAACTCGCCTGATGTGAGCCAGCTCTTGTCCATCCTCGGCCCACCCTGGATGCTCCCTCCAAGGCCTCCAGGTGATCTGGTCTGGGACAAGGTCATCCAACAGTCTCCGGGACATCGACAGATCAATCCGCCACTGTGACCCTCTTCGGAGCCACCAGTAGAAAGCTCGGGGCCTCTCCCCATCAATCCCTATCAAAGGAAGCCCTACCGGCCTTCGCACTACAATGTGCTCCCAGCACCAAACCTGTAGGAGCGATGTCATAACTAGACATCGACCGCCCTTGTACACGACCCCATGCAAGATCCTGTACAGCCGACATAGAACAAAACTGCCCCAAGAAAATCTGTAACCATGGTCTCGCATGTCGTAGATCACATCTGCTAGCACCCATGGTACCCTGCACCCACTCTGGTGGCACAACGAAGTCCACCCACCACTCGGCCAAAACCTCGTGTGAGTCCGGATGCCCTAGGCATCTGACGCAGTGCCTCGATGTTCACTCCGCCCTTCTCCAGGGCGAAGCTCGGGTCACCACACAACCGCATCATAGCATGGCCCTGATTGGCCGTAGGAGTGATCAACCATCCTTGTATGGGGATTCTCATAATCCTCCATACATCCTCTAATGTGGGAGTCATCTCCCCGTAGGTAACCAGAAATAGGAAGAACCCGGATACCACCTCTCTGCTAGGGCCGTCAGTAGCCCCATGTCTGTAGAAACTTGTGGCATTTCTGCCACATGCAGTAAGCCGGCCTGAGCCAGCTGATCCCGCTCTGCCCGTGATAGAGCGGCCAAGTCATCTCTCAACCCGCCGTATTTCCATTCTTTGCTCTTTAGCAAACCTCTCTGCAACATAAACAACAAAACAATAAAAATCATTAATAAAAACTCAAGTGATTAATAATGCAAGTAAAATCAGTTCAATTTTATACAAATGATGATATCGTCCACTATTGGACGATATCGTCCCCAATTTGAGCACAATCGTCTTCGATTTTGCAAGCCGAAATCGTCCCTAATTTGACGAAATCGTCCCCCTTTCGTCGATTTCGCCCTTCGACGAAATCGGTGAACTTGAGACGATTTTGTCGAAATCGGGACGATTTCGTCCCGACGACGTCGACGGCCCAAAAACGGCCGCGATGCTCAAAAATTGATCAAAATTCACCTAAAAAGCATGTAAATTCAACTTAAAACATTCTAAGCTAAGTTTAGACTCTTACCCGTAGCCCGCACCGGACCTCTGTCGATCTGTGCGCCGTCTCCACCATTTTTGCTTGCAGAGCTCTAAAAACCAGAAAAAATGAACAATAAAAATGAATTAGGGTTTTACCCTATTTTTCTTAATTTTATTCAAAACACAATTAAAAACATTTTAAAATTTTGCTTTTTCGCATTTTTACCTCAAACGTTCGATTTGGGTAAAAACACGGAGGGGGCACCATAGTAAGCCGTCGTACGATTCGACCAAGAATCGTCGCCTAAAAATGGGAATAATTTTTGCTTTCTCGTAGATCGAGAAGAACTCATCTTTAACGCATTTTCTTCAAAAAATTCGCTAAAGAGGGGGCAAAATGTAGCACCCTAAAATTGGCGCAGTGAAATCTTAATAATTACAATTACTCTAGTAAATAATTCAAATTCAAATTTTAACCTCCCAAACTCCGCTTAATCCATTTCCTCCTTTCCCGTGCCATTTTTAGAGTTTGTTTTGACCGTTTGACGATATCGTCGCCGATCAGACGATATCGCCTCAGATCGGACGATTTCGTCTGGGCTAGGACGTCCAGACGATCTTGTCCCAAAACTAATTTTTCACAATTAGCTTCTGTTCCAACGACGTCTCTAATCCGGCGTAAGCGTGTCTGCGCCGTTAGAGACCCTCCCCCATTGGAGATCTCCCAAATAGGGATGATCTCCAACCTCCTAACCTCCCTCCTAAGCCTATTTAATCCTAAGCCCTCCCCTTAGCATCCCCCTGGCTGAAATTCCCTGTAACTTGACTTCACACGCATTAAGACATCCTAAATTGCTATTTGCATTAGTTCTATCCAAATTTTGTTGCAGGTACCTTAGTATTTTTCAGCCGGAGCAAGCTTACATCGTCGCAGACGATCCTGTTCAGATCGGAGGCGATCCTGTCGAATCAGAGATGATTTCGTACCAATGCGAGACGATTTCGACTGCAATCAACATTGAGGCAATCAGTGCCCAAAGTTTGCATTTTCCTCTTTTCAATCTACTGTTTTATTCTGCAATTAGCTAGTTTATTTATTATTTTATGCTATCTTGCATTTTGGAGTTCACCCATCTAGATCAAATGCATAATTAAGTCATAATTGTCATTAAATCAGTATAATGCATTCATGTTTCTGTTTATAATTTTCAGCTTGATATTGTTATTGTCATTTTACATTGTTTCCCTATGTTAGCATTGTTGTATTTTCTGTGTTTTGCACCTATTTCTCTGTTTGTAGGTCTCTGACAAATTTGTCTGATGAATTCGTCAGATCTCAGATGATCTTGTCTGATAGCAGACGATCCTATCAAATCAGAGGCGATCCTGACTGCTTCAAGAATCAGAATCTTCATCAGACATCCGGATCAGGTATTATCTTTTAATATTGCTTAATTTCTCTATTTTCTGTCTTAATTCTGTTTTCTGTATTCATTTAATCTGCATCTTCATATAGAATAGCTTAGACGCATTTTGGCCAAACCTAGGACTTGAATGCTTAAGGATAAAACTGAACACATCAAACACATTCCCAACCTAGGCATGGAAACCGCCATTAAATGTTTCCTGGTGAACCCACCATCCATCAAAAAATCACCATAATACACCTCCCTCGAGAGGCGGGACCTTCGCAAGGCCTCTCAGTCCGAGGTACCACGCCATCCTTTTCACATCCCCCTTCCGGGCACGGATCCTATAGCCTAAAGGTAAGGGTGTGAAAAATTTGGAGCGATACACCCATAGAGTAGTTTTTCCTCATCAAACCCTAGCAGTGCAGTTTTTCCAAAAGGATTCAAAAACCATGCATTAGTAGACCTTTATTCAATATCATTTTTAGTATTTTTGTGATCATTTTCCAAGTGATTATTCTATGAGTATTTATGAGTTATTATTATTCTTATTGTTATATTTATTGATTTATTTATATTACAATTTTGTTATATTTAATTATGTGGTTATTTACACTGATTATTAGGCTAAAAAATCTATCAGTGGTATTAGAGCCACAACAAGTTTACTTGCACATGTTTTTAAAAAATTGCAAATAGTCTAAGGACATTTACCACTGGATAATAAAAACTAGTGAAGGTAATAATTAATACCACTAGGTTAAAGGACAACCGATCAAAATTAAAGAGGCAGATTTTAGAGAACCAAATCAAGAAGAAAATATGGTCATTATTTCAGACTTTATATATTGATAAGTTTTAGATCGGTTAACTTTACCTATTTCAAGAGTAAATTTAGAATAGAAGGCAGATTAAGAGACCCAAGAAAGAGGTATTATTGAAAATTTTGATAGAGAAAGCAAATTTGAAGGTAGAAGAACAATTCAAGAGACTTTAAGACAACAAAAAGACTTAAGGATAATCTAAGCAAGGGGATAGCATAATAACTACACAATGTAGAATAAATAGAAGGTAAATATAGAGATGAAGCTTCATAGAAGTCCAAATTTGACAACAAAGTTAGAAATTTTAGGATAGCAAGAGAGTAAGGTAGTATTTATAAAGAAAAGAGTGAAAGCCACAAGGGAAATATTAAAATCAAGTGAATGCCACAAAGGAAATATTGAAAGTGTTTGAATATCACAATGATAACATTAAAGAGAAAGGTAGCATTTGAAGGCCATAATGGCATCATTAAATAAAATGAACAACAATTTTAGATAATATAAGGTAATATTAATGGTATTTTCATAAGCAAGTGAAGAATTACAATAGCATTAAATACAAAAGAATTAAAGCTAGAGGAGGCAACATATTCAGTCAAGAGAAAAACTAAAATCTTGAAGAACAACATTGAAGATAGAGAAAGATATAGAGAATAGTTTCAAGAGAAAGAAAGGAGTTTCAAGAAATATCTCACTATATTTGGGATAATCATCACCATTCGATGACAAGCCCATAAGGTATTGTAGAAACTCATTGAACTAGTAAAAGCATATGGATGACAAGTATCTTACCAAAGTTGAAGTGTAGTCATCAAAGAACAACAAGTTTTAAGGTATAATTGAAGGTTGATAGAGATCACCTTTGGATAGTAGAAGAGAAAGCAATAATTCAAGATAAAATATACTATACTTAGCACTACTAGGAAAGGAAGAAGTTAGCATTAAAATAGCATAAGTTTGGAAATATTTCAAGACTCCAAGAATATTGCATTAAAAGGAAGAAATAATTAACAAAGAAAATAGTAAAGAGGATAAAATAATCTCCATTAGCACTACGAAGCATCTAAAAATACCAAAGTAGAATGTCAACCTAGATTACCTAGTTAAGAATGCTAAAATATGATAATAAGAAATGTTAAGCAAGGAAAAACTAAAGGATAACGAGTAAGTTAAAACTTGAGAACATCAATGAAAGCCATCAAACTATAAACTAGAATGGTATATACAAATAAATATAATAAATTCATAGCCACTACAAGATAAATTTTACAAAGTGTTGGATGGTATAATAGTCTTATGTATTTTCTTAAGCATAGAATAACACACCTGAACTTGCAAAAAATAAAGGTAAGTAGTTAGTAAGCTTTGATAAGAGTGCAATTCAAGAAGATCAAAACTCAATCAAAATCAAACTAAGCACATGAGGGTAATTAAAGTGTAAAGTGATCCATGTGCTATTGTCATTTACAAGCTACAAGCCAACAAGTGCTTTGGGTCAACAATAGCTAGCAACAAGCCATGAGATAATAAGACATATCAGACTATCTAAGAGCCACAATCCATCGAGATGCTATGTGTCAATATAAGCAACCAACAAGGATATCTATAAGCTACCTAGGTGTCTTAGGCTAATACCATAAGTAAGAAAGGTATTGCAATAAGCTAAAGTGTCATTAGCCACCATTAGTGAGTGAAGAAATGTAAGAATTGAATTGTTAGGGTCATTCTATTATTGAATAACCAAAGACATCATTTTGTAAAGCAACATCTAGAGTGAAAGATAAAGCATCACTCTAAGTGACATTCGAAGGAAGACATCAAGTGACAATGGGAAGTACAAGCATCACTTAGGAATTTTTGCTTCATACATGAGGGAAATGAAGCATTTGAAGTATATTAGGCTACTACAATAGATATTCAAAGAGTCAAACACGGACAATGTAATTTTTGTATGATTTCACTAAGGATAAAGCACTAAATGCCAAGTGAAATTCTTGGAATGCACAATCAGATTTCTCATCACACCACTTTGTCAAAACTCATTGGACATAATGTAAGGTGTAGGTAGAACGCTTGAGTGCAACCTAGAATGCATAAGGTGGATTGATATGAAATATTCATCTAAGTAAATAAATAGATGCATGTATATTCTATTTATTGGTAAATTTATTTGGAGCATCCAATCAGAGGGTAAGAATTTAGAGAGGAAAAAAGTGAGCATCAATTCTCACACACTCAAATATGAAGAAGGCACAATGAAACATAATTCTAGACAACACATTTTTAGCAAGACACACCATTAAGGAGGTAATTAGGGTTTCAAAATTTTATTTAAATTCTTCCTAATGTTAAAAGGAGTAATAAGGAGTTTATAATATTGATTATTATTGTTAAGGTTTATTGAGATTAATGGAGAGATAAGTAAATAAATAATTATCATTTTTCTTGTTAAAGTTTTGGAATGATAAGTAGGCATTAGGATATTTAATTTGAAGTTTTTAAGAGTTAATTAATACTTTGGAATCTTTATTGGATTATAATTTCTTTGAAATTTCAAATCCATAGAATTTTTGCAAATAATTTAACCATGGAGAGATAAGGATTTTTACTTCAAACTTAGGAATTTTTTGAATTTGCAAAATTCTTAGTTTTATAATTTCTATTAGGGTGTCATATGTATTTTTTACTTCAAATATTTTTGAAAACTTAGAAAATTGAAATATTTTTCATTCAAAAACTTAGGGAGACATAAGGAAGTCTACACCAAAGAAAATTAATGGAGAAAATATCAAGAGGGACTTATCAACATAAAAAACATTATGGAAGGATACAAGATCACAATTCATTCAATACCCTTCATAATTCATATCAAAAATGCAATATAACATCAAATAGAGATAATCATGTGGTTCAAAAGGATAAAGACCTTTGGTACATAGATTTTGGTGTTAGTCATCATATGACCAATAGTCTATAATGGATTGATTGTCTAGAAGTCAAATATACCTTTAGCTTGAAAATTATAAATGGTAAAACCTATCTTATTCATGGATGTGGATGTGTAAAACCTAGTATATAATGTTTATATTTTATGTTACATGATGCATGTATGTTCTTGGATTAAAATCTAATATTATTTTAGTGGCCAAGCTAGTAGAAAGCAAAAGGATGATTGAGTTAAAATTCATAAATAGATTTAATAAGTGATCCATTAGAAATAAAAATGATATAGAAGTTATAGGGTCAATCAAGAATGGAATATATGTTTTAGACTCAATTAGTTTCTCTCAGGATATTATTTTAGTTTAAAATAACATTGTTGAATATTTTGAGAGATAGATTACTATTGATAACCTAGGATATTTTAACCAATGAAAACATTGGGTCAATCCAAAATTCATATGATGAAAAAAATGAGAGGTCAAAAAAACATTGCACACCAAAGACATCTACAAATAAAATAAAACAAGGATGAAGAATATAAATAACAAAGTGAATTAGATCAATATCTATTCGTATCAGGATGAAGACTACATTGAAGACTAAAGTCTTCAATAACCAAATAATGTAATACAGATAGGTGTTGGAGAATATTACATTATTTGGTACATGCCAATATACCATCTTGGTACAATATTGTATTAGTTGTGTATCTTATATTAGAGGGTGAGTTTATATTTTATGTAATGCAATAATGTGCAAGAAATGCACAAGTGTTATTTAATTAAGTGTACCAGTGTTGTGAGTGTAAATGTGCACAAGTATCTATTATGTAAGAGTGCACATGTGTCCTTATAATAAGAAGGTGAAGAGTTATAAAGAAGAGTGAAGGTCGAGAGTGCACCATATGAGGAGTCACATACTATTATATATTTTTTGATAAAACATTATAATTCGTATAAAATGCATAGCACATATCATGCATTAGTAGACCTTTAGTCTATTTTGTGATTATTTTCCAAGTGATTATTCTATGAGTATTTTTGAGTTATTCTTATTGTTATTGTTATCTTTATTGAGTTCTTTATATTGCAACTTTGTTATATTTGATTTTGTGGTTATTTACATTAAGTATTAGGCTACAAAAGCTATCATAACATTCATATAGGAAATGAGTGGTTGTCTCAACGTTATTATTAGCTTGTGGTGGTATATGTAAAGTTGGTAATTAAGGCTAGAAGGTGACAATTAAAAAAATTGTTTGACCTGGGAATGTCATGATGTATGGATAAGGAGTTCTATTAGAATATAACTAGGTGTTTGTAATGGAGATATAATTATTTAGAGGTATCTTTAACAAAGTGATGTATTTCCAAATGTTACATGACCTAAATACATCTTCTTTCCATTTATAAGCCTTTCAAAATTATTAGTGGTACCACTACATGCTGAAATATCACTTTCTAAAAATCATCCTTAGAATTTGTGCACCTCCTTTTCTGCTTTTACTTATCCATAAGTGATTCGTTCCACAAGGTGAGTGAAACACTCTTATCTAGGAGTAGTTTGTTCCATTTTGCTAGTGTTTCACTCTTAGGGACCAATCGCTTCATGTTGCCTAACACTTTGCTTATTAGGAGCCAATTACAATATCTTCAAAGAATCATTTCTCATATCCTCATTGTGAAAAATTAAATTTTGGAGGTCTTAAGTGATTAATAAAAAATGCTTTGTAAATCTATAAAATAGGTGGAACCCCAAAGTAATAATTTGTTACATAACTCTTCTTAAACCAATCCGTTTCTTTTTTAAATGTTAGTTCGTCATTTTTAAATATATCACATCTTGAACCCATGTCCCCTAAATTATGAGCAAACAAAACCATTAACCTAAAACCATAACTAAAACAACTAGCTATAGTCATTATCTATTTACTTTTATTCAATAAATAAAATAAAAGTAATGTAATTTTTAATATCCAAATATCATAGGCCATATAAAACAATATAGTTATCTAAATGTTTATCCATCCAAATTAAAATATAATGTAAAATATTATTCATTTAAATTCAAACCTTAAATCTCTTATTTAAAATTATAAAATATTAACCATTAAACCTACTTAATTATATATACAATCATAACATTGCCACTTACATATATATATATCGTATTCAATTATCCTGTAACGTGTATGTATCATGTTAAGATTGAAGTAACTTACATCTCCCTCACCCTTTATTCCCACACGATGTTAAATAATTATTTCACCAAAATTTTCCATCCATTTATACATAGATCAAAATCAATAAAAAACAAAATGCGAGTAAATGAAAATCTTTAATATAAAGCTACATGCAATGGACGAACATTCAAGAGTTGAAATGACTCACAGAACTTGTCTTTGTAGGCTCATCTTCTGATGAGACGCTCAGTGCACGAATAAGCTGTCAGACCTGTCCATCCAATTCTCAGTAGGATATCCACCTAATTCAAGAAAGCACATGATAATGGCACCAAAGACGGAAGTAAAGCTGTCTACTAAAGTGCACCGCTAGCTAACTTCGTTAATCTCCAACTACCATTCCACGCTCTCGATGGTAAACAACGTACGAAAGACGATTACGATTACTTCCTTGTGCTATAAAACATAACGAGTGCACCTTCTTCCCCTCAGAGCGCTCTTCTTCGCGGGCGCTAACAACATCCTCCTATTCACTGACTGATTCAGTGATTAAATCTCAACATCATCAAAATGGTTTCAGGAAAGATGAGCATGGAGGATGTGGAAACGTTCAGGAAGTCGCAGAGGGCTGATGGCCCCGCCTCCGTCACGAGTGCACCTTCTTCCCCTCAGAGCGCTCTTCTTCGCGGGCGCTAACAACATCCTCCTATTCACTGACTGATTCAGTGATTAAATCTCAACATCATCAAAATGGTTTCAGGAAAGATGAGCATGGAGGATGTGGAAACGTTCAGGAAGTCGCAGAGGGCTGATGGCCCCGCCTCCGTCCTCGCCATCGGCATCGCCACTCCCCCCAACGCCATCGATCAGAGCAGTTATCCCGACTATTATTTCCGCATCACCAACAGCGAGCACAAGACCGAGCTCAAGGAGAAGTTCAAGCGAATGTGTAAGAATCTACACCATTTATGTCATCAATTTGTCATATACATGTGGGTATCTTATGATGGTTATGGAATAATTGTGATGTTGCAGGCGAGAAATCGATGATAAAGAAGAGGTATATGTATTTGACGGAGGAGATCTTGAAAGAGAATCCCAATGTCTGCGCGTACATGGCGCCCTCCTTGGACGCCCGACAGGACATGGTGATGGTAGAGGTGCCACGGCTCGGAAAGGAGGCGGCCGCCAAGGCCATTAAAGAATGGGGGCAGCCAAAGTCGAAGATTACTCATCTCATCTTCTGTACCACCAGCGGTGTCGACATGCCTAGCGCCGACTATCAGCTCACCAAGCTCTTAGGCCTCCGCCCCTCTGTGAAGAGAGCGATGATGTACCAACAGGGCTGCTTTGCTGGCGGCACCGTCCTCCGGGTAGCCAAGGACCTCGCCGAAAACAATCGCGGGGCAAGAGTTCTGGCGGGCCATCGGACACTCACCTCGACAGCCTGGTCGGGCAGGCTCTGTTCGGCGACGGAGCGGCGGCGGTGATCGTGGGCGCAGACCCCATCCCGGAGGTGGAGAAGCCATGTTTCCAACTTCTCTGGACTGCACAGACCATTCTCCCCGACAGCGAGGGCGCTATCGACGGCCATCTGAGAGAGGTGGGACTCACCTTCCATCTTCTGAAGGACGTGCCCGGGCTTATTTCGAAGAACATAGAGAAGGCCCTGGTGGAGGCGTTCCAGCAGTTTGGAATTTCTGACTGGAACGAGCTCTTCTGGATTGCTCACCCGGGAGGACCGGCGATTCTGGACCAGGTGGAGGAGAAGCTGCAACTGGACGCCAAGAAGATGAGGGCCACTAGACACATCCTGAGCGAGTACGGAAACATGTCGAGCGCGTGCGTGCTGTTCATCTTGAATGAGATGAGAAAGTCGTCGAAAGAGAACGGATGTGCGAGCACGGGAGAAGGGCTGGACATGGGAGTTCTGTTTGGGTTCGGGCCAGGTCTTACGGTGGAAACTGTCGTTCTCAAGAGCGTTCCTTTGCAATAAGTGCTCATTCTCTTTTATTACATTCCCAGCTTCTATATTTGCAGCAGTAATAAACAGACAGTGCGTGAATTGTTTCAATCTGCGCCGCAGTGCTGAGTATTGTCTCATATGAAAGATTGTTCAAGAGCGGCAGACGGATCGTACACAGGAACTGCAGTGACCTCCGTTCTATCAGGTGATTTTTGTATGAAACGAAAAGTAACTACCATTTGCTAAGTACATCCGACACTGGTTTTAAGGATATTTCACGGTCGAGAGTCTTCGTTTCTTTCTTTTATTGGTCTTTAAAGTTTACGGTTTTGTTCTTTCTCACACACGGAGGATTTGTTCTTAAAATTCAAAATAACTAAAAATGATCATATCCTATCATCTTATATTTTCTAAAATATGTCGTACTTAGGTCCCTCATATATGCCATATTTAGGTCCCTCATATATAATAGGAGGCAGACCAGTCTATATTGCTTTGGACCTACTAAACGTGAGAGGAGACGGTGAAACGCCTTGAAAGGATTGATAGACTTTCATTTCCACATAAACAACAGGGAAAAAAATTACAAAATTAGAATTATATAAGATAACTTCAAAAGAGTACCTCCTCATTGCGGACATTAATATGGTCTAATCCTATAGAGTCAACACTTTAATATTATGAAGCATATCAAATAATTTATTTAATGAGATATTATAAATATATAAAATTAAATAATAAAAAATATAATTTAGTTATATGAATGTATACTTTTTAAGATATGATTTGTTAAAAATATTATTTTAATACATTATATGATGATAAGGGTGGACTGTATTAAACTATCTTATATAATTTTTTCAATTATGCATGAGTAAGAGGAGATAGATGTTATATTCGTCTAAATTCATTATATATAGTATCAAATACCATAAAAGATAAAATAAACCTCCAATCCCATAGAAACAAAAACTATAAAAAATTAGTAAGTTTTGAGTTTTGTGTTTATGATTGATCACCCCATCAAGTACTATGAATTCATCTCATGTGGTTATCTATAGTAATTGAGTCTCAACTGTTAAGCCATGAAAGAAAGGAATGTAGGTGTGTATTTAGAGGTCTCCTTGCACGATAGCCAATAGTAAAAATGATTTTGTTTTTATGCACTATCCATTTTATCCCCATTCCACTACAAGTCAATTCATAATTCATTGTTCGATCATAATTTCTCATAAATTCACCTATATGTATCATAGTCAAGTCAAGTTTCCTCTATTAAACTTGATTTTCTCTTCAAACCTCGAGATGGCACACAGAGGCATGACAAAATTTAATACTTTTGCATTAATAATCAACTTGTCATCAATCATCTTGAATTTAAAATCTAATCAACAAGTTCTCAAAATTGGGGCACACAAGCTAATTTTTAACACTTTATTTTTTTATGAATGCCTAAAAAAGGTAAATGTAGACACCCTATTTTGAACATGTCACTAAATCCTACAAATTTAATAAAATCTACCGCATCAAGAAAATCAAACATCTTGATCAACCAAACAAGCCAAAGTATTATCCAAGGATTACTTAATGGCTTAAATTAAAAGCATTGTACTTGAGGTAGTATCACTGACGTTTTTTTCTGAGGGGGAAAACTTTTTCCAAACTTTCAAATTTCATATTTTCCTTCCTAGTCAACCTAATAATAGGCATTTTGACACTAGTATAGGTATCATTAACAAAACTAGTGCTTATCATGCCAGTGGTATTGATTGTCATAACCAAAAAAATAAATGAGAGGTAACTAACTAGCATCAACTACCCTCTAAACTAGGGACTGATCATGTCAATCACACTTGACATTTCCCAATATCCATCACATAGTGTAATTGGTAGTTTGACCTTCTAGGTACCCTCATCCTGCTCAATCTTCTTCTTCATCAAATATGCCAACCATCCATCAATCACCCTTCAATTAGGGTGATCCTCTCCATACAACCTAACACATCTCAAACCTCTCAATTTTACCTAATTTTCCAAGGGATCCATGGCTTCTATAAATCCATTCCTTAGAGCATCTCAATCCATTCACTTACATAAGTTTTATCAGAGTTGAACTAAGTTTTCAACCAACAAAATCCTACACAAATTTACACTCAACCTTGTATAGCGTAGTGTGTTGCATTTGGATTTTGACCCCTATTAACTCATTGAAAAGAGATCCCTATATTTTATAGTATAAAAGGTATTCATTGATATACATATGCTCACCATTTGGTGGTAAAGATCATTTTGTGTTGATTATCATCCTTAACCTAGATTTGAGTGTACCCTAAGAAGCCATCCGTAAGTGATAGTATTTATGATCTATCCAATTTTTACAAGATCTAATCTAGAATAGTAGAGGATAATTATCCATTAGTGATGCTCTATTCAAATTATTAAAATTGATGCTAGCCTAATATCATTATTTCTATTTTGAACTAGTACCAAATTGGCTATCTATGTGGAATACATGATCAAGAAGATAATTTAAGACTATAAGAATTTTAGAAGCTCCTTTTTCATAAGTACTTCAATCATGGAGTTCATAGGCCTTTGTTTTTGTCTAAAGGTATTTGCACTAACATCTAATTCAATAGTATGTTCTATGATGCTCTTATTGTATACATTTGAACCTTCATAAAAGTAAGGAATTATATCTCCATAATTCCCATGAATATTCTTGAGAATGTATATTTCCAAATAGCAAATTCTTATCTTTGACAACTTTAATAGGGTGGTAGGACAAATCCTTCATTTTTATGTTAGATTTATATGTATTGTAATATGGATTGAACATACTCTATAATGTGATCAAACCATTTTAAAACAAGTTAGTCTTCAACCAGATTACCTCATATTTTATGTCATCCCCATTTCATTTTTATTTTTAGCATGTTAAGCTTCTTTGATGAGAAATTCAATGATTTGCTTGTCATTGTTGAAAACTTACCAATGGCCAGAATTATCAAGGACTACTAATATGAAAATTTTTAATTCCATTTGTTTATCTCAAATCTTAGATGTGGGGTCAAACCTCATTATCATTGATGTTAATTCATATACCTTTATATTTATTTTTTAGGTAATACTTTTATCTCATAAGTTTTGAAGCTTTCTAGGAACTAATAGACCCTATGCTTGTATGACTTTAGTTGTTTGTTTTTCATGGTGAATTATGAATTAACTTGATTCATAATTAGATTGAAGTTTTCAAATATCTTAAGGTATTTAACCCCCATATTTTTAGCCTTTCTAAATCTAGTACACAATTATTTATATTTGACCATATTATTGGTGCAATTAAGAAATAATATAAAGGAAAAAATTGTATGGGAATCTTGTGGATCTATAAAATAGATACCTACACTATCCCTATTTCTCATTCTAGTACCAATCAAATGCATGATCCATGTTATCTCACATGCGTACGCTTATTGACTAGTTAGAGTTGGTATGTTAGCTAGTTATTTGGATATTAAATAATTCCCCAGCTTGGTTTCTTCAAACCTCACTTTCAACTCTTAATCATCCTAAAGCACATTAATTATCATATTTATTTTGTACACTTGATCACTCTCAATGATTTCATTATCCTCAAACTTAGGTATTTCATTCTAGTTTACCACAAAATATTTATTTATTATGCAATAACTAGGTAAATGGAGGCTCATTCATAATCCAATCATCTTCTCATCTTGTAGTATATTCATATGGGTATAATCAATTACCAAGAATCCATCCCCTGATAATTTACATGTTCACTTTCTTAAGAGCAATATACCAAATAATAGAGGAAGATCAACAATTATAATTTCTTGGACTACAACCAACTAAGGATGTTTTTACATAATCATGTAAAATTTCAAAACTTACATAATATTTACCTAAGTTCCATTCATATATATTGGGTTACTAGTGGTTCTTTTATAAGGGAGACTTATTTCTTCATAGGCAACCTTGGGTATTATTGTTACATCAACCCCTATACCTACTATGCAAATATTTAGTAGATATATTTTTATCTCTAGAGCCAAATAAAATAGAGGTTCATTTAGGGTCTTATATTTTGGAGCATTTAGTATATCTATCATGTTAACATGAATATCTAAAGGATTATTTGCCATTAGATCTTGTCACTCTACTAGACTAGATTTAGATGACTTAGACTATCAATTCTTGGCTTAGCTTCTTTCCTACTCCTTGAGGGCCTCTTCAAGTAGATGTATTTTCTAGGTAAAGCTAGAGCCTCTAACATGATCGCTTATATTGGATTTATCTTCATTTCCTCAACTATATTAAATTTGAATTCAATAAAGTTATTTTGTTGAATGTTATGAATTTTTGTACTACTTAATAGCTACTATAATCCTTCATTAGTAAGAAAAAATATATTTAAGACATTGTTATAGAATTTATTTGTAACTTATTCCTTTTTCATTTCTTCTCTCCTTCATAATTTTCATCCCGTCTTGTTTGTCCTTTTCCATTTCTAGTTATTTACCCTTATCTATTTGTTTTTTTCTTTTTAACATGTGTGTTCACTTAGGGAATATTGATTGAATATTTTATAGTATTCTCATTCTATTTATATTGTTGTATCATTGTAAATGTCCTATTATCTTTCATGTGTAGTGGTAATCTTCCTCTTCTCAATACTATAGTACCCTTGTTTACTTTAGTCTACTCCTTGATTGGTGCTTGTTCTTCCACAAAATTTCTTTTACCAGTAGTCCCAATCCCTTATTGATTGACACTTATAATATTACCCTTAAATGTGGAGTCTTAAATTTCTTAAACTACACTAAAGTTGATAAAAATGATATTGTTAGGATTTGGTAAGGATAGGACTACTTGTTGTACTAGAGCTAAAGCTAAATAAACTTGTTGGCTCATACCAAGAAACTAGTAGATGGTTAGATTCATCATTAAGGGTTGATCCATTGCTAGCATAATTTACCCTAGGGTAGCATCTTGTTAGGCTTAGTATTGTTGATCATATTGATTTATTTATGAATTCTTGATGATCACCACATAATCTATGGGATCATACTACATATTATTTGGCAAACATCATATGTAATAATCTCTAAATTTGTGTTCACCATATTATTCTACACCTTAATTATGCTTTATCTAATTTTTTTATGTTGTACCTGGTATTTTATGAGATAATGGTTTTGCCTTAGTTTAAAATATTTTGTTGTTATTTGTAATTCTATTGCCATAATATCTTCTTCATGTTATTTTGATTCACCATTATTTTCACTACCTCCACCATTTCCTTCATATTGAGTTGACATCCATATAGGCAATGAGTAGTGGTCTTAATGTTATTATTAGTTTATGGTGGTGTGTGTAAAGTTGATAATTAATACTAGAAGTTGAGCATTGATAAAACTATTTAACCTATGCATGTCACAATATGTGGATAAGGGGTTGCATTTGCATATGACTAGGTGCTTAAAATGGGAGAGATAAGCATGGATTTAGAAATATGAGGGTTATAGGTGATATAAATAACATAATATATATGTGGGATAGGTTTTCAATTTCTTATTCTAATAAATATGTATTCTATATGAGTTACCTCTTCAAAAGTGACATTAAAAATAACACGATTAGCATTACAAATGATTATTGCCAATATTGTTTTCAGTTGGTTATATGGTATTGAAACGAGACCCACACATATTACATCATCACCACACAATGGTATTACAACAAATCTTAGATATTATCCATGTATCACTTGGCAATATTTGAACCTTGGTCTCATCTTCTAAATATTGAGGAATCTAATTTCTTGAGCTAATGCCACTTCATGTTTATTGGTAATATTAGATTATAAGTCTTTGATGTAATATGGTAATGCATATTCTTCATTAGGTTTGACATTCAGAGGAATTAAATACATGATTATCATTAATCTAGAATTATAATCTATTAGAGTAATATTCCATTATTCTACATTAGGTAGATGTTATTTACTGCATGGTAAAAATAGTATTTATGTTTATTTTTACTGTTACTTTCTACCATGAAGATATTCAGTGTGGAATATCTTGTGGTAAGTCATAGTTAATTTGACTATGTTGTTAGTTGTTAGTAAGTTGGCGCTAATTGCTCTTAGTGCGTTAGTTAGCTATATTTACGGGGGATTTTTCTAAGGCTATTTATAGCCTATATTTGTACTATATAAATCCCTTGCTTATTAATAAATATTTTAATTTGTCTATGCTCTATTTTTTATTATTGGTATCAGAGCCACGGAGCTTACCTAGGCAATCGGAGCATCTGGATAAGGTGGGTAGCAACTCGTTCCAGCTGGACCATGGGTCCAAATATCAACACATGGGACCCCCTAGATAGGCACACATATCGATGCACTAAAATTTAGAATGATTCTTGAGGCACATTATTTTCTAGAACCTGCACGAGGTGTATTTGACATAGAAACTAGCATGCACTGAAATCTAGGTTGCTCTAAAGTTGTTGGACCTGACGTAGGTATCTGAATGCATGGAATACTACCAGGGTTTAACTGGATAGACTTGCTTTGCTTAGAATGTTAATTTGTCAGGCTATCCATTTATAGCTCTAACAATGTAGAGTTGTCTGACTGATAGGCCTACTATCGTATTTGGCACAGTTGACAATGATATCCTGCTATAAAGTTATTGGTAGACTCTAGTTGTCCAACATCCATCTAACACGATCTGACGATGCTAAATCTCTAGCACCAACGAGTCATATCAGCACTAAATACATTGAACTCTGCATCAACTAGATTTTGACAGGTGCTAACAACCCTCACATCAGATCTGGTGCTAGCACTAATACCACTTGATCACACGTAGATAGAGACCCTAACCTGATAGGCACAAAATCTAAGGAAATTTTATTGGACCTACTGAGATGGTGGCTGACCTAGATGTTGAGCTGGCAAAAAACATGGAAACTGAGACTACTGATGTGACCTGGCATGGAAACTAGGACTACTAAGCTGGCACCAATTGGACCAAACATGTGGTGCACATGTGGAAGCTGATGTGGTACATGTGTGGAAGTTTACTTGGCAGGCAGACTTCGATAAGGTGATGTGGCAGCTGACCTGGTGAACTGTTGACATGGCATTTTATGATTGGCAGAAGGGGTGCACCTGACCTGGTGAATTGATGATGTGGAATTTCTTGTTTGGTAGAAGGGGCATTGACATGTCAATTTTTTGTTGGCTCATTGACGCACGTGTGGCGGCCTCCAATTTTTAGTTTTCCATAGCAAAATGTTGATTGACGTCACTTGATTACCCTAAGGCAATCAAATATAGAAGGGGGTTGCTTGTTTTAAACACCAAAAATCCATCCTTCATGTCAATGTGGGACTAAATAGTCCCACATTTTTTTTTTACTATCAGCGATAGTCGAAACCAAAGGTGCACTCATGCCTTCTCAATAGTTCGGTGATCAGAGGTAGAGCACTGACCACTCGGTCAGGGGATCCATCCCCGTGAGCATCGAAATATAAATATTTTGCTAAAAAGGGCTTGAAACACAAATTTTATAAGGTATTTTTTCTTTTATTTTTTATTTTTGTATTTTTTTAATTAGTTTTTTTAGTGTTATTTTTAATAATTTAAAATTTATTTTCTCTAAAATCATTTTTTATATATATACAAAAATGATTTTTAATAAAATAATTTTATTATTAATGAAATTATACTTAAATTAATTAGAAAAATGCAATAAAGTTGAAAATTAAAAGCCTTATTTTTTTTTGCAAAATTCAAACCAACAAAAATATACTTTTGTTTTCTCCTCCAAAGGTGATTTAAGACATTTAATTGTACTATTTTTCTTGCAAAATTAGGGAACCTAATAATTTTCTCAAAACATTGTTAATTTTGCAAACAATAAAGGATCAAACTTGAATTATTTTTTTCCAAATATTAACACAAGGTGACATAAAATTTTGTAAAATTCAAAGGCAAAGTGTGCATTTGTTTTCTCCATGATGGAATATAACAAAAGAAATTACACATTCTATTTTTTGTAAAACTAAGAAGAGATTGAAGACCTTGGGTCCATCAAAACTATGTCGTGTGTCGACTAGTTCTGGAAGCCTTTCAAATGTGGGTCATGTGTTGACTTGACTTGAAAGGAGTGTTACTTTGTTCATTTTGCAAATCAAAGGGGGAAGACAAAAAAATGTATTTCTTTGCAAAATTATAACACAAAGTGAGGAGCACTTAAAAATCAAACCTTGTTTATTTTACAAAATCAAAAGGAAAGGTAATTGTTTTATGCCACATTCTTTGCAAAATTGGAAAACAATAGGAGACATAAAATATCAAATTTTTGCACAACACAAATCAAAATTTTATTGCAAAATTTGGTGATAAAGGTGCATTTTTTATATTACTCGACACCTTTATTACAAATTAGCAAATTAGAAACATTTTTGGTTGCTTACGACACCTAAGTAGTAAACATTTTGTGGCCAGTATTTGATTAATTATTGTATTTAACGTCTTGTTCTTTGCAATTATAAGTTATCAAAATCAAGGGCACTCAAAACCCCAAAATTTCACAATAATTTGTGTAATTCATTTGCACAAGTATAAACCATTTGTAAAATTGATATTCTCTCCTTACAAACCCTAAAATTCACTCTTATTTGTTTGGATCAATATCCTCAAACTGATTATTCCTCTTCAAGGGGATTTTAATGCAGGTGCCATTAAATATATTTTTGAGTGAGTTCTCTTTCATTTCTTATTTTTTTGGCTTAAATATCCTCAAACTAATCATCTTTCTTCAAAAAGAGTTTTCGGGCAGGTGCCATTAAATACCACTTAAGAGTGAAAGAAATATCATCTTAGTGCAAATTTTAGAACCTTCATCATGGCAACTATCAATAAATACCTAAATGATACACAATTGCTTAAAGGTGCTAACTATTCAGTATGGAAAACTAAGATGAAATTCATACTTACTATAGAGGAAATATGGTATTTAGTGGATGGCACTGAAACAAGACCCACATCAACAGAAGCAATTCAAAAAACATGGGACAAAAAGAATAATTGTTTTCTCATGTTGATTCTCCTAGCTACTATTGATGAAATCCAGCCTCACATAAGTGAAGCTAAAAATGGTAAAGATGCATGGGATGTATTTTTTACCATTTTTGAAAGTAAGAATCAATAGACTATTCTAAACCTTCAAACACAACTTCATACACTCCATATGAAGTTAGGAGAATCAATAGAACTATTCCTCTATAGAGTAGCAGAACTAAAGTCAAAGCTAAATGCTTTAGGATCCAAAGTAGAAGATACTATTCTGAATTTAGTAATATTTAGGGCTCTTCCAGAACTCTATAAAATGTTAATACTATCCCTTAATGTATCTCAAAGAACAATAACCTTTGTGAAGATAGTCAATTTACTTCAAACTGAGGAAGCAAATCAACTCCAAAGCGATGAAGTGACAAACAATGCACTTTACTCGAATAATTAGGATTAAAAGAAGAAAGAAAACTTCCAAAAGGGAATATCATCTTCAAAAGGTAAGGGAAAGCAACCTCAAAAGAAGTTTTGCTCACATTGTAAAAAGGACAACCATGACACCAATCGGAGTTGTTTTAAAAACAAGCAAAAGAAAAATGCAAAGGCACATCACAAAGAGGTAATGTTGCTAGTTAAGTGTATGATTCTGATTATGATTCTGGTTTAGAAAGAGCACACAAAGTGCTCATGTCTAGAACAATATTTTAAAGGGAAACAAATTTGTCACCTTATACAAGAACCATTTACTATCTCTCTTTTTAGGCTTCATAAATAACATAATTTTTTTGTTTTAAGTACTTGCAATAAAGGGGTGATTGTACCTCTTTTTAGACTTCATAAATAGCAAAATATTTTTGTTTGAAGTACTTGTAATACAAGGGGGGGATTTTTTTGATGTAAATATACCTAGGAGGTAATATTTGTAACACCATTAAAACAAGCTTCATGAGTTGCACATATTTTTCAATTAAGGGGGGATAAACATTTCTTTTCCTACTTCACATAATTTTTTGTAAAAATAGAAGAAGACTTATAAGGGTGCATTTTTGGTAGTGACCAACACCTTAGTCATAATTATTGCACAAATTTCATTACAATATGTTTTGCAACAAGGGGGGAAGCTTATAAGGGTGCATTTTCAGTAGCGACTGACACCTTAGCTACCTTCTTAACACTTTTTGCAAAATCATATTGTAACAAAATGAACCTCGTATGAAGTGATCTACTCTACTACACCTAGAGGTTGCAGCGGTTGGTTACCCATGCAATCAAGTTGGATGACAAGATTACAATAAGGACATTATTTGATGTGAAGAAAAAGTGAGGAATGATCTAATTTTTGCTTAGGAGCAGCCAAAGCACTGTGACAGATCCCAAGCTAGAGCAAGAACTAGTAGATAAACATATTTTTTCATTGTATTGGGACAGTTATATATATTTCCCAAATAATGTAATAAGGGGGGATGTTAGAGTAATATTCTATTATTCGGGATATTAACAATATTCCTATATTAGGTAGATGTTATTTACTGTATGGTAAAAATAGTATTTACATTTATTTTTACTGTTACTTTCTACCATGAAAATATTCACTATGGAATATGTTGTGGTAAGTCATAATCAATTTGATTATGTTGTTAGATGTTAGTAAGTTGGTGCTAATTACTCTTAGCACGTTAGTTAGCTATATTTATAAGATATTTTCCTAAGGCTATTTCTAGACTATGTTTATACTATATAAACCCCTTGCTTATTAATAAATATTTTAATTCACCTATGCTTTATTTTCTATCATTATCATGAGTATTTTATTAGGATGCTTTGCATAAAATTTAATTGAAACAAAAATATAATATGGATAACCCATATTACTAAATCTATCCATAAAATAATCTACAATTAACACCCAATTAGTGATAGAATTATCTTTTAATCCCCTAAAACATAAAGTAACTTTATCCCTTAATGACTAAATAAATGTACCATGATATTTTATTCTAAATGTAGTGGGTTGGTTTCAACATGGAAAGATCATTCAGGTGATCCATCATTGTTTTGATCTTATTTTCTTTGAAAGTAGGTAAGGTTTTCATGGAAGGGGTTAGAATTAGAGAATAAACCCTTAGGTTTAATGGTCCTTGATAGGTCCAATCTAGAAGTTGATTTTGGGGCTTAGACAGTTTTGATGGTTGATTATTTTTGGGACGATGACTATACTATATTGGATAGAGATATATCATTTAGCCTTATTTGGTGACAGAAATATAGGGCCATCGAACACTCACCTTGATAGCCTGGTCGGGCAGGCTCTGTTTGGTGATGGAGCGGCGATTCTAATCGTTGGCACAAACCCTATCCCGAAGGTGAAGAAGCCATGTTTCCAACTTCTCTGTATTGCACAGACCATTCTCCCCGATAGCGAGGGTGCTATCGACAACCATCTGATAGAGGTGGTACCGACCTTCCATATTCTTAAGGACGTGTCCGGGCTTATGTCAAAGAACATCGAGAAGACCCTGGTGGAAGCCTTCCAGTAGTTTGGAATTTCTGACTGGAAAAAGCTTTTTTGGATTGTCTACCTAGGCCAACAATAAAATTATGGACCAGGTGGAGGAGAAGCTGCAAGTGGACGCCAAGAAGATGAGGGCCACAAGACACATCCTGAGCGAGTACAGAAATATGTCGAGCGTGTGTGTGTTGTTCATCTTGGATAAGATGATAAAGTCATCGAAATAGAACGAATGAGCAAGCACGAGAGAAGCGCTGGATATGGGAATTCTATTTGGGTTCGGGTCAGGCCTTACGGTGGAAACTGTCATTCTCAAGAGCGTTCCTTTGCAATAAATGCTCATTCTCTTCTATTACATTCTCTACTTCTATGTTTGTAGTAATAATAAATAGATAGTGCTTCAAATGTTTCAATCTGCGCTGCATTGCTAAGTATTGTCTCCTTTTAATTCATATTTGGAGGATGGTCAAAAGAGCTGCAGATGGATCGTACACATGAAATGCAGTGACCTCCATTCTCTGAGGTGACTGTTTTGTATAAAATTAAAAACAACTACCTTATTATTTGCTAAGTACATTTGATACTGGTTTTAAGGATATTTCACGGTCAGAGAATCCCATTATTCGTTTATTTTCTTATCGGTCTTAAATTTTTTACCGTTTTGCTCTTTATCATGCAGGAGGATTTATTCTTAAAATTCAAACAAATTAAAAATGGTAATATTATACCTATCTCATATTTTTTTAAATCTGTCATATTTAAATCCTTCGTATATAAGAGGAGGCAGACCAGTCCATAGTCTATATTCCTTTATAAGCGAGAGGAGACCGTAAAACACAATAAAGTATTGAATGACTTTCATTCCAATAGAAAAAAGAAAAACGAATACAAAATTAGAAGTAATAAAATAACTTTAAAAGAGTATCCTGCTCTTCGCGGGCATTGGTATGGTCTAATCCTTTGGACAAATATCATTGGAATATCATGCATATTAATGAGATATTAAAAATTATAAGATTAAATAATTAAAAATATAAATTATTTAAATAAATATATAATTTTTAAATATATGATTTGTTAAATACATTATATTATCATGATATGATAAGTAATAAATAATTTATATTTTAAATATATGAGTTAAATATATTATATTAATCTTTCTAGATCTCTTGTGTGCATGGCAAGTCATTGTAGATCTAGTTAAGGTTCTTGAGGGGTTTAGAGCTACTTGTCAGCCCAACCTACGGGGGTGATTCGATGTTGTTGATGTATTTTAGATTGTTCCAGATGGTGATCTTCTTTTTGGCACTTGACCTTTTGGCTTGGTGAGCATCGAGCTTTGGTTGGCTATTAGTTGGGGTTTTGGTCAATTGGCTCTGCATCTATTATGGGTTTGGTATGCCACTGAATATCTGGTCGAGGTCCCTAGGGGGATTGGGCCAAAGGCTGACTCAAACCCGCTAGGGTGATTTTGGGGTGTTGTTGTTGTAATAGTTGTTGGCTGCTCTCCTTGGATGGCATCAAGCCAGGGTTTCAATTGCTCGAGTGGTGTGGTTGGTGTTTGTGGTTGTAGAGTCTTATTTTCCATATTTTTTTATGGTTGTGTTGATGTCATGGTTTTCCAGTTGGACTGGGTGTTGGTGTTGGGGCCATCTGGTCCTCTGGGGTATTTCCTCAGCCTTTGGGATTTTTCGTAGAGCCCTAATTTTGTTGGGGTTTGTGGGCTTCTTCATCCATCAGTGTGTGAGGATCAATTTTTTTGTTATTTGGGTGGATGATTACTCTTGTGTGATATTTGTGTTCAGACTCTATTTTCAGAGTATCTCAAGGGACCTTTGTTCCTGCATTAGTCAATCCATGCAAAGGTGGTTTTCTTCAACATTGCAATGGAACTTGGGTTCGTTGGTCATTTTTCTTTGCTGGGGTCTCGACTTCCAGTTTTCATTATTTTATATGAGGTCCTTGTGTGTTGCTCGTTGTTGTTATTGTTCATGCTATAGGATATGATTTCTAGGTTGGTTTTCATCAGGTGGTCTTGGGCTGGAATGGTTTCATTTTAAAATATTTTTTGAGGGTTGTTTTGATATCTGCTAGTAATTTAATGGCTTTAATGTTATTGGTTCTCAAGGTGTGTGGGGCCCACTTGTTGATGCGACGGTTATCCTTGTTGCTCCCATTGTTGGAGTTCGCCAGTTCCTGGTGGGACAGGTGGGTTGTTTAAATTTTAAATTTTAAATTTCTTTCACCTTTTCGAGTGAGATCTGTCTGGTTTCTTCACCTCATCTTGGCTTTTTGGTACCATGGTTGTGATTGTTGTTTGTTCTTGACTGGTTTTGTTGGTAGTTTTTCCCCTTTGGGGTGGTGTTGTTAATCTCCTTTTGGAGATTGTTTGTTGGGTTGCGTTTTTCTTTCTCTCCCTTTGGGAGTTGTTGTGTATGGTTGTGGGTTTTCCCTCAAAACCCTCTTTCTTAATATTACCAATATATATATATATATATATATATATATATATATATATATATATATATATATATATATATATATATATATATATATATATATATTATATTTATATTATCATGATATGATAAAGATTAAATATATTAAATTATTTTATATATTTTTATCAATTATGTATGAGTGAGAGAAGATAGATCTCATATTTTTATAAATCCATTATATATAGAAGTATTAAAACACCTTGAAATATGGAATGAATCTTCAATATCATTGTATATATATATATAACTCTTTATGGATATTCGTATAGTAAAATCCTATGGACAATTTTTTTTTTTAATATGGTATGAATTTTGAGTTAAAAAGTACAATGGTAAGTTTTGAGTTTTATATCTATTGTTGGTTATCCCACCAATTATTAATATCCTCTTATGGTTGTTGCAATGAACAAGTCTTACTTACTAAGACATGAAAGAAAGGAGTGTAGGTGTGTGTACAAAGATCTTCTTGCACAATACTAAATAGTAAAAATGATTTGTGTTTACCCATTATCCATTTTATCCAAATTCTACCATAGGTTAATTTTATTATTCCATCATAATTTATCATCAATTCACCTATGTGTTTCATAGTTAGGTCGAGTTTCCTAGATCAAACATGAGGAGGCACATAGGGTCATGACAACATTTAATATTTTTGCAAAAATGATTTTCTTTGCATTATTAATAATGAACTTATGACAAGAAACATTCATCTTGAATCTCAAATATAGGCAACATAAAATCTACTTTTCTCAAAAATAGGGTACACAAGCTAATTTTTTACACATTCATTTTTTGATGAATGTACAAAATATAGGAAATGTAGATAAGACACCTGATTTTGAACATGTCACTAAATGCTACAAACTTAATAACATCTACCTCATCAAGGAAATCAAGAATCTTGATCAACCAAATAATCTAAAGTCTTATCCAAGGGGTACTTAATGGTCCAGATTAACTGTTGTACTTGAGGTAGTAACACTAACAATATTTTTGACTAAGGGGAGACACTTTTCCCAAAATTTCAAATTTTATCTTTTCCTTCATGGTCAACCCAACAATAGGTATTTTGATACTACTGCTTGTATCATTAATACGAACATTACTTCTCATACTAGTGTTATTGATTGTCATAACCAAAAAATAAATAAAAGAGATGCAACCAACTAGCATCAACTCTCCTCTAAACCAAGGACTAATTGGTAGTTAAACCTTCTGGGTCCCCTCGACCTTCTCAATCATCTTCTCCATCAAATACTCTAATCATCTTTGAATGCTCTCTATCAATAAATCACCATTTAATTAGGGTGAATCTCTCCATATATTCTGACACCTCTCAAACCTACCAATTATACGTGATTCTCCAAGGGATCTATAACTTCTGTAAACTCATCCCTTGGAGCATATCAATACATTCACTTTTCTAGTTAGATAAGATCTGTCAAATTCAATCCAAGTTTTTAACCAACA
This sequence comes from Wollemia nobilis, assembly GCA_028583015.1. NCBI lineage: Eukaryota > Viridiplantae > Streptophyta > Pinopsida > Araucariales > Araucariaceae > Wollemia > Wollemia nobilis. The sequence continues at coordinate 2,247,406 of JAQPPZ010000188.1, forward strand.
AAATGCTACTCAAATTTGTACTCAACCTTGCATAACATAGTGCTTTCCATATAGTTTTTCACATATGCTTACAAATATGATCAATCACCTTTCCAAGATATGGTTTGCAGAGCTTGCATGAAAGCTATTAGAGTTCATATGAAAGTAAGATAAGTTAATATCAATGTATCCCATGACTACATATGCATGGGCATCGAAGTAGGTTTTCATTTGATATTGTTGTACTTATTTTTTAACTCTTTACTTTGTCTTTTAATCATATTTATTATATTGTATTTGTCATAGTATTGTCTTAATTACTTTTATAATTAGAAATTTAATCTTACATTTAAATCATATATTTTATAATTAAATCAATCAATATTTATATCTTTGTTTGAATCCCTATACAATATTGGTTAGGTTCTTACATCCTCATCAACATGTTATGGGTTTCCAAGCATTGAAACCTATTTTACTACATTTGTAGGTAAAAGCGCTACTAGATTGCAGTCATAGTAGCACTATTGCATTTTGGTTTCCTATCATAGAGACTACAAATCTTGTAATTTGTCAAACTATGATAATAAACAAAATAAATACCTATAGTCAATAGCACTTCCAATGCTTTCACTATCAATTAATCATCATTCTTTTGACTTTCATATTTTATACTATTTTCTAAAACATGGTTTTGACTTAGGTAGACCCCTTAAAAATCTAAATTTTTGGAGTTTATCTATATACAAGTTTTGTGAGGAGTAGAAAATAGCTAAACAAGTATTTCATCCATAGTTGCAAACAAAAGCAACATAGGCTAAAAGCACTACAAAGGATTTTTCCTAACAATGAGCAAAATTAGGTTTTCTACATTTTAGCTTAGGTTAATATTTAATTTTTCTATCTTGTTTGCTTTTGCTATGTAATTTTCTATATTTTTTATTAAAATGAAAAAGTACATAAAATATTAGGGGATATTATCTTAGGCTGCATTATCATTAATTAAACTAGGCTCTTGAATTTGAAAGGAATGATAAATCACATATATAATAGTCTTATCTATTGTACTAAAACCCTCTTACACCCTTGCTTCAAAATAAAAAGAATAAAATTCATTCATTTTATCATCTAAAAACAAATATATGTAGTTATAGCATAACATATTATCTTCTACATCTTGTAGCCTAAAAATAGTTTTAAGTTCAAATTATGTTGCTTCTAAATTATTTTTAGGAGAAAGTAGGTTAAAAGTATATTTAAATATTATAAGTAATTTTGATACTCAAACAACAAAATTAGACCACATAAAACTTCTTCTATCCTTAAAGTGAGATAAAGTAGGCCCAATATAAAACTAAGATATATTAGTTAGTGAACCTATATTTTTGAAGATATCAATGACCCTCCACCTTTCTTGTCTTACCCATAGCAAGGTTTTAATATAAATATCTACCCTTAGAGAGTTTGACGGGATATATCTCTATTTAAAACATTGGAATCTTGTTTATTCATCCTTCTAGATTTTCCCATAGCTCATCATGTAGCACGATTAATAAAAATAGAGATGTACCAGAAATATAGTAGTTTTACTTTGAGATAAGTAGTATGTTTATTTTTTAGGGTATTTCATTATTGTAAAAATTTATTTTTTTATGAATGCATATATTTTATTGTAGTTGTGGAGAACCTAACTCATGAAGGAGATTGGATGTTCTTTTTCTAGGTCAGTAATATAGAGGATGCTTTCATTTTATCTCAACATATAAAGCTTAAAATATTTAGAAAAAATAGATTTATGAGGATTTGGAATTCAAAAATTCTATATTTTATATCCTAGAATTCCCTTTTATCTTCCTTAATCCACACTAGGTTTGCATCCGTTTTTGATATTTTGGTGATTAATCTAACCAACTATGTGAAATTGATTATATACTTAGCTACAAAATAGATTTAGCATATGAAATACCTAATTCCTTTCATAGCTAATGGTAAGAGTATCTCTTGATTTACTTTTATCCATTTAAGATCTATGTCTAAGCCATATTTAAATCTTACATGTCATAAATTTTCCTTCTTGGATCATGAAAATTGATATTTTAGAGTTAAGTGAAATGCCAACTCCCTACATATTTGAAAGATAAATTCTAAATGTTTGACATGTATACTTATTTATTTCAAAAATATAGTTAAATAATCAAGGTATATGAGTATGATCTTTTCTATCAGACCTACAAAGGCAATTTTCATTGCTCATTGAAAAGTAGACCTCTTGTTTGATAATATAATAGATATTCATTGATATATAGAGGCTCACCATTTTGTGGTAAAATTAATTTTGTGTTGATCATAATTCTTAATCTATATTTTATTATACCCTCTGAAGCCATATAGAAGTGATATTATTTACGATCTAGCCATTTTCTACAAGATTTAATCTAGACTACTAGATGATAATTATCCATTAGTGATGTCCTATTCAAATTATTAAAATTATTGCTAGACTAATATAATTAGTTTTCTTTTATACCAATACCAAATTGGTTATCCAAGTGGAATACTTGATCAAGAAAATAATTTGGGCCTATAGGATTTTCAAAAGCTCCTTTTTTCTAATTACTTCAATTATGGAGTTTATAGGCCTTTGTATTTTCCTGAAGGGTTTTGCACTAGCCTCTAATTCAATAGTATGTTCTATGATGATCTTATTGTATACCTTTGAACCTTCACACTTACCATAAAGCTTCTTGAGAATACCTGTTTCTTAATAGCAAATTCTTCTCTTCAACAATTTTAATAGGGTGGTAGGAGGACACCTTTATTTTTATGCTAGATTAATTTGTATTGTAACATGGATTGGACATAATATCCAATGTGATCATCCCATTTTAAAACTATTTAGTATTCAACTAGATTACCTTATCTTTTATATCAACCACATATTTTTTTTAGCATGTTAATATTCTTTGATGAGAAATTTGGTGATCTATTTGTCATTGTTGAAAAATGACCAATGGTCAAAATTATCAAGGACTACCAATATGAACACCACTTTTAATTTCATTAGTTTATCCCAAATCTCAAATGTGGGTCCAAAATTTGCTACCATTTATGAAAATTCATCTATATTTATATTCATTTATTGAGTCATTGGATTGATCTCATAAGTTTTGAATTTTTTTAACAAATTGTAGACCCTATATTTTGTTTTTAGTGGCACATTGTGAATTAACCTGATTGATGATTAGCTTGAAGTTGTCAACCATTTCAAGCTCATACACAATTATTTCCTACTCCTTGATGGTCTATTTAAGTAGATATATTTTTCTAGGTAGGGCTAGAGCCTCCAATATTATCACTTTTATTGGAGTTATTGTAATTTCCCCTACTATACTAAACTTGAATTTGATAGAGTTATTTTGTTGCGTGGTATAAAATTTGATATTGCTTGTTAGCTACTATGATCGTCCATTGATAAGAAAAGGATATTTAAGACATTATTTGGAATTTTTCTATAAATTATCCCTTTATTTTTTATTCCTTCTATTCTTTGTCATATCTATCCCATCTTGACTACCCCTTTCTATGTCTAGTTATTGTCCCTTATCTCTTTATTTTTTTACTTGTGTTTTCACTTGGAAAATATTTATCAAATATTTTCTAGCATTCTCATTCTATATTTCTTGTTGGGTCATGGTCACTAGCTTATTATATTTCATGTGTAGTGCCAATATTCCTCTTATTAAAACTCTAGTATTGTGTTTGCTTTATCCTACTATTTAATTGTTGCTTACTTTTCCACCACATTTCTTTCACCTCTAGTCCCAACCCCTTGTTGATTAGCACATACAATGTTATACTCAAATGTGTAGTCTTCATCTTACTCAACTACACTAAAGTTGAAAAATATAACATTTTTAGGGTTTGGTATGTCTAGAATTACTTGTTGTATAGAAGCTAAAGCTTAATAAGCTAGTTATATCATAACGTGCAATTGATAGATGGTTAGATTCATCAGCAAGGGTTGATTTATTGCTAGTATTATTTACCCCACAATAGCGACTTTTTAGGATTAGCATTGTTGATAATATTTATTTATTTATGGATGCTTAATGACCACAACATAATCTATCGGATTATGCTCCATATTATATGAGAAATACTATAATGTATTGATCTTTGAAATTGTATTCACCATAATATTCTACATATTACTTGTGCTTTGTCTAATTTTTAATGTGACACCTGATATTTTATGAGGTAAGGGGTTTCCTTTGGTTTCTAAATTTTTATTGTCATTTAAAATTATACTACTACTAACTCTTCTCCATGTTGTTTGTTTTCACTAACTCTACCATTTATTTTATATGGAGATATTATGTTAGAGAATATTACATTATTTGATATATGCCAATGTACCACCTTTGTAAAATATTATATAAGTTTTGTGTCTTAGATTAGAGTGTGAGTTTATATTTCATATAATATAATAATGTGCAAGAAATTTACAAGTGTCATGTAATTAAGTGTGCAAGTATTATGAGTGTAAATGTGCACAAGTGTACATTATGTAAGAGTGCACGTATGTCCTTAGAATAGGAAACTGAAGAGTTACAATAAAGAATGAAGTTCAAGAGTGCACCATATGAGGAGTAATATACTAATATATATTTGTGACAAAGCATTGTAATTGGTATAAAAATGCATATCACATAGCATGCATTAGTAGACCTTTATTCTATAGCATTTTTAGTATTTTCGTGAGCATTTTCCAAGTGATTATTCTCTGAGTATTTATGAGTTATTGTTATTCTTATTATTATATTTATTGAGTTCTTTATATTGCAATTTTTTTATATTCAATTATGTGGTTATTTACACTAGTGATTAAGCTACAAAGCTATTAGTGGTATTATAGACAAAACAAGTTTACTTGCATAGGTTTTTTAAAAAAATGTAAATAGTCTAAAGATATTTACCACTAGATAAGAAAAACCAGTGAAGGTAAAGAATTAATACCACTAGCTTGAAGGAAAACCAGTGAATATTAAAGAGGAAGATTTTAGAGAACCAACTCAAGAAGAAAAGGTTGTCATTGTCATTTTACTTTAGATATTGAAAAGTTTTAGATAGGTTGACTTTACCTATTTCAAGAGTAAATTTAGAATAGAAGGCAGATTAAGAGACCCAAGAAAGAGATCTTCTTAAAAAATTTGATAGAGAATGCAAACTTGAATGTAGAATAAGACTTCAAGATAGTTTAAGATAACAAAAATACTTAAGGATAATCCAAGAAAGAGGATAGCATAATAACTATACAAGATAGAATAACTAGAAGTTAAATATAGATATGAAGCTTCATAAAAGTCCAAATTGGACAACAAAGTTAGAAATTTTAGGATAGAAAGAGAGTAAGTTAGTATTTGTAAAGAAAACAGTGAAATCCACAAGGGAAATATTAAAAGCGTGTGAATACCACAAAGGCAATATTAGAAGTGTTTGAACATCACAATGATAATATTAAAGATAAAGTTAGTATTTGAAGGACACAAGGGCAGAATTAAATAAAAGGAACAACAAGTTTAGATAACATAATACAATATTCATGGTATTTTCATAAGCAAGTGAAGCATTACAATAACATTAAATACCAAAGAATTGAAACTATAGAAGGTAGCATATTCAGTGAAGAAAAAAACTAAAATCTTGAAGAACATTAAATATAGAGAAAGGGATAGAGAATATTTTCAAGATAAATAAAGGAGTTTCAAGAAATATAACACTAGATTTGGGATAATCTTCACCATTTGACAACAAACCCATAAGGTATTGTAGAAATCCATTGAAATATATTCTAGTAAAAGTATATGGATGATTAGTATTTTACCAAATTTGAAGTGTAGTCATCAAAGAACAACAAGTTTTAAGGTATAATTGAAGGTTGATAGAGATCACCTTTGGATAGTATGATAGAAAGCAGTAATTCAAGATAAAAGATAATATACTTAGCACTACTAGGAAATGAAGAAGTTAGCCTTAAAAGAGTATAAGTTTGACAATATTTCAAGAACCTAAGAATATTACATTAAAAGGAAGAAAGTATTAGCAAATAAAATAATAAAGAGGAGAAACTAATCTCCATTAGCACTATGAAGCATCTACAAATGTCAAATTAGAATGTCAATGTAGATTGCCTAGTTAAGAATACTAAAATAGAAATGTCAAGCACGGTAGAACTAAAGTATAGCAAGAAAGCCATCAAAATATAAGCTAAAATGCTATATTAAAAGAAATAGAGGAAATTCATAGCCACTAAAAGGTAAATTTTGTAAAGCATTGGATGGTATAATAGTCTTATGTATTTTATTACGTGTAGAACAACACACCTAAAATTGCACAAAACAAAGACAAGTGTAGTTAGTAAGATTTGATAAGAGTGTAATTCAAGAAGATAAAATCTCAATGAGAATCAAACTAAGAACATGAGGGCAATCAAAGTGTAAAGTGCTCCATGAGCTAGTGTCATTTACAAGCTACGAGTTGACAAGTGCTTTGAGTTAACAATAGCTAGAAACAAGCCATGAGATAATAAGACATCTCAGACTATCTAAGAGTCATGAGCCATCAAGATGCTATGTGTCTATCTAAGCAACCTACAAGGACATCTATGAGCTACTTGGGTGTCTTAGGCTAGTACCATCAGTAAGAAAGGTCTTGCAAGAAGCTAAAGTATCATTAGCCACCATTAGTGAGTGAAGCAATGCAAGAATTGAAGTGTTAAGGTTATTCTATTATTGAAGAACCAAATACATCATTTTGTAAAGCATTATCTAGAGTGAAATATAAAGCACCACTCTAAGTACCATTCAAAAGAAGACATCGAGTGCCAAGGGGAAGTACAAGCATCACTTAGGAATGTTTTCTTAATATGTGAGGTAAATCAAGCATTTGAAGTGTATTAGGCTACTACAACATATATTCAAAGAGTAAAACATGGAAAATATAATTTTTGAATGATTGAAATAAGGATAAAGCACTAAATGCCAAGTGAAATTCTTAGAATGAACAATAATATTTCTCATCACACCACTTTTCTAAAGCTCGGTGTACGTAATGTAAGGTGTACGTAGAATGCTTAAGTGCAACCTAGAATGCATAAGGAATATGAATATGAAAGGTTTATCAAAGTAATTAAATAGATGCATGTATATTCTATTTGTTGGAAAAGTTTTTTGGAGCATCCAATCAGAGGGTAAGAAGTTAGAGAGGAAGAAAAAATGAGCATTCATTATCACACACTCAAAAATGAAGAAGGCACAGTGAAACATAATTCTAGAGGACACATTTCTAGCATGACACACCATTAAGGAGGTAATTAGTGTTTCAAAAATTTATTTAAATTCTTGCTAAGGTTAAAATGAGGAATGCAGAGTTTATAATATTAATTATTATTGTTAACGTTTATTGAGATTAATGGAGAGATAAGTATATAAATCATTACCATATTTGCTTGTTAAAGTTTTGGAGTGATAAGTAGGCATTAGGATATTTAATTTGAAGCTTTTAGGAGTTAATTAATTCTTTGGAATATTTATTGGATTATTATTTATTTGAAATTAAAAAGCCATAGAATCTATATAAGCTAACTATGGAGAGATAAGGATTTACTTCAAACTTAGGAAATTTTTGAATTTGTAAAATTTTTAGTTTTATAATTTCTACTAGGGAATCATAAGTTTTTTTACTTCAAAGGTTTTTGAAAACTTAGAAAATTGAAATATTTCTCATTCAAAAACTTAGAGAGACATAAGAAGGTCTACACCAAAGTAAATTAATGGAGAAATTATCAAGAGAGACTTATCAACATATAAAACATTATGGAAGGATACAAGATCACAACTCATTAAATACCCTTCATAATTTATATCAACAATGCAAGATAACATCAAATAGAGATAATCATTTAGTTAAAATACCCTTGATAATCATATCAACTACCCTTTGGTACATATATTCTAGTGTTAGCCATCATATGACCAATAATCTATAATGGATTGATTGTCTAGAATTCAAAGACAACTTTAGATTGAAAATTGTAGATGGTAAAACCTATCTTATTCATGGATGTGGATGTGTAAAACCTACTATATAATGTTTATATTTTGTGTTACATGATGTCATGTATGTTCTTGGATTAATATCTAATCTTATTTTAGTGACAAAAGTAGTAGAAAGCAAAAGGGTGATTGAGTTAAAATTCATAAATGGAGTTAATAAGTGATCCATTAGAAATCAAAATGAGATAGAAGCTATAGGATCAATCAAGAATGGAATATATGCTTTAGAATTAATTAGTTTCTCTCAAGATCTTGTTTTAGTTTAAGATAACATTGTTGAATATTTTGAGAGATAGATTACAGGAAATGAGAACCAAGGATATTTTTACCAATAAAAACATTGGGTCAATCCAAAATTCAAGATGATGAAAAATTTGAGAGATAAAAAAAAAGTTGCACACCAAAGACATCTACAAGTAAAATCAAATAAAGATGAATAATTTAAAGAACAAGGTGAACCATATCAAGATCTAGTTGTATTAGGATGAAGATTGTCTTCAATAACCAAATAATGTAATACAGGTAGGTTTTGGAGAATATTACATTATTTGGTACATACCAATGTACCACCTTGGTACAATATTAGATTATGTGTGTATCTTAGATTAGAGTGTGAGTTTATATTTCATGTAATGTAATAATGTGTAAAAAATGCACAACTGTCATGTAATTAAGTGTGCAAGTTTTATGAGTGCAAATGTGCACACGTATCCATTATGTAAGAGTGCACATGTGTCCTTAGAATAGGAAAGTGAAGAATTATAAATAGGAGTGAAGGTCGATAGTGCAAAATATGAGGAGTCACATACTATTATATATTTATGATAAAATATTATAATTGGTATAAAAATGCATAGCACATAGCATGCATTAGTATACCTTTAGTCTATAGGATTTTTGATATTTTTGTGAGTATTTTCCAAGTGATTATTCTATGAGTATTTTTGAGTTATTATTATTGGTATTGTTATATTTATTGAGTTATTTATATTGCGACTTTGTTATATTTAACTTTGTGGTTATTTACATCAAGTATTAGGCTAAAAAAGCTATCATAGGATTCATCTAGGAAATGAGTGGTGATCTCAATGTTATTATTAGATTGTGGTGGTGTATGTAAAGTAGGTAATTAAGGTTAGAAAGTGACAATTGACAAAAATATTTTACCTGGGCATGTCATGATGTATGGATAAGTAGCTCTGTTAGCATATAACTAGGTGTTTGGAATGGAGAGATAATAAACATGGATTTAATAATATGAGGGTTCTAGGTGACATAAGCAATATAACCCATAGATGGGATAGGTTGTAAGTTTTCTACTCTAGTCAAGATGTCTTCTACATGATATACCTCTTCAAAAGTTGTAAAAATTATACGATTAGCACTACAAACCATTATTGCTAATATTAGATTGTAACCCTTTGATGTAATATAGAAATCAATGTTCCTCGTTAGGGTTGATATTTGGAGAAATTAAATATAGGATTATCATGAATCTAAAGTTAAAATCATGAATATTTTATTGAGAATATATTTTGCATAATATTTAATTGAAACAAAATATAATATACATTACACATGTTACTAAATCTATGCATGAAAGACTCTACAATTAACACCTAATTAGTGATAGAATTATCTTGTCATATTCTATACCATAAAGTAACTTTATGCCTTAATGACTAAATAAGTAAGTGTACCATGATATTTTCCTACTAAATGCAACGGATTTATTTCAACAAGGAAAGATCGCTTATGTGATCCATCATTGTTTTGGTCTCATTTTATTATAAAGGTAATCTTTTTATGGCAGGATCTAGAATAAGAGAATAAGTCCATAGGTTGAATAGTCCTTTATGACTCCAATCTAGAAGTTGATTTTGGGGCCTAGGCACTTGTGGTGGTTGATTATTTTGAGGATGATGATCTTATTGTATCATATAGAGATACAACATCTAGACTTTAGTAAGGGATGAGTATGCTAGATATGGAGGTATTTCAGGGAATTTTGTTGGGAAAACCCTAATAGTGTTGCATGATATAATATGGCAACAAAAAAAAAATTATATTTAAAAAATTTGGCGGATTACCATAGGCCAATTTTTTATTTGGATGGGCTTAAAATTTTTGAATAGGGGGGTGATATTGTATTCCTTATTGAGGAACTTATTGATTCTAAGAAGTAATGTATTGCTACAAACATACAATGGCTAATTTACTAGAAGCAATGCTTGTCTTGGGGTATTTTCCTGAGCTCCTTGTGCTCCCATTTGATCAACTAGTATTTTCAAATTCTAAAATATACCATGGATCTAAATAGGGATCTAGATTTATCCTAAGATACATACATTGGTTGACACAAACTATCCTAATTATGAGGGTGTTGCATTAGATTTTTGGTTTTATTATGTAGTTCCACATAAAATTTGAGTCAAGATTATATAAGTAGATTGGTTGAGTTAAGCATTGAAGACTAGAATTTGACTCACATTGATCTGATTGTTGGAGGACCCAAAAATTAGTTATTTGAAGAATTATTTAAATAAATCAATGACATATAGATAAAGGATTAATGTGAGTCATTGTGGTTCCTATAGTGGCCCAAGCTTGGCTTGAAAATGATAGTGGCATAATTGTAAGTTGATGGGAAGCTAGGGAAAATATTCTCTTAAGACATAAGGTTTTGACTAGTTTGATAAGCCATTTGAACTTTTTTTTTTGATAGAGTAGAATTTGGCATAGGATCCTCTTTGATATTGGCATTTTGGTGTACTCACATGGCAACTTACTTCTTTATTTCTTCTTTCAAACTCCTTCATTGATTTGCTTTCAATTTTACTAATTAAAATTATTTCTTCAATCACTGTATTTTTTGGCATGTTTTAATAAGCCTAGACTCCATCACATATGTACCTGTATGGATAGAGTTTCATGATCAATTTTGAATAATATAGTGAATTTCTCCCTACTTGGAGCAAATTTCTCCTAGAGTTCTAATTAGAAAAAAAATTCAAAAGAGAGACCAAGTTAATTGCTTTGAGTGAATTGCTTCAATACTAGTGTGACACTCTCCCTTGTCAGAAGTTTAGAAAATTCTTGATCTTCTTGAGTAAATCACTGCTCAAAGTCTAGGTAAATCATTATTTGAAATCTACTTGATAAAATTTTACTTTTGGAGCAAATTGCTAGCTGGTGTAGAGCAAAATATTCACTAAATTCAACTTTGATATTTTTTTTTTATTTTCTAGATGATTGGCCTCAAATGGAGTGAAGCATTCCAATTTTGGAGTAAATGGATTCCTGAGTGAGGACTTTGCAAAAAAATCCTAAAATCAAACCAATCACTTATGCCTATAAAAAATTAAAAAATGGTGACAAAATTGAGAAATTTAGCCAATTAGATATTGCCTTGCTTGTTTGCTTTGTAAATTTTTTAGAAATTCAAGGTTCATAACAACGTATTTGTTTGTAAAGCACTTGTAAAATAGAACACAAAAATAAAATATATACAAAATTAAATATTATTTGAAGACCAAGCTTGATCTTATTGTGGAAATCAATCCTTTTCCTCCACTAGTTGTGCCAAAAATATTGAATTGGTAAAATATCTAAATTCTAATGTGTCTCACATTTATGTTTCAAAATACTAGAAGAGAGAGGTAGTGACCCTATTGAACTCTAATAATTAGGATGATTCTTCACTATACTTACCAAAATATAACTAATCTAATATAACATCATGATATTAACAAAACTTTAGAGTACAATAATTAAAATTCATTAGAAGTAAATTGTGAAGTTTAGGATGCAAGAGATTGAAGATAAATATGATTATAACCATAACAAGGAGAGTGTGTAATCAATTAACGTATGGGTAAATTGAAAAACAACAATGAAATCCCATGTGTATAAATAAAATGAACAAAGAATGAAAAGAGGGCAATGCCACTAATGAAAAACAACCATCTCATCAATTGCTCATTAATATAAAATAAAAAATAGCAAGTACATTGTGGGATAACAAAGTGTATATTTGACTTTTTCAAGGCCAAAAGATGTTTACAATGGAGCCCATGGATCCTATTTATAGGAATAATTCATCCTTGAGTTTTTTTATGTGACAAAGTTTCACTTCCTAGTACAGGTAAATATTTAGAGGTATCTTTAACAAAGTGATGTATTTTCGAATGTTACATGCCCTAAACACATCTCTAAACCATTTAGAAGCCTTCCAAAATTCTTAGTGGTACAACTACATGTTGAAATGTCATTTTATAGAAACCATCCTTAGGATTTGTGCACCTCCTTTTGTGCTTTTACTTATCCATAAGTGATTCGCTCCACAAGGGGAGTGAATCATTCTTATCTAGGAGAAATTTGTTCCATTTTTCTAGCGTTTCACTCTTAGGGACCAATCGCTTCATGTTGCCTAACACTTTGCTTATTAGGATCCAATCATAAAATCTTAAAAGAATCATTTCTCATATCCTCATTGCGAAAAAATTATGGAAAATTGAGTTTTGGAGATCTTAATTGATTAATAAAAAATGCTTTGTACATCTGCAAAACAAGTAGAACTCCAAAGTAATAATTTGTTACATAAATCTTCTTAAACCAACCCTTTTTTTATTTAAAATATTAGTTCCTCTTTTATAAATAAATCACATCTTGAACCCATGTCCCATAGATTATGAGCAAAAAAAACTATTAACCTAAAACCATAACTAAAACAAATAGCTAAAGTCATTATCTATTTACCTTTATTCAATAAATAAAATAAAAGTAATGTAACTTTTAATATCGAAAAGTCATAAGAAATATGGAACAATATAGTTATCCAAGTATTTATCCATCCAAATTGAAGTATAATGTACAACCTTGTTCTCTTAGATTCAAATCTTGGATCTCTTATTTTAAATACTAAAATATTAATCATTAAACCCACTTAATTATATATACAATCATTACAATGCCACTTATATCAAAACATAATACATATTAACATAATCATTACATTCCCACTTAGATTCTGGGAAGACTCATGGATTACAACTCAACCCTTGATTCCAGATCAATATGTAAGTATTCTTAAACCTATCATCGATCTGATTTTTGGTCCCAAAGTTGAGAATTTCATCAATAATGAAGTTGTGGTCCCCCACTGGGTTGACATCCCTGCTGACCTAGATTCCCCTGAGCTTTGCTCAGCTCATCTTCTTTTAGCCTAGCGCCTTTGAACTCACTAGATCCCAAGTACCAACCAGTATGGGAATTTCTCAGTTACGACTGCATATATGGCTATGAATGAACCTAAAGATTATTGGGTTCCTTCCAATAGTATCAGGATCAAAAACCTTATTCACAAAATTACCCATTTTTTTTTTTTGGTAGCAAAAAATAGACTCCTCACCACCGATAACTTGATAACCCATGGTATGATCCTGCCCAATAGATGTTACTTATGTAAATCTGCGTGGGAGTTAGTTAATCATATGTTTCTATAGTGCCCCTTTTTTGGCTTTGTCTTGTCCATAATCGTGTCAAATGTTTCCATCTCTTGGGTTGCTCCTCAGTCTATTAGTGATCTTATTACCCAATGGCCAATCCCCTTTAAGTCCACCTGCCTGATGTTTTGGTGGTCGATCGTTCTTCCTCACTTTATGTGGTAAATTTGGTTGGAAAGGAATAATCGAGCTTTTCAATTTTCGTCCCTATATCCGGAGTCGGTCTGTTTGAGAGCTATGACTTTTGCCTCCAAAAATGCCAATATCATGTCTTCTAAGGATTGTCCTTCATCATTGTTTGATATTTAAGTGGCACGTTATGCTAACATGTCTTTTGAGGTTTCTGGTCATTCCCATGTTGTTGTGGACAGATCCCTTGTCTCTTGGATTCCCCCTCCCCCTCAGTGGTTCAAGTTAAATTTTGATGGTGCATCAAAAGGCAACCCTGGTGACGCGAGTTGTGGAGGCATAATCAAAGAGGACAGAGGTCGTTTCATCCTAGATTATACGAAAAAACTTGGAGTCCAATCTAACAATTTTGTAGAAGCTCGAGCAGCTTTTTGAGTAATCCAAATGGTTATCTAGCTCAATATCCAGTTCGTGATAATCGAGGGAGACTCGTTAAACAATATAAATTATTTGAAAGAGGTCTCGCATCCACCTTGGAACGTGCAACCAATCATCAAAGAGTCCATTGTCTAGTTAAGGGAAATTAACAACAGGTGTATTCAACACCTGTATAGGGAAGGCAATCGGGTGGTAGATACAATGACAAACTTTGGGTTAACTGTCCAATCCCTAGTGATGTGGTAGGGTAACCTTCCCCAATACATCGTTGATTCTTGTAGTGAACTTGCAGTTACAAATGTTGAATAGTGCCACGATGTCAAGGATCACGATGGCTCACAATGCGAGGCAAATTGTAGAACCTTATTACACTGATATGCCAAGGTGGCACATTGGCACTTGCAAAAGAAGGACAGACTGTAAAATCTCACACTTTCTGTTTGTAGCCATGGGCGGTGTTGTAATAATCTAGGTTGTTTTTTAGCTTATGGACCATGTGTTTGGCCCAATTTTAACTTGTTCTATAGAGAGTCGAATCTTTACATAATCCTCCTTACAGCTTGTATAGAAAGTTTTGGGTCCCTTATAAAACTCGTTACTAATAAAAAAAAACTAATCTCCCGTATTTAATTATATTTAATTATCTTGTAACGTGTACGTATCAGGTTAAGATTGAAGTAATTTACATCTCCCTCGCCCTTTATTCCCACACGTTAAATAATTATTTTACCAACCTTTTCCATCTTTTTATACATAGATCAAAATCAATAAAAAAATAAAATGCGATAAATGAAAATCTTCAAGCTGTAATGGAGTCTATTCGTGTAGTCCCAAAAGACATTGTCCTTAATATAAAGCCACATGCAATGGACGAACATACAAATGAGTTGAAAAGACTCAGGAACTTGTCTTTGTAGGCTCATCTTTCGATGGAGACGCTCAGGTCCACGAATAAGCTGTCAGACCTGTCCATCCAATTCTCAGTAGGATATCCACCTAATTCATGCAAGCACATGATAATGGCACCAAAGACGGAAGTAAAGCTGTCTACTAAAGTAAAGCACATGATAATGGCACCGCTAGCTAATTTCGTTAATCTCCAACCCCCATTCCACGCTCTCTATGGTAAACAACGTACGACTACCAGGCGGCGGCGTCCTTCATAGGGGTTCCATCTTCCAACATCACGTGTACCCAGCTACCCGGTTACGATTACTACCTTGTGCTATAAAACATAACAAGTGCACTTCTTCCTCTCAGAGCGCTCTTCTTCGCGGGCGCTAACAACATCCTCCTATTCACTGACTGATTCTGTTCAGTGACTAAATCTCAATATCATCCAAATGGTTTCAGGAAAGATGAACATGGAGGATGTGGAAGCGTTCAGGAAGTCGCAGAGGGCTGATGGCCCCGCCTCCATCCTCGCCATCGGCACCGCCACTCCCCCTGACGCCATCGACCAGAGCAGTTATCCGGACTATTATTTCCGCATCACCAACAGCGAGCACAAGACGGAGCTCAAGGAGAAGTTCAAGCGAATGTGTAAGAATCTACACCATTTATGTCATCAATTTGTCATATACATGTGGGTATCTTTTGATGGTTATGGAATGTATGTGATGTTGCAGGCGAGAAATCGATGATAAAGAAGAGGTATATGTATTTGACGGAGGAGATCTTGAATGAGAATCCCAATGTCTGCGCGTACATGGCGCCCTCCTTGGACGCCCGACAGGACATGGTGGTGGTGGAGGTGCCACGGCTCGGAAAGGAGGCGGCTGCCAAGGCCATTAAAGAATGGGGGCAGCCAAAGTCGAAGATTACTCATCTCATCTTCTGTACCACCAGCGGTGTCGACATGCCTGGCGCCGACTATCAGCTCACCAAGCTCTTAGGCCTCCGCCCCTCTGTGAAGAGAGCGATGATGTACCAACAGGGCTGCTTTGCTGGCGGCACCGTCCTCCGGGTAGCCAAGGACCTTGCCGAAAACAATCGCGGGGCAAGAGTTCTGGTGGTGTGCAGTGAGATCACGGCCGTCACCTTTCGCGGGCCATCGGACACTCACCTCGACAGCCTGGTCGGGCAGGCTCTGTTCGGCGACGGAGCCGCGGCGGTGATCGTAGGCGCAGACCCCATCCCGGAGGTGGAGAAGCCATGTTTCCAACTTCTCTGGACTGCACAGACCATTCTCCCCGACAGCGAGGGCGCTATTGACGGCCATCTGAGAGAGGTGGGACTCACCTTCCATCTTCTGAAGGACGTGCCCGGGCTTATTTCGAAGAACATAGAGAAGGCTCTGGTGGAGGCGTTCCAGCAGTTTGGAATTTCTGACTGGAACGAGCTCTTCTGGATTGCTCACCCGGGAGGACCGGCGATTCTGGACCAGGTGGAGGAGAAGCTGCAACTGGACGCCAAGAAGATGAGGGCCACTAGACACATCCTTAGCGAGTACGGAAACATGTCGAGCGCGTGCGTGCTGTTCATCTTGGATGAGATGAGAAAGTCGTCGAAAGAGAAGGGATGTGCGAGCACGGGAGAAGGGCTGGACATGGGAGTTCTGTTTGGGTTCGGGCCAGGTCTTACGGTGGAAACTGTCGTTCTCAAGAGCGTTCCTTTGCATTAAGTGCTCATTCTCTTCTATTACATTCCCAGCTCTATGTTTGCAGTAGTAATAAACAGACAGTCCGTTAACTGTTTCAATCGGCACCGCAAAGATTGTCTCTTTTTAATTCATATTTGGAAGATTGTCCAAGAGCGGCAGACGGATCGTACACAGGAAATGCAATGACCTCCGTCGTCTGAGGTGATGATTTTGTTAAAAAGTAAAAACCACCTTATTATTTGAGAGCAAAATGTATCTGATACTGGTTTTAAGTATATTTCACTGTCGAGAGTCCCCTTCTTCGTTTCTTGTTTTTTTTGTCCGTCTTAAAAGTTTACTGTTTTGCTCTTTCTCACACAGGGTGGATTTACTCTTAAAATTCAAAATGATTAAAAATGAGCATTTCATACCATCTCATATTTTTTATAATATTCCATTTTTAGATCAGTCATATAAGAGGAGGCAGACCAGTCTATATTCCTTTGTACCTACTATACGTGACAGGAGACCGTAAGACACCACGAAAAGATTGATAGACTTTCATTCCCACAGAAACAGCAAAAATAAAACTACAAAATTAGAAGTATATAAAATAACTTTAAAAGAGAACCCTGCTCTTAGCAGAAATTTATTTGCACTAATCCCGGAAAACAACATTTAATATTACGAAGTATATTAAGTAATTAATTTAATGAAAATTTTAAAAATATAAATTATTTATATAAATGTATAATTTTTAAATATATAATTTGTTAAAAATATTATGTTAATGGATCATATTAAATCATCTTATATTTTTTTATCAATTATGCATGTGTGATTGGAGATAGACCTTATATTCTTTGAAATTAATTATATAAAAGCATTAAAAAATCGTGAAATATACAATAAAGCTTCAATCCCATAGAAACTTTATATGGTCAAATTTTACATATAAACAACATTTAAATATGGCAAGTATTTTGAGACAAACAATAAAAAAAAATTAACAAGTTTTGATTTTTGTACCTATGGATGGTCACCTCACCAAATGATGGCCTCATGTGGTTGTTATAGTGAATGAATCTTACCTACTAAGCCATGAATGAAAGTGGCGTAGGTGTGTGTCCAAAGATCTCCTTGCATGATAGTTAATGATAAAAATGATTTTGTTTTTACCTACTATCTATTTTATCCTCATCCCATCACATGTCTTTGTTTCATCATAATTTCTCATCAATTCATTTATGTGTATCATAGTCAGATCGTGTTTCCTTTATTAAACTTGATTTTCCCTTTAAAACTTGAGGGAGGCACATAGGGTCATGACAACACTTAATACTTTTACAAGTATGATTTTTTTTTTGCATCATTAATAGTCAATTTATCACAAGCATCAATCATCTTGAATCTCAAATATAATCAACATGTTCTCAAAATTGGGGTATGCAAGCTAATTTTTGACATATTTATTTTTTGATGAATGCATAAAATGGAGGAAATGTAGATACCCTATTTTGAAAATATCACTAAATCTTATAAACTTAATAACATCTAACTCATCAATCAAATCTAACATCTTGATCAACCAAACAAGCTAAAGTCTCATCCAAGGGGTGCTTAATGGCCCAAATTAAAAGTGTTGTACTTGAGGTAGTATCACCGACGTTGTTTTTTAATAAGGGGAAACACTTTTACCAAACTTTCATATTTTATATTTTTCTTCTTAGTCACTCCAACATTAGGTATTTTGACACTAGTATAGGTACCATAAATGTGTATTGGGATACAAATATATAGAAGGCATAGGGGATAGCCTTCCAATCTATATTAAATTATGTTAATCTTGAATGGTTATTCCATAAGATTTTAATAGAGAATTTCTACCTCTAGTTTTAACCATCAATTATATTTTAGAATCCAAGGCTTTCGAATAGTACATGAGTGACATAACTGGCAGAGGAGATCGCTCCTCAAGTATTCCATGCTAGGACTTATGAAATTTGAGGTTGGAATCTTCTACTGCCTCCATGGGAGCTCTCTTAATAGTTTACAATTGTTCCAACAATGATACCCTATCTACCTTCTCTTTCAATCTCTCAAAATAATATTATCAAGTTGGTCTTAATTGGCTATCAATCCAGACTAGATTGTGAGATACCACTCTTAGGCTCTTCCCTTGAAATAAATTTCTAATAGTCTTAGAGCTATATTTTTCTCTAATATATTATGAATTATGCATAGAATTACCACATGGTTCATATGCTCAATGGGGGTACTGATATCTTCTTCAGTGGAATAAGTGAGAGACTTTAAAGTAGACTAAAATATGTCATACTTAGGTCCCTCATATATGCCATATTTAGGTCCCTCATATATAATAGGAGGCATACTAGTCTATATTGTTTTGGACCTACTAAACATGATAGGAGACAGTGAAACACCTTGAAAGGATTGATAGACTTTCATTTCCACAGAAACAGCAAAAAAAAAAACTACAAAATTAGAATTATATAAGATAACTTCAAAAGAGTACCTCCTCATTGTGGACATTAATATGGTCTAATCCTATAGAGTCTGACAAACAATAATTTAATATTATGAAGCATATCAAATAATTTATTTAATGAGATATTATAAATATATAAAATTAAATAATAAAAAATATTATTTAGTTATGTGAATATATATTTTTTTAAGATGTGATTTGTTAAAAATATTATGTTAATACATGATATGATGATAAGGGTGGACCTTATTAAACTATCTTATATTTTTTTTTCGATTATGTATGAGTAAGAGGAGATAGACCTTATATTCATCTAAAATAGTTATATATAGTATCAAAATACCATGAAAGATATAATAAACCTCTAACCTCGTAGAATATATATATAAAAGAATATTCCACTCTTTATGGATATCGGCATGGTTAAATCCTATAAACAAACAATATTTTACTATGGTATGAGTTTTGAAACAAAAAATATAAAAAAATGGTAAGTTTTGAGTTTTGTATCTATGATTGATCATCCCACCAAGTACTATGGACTCATCTCATGTGGTTATCCATAGAAATTGAGTCTCGATAGTTAAGCCATGAAATAAAGGAATTAGGTGTGTATTTAGAGGTCTCCTTGCACGATAGTCAATAGTAAAAAAGATTTTGTTTTTATCTACTATCCATTTTATCCCTATTCCACCACAAGTCAATTCATTGTTCGATCATTATTTCTCATCAGTTGATTTATATGTATCATAGTCAAGTCAAGTTTCCTCTATTAAACTTGATTTTTTGTTCAAACTTCGAGAGCGCACATAGAGTCATGACAATATTTAATACTTTTGTATTAATAATCAACTTGTTACAAGAATAAATCATCTTGAATTTAAAATCTAATCAACATGTTTTCAAAATTGGGGCATGCAAGCTAAATTTTTACACATTCATTTTTTATAAACGCATAAAAAATGGAAATGTAGACACCCTATTTTGAACATGTAACTAAATCCTACAAATTTAATAAAATCTACCTCATCAAGAAAATCAAACATCTTGATCAACCAAACAAGCTAAAGTATTATCCAAAGGATTACTTAATGGCCCAAATTAAAACTATTGTACTTGAGGTAGTATCACTAATGCTTTTTACTAAGGGAGAACACTTTTTCCAAACTTTCAAATTTTATCTTTTCCTTCCTAGTCAACCTAATAACATGTATTTTAACTCTAGAATAGGTATCATTAACAACACTAGTGTTTCTTATGCTAGTGGTATTGATTATCATAACCAAAAAAATAAATGAGAGGTAACTAACTCATTGAAAAGTGATCCCTATATTTTATAGTATAAAAGGTATTCATTGCCATACATAGGCTCACTGGTTGGTGGTAAAGGTCATTTTGTGTTGAGTATCACCCTTAACCTAGATTTGAGTGTACCCTAAGAAGCCATCCAAAAGTGATAGTATATATGATCTAGCCACTTTTTACAAGATCTAATCTAGACTAGTAGAGGATAATTATCTATTAGTGATGCCCTATTCAAACTATTTAAATTGATGCTAGCCTAATATCATTATTTCTATTTTGAACTAGTACCAAATTGGCTATCCATGTGGAATACATGATCAAGAAGATAATTTAAGACTATAAGAATTTCAGAAGCTCCTTTTCCTTAAGTACTTCAATCATAGATTTTATAGGCCTTTGTTTTTGTCTAAAGGTATTTGCACTAATATCTAATAAAATAGTATGTTCTATGATGCTCTTATTGTATACCTTTGAACCTTCATAAGAGTAAGCAATTATATCTCCATAATTCCCACAAATATTCTTGAGAAGGCATATTTTCAAATAGTAGATTCTTATCTTTGACAACTTTAATAGGGTGGTAGGACAAAACCTTCATTTTTATGCTAGATTTATCTGTATTGTATTATGGATTGAACATAATCTATAATGTGATTCGCCCCTTTTAAAACTAGTTAGTATTCAACCAGATTACCTCATATTTGATGTCATCCCCATTTCATTTTTATTTTTAGCATGTTAAGCTTGTTTGATGAGAAATTCAATGATTTGCTTGTCATTGTTGAAAACTTACCAATGCTCAGAATTATCAAGGACTACTAATATGAACAATTTAATTCCATTGGTTTATTCCAAATCTTATATGTGGGGTCAAACATCATTATCATTGATTTTAATTCATCTACCTTTATATTAATTTTTTAAGGTAACACCTTCATCTCATAAGTTTCAAAGCTTTCTTGAAAATAATAGACCCTATGCTTGTATGAATTTAGTTGTTTATTTTTCATGGTGCATTATGAATTAACATTATTGATTTTTATATATTGGTGGTGGCCACAAGGGGTATACAGAGTGTGACCATGAGGGAACCATTACATAACATATCCGCAACATGTGAGGTGAGAGATTTGAACCTGGGCCTCTCAGCAACTAGAAAGGTTTAACTACCCACTTGCTCTTCAACTCCTCTACATGGGCGGATAAATTAACTTGATTGATGATAAGCTTGAAGTTTTAAAATATCTTAAGGTATTTAACCCCCATATTTTTAGCCTTTCTCAAGCTAGTACATGATTATTTATCTTTGACCATATTATTGGTGCAATTAAACAACAATCTAAAGGAAACAATTGTATGGAAATATTGTGGATATATAAACCAAATACCTACACTAGCCCTATTCCTCATTCTAGTACCAATAAAATGCATGATCCATGTTATCTCACATGCGTAAACTTATTGACTAGTTAGAGTTGGTATGTTAGCTAGTTATTTGGATATTAAATAATTCTCTAGATTGGTTTCTTCAAATATCACTTTCAACTCTTAATCATCCTAAAGAAAACCAATTATCATATTGATTTTGTGCACTTGATCACTCTCTATGATTTCATTACCCTCAAAGTCTCAAACTTAGGTATTTCATTCTAGTTTACCACACAATATTTATCTATTATGCAATAACTAGGTACATGGAGGCTCATTTATAATCCAATCATCTTCTCATCTTGCGATATATTCATATGGGTATAATCCATTACCAAGTATCCATCCCCTGATAATTTACATGTTCACTTTATTAAGAGCAAAATTCCAAATTATAGAGGAAGATCAACAATTATAATATCTTGGAGTACAACCAACTAAGAATGTTTTTCCATAATCATGTAAAATTTCAAAACTTACATAATATTTACCTAAGTTCCATCCATCTAGATTGGGTTACTAGTGGTCATTTTAGAAGGGAGACCTATTTCTTCATAGGCAACCTTGGGTATTATTGTTACATCAACCCCTATATCTACTATGCAAATATTTACTAGATATATTTTTATCTCTAGAGCCAAATAAAATAGAGGTTCATTTAGGATCTTATGTTTTGGATCATTTAGTGTATCTATCATGTTAACATGAATATCTAAAGGATTATCTGCCATTGCATCTTTTCACTCTACTAGACTAGGTTTAACTGACTTAGACTGTTCATTATTGGCTTAGCTTCTTTCCTACTCCTTGAGGGCCTCTTTAAGTAGATATATTTTCTAGGTAAAGCTAGAGTCTCTAACATGATCACTTTTATTGGAGTTCTCTTCATTTCCTCCATAATACAAAAATTAAATTCAATAAAGTTATTTTGTTGAATGCTATGAAGTTTTGTACTACTTAATAGCTACTATAATACTTCATTAGTAATATAAATATATTTAAGATATTGTTATAGAATTCATTTGTAACTTATTCCTTTTTTCATTTCTTCTCTCCTTTACCATTTTCATCCCATCTTGTTTGTCCTTTTCCATTTCTAGTTATTTTCCCTTATCTATTTGTTTTTTTATTTTTAACATGCGTGTTCACTTAGGGAATATTGATTGAATATTTTATAGTATTCTCATTCTATTTATATTGTTGTATCATTGTAATTGGCCTATTATCTTTCATGTGTAGTGTAATCTTCCTCTTCTCAATACTATAGTACCCTTGTTTACTTTAGTCTACTCCTTGATTGGTGCTTGTTCTTCCACAAAATTTATTTTACCTGTAGTCTCAACCCCTTATTGATTGGCACTTATAATATTACCCTTAAATGTGGAGTCTTCAATTTATTTAACTACACTAAAGTTGATAAAAATGATGTTGTTAGGATTTGGTAAGGATAGGACTACTTGTTGTACTAGAGGTAAAGCTAAATAAACTTGTTGGCTCATAGTAAGCAACTAGTAGATGGTTAGATTCATCATTAAGGGTTGACCCATTGCTAGCATAATTTACCCTAGGGTAGCATCTTGTTAGGATTAGTATTGTTGATCATATTGATTTATTTATGAATTCCTCATGATCACCACATAATCTATGGGATCATACTGCATATTATGTCACAAACACCATATATAATAATATCTAAATTTGTGTTCACCATATTATTTTACACCTTACTTATGCTTTATCTATTTTTTTTATGTTGTACCTGGTATTTTATGAGGTGATGGTTTTGCCTTAGTTTACAAATTTTTGTTGTTATTTGTAAATCTATTTCCATAATCTCTTCTTCATGTTATTTTGATTCACCATTATTTTCACTACCTCCACTATTTCCTTCATATTGAGTTGACATCCATATAGGCAATGAGTAGTGGTCTTAATGTTATTATTAGTTTATGGTGGTGTGTGTAAAGTTGGTAATTAAGACTAGAAGGTGAGAATTGATAAAACTATTTAACCTAGGCATGTCACAATATGTGGATAAGGGGTTGAATTAGCAGATGACTAGGTGCTTAAAATGGGAGAGATAAGCATGGATTTAGAAATATGAGGGTTATAGGTGATATAAATGACATAATATATATGTGGGATAGGTTTTCAATTTCTTATTCTAATCAAGATGTCTTCTATATGAGTTGCCTCTTCAAAAGTGTCATTAAAAATAACACGGTTAGCATTACAAATTGTTGCTAATATTTTTGTAAGTTGGTTATATGGGATTGAAACGAGACCCACCCATATTACATCATCACCACACAATGGTATTACAACAAAACTTGGATATTATCCATGTATCACTTGGCAATATTTGAACCTTGGTCTCATCTTCTAAATATTGAGGAATCTAATTGGTTGAGCTAATGCCACTTCATGATTATTGCTAATATTAGATTATAAGTCTTTTATGTAATATGGTAATGCATATTATTCATTATGTTTGACATTAAGAGGAATTAAATACATGATTATCATTAATCTAGACTTATAATCTATTAGAGTAATATTCCATTATTTGAGATATTTACCATATTCCTACATTAGGTAGATGTTATTTATTGCATGGTAAAAATAGCATTTGCATTTGTTTTTACTGTTACATTCTACCATGAAGATATTCAGTGTGGAATATTTTGCGGTAAGTCATAGTTAATTTGACTACGTTGTTAGTTGTTAGTAAGTTGGTGCTAATTTCTCTTAGTGCATTAATTAACTATCTTTATGGGGTATTTTTCTAAGGCTATTTATAGCCTATGTTTGCACTATCTAAATCTCTTACTTATTAATAAATATTTTAATTTTCCTATGATCTATTTTATATCATTGGTATCAAAGCCACGGAGCTTACCTAGGCAATTGGAGCATCTGGACAAGGCGGGTAACGACCCATTCCAACTGGACCAGGGATCAAAATTTTGACACATGGGAGCCCCTAGATAGGTACGCATCTTGATGCACTAGAATTTAGCATGTTTCATGAGGCACATTATTTTCTAGAACCTGCATGAGGTGGACCCGACACAAAAACTAATGTGCACTAAAATCTAGGTGGTTCTAAAGTTGTTGGACCTGACGTAGGTATCTGACAGCATGAAAAACGAGCAAGGTTTAACTGGATAGACTTTCTTCAGTTAGAATGTTAATTTTTTAGGTGGTACATTGATATATCTAACAATGTAGAGATGTTTGACTAATAGGCCTACTATCACATTTGGCACAGTTGATGATGATCTCCCGCCAGTAAGTTATTGGTAGACTCTAGTTGTCCAACATTCATCTAACACGATCTGACAATGCTGACTCTCTAGCACCAATGAGTTAGATCAGTACTAAATCCATTGAACTTTGCATCACCTAGATTCGAACAGGTGCCAACAACCACACATCAGGTCTTGTGCTAGCACTAATACCACTTGATCACACGTAGATAGAGATCCTAAACTGACAGGAACAAAATCTAAGAAATTTTGATTGGACCTACTGATATGGTGGCTAACCTGGATGTTGAGCTGGCAAAAAACATGGAAACTAAGACTACTGATGTGACCTGGCGTGGAAATCGAGACTATTGAGCTAGCACCATTTGGACCAAACATGTGGTGCACATGTAGAAGCTAATGTGGTGCATGTGTGGAAGCTGACTTGGCTGGCAGAATTCAGTAAGGTGATGTGGCAGCTAACCTGGTGAACTGTTGACATGGCATTTTGCGATTAGTAGAAGGGGTGCACCTGTCCTAGTGAACTGTTGATGTGGAATTTCATGTTTTATAGAAGGGGTGTTGACATGTCAATTTTCTAGTTGGCTCATTGATGCACGCATGGCGGCCTTCGATTTGTAGTTTTCCATTGCAAAATGCTTAATGATTTCACCTGATTTCTCGAAGGCAATCAACTATAGAAGGGGGGTTGTTTGTTTTAAACACCAAAAATCCATCCTTCATGTCAATGTAGGACTAAATAGTCCCACATTTATTTTTTGACTATCAGCGATAGTCGAAACCAAAGGTGCACTCACACCTTCTCAATAGTTCGATGATTAGAGGTAGAGCACTGACCACTTAGTCGGGGGATACATCCCCGTGAGCATCGAAATATGAAGATTTCGCTAAACAAGGGCTTGAAACACAAATTTTATAAGGTATTTTTTTTTTTCTTTTGTATTTTTTTTTAATTAGTTTTTTTTAGTGTTTTTTTTAATAATTTAAAATTTATTTTCTCTAAAATCATTTTTTATATATATACAAAAATGATTTTTACTAAAATAATTTTATTATTAATGAAATTATACATAAATTAATGAGAAAAATGCAATAAAGTTGAAAATTAAAAGCCTTATTTTTTTTGCAAAATTCAAACCAACAAAAAAAACTTTTGTTTTCTCCTCCAAAGGGGATATAAAACATTTAATCGCACTATTTTTCTTGCAAAATTAGGTAACCTAATAATCTTCTCAAAACCTTGTTAATTTTGTAAATAATAAAGGATCAAACTTGAATTTTTTTTTTCCAAATATTAGCACAAGGTAACACAAAATTTTGTAATATTCAAATGCAAAGTGTGCATTTGTTTTCTCCACGGTGGAATATAACAAAGAAATTGCACATTCATTTTTTTTGTAAAACTGAGAAGAGATTGAAGACCTTGGGTCCATAAAAACTATGTCATGTGTCGACTAGTTCTAGAAGCCTTTCAAATGCGGTTTGTGTGTCGGCTTGACTAGAAAGGAGTGTTACTTTGTTCATTTTGCAAATCAAAGGGGGGAAGACAAAAATTTGAATTTTTTGCAAAATTGTAACGTAAAGTGTGGAGCACTTAAAAATCAAACATTATTTATTTTACAAAATCAAAAGGAAAGGTAATTGTTTTATGCCATATTCTTTGCAAAATTGGAAAAAAAGAGGAGACATAAGATATAAAATTTTTGCACAACACAAATCAAAATTTTATTGCAAAAGTTGGTGATAAATGTGCATTTTTTATATTACTCAACACCTTTATAACAAATTAGAAAATTAGATGCATTTTTGTTTGCTTACGAAACCTAAGTAGTAAAAATTTTGTGGGCACTCTTTGATTGATTATTGTATTTAATGTCTTGTTCTTTGCAATTATAAGTTATTAAAATCAAGGGCATTCAAAACCCCAAAATTTCACAATAATTTGTGTAATTCATTTGCACAAGTATAAACCATTTGTAAAATTGATATTCTCTCCTTACAAACCCTAAAATTCACTCTTATTTGTTTGGATCAATATCCTCAAACTGATTATTCCTCTTCAAGAGGATTTTCAGGCAGGTGTCATTAAATATATTTTTGAGTGAATTCCCTTTCATTTATTATTTTTTTGGCTTAAATATCCTCAAACTAATCATATTTCTTCAAAAAGAGTTTTTAGGTTGGTGCCATTAAATACCACTTAAGAGTGAAAGAAATATCATCTTAGTTCAAATTCTAGAACCTTCATCATGGTAACTATCAATAAATACCTCAATGATACACAATTTCTTAAAGGTCCTAACTATTCAGCATGGAAAACTAAAATGAAATTCATACTTACTATAGAGGAAATGTGGGATTTAGTGGATAGCACTAAAACAAGACCCACATCAATAGGAGCAATTCAAAAAACATGGGACAAAATAGAATAATCATTTGCTCATGTTGATTCTCCTAGCTACTTTTGATGAGATCCAACCTCACATAAGTGAACCTAAAAATGGTAAAGATGCATGGGATGTATTTTTTACTATTTTTGAAAGTAAGAATCAATAGACTATTCTAAACCTTCAAACACAACTTCATACGCTCCATATGAAATTAGGAGAACTAGTAGAACTATTCCTCTACAGAGTAGAAGAACTAAAATCAAAGCTAAATGCTTTAGGATCCAAATTAGAAGATACTATTATGACTTCAGTAATATTGAGGGCTCTTCCAAAATTCTATAAGATGTTAATAACATCCCTTAATGTATCTCAAAGAATAGTCACCTTTGTGGAGTTAGTCAATTTGCTTCAAATAGAGGAAGCAAATCAACTCCAAAGCGATGAAGTGACAAAAAATGCACTTTACTCGAATAATTAGGGTGAAAAGAAGAAAGGAAAATTTCAAAAGGGAGGATCATCTTTAAAAGGTAAGGGAAAGAAACCTCAAAAGAAGTTTTGCTCACATTGTAAAAAGGACAACCATGACACCAATCGGTGTTGGTTTAAAAACAAACAAAACAAAAATGACAAAGGCACATCACAAAGAGGTAATGTTGCTAGTTAAGTATCTGATTATGATTATTATTCTGGTTTAGAAATAGCACACAAAGTGCTCATGGCTAAAAAAATATTTTAAAGGGAAACAAATTTGTCACCTTAGGAAAGCACCATTTAATCTCTCTCTTTTTAGGCTTCATAAATAACATAATTTTTTTGTTTGAAGTACTTGCAATAAAGGGGTGATTGTACCTCTTTTTAGACTTCATAAATAGCAAACTCTTTTTGTTTTAAGTACTTGTAATAAAATAGGGGGATTTTTTTGATGTAAATTTACCTAGGAGGCAATATTTGTAACACCCTTAAAACAAGCTTCATGAGTTGCACATCTTTTACAATTAAGGGGGAATAAACATTTTTTTCCTACTTCACATAATTGTTTGTACAAGGAGAAGAAGACTTATAAGGGTGCATTTTTGGCAGTGACCGACACCTTAGTCACACTTATTACATAAATTTCATTACAATATGTTTTACAACAAGGGGGGGAAGCTTATAAGGGTACATTTTCGGTAGCGACCGACACCTTAGCTACCTTATTAACACTTTTTGCAAAATCATATTATACCAAAATGAACCTCGTATGAAGTGATCTACTCCACTACACCTAGCGATTGCAACAGTTGGTTACCCATGCAATCCAGTTGGATTACAAGATTACAATAAGGACATTCGTTGATGTGAAGACAAAGTGATGAATGACCCACTTTTTGCTTAGGAGCAGCCAAAGCACTATGACAGAGCCCAAGCTAAAGCAAGAACTAGTAGATCAACATATTTTTTACTGTATTGGGATAGTTGTATACATTTCCCAAATAATGTAATAAGGGGGGATGTTAGAGTAATATTCTATTATTCGGAATATTAAAAATATTCCTACATTAGGTATATGGTATTTACTATATGATAAAAATAGTATTTACATTTTTTTTTACTGTTACTTTCTACCACGAAGATATTCACTATGGAATTTGTTGTTAACTGTTAGTAAGTTGGTGCTAATTACTCTTAGCATGTTAGTTAGCTATATTTACAGGATATTTTCCTAAGGCTATTTCTATCCTGTGTTTGTACTATATAAACCCCTTCCTTATTAATAAATATTTTAATTCGCCTATGCTCTATTTTCTATCATTATCATGAGTATTTTATTGAGGATGCTTTGCATAAAATTTAATTGAAACAAAAATATAATATGGATAAACCATATTACTAAATCTATGCATGAAATAATCTATAATTAACAACCAATTAGTGATAGAATTATCTTTTAATCCCCTAAATGACATTATCCCTTAATGACTAAATAAATGTACCATGATATTTTCTTCTAAATGTAGTGGGTTGATTTCAACCTGGAAAGATCATTCAGGTGATCCATCACTGTTTTGAACTTATTTTCTTTGAAATTAGGTAAGTTTTTCATGGAAGAAGTTAGAATTAGAGAATAAACCCTTAGGTTAATGGTCCTTGATAGGTCCAGTCTAGAAGTTGATTGTGGTGTTTAGACAGTTTTGGTAGTTGATTATTTTTGGGAGGATGACTATACTATATTGGATAGAGATATATCATTTAGCCTTATTTGGCGATGGAGATATATGGCCATCGGACACTCACCTCGATAGCCTGGTCGGGCAGGCTCTGTTTGGTGATGGAGCAGAAACGCTAATCATGGGTGTAGACCCTATACCAGAAGTGGAGAAGCCATGTTTGCAACTTCTGTGGACTGCACGGACCATTCTCCTCGATAGTGAGGGTGATATCGACGACCATCTGAGAGAGGTGGGACTGACCTTCCAACTTTTTAATGACGTGCCCAAGCTTATCTTGAAGAACATAGAGAAGGCCCTGGTGGAATCCTTCCAGCAGTTTGGAATTTCTGACTGAAATGAACTATTTTGGATTGCCCACCCGGGAGGGCCGACAATTATGGACTAGGTGGAGGAGAAGCTACATGTGGACGCTAAGAAGATGAGGGCCACAAGACACATCCTGAGCGAGTACGGAAACATGTCAAGCATGTTTTTGTTGTTCATCTTGGATGAGATGAGAAAGTCGTCGAAAGAGAACGAATGAGCAGGCACGGGAGACGGGCTGGACATGGGAGTTTTGTTTGGGTTCGGTCCAGGCCTTACGGTGGAAAATGTCATTCTCAAGAGCATTCCTTTCTAGTAAATGCTCATTCTCTTCTATTACATTCCCTACTTCTATGTTTGCAATAATAATAAACAGACAGTGCTTCAAATGTTTCAATTTGCACCGCATTGTTGACTATTCTCTCCTTTTAATTCATATTTGGAGGATGGTCAAAAGAGCGGCAGATGGATCGTACACATGAAATGCAGTGACCTCCATTCTCTGAGGTGATTTTTTTGTATAAAATTAAAAACAACTACCTTATTATTTGCTAAGTACATATGATACTGGTTTTAAGGATATTTCACAATCGGAGAATCCCATTCTTCGTTTCTTTTCTTATCGGTCTTAAAATGTTTACCGTTTTGCTCTTTCTCGTGTAGGAGGATTTATTCTTAAAATTCAAACAAATTAAAAATGGTAATATTATACCTATCTCATATATTTTTTAAATATGTCATATTTAAATCCCTCGTATATAAGAGGAGGCAGACCAGTCCATAGTCTATATTCCTTTATAAGTGAGAGGAGACCGTAAAACACTATAAAGGATTGAATGACTTTCATTCCCACATAAACAACAAAAATGAATACAAAATTAGAAGTAATAAAATAACCTTAAATGAGTACCCTGCTCTTCGCGGGCATTGGTATGGTCTAATCCTGTGGATAAATATCATTTGACTATCATCCATATTAATGAAATATTAAAAAATTATAAGATTAAATAATTAAAAATATAAATTATTTAAATAAATATATAATTTTTAAATATATGATTTGTTAAATACATTATATTATCATGATATGATAAGTAATAAATAATATATTTTAAATATATGAGTTAAATATATTATATTAATCTTTGTGGATCTCTTGTGTGCGTGACAAGCCATTGTAGATCTGGTTAAAGTCCATGAGGGGTTTAGAGCTACTTGTTGGCCCAACCTGCGGGGGTGATTCGGTGATGTTGTTGTAGTTTAGATTTTTTTAGATGGTGGTCCTCTTTTTGCAACTTGACTTGTTGGTTTGGTGAGTGCCGAGCTTTGGTTGCCTGTTAGTTGGGGTTTTGGTCAATTGGCTCTGCATCTATTATGGGTTTTTGTCAAACCCATTAGGGTGATTTTGGGATGTTGTTATTGCAATAGTTGTTGGTCGCTCTCTTTGGCTGGCATCAAGCCAAGGTTTCGAGTGCTCGGGTGGTGTGGTTGGTGTTTGTGGCTATAGAGTCTTCTTTTCCAGATCTTGTTGTGGTTGTGTTGACGCCATGGTTTACCAGCTGGACTGGGTGTTGGTTTTGGGGCCATATGGTCCTCTAGGGTTTTTCCTCAACCTCTAGATTTGTTCATAGAGCCCTAATTTTCTTAGAATTTTTGGCCTTCTACATCCATCGATGTGTGGGGATCAATTTTTTTGTTAATTGGATGGATGCTTGCTCTTGTGTGAGCTTTGTGTTTAGAATCCATTTTCATAGTGTCTCAAGGGACCTTTGTTCTTGCATTAGTCGATCCGTGCGAAGGTGGTTTTCTTCAACGTTGCATTGAAACTTGGGTTCATTGGTCAGTTTTCTCTGTTGGGGTCTCAACTTCTAGTTTTCATTGTTTGATCTGAGGTCCTGGTGTGTTGCTCATTGCTATTTTTGCTAGCGCTACAGGATATGATTTCTAGATTTGTTTTCGTCGGGTGGTTTTGGGCCAGAATTATTTCATTCTGAAATATTTTTTGCAGGTTGTTTTGCTATCTGTCGATGATTTAATGGCTTTAATGTAATTTTTTCTCAAGGTGTGTGAGGCCCATTTTTTGATGAGACAGTTGTCCTTGTTGCTTCTATTGTTGGAGTTCGCCTGCTCTTGGTGGTACGGGCAAGCTGTTTAAATTTTAAATTTTAAATTTCTTTCGTATTTTCGAGCGAGTGAGGTCCTTCTAGTTTCTCCGCATCCTCTCAGCTTTTCGACACCATGGTTGTGATTGTTGTTTTTTCTTGATTGGTTCTGTTGGTGGTTTTTCCCCTTCGGGATGGTGTTGTTAATCTCCTTTTGGAGATTGTTTGTTGGGTTGTGTTTGTCTTTCTCTCCCTTTGGGAGTTGTTGTGTATGGTTGTGGGTTTCCCCTCAAAACCCTCTTTCTTAATATTACAAATATATATATATATATATATATATATATATATATATAAATAATCATGATATGATAAATATTGAATATATTAAATTATTTTATATATTTTTATCAATTATGTATGAGTGAGAGAAGATAGATCTTATATTTTTATAAATCCATTATATATAGAAGTATTAAAACACCTTGAAATATGGAATGAATCTTCAATCTCATTGTATGTATATCTATATATATAACTCTTTATGGATATTCGTATGGTAAAATCCTATGGAATTTATTTTTTAATATGGTATGAATTTTGAGTTAAAAAGTACAATGGTAAGTTTTGAGTTTTATATCTATGGTTGGTTATCCCACCAATTATTGATGTCCTCTTATAGTTGTTGCAATGATCTTACTTACTAAGCCATGAAATAAAGGAGTGTAGGTGTGTGTACAAAGCTCTTCTTGCATAATACTAAATAGTAAAAATGATTTGTTTTTACCCACTATCCATTTTATCCAAATTCTACCATAGGTTAATTTTATTATTCCATCATAATTTCTCATTGATTCATCTATGTGTTTCATAGTCAGGTCGAGTTCCCTAGATCAAACATGAGGAGCACATAGGGTCATGACAACATTTAATATTTTTGCAAAAATGATTTTCTTTGTATTATTAATAATGAACTTATGACAAGCAACACTCATCTTGAATCTCAAATATGGGCAACATAAAATCTACTTGTCTCAAAATTAGGGTACACAAGCTAATTTTTGACACATTCATTTTTTTATGAATGTATAAAATAGATGAAATGTAGATAAGACACATGATTTTGAACATGTCGCTAAAACCTACAAACTTAATAACATCTACTTCATCAAGGAAATCAAGCATCTTGATCAACCAAACAATCTAAAGTCTTATCCAAGGGATACTTAATGGTCCAAATTAAGTGTTGTACTTGAGGTAGTAACACTAACAATATTTTTGACTAAGAAGAGACACTTTTCCCAAATTTTAAATTTTATCTTTTCCTTCATAGTCAACCCAACAATATGTATTTTGATACTACTGCTTGTATCATTAATACCAACATTACTTCCCATACTAGTGTTATTGATTGTCATAACCAAAAAATAAATAAAAGAGATGCAACCAACTAGCATCAACTCTCCTCTAAACTAGGGACTAATTGGTATTTATGCCTTATGGGTCCCCTCAACCTTCTCAGTCATCTTATCCATCAAATCCTCTAATCATCCTTGAGTGATCTCTATCAATAAATCACCATTTAATTAGGGTGAATATCTCCATATATTCTGACACCTCTCAAACCTACAAATCATATGTGATTCTCCAAGGGATCTATAACTTCTGTAAACTCATCCCTTGGAGCATCTCAATACATTCACTTTTCTAGTTAGATAAGCTCTGTCAAATTCAATACAAGTTTTTAGCCAACAAAATCCTACTCAAATTTGTACTCAACCTTGCATAACATAGTGTTTTCCATATGGTTTTTCACATATGCTTACAAATATGACCAATGACGTTT
This sequence comes from Wollemia nobilis, assembly GCA_028583015.1. Classification (NCBI taxonomy): domain Eukaryota; kingdom Viridiplantae; phylum Streptophyta; class Pinopsida; order Araucariales; family Araucariaceae; genus Wollemia; species Wollemia nobilis. The sequence continues at coordinate 2,281,510 of JAQPPZ010000188.1, forward strand.
CCAAGATACGATTGGCGGAGCTTGCATGAAGGCTATTAGAGTTCATATGAAAGTAAGAGATTTTAATATCAACGTATTCCATGACTACATATGCATGGACATCGAAGTTGATTTTAATTTGAGATTTTTGTACTTATTTTTAAACTCTTTTCTTTGTATTTTAATCATAATTATTGTCTTTTATTTGTCATAGTCTTGTCTTAATTACTTTTATAATTAGGAATTTAATATTACATTTAAATCATATAGTTTATAATTAAATCAATCAATATTTATATATTTTTTTGAATCCCTATACAATATTGGTTAGGGTATTACATCCTCATCAACATGTTATGGATTTCCAAGCATTGAAACCTATTTTACTACATTTGTAGGTAAAAGCGCTACTATATTACAGTCATAGTAGCACTATTGCATTTTGGTTTCCTATCATAGGGACTACAAATCTTGTAATTTTTCAAACTATGATAATAAATAAACACAATACCTATAGTCGATAGCACTTCAAATTCTTTCACTATCAATTAATCATCATTATTTTGACTTTCATATTTTATACTAGTTTCTAAAACATGGTTTTGACTTAGGTAGACCCCTTTAAAATCTAACTTTTTGGAGTCTCTCTATATACAAGTTTTGTGAGGAGTAGAAAATAGATAAGCAAGTAGTTCATCCATAGTTGTAAACAAAAGCAACATAGGCTAAAAGCACTACCAAGGATTTTTCTTAACAAGGAGCAAAATTAGGTTTTCTACATTTTAGCTTAGGTTAATATTTAATTTTTCTATCTTGTTTGCCTTTGCTATCTATTTCTCTATATTTTCTATTAAAATGAAAAAGTACATAAAATATTAGGGGATATTATCTTAGGTTGATTATCATTAATTAAACCAGGCTCTTGAATTTGAAAGGAATGATAAACCACATATATAATAGTCTTATCTATTGTACTAAAACTCTCTTACGCCCTTGATTTAAAATAAAAAGAAGAAAATTCATTCATTTTATCATCTAAAAAAAATATATGTAGTTATAAAATAGCATCTTATCTTCTACATCTTGTAGCCAAAAAATAGTTTTAAGTTCAAATTATGTTGCTTCTAAATTATTTTTAGGACAAAGTAGGTCAAATAGTATATTTAGATATTATAGGTAATTTTGATACTCAAACAAAAAAATTAGACCACATAAAACTTCTTCTATCCTTAAACTGAGATAAAGTAGGCCCAATATAAAACTAAGATATAGTAGTTCATGAACCTATCTTTTTGAAGATATCAATGACCCTCCACATTTATTTTCTTACCCATAGCAAGGTTTTAACATAAATATCTACCATTAGAGAGTTTTATGGGATATATCTCTATATAAAACACTGGAATCTTGTTTATCCATCCTTATAGATTTTCGCATAGCTCACCATGTAGCACGATTAATAAAAAATAGAGATGTATCAGAAATATAGTAGTTTTACTTTGAGATAAGTAGTATGTTTATTTTTTAGGGGATTTCATTATTGTAAAAAATTAGTTTTTATGAATGTGTATATTTTATTATAGTTGTGGAGAACCTAACTCATGAAGGATATTGGATGTTATTTTTATAGGTCAGTACTATAGAGGATGCTTTCATTTTCTCTCAACATATAAAGCTTAAAATATTTAGAAAAATGGATTTATGAGGATTTACAATTCAACAATTCTATATTTTATATCCTAGAATTCCCTTATACCTTCTTTAATCCACACTAGGTTTGCATTCGTTTTTTATTTTTTGGTGATTAATCTAACCAACTATGTGAAATTGATTACATACTTAGCTACAAAATAGATTTAGCGTATGAAATACTTAATTCCTTTAATATATAAGGGCAAGAGTATCTATTGAATTGTTTTTATCCATTCAAGATCTATGTCTAATCTATATTTAAATATTACATGTCATAAAAGTTTTCCTTCTTGGATCATGAAAATAGATATTTTAGAGTTATGTGAAATGCCAACTTCCTACATATTTGAAAGATAAATTCTAAATGTTTGACATGTATACTTATTTATTTCAAAAATAGAGTTAAATCATCAATGTATAGGAGTATGATATTTTCTACCAGATCTACAAAGGTAATTTTCATTGCTCATTGAAAAGTAGACCTCTTGTTTGACAATATAATAGATGATCATTTATATATAGAGGCTCACCATTTGGTGGTAAAAAAAAATTTGTGTTGATCATTATTCTTAATCTAGATTTTTTTATACCCTTTGAAGCCATATAGAAGTGGTAGTATTTACGATCTCGCCATTTTCTACAAGATTTAATTTAGACTACTAGATGATAATTATCCATTAGTGATGCCCTATTCAAATTATTAAAATTATTGCTAGCCTAATATCATTAGTTTTCTTTTATACCAATAGAAAATTGGCTTTCCAAGTGGAATACTTGATCAATAAAATAATTTGGGCCTATAGGAGTTTCAAAATCTCCTTTTTCTAACTACTTCAATTATGGATTTTATAGGCCTTTGTATTTGCCTGAAGGGTTTTGCACTAGGTTCTAATTCAATAGTATGTTCTATGATGCTCTTATTGTATATATTTGAACCTTCACACTTACCATAAAGCTTCTTGAGAAAACATGTTTCTTAATAGCAAATTCTTCTCTTCAACAATTTTAATAGGGTAGTAGGAGGACACCTTTATTTTTTATGCTAGATTAATTTGTATTGTAACATGGATTGAACATACTCTGCAATGTGATCATCCCATTTGGAAACTATTTAGTATTCAACTAGATTACCTTATATTTTATATCAATCACATTTTTTTTTAGCATGTTAAGATTCTTTGATGAGAAATTTGGTGATCTATTTGTCATTGTTGAAAACTTACCAATGGTCAGAATTATCAAGCACTACCAATATGAACACCACTTTTAATTTCATTATTTTATACCAAATATCAAATGTGGGTCCAAACTTTGCTACCATTTATGAAAATGCATCTATCTTTGTATTCATTTATTGGGTCATTGTATTGATCTCATAAGTTTTGAATTTTTCTAACAAATTGTAGACACTATATTTTGTTTTTAGTGGCACATTGTGAATTAACCTGATTGATGATTAGCTTGAAGTTGTCAACCATTTAAAGCTTGTACACAATTCTTTCCTACTCCTTGAGGGTCTATTTAAGTAGATATATTTTTCTAGGTAGGGCTAGAGCCTTCAGTATTATCACTTTTATTGGAGTTATTTTCATTTCCCCTACTATACTAAACTTAAATTTGATAGAGTTATTTTGTTGTATGGTATAAAATTTGATATTTCTTGTTATATATTATGATCATCCATTGATAATAAAAGGATATTTAAGACATTATTTGGAATTATTCTATAAATTATCCCTTTCTTTTTTATTCCTTCTATTATTTATCATATCTATCCCATCTTGACTACCCCTTTCTATTTCTAGTTATTGTCCAATATCTATTTATTTTTTTACTTATGTGTTCACTTGGAAAATATTGATCAAATATTTTCTAGCATTCTCATTCTATATTTCTTGTTGGTTCATGGTCACTAGCTTATTATATTTCATGTGTAGTGCTAGTATTCCTCTTATTAAGACTCTAGTACTATGTTTGCTTTATCCTACTATTTAATTTTTGCTTACATTTCCACCACCTTTCTTTCACCTCTAGTCCCAAACCCTTGTTTATTAGCACATACAATGTTATCCTCAAATGTGGAGTCTTAATCTTACTCAACTACACTAAAGTTGACAAATGTAATATTTTTAGGGTTTGGTAAGTCTAGAATTACCTGTTGTATAGAAGCTAAAGCTTAATAAGCTAGTTATATCATAACATGCAATTGATAGATGGTTAGATTCATCAGCAAGGGTTGATTTATTGCTAGTATTATTTACCCCACAATAGCAACTTTTTAGGATTAGCATTGTTGATAATATTTATTTATTTATGGATGCTTAATTACCACAACATAATCTATCGGATTATGCTCCATATTATATGAGAAATACTATAATGTATTGATATTTGAATTTGTATTCACCATAATATTCTACATATTACGTGTGCTTTATCTAGTTTTTTAATGTGACAACTGATATTTTATGAGGTAAGGGGTTTCCCTTGGTTTCTAAATTTTTATTGTTATTTAAAATTATACTACTACTAACTCTTCTCAATGTTGTTTGTTTTCACTAACTCTACCATTTATTTTATATGGAGATAGGATGTTAGAGAATCTTACATTATTTTATATATGCCAATATACCACATTTGTACAATATTAGATTAGGTGTGTGTCTTAGATTAGAGTGTGAGTTTATATTTCATATAATATAATAATGTGCAAGAAATGTACAAGTGTCATGTAATTAAGTGTGCAAGTGTTGTGAGTGTAAATGTGCACAAGTGTCCATTATGTAAGAGTGCACATATGTCCTTAGAATGGGAAATTGAAGAGTTACAATAAAGAATGAAGTTCAATAGTGCACCATATGAGGAGTCACATACTATTATATATTTTTGATAAAGCATTGTAATTGGTATAAAAAATACATAGCACATAACATGCATTAGTAGACATTTATTCTATAGCATTTTTAGTATTTTCATGAGCATTTTCCAAGTGATTATTCTATGAGTATTTATGAATTATTCTTATTGTTATTGTTATATTTATTGAGTTATTTATATTACAATTTTTTTATATTCAATTATGTGGTTATTTACATTAAGTATTAGGCTACAAAAGCTATTAGTGGTATTAGAGACACAACAAGTTTACTTGCATAGGTTTTTAAAAAAAAAAGCAAATAGTCTAAGGATATTTACCACTGGATAAGAAAACCCAGTGAATGTAAGAATTAATACCACTAGATTGAAGGACAACCAGTGAATATTAAAGAGGAATATTTTAGAGAACCAACTCAAGAAGAAAAGGTTGCATTGTAATTCTACTTTAGATATTGAAAAGTTTTAGATAGGTTGACTTTACCTATTTCAAGAGTAAATTTAGAATAAAAGGCATATTAAGAGACACAAGAAAGAGATCTTATTAAAAAAAATTATAGATAAAGCAAACTTCAAGGTATACAAAGACTTCAAGATACTTTACGACAACAAAAATACTTAAGGACAATCCAAGAAAGAGGATAGCATAATAACTATACCATATAGAATAACTAGAAGTTAAATATAGATATGAAGCTTCATAGAAGTCCAAATTGGATAACAAAGTTAGAAATTTTAGGATAGAAATAGAGTAAGGTAGTATTTATAAAGAAAAGAGTGAAATCCACAAGGAAAATATTAAAAGCACGTGAATACCACAAAGGCAATATTAAAAGTGTTTGAACATCACAACGATAACATTAAAGAGAAAGGTAGCATTTGAAGGCCACAAGGGCAACATTAAATAAAATGAACAACAATTTTACATAACATAAGGTAATATTCATGGTATTTTCATAAGCAAGTGAAGAATTACAATAGCATTAAAGACCAAAGAATTGAAGCTAGATAAGGTAGCATATTCGGTCAAGAAGAAAACTAAAATCTTTAAGAACATTAAAGATAGAGAAAGATATAGAGAATAGTTTCACGATAAAGAAAATATTTTCAAGAAATATAACACTAGATTTGGGATAATCGTCACCATTTTACAACAAACCCATAAGGTATTATAGAAATCCATTGAAATATATTCTAGTAAAAGTATATGGATGACTAGTATTTTACCAAAGTTGAATTGTAGTCATCAAATAACAATAATTTTTAAGGTAGAATTGAAGGTTGATAGAGATCACCTTTGGATAGTATAAGAGAAATTAGTAATTCAAGATAAAAGATAATATACTTAGCACTACTAGGAAATGAATAAGTCGGCTTTAAAAGAGTATAAGTTTGGCAATATTTCAATAATCTAAGAATATTGCATTAAAAGGAAGAAAGTATTAGCAAATAAAATATTAAAGAGGAGAAACTAATATCCATTAGCACTATGAAGCATCTACGAATGCCAAATTAGAATTTCAATGTAGATTGCCTAGTTAAGAATGCTAAAATAGAATAATAAGCAATGTCAAGCAAGGCATAACTAAACGATAGTGAGCAAGGCAAAACTTGAGAAAAATAATGAAAGCCATCAAACTATAAGCTAGAATGGTATATTAAAATAAATAGAGGAAATTCATAGCCACTACAAGGTAAATTTTGTAAAGCATTGGATGGTATAATAGTCTTATGTATTTTATTAAGTGTAGAACAACACACCTGAACTTGCACAAAACAAAGACAAGTATAGTTAGTAAAATTTGATAAGAATGTAATTCAAGAAGATTAAATATCAATCAAAATCAAACTAAGAACATGAGGGCAATCAAAGTGTAAAGTGGTCCATAAGCTAGTATCATTTACAATCTACGATCCAACAAGTGCTTTGAGTTAACAATAGCTAGCAACAAGCCATGATATAATAATACATATCAGACTATCTAAGAGCCATGAGCCATCAAGATGTTATGTGTCTATCTAAGCAACCTACAAGGACATCTATGCACTACTTGGGTGTCTCAGGCTAGTACCATCAGTAAGAAATGTCTTGCAATAAGCTAAAGTATCATTAGCCACCATTAGCGAGTGAAGCAATGCAAGAATTTAAGTGTTAGGATTATTATATTATTGAAGAACCAAAGACATCATTTTGTAAAGCATTATCTAGAGTGAAAGATAAACCACCACTCTAAGTGTCATTCAAAAGAATACATCGAGTTCCAAGGGGAAGTACAAGCATCACTTAGGAATGTTTGCTTCATATGTGAGGTAAATCAAGCGTTTGAAGTGTATTAGGATACTGCAAAATATATTCAAAGAGTAAAACATGGAAAATATAATTTTTCAATTATTGGACTAAGGATAAAGCACTAAATTCCAAGTGAAATTCTTGGAATGAACAATAATATTTCTTATCACACCACTTTTCTAAAGCTCGGTGTACGTAATATAAGGTGTAGGTAGAACACTTGAGTTCAACCTAGAATGCATAAGGCATATGAATAAGAAAGGTTAATAAAAGTAATTAAATAGATGCATGTATATTTTATTTCTTACAAAGTTTGTTGGAGCATCCAATCAGAGGGTAAGAAGTAAGAGAGGAAGAAAAAGGGAGAATTCATTATCACGCACTCAAAAATGAAGAAGGCACAGTGAAACATAATTCTAGAGAACACATTTCTAGCACGACACACCATTAAGGAGGTAATTAGTGTTTCAAAAATTTATTTAAATTATTGCTAAGGTTAAAAGGAGGAATGAGGAGTTTATAATATTAATTATTATTGTTAACGTTTATTGAGATTAATGGATAGATAAGTAAATAAATCATTACCATATTTACTTGTCAAAGTTTTGGAGTGATAAGTAAGCATTAGGATATTTAATTTGAATTTTTTTATAGTTAATTAATTATTTGGAAGCTTTATTGGATTATTATTTCTTTGAAATTCAAAAGCCATAGAATCTATGCAAATAAGCTAAACTATGAAGAGATAAGGATTTTTATTTCAAACTTAGGAAATTTTTGAATTTGTAAAATTCTTAGTTTTATAATTTCTACTAGGGAGTCATAAGTTTTTTTACTTCAAAGGTTTTTGAAAACTTAGAAAATTGAAATATTTCTCATTCAAAAACTTAAAGAGATATAAGAAGGTCTACACCAAAGAAAAATGGATAAATTATCAAGAGAGACTTATCAACATATAAAACATTATGGAAGGATACAAGATCACAACTCATTCAATACATTTCCTAATTCATATAAACAATGCAAGATAACATCAAATAGATATAATCATGTAGTTCAAAGACCCTTGATAATCATATCAACTATCCTTTGGTACATAGATTCTAGTTTTAGCCATCATATGACCAACAATCTATAACGGATTGATTGTCTACAATTCAAAGATAACTTTAGATTGAAAATTGTAGATGGTAAAACCTATCTTATTCATGGATTTGGATGTGTAAAACCTAGTATATAATATTTATATTTTGTGTTACATGATGTCATGTATGTTCTTGGATTAACATATAATCTTACTTTAGTGACCAAAGTAGTAGAAAGAAAAAGGATGATTGAGTTAAAATTCATAAATGGAGTTAATAAGTGATCCATTAGAAATCAAAATGAGATAGAAGCTATAGGATCAATCAAGAATGGAATATATGCTTTAGAATTAATTAGTTTCTCTTAATATCTTGTTTTATTTTAAGATAACATTGTCGAATATTTTGAGAGATAGATTATAGGAAATGAGAACCAAGGATCTTTTTACCAATAAAAACATTGGGTCAATCCAAAATTCAAGATGATGAAAAATATGAGAGATCAAAAAAATTTGCACACCAAAGACATCTACAAATAAAATCAAATAAATATGAATAATTTAAAGAACAAGGTGAACTAGATCAATATCTAGTTGTATCAAGACAAATATTGTCTTCAATAACCAAATAATGTAATACATGTGGGTTTTGGAGAATATTACATTATTTGGTACATACCAATGTACCACAGTGGTACAATATTATATTATGTGTGTATCTTAGATTAGAGTGTGAGTTTATATTTCATGTAATGTAATAATGTGTAAGAAATGCACAAGTGTCATGTAATTAAGTGTGCAAGTTTTGTGAGTGTAAATGTGCACACATATCCATTATGCAAGAGTGCACATGTGTCCTTAGAATAAGAAAGTGAAGAGTTATAAATAGGAGTGAAGGTTGAGAGTTCAACATATGAGGAGTCACATACTATTATATATTTGTGATAAAATATTATAATTGGTATAAAAATGCATAGCACATAGCATGCATTAGTATACCTTTAGTCTATAGGATTTTTGATATTTTTGTGAGTATTTTCCAAGTGATTATTCTATGAGTATTTTTGAGTTATTATTATTGGTATTGTTATCTTTATTGAGTTCTTTATATTGCAACTTTGTGGTTATTTACATTACGTATTAGGCTACAAAAGCTATCATAGGATTCATCTAGGAAATGAGTTGTGATCTCTATGTTATTATTAGATTGTGGTGGTGTATGTAAAGTAGGTAATTAATGTTAGAAAGTGACAATTGATAAAGCTATTTTACCTGGGCATGTCATGATGTATGGATAAGTAGTTCTATTAGCATATAACTAGGTGTTTGGAATGGAGAGATAATAAACATGGATTTAATAATATGAGGGTTCTAGGTGACATAAGCAATACAAACCATAGATGGGATAGGTTGTAAGTCTTCTACTCTAGTCAAGATGGCTTCTACATGATATACCTCTTCCAAAGTTGTAAAAATGATACGATTAGCACTACAAACCATTATTGCTAATATTAGATTGTAACCCTTTGATGTAATATAGAAATGAATGTTCCTCATTAGGTTTGATATTTGGCGGAATTAAATATAGGATTATCATGAACCTAAAGTTATAATCATGAATATTTTATTGAGAATATCTTTTGCATAATATTTAATTGAAACAAAATATAATATGCATTACACATGTTACTAAATCTATGCATGAAAGACTCTACAATTAACACCTAATTAGTGATAGAATTATCTTGTAATATTCTATACCATAAAGTAACTTTATGCCTTAATGACTAAATAAGTAAGTGTACCATGATATTTTCCTACTTAATGCAATGGATTTATTTCAACATGGAAAAATCGTTTATGTGATCCATCATTGTTTTGGTCTCATTTTATTATAAGTAGGTATGCTTTTCATGGCAGTATCTAGAATAAGAGAATAAGCCCATAGGTTGAATAGTCCTTTATGACTCAAATCTAGAAGTTGATTTTGGGGCCTAGGCAGTTGTGGTGGTTGATTATTTTGAGGAGGATGATCTTATTGTATCATATAGAGATACAAAACCTAGCCTTTAGGAAGGTATGCATATGCTAGATATGGAGGTATTTCAGGGAATTTTGTTGGGAAAACCCTAATAGTGTTGCATAATACAATATGGCAACAAAATATATATATATATATATATTTAAAAAATATGGTGGATTCCCATAGTCCAATTTTTTATTTGGAGGGGCGTAAAATTTTTGAATAGGGGGGTGATATTGTATTCCTTATTCAGGAACTTATTGATTATAAGAACTAATGTATTGCTACAAACATACAATGGCTAATTGACTAGAAGCAATGCTTGTCTTGGGGTATTTTCCTGAGCTTCTTGTTCTCCCATTTGATCAACTAGTATTTTCAAATTCTAAAATATACCAAGTATCTAAATAGGGATCTAGATTTATCCTAAAATGCATACATTGGTTGAAACAAACTGTCCTAATGATGAGGGAGTTGCATTAGATTTTTGGTTTTATTATCTAGTTCCACATATACTTTGAGTCAAGATTATATAAGTAGACTGGTTGAGTTAAGCATTGAATACTAGAAGTTGACTCACATTGATCTGATTGTTGGAGGACCCAAAAATTAGTTATTGGAAGAATTATTTACATAAATCAATGTCATCTAGATAAAGGATTATTGTGAGTCATTGTGGTTCTTATAGTGGCCAAATATTGGCTTGAAAATGATAGTGGCATAATTGTAAGTTGATGGGAAGCTAGGAAAATGGTATCTTAAGACATAAGGTTTTGACTAGTTTGATAAGCCATTTGAACTTTTTCTTTTGATAGAGTAGAATTTGGCATAGGATCCTCTTTGATATTGTCATTTTTGTGTACTCAAATGGCAACTTACATCTTTATTTATTCTTTCAAACTCCTTCATTGATATGCTTTCAATTTTACTAATTAAAATTATTTCTTCAATCACTGTATTTTTTAGCATGTATTCATAAACCTAGACTCCATCACATATGTACCTGCATGGATAGAGTTTCATAATCAATTTTGAAACTTTAAAATTTTTGAATAATATAGTGAATTTCTCCCTAGTTGGAGCAAATCGCTCCTAGAGTTCCAACTTAGAAAAAAAATTCAAAAGAGAGACCAAGTTTATTGCTTTGAGTGAATTGCTTCAATACTAGTGTGACACCCTCCCTTGTGAGAAGTTTAGAAAATTCTTGATCTTCTTGAGTAAATCACTGCTCAAAGTCTAGGCAAATCATTCTTTGAAATCAATTTGAGAAAATTTTACTTTTCGAGCAAATTGCTAGCTGATGTAGAGCAAAATATTCACTAAATTCAACTTTGATTTTTTTTTTAATTTTTCTAGATGATTGGCCTCAAATGGAGTGAAGCATTCCAATTTTGGATTAAATGGATTCCTGAGTGAGGACTTTCGAAAAAAATCCTAAAATCAAACCAATCACTTATGCCTATAAAAAATTAAAAAAAGGTGCCAAAATTGAGAAATTTAGCCAATTAGATATTGCCTTTCTTGTTTGCTGTGTAAAATTTTTAGAAATTCAAGGTTCATAACAAAGTATTTGTTTTTAAAGCACTTGCAAAATCGAACACAAAAATAAAATATATAAAAAATTAAATATTATTTCAAGACCAAGCTTGATCTTATTGTGGAAATCAATCCTTTTGTTCCACCAGTTGTGCCAAAAAATATTGAATTGGTAAAATATCTAAATTCTAATGTGCCTCACATTTATGTTTCAAAAAAACTAGAAGAGAGAGGTAGTGACCCTCTTGAACTCTAATAATTAGGATGATTCCCCACTATACTTACCAAAATATAACTAATATAATATAACATCATGATGAAAGCACGAGGATACGGAAACAAAAAGGAATATGCCACAAGAAAGAACAAGAAAGGACATATGCAAATTGACACAAGATAAAAGCAATATGAAATATCGTAATCTCTTTATTGATACGCTTTTCAAAATGTGTTACAATACGTCTCCTTCCTTTTTAGGGGATAGGAGCGTCAAATGTGTTTCTTGTCACAACATCCATGGATCACAATCCTTCTTCCGCGTGCCCACATGTAAGATGGGCGGACCAAAACGTCGTCGCCGCTTGCGTATATGATTCTTTGCTCTTTCCTGCTCCTCTGCTGTTGGAAACCTGCGTTCAAAGAAACAGAAAATATTAGTAGCACCTGCGGACAGAATGAAGCATGTATTTCCCAAGGCCTATTGTCAGTAAATGCATGAAAATATTAAAACGATAATGAAATGACCTCGGATCGACCTAAAAATTTCATAGTAGCATAAATATGTTAATAGAAGACCACTGCAAAAAGAATAGTCTGGAAATTCCTCACAGATTTGTATTCGCTCCAGGGTGGGACGAATAGACCTACAATAACCTGTCAAAAAGCACCCTCTTCAATGTCCTATCCCGGAAGCTCCAAATGACCTGCAAACTTGGGGTTAGCTAATTGGGGGTGTTTTGGGAAGACCCAGAAGGTCAGATTTCTCCAATTTTGCTCCTATCACCCAGATTTTTCTGGTGCCATCTGCAAGTTAGTAAAGGCGGGAAATAACAAAAACCTGATCAAAATTGCTCCAAATGAAATGAAATTTGAACTGTAACCTATTTAACCTATCTAGAATCAAATGCAAAAGAAAAACCAGAGAAATCTATCACATATTTCTATTCATCCTGGGGTGGGGCGAATTTTACTGTGACAGATTGGGGAGCGCCCAGGGGCAGGACGCCCACCGTTTGAGGCACTGTTTCGGCACCAATCCACTTGGGATGGGTCCAAAACTGGTTATGGGGTGTTGTCGAAAAATTTTGGGAATTTTTGTGGCCAAAAATTGGGTTTTGGGTCCGGATTCGCGCTTCTAATAGTCGCCCAATAACCTCCCTTTCGAATGAGAGATTAAGGATGTAAAAGCACAAATCGCAAGTAGGTATGTAAATTGGCAGCACTTCGTTGCTCAAATGCTCCTTCTCTCGTATATCTTTTGGGTGGGAAAACTCCCCAATTTATAGACCTTAGGGTCTCCTTGTTTGAATTGCGCATGCGAGGGCGCCACTTGAGTTAACTGTCCTATTTTCAGAGAAAAGCTAACTCCCTGATTAAAAATCTTCTTGCATGAGGTTTCTAAAATAAAGACACTCATCACTGAAGTCTCTCTTCTTGAATAAAAGCTATTCCTCGCAATTGCATGGCCTGAAGCCTCAGTTAACTGGCGGAGTTGCCGAGGTTTGACTTTTTTTTGCTAGTCAAACCTTCTATTCGCCTCACCTTGGGGCGAATGCTGCTATTCGTCCCTGGGTGGGACGAATGCCAGTTTGTATTCGTCTCGGGGTGGGACGAGCAGAGAGCAAGGTGCCAAAAAGGTGCCAAATTGACCTTTGACCTTCCAAACTACTTTTGGGAGTGGTTAGGACCACTTTTTGACCTCTGGGGGCTGCCCTAGGGGCTGTTTGTGTCAATGCGATCAGCGCTTGTTGTCACATAATCGGATTGGTGTTGTTTTGGTGTCTACAGATGCCCCTTTTTGGGAAGCGTTGTGCAAGGCGCAGCGTCGAGCAAAAATAGATAACCAACGCACTAATGATTAGGGTTTCTCAATAACCTAACCAACTCTTGATGCCCCAAGTATGGAAAGGGCATGCATTCTTGAATCCTTGCTTTTGACGAGCTAAGGAACTAAAGTCAAGTGTTAACCTTGTTCAGTGAGGTGTTACTTGAACTTGGACATTGATCAATCATGAATAGGCAAAGGGCGCAACCTTTTGTCTATGGGAACCTTGAGTTCATGATTCACGAATGTCAAGTGTTTGATCAGCTTGTGATAATTGCTTGTTTGCTGCCCCAAGCAGGAGCATGATTGTCTTTGTCAATGATCCTTTGAATGCGTGTCATTTCCAAGATTGGGTATGTTGTTGTTGATTGGCGACTAAGTGTGACTACCCCCTCAAGCGACGAATCGATGAGGGAATGACCGACATGAGAAAAGCGACGAGTCGCTTGACCCAAGATGACTTAGGTAAGGGTGCCTTCAGTTGTTTACCATTAAATGCGAAAGCAGTTTTCGAACATTCTGACCTATTTTTGGTGGGTTTGAACCCTTTTTGTGACGCATTTTGGAGCTAAAATTGGCAAAAATCCGTCTTCCCGTGGAGCGGTCCGGCTATGGTAGCCTTCTTAGGGAGTAGGATAGTGACAATTTGTGACCCCAACGTCTATTTTGGATGCCAAGAATGTCAGGCGCAAATGCGCCTTCGTTCGGCAATGTTATTGCTATTTTTGGGTGGGTTTTGACCCGTTTTGGTGATGCCGTTTGGGGATGAAATTCTCAAAAATCCGTCCTCCCGTGGAGCGGTCCGGCTATGGTAGCCTTCTTAGGGAGTAGGATAGCGAGGATTTGTGACCCCGACATCTATTTTGCATGCCCGGAATGTCAAGTGCAAAAGCACTCTCATTGGACAGTTTTATTGCTCTTTTTTGTGCATTTTTTGGCTATTTTTGAAATTTTTGCTCTGTATTCATCCCTGGGTGGGACGAATTCCTATTTAGTATTCATCCTAGGGAGGGACGAGCACTAACTAGAGTGCTCATCCCAGGGGGAACGAATACAAGCTCAAAAAGCCTTTTTAAAGGCCAAAACTGAGTTTTGGGCTCATTTGCATTTGTTTTTCTTGGCGATTTGGAGCTCTGAGGAGGAGGAGGTCAATTCTGCGAAGCGAAGCACTACGGAATTTTTCTTGCGACCATGAGTGCACACACCGGATCGAGCGGCGGAGCCGAAGCGCTACCAGTGAGTGCCCTTCCTCTTTATTGTTTTGTATTGCTATTGAAAACCGCAAGTTGGTTATTATTTTTGTGTTTTTGTTTATTTTGTTGGTTACGGTTAAAAATGAAACCCTAGTCTCTCAAAATTATCACTTAGTTTAAAACTTAGGATAACTCTAGTCAACAAAGATCAGAAGTTAGTTTAAAACTTAGCTAAAAAACTTAGTTTATAACTTAAAATCTCGCTGAACCGGAATTGAACCAAAGTCAAAACGTAGGTGAGAAACGTAGGGTAAAACTGAACGTAAAACGTAGCTCAACCCTAGGTAGTTGTTGTTTTTGTGTTATTAATTTTCCAGTGCAAAGTGAAAAACCCTAGGTCTAAAAAAATTTTTGTGACTATTTTTGTTTGTTTTTTAAATGAGCCGTTAGAGTTAAAAACCCTAAAACGGACCAATGATTGTTTTTTTTTATCAGTTAAATTAAAAAAACCTAAAACTGACAAATGATTCCTTGTTTTGTAATGGTTTTTGTTGTTAATTAATCAGGTAGAGTTAAAAACCCTAAATCTGACAAATTAATTTTGAATTACTAGTTTGTTTTTTTTTTTTTTACTATACATTTTGCTGCATTGTTGTATATTCAGTGTTAGCATTGTACAAGATTTTTTATGGTTTTAATGTTTTTATGTTGTTTTCTTTTGTAGGTGGTGAAGAGCCGGTACCGAGTACCCACTATTTTTATTGACGCATGTGCAACGCTGACTTTGGTGGACTGGGATTGGCTTGACGCCCTTGGGCTCAAGCAGGTGACTCGGCTGGAGCTTGTGGTCGGGGATCGGGCCTATCTGACGGCCCTGATCAATCTATGGGATCCCTGGACCAACACCTTCCATCTCCCAATAGGGGAAATGATGGTGACCTTGGAGGATGTCTATCGGATTCTTCGGATTCCAATAGATGGACTGTCGATCCGGACGACGCCGCGGGATCGAAGGACAACAGTATTGATACGTTATTTTGGGCATGGGGAGGAGTTGGGTGTGGAGAGCCCAGTGGAGAGGGCGGAGATCGACTGCCAGATGGGTGGCATACTGGTTCGATGGTGGTTAGAGAAGGGTGTGTTGGGAGTGAGGCACGCATTACTCATGGGCCTCATTTCCAACATGCTGCTTCCCGACTCGTCGGGTGCGAGGTTCCCATGGAACCTGCTAGAGGTGGTGTTCCAGTTGGTGGAGTGTCCGACAGACACACCGATGATTATGAGATGGGGATAGACTCTGCTAGCACAGCTCTATGATGAGTTGTACGAGGTCCACTACCGAAAGTGGAAGGGGATCAGTTGCAGCTACTTGTTGCAGTGTTGGGCTTGGCAGCACATAGCAGTGGAGAGGCCGACGGGGCTGCCCTGGATGACTCGGGCGGAGATGGCAGACCGGGAGATCGGATATGGGGTACTATGGCGGAGGTCGGAGGAGCAGGGTTAGAGTCGATGATGGGCAGGTGCAGTAGGGCACTATGTCGATGCCTTCGCTCGGCTTACTCCAGGGGAGGTGTTCTGGCGCCCCTACCGGGACTGTCCAGCCTGGCCTGAGGCTGGAGAGTGGCTCCGATGGGTATAGAGGGAGCGATGGCTGATTGGGAGGCATGGGACTGAGCAGGAGTTGTTCCCATATGGCCGGGTTACACGATAGTTCGGGGTGCACCAGGGGATGCCTGGTGAGCCCACGGTCTATCGACGCTAGGGGGATGAGAGGACTCTGGACCGGCCAG
This sequence comes from Wollemia nobilis, assembly GCA_028583015.1. NCBI lineage: Eukaryota > Viridiplantae > Streptophyta > Pinopsida > Araucariales > Araucariaceae > Wollemia > Wollemia nobilis. Next base: position 2,298,015 of record JAQPPZ010000188.1, read on the forward strand.
TCATTGCACCACTTGGCAAGGATTCAGATACGGCTATTGATGTCCCAGATGTGGATGACATTGGAGTTACTATCGAGTATGAGCAGTGGTGGACCTTGCGACAGTGGCGAGGTGAGGGGCCTCTAGGCGGGGCAGAGGTAGCAGCAGTAGGGGATGAGGGTGCAGAGGCACCAGATGAGGGTTGGGGTGCTCCGTTGGATGATGCAGAGATGGTGGAGGTTGAGGATGTGGGTGGGGATTATGGGGTTTTGGACCAGCCGAAGATGCAGGACGTCCCGGAGCAGTGGGAGCTAGAGCAGGCTGCTGTCCCAGATTCGTCGAGGCCTCAGGTAGTGTCGGAGGACATGGAGGTAGGGTTGCATGCTGAGAATGCATGATTGACGGGGCTACTACGGAGGCGATATGGGGAGCTGGGAGAGGCTTTACAGGAGAGAGATCTCCTATGGACTCAGTTGGCGGAGTGGGAGAATGCATGGGCTACGTCCCACTGGTAGGAGGGGGATACCGATGTGGCACGAGAGAGGGATCTACTATGGATGCAGCTAGCATAGCGCGATGACGTAGTAGCTTACTACCATCGATGAGAGGTAGAGTGGGATCAGTGGGAGTCAGATTGGCATCGATGGGAGGCAGATTGGCATTGGCAGGAGGCAGATTGGCATCGATAGGAGGCAGATTGGCATCGACATCGGATGGATATGGAGGGAGAGATCATCCGCCTTGGTGGGCGGTTACCTGAGCCTCCTGGAGGGGGCTCTTCACGGTGGATGAGAGACAGTGATACTGAGCAGTCAGCATCGTCTCATCGCAGGTGGCTAGATGAGGGGGGCACTAGTAGGCGTGATGCAGGGGCGAGCAGTAGTCGCCCTGAGAGGTCCCATAGGACCCACACCATGGGGGGTAGTTCCCGTCACATCGATCCTGCGTGATCATGGTGGCCGATGCCCTAGGCTTGGGGGTTTTTGAGTTTTTGGTTGTTGTGGCGGGGTCAGAGGACCGGTTCATTGTAGCCTACGGGCATTTTGTTGATGATATATATATACAGATGATTCTATTTTTTTTTTTGGTTTTTATAAACTTTTCATGATGTGTCTGTCTGTTTATGCACATTGATTTATAATGATGGATGCATATGGGATTATGATTGCGATGTTGCTAATTATATGATGTATGCATATGGAATGAATGAAATGATGTGTTGATAACTTGTCGATGGCACCATAGATTGTACAAGATTTTACTGGCTTGCTGTACTTATGGGATGACTTTGTGGAATGACGTTGCATGTGACAACTGTGTTTTTGTATTTTGCATTTTTTTTTTTTGATGGTGATGTATGGAATGAAATGGACCAGTTGTTTTTAAAATGTAGTTAAGCTTTTCTGAGATTCAGATATTTTAACTAACTAGCCAAGACTGTACATTTATCTCGCAAGACTTTTGAACAAGGTATAAATCCGACTTGGAGGTTAACCAAGTTATTTCACATCCCTGTGTGTGCAATTGAGTTCGTTTATGTGGTATTTGTCAAGATACCGCTAGTGCAGATAGGCTATCAACCAAACCTATACTGAGGATCACCTAACTAGCTCCACTAACTCCGTTGTTGTATTTAGCAAGATTAATCCATGGGACAATCTAAGGTACCATAAGCTAGCTCATCCACATGCAAACATTGGTCTGCTCACACGCAAAGCTAATGTGACAGACATATCGTCATGCGGGTAGGATACCGCCATTGCAGGTAGGTTGTCCACCAAACCCGTAATGAGGATCACCTAGATGGTTTTCGAATACTGAGAATTCCAAGGATTCAAGTTCAGGATTTTTATTGGCTCAATGGTTTAGGATATTTGCTCGTATACAAAGTGATGAAAAATCACTGTTTATTTTGTGCTCTTTTTTTTTTTTTTTGAGCAAGGATTTTGAATAGTGGTGATAACCACTGTTATTTGATTTGGCTTTTGAGCTTTGTAAAGTTAAGCTGGTATGTTTGTGATTGGTGAATAACATTGATCCTTTTAGGCCTTGGGGATGACTACCCATCCTTGGCAGGGACGTGTAGTACGAATCCTTACGACTTTGGGAACCAAAGGGTAGTATGGAGATGATGAAGTAAGGGTATTGATCTTTTAGGCCTTGGGGATGACTACCCATCCTTGGCAGGGACATGTAGTACGAATCCTTACGACCTGAGAGACCAAAGGTGATTGTGATGATGGTGTTTTTGAATGGTCATTGATCCTTTTATGCCTTGGGGATGACTACCCATCCTTGGCAGGGACGTGTAGTACGAATCCTTACAACCTTAGGAACCAATGGTGAGTTTTGAATTGTTGTTAGTAGTGAAAACCACTGTTGATTAGAAGGAATGAATGGGGAAGAGCTTGTCCTTTTGTCAATTCTCAGCATTCTTGAACCATTCGCACAGGGGGATGAACAGGCTAATCTTTCATCGATGGTACCCTAGACTGCTTTGTAGGTTTCTCTTGCATTCACACAACTTAGGAATTATTTTATGTGTGTAAATTTGTGTAGGGATATTACATAACGAGGCGTGACCCAAGTAAAATTTTCCTGTGTAAAATCTGTTTAACTTTGTACAATTTTTGGCTAGAAAGTTAAAGACAGCTGAATGACGAAAACCCTAAATACATTAGGAGACAACTGACTTTGCTAAAAATAGGGATGGTGTGATGCGGGATGTATGCATTGATAAAATTGATTTGATGTGAAAAATGATGGGATTGCCAAGTAATGACAGTCTATGGTGCTTTTGACTTGTATAACCAACAAATATGCAATGTATGAATGTGATGCCTAATGCAACCTATATTTTTGTATTTTTGATGTTTTATGAGTATGCATGGAATGGAGATGCAATTTTTTTTGTTATTTTTGATGATTTTATTGTTTTTGTTTATTTTTGAATATTTGTTTTGACCAAGCGGTTATGGTAACCCTTGGAGCTTTTGGTTTGACCAAAGGGTTTATGGATACCTTTGGGGCGTTTGTGGGGTTGACCAAGCGATTATGGGAATCCTTGGAGCTTTTGGTTTGACCAAAGGGTTTATGGACACCTTTGGGGCATTTTGGGGTTGACCAAGCGATTGTGGAAATCCTTGGAGCTTTTGGGTTGACCAAAGGGTTTATGGACACCTTTGGGGCATTTTGGGGTTGACCAAGCGATTGTGGAAATCCTTGGAGCTTTTGGTTGGACTATGGCTCTCTAAATGTGGAATGGCCTCAAATGAATGATGTTCAAGGGTTCTAGCTCCTTGATTCCTTCAAGAGAGGCAAGCCAGTAAGTTCCAGGTCCTATTCGACTATCAATCACATAAGGACCTAACCAGTTTGCTGCAAACTTGTCCCTCAGATGGGATGGCAAATTAGAATTCTGTTGGTTCTCTTTTAAGACCAAATCTCCAACCTAAAAATCCCTTAGGTGAACCTTCATGTTATATGCTCTCTTAAGTCGCTCTTGATAGATACGCAAATGCTCGAGAGCATTGACACGTCGTTCATCAAGCAACGTAAGTTGATCTAACCGGGCCTACCGCGCAGTGTCATCATCGATGAACTCTTGCATTGATATGCGCAGCGAAGGGATTTCCAACTCAAGAGGCATGACAGCCTCGGAGCCATACACCAAAAAATGGAGTTGCCCCAGTGGGCGTCCGAATGCTAGTGCGATAAGCCCATAGGGCAAGCGGGATCTGAATGTGCCAATCCTTATGATTATCTATGATAGTATTTTTGAGGATGGCGATGAGCATTTTATTAGACGCCTCTGCTTGCCCATTTGCCTACGGATAATAGGGTGTTGAAAAACTGTGCTGAATTTTGTACTTTGTGGTCAAAGCACGCACATCTTTGTTCTTGAAGGGCGTCCCATTATCCGAGAGGATCTTGGATGGAATACCAAAATGACAAATGATATTATGCAAAATAAACTCCGCAATGTGGGGTCCAGTCATAGAGGTTAACGGAATTGCTTCCACCCACTTGGTAAAATACTCTGTGGCTATAATGATAAATGTGTGATGACCCGACGACGCAGGGGAGATCTTTTCGATTAGATCAAAGCCCCACTACAAAAAAGGCCAAGCCGATTGGATCGGTTGCAAGGCCTGAGAAGGTACGTGTGTCAAATTGGCATGATGTTGACACTTCACGCACTTCTTCACATATGCGCAACAATCTCGCTCTAAAGATGGCCAATAATAACCCATGCGAAGAATGCGCTTTGCGATGGCCATACCGCTGAAGTGGCCACCACATGTACCATCGTGGGCTTGGGTGATCGCCCAAGCGGACTCTTGCTGGTCCAAGCAACGGAGGAGGATTCCTTCATAGCTCCGATGATACAAAATGTCTCCTAGCAAGACATGTTTTGCCACTTTCTGTTTGAATGATCTTTTTGCGGCTTGTGTCAATCCAAGTGGGAGAGTACCTAGCTTGAGGTAATCCCTTAGGGGTGTGTACCAATCCTGCTGATCAGAAACCTCGATGGTATGAACAGCCAATCCCTCTTGAAGTTCATCCCGAGCAAAAGCTGAGCAGGAAAGAACTTGTAAAAATAGCGTTGTATTGCTATTAAGAGGGGTAGGGGAGAACAAGGACCCCTAGTTGGCTTGAGTCAAACAATCTTGGATTCGAGAAAACCTATCCGTAGATGGTTCAATCTGGATCAAGTGGATTCCTGGCGTGAGGTCAGAGCTTGCACGCTCCATCGTGGGTTGCGATAATGTCTTGACCTGAATGGTTGTCATCTCACCGGAAGGGTCTTGCGGGATTAGTGACCCCAAGGAGGCCATAGTATCCGCAAAATGATTCGATGATCGAGGGAGTGCCTCGATGTCATACCATTCAAGTTGTGCCAGGAATTTGTCCACAAGGGCTTTATAGGCCTACAAAACTGGGCATTTACATTGGAATATCCCCTTAACTTGATTGACAATTAACAATGAATCACCAAAGATGTTCAATCGTTTAATGTTCATGGTGACTGTTGTCTGAAGACCTATGAGCAAGGCTTCGTATTCTGCATTGTTATTGGTGCACAGGAAGTCTAATTTAAATGACAGAGGCATTGGAGCCCCTTGTGGAGTGAAGAATACAATTCCCGTGCCACCTCCTTGCTCACACTTAGAACCATCGAAGAATAGGGTTATGTCAGCCTGTGACTCAAGCTCATCAGAATCTGGCGATTCTGAAACATGGAAGACCCCATCATCAGGTAGTTCGAAGGTCAAAGGCTGATCGTCTTCAAGAGGAGCCTCTGCCAGTTGATCGGCGATGACTTGACCTTTTATGGATTTTTGTCCAATGAATTCTATGTCAAACTCCATCAACAACATGATCCATTTTGTCGTGCGGCTACTATGATAAGTATGACTCATCATGTATCGCAATGGATTCTCCTTAGACACAACATACGTCTTGTTGCTCAGCATGTAATGGCATAGCTTCTTGGTAGCAAACACCACTACCAAGCAGAGCTTCTCGACATATGCATAGTTAAGTTCATAACTGACCAGGGTGCGGCTAAGATAGTAAGTAGCCTGTTCTTTGTGCAATTCATTGTGCTGGGACAACATGGCGCCCAGTGCCACCTCAATAGCTGAGATGTATAAGTAGAATGGCACTCCTGGTCTAGGTGGTGCCAATACTGGCGGCGAAGCCAAGTACTATTTAATATCATCAAAGGCTGACTGGCACTCGTCATCCCAATGGAATGCTACCCCCTTGTGCAATAATTTATTCATGGGTCGGCACTTGTCAGATAACTGTGCTATGAAGCGTTTGATCGACGCAACCTTTCCCTGCAGACTTCTGAGCTGCTTGATGGTAGTTGGGGGAAGCATTTCAAGGATTGCCTTGACTTTGTTTGGATCCACCTCGATTCCTCGTTTGGAGACTATGAAACCCAAGAGCTTTCCAGATGTGATGCCAAAGATGCACTTCTTGGGGTTTAGTCTGACTTTATGCTCAATGAGGCGATCAAGTATCTTGCGTAAGTCATCGAGATGATTGGGGCGCAAAAGAGATTTGGCCAACAAATCATCCATGTAATCTTCCAAAGTTTTGTGCATGTAATCATGGAAGATGTACGTCATGGCACGTTGGTAGGTGGCGCCAGCATTTTTAAGGCCAAAAGGCATGACCTTATAACAAAATGTCCCCCAAGGCATTGTGAATGCCATTTTTAGTTGGTCCTCGGGATTGATACGAATCTGATTGTATCCTGAGAAACCATCCATGAGGGAAAGCATTTCGTGGCCCGCTGTAGCATCTACCAATGTGTCGATGCTAGGCAAGGGGAAATCATCCTTAGGACTCGCTTTGTTTAGATCTCAAAAATTGGTGCATATGCGAATCCTCCCGTCGGGCTTCTTGATGGGTACCATGTTAGACAACCATGGTGGATAATCCACGTAGATGACAAACTGTGCATCCAACAACTTTTGCAATTCATATTTTACCATTAAGGCCACTGTTGGGTGCATCTTGCGTAGTTTTTGCTTTACTGGCTTGATTGTCGGATCCAACGTTAAATTATGCGTGACTAGCTGCGGGTCTAGCCCCGACATGTCTTTGTATGACCATGCAAAAACCTCCTTCTTCTCCTTGAGAAGGGCAATGTAATCGGCTTGCTCTTCGGGGGAGAGACTTACCCCCAGCTTGAGAATCCATGGATTCATTGGATCTGTGTCGATGTCTACGTCAGTCGTTGCCTCGACTGACATGTGGGATCCGTCCTCCAACTGGTGTGGAGTTGGGATCAGATGGATATCATTTGCTGAATTAAGATCATCGTTAGGAACGTCAGGTTCCTCTTCAGCATGGAAGACATCCTGAGTCTGTCCTGGAGTGAAATGAAACATCCCACCGCAAGGCCAGTACTCTGATGGGGAGGGTGGTGTGTCAGCATGATCCCAATCTATAGCCTCTATGTCTAGATGCAATGACCGTGTTGGGTCGGCTGGATCATGGATGGGGGCGGTCAAGTCAATGGAGATCATGTTGATGAAATGATTGTAACCTCCATTACCGTAGGTGTGATAACCTTGACATTTTGGATGTTCTTGATGCTTTGGATCGGCTCTGTAGGCACTGGTACAAAGGGATCGGCCCTATGCACGGACATGCAGATAGGGTCTGCCCTAGGCACTGATGGTTTGATAGGGTCTCCAGGTGGAAGATGCTCTCTGTGTACCTGGAGTGGCGAGTGCAGTAATTGCTATAACTGCATCGGGTTGAGGTGCCACCTATGTCTTGGACCTATGTGTAGGTGTTCAAACATGTCATCTATGCCTAAGGGATACTGTTGTTGCATTTGTCGCATGTGGTTGAGATAGGCCATCTCGGTTTCATCTTCATAATCACTATCAGAGATCCAAAGGCCTTCGTTTGCTGCAACAATGGTTTGCGACAAATGAAGCTCATCTTGTTCGAGCAAATTAATATGGTCCCATTGAGGTTGTTTCGCTCTCTACGGGGGGACCTGATTTTCTTGAGGTGGCCTATGCTCAATTGGATCATCCCAAGATCGCAAAACAGTGCCTCAAACAGTGCCCCCGGGTGAAACAGTGCCTCAAACGCTGGGCGTCCTAATAAAACATTATGGAAGGATACAAAATCACAACTCATTCAATAAATTTTCTAATTCATATAAACAATGCAATATAACATCAAATAGATATAATCATGTAGTTCAAAGACCCTTGATAATCATATCAACTATCCTTTGGTACATAGATTCTAGTTTTAGCCATCATATGACCAACAATCTATAACGGATTGATTGTCTACAATTCAAAGATAACTTTAGATTGAAAATTGTAGATGGTAAAACCTATCTTATTCATGGATTTGGATGTGTAAAACCTAGTATATAATATTTATATTTTGTGTTACATGATGTCATGTATGTTCTTGGATTAACATATAATCTTACTCTAGTGACCAAAGTAGTAGAAATAAAAAGGATGATTGAGTTAAAATTCATAAATGGAGTTAATAAGTGATCCATTAGAAATCAAAATGAGATAGAAGCTATAGGATCAATCAAGAATGGAATATATGCTTTAGAATTAATTATTTTCTCTCAAGATCTTGTTTTATTTTAAGATAACATTGTCGAATATTTTGAGAGATAGATTATAGGAAATGAGAACCAAGGATCTTTTTACCAATAAAAACATTGGGTCAATCCAAAATTCAAGATGATGAAAAATATGAGAGATCAAAAAAATTTGCACACCAAACACATCTACAAATAAAATCAAATAAAGATGAATAATTTAAAGAACAAGGTGAACTAGATCAATATCTAGTTGTATCAGGACGAAGATTGTCTTCAATAACCAAATAATGTAATATAGGTGGGTTTTGGAGAATATTACATTATTTGGTACATACCAATGTACCACATTGGTACAATATTATATTATGTGTGTATCTTAGATTAGAGTGTGAGTTTATATTTCATGTAATGTAATAATGTGTAAGAAATGCACAAGTGTCATGTAATTAAGTGTGCAAGTGTTGTGAGTGTAAATGTGCACAAGTATCCATTATGTAAGAGTGCACATGTGTCCTTAGAATAGGAAAGTGAAGAGTTATAAATACGAGTGAAGGTTGAGATTTCAACATATGAGGAGTCACATACTATTATATATTTGTGATAAAATATTATAATTGGTATAAAAATGCATAGCACATAGCATGCATTAGTATACCTTTAGTCTATAGGATTTTTGATATTTTTGTGAGTATTTTCCAAGTGATTATTCTATGAGTATTTTTGAGTTATTATTATTGGTATTGTTATCTTTATTGAGTTCTTTATATTGCAACTTTGTTATATTTTACTTTGTGGTTATTTACATTACATATTAAGCTACAAAAGCTATCATAGGATTCATCTAGGAAATGAGTTGTGATCTCAATGTTATTATTAGATTGTGGTGGTGTATGTAAAGTAGGTAATTAATGTTAGAAAGTGACAATTGATAAAACTATTTTACTTGGGCATGTCATGATGTATGGAGAAGTAGTTCTATTAGAATATAACTAGGTGTTTGGAATGGAGAGATAATAAACATGGATTTAATAATATGAGGGTTCTAGGTGACATAAGCAATATAAACCATAGATGGGATAGGTTGTAAGTTTTCTACTCTAGTCAAGATGGCTTCTACATGATATACCTCTTCAAAAGCTGTAAAAATGATACGATTAGCACTACAAACCATTATTGCTAATATTAGATTGTAACCCTTTGATGTAATATAGAAATGAATGTTCCTCATTAGGTTTGATATTTGGAGGAATTAAATATAGGATTATCATGAACCTAAAGTTATAATCATGAATATTTTATTGAGAATATCTTTTGCATAATATTTAATTGAAACAAAATATAATATGCATTACACATGTTACTAAATCTATGCATGAAAGACTCTACAATTAACACCTAATTAGTGATAGAATTATCTTGTAATATTCTATACCATAAAGTAACTTTATGCCTTAATGACTAAATAAGTAAGTGTACCATGATATTTTCCTACTTAATGCAATGGATTTATTTCAACATGGAAAAATTGTTTATGTGATCCATCATTGTTTTGGTCTCATTTTATTATAAGTAGGTATGCTTTTCATGGCAGGATCTAGAATAAGAGAATAAGCCCATAGGTTGAATAGTCCTTTATGACTCCAATCTAGAAGTTTATTTTTGGGCCTAGGTAGTTGTGGTGGTTGATTATTTTGAGGAGGATGATCTTATTGTATCATATAGAGATACAACACCTAGCCTTTAGGAAGGTATGCATATGCTAGATATGGAGGTATTTCAGGGAATTTTGTTGGGAAAACCCTAATAGTGTTGCATGATACAATATGGCAACAAAAAAAAATATATATATTTAAAAAATATGGTGGATTGCCATAGTCCAATTTTTTATTTGGAGGGGCTTAAAATTTTTGAATAGGGGGGTGATATTGTATTCCTTATTGAGGAAATTATTGATTCTAAGAACTAATGTATTTCTACAAACATACAATGGCTAATTGACTAGAAGCAATGCTTGTCTTGGGGTATTTTCCTGAGCTTCTTGTTCTGCCATTTGATCAACTAGTATTTTCAAATTCTAAAATATACCAAGGATCTAAATAGGGATCTAGATTTATCCTAAAATACATACATTGGTTGAAACAAACTGTCCTAATGATGAGGGAGTTGCATTAGATTTTTGGTTTTATTATCTAGTTCCACATAGACTTTGAGTCAAGATTATATAAGTAGACTGGTTGAGTTAAGCATTGAAGACTAGAAGTTGACTCACATTGATCTGATTGTTGGAGGACACAAAAATTAGTTATTAGAAGAATTATTTACATAAATCAATGACATCTAGATAAAGGATTAATGTGAGTCATTGTGGTTCTTATAGTGGCCAAATATTGGCTTGAAAATGATAGTGGCATAATTGTAAGTTGATGGGAAGCTAGGAAAATGGTATCTTAAGACATAAGGTTTTGACTAGTTTGATAAGCCATTTGAACTTTTTCTTTTGATAGAGTAGAATTTTGCATAGGATCCTCTTTGATATTGTCATTTTGGTGTACTCAAATGGCAACTTACATCTTTATTTATTCTTTCAAACTCCTTCATTGATATGCTTTCAATTTTACTAATTAAAATTATTTCTTCAATCACTGTATTTTTTGGCATGTATTCATAAGCCTAGACTCCATCACATATGTACCTGCATGGATAGAGTTTCATGATCAATTTTGAAACTTTGAAAATTTTGAATAATATAGTGAATTTCTCCCTAGTTGGAGCAAATCGCTCCTAGAGTTCTAACTTAGAAAAAAAATTCAAAAGAGAGACCAAGTTTATTGCTTTGAGTGAATTGCTTCAATACTAGTGTGACACCCTCCCTTGTGAGAAGTTTAGAAAATTCTTGATCTTCTTGAGTAAATCACTGCTCAAAGTCTAGGCAAATCATTCTTTGAAATCAACTTGAGAAAATTTTACTTTTGGAGCAAATTGCTAGCTGATGTAGAGCAAAATATTCACTAAATTCAACTTTGATTTTTTTTTTTAATTTTTCTAGATGATTGGCCTCAAATGGAGTGAAGCATTCCAATTTTGGAGTAAATGGCTTCCTGAGTGAGGACTTTCCAAAAAAATCCTAAAATCAAACCAATCACTTATGCCTATAAAAAATTAAAAAATGGTGCCAAAATTGAGAAATTTAGCCAATTAGATATTGCCTTGCTTGTTTGCTGTGTAAAATTTTTAGAAATTCAAGGTTCATAACAAAGTATTTGTTTTTAAAGCATTGCAAAATTGAACACAAAAATAAAAGATATAAAAAATTAAATATTATTTCAAGACCAAGCTTGATCTTATTGTGGAAATCAATCCTTTTGTTCCACCAGTTGTGCCAAAAAATATTGAATTGGTAAAATATCTAAATTCTAATGTGCCTCACATTTATGTTTCAAAAAAACTAGAAGAGAGAGGTAGTGACCCTCTTGACCTCTAATAATTAGGATGATTCCCCACTATACTTACCAAAATATAACTAATCTAGTATAACATCATGATGAAAGCACGAGGATACGGAAACAAAAAAGGAATATGCCACAATAAAGAACAAGAAAGGACATATGCAAATTGACACAAGATAAAAGCAATATGAAATATCGTAATCTCTTTATTGATACATTTTTTAAAATGTGTTACAATATGTCTCCTTCATTTTTATGGGATAGGAGCGTCAAATGTGTTTCTTGTCACAACATCCATGGATCACAATCCTTCTTCCGCGTGCCCACATGTAATATGGGTAGACCAAAATTTTGTCGCTGCCTGCATATATGATTCTTTGCTCTTTCTTGCTCCTCTGCTGTCGGAAACCTACGTTCAAAGAAATAGAAAATATTAGTAGCACCTGCAAACATAATGAAGCATGTATTTCCCAAGGCCTACTGTTAGTAAAAGCATGAAAATATTAAAATGATAATGAAATGACCTCGGATCGACCTAAAAATTTCATAGTAGCATAAATATGTTAACAGAAGACCACTACAAAAAGAACAGTCTAGAAATTCCTCACAGATTTGTATTTGCTCCAGGGTGGGACGAATTCACCTACAATAACCTGTCAGAAAGCACCCTCTTCAATGTACTGTCCCGAAAGCTCCAAATGACCTGCAAACTTGGGGTTAGCTAATTGCGGGTGTTTTGGGAAGACCTAGAAGGTCATATTTCTCCAATTTTGCTCCTATCTCCCAGATTTTGCTGGTGCCATCTGCAAGTTAGTAAAGGCAGGAAATAACAAAAACTTAATCAAAATTGCTCCAAATGAAATGAAGTTTTGACTGTAACCTATTTAACCTATCTAGAATCAAATGCAAAAGAAAAACCATAGAAATCTATCACAGATTTCTATTCGTCCTGGGGTGGGGCGAATTTTACTGTGATAGATTGGGGAGCGCCCAGGGGCAGGACGCCCATCGTTTGAGGCACTGTTTCGGCACCAATCCACTTGGGATGGGTCCAAAACTAGTTATGGGGTGTTGTCAAAATTTTTTGGGAATTGTTGTGGTCAAAAATCGGGTTTTGGGTCCGGATTCGTGCTTCTAATGGTCGCCTAATAACCTCCCTTTCGAATGAGAGATTAAGGATGTAAAAGCACAAATCGCAAGTATGTATGTAAATTGGCAGCACTTCGTTACTCAAATGCTCCTTCTCTGTATATCTTTTGGGTGGGAAAACTCCCCAATTTATAGACCTTAGGGTCTCCTTGTTTGAATTGCACATGCGAGGGCGCCACTTGAGTTAACTATCCTATTTTCAAAGAAAAGCTAACTCCCTGATTAAAAATCTTCTTGCATGAGGTTTCTAAAATAAAGACACTCATCACTAAAGTCTCTCTTCTTGAATAACAGCTATTCCTCGCAATTGCATGGCCTGAAGCCTCAGTTAACTAGCGGAGTTGCTGAGGTTTGAATCTTTTTTTTCCAGTCAAACCTATTAACATAATCATTACATTGCCACTTAGATTCTGAGAAGACTCATGGATTACAGCTCAGCCATTGATTCCAGATTAGTCTATAAGTATTCTTAAACCTATCATTGATCTGATTTTTGGTCCCAAAGTTGAGAATTTCATCAATAATGAAGTTGTGGTCCCCCGCTGGGTTGACATCCCTGCTGCCTTGGATTCCCCTAAGCTTCGCTCATCTCGTCTTCATTTAGACAAGCCTCTTTGAACTCACTTGATCCCAAGTACCAGGCCACCTGATACTCTCTTTTGGCAATTTAGCTAGTCTAAGAATTTCTTAGTTAAGACCGCATATATGGCTATGAATGAACCTAAAGATGATTGGGTTCCTTCTAATAGTATCTGGATCAAAAACCTTATTCATAAAATTACCCATTTTTTTTGCTGATAGCAAAAAATAGACTCCTCACCATCGATAACTTGATAACATGTGGTATGATCTTGCCCAATAGATGTTACTTATGTAAATCTGCGTGGGAGTTAGTTAATCATCTGTTTCTAGAGTGCCCCTTTTCTAGCTTTGTCCTGTCCATGATCGTGTAAAATTTTTCCATCTCTTGGGTTGCTCCTCAGTCTATTAGCGATCTTATTACCCAGTGGTCAATCCCCTTTAAGTCCACCTACCTGAAGTTTTGGTGGTCGATCATTCTTCCTCACTTTATGTGGTAAATTTGGTTGGAAAGGAATAATCGAGCTTTTCAATTTTCATCCCTAGATCCGGAGTTGGTCTGTTTGAGAGCTATGACTTTTGCCTCCGAAAATGCCAATATCATGTCTTCTAAGGATTGTCCTTCATCACCGTTTGAGATTCAAGTGGCACATTATGCTAACCTATCTTTTGAGGTTTCTGGTCATTCCTAGGTTGTTTTGGACAGATCCCTTGTCTCTTGGATTCCCCCTCCCCCTTAGTGGTTCAAGTTAAATTTTTATGGTGCAACAAAAGGCAACCCCGGTGACGCGAGTTGTGGAGGCATAATCAGAGAGGATAGAGGTCGTTTCATCCTATCTTATACGAAAAAACTTGGAGTCCAATCTAATAATTTTGCAGAAGCTCGTGCAGCTTATCGAAATGGCTATCGAGCTTAATATCCAGTTCCTGGTAATCGAGGGAGACTTGTTAAACAATACAAATTATTTGAAAGAGGTCTCACATCCACCTTGGAACGTGTAGCCAATCATCAAAGAGTCCATTTTCCAGTTAAGGGCAATTAACAACAGGTGTATTCAACACGTGTATAGGGAAGGCAATCGGGTGGTAGATACAATGACAAACTTTGGGTTAACTGTCCAATCCCTGGTGATGTGGTAGGGCAACCTTCCCCAATGCATCGTTGATTCTTGTAGTGAACTTGTAGTTACTAATGTTGAATAGTGCCACGATGTCAAGGATCACGATGGCTCACAATGCGAGGCGAATTGTGGAACCTTATTATACTGATATACCAAGGTGGCACATTGGCATTTACAAAAGAAGAACAGACTGTAAAACCTCACAATTTCTGTTTGTGCCCACAAGCGGTGTTGTAATAATCTAGATTGTTTTTTAGCTTATGGACCATGTGTTTGGCCCAATTTTAACTTGTTTTTGTAGAGAATCGAATATTTACGGAATCCTCCTTTAAACCTGTATATATAGTTTTGGATCCCTTATAAAACTCGTTACTAATAAAAAAAAAACTAATCTCCCGTATTTAATTATCTTCTAACGTGTACGTATCATGTTAAGATTGAAGTAATTTACATCTCCCTCACCCTTTATTCCCACACGATGTTAAATAATTATTTTACCAACTTTTTCCATCTTTTGATACATAGAGCAAAATCAATAAAAATAAATAAAATGCGAGTAAAAGAAAATCTTCAAGCTGTAATGGAGTCTATTCGTGTAGTCCCAAAAGACATGTTTGATATAGAAATATCAAATGTCCTTAATATAAAGCCACATGCAATGGACGAACATACAAATGAGTTGAAAAGACTCACGAACTTGTCTTTGTAGGCTCATCTTTCGATGGAAACGCTCAGGTCCACGAATAAGCTGTCAGACCTGTCCATCCAATTCTCAGTAGGATATCCACCTAATTCATGAAAGCACATGATAATGGCACCAAAGACGGAAGTAAGGCTGTCTACTAAAGTGCACCGCTAGCTAATTTCGTTAATCTCCTACCCCCATTCCACGCTCTCTATGGTAATCAATGTACGACTACCAGGCGGCGGCGTCTTTCATAGGGGTTCCATCTTCCAACATCACGTGTACCCAGCTACCCGGTTACGATTACTACCTTGTGCTATAAAACATAACGAGTGCACCTTCTTCCTCTCAGAGCGCTCTTCTTCGCGGGCGCTAACAACATCCTCCTATTCACTGACTGATTCTGTTCAGCGACTAAATCTCAATATCATCCAAATGGTTTCAGGAAAGATGAACATGGAGGATGTGGAAGCGTTCAGGAAGTCGCAGAGGGCTGATGGCCCCGCCTCCGTCCTCGCCATCGGCACCGCCACTCCACCTAACGCCATCGACCAGAGCAGTTATCCCGACTATTATTTCCGCATCACCAACACCGAGCACAAGACGGAGCTCAAGGAGAAGTTCAAGCGAATGTGTAAGAATCTACACCATTTATGTCATCAATTTGTCATATACATGTGGGTATATTTTGATGGTTATGGAATATATGTGATGTTACAGGCGAGAAATCGATGATAAAGAAGAGATATATGTATTTGACGGAGGAGATCTTGAAAGAGAATCCCAATGTCTGCGCGTACATGGCGCCCTCCTTGGACGCCCGACAGGACATGGTTGTGGTGGAGGTGCCACGGCTCGGAAAGGAGGCGGCCGCCAAGGCCATTAAAGAATGGGGGCAGCCAAAGTCGAAGATTACTCATCTCATCTTCTGTACCACCAGCGGTGTCGACATGCCTGGCGCCGACTATCAGCTCACCAAGCTCTTAGGCCTCCGCCCCTCTGTGAAGAGAGCGATGATGTACCAACAGGGCTGCTTTGCTGGCGGCACCGTCCTCCGGGTAGCCAAGGACCTCGCCGAAAACAATCGCGGGGCAAGAGTTCTGGTGGTGTGCAGTGAGATCACGGCCGTCACCTTTCGCGGGCCATCGGACACTCACCTCGACAGCCTGGTCGGGCAGGCTCTGTTCGGCGACGGAGCGGCGGCGGTGATCGTGGGCGCAGACCCCATCCCGGAGGTGGAGAAGCCATGTTTCCAACTTCTCTGGACTGCGCAGACCATTCTCCCCGACAGCGAGGGCGCTATCGACGGCCATCTGAGAGAGGTGGGACTCACCTTCCATCTTCTGAAGGACGTGCCCGGGCTTATTTCGAAGAACATAGAGAAGGCCCTGGTGGAGGCGTTCCAGCAGTTTGGAATTTCTGACTGGAACGAGCTCTTCTGGATTGCTCATCCGGGAGGACCGGCGATTCTGGACCAGGTGGAGGAGAAGCTGCAACTGGACGCCAAGAAGATGAGGGCCACTAGACACATCCTGAGCGAGTACGGAAACATGTCGAGCGCGTGCGTGCTGTTCATCTTGGATGAGATGAGAAAGTCGTCGAAAGAGAACGGATGTGCGAGCACGGGAGAAGGGCTGGACATGGGAGTTCTGTTTGGGTTCGGGCCAGGTCTTACGGTGGAAACTGTCGTTCTCAAGAGCGTTCCTTTGCATTAAGTGCTCATTCTCTTCTATTACATTCCCAGCTCTATGTTTGCAGTAGTAATAAACAGACTGTGCGTTAACTGTTTCAATCGGCACCGCAAAGATTGTCTCTTTTTAATTCATATTTGGAAGATTTTCCAAGAGCGGCAGACGGATCGTACACAGGAAATGCAGTGACCTCCGTTGTCTGAGGTGATTTTTTTTTTTTAAAAGTAAAAACCACCTTATTATTTGCTAAGATGTATCTGATACTGGTTTTAAGTATATTTCACGGTCGAGAGTCCCCTTCTTCGTTTCTTGTTTTTTTTGTCGGTCTTAAAAGTTTACTGTTTTGCTCTTTCTCACACAGGGTGGATTTACTCTTAAAATTCAAAATAATTACAAATGATCATTTCATACCATCTCATATTTTTTATAATATTCCATTTTTAGATCCGTCATATAAGAGGAGGCAGACCAGTCTATATTCCTTTGTACCTACTATACGTGACAGGAGACCGTAAGACACCACGAAAAGATTGATAGACTTTCATTCCCACAGAAACAGCAAAAATAAAACTACAAAATTAGAAGTATATAAAATAACTTTAAAAGAGAATCCTGCTCTTAGCAGAAATTTATTTGGACTAATCCCGGAAAACAACATTTAATATTACGAAGTATATTAAGTAATTAATTTAATGAAAATTTTAAAAATATAAATTATTTATATAAATGTATAATTTTTAAATATATAATTTGTTAAAAATATTATGTTAATGGATCATATTAAATCATCTTATATTTTTTTTGATCAATTATACACGTGTGATTGGAGATAGACCTTATATTCCTCGAAATTCATTATATAAAAGCATTAAAAAATCGTGAAAGATACAATAAAGCTTCAATCCCATAGAAACTATATATATGGTTATGGTCAAATTTTACATATAAACAACATTTTAATAGGGCAAGTATTTTGAGACAAACAATAAAAAAAAATAACAAGTTTTGAGAAAAAAAATAACAAGTTTTGAGTTTTGTACCTATGGATGGTCACCTCACCAAATGATGGCCTCATGTGGTTGTCATAGTGAATGAATCTTACCTACTAAGCCATGAATGAAAGTGGCGTAGGTGTGTGTCCAAAGATCTCCTTGCATGGATAGTTAATGGTAAAAATGATTTTGTTTTTACCTACTAGCTATTTTATCCTCATCCCATCACATGTCTTTGTTTCATCGTAATTTCTCATCAATTCATTTATGTGTATCATAGTCAGATCGTGTTTCCTTGATTAAACTTGATTTTCCCTTCAAAACTTGAGGGAGGCACATAGGGTCATGACAACAGTTAATACTTTTACAAATATGATTTTTTTTTTTTGCATCATTAATAGTCAATTTATCACAAACATCAATCATCTTGAATCTCAAATCTAATCAACATGTTCTAAAAATTGGGGTATGCAAGCTAATTTTTGACATATTTATTTTTTGATGAATGCATAAAATGGAGGAAATATAGATACCCTATTTTGAAAATATCACTAAATCTTATAAACTTAATAACATCTAACTCATCAATCAAATCTAACGTATTGATCAACCAAACAAGCTAAAGTCTCATCCAAGGGGTACTTAATGGCCCAAATTCAAAGTGTTGTACTTGAGGTAGTATCACCGACATTGTTTTTTAATAAGGGAAAACACTTTTACCAAACTTTCATATTTTATATTTTCCTTCTTAGTCACCCCAACATTAGGTATTTTGACACTAGTATAGGTACCATAAATGTGTATTGGGATACAAATATATAGAAGGCCTAGGGGATAGCCTTCCAATCTATATTAAATTATGTTAAGCTTCAATGGCTATTCCATAAGATTTTAATAAAGAATTTCTACCTCTAGTTTTAACCATCAATTATATTTTAGAATCCAAGGCTTTCAAATAGTACATGAGTGACATAACTGACAGAGGAGATCGCTCCTCAAGTATTCCATGCTAGGACTTATGAAATTTGAGGTTGGAATCTTCTACTGCCTCCATGGGAGCTCTCTTAATAGTTTACAATTGTTCCAGCAATGATACCCTATCTACCTTCTCTTTCAATCTCTCAAAATAATATTATCAAGTTGGTCTTAATTGGCTATCAATCCAGACTAGAGTGTGAGATACCACTCTTAGGCTCTTCCCTTGAAATAAATTGCTAATAGTCTTAGAGTTATATTCTTCTCTAATATATTATGAATTATGCATAGACTTACCACATGGTTCATATACTCAATGGAGATAGTGATATCTTCTTCAGTGGAATAAGTGAGAGACTTTAAAGTAGACTAGAGAATCTCATCCTATACTTCATGTACTATAGGTGTTGCCAATGGACCTCTGTCATTCTAGATAGGAAATATTCTTGAAGGGGTGGCAAAGCAACCATATTATGATCTACATATATTATTCTTCATAGAATGGTTTCAAGTGGTGGTAGCAACTCTTGTCAATTTATTAGAAAAAAATATGACTAAATATTTTATTATCTAACTATTTCTAGGTTCTTTATTTATGTGGAGTCACCAAGTGAATGTAAATTTTTGCTTCTTGAAAGCAAGTAGATTGAGGCCTTCATGAGAACCTCAATCTATTATCTTCAGCAACAACTTCTAGTGTTCATTCTAGAGCATATTTGCTAGGTAAGTGAGAGGTAATTAAAAAATCAAGGGTGGGCTTAGATCCTCACCAAGTCCAACCTAACTTGTTGTTATGATTATATGACTAATTTTTATGTGTTATAGTTATATGAGACACTAATCTAGATGGTGGGAGTAGTAAAATATATTTCAATATTTCTAGATAAGTTTCTTGATATTTTAGTAATCTAAGAGGTGATAGTGGTGAACATTCCACCACTATTTAGATCATGCTTATCGAGGGAGTTCATGATAATGATTAGGGGATATTTATCCCTAGATTACACTCACATGGTAATTATTTGCAAGGGTAATAAGGTCTAGGTATATACAAATAATACCAACCCCTACAACATAGAGAGGCATGAAGAGAAAAGTGTTAATCTAGCTAAATATACATTGAAGCACCTTCAAGTGGAGATAGAAGAGCATTTGAAAGACCTAGAGAAGCCAATATAAGAGTTATTGGTGGAATATGAGTTTTCCACGCTTGATTTCAATGCAATAATTCATGAAAACCTAGAAACTCACAACATACTAGAACCAACCAACCATCGACTCTTGACTATGACAAGTCACATGTTTTAAAAAAAAGGATAGGCAAAATCACCAAAACCTTGGGTCACTATGGCCCGAACATTAAAAATTTTAATGAATGAGCTCCATGTGAAGTATATGGCATATACAAGTATGTCAAAATCATGTATCAAATTTAAGTAAGCAACATGTAAATAAATTTAATAAAATTTAAGTGTTGCATAACCATTTTCTAGAGCATGAAATGACATAGCACTCACACAAAACATTTTTTTGGGAAATCATACCAGGTGGTTCACATGCATGTTTGAAGGAGGTATGCATGGATGAAGAGATTCAATAATTAACAAAATAACTAAGGAATGGAAGATAATCATGCCTTTGTTGATTCATCTATGATAGAAAAACATTTTCAATTATCTTGATAGAGAAGATTGGATGAAAAATAGGGTTGATTAGATGAGTAACTTCAATGACTTTCCCAACCAAAATAGTCTATATAAGGAGAGTCATCTTATTAGTATCTCATAATATCCTAAATAAAGCTACCATTAATGCAATAAATATATCTCCCATTTCCTTATATGTCCCAAAATATTCCAAGATGTGCCTTCATAGATTCTATGCCCAATAGACAAGGATTTTTTTTTGGCACTTTTACCTTCTGCAAGTATAAGTTCCCTATGAGTTTCTAGACTATAATGAAATTTCACTACACTAGGAAAATCCCTTTGAAAGAAGGAATTTTGAGCTGAATTATTGAATAAGGTGAGAAGACCTAAAACTCCCTTGTTTTATTAATTAGTTTATGTTGTAAATATGATAAATATTTCGACAAAGGAATATGTATGTCAAATGATGCTAGTAGATTCAAAAATGCCTCATCCATGAGGTAATATTGATCAACTAAACTAGATGGATAAAATTTCATAGCCATTATGGTGGTAGTTAATATAATTCTTTCTATTGGTAAGAGTCTTAGAGCATTTCTAGTGATATTTAAAAGTAATTTACCTATGGTAATATTTAGTCACATATAGCAGTTGCAGACTCACCATCATCTGGATGGATAGGTTGAAAAATTAAACTATCTTTCATTTATGATTGGGTTCATAGTAACTATCTAAAATTTCACTAATACTTGGTGAAATTAACAAGGCAACATCGATAAAGGATCCCAAGGAATAAAATTTAGGAACAATGGGGAACAATATGGTACCCAAGCTGACCAAATAATAGATTGACACCATCCAAAAGAGCTTACAATCTAAAAAAATACAAGGATCTTGGGTGTTTCAAGTTGTTACACTTTCGTATATTGTTAGGACTTAATGAATAGGTCATAATGGTCATGGCAAGAAGAGAAAGAAAATATTCGTAGACTATAATTTCTCAAATATTTTTTTTGAAATCAAATGTAGCAAATCGGCCAAACTAGACAAAGGGAGTAGCTCAAGGCACACTCATCAAATGAAGAAGATTGGTAATTCCATATGAATAAAAATTTTAAAAATAAAAAAACAACAAAGGAGTAGAGTGACAAAAAAAAGAGCACTCAATGAACCAGGAAAGGATTGATGAAAAACTAACTAAAATTCTGGTTGTTACTCAATTTTGAAAGATTTATCCAAAGTGTCAAATTCTATCATGTGTCTTAATTTAGGGTCTGAAGCAAGTAATTCTAAACTCGACATTTTTAATATTGGTTTAATATTTCAATATATAAGCTTATAGTCAGACTAGCTCCAAAAACTTGTAGTCAAACTAGCTAGGTATCAGACCTACAAAGGAGGTAAGCTAAAGCATTTTTATACTAACATAGGCAAGCACTTCAAAATATTTGGTAAAGCAAAGAGCTCATAAATTGAAACGTATCTAAGAATAGGCACTTCAAAATATAGCAATCTAAACTTTCCTAGTGGTGAAGTCATCATAGCTTTCCAAAAAAACTTGACCAAGTGAAAAGTCAAAAGCAAGGATCTAGTCAACAACCTTCCACATTTACACGTTTGGAGACCAAGCTAAAGAGAAGTGTCCTAGAATTTTTAAAATTTGATGTTAGAAAAAGCACTTCAATTATAGGGTATAGTGTAAGGTTCATAAGGTAGATGGTATCCATTCTAGAAGAGGGTGAGCCAAAAGTTTTGATAAGTAATGTCAGCCAAGCTTCTAAGAGTTTTGGCATAACGAAATGAAGGCAAAAAACATAGAGAAATCCAAAAATAAAATAAAAGCAAAGAAACAAACTGGACCTTAGAATTGTTTTATTATTATTAGGGTGGAAGAAGAGGTTTTGAAATGTGCCCAAAACCTTTTACAAGAAAACACTTACAAATCTACTAAAAATCACAAAATTGAGACATCACAAACAAGACAACCCATAAAACTAAATAATTTTAAAGTGAAATGGTCTCCCAAGACCAAACTAAACAATAAGCCAAAATAAAAAAACACCCATAAGCAACTGGATTAAAATACTATAACACCATAGAGGATAGGCAAATCTCTATTCTTAGACTCAACATGGCTTGCATTATCATATTTTTCCTTCTACCTTGTGCACCATTTGACATCCCTCGTCCAAGGCTATTACTATTTGTATTCCATTGTCAATATATGTCTCTAAATATTTTTCTATTATTTTCCTATTGGAAGGTCTTGTTGGAACAAAATCTGCCTTTGGTTAATAGTGTTGCGCCTTAAACTTTGCCAACATTGAATAGACAGATCTTGCTTGAGATCATCTATCTAGTCTCCAGAGAAGGTTGGTTCCTTTGATTTTTTTAGAGAAAAGGGGAACAAGAGATAAGGGAAATATAGCCTAAGCTAGAACTTTTCTCACGATACAGATTAGACAACAACAAACATTGATGATGCGAATTACTACTTTCAGAGTTTTCTTTATATCTTCTTATAGAAAACATGAATTCTTGAGTGCGACTTTTAGATGTTCGTCTAAATACATGTAAATATCTTTAATGTTCAACTCTAGAAATAAGTTTTATAGATGCACAGTCCAGATTTTAGAACAGATACATTATGAAACTTAGAATGAATAAAAGTTAAAACACCAAATACATACACTTGCACACAGAAGTTTCGGAAGCTAGAAGAAGAAATATTTTATTGCTTGAAATCCAGTACATGTACATCAAGCTTGTAAACATCCAAGAGCCAAATTTTTTTTTTGGAGTTGCTCATACTCTAAAAGAATATCTTTTTCTAAGTACATCTTAGTATTTTACAAGCAATCATCTATAGTTTCTAATAATACACAACACGTCTTCTATGAATTAGATATCTTCTCTGTAGATTAGATTCTAGATGAGTCTGTCACATTTTCAATCATCTGGCAAGCTTGCTCCATCCTAGATTTTTGATAATCATGTTATAAATCACTTCTTGGTGTCAGTGCATGCCTTTGATTTCCAAAAATACATTTTATTCCTTTACAACTAGCGTGTCACGAAATCGTGACATTATTTCCTTGCTTTGCTCTTTTGTCGCATCTAGCCACAAAAATGAGACATGTCGCGAAATCGTGACATTCATCTCTTGTTTTGATCTTTTGCTGCTTCCAACCGTGAAAATGAGACATGTCACGAAATCGTGACATTCGTCTCTTACTTTGCTCTTTTGCTACCTCCCACCGCAAAAATGAGACATGTCGCGAAATCATGACATTCGTCTCTTACTTCGCCCTTTGTTGCCTCTAAATAGATCCCAGGAAAAGTGGTTACATCAGGCATGCCAAAAACTGTTGGAACAAAATCTGCTTTCGGTTAATAGTGTTGCGCCTTAGACTTTGCCAAGGTTGAATACACAGATCTTGCTTGAGATCATCTATCTAGTCTCCAGAGAAGGTTGTTTCCTTTAAGTTTTTTAGAGAAAAGGGGAACAAGAGATAAGGGAACCTTGCCAGATGATTTCTGACATGATTATCAAAAATCTAGGATGGAGCAAGCTTGCCAGATGATTGAAAATGTGACAGACTCATCTAGAATCTAATCTGCAGAGAAGATATCTAATTCATAGAAGACATGTTGTGTATTATTAGAAACTATAGATGATTGCTTATAAAATACTAAGATGTACTTAGAAAAAGATATTCTTTTAGAGTATGAGCAACTCCAAAAAAAATTTTTGGCTCTTGGACGTTTACAAGCTTGATGTACATGTACTGGATTACAAGCAATAAAAGATTTCTTCTTCTGGCTTCCGAAACTTTTGTATGGAAGTGTATGTATCTGGTGTTTTAACTTTTATTCATTCTAAGTTTTATAATGTATCTATTCTAAAATCTGGATTGTGCACGTATAAATCTTGTTTCTAGAGTTGAACATTAAAAGATATTTACATGCTTTTAGACGAACATCTAAAAGTCACACTCAGGAATTTGTGTTTTCTATAAAGAAGATATAAAGAAAACTCTGAATGTAGTAATCTGCATCATCAATGTTTGTTGTTTTCCAATCTGTACCATGAGAAAAGTTCTAGCTTAGGCTATATTTCCCTTATCTCTTGTTCCACTTTTCTCTAAAAAACTTAAAGTAACCAGCCTTCTCTAGAGACTAGACAGATGATCTAAAGCAAGATCTGTGTATTCAACGTTGGCAAAGTCTAAGGTGCAAAACTATTAACCGAAGGCAGATTTTGTTCCAATAGGTCTCCCCTAAGATTTAACGATACCCACATTAATTCCTAACTTTTGATGTCTGGTGTTTAGATTTTGGGCAGCTTTTTTCAGATCAACTAAATTTCCTAGGTTATTTTTTATTTGATCTATCCACTTTTTCAAAACTATTTGGTTTTTCTCATCTTCATCTTCCTCATTTACTAACTAAATATTTCCATCATTTACCTTTTCCAAGAGGCCATTACCTTCATCTCCAAAAGTAATCTCTTGAAGCATTATAAAGGAATTTGGAGAAAGAACTATATTCAATTGTGATGAGGGTAAAGTATCACATACCTTCATATTATCTACCATAAATTGATTCTTAAAGGAATAATATTTCAGCATACCAGCTTTACTTACCTTATTTTTAGGGATTTTTTTTTAAATTTACATGGTGGAATCGGTAGTCGCCATGAATCCTGGAAGGTTATTCGGCTTTTATGGCTACCATTGTATTCTGTGTTATCTTCCCTAAAATTCACCATACAGATCTTCGCACAGTCCACCCCTATAACCACCATGCCATAATCATTTTAAACCTTTTATGTCGCTAAAAGCACTAGGAAAGGGATAAGTGTTTAGTTTGGGCTCGAGATTTTAACCTTGGACCTCTACCGCCCTTACGGGGTTTGGTCAAACCAATTGGTCTACACCTAGGACCTTATTTTTAGGGATCTTAGCTTCCAATATATCTTACTTTTTGTAACCTTATAAGGATGAGTTCTACTTTTCACTTTCAATATTTTTAGCTTCTAAGATATCTTTCTTCCTACAACCCTCTTCTTCAATTTGGTTTTCTTTCCAGAATTTATGACCTTGGGAAGGAGGATTCTAGTTTGGGCATGCTTGATTCAAGTACCCAAATTTCTTACAAACATCATATTTAATAGGGGTATTATTATATTCTAAAGGCTGATTTCAAACATCCAATCTCAAAACCAACCTAATAAAATCTAGAAAAATTTTCCCCAACTCCACATTAACACATATCTTGACATAGTCAAGGTAATATTTGGACTTGATGTGTAGATCCAAAGTAATCATATGGTCCATTTACCTAGCAATACCAGCAAAAACCTCCTCATTATAGTAGCAAAATGGAAGATTTGGTAATCTCACCCAAACTAGGGCCTACAAAAAGTTTTGGATCTCTAGATTGAAATCAGGTCCCTATCTCCTCAAAAAAAAAGCCACACCTTCCAAAGAACTAGCAACCCCATAAAATTATCTTTAAAATAGGAAAATATTTTAGCTTCACAAAGAAAAATACCCTAGAGAAAGCGACAATATCCATATGACCATTCAGCCTCCACTTAGAAGAAGCCCATTTTTTTATTGCATCTAGTAGGGTTATGCATAAGGGGACGTACCCATAATGTATTTATAAAAATGAAGTGAATCAATTTTGAATTAAAGGTGAATTGTGTCTAAATTCATATAAAACAATGGCCAAATTTTCTATTTTTTTGAAAAAATATTTTTTTGTGAATTTGACAACAAATAAAAGATATGTGATGATAGACAGGTCACGGTAGAAAAGGTACAACTTACAAGGTGTAATTGACATAGTGCAACAATGTGTGCTCGATGTGGTTTAATTGAGACTTCTAGGATACTAATGTTCAGACTTAGTTTCAAATCTTGTTAGGTGATACATGTATAATCAATAGTTGTAATATTACTATATGGTTGGTTAAAATACTTTGTTAACATGGTCATGGGATAATATAGGTGGAGAATATTTCAATCCTATATAATCAATTTAAAAATATGTATTTAAATATTTTAAAATGAAGTAATTATTATGTCTAAGTAGCACCCATTGTCTAGAAAATATATTTGATAGTATTTCAACACTATAATGGTTCATAGGCACTACATTGGCACTATAGTTAGTCACTATGTTGAGACATAGAGAGTGCACAATAACACAAGTATCAGAGCTACATATATGATGTGCCTTTGATATATCAAAGTATTCTTTTTGTTGCTCTCATATGATTATCATGAGGTTCTATCATGAACCTAGAAATAAGACTCTTAGAAAAGTAATATTAGGCCTAGCAACTATAAGATACATCAGACTACCAACTAGTCTACAAAATAGAGTCCCATCAACATTGTTGCTTCCATATTCCTTGTTTAATTTTTTTCTTGTGCTACAAGGGTTTCTTCCTCCTTACACTTGTCTGAAATATCTTAATAGATATTGAGAGTATGATAAAAAACATAAAAATCACATCCATATAAATATAAGTGAAATTCTTTGTTATGCACATATTACTCAACTTTGAATGATTCATGCAGAAATTGTAATTATGGCTTAAACAATTTGTGGAATATTTTGAATGACTTGATGTTGTTTTCAATGAATAGGCTATGTGGGTCTACAAGGAAAGATTTCATAGGATTCTATTAACTATAGAAAAATAATAATAATAATAGTGCACGCTTAGTTGTCATATTGATTGAAGTTTACTATATTTGCAAGGATTTTTTTACACAATTGCATCCATTCACATGGTCTTTAATGAAAATGTTAATAGTTTAAATTTAAAATTTAAATAAAAAACCTAATTTAATGAATGCTATTTTATTTTATTATATATTTATTTTTAATTTAATATTATAAAATAATATATATATTTATTTATTTAAATAGCTAAAAAATATTGTTACAAGGCCTTGAATATAAAAAAATTATATCTTTGAGCATCAAACATCCCTTTTATTTTCTTACCATCAATAATTCAGCACCACCACACCCCATGTTAAAGTTTTTCATGCACGTTGTGGCCAACGTCGAATGACTGCCATGATATGGCTAGCATCATGTGGTAGATATGATGCAAATGACATCATGTGCCTACTATGATACGATTGACATTGTTTGGTTGACATCATGTGACTAACACGATGTGATCGATATGGTGTAGCCAATTTTATGCAGTTGATACGGTGTGACCAATATAGTCCAACCAATATTGTATGGTTAACATTATGTGGCTACAATCGTGCATCTGATACAATGTAGCTAACATTTTATAACTAACATGATGTGGCTGGGATCGTGCAACCAATATCATGCAACTAGCACCGTGTAGCTGATATGGTGTGGCCAACTTTATGCGATCGACACAATACAACTAGCATCACGTGTTTGATATGATACTACTAACATTGTACAACCACCACAATGTGGTTGATATCACATGATCGACATCATGTGATTAACACAATGCGATAAAGATAGCACAACTAACATCATACAACCACCAATTCTTGGCTTCCATGGTGTGGCTAACAATTTGTGATTTTCAAGGTGTGGCCATCATGGTGCAACCTTTTATGCAATTGATAGTGTGCAGTTGACACCATGCAATCGATATGGTGCAACTATTATGGTGTAGTTGACATGTTGCAATAGATAGATAGTGACTACCAAGGCACGGTAGCCAATATGCATTAATAAGATGCTACCATGTGTCCTTGCATCTACCATGTGTTACACATGCATTGAATTTAGGCATGCAGACTTATGTAAATAGGCATGCAAACTTATTTTTTTACCTTTTTCCTAGAATATATTTTTTCCCACACAAATTTTTCCCCTTTTTTCCACCCACAACCTAGAATACAAAATATAAATCATTTGCCTACAATCATATCAAAGCATCATCCAAATGGTTACCTTCAAAAATATTTATTGCTTTAACATTTACAATATTTTCAACGTACCTAGAAGAGATACGCAATGGATCGAGAACTCTGGTCTTGCAAGGGTAATAAAATGGTATAGTACAACACCAATGTCACCCTCATGCAAAGGATAGTAAAATTCTACAACGATGATGCATCCACTATCTAGATGATCATCAATAACAAGAATATTTGTTTTATTATCAAACCTTAAGATCTACAATGACTAACAAGACTATCATATACTGATGGTCAACTAGTGACCAATCAGTACGCTTTGAGCAACAATGAAAAACTAACCTTGGAGACCAAATACGGTCTCAATTTACAACATTTAACTAGTATTTTTTTAATTTAATTTTTATTACTCTACATTTTTGAGGTATTCTATTTTTTTTCTAATAATATTATCTGTTTTCTATCATTTCACTCTAGTATGTCAAAAATGGGCTTAAACACTTCCACTATTGTAGATAATTTTCTTCATGCTTGCATAGAACTCTTCCAAGTAAGACTTGTTTTGTAAGGAAGACCTACAGACATGTCATTTTGGGCATTGACCTATTTGGTTTGATGTCTTTTAAGAACTAGATTTGGCTGGTGCACCTACATTTTAAATCACATTAAATAAGATCTTCTCAATGCTCAAAGACAATAAACTACATGTGTAGTAACATCCACCCATTTTATTATTTCCTTTTTTTATGAAGCATACTACAATGTTAAAGACACCCCACCTCCAACCGCATTGCACTAGAGATTTATGGCTATTCATTTGAATAAATAAGAAATAGAGGTAAAATTATATTTTTAAAAAACTATATATTCTTCTTTACAAATAATTTTTTTAATTTCTAATTTTTTCTTGAATGTAGAAAAAATCAGCTAGATTACTACTCGAAGGGATGTCATCTTAAGGGGTCAAATGCATGAAGCCACTAGATATTTTAACACATATTTGAAATCATCACCAGTAAGTACTAAAAGAACTATGAAATGTACGAGGGCTTCCTCACCTCCTCAGTGTATACTTTCGGCTTGTTTGATTTCTATACATGTTACAAGTGGCATTGAATAAGTAGCCTTTGGCTTAGAAGGTAACCTCACTATTTAAAACTATTATTTAACATTATATATTTTATTTATTTAACATTACAATTACTTTAATGAAAATTTTTATATTTTTTAGAGCAATATTAAGTGTATCCATAATCAGTGAGGATAGAGTCGATAGGTCACATCTTCCTCTAGTAATTGTGGTCTAATTAAATATATTTTTATGGCATTATTTTTTACAATAGTTTTAATTGAAATTTTAATGTAAAATTTTGTAGGGGAGCCAACTCATTTCCAAAGACATAGAAAATTGATGCTTCCACCACCTCCACCATGACAAACACACCCACAACAAGTGCAACCACAAAAAGTGCCACCAATGATGAGAGGCCACATATCACATATGTGTGGGAAATAATACCTTACACCACCACCTCGAAGATGAGCCATAAGTCAAACATAGACCTGATCTAGCTTCTTGACATTTTCCCTTGGAAATATCTCAAATGTGTAGAGTGCTTCTCAAATACCCTTTGGTAATCTTGATGATGATTTTCTTTTTTAGGATAGCAATCCTAAATATTTATCTTTCAAGGAAACTAATTTGCTTCATGATCTACAAAATAATAATGAATCACAAGAGGTTGTTGGGGTAGCTACCATTGCACTTAGCTCATCTCCTTCCCATCAAAAAAATACCCAACATCCTTTTAGCGATAATGAGAAAGTTAATTTTCTAGAATATGTTTCATTAGCTCTTAGTTGTGAAGCTATAGTTAAGAAAATTTTACTTTTAGATATTGCTAGATTAAAATCTTGGGAATATCGGGTAAAGGTGTTAATCAAAGAAATAAATACCTGATACAATAATTATTCAAAAAGAAATTTGTACTCATCACTGGAGAATGAATTATAAAAGCTTGATGCATTGTTACATTAGGTTGAATACAATAGTGTGAAGGTTGAATCCACATACATGATGAAATTTTGTAAATTATGTTGAACAAATTGAAAAACCTTAATGTCAATACCTAGGCACTTTTCAACGAATGGTCTAGATATAAGCCAAAAGTAGTAGTTGTATAAAATGCAAGAGTTACCACTGATGTAAGTTTTACATATAACTGAAAGTAATTTATTTCTTACATATATATTTTTATTTATAATAACATATTTATCTTCTCTTTTTAAATCTAATTTTGAATACCTAAATATGCAATTGAGTGGCATGAAAACGTTAATTAAAACTATAATAAATAGTCTATAACTAGCTATCGATATGAAAAAATATTGCAATACATCATGATGGAAAAAAATTGGTTCAAGAAGGTCATCAGAGATAATGGCTTAGATGTGGATATTTTGTTAAAACAAAATGAGAAAGAATTGAATGCACAGTTTAAAGAATATTCTACGAGAGAAGAAGGAACATTGCTAGCAGGATAGACCACTACAACACAAGGTTTGGTAAGAGTTGGTGCACTAGAAGTGAGGGCTATTTATAAGCGATCATCAACACAAAATCATTCTCTAGAAGATCCAACTCATGCTTCAAGCATCCAAGAGAAATCCAACTAGTTCATTTTAGTTTTTATTGTATAGCAATCAACAATTTTGTAAATAGTAAAAGAATGCTTTCCAATTAATAATAGAGACCATTTCTAGAAATTGTGTATTGTATTTTTGAAATTATATTTTAGAAGTTATGATTTTATAATTAGTTAATTTAGATGCAATAAATAATTGTCAATTACGAATGAATTGCTAGTAAATATGGACATAGGTAAAAAAAAATTCTTATGTTCTATAAAAACTTTTTAAATGAGTGAATTGCAACACATATATCTACTTTTCCATAAATGGTTTATAAAATATAAATCTAATAAATAATTTAAATATCATAGACTAGTAATTTAATAACAATGCTTAAATGTTAAATATACAATTTCATCAACATATACATAATCAAATAATAGGGCTATAATAATTAAAAATCTTATGAACATATACAAAAAATCCAATAACACGTCTATGATATAAAAAATGGATTTTTTTCGAGATAGACACAATAGAATAACAATGACATGATATAAGAAAAAACATTCACAATATTGGAAGCTGAAACAAACATTTTTAGATATCAAAAAATACATGTCCTAGTAAAATGAAAAATCAATTCTCAATATCTTGTAGAAAGTTGATAATGAATAATGTGAAATTTATTCAAAATTTTAAATCATCCATTGATTACAATGTTGGAAGCTGAAATAAAAACTTATACTAACTAAAATTTCTATACTCATACTAAAATTTTTGTACTTATGGGTGTGGTTAACACTTATGCTAAAACAAACACTTATGTTGGAAGCTAAAAAAAAAACTTATTCTCAATATCTTATGTACTCATACCCATAATTTATATCTCTACAATTTGATCAATTTTACCCCTATGCTCATCATCATGAGTATTAATGACACCTCGTATGTCTACTACATATTTCCAATATGCCAAATTTCTTTCATAAGGATACTTATCCCTATCATAGGTAAACACGTATACTCTCAAACAATTTTCCAATTTTTTTTCCAACCTATTTTGAACTTTAGATTTTATAAATTATAATGCACTAAACACCCTTTCATCTTACATAGATCCCAAAATCATCGTTTGACATAATTCATATAAAGAAAAATATTCACTCATCGTATGTTGTAAGACACTACTGAGATACAATATTTTCCACAAATGTGAAATAGAACTCGGTTCATGATGGTTATTCAATCATAAAACTTGACCAATCATTGACATTCCAAAATTGTTTGATTGTTTTCTCAAAAGATCTTTGTGGAGAACACCATTGACTTCCACATGTTTAGTGAAATGGTTAAGAAGAGTGCCCATGTATTTGAGAAATAAACCATTTATAGTTTAGTATTCAGTACAAGGATCCCAAAATATGGGGTTAACCACACTCATAACCTCAAGTAATTCATCTCTTTAAAAATGGTCTCTTATTTTTTTTTTCAAGGTTTCTGCTATTTTTCTCAGTTTAATATTTGTATCATATACAACTACATCAAATATAAAGTATGTTATGGGTATTTTTTCAACTTCATTTGTAGTTATATCCAGTTGCTTATCAAAACAATATAAGGGTATCATATTTCCATGGACATTAATACAAAGATGATTGTTTATGTTGAACTTCAAAAAAATTTGAGGATCATTAATGTTTGTTAATGTTCTCTAGCTCTCAAACATGGGATTCATAAAACTTTCAGCAGATGTGTACATCATATCAATATGCATATAAATTTGTTTTCTCACCCGAATAAAATCCACAATATATATTGATCTTTACTATGCAATTTTAATCAAAATATTCATTTCTTCTAACATTGGAAGCATACCACACAACGTGAGAAGTGTTTCCAAGTCACTCATTTTGAATAATAAATCTTTATCCTTATAAACTACCCTAGGATTTGTGTACATAAACCCTATCAAGAATTGATATTCTTTAAAAACTCTATATGTTAGTTGATACAATGAAATCGACCTAGTTTCTACATCTTTTAACATTTTTTTTACCTTCTGTAACTCCTAATGCAAACTGTTGAAACTTTAAAAATATTTTTGAACTACATGAAAAATAAGCATGAATTGCATGGACAATTTCTTCCACTCTCGCTACATTTTCAAATGTGCTCACAATTTTGTATGCAAGATTCATTCTATTAGCCATGCAATGAATATGGATCAAATATGGGGTAATTGATATTTTTAGTCAAACACAAAGACCATTTTTGTGTCCTTTCACTATAGAAACATCATTATCTTTGACACATTAACTTAGTGGCTATTTCCATATCATTCATTCCTATTATTTTCTTTAAACTAGTTACAACAACATTGTAAAGTTTTTATGCATTACAATTTTCCACCATGTTATGTGGTGCAAGTAAATGACATTGCCTAAAATGATTTTCCAATGTGTAAACATGCATGCAAATCCAATATGCGTTACCAAAAATAATCATCTCATCAATTGAAATAGAAATGAATTTGGTATGTTTTACTTTCTCTTTGAGGTCCTCCTTCTCAACCAATGAGAGACATTTTACCATTTCCCAACCACTTCGATATGACCAATGGACATTGGGAAGGTTTTTCATATAAACTAGTTGAAATAGATGTTTATAATCAATGAAATTAGATATAGGTCTACCCTTTTTAAGAATATTTTATACAACAACAAACTACAATATTTTTGAAGCTAAAGTAGCATTATTCATTTTTTGAAAATGGGCTTGACTTGTTCAACCTTTCTCAACCAAAGTTTTTTGTTGTTTAATTTCTTTATCATATTCATGTGCATATTTGATATACATACATTTTGATGCATCCTTCCACCTAATAGTTTTTATTGTTGTTCTATCACTTTCTTTTATTGTTAGATAAACTTTTCCACAATGTTTTCTATTGTATCTTTATTAATTTGCAATCTATGATCATTTCTATGTTTCCAACTATAAGTCATGCATCTACATTCTTTTAGTTCTTCATTACTATTATATGGTTACACTCGCTCAATAAATAGAAATTATGATGACCATTCAGGCTGAAATGTTCTTCCAATAGTCCACCTGGGTAACTTTCTACGTTTAGATTTCTTAAAAGAATATTCTCTAGAAGTGAGGATTGTATAAGAACTATTATTTTCTTTTTCATTTAGCATGCTAGTTTCAGGTATCTCTTTATTTTGTATTGGGGATATATTGAAGTGGAGACATACCAATGTCAATAGTGTTTTCTGCAAACAAAGGTTTTCTATATCATTTTTTTATTTATTTAAAGACACACATTCTATTAAAAATATAGATAAACATTGGTTATATCCATCAAAAAAAAAAACACCATTTTTTAATGAAGAAAGACATTATTTATAAAATTAATAATATAAAAAAATAAATTGCTTAGTAAGTAAAAGGTGTTTATACCTTGAATTTGTGCATATGTTGATGGTTGACTGAATTTTAAAATATGATGAAAGTATTTTAGGATACTCTTTTTATCGAAATATTGGCCTCCCTTGTTTCCATTGCCAACAGGTGACATTTTACCTGTATAAATATAAGATGAACATGAACATCATGTTTAAAAATTAGATATTACTAGTAAACTAAGTAATTTTTAAAATAACCAATTTAAAAATGTGTATTTAAATATTTTTAAAATGAAGTAATTGTTATGTCTAAGTAGCACCCATTGTCTAGAAAATATATTTGATAGTATTTCAACACTATAATGGTTCATAGGCACTAGAGTTAGTCACTATGTTGAGACATAGAGAGTGCATAATAACAAAAGTATTAGAGCTACATATTTGATGTGCCTTTGATATATCAAAGTATTCTTGTTGTTGTTATCATATGATTATCATGGGGTTCTATCATATGATTATTATTAGGCTACCAAGGTTACTTCCATATTCCTTGTTTAATTTTTCATCTTATGCTACCAAGGTTGTTGCCTTCTTATACAATTGCATTCAATCACATGATCTTTAATGAAAATTTTAATAGTTTAAATTTAAAATTTAAATAAACAAACTTGAGTTAATGAATGTTATTTTATTTTATTATATATTTATTTTTAATTTAATATTATGAAATTTAATTTATATATTTATGTAAATAACTAAAAAATATATTGTTACAAGGTCTTAAATATTGAAAATATTCATATCTTTGAGCATCAAACACCCCGTGTGGTGATATCATGCAATTGGCACGGTGCATCCGATATGGTATGACCAACATCGTACTGTTGACATGATGTGATCAAAATTATGTGGATAATATGACATAGATGATATCATGTGATTAACACGGTGTGGATGATATCATACGACTAACATAATGTGGCTGACATCATACGACTAACATGATGTACTAAAAAAATTGTGGCTAACATAATACGATCAACACAATGTGGTTGATATCATATGGCTAACACAATGCAGTCGATATCATGCAACTGCCA
Source organism: Wollemia nobilis (assembly GCA_028583015.1). NCBI lineage: Eukaryota > Viridiplantae > Streptophyta > Pinopsida > Araucariales > Araucariaceae > Wollemia > Wollemia nobilis. Next base: position 2,333,478 of record JAQPPZ010000188.1, read on the forward strand.
TGATGCGATCATCATCATGCAATGTAGCTGATATTATATGGCTGACATGATGCAAATAGCATTATGCAATTACCATGATGTGGTTGATATCATATGGTTGCCGTGATTTACTTGGTATTGTATGATTGATACGATATAGTTGATATCATGCAGTTGACATGATGCAACTGATATCATGTGGTTGACACAATGTGGCTGACATCATGTGGTTGGCATGATGCAACCAGAATTATGGGCTAACATGATGTGGTAGGTATGATGTGACTAACATGATGTGGTAGGCATTGTGTGGCTAACATGATACAACCAACATCGTATGGTTGATACAATGCAGTTAGCATGGTATGATTGCCATAATGTTATTGGTATCATACGACTACCATGATGTGATCAAAATCATACAGTGGATACGATGCAACCAATATCATGCGGCTACCATGATATGACTCACATCGTGCAATTGACATGATATGGCCAATATTGTGCAGTTGATATGGTGCGATCGATATCATGGTGTTGACACGATGCGGCTGACACAGGCCGATTGACAAGAAGCAGCCACCATGGTGTGACTAACATGAAACTATTGATACAGAGTGATATCTATAAAAAATTTGTGACAAATGATATATCTTTTTGTAAAATACCCCTATATCAATTTTTGTTTATTGACATAGAGCGATTGATAAGGTGCATCCACTATATTTGTTGTAATGATAGGAAATAAATAAAACAATTTTTTAAAAAAAGAAAAAATATTGGTAAAATATAATTACTGGTTAGGAAAATTGGATGTTTGACAATAAATCTATATGACTATGTGTGTCACCCTATGTTTATCACCTTATTTTCATCACCCTATGTCAATTATCATATGTCAATCATTGTGTGCTAGTCATTGTATGTCGGTCATCGTATGTTAGATGTTGTATGTCTATCACATTGTGTCTTTCACCCTATGTCTTTCATCTACTATGTATTGTTTTTTGTCTAAGATAATTAAATTTTTAAATGTATGAGTATCCCTCTCATGTTAGCTATATATAATGGTGGTATAAGAGGTAAATTTGGTGAGATAAATGAAAAATTTTATAATTTGAAAGCAAAATTTAGGTAGGAATGCTCCTTGAAATAAGTATCATAGTGGGATGAATGGACCCTAAAAATAAATTGAGCCAAAAATGTTTGGGTGAATGGGACGACTTCTAGGGTCCCCATATTCGCCAATTTCCAATTTTGAAAATCCTAATATTCACCCAATTTGTGAATATTAACCACTGTGCATAACCCTAGCATTTATGTTAGGTCTAACCCCCATAAATATACCTACCAAGTGATGGGAACCTTGTTCAATGGCCATATTAATTAGGTCATATAGAATAGAAAGTTAACCTTTTTCCTTATTCAAATCAAACTTGGTCTTTGGGGACTTAGGCTTACCCAACATCACTTAAGACCAAGAACATTTTCCCTTATCTTTTGGTCCTAAAACATTAGCATCCTGAAGAATTTTTATGCTATCTAACTCTACATTACCATTCTCGATGCCATCGAGACCACAATTACTATTTGTTTCGATATTGCTACCAGACTCATTCCCACTAGCTTACTTTAAAAAAAAAACAACTTTAGCTAAAGTTTGATCCACCACATATTGCAATATCTCCTTGTGCACTTTAGTATCTAGATTGCTCATGTCCTCTATAAATAAATGTAGCAATTTCCTTGACACCACTAGTGGTATGTCATCCAACACTATGTGATCAATGAAAGCCTTAACATTTTAAACATGAGAATTGATGTGAGTATGAGTTTGTATTGCTCAATTTCTTGTCTTTGATAAATAATGGTTGTTGCAAATTGCAAAGTGTTCATGATTTCACCCACCATTTCCTCAATCCATTATTTAAATCCTTCATTAAAACCCTATAACTAAAAAATATCCAAGGTTTAGACTATGGCATGGGTGAGTGTGTGAGGGTGTGTGTGTGTGTATAACCTTATATATTCAACATGTGGACTCATGTTAGCTTTAAATTTGATTAACATAATTCTTTTAGGTAAGAGAATATCTTGAAAAGTAGTAGATGTAGTAGCAATATCCTAGATTCAAGGATGTTAGCATGAAGGACACCTAGTGCTTTAGAAATGAACAATTAGATCTTGCAACATCTATTAGAATTATAAAGTGGTAGTCACCTCCATGAAGCATGAGTGAGGACCATATGATCATAACCATATTGGATCTGAAAAAAAAATATGATGTGGTGCCAACTTATTTTAATATCATTCCTAATAAATTTTGGGCTAATGATTTTAGTAGTTGTATAGGGGGAAACCACCCTATCGTGTACGATTCTCAAGGTTGGATACATAGAGAAGCATTGAGGAGAACTATAGGGGTATGTTGTTCTCTACACTTGATGTAAAAGGGGGGGAATATTTCACTGGGAATGGTTTTAAGTACTCACTCCAAGTCCATAGGATTTTAGGAATTTTTGATGTATTCATTTCAAGACAATCACCTATATTTGGTCTTTCTAGATCTATGGTATAAAATATAAAGGACAATGCAGAAATACATAATGCAAGAAAACAAGAGCTAACCCTAGAATGATTATTTCTTTAAGTTATTTCCTAACCTTAGGGTTTCAAAATAGAAAACCTTTAAGAAAGGGTTAAAGAGAAGATGCACAAATACTATTAACCCTAAGTGCATACTAAATGTTGCTTATCCTTTAAATGCCTAGAAATCAATTCAATCTATATTTTTTTAAATCAAATATATGGTTTGTAACAAAAATAAAAAATAGCCTAAATATTAATTAGAGCACTTAGCTTATTCGGTGGTTGATCCTGGATCTTATCCTTTTGTCTAATAATATCAACAATTCTTGTTCCTACAAGATAACTTAAGAAAAACTTGGAAAATATAATCAATGTTAGGGGCTCCCCTTAGACCGTTGTACAATAATGCTTGAAGGTGCAACAGTAAATCCCCCTAGGTCCTTTTAGTTGACCTTTGAAAACATAAATCAAAGTTTACCTTTGGAAGAAATCAATCATATCACAATATAGTAGCATAAAATGATGAAACCATAGAAAAAATGTAACACTATGTCCTATATGTAGCCTATGATGAAAATCTAATATCATGGGACAACAGTTTTCCCCCAGACACAGTCTAGGAAAATCATGCTTCATAACAGGCGACCGTGATTTCAAATAGGTGAAATCATGCCTTGTAGATACCCGAGCATGATTTCACAAAAGTGAGGTGAAAAATCTCAGATTAGTGCAAAATAATTAATGTGAAATATAGTGAATTAAAACATGCATACAAAAGAGCAAAATTACCTAGAAGATTGCATGGAAGCAGACATTAGAGTTAAGACCTACTAAATAGTTGATCTCTCCTTAGGGCTTCAACATAAATCCACCAAAGTGAGCAATAACAACCAATAATATAATGTAGTAGAGAATAAATCAAACTTCACAATTACAAGTTAGCTTGCTTGTGGGAGAAGAAGAATAATGCAAGTCACTTAGCGAGCACTTTAAAATTACTTGTGATTAATAATCATGATTTATAATTGTAATTCATCTTGCAATAGAAATGATTTCAAACCCTCCTTATATAACATATTTGAAGGTGAAATGGATGGAAAAATTGAGGAGAGTTGATGCCAAACATGCCAACTTCAAGAAATTAGGGTTTCCTTAGAGAAAAACCCTAAAAATTGAAATCGCTCCTCATCAAGGTTGATTGTAATTTTGCACTGTGAAATCATGCCCCATCAAAGGTGAACGAGATTTCACATAGAGAGGGAAAAAAGGAGATAAAATGGAGGAGAAGCCTAACCCTTGCCCTAGGCAAGTTTAGGGGGTCTCCTAGCGGGCTTAGGGAATATTTCCCACTAAAGTGGGTCAATTTTTTGTGTCTATATTTTCCCCCTATTTGATGCATTTATGGCCTAATAAATGTATCAAAGAAATATGTAAACAATCACAGATAAAAGATGATAAGAAAAATAGGGTGGTTGGTTTAGAAGAAAGAAGTGGTGCAAAAATGGTACTATTCTGAACACTTTCTTATTTTACATGCAAATTGAGGCATTAGGGACCTTAATACCTCTTAGGCCAGGGTGCCCCCTTGATTTTTTTGAGTTATGACACATACCTCATGAAAAATCGAAAATACAAATGCAAAAGAAGAAGAAAGAAGAAAAGAGACAAAGAAGAAAAAAAGACGAAAAAAATAAGGATAAAAGTGAAAAAGGGATTAAACCCTAATTCATTTTTACCACACTATAGAGGAGAAAAGAGATTTGAAGAAAAACTAGAGATGGCATTACCGGTATAGCATTTAGCAATCGCGAGGGGCAAGGCCAACATGAAAGCAGAATGGTAGAGGTAAGATCAAAAACCTTCTCAACATTGTCAAATTTTTCAAAAAAAATTTGCTTTTTTGGGTGGTTTTCCGCAAAAATTGGTCATTTTATAGTGTATGACCTGAGCTCAATTTCATGACTTGGCCACAATTTTTCCCTGGGTAGTAGTGTAAAACTCATGCCTAGTAAAAATAACCAAGCGTGATTTTAGAAAATCATGCCTCTTGAAGGATGGGGTGAGATTTTACCTTGAGTAAATCGCAGTCCTAGAAAATTAGGTGTGATTTCACCAAAGAAGAAAAAAGGAGAAAAAAAGAAAGAAAATAACAAGGAAAAAAGGAAAAACAATGGAAGAAAGAGAGGGTAAAAACAAGCAAGCTAAATCGTGGAATTACAAATGTGATACTTAGAAATTAATTTTAAATTTGAATTTGAATTTTTGTTTTTAATTTAATATTTTAATTATTTTCAATTAATGAAACTAATGAAAAATTTGTTATTTTTGTAAGTACAACTTATAGTACTCGAGAGTCGTAAATGGTGAGCAAGATCCTTGGAGGTGGAGCTAGACATTCTCGGGTAGGTAGAGATGGATATACTATGAGAAGTGGGACTAGACCAACTAGCGAGGATGCCTCGGATGAAGGCGGATAGGGAACTACTGATAGCTCTAGTGGATAGATGGTATCCAAAGTTGTCTACCTTCTAGTTATCCATAGGAGAGATGAACATCACACTAGAGGATGTTTGGTGCATCTTGCACATTCCCATCAGGGTGATGGTAGTTTACAGAGTACGAGGGTAGCTAATGACCTTGCAATAATTTTCAAGAGGCTGGAACCATCTGGTGCGAGAGAGCATCATAGTCATAGAAAACTTGGTGGGATGTTATGGGGTAGACCCATTGATGACTGTGCTCTATGGGGTAGTGGTAGGATTACTAATGTGCCATACTAGTAGGTGACATCTTCCATGGACGATTATGGATGTAGTACCAGACATGTGCCACCAAAGGGTTCAATTTGCATGGGGTCCATATGTACTAGCCTAATTATACAAGATGTTGTACACCATTGTGTATAAGTGTCATACAAGGATATTGTGTATGATGTTGCTCTAGGTATGGAGCTAGGAGCACATAATAGTATGGATACCATATGCACTACCAGTACCATTTCCCAGTCTAGAGCAACCAGCTGCATATAGATGGTCTAGATCCCTAGAGTAGATCGTAAGGACATACACTGGGAACCTACCACTAGTGAGGTGGGTAATAGATGATCAAAGGGAGACCAATATTGTATGGTGATCCTATCATATACACCCATGATGGGATAAGGATAGTATGGAGCTATCTAGGTTTAAGAGGATCATATGGCTAAGCACAGAGAGAGGGGAACTAGAGGTCTTTCGATTTGATAGATTCCATAGGCAGTTTGAGATCTTATAGGGACTCCTAGACCTAGGATATTACTGGTACAAGAGATTATACTAGGACATAGTAGGTATCAAGGGTGAGCCAGACCTGACCAAGTGGGTAGAGGAGGACTTAAATGATCTTGCTTACATGAATTTGATGGTTGACGATGTAGGAGTGGCCTTTGGATACCAATTGTGGTATAAAGGAGTTGTGCCCCAGAGGGTCTCCTCACTAGTATCAATACAAAGGCACCAAGTTATGGACCTAAGCATGTAGTCATCCTTTGGAAAGGTGGCTTGAATGGCCATAGAGAGGGAGAAACAGGACCAGGTAGCTCCTATATAGAGATAGGCATGAGTCTAAATTGAGTTGGTGGCTAAGATTGTAAATGCTACATGGACCAAGCAGGTAGGGGCATCTAGAATTACCCCCTAAAGAATCTATGATACCACCATGTAGAGGGTTGAGAGATACATATACATCAACAACAGTCATTTGAGGCTAGGTCGTAGGATGAGTGTACCCGATGGAGAGGTGGAGGCACTATGAGCATAGGTGGTGACTCTTTAGAAATAGGTGGATGGTATCTAGGGGGATAGTTCTAAGAGGATTGAGTGACTGTAAAGCTCTTTTAGTACCATATATACAGAGAGGTATGTGACTCGATCAAAGAACAATCATCTCCAAGGAGAGGTTAGCCATCTAAACATAGAGTGCCAAAGGGCTTAGGTAGAGGGAATGGCTATCACTAGGAGCAACCATGCTAGTGATGGGATACAACTCCTATAGGTTAAAAATTGAAGGAAAATGGAGATGCTAGAGGTGGCCATTCAATGGGATAATTTATACGAGGCCATGTACTATGAGGTGGTATAAAATGGGTAGAGGATGATACTACCTCCATCCCTACAATCATCTAGTATGTCATAGTCTTGTTCATGAATAGTCTCAGCTTCACCGTTCATGGGTATGTGGCTGTCTGGACCACCTCCTCCATGTGGAGTAGATGAGATGGGTTATTAGAGCTAGGGATAGGGATTGAGATGACATATCAGTTTTGATTATGGTATTCATCCCTAGATATTGGTTGAGTGTACTAGGACTGGACTATGGTACACCAACCAAACACTCATGTATCTCTCTTTTATCGAGTAATACAAAGTTGCTTCTTATATATATTTTTCTTGTGTTAATGTGTGTGCATGTGATATGATTTGATCAAGTGTACTTTAGATTTATGTTTTATGTTTTATGCATGAAAACTATCTAAATGCAAAGCTGTATGAAATGCATAGATGAAATGGATGAGAAAATGGAGGAAGAAGAAAATAAGAAGGAAGAAGAAGGAAGAAGAAGAAGAAAAATATAAAGAAGAAGAAGATCCAAAGGTGAACCATCAAAAATAGATAAGGATATGTAAAACAGAGTATTTTAACCAGCATAGGTCATGGCAGACTAGTGTGATCAAACACTATGAATTATACTAGAAATAATGAGTAAAACTTGCTATGGGTATTGTACTCACCATGAGTGATGAAGTGTTGGATTTTGACCCACTATGGGTGGTTGCTCACTAATTGTCTTTTGTGGGGTTATTACCCACTAGGATGTATGTTGAGGTCTAAAAAATAGACAAGGAGCTTATCCTATAATGGGGTGTTGAGACCGTTGAGTCAAAAGGGAGTATAACCCGATAGAAGATAATATCTGATAATATACCCACTATGATGTATAATTATCCCATGTGGGATGTAATATAAGTGGATAAAAAATTAATAGGTGAGTGCTACACTTGATAGGGGTTTTAAGGATGAAAAATACTTGGTGAGTGTGTGCAAATATTCAAAAGAAGATAACCTTGTAAAAGATGGAGGAGGAAACAAATAAACATATATCCTTGTCTAAGCAAAAGATAAAAACAAAGAATATTTTAGAATAACAAAGAAGTGGCAATGACATATTAATAAACTATCATCCTTGACCTAAGAAATATGATAAATCAATACTTTTAAGACCAAGGAAGAATAGATCAAAAGAAATAAAGAAAATAGAGGGAAGCAAGGAAGAATATTGAAGAAGAAATACCTAGGTGCGAATTTATCTAGGCATAAAAACCTTAGTGAAAGTGAAATGCATGTGAGATATGACCTAAATAGGTATCATCACATGCCATTATTGCAAGATCCCCAGAAATATATATGATCAAGCAGTCATGAACAAACAATCATTCAAAATATGACACTCAAGTGTGGAGGTTGTGTTAAATGTCAACCAATTAGTGCAAAAAAATGATAGACAACAATGCAATATGAACAAGTATATGGATGCAACGGAAATGCAAATGCCTAAATAAATGATAAATAATTGTTTTTATGAAATTTTTATTTTTATTTTTATTTTTATAATTGTCAGCAAGCAGGATGATAGTCGACACAAAATCTGAATGTGTCACATTTCTTGACAAAATAAACATGCATACCATGAACTATTTTATCAAAGAAATTTCTAAAATACAAGACTTCTCGATAATTATAATTATGAAGAGGCTCCTTCATAGCTCTTTATTTGGTATCCATAGCACGATAATCAATTCAGTCTCGAACATAACCATTCTTTTTAGCATAAGGAGGAGCAATTCCTTGCTTCACAAGATTATTATAGGACAACAATGTAGGGTTCTCTTCCAGAGTAGAAAGCTTATTTTTAGAGCATACATAACCAATAATATTACAAAAAAAAATATCAGAATAATAAAGAGGACCATCATCGTCATCACCCACTATCGACTTTTGATAATCTATGTTTTCAGCATAAGTCATAAGATGATCATCATCGTCAAATAGTAAGGTTGGTCCTTTCTAGGTATAAAACCTATGCCACATCTCCCATGATATATCTCGAAATCCAAAGGATCTTGAATACCCTTTTTTTGTGGCCCCAAGCCATTACCTATATATCTCATACTCGATAGGATCTGTTAAGGAAGTAGGTAGTCATTGGAAAGGTAATAATGAGAAAAATAATTCTCAATGGGAGAGGGGTTGCTACCATGTATATTTTCTTCAAAGGCAGTTCCTATGAAGATAAAGGTACACATACCAATGTGTACAACATCACATTTTATATGGAGAAAACCCATGGTTTTATGTGATGGTGGTAGCTTGGCAAGATCTAGAAGAGGCTCTCGAAAAAAATGATTATCATGATCCTAAGATGAGAAATTTCAAATATGTTCCTCACTCATTTTTAAATTTTTAAATTGCTCTAATTTATGAGGTGAGGAAGGTGGAGAAACCATTAAATAAATAGAAGGACAAAGGTTAAACTCATATTGAGCTCACTCTACATTTGAGCAAAACTCAAATGGTCGAGGGTCACCCAAAATGGTGACAACTTGATTTTTAAATTCTAACTTTAGACATTGATGGAGAGTAGAAGGGATGACCTTCATTGAATGGATCCAAGGATGTCCAATAATAATATTCAAATATGCAAGACAATGTACCACATAAAACAAATTATCCAATATTTTAGGTCCAACCTTAAGGGGAAGTGATATGATACCATGGGCCTCTTGGGACTCATTGTTGAAAGTTTTTATGATGATATCATATTTTGTTAAATATTCCTCTTTTAATATAATTTTTAAAAGAATTCATATGTACACAAATTGAGGGAAGAACCATTATCCATATAGATTCACTTAATAAAGGTATCCCTAATAAGTGTAGTGATGTAAAGTGAATAATATTCTTGTAAATTTTATGAAAGTTTATCATCATTCGAGAATGAGATGTGATGTATCCCAAAAGATCCTACAATATCAACTATGGCATTAGAATAAATATTCAGGAACATAGATTGTTATTTTATAAATTCCATCAAAGCATATCTATGGTTGGGATAAGTTTGCAAGAGTTCTAAAACTAATATTTTTGTTGGAGTATTAGCTAACTACTTTTGGAGATCAAATGAAACCTTAGATTGATTTCAACACTAAGGTGGAGTCCCTATATCTAAAATATTTCTCTGATTATTATTTAAAATTAAACTAGACTGTAATACAAAATTCTATCTAGAATGTTGAGTAGGTAGATTCTGGGTTCGCCTGCTTGTAGTTATCCCAACCATACCAACCATATTACCATAGGGAGGAGGCTCATTCTTATGAGCCACATGATTAGTTGCTTTTTGATTATGTTTTGGCAATGGATCTTTGAATATTCCCATATCTTGATTTGTAATTGAAGCTTACTGAGTAGGAACTTGATTTTTTACTGACTGAGAACTCCCTATAGCAATATGTCCTGCATCAAACAAATCTTGAACAACATGTTTCAATTTCTTACAAGGGTTCATCAAATGTCCTTCCACTCTATGATATACACAATGTTGACCTACCTTGTACCAATGAACTATAGTATCTGGTTACCTTATGGAAGGCAACTCAATTGCATTGGCTTATAAAATTTATTTTAAAACTGCTTCCATAGACATCTTAAGCCTTGTAAATTCCTTTGTGGAGGTTTCTAAAGTATTATTTTTTATAGGTTGTTGGTAACATTGTAAAAATGCCTACTATTTTTTCCACTATCACCTCCTGTGTGCTTATTCTTATGTTGATATCTAATAGGTTTCTCTTTGTTGACTTTGAGTTGGTCTCTTCTAATAAGGGCTTGTTCTACTTTCCTTGCTAAATCAATTGCTTGATCAAAATATGTAATAGTAGTAGTTTCTAGTAAATAATATAATTGCTCTTGTAAATTACCAATAAATATCTCAAGCATATCCTTTGGAGGTAAAGTATATCTCAAGCATCCAACTAAACTTCAACAAGCCAAGAATTCTAAAAAAAAATCTTCTTTGCCTTATTTTAAATTATAAACATCTTTCATGGTTTCTTCCTTTTCAATATATGCACCAAACTGTTGGACAAATAATTCTACTATTTCTTCAAAGTTCTTCAAGGAATAATTAGGTAACCGATAATACCATTCTAATGTCATACCACCAAGACTCTTAGGAAATGTTTTTAACAAAAACATGTCATCATATATGATATCATGGCAAGCTGTTCTAAATCTTCTTAAATGCTCTATTGGATCTTCTGTCCCCTTGTATATAGAAAAGTATAGCAAGGAAAAGTTCTTAGGATAAGGTCTAGCAGCAACAATAGGATACAATGGCTGATTACACATTTCCTTATAATTGTAAGTGAGACTTAAAGGCTAAATCATCTCAAGTTTTGAAACCAACTACTTTACCATATTTGTTAAATATTGCACTTCTGTATTACTATTATACAATGTTCCTAGATTCCCTAAAGGAGATATATGTGTGTGTTGAGGAACTAGTGCTTGGCTCAGGTTGCATGCATGGACACTATTGTTATTTGTGATACCTTGTGAAAATGGATAGACAACATTTGGTGGGACAGAAGCGAAGGTGTTGAAATTAGAATATTGAGGAGCACATTGAAAATAATTTTGAGTGACACTACTAATTGGTGGGACTTGTAGATTCCTTCCAACATTGGTGGTTATAGTAGTGGCACCAGTTATCTAGGTTCTTAAATTATCAAGATGCATTGATTTGGACAAGAGGTTATTTTTATCAAGCATAGGAGAAATTATTGGAGGAGGAGGTGGACTAGTCTCACCTCTTTTGAGATGAGCTTCTAACTCCATACCTTCCAATATCTTATCTCTATTAGCTTTCATGAGGCCCCAAATATGCTGAAATGATGAAAATATGAACCTGCCATTAGGTTTTTTATAAGGATCAAAATTCATTTTAGTTTCCATATTATCTTGTTCTTTTGGATCTATGTTAGGTTCCTCTCTATCAATTTGATCATATTATAGGGTAAAATAATCATATTCAAGGTATTTTTGCTAACTTCTAAGGAAAGGAACCATTGGAAGAGGCAAAAGGATAGAAGAGAATTCTAAATATAAGCACAAATAAAAATATTCTTAAAGATATTATTAATGATCCAGAACAAAAATTAATGATCTTGTTTAGTATTTTAAAATAAAATTAGGTGTTCACATCGGGTTCACTAAATATGTAGAGGGGGAAAACCGCCCTATCGTGTATGATTCTCAAGGCTGGATACATAGAGAAGCCTTGAGGTGAACCGTAGGGGTATGTTGTTCTCTACACTCGATGTAAAATGGGGGAAGGGTTAACCAAGAATGGATTTAAGGACTTGCTCCAAGTCCATGGGATTTCAGGAATGTTTGATGTATTTGTTTCAATATAATCACCTATATTTGACCTTTCTAGATCTATGCTATAAAAGATAAAGAACAATGCATAAATATAAAATGCAAGAAGACAATAGCTAACCCTAGAATGATTCTTTCTTTAAATGCTTTTCTAACCCTAGGGTTTCAAAATAGAAAATATTTAAGCAAGGGTTCAAGAGAATATGCACAAAAAATATTAAACCTAAGTGCTTACTATATGATGTTTATCCTTTAAATACCTAGAAATCAATTAAATATATTTATTTTAAATCAGATCTAGGGTTTTTAATAGAATTAACAAACAACCAAAATATTAATTAGATCACTTAGCTTATTCAGTGGTTGATCCTATCCTATCCTTTTGTCCAATGATATCAACAATTCATGTTCCTACAAGATAACTTAATAAATACTTGGAAAATATAATCAATATTAGAGGGCTTGATTCAACCATTGTACAATAATGCTTGGAGGTGCTACAATGAAGCCCCTTAGGTCCTTTTAGCTGACCTTTGAAAATAGAAGCGAAATTTGACCTTTGGAATAAATCAAACATATCACAATATAGCAACATAAAATGATGAAACCACGGAATAAAATGTAACACTATGTCCTATATGCAGCATATGATGCAAATATATGATCAGGGAACAACAGTTTACCCCCATAAACTATCTAGGTGAAATCACACCCCATAATAGGTGACTACAATTTTTCATAGGTGAAATTGTGACTCATAGAGACCCAAGCACGATTTTGCAGAAGTGAGGCAAAAAAAATCAGATCAATATAAAATAGTTAATGTGAGCTATAATGAATTAAAACATACATGCAGAATAGAGAAATCACTTGGTAGATAGCATGGAAGTAGACAGAAGGGTTAAAACATAAATAGTTTATATATCCATAAGGCTTCAACACAAATCCACCAATGTGAGCAACAAAAACCAATAATCTAATACAACAAAGAATAAATAAAACTTCATAATTGTGAGTTAGCTTTCTTGCGGGAGAAGAAAAAGAATGTAGGTCACTTAGTGAGCACTTTAAAACTACTTGTGACTATGATACATAATTGTAATTTAGTTTGATCTAGAAATGATTTTAAACCCTCCTTATATAGTGGATTTAAAGGTAAAATGAGCAGGAAAATCGAGGAGACCCAACACCAAACATGCCAACTTCAAGAAATTAGGTTTTCCTTAGAGAAAAACCCTAAAATATAAAATTGCATCCTATCAAGGTTGACCGTGATTTCACACTAAAAAATCGTGCCCCATCAAGGGTGAGCGTGATTTCACATAGAGAGGAAAAAAGGAGAAAAAAGGGGCAGAAGCCTAACCCTTATCCTAGGCAAGTTTAGAGGGTCTCCTAGAGGACTCAAGGAATTTTGCCCACTAAAGTGGGTCAATTTTCTATGTCTAAAGTAGTTAGTTTCATTTTAGTTTATAAAAATCTATAAAGGGAACAATACTCCTCATTTTACAGGGTTAAATATTCAGAGTTTTCCTATTTTCTAAGCTAAGTGTTCTAAACTATTTAAAAGCAATCAAGAATTGTATGCATTTCTTTAATGAAGTATATTTTTGGTATCGTAATATGTTACATTTTTAGCATTGTTATTTATATTTTAATAGAAGTAATATATATTAGTCTTGAATTTGTTTGCCTTAGTCCAACCGATGGTTGAAGTAAGAGTTTTTATTTTTGAAATAGTTTAAATTATTTCCATTATAGCACATGGAATGTTAAATATTATAATTATTGTAGTTTTAGTATTACTATTTATGTTTCAACTAAAGTAAATTATGTTAGGCTTAAATGTTGTTTGGCTTATTTTAGTTGAAATGCTTAATTTATATAAATACATATATATTTATTAAATATATATAATATAATATAAAATATTAATATATATAAGGGGTGTTTTTGATTGAAGGACATGGATGAATGACAAGTGGCTAGATTTTGGTGTTTATAGATACCCTTTTTTGTATTGTGTTGTGTGAAACACAATGCGGTGCAAAAATACAAGACACTTGGTTGGGCATGATGAAGCAACTTTATTTCGTTGGATCACAAAGATGATTTTTAAGATTAAATAATTTATATATGTAGCTTACCCCATAAATTGGTGAATGAGTGAAAATGAGTCTCACGAGCCAATTGACATAATTTTTGGGAATGAGTGCAGGTGTATTGTGTAATTGCAAGTGTATGATGTAAATGCATATGAAATGAATGATGTAAAGTGATTCTATTTTTGCCCCAATGGAGAAAGGGGATTTTTTCCAAGTGTAGATGTCATGAACATGTAAGATATATCCCATTGTGGGAAATCAAAATAAAGTTTGTTTACCCCAATTTTGGGGTGATTCCATGCTATTGAAGAAAGTGCTTTTTGGCATCATTGAAATGCAAAGTGATGGACATGCAAAAAGAAAAGGAGTCAACTCGTGGAGGGCCATCTAGTGACTATAAGATAATTCCTTAAATTGGAACCAATAAACCTAGGAAAGGCCTATCTTCGTGATGAATATCAATATAAAATAAATGATGAGATATGATTTTTGTCTCGTGTTTCAAGCCCCACAAACAAGGCCATCAATGACAGTTGTTGAGAAAATTAATTTGAACATAGTTGCACTTCAAAAATGAGGGATCAAATGTAATTTGATTTCAAACAATGAGATAATATATTATGATAAATTCCAAGTGTCCTTATGGTGATTTATCCATCTTACCAAATTGCATGGACAACCAATCACTACAATCACCAAGGATATAGGATAGACCACTAGATACGAGGTTCACTTGAAATTGTATGTGAACTTGGAAAATGTGCAAATGTAATGATTAATGGATAAAAATGATTTTGAAATGATGATTTGATGATGAGAAAGGAATTGAAGATCATATTACATGATTATTGTTAAATTTTGCATGTATTTGGAGCATTTTGTAAGGCAATTTTGGACAATTTTATGACTTCTGGTCGTAAATACAAGTTAACCACCCAAATCAATTCATGTTATAACAAATCTGAATGAAATGATGGAGTGGATTATTGGAATGATGAATATGGTTGTTTTGTGAAAATTTGGACCATTTTGTGTGTTTTCAGGGTTGTAAAGTGATTTTGTGCCTTTTGGTCGCAATCAAAAATTAAATGTCCAAATCAATTTTTGTTTTCACAAAACATGATATGGTGATGAAATGAATGTATGGATGCAATTTGGAATGATTTTGTAAATGTAAGCTACATTTGTGGATAATTTTGGTCTTTATACCAATTTTGACACCAAATGCCGATGTGCATCTACAACATTCTCATATTTCAGCTTTCATCTGGCAATTTGTAAACTCTAGTTAGCATTTCAATGCACCTGTGAATGCCCATGGGTGTTCCAGTGTGCCCAAAATAGCTATAAATAGTTTGTAGTGGTGAAATTATATTCATTCTTTGCATTTGCAAATTTTGAAAGGTGCATCTGAAGGAGTGAGTTATGAAGTGAGGTGGAGTGATGGAGTTCGGTGGTATAAAAGCTATGGTGATAGATGGTGTGGATGCAGAGGTAGAAGCAAAGGCACATGTGGCTAAGGTAAGTTCCCTTGGAACTCTTTATTTGGATTTGTGTAATTTTATTTTATTTTAATTTTTTTAATTATGCAATGAATGTGATATTAATGTATGTGCATTGTATATGTGTTGTGCTACAATTGAAGATCTTGGAGGCTTGGCATCAGTTCTCGCATCTCATATTGGGTGTGATAAAGGCACTACGGGATGAGCAGTGGAAGTGGGTGGATAAAGTGGGGCTAGTTGGGGCATCTAATATTTATGTGGTGAGGGTATATGAGGTGTATCTCTATGCCTTGGTAGAGATATGGGATTGAGATAGGGGGACTTTTCAGCTCCCTACTGGAGAGGTGATAGTGAAACTTGAGGATGTATATTGCATCCTCAAAGTACCAGTGGAGGGGTTATGTGTTGAGGTTAGACACAATAAGGGGTATGAGATGAGATGCATATTTGGATATGGATGGCAAAATGTGAGTGTGAAGGGTGTAGAACATAGTGGTCCCAAACAACACTGGATGTTAGTTCCCTTGGAACATGATTAGGCTGGTGTACGATATGATTGATACACCTTGGGTGTATGCATGGACACCTACTCTACTAGCTTAGCTATACCAAGAGTTGTATGAGGTGAAGAGGTAGAAGTGGAAGGGGATGGGATGCAATGTGCTACTATAGTGTTCAGGTTGGGAATATTTTTATGTGGCACGACTTGTGGGTTTGCCTACTAAAGCATCAGATGGGGAGAAACCCTATGCTACGATATGGCTATTGGCTAAGGAGGAGAAGGTAGATGAGGCTTCCATATGTTAGATACACCTTCAGTATAACAGTAAAGGAATACTGGTAAAGGATGTAGTACAGTAGGTTGTAGATATTTGAGGTGATGGAGGTGGTGATAATGATGATATGGAGGAGGTTATATAGATACCACCAAGATATATTGAGGAGGATTGGGTGAGGGTCGAGCAGATGGTGGCTGATAGTCATGTATAAATAGTATCTCAAGTTATGAAGATAGAGGCTCAAGATGTAGATATAGCTTTACTATAAACAAAGCTAGAGGTGTATGTGGTTGTAGGTGGAGGCAAGTATAGGATCACAAGGCTATAATTAGAGCTACATGAGAGGGATTAGCATCAAATACATGGTGTACAATGCCTTCGGGTCTGAGATGGACATATTCTAGGTTTTGGAGGATTGATTTATGGAGCACCACATTAGAATGCCAAATGCACCCTCTTCTTCCATATCAAGGTTTATTAGGCATAGTGGTTCTAGGTCTAGGTCTCCTTCTAGATTGCAGGGATCCTCTTATAGGTGTTAGCTAGTACTAATATGCACATTTTATATATGAGCCTTGGTGCTCCATTGTATCTAGCCTTTGGTCATTTATTGTACATGCAATATATATATATATATATATATATATACATGGCTTTTACTTTTTTGTTATGCTTTTGTGTGAATGATTTTGTGTATATGTGTGATGCAATGATAATGTATATGAATACAAATGAATTAATGCTCTAATGATCATTCATACTTTAGATTTTTCTTGACCATGTATAGCATTGTATTTTAATTAGGAGCACCAAAATGGTGGCATGTGAAATGGAAGACTCATTTAATGATATGAATGTTGATATGGAAGAATATATGAATTTTGATATGAAAATATGACTATTTTTTAGAGACTCGGATCTACTAGTGATATCAAACAAAATCACTAAATGCTATATAATTTCTCTAAGATCAAATGTGTTTGCAGTGAATTCATTTACTCAATCATAAGTATGGTGATGACTCAAGGTAATCAAGAACCAATTTGTGTGCAAGTGATTTAACTAACCCATATTGAGTAAATTGATATGAAACTTGATATGGAGGATATCAAGAAGCTAGCTTGTCCTTATGTGTGGTCATAGGTACCTTCAATAGAGATGTCTCACCATGCATGAGTGTACTCCACTACCATTCGAGCGTCTATAGCTATAGTGGATATTAGTTCCATAGTCCAATAATTTGATCTCAAAATTTTGGGGATTATGACTACCTAACCATGTAAATGGGAATGTAGTTCTATCCTTCCAACTTGAGGATTTGTGGTGTATGATGTGTAAAATATTTAGAGCTTTGGGAAATCAGATTCTCAACAAAATTGTGATAAGAATTTTACCCTATCCTTAATACTCTGTCTTTGTATTTAAAAATGATTGTGATAGTGATGAAAACAACTATTTTTTATTTTTGGACTATGTGCATGATGAGACAAGCAAGGATTACCCTTTTTAATTTGAGGTTCAACCCAATCATGGTGTTATCTCTCTTTGATACAAGATGTTTTTAAGATGTGTAATTGTGTTAGGTTCAAGAGTGTTAGAGTCAATTCCTAGAACTCAAGATTTTATTAGTGAGAATGTGACTTGGTACTAAATAAAACTCGACATGTATTTTGAGGTTGCTATAAATACTAAGAATGGCTAAGTGACCAAAAACACGTAGGGATTTATGGACACATGATTTTCAAATGACAATCTAATTTTATGGAATGGTGCAATGAAATGGCTGATGATTTTTAAGGTGCCCCTGATGAAGGCAACATGATTTTATTGGACCAATTATTATCTGAACTAAATAAATGACCCCTAAAATGTGTGGAGATGATTTTAAATGCAATGTATGAAATGTAATTTGTAATATGAAATGTGTGCAATGCAATGTGTAAAATGTAAAGTGAAATACAAATATATATATATATATATATCACATTATGCATAAAATTCTCTCAACTAGATGATGTTAAGTGGTTCAGGCTCTTCAACTCTTTCTAGAACGACAAGCCTATAAGTACCTTTACCCACTTTTTGAGTGGCAATGTATGGACCTAACAAATTAGTCACGAATTTATCATGAAGATGTGGCAATGCATTGGTATTTTGTTGATTATCTTTAAGAACAAGAGATCCTAGTTGGAATTCACATATATTAACTTTGGCATTGTAAGCATACTTTAGGTGATCTTGATAAACTCGTAAATGATCTAAATCATTGACCTGCATTTCATCAAGAAGTGTGAGTTGGTTAAAATGTTCTTTTCCAGCAGTATCATCATCTATAAATTCTTGTAATAAAATTCTCAATGAGGGGATATCAAGTTCAAGAGGCATAATTGCTTTAGCTCCATAGACCAATGAAAATGGATTTTCCCCAATAGGCATGTGGATGCTTGTTCGATAATCCCATAATGCCAAGGAGATTTGAGTATGTCAATATCAATGATTTTATTTGACTAGATTCTTGAGAATAGCAATTAAGGTCTTATTGGTAGCCTCAGCTTGTCCATTTTCTTATGGGTAGTAAGGAGTCAAGAAACTATGTTGGATATTATATTTCTTGCAAAGTGCTTGAACATAATTATTTTTTAAAGAAATGTCATTATTAGAGATGATTTTTTAGGGGATATCAAAATAATAGATGATATCATGAAGTATAAACTCCACAACTCAAGGTCCTATCATACTGGTTAGAGGAATTGTCTCAACCCACTTTGTGAAATATTTAGTGGTTGTGATGATGAATGTATGTTGTCCCAAGGAAGGAGGTAATATTTTTATAGTCAAATCAAGATCCCATTGTGAAAAGGACCAAAGGCTTTGAATAGGTTGTAATGCTTATGATGAAACATGAGTTAAATTAGCATGTTGTTGACATTATTGATAATGTTTGACATAAGTGCAATAGTCATGTTCCTTGGTGGGCCAATAGTAACCCATGCATAAAATATGCTTTGCAATGGCTAATCCATTAAAATAACCACCAAAAGTACCATCATGAGCTTCATTTATGGCTCTTTGTACCTTTGCAACATCTAGACAATGAAGGAGGACTCCGCTATAACCATGTCTATACAACATGTCCCCCAAGAGAGTAAAACAAGATTCTTTTTGCTTAAAAGTGTGTTTATAAATCAATGACATATTTTATGAGAGTGTTCCAAACTTGATAAAAGCTATTATTTGGTTTGACCAAGGCTCATATGGCTTAGAATGGATAAAGAAAACATCTTTCTTATCGTTAGATTCGACATAGACAATTGGATATTTAGATATCATTGTAACAATGAGTGGCTCTACCTCTCCTTTGAAATTATTTGGAATCAATGATCCTAGAGAGGTCATCGCATCTGCAAATATATTAGTCGAACATGGAAAACTATTGATTTCATACCAATAAAATTTGGTGAGCAATTTCATTGCTACTTCATGGTAAAGCTTTATGGTAGGTTCTTTGAATTGGTATTCTCTTTTGATTTATCTAACAATAAGTTGAGAATCACCAAATATCTTGATACGCTTTATGCCCATAGCTATGGCTACTTGAAGACCTATGATTAATACTTCATACTCTATGTTGTTTTTTGTGCATTGGAAGTCAAGTTTAAATGGTAAGGGAATAGGTATCCCTTGTGGTGTATGAAAAATGACTCCAGCACCTTGACCTTTTGCACACTTAGAACCATAAAATAATAATGTGATATCGACATCTTTCTCTAGAATGACATCTTATTCGTGTTCAGTGACAGTGAATACCGAATCATTGGGGAGCTCAATAATCAAGGTTTTATCACTAGGAAGTGGAGCCTCCACAAACGGATCAACTATGACCTAAATTTTAATTGATTTTTGACTAATGAACTCAAGATCAAATTTAGTAAGAAGCATTATCCATTTTGCGGTGTGGGTGTTATTGTAAGTGTGAGATATCATATAACGTAGAGGATTTTCATGAGCTATGATATATGTGGTGCAACTAAGAATGTAATATCTGATTTTCTTAGTGGTTAAAACCACTGCTAAGCACAATTTCCACATAAGAATATCTAGTTTCATAGCTTACCAATGTTCGACTAATTTAATAAATAACTTGTTCTTGATTTTTTTCATTCTTTTGCACAAGCATTATCCCTAATGAAAATTTTATTGTTAAAACATAAATATTAAAGGGGACCCTTGGATGAGGAGGAGTTAATACTGGTGGAGAAGCCAAGTATTTCTTGATATCATCAAAAGCCTTTTGACACTCATCTATCCATGAAAATGTCATCCCTTTTGTAGTAGGTGATTGAATGGCCTGCATTTGTCAGAAAGGTGCGCAATGAAATGATGGATTGATTGAATATTTCCTTGTAATCTACATAATTCCTTCAAGTTTATATGGGGATTCATATCCATGATGTCTTTGACTTTGTTAGGATCAACCTAAATGCCTCTTTTGGAGATAATGAATATTTAGTAGTTTGTCTGAGGTAACACCAAAGACAAAATTTTTGGGGTTCAACCTTACATTATGCTCCAGAAATCAATCAAAGACTTTTTCCAAGATACCAATGTGCTCTTGTCGAGTTTTATATTTTTTCAAGAGATCATCCACATAATATTCTATGATCTTATGCATGTAATAATGGAATATGTATGGCATGATACGTTGATACGTTGCACCTGCATTTTTGAGTCCAAAGGACATCACCTTGTAACAAAAAGTTCCCCAAGGTGTAGTGAATATTATTTTGTGTTGGTCATCAGGATTGATTTGAATTTGGTTGTATCCTAAAAAATTATCCATTAAGGAAAGCATTTCATGGCCAGTGCAAGTGTCGATAAGAGTATCAATGTTTGGTAGAGGAAATTCATCCTAAGGATACACTTTATTAAGGTATTGAAAGTCAGTGAAAATGTGTATCACCCCATTAGGCTTGTGAACGAGTACCATGTTTGAAAGCCACTCAGGATAGTCAATGGGGATAATGAAACCCACATCTATTAGATTTTTATGCTCTTCTTTGACCATGAGGGCAATGGTAGGATGCATCCTTCTTAGTTTTTGGTTGATTGGCATAGCATCAAAGTGCAAGGTGATATTATGGATAACCAAATTAGGGTCAAGACTAGGCATGTCTTTGGAGGACTATGCAAAAATACCCTTCTTATTTAGGAGAGCAATTAATTGCTTTTGTTCATCTATGGATAAATGTTTACCAAGTTTGAAAATTTGAGGATTTTTTGTGTCTAAACTAAGGTTCACATCAGTGGTATCTTCAATGGACATGTAAGAACCTTCCTCAAGCTGATGGGGCATTGGTATCAAATGAATATCATCTATGATATTATCAAAATATTCTGACTCAACCTATTCTATGTCTTCCTGGAAAATCTTAGGATCTAAATGTGAAGGTGAAGGTGAAGGTGGAGATGACGAAGGAATGTAATTGGCTGAACCTCTTAACAATTCCTCAAAAAGGACAAATTTAGAAAATTATGGAGGTGAGGAAATCCGGTCCATATCTATAATGCTCATGTCAATTGGAATTGGCTTTGCCAAATCATACAAAGTATGGAGTGGGGTGAATAAGTCAACATGATTCATGTTGACTTAAAGGGGAAAATGGTGGTTGGCAATGTGGAGGATGGATAGATCATTTATGCTAGAATCGATGCTAGAACTCTGGGAACCTGAACAACAATGAGCAATATAAGTAAATGCAACAGGAAAAAAACATGTACATGCAATGCAATGATTTTTAATTTGTGTGTTTTTTATTTTTTTTTGTTTTTTGTTTTGATTTATGTTATGTACATATATTACAAGAAAAGTATCCGTTGAGGTGGATTAATGAAATGGAGGTGGTTCACCGGTTGGTTCAACTTGCTCTTGTGAAATAAACAAGCGAAGGATGGGCTAATGGATGGGGAACATTTTGAGGTAAAACTCATTGTGTTTGGTGAATGGAATGATGGGCACGATTCCTCATCAGATTCATCAAAAGTAATATAGGAGCATCCAGTGATGTAAGGTAAATATTGCATCACTAGAAAAAAAGTTACATTTTCTCTTTCAGTTGTAAGTTTATTTAGTTGTTTTGGAGTCCATGAAGACACTTGGGAGGTGTATGTCAATCAGAAGTCCAAAAAGTTGAAAATCAGTCACCATCTATTTTTAGTAAGTTAGCCTAAATGGGCATGTATGGATTTGAAAATTTACCCCAAGGAGTGGAATGGAACAAATGTATCTCGTGGTGAAATAATAACCCCAATATCTTGAATATTTTGAGAGATATTATAGTTTTCATCCTGAGAAATCCCATCAATAAGGTTTAAAAATAAAATTTGAAAACCTTAGAGGCCTCGAACAAGGATGGTAATTTGATAAAATGATCTTTAGATGATTTTGGCATTATAGATATCTTTTCAATATTTCCAATGATATCTTATTATAGCCAATCGGACACCAGAGTCAAAAGTTATGGTTTCGGGAAGCTATGCTACCGAAATTCAAATTTGAATTTCTTTCTGGGAAGGAAAATGAAAATTCAAATTTCAAATGAATATATTCTTGGGCGGGAAAAGTGGAGTTACGCTTTATAGAAATATCTATGGAAGTTATTAAATGGGGAATAGGGATCACCAAAAGGTAGTCCAAGGGAATACAAATTGTGGCTCCAACTTGTAGAATTCCAAAATATTTTCTTTGTGATAAAATCGACCTTGTGGTCGTAGCATTGTATCCCTAATTTTGTACTTGCATTTCATTGAAATAATATCAGATGTTGTGTTTCTTCTAAAAAAAATTCTATGATTTGAGTATTGTGTGAGTGTTGGGTGGAGTAGCCCTTCACCAAAAAGCTATAAATATAACGTCAAATTATTTATAGTCTTCATCTTCAGAGTCATCAGGGTGATGCGTTTCTTCTTCTAAATTAAAATTAATACTTTGAAAATCTCGTTCAAAATAAGAGGTGAAGAAATAAGGGTGATAACCTAGACCTTAATGGTCATGCTCTTCTTGATACATAGTATCAATGAGTTCATGCATTCCCTGTTCATTTTATCCAAGGACATAGCCTTACAAATTGAATCAATGAAAATATCAAGATGGAAAACCTGACATGTGTTGTATGTTGGTAGGTGTTGGTTTCTTGGGTTCATCTTGATAAGATGGATTGGACGATACATCAATCCCTTAATACACAAAATTTATGCTATTGGGCATTGAACCCATGTTATACATCGCTCCTATGGATAAGGATGAGTCGCGTGGATGACCGTAATCCCTAGAAGTTTGGATGTTGAGTGGTGTGACTATGATGTGTTGGACCATATATTCAACAATACCAGGATTAGTGAGGTGGACCTCAAATTTGGATTATGTATATGTGGAAGTGGAGGTGGATGTGGAAGACTCAATATTGGCTTGGGTCTCTGACAATGGGAGAGGTATGGACTAGAATGACATCTCACAATCTGTTAATTCATCTTGTGAGACATCAGCTGATGTAGATGGAGGTGGATTTGACTCAGATGTTTGATGAATGGGTGATGATGTGGAGGGAGTTATGATGAAGGTCCAAGGATTTTTATGATGATGATGGTGTTGATGTGGATTGAGTTTGACAACATGTACATGTAGTTGATGATGATGAAGATGAAGGCATAGAAGTGGAAGCTTGATGTGTGGTAGTGAATGGGAGTTCCTCATGAATAGGAACTTTAGATGAAGAAGTGGATGGTGTGGTGCATGGTGAATTTGATGATGTGAGAACAAGGTGGGTGGATGGAATCATGGATTTATAACAATTTGAAATTAAATTACAATACTTAAACGGTTCAACATCCATTGGTATGCAATGAATTTGTCCCTCGTGTACATATTTCAAGCATTGATGTGATATAGAAGGAACACATCTCATTTCCCTAATCCAAGGACATACAAGAAGTACATTATACACCATGGACCCTTTCAATATGTGAAACATGGTGTGCAATATTGTTATCCCCACTTCGATTGTTAAAACTACAGTGCCAAGTATGGAACAAAGAGCATTGTTAAATGGTTTTAGGGTGAAAGTAAATTTAGTGATGTGAGATGGTTAAAGCTTAATATGTTGAAGAGTGTATGTAGTGATGATATTTATGGAGGATTCGGTATCAATCAAAACTTGTTTGAATGGCTTATCGTCAATTTGAGCTATGATATGCAATGGAGGGTCCATTGATCCTGACGAAATTGGTTTGATTTAAAAAACATAGAATGTAATGGTGGGATCCACACATGTTTTGATGCTTCCCACAAAATTGCTAAAGGTATTAGCATCCACATATTTGAGTTCAATTGATTTAAAAAATTCTATTAATTCCTCGCGATGTGCGGGATATTATTGAATCAACTCATAAATATACAATTTTACTAAAGTCATTTTAGGCTAGTGGTCAGCCGACTACTTAGAGAGATGATTAGCCTTAATGGACAATTTAGAGGATGAATGGGTGGAGATGGATGACTTGCAATATGAATGGGTTGGGAAGGATTGGTGGAGAACTATATGGAATATGATGAATTGGCAGTTTGAGACATACTTGCTTGTGGTGCTATGAGATATTGAATAGGATACTATTGTGCATTCTATTGATTTATGCATTGTTGACCTCGGGTGACTACTTGAATAGCACCCACAAAACCTTGGTACTATTGAACATGGTTAAGTTTATTAGGAGGAGTCTTGGTATTGGACCCTCTTATTATTGGTTGCACTTCCTCATGATGAGGAAGTGGTGTTTTATAGATAACAATATTTTGATTTTGTTGATCTAAGGGACTATCAATCTTAATGGCCCCTAAGTCAATTATGTCTTGCACTGTGTATTTAAATTGATAGAAACTGATTATATCATTCCCATTATGATGATGATAAGGCCAAAACAAATTCTTTTGATAGTTTTTTCTATGTTTGGTGGGATCATCTGGTTTGACCTCAAGCAACGCAAGTTGGTTTGTGTCATACAACCTATGAAATATGGAGGCGTATAATTAGGCTAAGGGTGTGTATTGGCAATTTTGTCAAACAAATTGTTGATTTTGGTAATTTTCCATAGTTGGTGTTGTATTTTGAACTTGTGATGGTGGGGGAACCACTTGATATACAATTTTTTATGGTTATTGTTACACGGGTTTTTTTTGAGCCACTATCGATGGGCTCATGACCACTTGATTTACTTGATTTGCTTGATTAGCCTGATTTGGCTTGGATTTGCTAGAGTAGGTACATTTCGATTCACCCTTATTCTACCATTCTTTATTTTTAGGCTTTAGTACACCTTCTTGGATTTTTATCTCCTTAGTTATGCTAGTATGGGAAAGAGCTTCTTCAAATGATGTATACTTTTGTAATTACAATAACTAGGAGATTGGTTTTAATCAACTCTTGGTGAATAGTCGAGTTAGCTCTTCCATTGGTAGGGAGAATGGTAGTTTTGTGATAACAACCATCCAACAGTTGCTAAAGGCATAGAATGACTCATCATCATATTTCTTGATATTTTATAAGTCATTCAATGAAATTTTCTTTTGAACTTTGAGGGAAATGTTTTTGAGAAATTGGTCTACCAACTATTCAAAAGTATAAATACTATGATGTGGCAGATGGTTATACCACTCTACAACATCTCCCCCCAGTGTCTAAGGAAAGGTTCTGAGCATTAGGGCACATTTATTTTGAATTTTAAAATATGAATGGATAAATGTTCTTACATGCTCTCTAGGGTCCTTAGTCCCCTTGAATTTTTCAAATTTTAGTATTGTAAAATCTTCCAGATATGGCAGTGATGGTACCTAAAAGTGAATTGGTTGATTGATAAGTTGTCTCAAAGTTAGCTTCTAGTTCATCATACCAAGAGTATGTTGTATCAAGCTATCAATCTATTATTGCATTGCTCAAATTCGAGGGTGTTCCCTAGGTATGTGGAAGCCCTAAATCACTTGATGATTGTGTGAAGGTGAAGTGGTGAAATACTGAGGTGTGATGAGATTTTGATGATTTGATGCACTGGATTGAATTTGGTGATGTTGAAGATTAAATGATTGTAAATGATGAAATGAATATGATTTTTGAGTACTATGAATGAGTTGAATCATTGTAATGGAATAGGTGTGGATTGATGGAGGTGTGGCAATGGAAACCATAGAAGGTTGTGATATCCATGATGGATTTGATGAAAAGAATGTAGGCTAAGTGGAAGTGGGCTGAGGCTTAAGATTTATCACGTGTATTTATTATTGGGGATAATACTGAGCATTTTATAACTCCTTAAGCAATTTATTAAGGTGTTGCCATGCATCTTGTATGGCCATATCTGAAGTAGATGTTGTGGATTTGGTTGGAATGGATGAATTATATGGTGGATAAGTTGCAATAAGGATTGCAACTGAATGAGGGACAATGGATACAGTGGAATATGGTGTTTGTGAAGAAGCATTGACATGTGCTTCATACAATAGATTGTCATAGATAGTGGTATATGAATATGGAATGGAAGTTCTTTGAGCACATGACTATTGTGGAATAGACCAATGTTGGGAAGGTGCAAATGGTGTCTCAAAAAGAGGGTTAGTATACACCTGGGTGAAATTGGAAGTCTACGAATGGAAAATTCTATTGAAAAGAAGGATCATACTAGGTGGACTACTGAATTTTCTAGAATATGATTGATAGATTTGATAAAATATCTAATTTTACCCATGTTTATGTAGGTGATGTTATGATATATGGTACATGATGACTCAATTTATGGAATTGGGATGTTGGTGGCTCTATGCAACACATCAATGTTTGAGGTATACATATTATGTGATGGTCTCACAAATAAACCAAAATAGCTTATCTATATCACACTGATAGGGCTAACCACAAAAGTGGTAGGTGAAGAAGTAGAACACTCTGTGGATAAATGCAAAGGCTTGACTCAGAATCTTTTCTTGGCTTTGGGTTGAAACCATAAGCTAATGAGTCATATGAGGGTGATGAAGTGTGTGGAATGTGTAGGAATAAAATGAAAATAGAGAACACACATAATCAAACAAGCAATTTAACCCTATGCTTTGCAACATATTTTTTTAATTTTTAATTTTTATGATTTTTTTTGTGAGTTTTGTGTGTTGTAAATGTGCTAACCTAAACTACTATGCAAGGTGAAATCTAAGGCTAGATGGCAAATGAGATTCTTCTTGGTGATGAAATCTAGAAATTTTTCTCATGGGTGACTATGGTTTCTAAGGGCAGATATTGACGAATGGAGATGAAGCCCACCATCGTAAAATTTCAAAAAATGGTTGGTGATGAAATCTAACTCAATGTTGTTTATGGTAAAACATGTAAAGTGTGTGATTTATTTTAAGATTTGTGTTATCTATTATGCTCACTCAATTTTTAAAACACACCTATTTCACTCATCTAATATATAATCCAATAACATCAACACTAAACTCCTAAAAAAAACTTGGGGATACACCACTTAAGGCCCACCCTTAATCATCAAGTGGTTCCAATATTGGAGGGTTCACCCAGTTATTCAACTCTAAATCATCAAGTGATTCCAATAGTGGAGGGTTCAACCAGTTCTTCTACTCTAAATCATCAAGTGATTCCAACATTAGGATTATACTTGTATATTGTGAACTTTTTCCAGCTTATAAAAGTAAAAATTGAAGCTTTTAACTTTACTATGCAGCTATTTTATGCTTTTGTAATTTCAAATGCAAACAACATACATAAATAGTGAATGAATACATCAAAAACCAACAAAAATCTAAAATAAATGTGATCTATGTGCAATTTATATGATGGATGTGAATGCCTAAAATATAAATTTAAATTTAAATACTTTAAATAGGAAAATAAATGATTTTCTTTTTGTTAATTTTATTGTAAAAAAATAAGAAAATGAACATAGAAATGGGTTAGGGTTTGAAACAGGCTTACCAAGAAGCCTACGTATTTATTCCCCACTCTGTGAAATGAACCCCAAAGTCTCTAGAATGCTAAAATATGTTCTTTGAACATGGTAGGGCATCCCTCAAGCATTGTAGGGCATTCGTGCAACCTTCAATAGAATTCTACAACCTCTAGAAACCCTTATTTTTGTGATTTTTGCATGATCAAATTTTTGGAACTTGCAAGATGAAAACATAAACAAAAATTAGTGATAAAATAAATTAACATGAATAACCCTTTGGGGGTCCCATCGTGATCACCATTTTGTAAATTATAAAATGAACAACACCAAAGCAATGGATAAAAGTAATAAAAAGCACAATAACGACACAAGATTGCACAAAATGATTAAGATTTTATTAATGTGGGTAAATATCTTGATTGTACAATAAATGTGCCCATGTATGGGGTTTTACAATGCTTTTGATACAAATTTATAAGATGCTAGGGTTTCAAAACCCTAGTGTAGTGAATAGTTGGTGTCTTATCGCTTGTCTTTGATCCAAACAAGAGTTGTTGGTGGGCTTGTGTATCCTTAGAGGGCCACCCTAGCTTCAAAAAATTCTAAATAGATGATTCATGTACCTAAAAATAGAGACAAAAACAAAAAGATATTAGAAGCACTTGTAAGGGCTCCACTATGTGAGGCCTTTAGAAAGATAAAAGTACTAAAACCCTAGATGCTATAGAATATAACTATAAATAGAAAGTACATAAAATATAAAATAAGTGCAAATAACGTCCTACCTTATCAATGTACTAATTTCTATCTTTGCTTCTATTATTGGTGGTTACGAGGGAGCTCGAACGGTGCTTAAGGATTGTAGGATTGTAGATCTACTACGTGAGATGCCTAAAGGTGTTTTATGAAGGCTGTGAATGCACTAGAGTTCCAAAAATACCCAGAGGTGCTCAGTTGGCTCTGGGGGGCATTTGGCAGCTGAGGAAGGTGTCATAGAACTAGATCTAGTTCTGCACGAGTTTGATAGCAGCTAAAATGGATGATGCAATGGGGGGTGATGAATGATGAAAGTGATGGCAAAGTGGCTAAGGTAAGGGATTAAGATTATAGGGCACTTAATATTATCTAATACGAAGAGATAAATTAAAAACTGACTAAGGGGATTAAGAAGAGCTTAAATATTTTATTTTTCAAAATTATTACTCTTTTATAATCTTCCCTTGAACATGTTAGGGTTTTGACAACACAAAATGAGCGGTCGAGATTAAAACATGAGGAAGGGTGGAGATTAAATGTGGGTAAGTGGCATGGATTAATATGGATGGATGATTGAGATTAAAACATGGCAGATGACTAGGATTAATTTATATAAATACATATATATTTATTAAATATATATAAATATAATATAAAATATTAATATTTATATATATTAAGTAAATACATATATATAAATAATGGGTGGTTGTGATTGAAGGATAGGGATGAATGAAAAGTGGCTATATTATGGTGTCTATATCAATAATAGCTTTGAATGGGAATTTGTTTTGTTAGGATCTACTTGTAATAACTAGTGTATGTTCATTTAGTTGAAGGGCTTTGTTGAATCCTGACTGCCATCATTCTATCCCTCTTTGCCTTGTTTTCCTTTTATATTTTACTTTTATTTGTGGATAACACCAAGGATTTGGCCTTCTTTAGAGGTTGATCTAGAAGCATTTCTAGATCATATCGAAGCATCAAGAATTGCTATTCCTCTACTCTATGCCTAGGGGATGATAAGCATAGTAGATGCATACACTGTTATCACTAATATTTAATTCTAAAGTAGGTAGAATTATTTAAAATACTTATGAAGAAATATATGAAGACTATAGAGACTTCATAGGTCATTGAATCCTTAGAGATAGGTAGAAAATCAACCAACAATTCAAGAAACTCCCAGTGATACTTCTAGAGGGACACCTCTAGAGGCCAATATGGATATTGATTATGCTAATGTGTGTAACATTGCAAGAACTACTAAATGGTGGAATTAATAATATTTTTCAAAAACATTCTAAAACATACATTTAACACAATCATATGTAGAATAATAGGAGAGCAATAATAAAGAGAGCATATACATACAATTAGAGAGAGGTAATCAAAATAGAAGGAATAAGGATTAGGTTCTTGTAGGAACTCCTATGACTATATATCACATACTGATACAATGGATCTATTATTAGGGGTATTTATAGTAATACACAATCCCTAATTAAATGCTACCATAAGCTAGATTTGTTGGACATTTTGAGTCCCTAAGTCAAAGTTGTCATTGATGTCACCAGATGAAGTCATATGTCACCAGATGAAGTCATCATTAATTTAGCAAGAAATAAAGTTGTCATTTTATATCCAGGAAGAAGGCCAAAGATCAAGAGAATCAGTGCAGAAGTTAAGAGTTAAAAAGGAGATATAATATTTATTTTATAAATTATTTAAATTCAATAAGAATTTAAATTTTATAAATAAATATTATTTGCACCATGGTATGCAGTGAGAAGGAAGCAATTTATCCAAGGCATCAAAAGGATATAATATTATAATAATTGTTATTATAATATTAAAGTGATATGGTGAAAACCCCAAATAAAATATTTATAATTTTCATTATAATATTTTATAAATCAAAGTGGGTTTTATAAAGTTTAATTATATTGCATAAACCCAAAGGTTGGGTTTGGAAGAAAAGGCATTCGAAGCACCTTTAAAACCTTTGCCGACGTCATGGAAGGAAATTAGGGAAGCACCGACGTCTCCCAAGGTATGGAGGAAGCAATATAAATACATTGCCCAAAGTCTAAAACATTATCCTTGCTCAAATTTTAATTGGCATGCAAAAAAGAAGAAGAGCTCGTGAGAATTACGAATTTCATGGACAACAAAGTGTTTTAAGGAAGGAAGCATTAATTTTCAAAGGCACATAGGATAGTGTGGCCTAGTGGTGAGTTGGGAAGTGCAAAAATATTTGTTCGTGTGAGGGCCTACATTCGAAATGCGGTGGGTGCATTGGAGGTCATGTTGGTTAAGGCGCCCAAGGTGCACATTGTTTTTGCCAAGGGCAAAAGGAGCAAGACTTGAAGCACGTGGTGCTTCATTGATTTCAAATGAGCACATAGCTCATGCGGTGGTTGAGGTTGCAACTAAGGCGCACGTCGTGGATAGAGTAGAGGGTTCGAATCCCTCCAAAGGTAAGGTAAATATTTTTGGTTAAATTTTATTATTTGCCTAAGTTGGGAGGTATAAGGATTGTTTAGTGGAATTGTTTAGAAAGGTTGTTTAGTAGATAAGTGGTGGTAGTTGAGAATTATCACTTGGAGTTATAAGAATATTTTGGTTTTAATTTTTAATAAAGTCTTAAATTGCTATATTGGTATATTGGAGGATTAAGACTTTATGGGTATTGTTTTAATTTGAATAAAGGGTTTTTATGATTATTGTGAGGGTGTTGATTATTAATTAAGTTGGAGTGATAAGGTGTAATTTTGATATTATTTTTGTGTTATGTTTTGTTGAGAAAATTATCTTCTAACCCTTATTGAGATTGGCAAAGAAGTAATTGTGAGTGTGGTAGATTTGTGAGATCAACTCCTTGTCAAGCAAAAAGGTATGGGTAAATTCTTCTTTTGTTGAGTTGATTGAATGGCTTTCTAGAAAATAAAGTTTGGAGTGAAAAGGATTTTATTAGGGTTTCCTTTTCAAAAGTATTTGAGTTAATGCTTCAAGGTTTTCTAGAATTAAGAGTTGTGATTAAAACCTTGTTTTATAAGCATTGTTGTTGAAGCCATTGGATTGTGCAAAGAACTTGAGTTAGGGTTTTGAAAAGAACATGAGTATCATTGTTATGTGAGATTTGTTGTTGAGCATTGTTGGAAACATTTTGAGTTGGTGTTTACATACTTGGACTAGGGTTTGTGAGAAAGGTTGTTTCATTGAGTAATTGGTTGAGTAGAGTTGATTGAGCCTAGTCAAGTGGTTGTATGAAGTGATTGTTCAAGTTCCATAAAACAAACTATTCTATATTATAAATTGAGTTGTGAAAGTAATTGAGCATTGAGTATAGAACATATTGAGTCTCTAACAATTCTCTTTATGCTTCTATGATATTGGACAAGTTTTGTGTGGACTTGTTAAGCATATTTGAGGCAAGTATTTGAGAAGACTTGTGGACTGATTTTGTGTGAGCTTTTGTGGAAGCTTACAATACAGATTGGACAAGTTCTAGAGTGAACTTGTTGAGCATATTTGATTAGGTTCTAAGTGGACCTATTAAGCATATTGGACAAGTTCTGAGTGAGCTTGTTGAGAGAATTGGTTAGGTTCTAAGTGGACCTATTGAGAATATTTGGAGAAGTTCTGTGTGGACCTGTTGAGCAGATTTGAGCAGGTTCTAAGTGGACCTATTGAGCATATTTGAGCAAGTTTTGAGTGGTACCTTTTGAGAAAAATTTTGAGCAAGTTCTGAGTGGACTTGTTGAGAAGATTTGTGCTAGACCGACTGGACTATGTTTAGTATAGAATTGAGATAGAGCTTTGGAGGTGATAGAGCAGAGAGGACAATAGTCTCCAGTGGATAGAGATCCATCAGCCAGGGTAGTGAGGATAGGTCTTCTGAGTGGGGACAAGAGTCTTCAGTGGAGAGAGATCCACAAGCTAGTGTAGTGGAGGCAGTAGTCTTCTAGAGGATCACCAGCCAGAGTAGAGGAGAAGGAGTTCTCCTATGGATAGAGATCCACAAACTAGATTTAGGGGATCAACATCTCCTTTGGACAGAGGTCCATAAACATTGTAATTGGGAAGGATTCCCAAGAAATTGATTGAGAAAATTTTAGTGAAATATTTTCTCCGTGGAGTAGCCCACATTGGGTGAACCACGTAAAAATGATGTCTCTCATGTGTGTGATGCTTTGTGTAATGTTTACTACTTTATTTATGCTGATGCTACTACTTGGATTAAAAAGTAAAAAGTTTTATCATATAATGTTCACCCCCCTCTCAGTATAAGCACATGTTCTTCAATTGGTATTAGAGCGGGTCTCTTCATGAAAAGACTAACAGCTTGGAAGAGGATCCTTCGGTAGCACACATGACTTCAGAAAGTGAAGAAGAGACTATGTTTGATATAAAAGAAGAATTTTTTGCTGCTCTCAAAAAATTGGAAAGACTTAGAGAGAAGAATTCAAGCTTGGAAGAACAAGTTCAAGAAGATGAAGAAGCAAGGATGGAACTTATACAAAATCTCACAGAACTCAAGATCAGGGTGGAAGAAGGAAAGAAGATCGAACAAGATATGATAGACCTATTGAGAGCTATGGAAACAAAATGTGAAAAATTGGAAGCAGAAATTGTTCTCCTAAGGAATAAAGTTGAAAGGACCAAGGTACTACAAGATACAAAATATGAGAAACAAAAAGAGGAATCAGGTCTTCAGAAAGTAGAAACTTCAAACAAGGATAAGCAAGGAGAGGATATCATAAAGGAAGAAAGCAAAGAACCCTGGATAAGAGTTAATCACAAGAAGAAGATGACTTCTCCACAAATTCCAAGACATCCAAATAGGTTACATAATTTCTTCCATGGTCATTGCTTTTCTTGCAATAAATATGGTCATAGAGTTGCACACTGTATTCATTATGCAAGATACAATAGAAATTTCAATTCCTTTGCACCTCTCATGGATGATGATGTTATATGTTACAAATGTAATAATTTTGGGCACAAGGCTAGATGGTGTAAAATGATACTTCTTGAGTCTAGAAAAACAATTTCAGCAACTAGGAGATATGAAAAGAAAAATGTTAAGGGTAGATCAATGTTAGTTCAAACAGCCCTTCATGCTCAGGATAAATAAGAACCATGGTATCTTGATAGTGGTTGCTCTAGTCACATGACAGGAGACAAAGATAAATTCATTGTACTAAAAGAAACAAATAGAGGATCAGTAAGTTTTGGTGATAATGGATCAACAAGGATTGGTGGAAGAGGAACTCTAAGTTTAGACAATGGAAAAACAAAAACTAAGAATGTTTTGTATGTTAAAGGATTAAAACACAATCTACTGAGTATAAGTCAACTTTGTGATCAAGGATACATGGTTACTTTCCATCCAGATAGATGTGAGATAAGAAAATTATAAACTAGAAAAATCATTGCCAATGCAAGAAGAACCCCAAGCAACTTATACATGCTCAGTGAGATCAAAGGGGAAAAGTGCTTTCTATCACAAGAATATGAGAGTTGGTTATGGCATAGAATATTAGGTCACTTGAATTTTGACAACATAGTCAACATAAGAAATAAATAGGCAGTTAGAGATTTACCCAAAATAAGAAGACCTCAAAATACAATTTGTGCACCCTATCAACATGGAAAGCAAACTAGGACAACTTTAAAATAAAAAGGATATATGTCATCTGAGCCTTTGAGCCTAATACATACTGATCTATGTGGTCCTACCAGGACACAAAGCATTCAGGGTGAGAGCTACTTCATACTATTTATAGATGATTATTCCATAATGGTTTGGGTAGCCTTCTTAAATGAGAAGTCAGAGGCCTTTGAAAAATTCAAAGCATTTAAGGAATTTGTTGAAAATGAAACTGGAAAAAGGATTAAGTGCCTAAGATCTGATAGAGGAGGAGAATTTACTTCGAATGAATTTGTGGAGTTTTGCAAGCAACATGGGATCAAGAGAGAGTACTCAACAGCAAGAACTCCTCAACAGAATGGGGTAGTTGAAAGGAAAAATAGGACTATTGAAAACATGGCTAGAGCTATGTTAAATGAATCTAAGCTATCAGATGGTTTTTGGAGAGAATTTGTAAACACAGCAAGTATACATAATCACTAGGGCTCAAATGAGGGTAAATCATCACAAGACTCCATATGAGCTTTGGAAAGGAAGACCTGCCACTGTTAAACACTTCAGA
Organism: Wollemia nobilis; assembly: GCA_028583015.1. NCBI lineage: Eukaryota > Viridiplantae > Streptophyta > Pinopsida > Araucariales > Araucariaceae > Wollemia > Wollemia nobilis. The sequence continues at coordinate 2,368,879 of JAQPPZ010000188.1, forward strand.
GTTTTTGGAAGCAAATGCTACATAAGACGGGAAGATCAAAACTTAGGAAAGTTTGATCCAAGATGTGATGAAGGAATTTTTCTTGGTTATTCTACAAGGAGTAAAGCCTACCGATGTTTCAACAAGAGAACACGCACTATGGTGGAAAGTATAAATGTAACAGTTGATGAGAAGATAGATTCAAGAGAACCAATTCAGCAAATTGTGTATCAAGAAGATGAATGTTGTCAAGAAGAATTTTGTGAAGAATCAGATAAAGAAGAAGAAGAAACACAAAGACTTCTTCCCAAAACTCCATCTAGGTATGTACAAAAACATCATCCAAAAGATCAGATCATCGGGAATCCAGATGAAATACAGACAAGGAGAAGAATAATAAAACCATCCCAACAAGCAAATTTTTCTTTGCTATCCAAGATTGAGCCAAAAAACATCACTCAGGAAAGTGAGGATGAATTTTGGATTAAGGCAATGAATGAGGAATTGGATCAGATAGAGAAAAGCAAAACTTGGGAACTTGTTCCACGACCAAAGGACAAAAATGTGATTGGCACAAAATGGGTATTCAGAAATAAACTGAATGAAGACAGACAAGTGGTCAGAAATAAAGCAAGGTTAGTATGCAAAGGTTATGCACAGGTAGAAGGAATTGACTTTGATGAGACATTTTGCTCCAGTTGCACGACTTGAAGCTATAAGGATGTTTTTAGCTTTCTCAAGTTTCAAGAACTTCAAGGTATATCATATGGATGTCAAGTCAGCCTTTCTAAATGGGGTTCTAGAAGAAGAGGTTTATATTGAACAACCAGAGGGATTCATACTGGAAGATAAACCAGATCAGGTATGCAGGTTGAAAAAGGTATTGTATGGTTTAAAGTAGGCTCCTAGAGCATGGTACTCAAGGTTGGATAAGTATCTTCAAGAAATAGGGATTCAGAAAAGGAATAGTAGACAGTAATTTGTATATCAAAAATGAAGGGAATGATCTTCTAATAGTAGTTGTTTATGTTGATGACATAATTTTTGGAGGAAACAATGATAAGATGTGCAAATATTTTGCTAAGAATATGTAGAAATAATTTGAGATGTCTATGCTTGGTGAATTGTCCTTCTTTCTTGGACTTCATATTTCACAATCAGAAAGGGGAGTGTTTCTCTCTCAAGCCAAGTATATAAAGGAAATGTTAAAGAAATTCAGGTTAGAATATTGTAAACCAGTAAGTACTCCCATGGTCACAGGATGCAAGTTGAGTAAGGATGATGAATCTCCAGAGGTAGATCAAAGATTATATAGATCTATGATTGGCAGCTTATTATATGTTACAACTACAAGACCAGACATAGTACAGTCAGTGGGATTAGTGGTAAGGTTTCAAGCAACACCTAAGGAAACACATGTGGCAGTAGTAAAAAGAATTTTTAGGTATCTAAAAGGGACTATGGATTTTGGGTTGTGGTATCCCAAAAGTGATAGTTTCACACTAACAACTTATACAGATGCATATTGGTTGGGCAACATTGATGACAGAAAAAGCACAAGTGGAGGAGCATTCTTTCTTGGAGAATGTCTAGTCTCTTGGTTAAGTAAGAAGCAGGTTTCAGTATCTTTATCTACAATAGAGGCAGAATATATTGCAACAGTAGCCAATTGTACACAGGTGTTATGGATGAAGATAACTCTAGAAGACTTCAAGATAAAGCATGATCAGCCCATTCCTATACTATGTGATAATACAAGTGCCATAAGTATCTCAAAAAATCTAGTAATGCACTCCAAGACAAAGCACATTCCGATTAAGTATCATTTTCTGAGAGAACAGGTGACAGATAAATAGGTTAGATTGGAATATGTCACTACAAAGGAATAGATAGCAGATATTTTCACTAAGCCACTTTCAAAGGAAAATTTTGAGTATCTTCGAGGAAAATTGGGAGTGAGACTCCCACCCCAGAATTAACCACCTTAACAGAAGGTGGGGGAGGGGCTAAGCTAAGAGGCTCATTCTTAGCCCCGAGCCCCAAAGGTGACCCTTTGCCATTGATGTCAAAGGGGGAGAGATTTGTGTAATGGGGAGAGATTTGATATTTGAGAGAGCATTGAGCTAGGGGGAGCAATGTCCCAGGGGAGAAGAATAAAAGAAAGGTCAAGCTTTCGATAAAAATAAGTTGGGTTGCCATCAATGAAAAAGGGGGAGATTGTTGGACATTTTGAGTCCCTAAGTCAAATTTGTCATTGATGTCACTAGATGAAGTCATATGTCACCAGATGAAGTCATCATTAATTCAGCAAGAAATAAAGTTGTCATTTTATATCCAGGAAGAAGGCCAAAGATCAAGAGAATCAGTGCAGAAGTTAAGAGTTAAAAAGGAGATATAATATTTATTTTATAAATTATTTAAATTCAATAAGAATTTAAATTTTATAAATAAATATTATTTGCACCATGGTATGCAATGAGAAGGAAGCAATTTATCCAAGGCATCAAAAGGATATAATATTATAATAATTGTTATTATAATATTAAAGTGATATGGTGAAAACCCCAAATAAAATATTTATAATTTTCATTATAATATTTTATAAATCAAAGTGGGTTTTATAAAGTTTAAATATATTTCATAAACCCAAAGGTTGGGTTTGGAAGAAAAGGCATTCGAAGCGCCTTTAAAACCTTCACCGACATCATGGAAGGAAATCAGGGAAGCACCGACGTCTCCCAAGGTATGGAGGAAGCAATATAAATACATTGCCCAAAGTCTAAAACATTATCCTTGCTCGAATTTTAATTGGCATGCAAAAAAGAATAAGAGCTCATGAGAATTATGAATTTCATGGACAACAAAGTGTTTTAAGGAAGGAAGCATTAATTTTCGAAGGCACATAGGACAGTGTGGCCTAGTGGTGAGTTGGGAAGCATGAAAACATTTTTTCATGTGAGGGCCTACGTTCGAAATGCGGTAGGTGCATTGGAGGTCATGTTGGTTAAGGCACCCAAGGCGCACATTGTTTTTGCCAAGGAAAAAGGAGCAAGACTTGAAGCACGTGGTGCTTCATTGATTTCAAACGAGCGCGTAGCTCATGCGGCGGTTGAGGCCATGACTAAGGTGCACGTTGTGGGTAAGAGTAGAGGGTTTGAATCCCTCCAAAGGTAAGGTAAATATTTTTGGTTAAATTTTATTATTTGCCTAAGTTGGGAGGTATAAGGATTGTTTAGTGGAATTGTTTAGAAATGTTGCTTAGTAGATAAGTGGTGGTAGTTGAGAATTATCACTTGGAGTTATAAGAATATTTTTGGTTTTAATTTTTAATAAAGTCTTAAATTGCTATATTGGTATATTGGAGGATTAAGACTTTATGGGTATTGTTTTAATTTGAATAAAGGGTTTTTATGATTATTGTGAGGGTGTTGATTATTAATTAAGTTGGAGTGATAAGGTGTAATTTTGATATTATTTTTGTGTTATGTTTTGTTGAGAAAATTATCTTCTAACCCTTATTGAGATTGGCAAAGAAGTAATTGTGAGTGTGGCAGATTTGTGAGATCAACTCCTTGTCAAGCAAAAAGGTATGGGAAAATTCTTCTTTGGTTGAGTTGATTGAATGGCTTTCTAGAAAATAAAGTTTGGAGTGAAAAGGATTTGATTAGGGTTTCCTTTTCAAAAGTATTTGAGTTAATGCTTCAAGGTTTTCTGGAATTAAGAGTTGTGATTAAAACCTTGTTTTATAAGCATTGTTGTTGAAGCCATTGGATTGTGCAAAGAACTTGAGTTAGGGTTTTGAAAAGAACATGAGTATCATTGTTATGTGAGATTTGTTGTTGAGCATTGTTGGAAACATTTTGAGTTGGTGTTTACATACTTGGACTAGGGTTTGTGAGCAAAGGTTGTTTCTTGAGTAATTGGTTGAGTAGAGTTGATTGAGCCTAGTCAAGTGGATGTATGAAGTGATTGTTCAAGTTCCATAAAACAAACTATTCTATATTCTGAATTGAGTTGTGAAAGTAATTGAGCATTGAGTATAGAACATATTGAGTCTCTAACAATTCTCTTTATGCTTCTATGATATTGGACAAGTTCTATGTGGACTTGTTAAGCAAATTTGAGGTAAGTCTTTGAGAAGACTTGTGGACTGATTTTGTGTGAGCTTTTGTGGAAGCTTACAATACAGATTGGACAAGTTCTGAGTGAGCTTGTTGAGCAGATTTGGTTAGGTTCTAAGTGGACCTATTGAGTAGATTGGACAAGTTCTAAGTGAGCTTGTTGAGCAGATTTGGTTAGGTTCTGAGTGGACCTATTGAGCAGATTTGAACAAGTTTTGAGTGGACTTGTTGAGAAGAATTGGTTAGGTTTTGAGTGGACCTATTGAGAATTTGACAAGCGGCGGAGAAGATATTGAGAAGATTTGAGCAGGTTCTGAGTGGACCTGTTGAGCATATTTTGAGCAAGTTTTGAGTGGACTTGTTGAGAAAATTTGTGCTAGACCGACTGGACTGTGTTTAGTATAGAATTGAGACAGAGCTTTGGAGGTGACAGAGTAGAGAGGACAGTAGTCTCTAGTGGATAGAGATCCATCAGCCAGGGCAGTGAGGATAGGTCTTCTGAGTGGGGATAAGAGTCTTCAGTGGAGAGAGATCCACAAGCCAATGTAGTGGAGGCAATAGTCTTCTAGAGGATCACCATCCAGAGCAGAGGAGAAGGAGTTCTCCTATGGATAGAGATCCACAAACTAGATTTAGGGGATCAGCATCTCCTTTGGATAGAGGTCCATAAACATTGTAATTGGGAAGGATTCCCAAGAAATTGATTGAGAAAATTTTAGTGAAATATTTTCTCCATGGAGTAGCCCACATTGGGTGAACCACGTAAAAATGATGTCTCTCATGTGTGTGATGCTTTGTGTAATGTTTACTACTTTATTTATGTTTATGCTACTACTCGGATTAAAAAGTAAAATTTTTTATCATATAATGTTCACCCCCCCTCTCAGTATAAGCACATGTTCTTCAAGCATAACCTAAATTTAAGGTTAAATTACAATATATTAAATGTGTTAAAACCTCCATCTAAGTTTAACCATAGATTTTGTTTAACCAATATCACTAAGGGTGAATACATCAATATTTCCCCTAGGCTTACATATCATTGCTTGTAGGTTTACATAGATTATGCCCATAGTATTACATAGATAATGCTCATAGTTAGTTCATTATTATCATCATTGGCCATAAAATTAGATTATTGCTAATCCAAAACCCCCCATATCTTGAAATAAGGGGTCAATAAAAACAAAAATTAGGTATTATAATATCTCACTACTATAATGGATGTTATAGCATACCTTGGATTTGTAATCTTCATCTTCATAATTAAAAATCTTGTTGATTGATTTAAAAATATCACTTCAATATTTTGTAACCTTGTTATGTAATTCTTCATAATATATCCTTCCCTATTAAAATATTCACATGGTTTTCAATTCTTTGAAGACTTTAACTTACCCTTGGGCAACTAAGCATTAGCTTGTTTTAAATTCATTAGGATGGGCCTATGCATGAAGAAGTGCTCCACATTTCTTCATAGAAATTTCATAATGAATAATAGGTTTGAATAATATTCAAGGGTTATTGGTACCATATCCTTTATAGTCGAGGCATTCATATGAATGACTAAGCCATTTTTTGAAATGTAATGTAATATTTGAAATTTTAAACTTCATGTACTCTTTATTTATTTTTATCTTACCTTCTATCATAGTTATATCCTCTATTAAGGCTTTGAATAGAGATATGTATTCTAAAACATTATCGAATTCAAAAATATTGTGATTGGAGAGATTTACCCCTAGTCTATTAACTTCAATCAAACTTACTTTTTCATAAACATCCTTCAAAATGTCCCACACTTGGATGAGATCAATATTATCTCTAATGTAGATAAATATATCATGTTCCACCAACATAAATAAGAGACCAAGAGATTCATACATATTTTTATTTTTATTACATTACCATCAAGTCCTTCTATTCCAACATTCAAATGAATTAGAGATTCTTATAAATGAGTAGTCCTACATTTGTACTAACCAAGTGCTATAGTTTTTTTTTTTTATTGAGATAAGTACCATATTCCTAGGGGTCCATTTTGTACAAAATGTTCAACATAGCTAGAACATGTCCTCAAACTAATAAAAGGACTTTAAACACTTTTGTATGCAAAAGCTATGCCCTCTAGAAGGTTGGCCTAATTGGCACTCAAAACTAGAAAGTAAAAACTAAAAGATTGGATTTTATAACCTTAGGAAGAGTTTGTGGATATAAATCTCCCAATTGGTACATTTTTACAAGCTATATTCTACTTTTAGGTGAATATATTTGGTAGCATTTTATTGAATGACTCATTTTCTTCATATACATGGTTAAGAATAATTTAGAAAACATTATCACATGTAGTCTAACTAAGAAAGGGATTTAAAATTCTAGTCTAAGTGTAGGGGGTACCTTAGTTCCAAGAAATATAGACACCTCCCAACCTATGCCCTTTTGGATTTATATCCCCCACCTACCCCTTCAAATAGGCAAGGATAAAACAACCAACCCAAATCACACACAAAAATACATTGACCATAAGATTTAAACCTTTGATTATTCTACTATAAATAAAGCTATGAATTATCACACCATTACCCTATGCTAGAAAAAAATAATTTCATCCATTTTAGTAGACCATGAAAGACCTATGAGAATGCATTAAAAAAATTATTATAAGGAATTAAATAGTGGTGCTTTTGAACAAAATAGAGTTACATAATCATTTAGCCAAATAACATGTTGAGAGTAGAGATATTATTATAACTAAAAAAGACATGTCTAATGCCATTATAACTAGCAAGTATCCCACATAAGCTACAAAAAGTTAAATAATTGTGACTCAAAGATATGTATTATATAATAGAAGCATGGGGAATAAACCTTATGACCTCATGTTAGAGAGTCTATGAAGACTTTGTATTTACCACTAAAATAGACTCATTATATGGAGAGAGGGTGACAATCCTTCTAGTTAAATGCATAAATAAAAAGTATATGTTGTGAATAGGTCCTAGACCTCTTATTAGGAGGCTTTAAAAAAAATAAACTTTACTCACTAGCATACCTTAGTAGAAAATAGAGTTAAAAATATATTGCTCTATGGAAACATGAAAATTCTATCAAATATTATAGGGCATAACTTTTGCGTACAAAATAACATGAAAGTTTTGAAACCATGTTATTTTCCCAAAGACTTCAAATGCTTCCCACTAACCATCTTGCCTAAGTCACTAGATTGAACTAGTTCATGTTGTAATCTGAAAACGATGATCATGTTGTACAAAAGAGAGTGTTAGATTTGGTTCTAAACTAGATAATGCACATATATTTTACACACGGGATAATATTTAGCATGAACTCAAATTAAAAAGAAAAATTGTAAAATATTCCCTAAAAAAAAAAGGGCTCTATTTTTGCTCCTTTTTTCATCAAATGAGAGGATTTTTGATAATTAATAGAGTGATTCAACTCTAATACTTACTTTGATACCATATTAAAATTCATTATGTTTTTAAGAAACATAATGAAATATAAACATGATAATAATAATATACATAATAATAGAAAAATTATGATAAAGAGAGTATATAAACAAAATTAGAGGGACAGAACTCAAATATAAGGAATATATAATTGGTAACCATAGGCATCCCAATATAACATATCACACACTAATACAATGGATTATTCATTGGGGACAATGCTAACCTCAAGCCAACATAACCTAACTAGAAGGTTAAATGACAATATATTAAATTATTTAAATTCTTTAAACAAGGTTATTTATATAGTCTGTTTAACCAATATCACTAAGGGTGAATACATAAAATTTGCACATACACTTACAAAAGTTGCTCATAGTCTTACACATATGATTCCCATAGGTTTACATATATGATGCCCATTGGATTAGGCACAATATGCTCATTTGCTTATATAAAGAGTGGTCATAATATCAAATTACTAATATTTCAATAGTAAATCCTTTAATGATTTGGTTAAGAAGCATAGAAATAATGTTATTAACTAGGGTAAATTGGAATGAAATTAGTTGCACTATTCAGTGAAGGAGATTGAGGCATTTGAATATTGGTACACCAAGAAAAAAATGTACTAAAGTATATTGCCAAGGAGAGAACATAAATCATGATGGTTGACAATGAGTAATGTAAAACTATTAATTTGGATTGTCAAGGAGATTTAGGAAACCTGATGGACTGGAAAATATTGATTCATCATAGGGAAGAAACTATTAAGAAAGTTGTTAAATGTTATATACATATTGAAAATCAAATCAATGATGATAAACATAATATGGTCTCTTATTTATCAAATGTGAGTATGGATTTTAGAAAGGATGAGGAACCATTAGTAATGTTGCCAAAGGAGCATAAAATAGAAGAAAACAAAAATGCATTAAAGTAATAGTATCCTCAATTTTAAATATTTTTAGAAGATAAAATTTAAAATTTCATAATTATTCATAGTTACCAATGTGATATAGAATTGAGCTAGAGGAATCCAAATAAATATTGTATATGGTAAGAAAAATGTTCAAGCTTATTCAAGTGGATATAAAAAACTATACATTCTTGATATTAAAGAAGTGAATAAGCAACTAAAGCACTAGAGCATATATCTACAAAATAAAATGGTTGATGCTAAAAAACAAAAGGAACTATAAAAAAATAAAAAATAAAGAGATTCTAATATTGTAGATTCCTATAATAAATCTTACAAGATATTTTTTATTTTATCTTTTATTTAAAAAAATTATAACTATTAATGGGACCTCATATAGCATATTATAAGGCCATCATATAAGTTATAATGGGTGGCTTAAAATAGTAGTTATAGATTTATTACTTTTCATGCATACATAACTACCACCATAGTATTTCCTATAAATTTAAGTTCAAACAATGAAACATGGTCACTCAAGCAAGGTGTATATGTTGTTGAAGTAGAGTGTAGAAGTGAAACATAAAATTTGATGCTTTTCTAATGCAAAGTGGTATAAAAATATAAGACTCTTGGTAGTATTTCATGTTGAAATATGTTGAAATTTTCATGTATCAATGATATATTTTTTTGTTAATCATTTTTTTAGTTCATTTTTCTACCATAATCTAAAAAATAGTTAGCAGAAAAAAATAGGTGGAGTTTAATTGGTGATATATTATGGGTTGTGTTATATTTCTATAATTTCTTGCATGTAAATTTATCTTTTTCTTAAAATTTTATAAAATATTTTGTTACATAATTTAAATTTATACTTACATTTTGGTACTTTTTTTTTGTTGAAAATAAAATTTGTGTCATATTATTCACATATATCCTTGTTATACAATTATGAATATTCACATAGAGATAATATATAAATATGTAATCATATTTTGTTCTTCCCTTTTGGCATGTAAACTTTTGGTCATGTTTTTTAGGCCCTAAATTCCTTGACTGGTTGTAATTTGCTACTATCTTGGAATTTATGCTAAAATCCCTCGAGTGTAGAGTGTCCTAAGAGAACATTGGAAATTCACCTTGAATTTCCTTGATTATACCAGTATTTTGTGGGTCAACAATTTCAGAAGCTTTGTTTTAGATTTTTCATACTCATATTAATACTTTTTCCTACATAATTTGACCATGGTCATCTATGGAATGTAATACAAGAACAACACACCTTTTAGTGTGGACTGTGTATGCTTTTGTTATGACATAATATGAAGATGTAAATGAATGAAAAAAATTGGACAATGAGATCAAGGATTCACTAGGTATATACAACTAAAACATACACTTAATTTATAAAATAAATTAAAATTAAGCAAATTGATTATCAACTTACATATAAAAGAGGAACAAAATGTAGAAAAGAACTTATATACTATTGAAACACTTGTAGAATGATCTAATAACATTTAGATATATTGTAAATATCTATTGAAACCCTTGATAAAATCCTTTAAAAATGCATATAGTGTGTTTTACCCAATATTGAAACCATATATCTATTATAACAACATGATAAATTTACCACCCTCAAATTTCATAAGTGAGATGTGTATGTTAGATATTAGTTGAAATCTTTCTTCAATAAGTCATTTTAAATTTTAATACCTCTAAATATATATTTGATTCCATTTGGATAGAAATTTTTACTTTTATGTACGAAGGTAGTTAGTCTCCTTGATTTTGCATTAAATTTTTGATATAATTTTTTTTTTTCCAATAATATATTTCTAAAATGAAATTTCATACCATTTCACTACTAATTTATCTAATTTTTTTATCAATAATATAATGAATTAATGATTTTACATTAATTTAACTACAATAATTTATCAGTCTCACCACCTACCAATTGACAGAACAACAAGTTCAAAAATGCAAATATCTTATTTTAACTACATAAAATTTATCACCCTTTATTTTTATATCTATATATTTTAATTTCAACTCTTGACCAAGAGAAAAACTCTACGCCACATTGTTATATTCTTTTATGTATCAATGTGACGTTTAAAATTTAAACTAGCGGCCAATACAAGTTTATTTTTATTTTTTTTTGGTAAGTAAGAGAATATTTATAATTAACACCGGGTTTTAACTGGTTGACCCAAAACCATTTTACAAAATAGGGTCCACTGACCAACTGGACAAAGGCCAAGCCCTAAAAGTTTAAACTGACAACAAAAAGGGCCAAGACCTACTCTTCCAATAGAATACAACCAAACTAAACTATGGAAGCCTAATATTATGGCCATCAGAAAAGAAAGACGCAAAATAGAACTAACAAAGACAAAATCCACTTTGAGCCTTCCAATCTAAAATTTTTCATTATCTATCACCATTGAGAGCTGCATGAGGAAGATTTTCAGTCCACGTGATCAAATTTGTTGCTACAATGCCTTCATTTGCCGACCTATCAACTGCCATGTTTGCTTCCCGGAAGGTATGCAAAATTATGGCCTCAGATCGATCATGAATTAGAGCCCTTGCTTCGTGGATGTAGTCATCAAATCTCCAAGGAGCTCTCTTAGTGTTCTTTAGAAGATTTATAATAATAAGAGAATCACCTTCCACCAACAGTTTCCCTGGATAATTCTCCGCCACCTTGAGGCTCCTCCAAATTGCCCTCGCTTCAACCACATTGTTAGTTTGAGCTCCAAGATGTTCAGCAAAAGCTACAAGCACCTCACCCTTGTGGTCTCTAAGTAAGCCACCAGCCCCAGCTTCACCTGGGTTGCCCCTAGATGCCCCATCAAAATTTAACTTAATCCACCCTAGGGGGGTGGGGTCCATGTGATCATGGTTCTAGGACAGACTTGAGGATGATTGAGGCCATCGGTGAGAGGTAAGTTTAATGACTAGCCTAATGAAGCTTCAAAAGGATTTGGAGGTCTAGATGCTGCAGGCACTAAACAAGCATTCTCATTAGCATATACTAAAATTTTTGACAGGACAGAGGATGACTGAGAAACCTTATCCAAGAAGGCCCGACGATTCCTTTCCAACCATATCTGCCACAAGTAGTGATGAAGGCAGATCTTCCACATATACCTAAGACGCCTATTCAAAAATGGAGAAGGCCACTGGACAAATAAGTCAAAAATGGACTGAGGATGGACCCAATAAATATGAAACACTTGTAACGGACCTAACAAGATTGAGACAGAAAAATTACAATACGAAAACAAATGATCAATAGACTCCCACTCAGACATACAAAGATAACACCTATTAACAACAATCACACCTCTTTTTATTAAGTTATCCATGGTGAGGATCTTATTTTGGATGGCCGTCCATGCAAAAAATCCAACCTTCGGAACAATGCTTTTGGGCCAAACTTCCAAGTGAGGGAAAGTAGGTTCATCATTATCAATAAGCATCAGATAAGCAGTCTTGATAGAAAATTCCCCATTGTCTGAAGCTTCCCAGATAAGCTGGTCCTCAAGAATGCCAGAAGGGAGTAAAGACTGTCTTAATTCATTCTCCAGTATTATTGATGCCCCTGGTAGATCATTGTTCATTATTGGCTTCCAAACCCTTCTATTGTTTGACAAAGTAATAAAATCTGCAACTTTGGTACCAAAAACTTCAATTGTCCAAGCTCTAAGGGTTGAAAGGATGGGGTCTGCAGAGAGGGGATAGTCCTTTAACCATTTGTGGTCCCAGAAATCAATGTTTCTTCCATTTCCCAGTTTCCAACGTAGCCCTTTGCTTAGCAAGTTTTTAGTTTGAAGGATTGATTTCCAAAAAATTGATCCCATGGGAGGAAAGGAATAACTTAAAAATTCAGTTTCTTGCAAATACTTTCTTCTGATTATAGTAATCCATTCTGCATTTGCATTTGTCAGAAGACGCCATGCTTGTTTGGCCAGGAGGGCCATGTTTAAATGTTGTATTCTCCTTAGCCCAATACCTCCAAACTCCCTTGGTTTGCAAACCCTATCCCAGGACACCAAGTGAAAGCGTTGCTTAGATTCAGAACCAGTCCATAGGAACCTCTTCTGGATCTGTTCAATTTTAGTGTAGACACTTGTAGGAGCTTTAAAAATAGAGAGAAAGTAGACAGGGATGCTTTGAATGGAAAACCTGGTGAGAACTGCCTTGCCAGCTTGAGATAACAAATTCCCTTTCCATCCAGCCAGCTTCCTCTGAATTCTTTCAATTACATTAGTCCACATGGAATCAGTAGCTCTACCTGTAAATAAAGGAAGGCCTAAGTATGTGGATGGAAGAGTAGACACTGAGCATCCAAGAATCCTAGCAATCTTAATCTACCTCTGAATGGGAGTGTTAAAGAAATAAATTTTACTCTTTGAAAAATTTACCTTTTGCCCTGTGACATCCTCATATAGCTCTAGAATATGTTTTATGACCTTAGCCTCAAAAAGCGATGCAAGAGTTAACAACAAAGTATCATCCACAAAGCTGTTCATGTGTAACTGCTGTGTTTGTGATGATGCTTTAATTCTCGAAATAAGACCAATATTACAAGCAACTTTGATTGTCCTCCCAAGGGCTTCAGCCACAATGATAAACAACATGGGAGAGATAGGGTCACCTTGCCTTAGGCCCCTTTTACTTTGAAAGTATCCAGTAGGAGCACCATTAACAAGGACTGAAAACCAAGGTTTCATAAAACATCCTTCCAAAAGCTTGATCCATTCATGATGAAAACCAAATTTCTGAAGAATGGCAGAGACAAAACTCCAGTTTATGCGGTCATAAGCCTTGTTCATATCCAGCTTGAGAGCAAAAGCAGGTTTTTTAGTCTGGACTACCGAATGGAGGGCTTCATGAACTGTTATGACACCATCAAGGATGGACCTTCCAGGGACTGAACTGCCTTGACAAACATCAATAAACATAGGAAGGATCTTCCTCATTCTATTTGCAATCGCCTTGGTCAAAATTTTATAAACAACATTACAAAGGCTAATAGGTCTAAAATCCATCATAGATCTAGGAGTAGGAATCTTTGGGATTAAAGCAATAAAAGTGGAGTTAAAACTTCTCGGAATATGCTTTGTGGACTGAAATTCCTTGATAGTAGCACATACATCAAAACCTACAATATCCCAAAAAGCCTGAAAAAAATGAGGTGAAAACCCGTCTGGACCTGGAGCTTTATCAGGGTTCATTGAGAAGAGGGCCTCTTTGATTTCTTCATCCGTGAAAGGCTTAATTAACTCCCCATTCAAGTCATCAAAAATTAAATGAGGAATATGGTAAAGCATTGATTCTGAAGCTAAGGCAGAACTGAAATGTTCTTCTCCTAAAAGATTATGAAAATAGGAAACTGCTTCATTTATGATCTCATTAGGACTAGAAAGGGATGATCCATCATCTCTAACAAGTTCTTTAATTCTATTGTGGCTTCTGTTCCTTAAGGTAGATGCATGAAAAAATCTTGTGTTGGCATCACCTTCTTTTAGCCAGGTAGCTCTAGACTTTTGCCGCCAAAAAGTCTCCTCGCAGGCTAAAACATTATGGTACTCAGCAAGGGCTTTCTTTTCATCTGCCTATAGGGAAGGGTCTGGAAATCCCTCTTCAAGTTTTTTCTCAATAGTTGATAACCTTTCAGAGATGACTTTCTTGTTTTCAAAAATATTTCCAAAAATTTCTTTATTCCAGATCCTTAGATTTTCTTTCACCACTTTAAGTTTATGTGCTAATCGAATGAAGGCACCCTACGACAAGAATGCTGCCACCAGCGAGAAATTCTGTCTCTGAGATCAGGGTGGTGCATCCACATAGATTCAAACCTAAAAGGCCTTTTGAATTTTGGAGTCTCTTCAATTTCAAGTAAAATCGGGTTGTGGTCAGACCCAATGCGAGGCAAGGACAACAGATTTGCATCCCCAAAATATTGTATTGCTTCCTGTGACAAAAAAAACCTATCAAGATTTTCCATTATAAGTTGATTTCCAGACCTCCTATTGCTCCAAGTAAATTTAGCATTTTTTAATTTGACATCCAATAAATTGTTGTTGTTGATGAAATCTTGAAAGTCCTCCATACTTCTTGCTTGAATTCCTACTCCCCCTTTTTTATCAGAGGGGTAAAGAGGGGTATTAAAGTCCCCCGCCACTATCCATGGGATATCCTGAAAAGCTTCCTTGAAATGACTGAGTAAATTCCATAGATCAGCTCTCCCAGATATAGAATTAGGGGCGTACACATTTGTTAATATCCAAGAAAGGTCACTAACCTTATCCTTAAAAATAATGCTCATTACCCTTTCCCCTAATTGAATAACCTTGCCTTCCACCTTCCCTGGATTCCAGATACAAAGAAGACCACTTGAGGTTCCATTGGCTTTGCAAAAAATTGCTTCTCCCTTTTTCCAGATATTGAGGGCAATTTTTCTAGACAAAACTTCATCGACTTTAGTTTCTTGCAAAATAAGAATAGTGGGATCAAAATCTCTTCTTAAATATTTGACTAACCACTATTTAGGAAGGCCATTGAGCCCCCTTACATTCCAGGATATGATCTTCATTTGGAACTTTTAAAGTTTTTTCCTCTTCCCCTGCCTTGGACTTGAGGGGGCTTAAGAATTTTGTTCTCTTCAAAGGGAAGATTTCCAGTTGATGGAAACAGAGTAGTCTGAATTCCATTAGCTATCTCATCTTGGACCTCTTCTTTCCATTGCTGGGCATTTGACTTTCTTCCATTTTTTTTCTCACCTCCACAGTCAATCATGGGGGACTTCATTGAGCTTCTAGTCTGTTTCGGGCTAAATTTGGTTTGGGTAACCTATTGGATAACAGTGCTGGAAACCCCTTCTCTGGATTGGGACAAAGACAAAGGTGAAAAATGTCGCTTGGAAGGGCTGATTAACTCTGAAAGCACTTTTTCTCTTTCTGGGGCGTAAGAAGACTCATCATTAGGGCATTCTTTATGACCAACAGGAGGAGGATTGGAAGGTCCAGATTTGGTTGGGGAGTCAAGGTAAGCAAGGAGACCAAGAATTATATCCTCAACATTAGACCCTTCATTCTGATTTTCCTCTGTAATTATTTGGTTTTCATCCAAAATGTTAAAATTATTTAGATTTTCGAAAGGAGAGCATACCTTTTGTTGGTCAGTTTGTGATGTAGCAATTTGCTTGTCCTTACCATTGTCCATGTGAAGCTCAGCCTCATTCTCCATTTGCCCCAAACCAGAGGCCTTTGCCTTTTCAACATTTGGATCTTTAACCCTGTACATCCCTGTGTATTTGCCATTATTTCTGAAAGACTGCCGCTTGGAATCATTATTCCTAGGAAGGGTTTGCTGGCTTCTCAAAAAAGAGCATTGTCCTTTGAGATGGCCTTGAATATTACAGTCAGAGCAAAATGCCGGTCTATTTTCATATTCGATGACCTGTAATCTTGTTTTATTTCCATATTCTAACTCCACATGAGTAGGAAGCTCAGATTCTAGGTTTGCATTTACACAAATCCTAGCATGCGTCATTCTGGTGCATGCAAGGGTTGGATTGTCAATGGCCACCAAATCCCCTATGGTCTTGGCAATACCCTGAAGAAAATACTCATGCCACCAATGAAACGGGAGATTTGGGAGACGGACCCAAATGGGGGCAAAGTTTATGCTCTGCTTTTCTGGGTCAAAATCCTCAGCCCATCTCCTAAGAAAAAGACTTCTTCGGCCCAAGAACCAAGGTCCTCCCTGTTAGAATACGACTAGCATCTTCACTATTGTTAAGGCGTACCGCAAAAACCCCCTTGATAATGCAATAATCTCCATGTGTCCAGAAGTCTTCCACTTCAAGGATGCCCATCGTCGAATCGTTTCAATATCCGGCCTGCCCCCTATGAATTTGCCTACCAGAGAAAAAATTTTAATTACATCCTTCGATAATTTGAAAGAACTTTACATAAAATAACAATGAGTTAAAAAGAGTTCGTACCGTCATGCAATTTGAATTATATTTTTTTCGTTTAAAGAGTATAAAGTTTAACCTGTATTAATGTATAAAAATATTATGTAATAAAATCTTTATATATTTAAAAAGGTTAGACATTATTTGTTTTCTAAATTTATTATTAATAAATTTCATATATCTCGTAAAAACTATCCTTACAATTGAGTTGTTTTCTTCGATTTCTTTCTTCTCCTTCCATTGAAATGGGAGAAAATATATTCTTTGTATTTTATTTTTTACTGTGCATGCATGGTAAGATTTTTTAATTAAATTTCTCTCGAAAATGATCCAGAAAAATAGAGTAAATCTAGATTTGGAATATTTTTATTCAAGCGTATAATCTGGATCTACAATATTTTGGTCTCCATATTCAAAGGATAAATACAGTCACGAAGTTTTCTAAAGCATTTGATTAATGTAATGATATTTGAAATCCAAAGTTAAATTTGGACTTCGTTTAGGGGGCATCTGTTGAAACGCAAACTGGACAGGCAACTTGCTCATCAAATTTCAGGCCTGCTTGCATTGATTTCCATGAATTATTAAATTTCAGTTCTGCATGGATTGATTTACACGAATCCTTATCTGCGAAACCGAGGATTTCTTGTACTCTACGCTACTTGGAAGTCGGATCATAGATAAGTCCTGTTCTTTCATGTTCTGCTCTCTTTAATAATACCTCGTTACTCGGGAGTCCGGGACTCTGTCTGCGCTCGGCGCTTCCGTAACAATTAAAAATTAACAATTTTAAGAAGACGTGGAAGAAGCACGTTCAATCGACGGCTTAACTCAGTAATTCGTGTCACTTTTTCCAAGTTCTCTACAGTGTCCGATTTTCGTGTACGCGTCCGAAATGAAAGCAAAACCTCCTCGGATACGCTTTCGACGCCGCCCAATATGCGTGGCAACTGCAAAAGTATGACAATTCAGCACAAAACTTTTTGGTCTGCAATACCGCTGTCTCTCTCTCCTTCATATATACATACCCCTCTTCTCGCTGCAATCACATTACGCGTAAACTCAAACGATCTGTTGGCCGGTGATTCCTTTTCAGCACTGAACATCATCTAATACCAAAATGATTGCCGCTCTCGACCAACACGAAGAAAGCCCAATCCAAACCGTGAGCGTCTCGTTCGGGGTCTTCAAGCCTGAGCAGGGCCACGACATCGACGATGCAGTCGCCCACATGGCCGTAGTGGCCGCCGCACTCGAGCACTGTCGGAACATCAACATCGCCGTTCTCAGATCCCTCGACTGTAAATGGGTACATAATTACTTCTCCCTTTTTGTTTTTGTTATGTGGGCACACACCTGAATCCACAAGGAACACGGCGACTGTCAAGAGATTCAAACCCTAGATTTCTTTATGATAAATTTCTCACACTCGTGGTCACTTGGTCCTGGTTGAGCATTCGCAGATATTAATCAAATTTCATTCCTTAACTGATTTTACGCATTTTGGCAGGTTGCTGCACTTGCTGTATCCAGAGGGATTTCACAGAGTGCAGATAAATCTGCGTTAGATCTTTCGGAGGTACTCTAACATTTACCTAGAGTTGTACCTAGGGGTTTTTGATTTTTATTTTGAAGGTTCAAGCTTCAAATAGCGAAGATAGCGAAGTCGATGAGTGTGTGAGGGGTCGATGAGTGTGTGAGGGGTCGATGTGTGGTGGTTTTGTGTTAAATTCTATTGATAAGAGGGAACTAATGTTGTTGTGGGTTACTGCAGGCGGCGGCCTTTACCAGGGGATTAAAGTGCGTGGTAAGAATCGTGGACTCGGGATGGTTCCACCTGAGTTCTCACCAGACAAGCAGAGGCGTGCCCTTCGTCAAGCTCTCACTCGGAGATATCGTGAGCGTGCGCAGATTACACTCAAGCTGGAAGCAACAGGACGTGGTGTCATACTCATGCCTCGCCATTCTCAGATCGTATTTTAAGTGTCTCAGAGGCTTGTCGTCCTACTCGTTCTATGACTCGCTCGACGGAAAGCAGATAATGGGTTTAGGGGTATGGGACAGCGTTGAGTCAGCGTCGGTTCTAAAAAAGTATCCTGATGCCAACCCTGCAATGGCTTACTGGGCTGGGCTGGGGGTTAAGAAGATGGAGTATGATGTCTTCCAGGTTGTTTATGTCACCTGCACAATTTCTATTCAAAATTCCGGACCTGGATTTCGAATATAGCTTTCAACTTCTCTGGATTTCCAATGACTTAAAATTTCCCGTTTACGGACGGATTTTTCCAGGCCCTTCAAGAGAGAACCAGAAGGTATAAATGTCAAACGTTTGATGCATGCCTTCCGCACTGACCATACTTGCAAGCCGACCAGAAACATGGGTGGATCGTTTGCGATTATTGGTTTTGTAAATACCTGAACTTCATTCAGATTTTTGTGGATCAAAGTTTTGTAAGAATTTATGTTTTACTGCTTTCTGTTCTGCCATTCCGCCAGTGTCGTGCACGCATGATCTCTCCCGTAGGGTGAATAAAACACGGTTTAGAGATGTAAGATCTTTCATTCATGGGAGAGGTGGGGTGGCCCCCGACTAGGGTTTAAAATAATAATAGTTTATAATAATAACAATTCTCAGTAAGAAGTTTTGACAGCGCAGTGTCCCGGTTTTCGGGTTTTTTATTTTTTATTTTTGGAAGATCCAGTTGTGGTTTTTTTTTTTTTTTTTTTATATAGAAGCAATGGTTACAATCACGATTTTTAGTAACTTGATTTTTTAGTAACTACGACTACCAGCACAGCTGGTAGGGTTCAAACTATCTACGAAGGCTCCCAGGACTTAAGCTTATGGAAATACTCAACCTATGGTGTATGGGTATGGGAAAATGTGAGCGTATAGGAGAATGTGGGCGTTTTAATCGTATGGGTATAAGACATATGTGAATGTGGGCCTTTTAATCTTAAGGGACATATGTGAATGTGAGCCTTTTAATCTTAAGGGTAGCTTAATCTTAAGCTTGTGGAAATATTCAACCTATAGCTTATTTCTTAAGCGAGAATGCTTCTCCTAAATGTTGTCTTAGAAAACTTAAATTATAAGAGTAAATTAATAAGCGTTGTCGTTGTCTTAGAAAAATTAAATTATAACAGTAAAATTATAAGCGTTGTCGTAGAAGTCCACTCTCATGTCAAAGCTTTTAAAAAACCGTTGTATACAGTTGCCACCACTCTCATGTCAATGCTTTTAAAAATAGTTAGTAATTCTCTATTTCATGATTGGAATTTCAAGTTTAAACCTTGATTAAATATTTTGTTAACCACTCTCATGTCAATGCTTTTAAAAATAGTTAAAAATAGTTAGTAATTTCCTATGTGAAGTGTTTAAATCACATAAATTCAAAACTTCCGTGTATAGTTGATTAACTTTTTTTTTCAAGAGTCTGTGTAATTTCATTTGGTCCGAGTTTTGGTTTTCATGTACATCACGAAGAATTATCAGTATTGTGTATCCATAATTCCATGTGGTTTGAGATTTGGTTCATCATAAAGTGTATCCATAATTCCATGTGGTTCATGAAGTGTATCCATAATTCCACGTGGTTGGAGCATTTTTTTCATGAAGTGTATCCATAATTCCACGTGGTTGGAGCATTTTTTTCATCATGAAGAATCATCATTCGTGTGTATTGTGTAGCCATAATTCCATGTATTGTGTAGCCATAATTTCATGTGGTTCGAGCTTTGGTTCATCATGAAGAATCATCACTCGTGTATTGTGTAGCCATAATTCCATGTGGTTAGAGCTTTTGAGCTTTGGTTCCATGTACATCATGAAAAAGAATTCTCTCGTCGTGTGTTCACAATTTTATGTGATTCTAGCTTTGGTTCTCGTGCATATTAGAGAGACTTGTTTGCTTTGGTTCTCGTGCATATTAGAGAGACGTGGTTTGACATGACGATGTGATGTGCATTGTGTTAATGAAAAAAATTGTTTTTATTTTATAATAATGATATTATAAAAGTTTGGATACTTTTTATTGGATGATATTGAATTAGATTATGATCAGTTTAAATTTATATATGTATTTTTTAGTTGTCTATAGTAGTTTTAGTTTAAATTTAAAACTTGAAAAATTAAAGTAGTTGAACTAATACCATATATATATATATATACATATAGTGGAGTTGGTTACAACCACGTTATTTTTAGTAATTGACAAGCATAGAGTTTAAATCATATGGGTTTTTTTCAACGAGCCTCTTTCAACTCGTTGTTGACCCAATGTGAAGAGGAGATCATTAGATGCTTGAGATTTGTACCATTATCGTTAGTTTAACGTGCACTCAGAAGATTTAGAACCCAAGTCTCTTCTTGGTAAGTGCATGACCAAACAAAGTCTCTTCTTGGTAAGTACATGACCAAACAAGCAATTACCAATCCACCTAATCCTAGGTCTCTTCTTGGTAAGTGCCTCGCCAGAAAACTACCAATCCACCTAATCTTTCGGGGCATAATTATTATATTAATATTATCATTATATTATATTAAGTTAAAAGAAACTTTTTGAGGTTAGTAATCTTTAGGGGCATAATTATTATATTAATATTATCATTATATTATATTAAGTTAAAAAAACTTGTCTTTTTATTGAGGTTAGTGTGAGAAACTCCTATAGTCGAACCTCAAGATTGGGCATCCCTATCCCAATTATGGCCTTTCATAAGGGTGAGAATTGAGCTTATCAATAGGGGCCAAACACATAACCATACACACACCCACCCCTCACACACTCGTCCACATTGTTTGAACCTTGTATCTCCCAAAGAAAAGCCAAAGCTCGAAGCATTGTGATGTTCCTTGAAGACTAAAAGAAAATTTCAAACTTAAGAAATAAATAAAATATACAATATTATTATTATAGTACTCTCTTACAATTATTATACTATTTATTTAGTAGTCTATTCTTTAGTAGTCTTAGTTTAAATTTAAAACTTGAAAAATTAAATGAGTATCAACACAGTCCCCAATCCTCACGAACCAATGTATAGCGTTAGCACTAGAAAATGGAATGCATGCGATAATGGCTCCTCTCAAACGACTATGCAAGTTTGTACTAAGAATGGTCCATAAGGTAATCCTCCTCTTTATGTAATTCTTCCATTGCTTGAATTTGATTCCACATGTCACTGATTAGAATCATTCACCCTTGTCAGGTATTTTTTTGGACAGATCCCTAATGAGTCATCCCTTAGGGTATGGGTTGACACAACTTGGACTCCTCATGGATTCAAGCTGATGATGGTTCAAAACCTTACATGGGGATTTTTTTGTTTCATTTTGCGGAAATAACCCATGCTAAGGCGATTTAAGAGCATGGACCTTGGTACATGAGAAGCTATCTACTTGTTTTTTCTCCTTGAACCTATGATTTTTTTTTTGTTTATGAGGAAAGATCTACCAAAGTCCCCGTGTGGGTGGAATTCCCAAGACTCCCTCTAACTCTATGGCCCTTTCTCAGCCACATAGCAACCCCTTTGGGGTGTGTCATATTGGTAGAGACAGATGAATTTTTCCATGCACACCCTCAAAAATACATTTGCATTGAGATTGATATTTCTCAAGATCTCAAGGAGAATATTGACATACAAGTTGGTGACACTGTGCTATCCCAACAATGTTAGCTTTTGATGATCAATATTTAAGGAAATGCAACCAAAAGATGTAAAATGAGCAAGCAATGTTAACTATATGATAATGACAATATAATATGTAGGAAAAGTATATGAGAAACTTCTGTAATAACTTAGAAAATAGCCATTAATGAAAGCTCACAAAAATAGTACAATGTAATATAATGAAAGACTTAAACACTCCATAAATAATGCATGATCTACATTATACCTACTAAAATCACTATACTTCCTAGCTCTCTCTCTTTTTCTTATTCTAGTATCTATCAAAGACATATATATAGATAGATATGTCCCTTGGCCCATGACTCTTCAACCACCTATCCTATGACTCATGTACATGTGGACTACATACACATTTACATCATTGCACATTCTAACACTTGTGCATTTATTACATTGCATGAAGTAACTACTCAAACCTTAATCTAAGACAAACTCCTACGTACCCAAGTTGGTACATTGACATGTACTAAATAATGTAATATATTCCAACAACCCCCTATATTACATTATTTGGGTATACGAGTCTTCATATTTCAGATGTTCTTCAACTTGATCTGGTCCTTTTGGTTCAGTCTTTAGGCTTTCTTCATTGTACTCTTTGTTTGTATCCTGATGAGTATCTTCATCTTGTTCCTTCTGGTCATGCTTCCTCTTCCTCCTTCTCCTTTTTATTCTTCTTCTTTGTTTTTGCATTTTTACTAGAGGAATATCTTCTTCATGATGAGTTAGTATATCATCACAATAATATTGACTAGGATTTCTATTTTGTTTCATGTTTTGGAATAGTTCAAAAACAATTAATGATAGATATATCATCAAGCATTCTTTTGATGTGAATATAATTATATTTTGAGTATTCCACCAAACTCTGAAAAGTACTTCATTAAGATAACTAATTAATGTCGTAAAATTTCCTTCCTTTGCTTCCTTGAGGAATAATGAGAATTTTTCATTTTACTAGTGGACAAATACTTGTATCCTTCAAAGGTATCTATTAAGTTTTGAGAGTAAAATTCCAACTCATGAAATAGTTTCTCATTATTGAATGTATTCCTCATTATTTCATCCGTATTTTTGTTGGAAATATGAGAAAGTTTTGTTGTCATTGATGTCAAGAAGTCAGTTTAAGTGAACAAGGGAAAAGGAAGGATGTCAATAATCAGTTTCAGTAAGCAGTGCAAGAGAAAGATTGCTTCTAGGCCTAAGGTAAATAATATTATAATATCTCTTATTATAATATTCAAGGTGGTCAGATGAGATCTAAAGAGCAATAAGAAGGCCCAAGAAAAATAATATTATAATATTTTATTATAATATTAAAGGTCTAAGGTTAAGACCTAAAGATTTAAATTAATTATAATAATTTCATTATAAATTAATTTATAACTTAATTTAATTAACCCTAAAGTTATTAAATTAATTATAAATTAATTATAATAAATTCATTATAAATTAGTTTATGATTTAATTTAATTAACCCTAAGGTTAGGGTTATAAGGGAACAAAGTTTAATTCAAATTTGAATTAAATTCTAATTTCAAGGATCGTCGACGTTTTGAGCATATGGCACATTGCATATAAAAGGGGCAAGTTTTATTTCAAAATATTATCCATGCAAAATTAATATTGCCTAAGGAAATCGTGCACTATGGTTAGAGTATAAGAAACTTGCATGTGTTTAAAGATTTCAAAGGGTAGACAAAGGAACAAAGACAAGCGGGAGCACTAATGCTTGTCCAAAGCATTGGGTCGTGCAATTTGCAGCCAAGGGCTGCACTAAGTCATTCGTAGGTGAAAAATCTTCGTTTTGCAAGAGGAGAAGGTATTTTGGTCTGCACCGTCGAAGAAGGACAAAAGGAATGCGTGCACCTTTCCTTTTGCATGAGGGCACATAGGCCACTTGGTGAGCGCGCATTGTGCGGAGGCGCTTGGAAGAAGGGGATCAAGTGTTTGAATCCCGCCAAGGCCTTTTGGTGCTATTTACAAGGTATGCACTCAATTGCTAAGGTTTAACGTTGCATCCAAAATTCATGAGGGTGGAAATTAATTTTTTAATTTCCCAAAGTTTTATTAAATTTAAAATTGCTTATTTAAAGGGTTTATGAGCTATAAGAGGGAGATAAAAGGGTAAGCAAAGTTTTTTGTGTTTGATTTTTTAGTGATTAAAGTTTATAAAATGAGTAATAAGGTGTGCTAAGGGTGTTAGATGCTATTTTTTGAAATAAAGTCATATTATAAAAAATTATTGGAAAGGAGAAATAAGGCATAGTTGATTTTTAATATTAAGGATAGATTTGTGATATCTAACCATTGATATTGTCAAAGAGGTTGAGTGTAATTAAAATAGTTTTTGAGACCAAATGTTCTTCAAAAAAAAGGTATGGGCATATCATCCTTGTGAGTGGAATATTGCTTGTTGAATGTTATGAATGCTAAGTTGGAGTGAAAAGGTTTGTTTGATAAGCATTGTTGAGTAAGCTTTCATGTGGATGTTTGACGAATGTTTGTGAAAACATTTAAGTGAGAGATTGACAACTATCTTGAACTAGGGTTTGTGAAAGAACATGAGTATCATTGTTATGTGAGAGTGTTTGATAAACATTGTTGGAAATATTTGAGTAAAGCTTTCATATGCTTGATTAGGATTTGTGAAAAAGACAATGAGTATCATTGTTATGTGAATTTGGAATCATATTGATTCAAGGTTGAGTTCCATGGTGTGAGTTGTTGAAAGCATTGTGAAACACTGGTTTAGGGTTTGTAAGAAGGTTGTGTTTCATAAAGTGATTGGTTGAATATAATTGATTGAAAGTATTGGAGTGATAGTTCAAGTTATATGAAACAAATTATTCTTTATTCTTAGTTTATTTGAAGAGAGTTTTGGAAGTGACTTTGTGTTTTGTGAGAGTGAAACATATTGAGTCTCTAACCATTCTCTATATGTTTCTGTGGTAAAGACAAATAGATGCATTATTATGAGTATGATGCATATTGAGTCTCTAACCATTCTCTATATGTTTTTGTGATATTAAAATAAGATTCTGTGTGAAACGTGTTTGTGTGATTGAAGAGGTTTTCTATAATAGATTGAGTTGAGTTGAGTAAGATTTTGTGGAAGCTTACAATGTAGATTTAAGGTAAGTCTTGGTGAAGACTTGTTGAGTAGATTGGACAAGTTATAGTGAGGACTTGTAGAGCAAATTTAAGGCAAGTCTTGGTGAAGACTTGTTGAGCATATTGGACAAGTTCTAGTGAGGACTTGTAGAGCAAATTTAAGGTAAGTCTTGGTGAAGACTTGTTGAGTAGATTGGACAAGTTCTAGTGAGGACTTGTTGAGCATATTTGAGGTAAGTATTGGTGAAGACTTGTGAATATATTAGTGTGAGCTTTTATGGAAGCTTACAATGCAGATTTGAGGTAAGTCTTTGAGAAGAATTGTGAGTAGAGTTGATTGATTGATTTTTTCAAACCTTGAGTTAAGGTTTGGGGCAGATCTAGCAGAGTTGATTTGTTATTGAGTCAATATTTGTGTTAAGGCTTGAGGACATATTTGAGGATAGAGTTTGGTGCATATTTGAGGATAGGTTTGTGCCAGACCAGAGATAGAGCTTGAGTAGATTTGTGCTAGATCGAAGGACTATGTTTAGTGTAGATTTGAGACAAATATTGAGCAGATGTTTTCTAGACCAAAGGATTGTGTTTAGTGCAGATTTGAGATAGAGCTGAGTGCAATATTTCGAGGTGATAGAGCAGAGGACAGTAGTATCCAATGGATAGATGTCCATTAGCTAGGGCAGATAGGATAGAGGTATTTAGTGGAGAGATATCCACAAGCCAGAGTAGTGGAGGCATTAGTCTTCTAGAGGATCACTGGCTAGAGAAGAGGAGGAGTTCTCTTGTGGATAAAGATCCATGAACTAGCTGAGGGGATTGGTGTCTCATGTGGATAGGCATCCATGAACTTGATTAGGGGATTGGTGTCTCCTTTATATAGAGGGATAAACTTTGTAATAGGGAAAGTATTCCTAAGATATTTGTTTAAAAAATATTAGTGAAATATTTTCTCCGTGTAGTAGCCTACATTAGATGAACCACATTAAATTGGTGTCTCTATTGTGTGTGGTGATTTGTGTATTGATTTGATTTATATTGTTGATATTGTCTTTGATATATTGCATAATATTGTTTGGGAAATAAAAGTAAAAAGTGGTCTTATACTGTTCACCCCCCTCTCAGTATAATATTGTGTTATTCAATTGGTATCAGAGCGAGTTCCTTCGAAAGAGTTTAACAACTTGAAGGAAAAACTCAAAAGAACACAAATGGATTATTAGAATAGATCTTCAGGAACTTCAACACCATTGTTCAGTGAGAAGAATTATACACTTTGGAGTACAAGGATGAAGTTTCACCTAATGGCACTTGGAAATGAAATATGAAAGCAGTTGAGAATGGATACATTCCACCAACAATTCTACCTACAAATAAATATGGTAAGCTCCTAAAAGTGAGTAATTCAAAGGCAATGAATGGAATTTTAAGGGGCTTGTGTGAAACACATTTTATAAAGGTTATGCATTGCACATCAACCAAGGAAATTTGGGATAAGTTGAAAGGTATATATGAGGGAGACAAAAAGGTTAAAAGGGTAAAGTTGCAAAACTTCAAGAGAACACTTGAAGACCTAAAAAATAAGGTTGAGGAAAATGTTGTTGCATATCTACTTTGTGTGGATGAAGTTTTTAACTCCATGCAAGGACTTGGGCTTAAGGTTGAAGAAATAGATGTTTGTGATAAAATTTTAAGGTCACTTCCAAAATGATATAGTGAAAATATTTCAACTATAGAAGAGTCAAAAGATATTGAACTTTTGACAAGGGATGAATTACATGTAATTCTCACAACTTTTGAGATGAGAATAAAAGAGGAACCTATTTCCCAGAAATAAGTAGCCTTCAAAGTTACTAAGAAGACAAAGAGTAAGAAGTTAGATTCAAGCAATGAGTTATCCAGTGATGAAGAAGCAAATTATGGCAGAAATAACAAGGATTCAAGAAAGTATAAAGGTACAAAATTAGTTAGGTGTTTTAATTGTGGTAAATATGGTCACTATGCAACTGATTATCCAGAGGTTGTAAATAGCAATGATGAAGAAAAATAGGATAATAAGAACAGGGAAGTAGGAAAACACAGGTACCAAAAGAAAAATAGGGATGGTCAAGGTGCACAAGAAAATATTTTTTCCCGAAGGCATAAGAAGATTTTCTATGGATACAAGGCAGGTAAGAGCTCACGTGATAGTGATGACAAGTCCTCATATAATGAAGAAGATGAAATTCTATTTCTGAAAAGGATGATGTTAGAAAAAGGGCACCAATGATTCTCAAGTGTTTTAGATGTGGTAACTTTGGTCATCTTGAGGATAGTTGTACAAGGAATGGATTTAGTTTTAATGAATATGAATATGAAGATACACTTGAAGGTCCAGAAGAGGAAATTCTTCTTATGGCAATATAAGAAGAAGGAAGTACTTCTAGTGGAAAAATCAGAAAAGGAATGAAGATGATCCTAGAGACAAACAAGTAAAGGAAGAATCAAAGAAAGGAGAAGTTGATATTCAGGGTGAGCTCATTTTTTCCCTTGATGCATTAAGAGAGGTAAGAAAATAGAAATCAAAACTCAAGCTTAAATTTCAAGAATGTGATGAAGAGAAAGGAAAGCTTATAGAGGATCTAACCAACTCAATAGCTAAGACAAGGAGATTCAAAGAGAAATTAGAAGCAAAGGTTTTAGAATGTGAAATATTAGAGCATAAGGTAGCTTCACTAAGGAAGGAAGTAAAATAGTCTAAGGACAAGTTACATAGGTTTGGGAGAAGCTTAAAGACCTTGGATAAGATTATCAAGGTACAAAAATCTTCATCAAACAAGATAGGTCTTGGTTTTGAATAGGTACAAAGAAAATAAGGAGAAGAGTCAATCTCAAGTTTTGAAGAAGAAGAAGCTTTAGAAGAAGAGAGTGTACAAGAAAGTGAGACTTATGAGGATGAGTTAGATAATAAAAATTTCATCAAGGGAAGGAACAATGCACAAATGAGAAACAAATGGAATAGGAAACAACATAGGGTAAAAGATACTAAGAGACCAATGGGGTCAATTCAAGGTAGTTTCAATGGATGATACTTCTCATGTCACAGGTTTGGGCACAAGGCTACACAATGCAGGACACATGAAAGACAGGAATATGGAAATTTTATAAATAGGCAGTTTTTTCAAGGGTATTGCTACTATTGTAATCAGTTTGGGCACAAGGCAGTAAATTGCTTCTCATGCACTCAATTGCTAAGGTTTAACATTGCATCCAAAATTTGTGAGGGTGGAAATTAAATTTTTAATTTCCCAAAGTTTTATTAAATTTAAAATTGCTTATTTAAAGGGTTTATGAGCTATAAGAGGGAGATAAAAGGGTAAGCAAAGTTTTAAATTTTGTGTTTGATTTTTTAGTGATTAAAGTTTATAAAAGGAGTAATAAGGTGTGCCAAGGGTGTTAGATGCTATTTGTTGAAATAAAGTCATATTATAAAAATTGATTGGAAAGGAGAAATAAGGCATAGTTGATTTTTAATACTTTGGCATGGTGAAATATTTTGAAGGAAAATATTAAGGATAGATTTGTGATATCTAACCATTGATATTGTCAAAGAGGTTGAGTGTAATTGAAACAGGTTTTGAGATCAAATCTTCTTCAAAATAAAGGTATGGGCATATCATCCTTGTGAGTGGAATATTATTTGTTGAATGTTATGAATGCTAAGTTGGAGTGGAAAGGTGTGTTTGATAAGCATTGTTGAGTAAGCTTTCATGTGGATGATTGGTGAATGTTTGTAAAAATATTTAAGTGAGATATTGACAACTATATTGAACTAGGGTCTATGAAAGAACATGAGTATCATTGTTATGTGAGAGTGTTTTTGTTGGAAATATTTGAGTAAAGCTTTCATATGCTTGATTAGGATTTGTGAAAAAGACCATGAGTATCATTGTTATGTGAATTTGAAATCATATTGAGTCAAGGTTGAGTTTTGTAGTGTGAGTTGTTGAAAGTATTATGAAACACTTTTTTAGGGTTTGTAAGCAAGTTGTGTTTCATAAAGTTATTTTTTGAGTATAATTTATTGAAAGTGTTGGAGTGATAGTTCAAGTTCTATGAAACAAATTATTCTTTATTATTAGTTGATTTTACAAGAATTTTGGAAGTGATTGAGTGTTGTGTGAGAGTGAAACATATTGAGCCTCTAACCATTCTCTATATATTTTTATGGTAAATAAATATATATTGAAAGTGATTGAGAATTGTTATGAGTGTGAAGCATATTGAGTCTCTAACCATTATCTATATGTTTCTGTGAGATTAAAACAAGATTCTATGTGAAACTTGTTTATGTAATTGAAGAGGTTTTTTGTAATAGATTGAGTTGAGTTGAGTAAGATTTTGTGGAAGCTTACAAGACATATTTAAGGAAAGTATTAGTGAAGACTTGTTGAGCATATTGGACAAGTTCTAGTGAGGAATTGTAGAACAAATTTAAGGTAAGTCTTGGTGAAGACTTGTTGAGCATATTGGACAAGTTCTAGTGAGGACTTGTAGAGCAGATTTAAGGTAAGTCTTGATGAAGACTTGTTGAGCAGATTGGACAAGTTCTAGTGAGGACTTGTTGAGTAGATTTGAGGTAAGTCTTGGTGAATACTTGTGAACAAATTAGTGTGAGATTTTGTGGAAGCTTACAATGCAGATTTGAGGTAAGTCTTTGAGAAGACTTGTGAGTAGATTTGATTGATTGATTTATTCAAAACTTAAGTTAAGGTTTGGGGTAGATCTAGCAGAGTTGATTTGTGATTGAGTCAAGATTTGTGTTAAGGCTTGAGGATAGATTTGAGGATAGGGTTTGGTGCAAAATTGAGGATAGGTTTGTGCCAAACCAAAGAGATTTTGAGTAGATTTATGTTAGACTAAAGGACTATGTTTAGTGCAAATTTGAGATAGATATTGAACAAATTTGTGCTAGACCTAAGGATTGTGTTTAGTGTAGATTTGAGATAGAGCTAAGAGTGAGCTTTGGAGGTGACAGAGTAGAGGATAATATCCTCTAGTGGATAGATATCCATTAGCCATGGTAGATAGGACCGAGGTCTTCAGTGGAGAGAGATCCACAAGCTAGAGTAATGGAGGTAACATTCTTCTAGAGGATCACCAACCAGAGCATAGGAGAAGAAGTTATCCTATGGATGGAGATATATGAACTAGCTAAGGGGATTGGTGTCTCCTATGGATATGCATCCACAAACTGATTAGGGGATTGGTGTCTCCTTTGGACAAAGGTCCATAAATATTGTAATAGGGAAATGATTCCCAAGAGATTTGTTGAGAAAATATTAGTGAAAGATTTTCTCCATGGAGTAACCCATATTGGGTGAGCCACGTTAAATTGGTGTATCTATTGTGTGTGGTGATTTATGCATTGCTTTGATTACTGTTATTGATATTTCTATTGATATATTGTGCAATATTGTTTGGGAAAGAAAAGTAAAAAGTGGTCTTATAATGTTCACCCCCCTCTTAGTATAATCTTGTGTTCTTCAGTTTCTTCTAGATTAATCTTTGAAGTGGAATTCCTTATAGCTCCCTAGCATTTTGAGAATACCTTGAGAATATTAATGTTTAATCATTAGTTTTGATAAGAAATTAGTTTTTCTAAATATGTAGGTAGAATTTTAATTCCCAAGTATTTACAACAGTTTTGATAGAAGTTTTGAAGTTGTCTATCTTATGAGTCCCTAGTTAGGAATATGTGAACAAACTTTGACAAAATCCTATCAAATCTCATGTTTTGTAGAACTACTTGTATCTCCCAAGTATTTGAGTGCACTATAGTCTTGATAA